>CM042039.1:37754197-39198394 GCA_023525975.1 Smallanthus sonchifolius | reverse complement strand
TGTTACGCTTAGCCTCAACAGTGATATCATATGAATTACAATAACCCAAAAAGGGTTGTGACATGTTTTATCCCCCAAATAAAAATAGTAAAAGGGGCTGTGAAACTCACCTGCGTTGCGTAGTAGGTAGTATCACACAAGTAAGAGATTTGGTACACAAGTGTCAGCCTGCACGGCTTACGTATGCCTTAGAGATACAAATATAACGGTTAGGGACACATTGGGATTTGTGACGACGACACGGGAGATTGAACGTCTTAACGCATTCTAAGGATTAAAGAGTAGACGAACGTGTCTACGGAAATATATATATATATTTCTTAACATACTAATTAATGATCAAAGTGTTATGAGTCGAACGTTAATAACGAACGTTCATAACGACTAATATTAAATAAATAGATAAATTCGTACGTTAAAGTCGTTTACAAAAGTTAGGAAAATAATATTATTTTTAAGTTCGAAGGATTTAAACAAATAATCATTTGCGTGGAAAAATAATAAACATATTATTTTTAATCGAATGTATAAACGTGGGTAAATAATATAACAAGTATATTATTAAATAGTTTAAAACGTCACACGAGGTATAAAACGATACGAAATAATATGAATATATATTATTTAATAACATTAGTCACGGGTTGAAAATAATATAAACATATTATTTTTATTCGATAATAACATAAATATATTATTTTTAAAAGTGGGAATAATATAAAAATAGGTTAATAATTCAAACCCGAGCCTACGGGTTGTTTCCCGGGCTAAAACACATTTATATAATAATATAATATTATAGGGTTTGATTTTTTTATATTAAAATAATACAAGAAAACTGTTTAAAAATAAAACAGTGTGGAGAGACTCGAACCCGGGTCTCTCCCACACGAGCACACACACTTAACCAGTCCCGCCCGCTAGGGTATCGCGAACTAATCCGGATCAGGTTAGTTTTAACAAACAAGTCGAGTGGGTTCTTCTTCCCCACGCATGCCGAACCAAACTAGGCTCTTCCTCGTCGATTCCGACTACGATTTCGATCAATGGCATAGGGGTTTTGTTAAGCGAGGGATTGCGAATCTGGGGATTCGTTTAATTTGAAAACCATTGGTTTTAAGATCGATAAATTACAGAAAGAGGGGTCGTAACCCTAGTTTAGGAACTCAAAATCGATTCGAAGTATTCTGATAATAAAAGTTGATAGAATCATAGAGCATTTGTTAATTGAAACCTTGCGAATCTGTTGATGTGGTTTAATTGCATTAAAATTGTGTTTAAGATCGAAAACCCCAAATCGTTTCCAGAACGAACCCTAATTACTGGATCAAGATCAATTTGATGATAGAAGCCCGAGATTTCATAGGGCTTTCAGTATACAGAAGATTACGAGTCTAATGGTATAAGTTAATTTGATTTAAACATGGTTTAGGGTTGAATTCGGTAACTTGGTTTCATATGAACCCTAGATTACGGGTTACAAAAATTTTGATAATAAAACATTGAACTGATAGAGGGTTTTCAAAGAGGACGGTATTGCGAATCAAACTGTATAGGTTAATTGAATTTTGATTGGGTCTAGACTAGGGTTCGATTAAACCGGTTTGTGATGAACCCTAGAGTCGAGATCTTGATCGAGTTGATAATGTAAGCCCTAATTGAGTTTGGGCTTTCATTTAAGAGAAAAAAGCGAAGCTGATGATGTATCTAGTTACCTGAATTGATGTCGGGACAGTGGAGATCGACTAAAACAGGTCCGACGATGACTGGTTCGATTCCCAGTGGCTTTTACTATGAATCCGATCAACTTGACGAGCACAGAGGTTTTAGAGAGACCCGATTTAGGTGTGCAGAGTGTTGGTTTGCAAATTGGTAACCGATTACAGTAGGTTGGTGATCGAATAAGACATAGAGTCGACGATTACTTGTTTAACTCTCATTATTAGAGTTAATTCGATTAAATTGGCGGTGTTTAATGGATTAATGATGTTCGTAACGATCATGCACGTGCGAGAACAGTTTCAATTTCAACGAACTTCGGTTAGAAACGATCGAATTTGATTGAATCCATGATGTTGACTTTCAAAAGTCAACAATCCGGTTTAGAGTAATGACAGAAATGGTCCCTGAGGTTTTTCCTGAGATATGGAGTTTGAAACTTGGCAGAATAGGTCCCTCCAGTTTAGATGGGGTTATAATTTGGTTAGTTTGACTTCCAAAGTCAATAGAATTTGGATTTTGACTTTTCAAAAAGTCAACATAGTAGATTAGGGATCTTACATAACTAGTCCCCGGAGTTTAAGTTTGAAATATTGACAGAAACAGTCCCTGGAGTTTGATTTAAGTTAATTTTTGTTAACTTTAACTGGATTTTGTTAACGAATTTAACTAGAAAAGTCCGGATTGTCATATAACTTCTTCTTCAGTTAAAGCACTGCTCCTGATTAGGTCAAGTCTTCTTGGAGCCAGTCTTTGTTCTGCTGTTGATGAAGATTCAGGATAAGCCACCCTATTTGCTTCTTTTAGTAGTCTTTCAAACCAGGGCATATTATCCTCCATTAAGTCATAGAACCTGCTGATTGCAAGTTCTGCTGAGAGATCTGATGAAATGTTGATACATCTTGTCAGATACAGATTAAGAACCTGGAAGGCATTAAGAGTGTTCCAGTTTAGCTCTTCTACTCCACTAAACTCCCATCCAATCCAGAATCTATCAGCTATGCCATCATACCCCCAAGCTAGAATGGAGTTGAATTCTAGCTTGTTTGAAGTTAGTGATAATTGGGGAGTAGATGTTTGACTTATTATGGTTCAGATTCCGGAAGTATGCTGAATGATGGAGGTGTTTCTTCATGGAGAGTTTCATCTTGCAGCACCTCATTAACAACTCGGACAACTAACTTCCAATCCTCAGTGATATCTCCCTCTTCATTTACTGAGTCTGGCAAGTCATGGATTTGAACAAAAGCAGGTTTGTATAGCGAACTTTGAAACACAGTCTGCTCTTGTATCCATTCTTCTAGGCTGTCCGCATCATCTTCCTTGGTGATTACCTCCCCCTTTTTGGTTGCATCAGTGCATAAAGTGTTATTTGTTTGAGTGCCCACTGATATAAGGGAGGGAGTAGTCACAGATGGGCATTGATGGGCTTCATGCATAGAGACTTGGTGCCTTAGTTTGGACACTTCAGCCTCTAGCATAGCCACCCTGGCCGTCAATTCCAAATTATGAAGTTTCAGTCTGTCCTCATCCATAGTTGTGGAATCCTTGGAGCTAGATGGGGCCTTAGGCCTAGCCTCTGCATCCCCATCACCCTGGTTTTCTTGGCGCCTGGGATTCCTCTCAGTGAAGAGTGTTTCAAAGGAAACATCTTCACTGTGAGTTGCCGTGGTTAGGGTCTTAGCTATGTTGTCACTGTCCTCCTGGGCAGTTGATGTACCAGGAGTAGTGACAGCCCTTTCCACATTCACTCTATTAGAACCACCAGAGTGAACCTTTTTGGGTGATGAACTTGGGTTGGGTGCATCAGCAGCCAGGTCAATCAATACCTCCGAGATAGTAGTTGTTGGAGAAGGTATATCATCTTGACAAGGTGCCTCTGCACTTAAGTTCAGAGAAGAAAAATAATGGAATGGTTCAGAAGGTTGTTCTATGGATCCGGGATGTGATCCTGATCCTAATAGAGAGGCTTCCAAGGAAGTTTCTCTAATGTTGTGGCTATCCCTTTTGATATTCTCACCAGAATTTTGGGATTCTGAATGAGGGCTTTGAGGTTGGGATTGGGCCTTTGAAACAAGAAGAGAAGGAGTCTTCTTGCTCCTCTTTCTAGTGTATGTTGTTGCAACTGGGGCCCTTTGTTCCAGTTGAATGATAACATCTAAAACAGATGTAAGTGATTTTTGTACCTGTGCATCCTTAGTAGTATGCACAGGGGTTTGAATAGTGGAAGCAAATGGTTGTTCAGGATGTGAGGTGGAGGGTGTGGGATCAGTATCAGCTGGGATTGCTGAACTGTCACCCTGGGTACTTTGTATGTTCAGCATTGTAGATAACAATGGAACATTGACCCCTGAGAACTTTTTGGAAACAGTTCTCATACTTTGAAAAATATTATTTTTATGACCCAACATGATGTAGATTCTTGCAGGTTTTGAGAGTTCTTTTAGTTCCTGGTTGAAAACCTCCTGCAAGAATCTGGTGTACATAAAAAATTGTTGCTTTACACCTTCTTGAAGGTTATATCTCAAACCCTCAAGGATGAGGTGTGCAAAGTTGAATCCTTGGTTAGTAATCATACCGTGAACAGCAGAGGCAAGTGTAGAGCTCACTTGATGCCATCCACTTCTCTTCGGAGATATGCGTTGTAGAAGAGCAGAGATACTTCCATGGAGGGCCCATCAGTGCCTTATCGATTGTGTACTCATTTTGATTTCCAGTGTACCCTATGGATACAAAGGTCCTCATGTATTCGTCCTTTGAGTATGAGATGGCTGCCCCTTCATCTTGAAGCTGAAGATGTTTTCGGAGAGTAGCTTTAGAGATGATGATGTCCTTGCCGTCTACCTTGGCTTTTATTTGGGGAATCCCATGTTCGGTAGAGTAGACGGCGGTATTCCAAAAATCCTCCATATGAGGAATATATATGGTAGGGTTGACGGTGAGTGCATGGTGTATTTTTGATAGACAGAGAAAGTCGATCATGTCATCGAAACCGTCTGACTTCTTCCCTTTTGTTAAGTATGTCGTAAGGTTGTGATAGAGGGAGAACTTATCATCAGGATTGTTGATGTCTGCCATTTTTGTTGGATTTTGGAGGGAAAGAGGAAGGTTTTGAAGAGTGGTTAGGAATGGAAGGCTTTGAATGTTGTGGGGGCTTGAGAGAAAGTGATGGGAGTTAGGGTGAAATTGAATGTGAAGGGGTGGTGAAGAAGTTTGATTTGTTCTTATAACGGCAGAGGAGGGAAAAAGCAAAATGACTTCTAAAGTACAACCTTATTCACTTTTTACTGTTACATCTGTAATACACCGAGGCAGTAATGGTAAAGACTGACGGTAATTTTTTACAGTGGGTAAAAGTTAATTTGGACTTAAGTTTACCCATCAGCAGCAAACTTGTATGCTGTGGATGGCTAAGCCTGTCCGCTGCAAGCTTGGTTGCTGCGGAAGGTTAAGTCTGTCAGCAGCAAATACTATTTTTGCCGATGGATGCATTGATCCGCAGCAAGGGAGTTGCTGCTGACTGCCTTAAAGCTATCCGCAGGAAACTTGTTCCTGCAGATAACTTAAAACAGTCAGAGGCAAAATCTTTGCTGCTGATTATTAAACCTGTCAGCAACAAAAATGGATGCTACTGACTTGTAACTTTTATTTATAACAAAAGACAAACATATTTACATAACAGAATTTTAGAAAAAGAATTTAATCAAAGTTCATCATACCAATAGATTAAACTAAATATCTAAATGTAGCTTCATCAAAAGGTTTTGTAAACAAATCAGCATATTGCTCATTGGTATGAACTTTGGTTAAAATAATTCTCTTTTTCTCAGCTTGATCTCTTATGAAGAGATACCTGATGTCAATGTGCTTTGTCTTAGAGTGTTGCACCAGATTGTTTGTGATTGATATAGCACTCATGTTGTCAATGTGAATGGGAGTTGCCATGAAAGTCATCCCATAATCCAGCATTTGATTTTGTATCCAGATGACTTGAGCACAGCAACTTGAAGCTGTAATGTATTCTGCTTCTGCTGTAGAAGTTGAAACACATGTTTGCTTCTTGCACTGTCATGAAATCAGTCTCCCTCCTAGAAATTGATACCCCCCTGATGTGGACTTTTTGTCCAAGTTGCATCTCCCGTAATCACTGTCAGTGTATGCATATAGATTGAACTTATCATTTTTAGAGTACCATAGCCGAAGTCTTGGGGCTCCCTTTAGGTATCTGAAAATTCTCATGACAGCTTAAAGATGTGAAATCTTTGGAGCTACTTGGAATCTTGCACAGAGACATACTGCAAACATGATATCTGGCCTTGAGGCAGTGAGATACATGAGAGACCCTATCATTGCACGGTACTGATGTTGATCAGTGTCTTGGCCATCTTTGTCTGGAGTTAGCTGATGGTGCACTTGCATAGGGGTTCTTGCAGCAGAGCAGTCAGCCATCTTGAATCTTTCCAGAATGCTCTTGACATATTTGGATTGGCTGATGAAGATTCCACTTGGGACTTGTTTGACTTGAAGACCCAGAAAGAAATTTAGCTCACCCATTTAGCTCATTTCAAACTTTGAGTGCATCAGGATCTCGAAGTCTTTACACAGCTTCTTCCTTGTTGATCCAAAGATGATGTTATCTACGTAGATTTCCCCTTCATCTTTGATAAACAAGGTCTGGTCAATGGCACCTCTTCTGAAGTTGTTGCTTAGTAGATATCCAGAAAAAGTTTCATACCAGGCTCTTGGAGCTTGATGTAAGCCATATAGAGCTTTGTCTAGTTTGAACACTTGGTTAGGATGTGCAGGATCCACAAAGCCTGGAGGCTGTTTGACATATACTTCTTCACCAATCTTCGCATACATAAAGGCACTCTTGACATCCATTTGATAGACCAGGAAATTCTTGGATGCAGCTTATGCCAGATAGATTCTGATGGCCTCTAGTCTGGCAACAGGAGAAAAGACTTCATCATAGTCAATTCCCTCTTCCTGAGTGTAGCCTTGAGCTACAAGTCTGGCTTTGTTCTTGACTATAATGCCTCTTTCATCTTGCTTGTTCCTAAATACCCATCTTGTGCCAATGGCAGATTGACCAGGTGGAAGATCAACAAGCTTCTAGACATCCTGTCTCTTGAATTGCAGCAACTCTTCCTGCATTGCCTCAATCCAACTGCTGTGTTGTAGGGCTTCATCTATCTTCTTTGGTTCCACCTGAGATTAAAAGCATGAAAACAAACATATATTGGCCTCATGAGATTTGCTTCTTATTAGAACTCCTTGGTGAACTTGGCCAATAATGTTTTCTTGAGGATGTTGCTTGTGAATCCTCTATGCTGGTAACACTTCCGGCTGTATCCCTTGCTGAAGATTGCTTTGATTTTGATCAGGGGTCTCTTCATTCATGGTGGAAGAGTCTTCAACAGCAACAGCCACATCATTATTTTCAGCAATAGTATCTTCAGAATCTACAGCATTTACCGAAGAGTCATCATCCAAATGTTCAGTTTCAGACATGTTGCTGCTGGTGACATTGGAGAGTCTTGTTCCGGCTTCACTTGCTTCAATGGCTTCCACAACTGATGGAGGATCAATGGATGGTCTTTTCAGACTAATAGAAGGTTTAGGGAAATCCAATCTATAGTCAGTGGAGAGAGTGGAAACAGGTGCTTGTGTAGAGGTAGACTCCATATTTGAGAAGATGAGAGGCTCAAATATTTGGGTGAAGGAGTCTATGTCAAAAAGCCAGTTTGGGCCTTTTCCCTGTTCACAGACAATGTGTTCTCTGCATTCCACATTGGCTGATTCTTCCACAATTCTTGTTCTTGAGTTGAATACTCTGTAGGCCTTGGATTGAGAGTAATAACCCACAAAATATCCTTCATCAGATTTGGCACCAAACTTGGGAAGAACCCCATGTGTGATCAGAATTGTGCATGGACATCCAAAAGGTTTTAGAAATCCAATATATGGAACTCTTTGGAACCATAGTTCATAGGTTGTCTTGTTGAGAGGCTTAACTATGAGAATTCTATTTTGCACATAGCAGGCTGTGCTGACTGCTTCTGCTCAAAATGTGAGAGGCAGTTTTGAGTCAGCCAACAAAGATCTTGCTGACTCAATTAGAGTTCTGTTTCTTCTTTCAGCAACTCCATTTTGTTGAGGAGTTCTTGGAGCACTGTATTGCCTTTCAATTCCCTTGCTCTCACATAAACAGTTCAAAGTGTGGTTCTTGAACTCTGTGCCCTGATCACACCTTATGATCTTCACCTTCTGATTGCTTTGATTATCTACCTTAAGGATGTAGGATTTGAAGATCTCAGCAGTTTCATCTTTAGTTCTCAAGAAGTATACCCATGAGAATCTGGTGTAGTCATCAGTTATCGCCAGACAGTATGACTTCTTGCCCATTGACATAATATTTGTAGGACCAAAGAGATTCATATGCAGCAGCTGTAGTGGAGTATCATTTGTATTCGAAGTCTTGGGCTTGTGAGAACTCTTGTCCCTTTCAAACAAGCAATGCAATGATCTTCTAGCTAGAATTCTTTATCAGGAAGCCCTCTGACAAGATTATCCTTCACCAGTTTGTTGAGAGTTTTGATATTAACATGGCTTAATCTCCAGTGCCAGAGAGCTGATTCATCAACTGAAGCTTTTGACAGAAAACAGGATACATTGCCAGATGGAGTGACCTCATTCGTGTCAAGTACATAAAGATTTTCTTTTCTCTGAGCTGTTAATAAAATCTTTTCTGGAGGAGGTTTGGATAAGCCAGGAGATAATACAAAGCATTCTTTTTCTGTGAAGAGCATCCAATGCTTTTGATCACAGACATGGGAAACACTCATGAGATTGAAGTCCAATTATTTGACATAATTTACTTTATCAATACTCATTATTTCATTTGACACAGTCACTTGTCCAGTAATAGATCCTCCTTTACTCCCAAAGGCAACATATCCTCCATTGAAGTGTATGAAGTTGGAGAGGATGGATCTGTTGCCTGTCATGTGCCTGGAACAACCACTGTCTACCACCCAGGTGTCACTCTTGTGACCTGGCTGTCCCTGCACATGAGAGAGATCTAGTTAGTGGGAGGAATCCAAGAGCTTGTATCCTTGAAGAAAAGGGTTCTCGGAATGTCAGATTCAGCATGTGTGCATTCAACGGAACCAATGATGATTCTGGGAGGGATAGCAGCAGAGATCTTGGCTTTCCATTGCTGAGGAGGTGGTTTTCCAGTTCTCTTTTCTCTGTCAGCAGCTGATCTTGCTTTGGCTGCTAATGGATTTGCTTTATCAGCAGCAGATTTTGCTGCTGAGGACTTTAGCTTATCAGCAGCAGATTTGTTTGCTGCTGAAGGCTTGTCCTTTGGTTTCTTGGGCTTCACTTGATTACCAACATTTTTGCTGGCTGCTGATGGTTCAACAACCGATGTATGCTGATCCACCACAGATGATGCAACCTCTGTAGAAGTTCTTTTGCTGGTCAGCTTTTTTTATGAGGGGCTTGTTGAAGGACCTGGTTAGAAGGATTAAATTTACAATTTGCAGCAAAGTGGTCTGATTCCCCACAGATGATGCAAGTTTGTTGAGGTTTTGACAACTGCTTCCTTGATGAAGAAAGAGAGTTTCGGAATTGAGTTGTCTTGGCTTCAAAACTTCTTACCTGTTTGTTTTTGTTTGTCTTCTCAAAAGCATGTTGATTGAGGTTTCTTTGCTGCTGAAGGTAGTAGAAGCAGGTGCTGGCAGTATGGTTGTATTTGCCACAGACAAAGCATGATTTAGCCAGTTTGTCCCTTGAAAGGTAAACATAATCCTTTCTTTTGAACAAGTCTTTGAAGTTCCAAGGGTGAGCTTTGTTGTGCTCAAAAGTGGCTTCTTCCAATGTCTTTTGAACATATGGAACTCTTTCTCCAGGTGCATAACATATGTCAAACACCTTCCTTTGAGGCTTGGAGTTGGTGGAGTTTGAAGACTGTCCCTTTTCAACAGTTAGCTTTCTTCCTTCTGGAGGATAGCTGATATTGATTTGTTTGAAAGGCATAGGAGCCGGAACAGCTGGTAAAGGGACATGAGCACTTGTTTTAATGACTTCAAGAACAGGCGGTGCTGGTATTTGTATTGGTGATGAGGCCTCCTCAGTTTTAGTGGGCTCTGAGCAAGTTGACTCAGACTCAGACTCTGACGAGGTAGTGCATTCTTGCACCAGTGGTTCATGCCTTGAGGGATCAAGATCTCGGTTTGCCTTTTCAAGATTTAAGAGATTGAAGCTTGGTTCATGGATGGCAACGTAGTCAGCAGGAGGTGCAACGGTTTGGTATTGTTCAGCATGATACCCCAGACCAGTTTTTACCTTGTCATGAATTTGAGCATCCAAAAGTCTTTGCAGATTTTTGGATGCAAATTCGTATTTGTCAACATGAACTTTCTGTTCTGCCAATTCTGCTCTGGTAACTTTTAATCTAGACAGTAGATCATCAATCTGAGTTTCAAGATTTGTTTGTTCATGTTTTAGTAATGAAATCTCTTTCTTTAGGCAGTTAATTTTTTATTTATAATTGTTTTCGACTTTTATGAATTCAGATTTCATTTGATGAAACCCTTCATTTTGATCTATAAGGTTTTGATTATGCTTTCTGTAGCCTAACACCTTATCAATACAAGCTTGGGAACAGAGATGTTCATATACCTGAGGCGGTATCTCAGTTGTGTCTGCCATAAGAGCTTGGTTGTTAGCAGGAAGATCTTCATACTAGAAGCTCCAGTCAAAGTCAGAAGTTCCCACAACTGCACAAGCTGCAGTTTGAGCTGGAGGAGTAGCTTGTTGCTGTTGTTGTCTTGGTTGGGCTTGGTGAGCTTGTCTTGATTGAGGAGCTGCTGGGTTTGCCCTAGGTGCCTTGCTTTCTCTAGCAAAGTGGCCCAGTTGGTTACAGTTGTAGCATCTTAATTTGCTTTTATCCAAGCCAACTCTGGTTTTGTAGTTGTTACTTGGAATGGGTCTTCCGGTTCTAGAGTAGAACCTTTTTGCTCTTATAGAGAGCATGGCATACGAGTGTTGTATGTCCATTTCTTCTAAGTCATCTGGATGAAAGTATTCCAGATCCTCCTTGATAAAGGACATGTTGCTTGAGTTTTCAGAAACAAAAGCAGCAGAGGTTGAGGTTTGAGGAGGAGCTTCTAAGAGAAATGGTGATGTGTTTGTTTGAGAGGTTGGAGTTTGGGGATGAGTGATGATGGGAGGATAGTAGTTGCTTTAACTAGGACCTGAGTGGTCAGAGTGGAGGGCATAAGAGGTGGTGGATGTTGAGGCTGTTTGGTAGCTTGAGCTTCTTTCTTTTGCCTGAATCATTTCTAGCTCATAGGTTTTTAGCATACCGAAGAGCTCAGTCATCTGGAGAGTCTTCAGATTCTTAGTTCTTCTGATGGACACTGTGTAGAGTGTCCAGCAACTTGGTAGAGACCTGATGAACTTCTTGAGAATATCTTCATTCTCCAGCTTCACCTTTGAGCACTGCAGCTCACCTACAAGATAGGTAAATCTGTTATATAAAATCGTTAGAGATTCATCTTCCTTCCGGACGAAGTTTTCATATTGCTGCTTCAGGATGTCTCTTCTATTTTCTTTGACTTCTTCTGAACCAGCAAACATATTTTCAAGAGCCTCCCATAGCTCCTTTGCAGTTTTGTAACCTCTAAAGTTGTGAAAAACTTCATTTGGTAAGCACATCTGGATGGCTCCCAAGGCTTTGAAGTCTACCTCCATTTTCTTGATGTCTTCATCAGAGTACTTGGAGGTTTCTTTGGGAACCAGTGTACCTCCGAAATCAGCTGAGGACACCATGGGTATCTATGGTCCATCTTTAATGGATTTTCACATCCCATATTCCTGATAGCAGAAGAAGCTTTCCATCCTGTTCTTCCAAATATCGTAGTCTTCCCTAGACACCAGTCTTGGTGGCCTGTTGATGCTTCCGATATCTTCAAACAGATACTTTAGACGTACCCTCATAACGTCAAGACATAAACGCTGACTTATTCCAACTGTCAACATAACACATACTAGTGTCATACCGACATCTAACCCACCCAATCTAAGGACACCACCTTGCACCTTAGTTTTATTTAAAAAGAAGTATACTTAACTCGTAAAGCTCGACGGTTTAACCCGTTTCTTGTAACACATTTACTTATAACAATAAATCATACATGTATGCACGATAGCCCCAAAAACAGTAAAAACTAGTGGATTAGAAACTCACTGATTGCGAAGCTCCAAGTCCTTGCTCTGCAACCTGTCCTCTCGCTCGCAACCCGAACCTATCAAACGTATGATTACATAATCAGATTACGCTTAAACCCCACACCGTATAGCGCATAAATATAATTAAACCCCGACACATGTCGCGTCAACTCAACGTCCCTTCCCCACGAAACCCTACTTTCACAGGTTTACAAGAATCAGGTTGTGCTTGACCCGTTTAGAATTCGAATACTTGAAACGGGTTCCGTCCCATGCATGTACGTACACGTGACCATGCAAAAAACCCTAGCCCCATGACTACACGTGTGCCCAAAACTAGGGTTTTACACACACCGTCAAGTCAGTACCATCCATGACTACTGTCCATGGAATAAATACCACATCCGTCAATTGATGCTAGTTACTATCTTCCGTGACGACCGTCCACAGATTTACGCAACGTTCATGACGATCTTCCATGAAATGTTCGTATTGTCTTCATCATGACGACCGTCCATAATGAAGACGTACCACACGAAGGGTCAAATAACCCTATGAGTAACCGTCGATACCCTTACACACAAACCATCTGTACAAACGTTAGTGAACCATAAAGGCTCTTACAGAGGGGGCAACACCCATACCTTTCATGGCACATGTTCCCGTAGGAACACATTCCTTTCAATTTCCCAGACTTAAACAATGTAATGACTTCTTAAAACATTTACCTTCTTAGTTTATTTAAACATTCTTTGAACACAGGTTTTGCGTCTTTTAAAATCTTACTTTAAAACCATTTTTTTCTTTCTTTTACCAACACACATTTATAGTAAAACACTTTCCTTACATTTGACAACACACAATTATGGTAAATACATCACACGCTTTTGTTTATTAAACACACATAGTATGACATCACCCCAAAAGCAGGCTAAAAAGGGGTCTAGACTTCACATGTCAAACTAGCTCAGAGATACTATTAATGGTCCTCTCATGTCAAAGTAGCTTAGAGATACTATCAACGGTCCTATGATGTCACTCACCGATTTGGATCAATGGTTAATAACACCTTAGTTCTATACCTTCTTATATTACAGGCGAAACTATATCAATTTCGCTTTCTGAGTTCAAATCTAAACTAGGCAGTTTCGTCCCCTTTGGCTAGGAGACACTAGGTTAATTTCCCTTCTTTTGAACCACGCGAAACTAGGCAGTTTCGCTTTCTGTTATCTTAGGGAAACTAGGTAGTTTCGCCCAATGGTAGTTTCGCTTGATCGTCTTCTCCTGCAGAAGCCCTAGTTTCAGCATGGAGATGGCGGCTCAAGCACTTATCGACCAAGTCCCCGAGTTTTAACGTCCAAAACATTCATTTTACACTTCTGATACTAGATCTATGGTTTGTTTCATGTATCATGTTTAACACGTAAAAATTCCATCTTTTTGGTGTTAAAACCCAATTACTTAAAAAAAACTCAGATCTACTAGTGATGATTAACTCAAAATGACCCAACTCAGATCTACTAGGATGAAGGATCGATCGTTTGCTCAAACCGTGACTTTCTGTCTCTACGGTTTCTTTCTCTATAATTCTTGGGTGGAGCTTGTTTCTTATATGAGGCTTAATCTTGTCATGGGTCTAGGTTTTATGCCTCCCCCCTTTCCCCTTCCCCCTTTTCTCGGCCCAACGAGCCACCACCTCTCTTTATTACTTTTATTTCGTTCAAATCTGTCACGTAATCCGTTGTTATTTCGTGATGTTACATACCCACCTCAAAGACCAAGGTTGGGGTTTACCAACGTCGGTACTCGTTAATAACCATCGGTGATAATCTCAATTTTATGGGTTCTCGCATTCGTCAGTTACTAGTCATCGGTAATACTAATTCATCTAGTAGCAGTCGAAACTAGTCTTTAAAAATATTGTACCTTTTTCTAAATACGTTTTATTAAAAACAATTAAAGTTTTATTACAACACTTGTTCTAAAGTATTCATTTCATTATTCTATACTATATAATAAATAATATTTTCTAAATGTCACATGTCACCACCATATTCATTCTTAGAAATTTTTTCCCGTCTCTCTCTCTTAATAAATACACTTTCATATTTTCAATAAGAATATATTTTTAAACAAATTACTAAGTACACTAATAAAACACATTTATTTTAAATTATCCCACATTATAAGAAATTTTGAAATGTAATTACTTAGCTTATGTTTTCAATCAAATAGTAAATAAAAGTCAAATTACATAAAATAATATTTAATGAATTTTTAAAACTCAATTATATATTAATTTTTACATATTTTTTTATTTTGTTTTCTAATGTTATTATATGTAATACATTTTCCACTTATAAGATATATATATATATATATAAAAATTTAAAATTTTTATGTATTGATATTTTTTTCACCCTTTATTTACACAGGTTCTAAGCTAGTTACTTATAAAACATAATTATGCATCCGTCAACTCATCAATTTACTTGAATACCTACCATTTACTCAAAAATATCTACTTTCCTCTTTTTGTTCGAAAGTTTGAGTTAGACCGATGTTTTAAAAACCGGTTTTTAAACTATATTGGATTGAGCTTAGAAATGGTTCAACCGGTTGTACCGGGTTGCACCGAACAATTTAACCAGGTTGAATGGTTAACCCTATAATTCCATAAAAATACAACTTCAATTTAAAAAATAATCCAAAACTACATGATTTCATAATGAAAATAATACAAAAGTTAATCCATGATAAAAAAGTAATCCAAACGCACTCAATTTTTCAACAAAGTTTTTTTAAATAAAAGTGCACAATTGTTTTATGCCATTGACATGTTGAATGCATCAAGTTCACGATCTTTAAACAGATAAAATTCACTATTATCGTCATCCTCATTAACAAAAGCATAATTATTTTTGTTTCCTACAATATTAAATAAGAATTTTTATCACTTAAAAGTTTTTAACGGCAACCAGAAGGATGATTTTTAAACATAGTTTTTATATGGGTCGCTGTTTTTTTAAGATAAATATATCAATTAATTTTTTTCTGAACTGGGCTGTATATAAGGTAATTGATCAACAAGTCTTCTATTTGTGACTTTGTGTATCCCGGCAAACAATTTTTTGTTTTGTTTTAAAGTTTAAACATAAAATTTTTCTTGTAACTAAAACCGGTACAACGGTATAACCCGGTAATACCGGAGGGTCAACTAACATACCGTTCTTCCAATTAACCGGACTCAAACTTACCAGGCTAGTGGCCGAGACCCGGTAAAACCTGTATTACGGGCCGGTTTGAACCAGTTTTTAAAACATTGAGTTAGACGGGTTGTTGATGAGATAAGATTTGTAAATGCAATCTGATAACAAGTGATAACGATCCATACACCCTTAACACCTTTGGACAAAGGTTATTTTTATAAGTGCATACGTAGTCAAAGATTCCTCGTTAACCATATATGGAGTGAAATAGCATATTGTATAAGATCCGTCTGCCTTCTGGCCACTGGTTTATCTTACATACGAGAATCGTTGATGTCTTTAACTCATCACATCTCAAAGAGAATACGTTTGTGTGGGAGGTAAGTTTGGTGCCACATACTATGTTTCTAAACTCCTATAAATACCAATTCATGCAAATCAATACATCCATCAACACACTTGAAAGACAAACCCCATCATCAAAAGTGACCAAAATTCCCATTTCATATGACGAGGAGGGAGAGGGATCCGTTGGTCCTTGGACGGGTGATAGGAGATGTTCTTGACGGTTTCAGCAAGTCGATTGACCTTACTGTTTCTTATAACGATATGAATGTTACGAACGGGTGTGGGCTAAAACCCTCTCAGGTTGTGAACCAACCTAGGGTTGATATTGGCGGCGACGACCTGCGTGCTTTTCACACTTTAGTACGTTTGGTTTTCGTTTGTTTGTTTCCTTCTTCGTACGAATTTGTTTTTGCTTTTCGAAATTACTAAGCTAAGCATGACTTTAGTTGCAATATTGATGTTTTAGGTTATGGTGGATCTTGATGCTCCTAGTCCAAGTGAACCTAACCTTATGGAATACTTGCATTGGTAAGTTATTCTTACTTTATAATTATTTTTTTCATTTTTTTATGGAACTTCAAAGAAAATAGTGTAAAATAGAATGGTTCTTTTGATAGCAAGGGATAAAAGGTTCAAATTCTTTTTACCACACTAGCTTAGAACACGTGTCTACACACGTGGTGAAGTAATTCTTAAATCTTTATATATATATATATACATATATATATATATATATATTTTACATATATATAAAATGTATTAAAAATAGAAAACAAAATTCAAAATATGTAAAAAATAAATATTTAATTGGGTTTTGAAAATACGTTAATTTTTAATTTCATTTGCATTTCATTTACTATTTGATTGAAAATAAAAGTTACATAATTAAATTTCAAAATTTTTTATAATAAGAGATTGTTTAAAATAAATGTGTTTTATTTGTATAATTAGTATTTTCTTTAAAATTATATTATTACTAAAATATATAAGTGTATTTAATAAGAGATGACGGGAAAAACAATAAAAATGAATATGGAGTCGACACGTTACATGAAAAAAATCTTTATTTCTTTTTTTATTAGATAGTATAGATTTCTTTACTATAAAACATATATATTTCCTACAAAAGTTTCCGACAAAAGAATTTTTTCACAAGTTAGCGACAAATTTCAGACAAAAAAAAAACAAAAACGTAACTATACGATTTCCTACAATTTTCCGACAAACTTATTAAATAATTAACTTATTTATTTACTATAATCGTCGGAATATTGTCTGAAATAACCGACGAATGGCTCTTGTCGCTAATTCGTCGGAAAATTAGTCAGGACTTTGTCGGAAAAACTATTTTCTACGGGGTTTTTTCCAACAAACAGTTTTTTGTCGGAAACTTGTCGCTAACGACCAATTCCGACAAACTTTTTAAACATTTTTTTGTCAGAAACTATATAAAATATATTTTATGTTGATTCTGATCCGTGTAATCTTGTCCTTTTTTTTTCTTAACACTTTATTCTCTGCAAACAACATAGGTTGGTGACTGACATTCCAGCGACCACAGGAACACGTTTTGGTGAGTTTTGTTTAATTTTCATTTCCCATCAAGACTATTTAAACTGTTTGCAACTTTGTTATATGTTTTTCATTCCAAAACTCATTGCGCTAAGTATTTTACTAAAATTTCGTTGCACATGATCCTTTAATGTTGAGAACCACAACAACCATGCACCAGAGACGTCATATATGCTCTCTCGGTGTTTACTTTAAACGTTCTTTGTAATCGAAGAATATTTTCCGCCAAAAAGCAAATTATTAAACAGAATATGTCGAAACAAACAACAAACCTAATACACTTAATATATCCATCTTAATAAGTATGGTGTTAAGTTTCTTAATCTAATTAATTCATTTTGAATGATACCAATTCTTTTTTTTTTCAACAATTCCTATATTTTCTAGAAAAAAATATACCACAACGTACACTTTTCAGAATTTGAAACCCCAACCTTTCAGATACACCATTTAACCACCTGGTATGTCCCATTAGGACGATGCCGATTCTTTTTGGGACTAAAGTTTAACAAATGTTTTCTTTATGACAAAAAGTGTAGGGGATTACAAAGATTACAACTACGGATATATGAGAGTCGTGAAACACTTTTTTAGATTGAATTATTCGTTGGTTCACCCGAATATTTCAATCGGATAAAACATAGATTGAGACACAAGAATGGCTTATGTGTGTATGACGGGATTTTCGGGAACCAATTAATCGACCAAATGATCAAAAACTCAGTTTTGTAGGGACTGTGGCAAGAAACTACCTTTGGCAGTTATCCATTTAAATTCATATTTTAAATTAAATTGTGCCATTAAATTAAATCGGTAAAAAATTCTAATGAATTTTTAATACAGTAGCTTGACCACAGCCAGGGGCTCTGCCCTTTGGACCCCGGGGGGTGTCGCCCCTTGAACCCCCTTTTGAGGGGCGCTGCCCCCGACTTTCGCCAAGGTGGCGTTGCCCCCTTGGAACCCCATTCATTAAGGGCTTCACCCCTAAGTGCCACTTAGGTTCCTAAACACATAATAAACTTAAACAAGTTTGCACTTCGCACCTTTGAGTTGTTTGATACATATTATGATTCACTTGGTCGGCAAATAATTTCAGTTACACTAAAATAGTCAACAAAAAATAATTTTAGAGAACTTGTTCATAGGCATAACAATCAATCATCTGAAACCTCGCTGATATACTGTAAATGGCAGCATGTAACTCGATCATTGTAAATTGAGTGTATAGGTCAAGACGTTGTGTGCTACGAGAGTCCAAGACCATCAATGGGAATTCATCGTATGGTTTTCGTGTTGTTCCGACAGTTGGGTAGACAGACTGTGTACGCCCCAGGATGCCGCGAGAACTTCAACACAAGAGACTTTGCAGAGCTCTACAACCTTGGATCTCCTGTGGCCGCGGTCTACTTCAACTGCCAACGTGAAAGTGGGTTGGGTGGACGAAGAAGATAAGAAGAATGGCATGTTAATGGGATAGAAATGACTTTATAACCGCACGTTAGAAAGAATCCAGACCATTTTATAACAATCTTCTTCATATATTATTATGTTAAAGATATAAAGAAGGCTGTAACAAGGAAGAATACTTATAAATGAATAAGAATACTTTATGTAAAGTACGAAGTGTTGTAAGATCACTTCATAAGAATAGAAATAAAATAAGCCTAATCTTTACGTTTCTCTCTTCCATTATAGTTTGGTAATTAGTTTCCTACGGAAAATTACAAACTAAATCAAAATACTTACACTTAAAAGCATGTTTATAACTCGTTTATAGCTCGACACTTGCTAACCTGGAAATTGTTTAAATACTCGTATATTTTGGGGTTACTTCAAAGCTAATTGTCACTCAAATTGTCAATATATCCTTCACTATTTAACAAACGTGGATTTTTTGTCGTTTAAGTAACCGTCTACGATAACTATCAAGTTTTCCCTCCATTTTGTAACCATCTAGATCGAGATCACACGTTATCCTCATGTGTGTGTTTTTAGTCGTAATCTTCATAATCCAATCAAGGTACATTTTTCGAAACACCTTTTGGTTGTTAATCGGGTTTCTTTATGTTTTGCAAATAGATTACTAGAACGAGTTTCTCATTTTGATATTCACAACTTCTGCTACATTTTATGAGTAAAATGTAACGAGAATTTCAAACAAAATGGTGCCACGTTTCATTATGCTAGCTCTAAGTACACCACTTAAGTATCGCGGCGTGTCCCCAATACCACGAGATAGGCACCTCAATACATGATCACCATATTCTTTTTAACAGCACGAGATAGATCACCGCTCTAACTCCTACTTTACCACTACACCCAACCCCTCCCCCTCCTACTCTACCTGATGACCATATCGAGCCCACTTTTAGATTTTTTTACCCGTAAGTTATCCGGCAGATGACCACCATACTGAAGGCCTCGTTCGATAGTCCTCGCTGGAAGGACACCCTCGAATGAGTGATGGTGGGACCAACGCTTTTTTTGAAGTACATAATTATTTTTTTTACTTACTATTTAGTTTTATATTTTAACAACGATTGGGTGTATGTGCCTGAGATGTATTGGTGGGACCAAAACCTCGAGCCATGATAAATCGTTATGGGACCGGTTTAGGGACACACACAACACAAATGGACTGAGAAAAAGGCCTAGAACTTGATGTGGGACATTTTGTTAGCGAATTTTGGCACTAGCTTATTGGCGAGTTACATGTTACTCTTTATGTTAACATAATATATATTGAAAATTTAACTTAGACGACTAATTTATGGGTCATTTTTGTTAATGGTTTGGAAAATAGAGTCTATGTTCGTTAACGCCAATCGGGCGCCCACCTTTGACGGGTTTTTGTCTCGCACATTGTGGCGTTGATTACTTCCACGCATCATCAAGAACATATAGTAAGTTAGTTTTTAACTTTGTCTTACATCCATTTTTGCCAAACTATATACGGAGGCCTCAAGAGTGAAGTCCTCGATACCGCCCACTAGTCATCTAGATTACATTTATCGAAGGCAGTATACCACAACTGTGGGAACATATTTTTGGAAGTAAACTGTATAATGGATATTCTCCGCTCTACGAAGAAAAAATATGTTGTGATGAAGCCCAATGCTAGAGTTACGATTCCTACCATGCCATCAGTTGCAGCATTATGAGATCTTACGTTCCTCAACCTTCTACAAAGACATGTTTTTGTATAAGTCAATTATTTTGTTAACAAATTATTAATCGTCAATGTTTGATGTTTGTAGATTATCACCTTACAAGAACAAATAACGGAGATGCGAAGAAATTTTGAGAACATGGTCCAACAAGTTGGAGACTTTGTACTTGTTTAAGCCAAAAATCCATTAACTCAAAATTCTTCATCCATATAAATGCAAAGCCGCTAGTACACAAATGTTTATTTGGAGCGTTTGGATTTTTTAGTTTTAATTAAAACCGCCTCAAAAAATAGATTTCAAACAATAACGCGCATTAAAAGATAATAACCGCCTTAAAAATCATTTTAGAAGTGTTTTAAAGAACCGACTTAAAAAAATATTGTTTTTTCTTTAAAAGCAATTTTTTGAATTTTTTAAACCTGTTTAGAGCGGTTTAAGAACATTTTTAGAGCGGTTTCAAAAACCGCTCCAAAAGATAGATGATTTTTTAGTGCGAAATTTTTTAGGGCGGTCTAGAACCGCTTCAAGAAATCAAAATCACCGCTAATGAGTTTTGTACTATGCGCATAAGTTACGTTCTTTATCAAATATATACTAGAATTTTACAACTTCTGAATGGGTTGTTGATGTAAATATATATAACTTATTGTTCTTTACGTGAAATATATATTAGAGAAATTAATATAAGATAATTATGAAGTGATGAATTAGAGAAAAAGTTAAAAATGAGGGGAAACATGGACCAATGAAGGTGAAGGGAATTACAAATGAGAAATATAAGGATTTGATGGCCACAACATCACATCAGAATCTAATATTGAACAAGTACGCCATCTTACTTTTGTGTGGACACTTTTGGCTTTTGAAGGTGTTGGGTGCAAGTGCAAATCCTACAGATATTCCATGTTTTTCATTGGTGAACCATCTCTCGTATGGATTCCATTTAATCATGCCCAAACCTATGAGACCAACCCACGAGTTCACGATCTCTTAACCTAATTCCATTCTTCACTTTTTGGTCTTCAAACCTCATGTTATCCTTGCGGACCTCGATCCACCATGGTTGCCAATTCTATCCATGTACGAATACTTCCTGTGGGAGTACGTGTGTAAACCTAAAAATCACTAAATTTTCTCTCTCCCGATCAATTACTCAAAAAAATCATTAACTTTTCTTTATACTTTTCAGTTAAATAATATTTTTTATGCCTCAATACCTTTTCTCTATCTTTCACTCACAGTCATTTTCAAAAAAATTATTAAAAAATTTATACAGGTGAACAGTGTTTTCACAAATATAAAAAAGTTTATACATTTTCTCTCTCCTCCACTCATAACCACTTTAAACTACTCCTTAAAATATACAAAATTCACTCACAAACATATACCAAATCGATTGTGAATGCTCTTATGCTAGCATTCTTTCTTAACCGGACAGTGTTGGTTTAAACCCTTTAGTTTAGTTAAAAAATACAGAGAAATAAAACTCGTGATATCTTGCTTGACCATCTCTAAATTCATTAAACCCAAAACAAATTACATATATAGAAAAAGGGAATCAAATCGGAGAAATTAAAACATAATTATGCATCCGTCAACTCATCAATTTACTTGAATACCTACCATTTACTCAAAAATATATACTTTCCTCTTTTTGTCCAAAAGTTTGAGTTAGACAGATGTTTTAAAAACCGGTTTTTAAACTGTATTGGATTGAGCTTAGAAATGGTTCAACCGGTTGTACCGGGTTGCACCGAACAGTTTAACCGGGTTGCATCGAACAGTTTAACCGGGTTGAATGGTTAACCCTATAATTTCAAAAAAATACAACTTCAACTTAAAAAATAATCCAAAACTACATGATTTCATAATAAAAATAATACAAAAGTTAATCTATAATAAAAAAGTAATCCAAAAGCACTCAATTTTTCAACAAAGCTTTTTTAAATAAAAGTTCACAATTGTTTTATGTCATTGGCGTGTTGAATGCATCAAGTTCATGATCTTTAAAAAGATGAAATTCACTATTATCGTAATACTCATCAACAACAGCATAACTATTTTTGTTTGCTACAATATTAAATAAGAATTTTTATCACTTAAAAGTTTTTAACAACAACCAGAAGGATGAAGGTTAAACATACTTTTTACATGGGTCGCTGTTTTTTTAAGATGAACATATCAATTAATTTTTTTCCTGAACCGGGCTGTAGATAAGGTAATTGATCAACAAGTCTTCTATTTGTGACTTTGTGTATCCCGGCAAACAAATTTTTTTTTTTGTTTTAAAGTTTAAACATAAAATTTTTCTTGTAACTAAAACTGGTACAACGGTATAACCCGGTAATACCGGAGGTTCAACTAACATACCGTTTTTCCAATTTACCGGACTCAAACTTACCAGGCTTGTGGCCGAGACCCGGTTCAACCGGTATTACGGGCGAGTTTGAACCAGTTTTTAAAACATTGAGTTAGACGGGTTGTTGATGAGATAAGATTTGTAAATGCAATCCGATAACAAGTGATAACGAGCCATACACCCTTAACACCTTTGGACAAAGGTTAATAATATAAGTGCATACGTAGTCAAAGATTCCTCGTTAACCATATATGGAGTGAAATAGCATATTATATAAGATCCGTCTGCCTTCTGGCCACTAGTCTATCTTACATACGAGAATCGTTGATGTCTTTAACTCATCACATCTCAAAGAGAATATGTTTGTGTGGGAGGTAAGTTTGGTGCCACATACAATGTTTCTAAACTCCTATAAATACCAATTCATGCAAATCAATACATCCATCAACACACTTGAAAGACAAACCCCATCATCAAAAGTGACCAAAATTCCCATTTTCATATGACGAGGAGGGAGAGGGATCCGTTGGTCCTTGGACGGGTGATAGGAGATGTTCTTGATGGTTTCACCAAGTTGATTGACCTTACTGTTTCTTATAGCGATATGAATGTTACGAATGGGTGTGGGCTAAAACCCTCTCAGGTTGTGAACCAACCTAGGGTTGATATTGGCGGCGACGACCTGCGTGCTTTTCACACTTTAGTACGTTTGGTTTTCGTTTGTTTGTTTCCTTCTTCGTACGAATTTGTTTTCGCTTTTCAAAATTACTTAGCTAAGCATGACTATAGTTGCAATATTGATGTTTTAGGTTATGGTGGATCCTGATGCTCCAAGTCCTAGTGACCCTAACCTTAGGGAATACTTGCATTGGTAAGTTGTTCTTAATTTATAATGATTTTATTCATTTTTTATGGAACTTCAAAGAAAATAGTGTAAAATAGAATGGTTCTTTTGATAGCAAGAGATACAAGGTTCAAATTCTTATTACCACACTAGCTTAGAACACGTGTTTACACACGTGGTGAAATAATTCTTAAATCTTTATATATATTTCTATATTTTACATATATAAAAATGTATTAAAGATAGAAAAAAAATTCAAAATATGTAAAAAATGAATATATAATTGGGTTTCGAAAATACGTTAGTTAATTTTTAATTTCATTTGTATTTCATTTACTATTTGATTGAAAATAAAAGTTACATAATTAAATTTTAAAATTTTTTATAATAAGAGATTGTTTAAAATAAATGTGTTTTATTTGTATAATTAGTATTTTCTTTAAAATTATATTATTACTAAAATATATAAGTGTATTTAATAAGAGATGACGGGAAAAACAATAAAAATGAATATGGAGTCGACATGTAACATGAAAAAATCTTTATTTCTTTTTTTATTAGATTGTATAGATTTCATTACTAGAAAACATATATATTTCCTACAAAAGTTTCCGACAAAGAAATTTTTCACAAGTTAGCGACAAATTTCCGATAAAACAAAAACAAAAAAATAACTATACGATTTCCTACAATTTTCCGACAAACTTATTAAATAAGTTAATTTATTTATTTACTATAAAAGTCAGAATATTGTCTGACATTACAGACGAATGGCTCCTGTCGCTAATTCGTCGAAAAATTAATGGGGACTTTATCGGAAAAAACATTTGCTACGATGTTTTTTCCAACAAACAGTTTATTGTCGGAAACTTGTCGCTAACGACCAATTCCGACAAACTTATTAAACACTTTTTTGTGGGAAACTATATAAAATATATTTTATGTGGATTCTGATCCGTGTAATCTTGTCCTTTTTTTTTCTTAACACCTTATTCTCTGCAAATAACATAGGTTGGTGACTGACATTCCAGCGACCACAGGAACACGTTTTGGTGAGTTTTGTTTAATTTTCATTTACCATCAAGACTATTTAAACTGTTTGCAACTTTGTTATATGTTTTTCATTCCAAAACTCATTGCGCTAAGTATTTTACTAAAATTTGGTTGCACATGATCCTTTAATGTTGAGAACCACAACCATGCACCAGAGACGTCATATATGCTCTCTCGGTGTTTACTTTAAACGTTCTTTGTAATCGAACAATATTTTCTGCCAAAAAGCAAATTATTAAACAGAATATGTCGAAACAAACAACAAATCAAATACACTTAATATATCCATCTTAATAAGTATGGTGTTAAGTTTCTTAATATAATTAATTCATTTTGAATGATACCGATTCTTTTTTTTTTCAACAATTCCTAGATTTTCTAGGAAAAACACACCACAACGTACACTTTTCAGAATTTGAAACCCCAACCTTTCAGATACACCATTTAACCACCTGGTATGTCCCATTAGGACGATGCCGATTCTTTTTGGGACTAAAGTTTAACAAATGTTTTCTTTATGACAAAAAGTGTAGGGGATTACAAAGATTACAACTACGGATATATGAGAGTCGTGAAACACTTTTTTAGATTGAATTATTCGGTGGTTCACCCGAATATTTCAATCGGATAAAACATAGATTGAGACACAAGAATGGCTTATGTGTGTATGACGGGATTTTCGGGAACTAATTAATCGACCAAATGATCAAAAACTCAGTTTTGTAGGGACTGTGGCAAGAAACTACCTTTGGCAGTTATCCATTTAAATTCTTATTTTAAATTAAATTGTGCCATTAATATAAATCGGTAAAAAATTCTAATGAATTTTTAATACAGTAGCTTGACCACAGCCAGGGGCTCTGCCCTTTGGACCCCGGGGGGTGTTGCCCCTTGAACCCCCTTTTGAGGGGCACTGCCCCCGACTTTCGCCAAGGTGGCGTTGCCCCCTTGGAACCCCATTCATTAAGGGCTTCACCCCTAAGTGCCACTTAGGTTCCTAAACACATAATAAACTTAAACAAGTTTGCACTTCGCACCTTTGAGTTGTTTGATGCATATTATGATTCACTTGGTCGGCAAATAATTTCAGTTACACTAAAATAGTCAACAAAAAATAATTTTAGAGAACTTGTTCATAGGCATAACAATCAATCATCTGAAACCTCGCTGATATACTGTAAATGGCAGCATGTAACTCGATCATTATAAATTGAGTGTATAGGTCAAGACGTTGTGTGCTACGAGAGTCCAAGACCATCAATGGGAATTCATCGTATGGTTTTCGTGTTGTTCCGACAGTTGGGTAGACAGACTGTGTACGCCCCAGGATGCCGCGAGAACTTCAACACAAGAGACTTTGCAGAGCTCTACAACCTTGGATCTCCTGTGGCCGCGGTCTACTTCAACTGCCAACGTGAAAGTGGGTTGGGTGGACGAAGGAGATAAGAAGAATGGCATGTTAATGGGATAGAAACGACTTTATAACCGCACGTTAGAAAGAATCCAGACCATTTTATAACAATCTTCTTCATATATTATTATGTTAAAGATATAAAGAAGGCTGTAACAAGGAAGAATACTTATAAATGAATAAGAATACTTTATGTAAAGTACGAAGTGTTGTAAGATCACTTCATAAGAATAGAAATAAAATAAGCCTAATCTTTACGTTTCTCTCTTCCATTATAGTTTGGTAATTAGTTTCCTACGGAAAATTACAAACTAAATCAAAATACTTACACTTAAAAGCATGTTTATAACTCGTTTATAGCTCGACACTTGCTAACCTGGAAATTGTTTAAATACTCGTATATTTTGGGGTAACTTCAAAGCTAATTGTCACTCAAATTGTCAATATATCCTTCACTATTTAACAAACGTGGATTTTTTGTCGTTTAAGTAACCGTCTACGATAACTATCAAGTTTTCCCTCCATTTTGTAACCATCTAGATCGAGATCACACGTTATCCTCATGTGTGAGTTTTTAGTCGTAATCTTCATAATCCAATCAAGGTACATTTTTCGAAACACCTTTTGGTTGTTAATCGGGTTTCTTTATGTTTTGCAAATAGATTACTAGAACGAGTTTCTCATTTTGATATTCACAACTTCTGCTACATTTTATGAGTAAAATGTAACGAGAATTTCAAACAAAATGGTGCCACGTTTCATTATGCTGGCTCTAAGTACACCACTTAAGTATCGCGGCGTGTCCCCAATACCACGAGATAGGCACCTCAATACATGATCACCATATTCTTTTTAACAGCACGAGATAGATCACCGCTCTAACTCCTACTTTACCACTACACCCAACCCCTCCCCCCCCTACTCTACCTGATGACCATATCGAGCCCACTTTTAGATTTTTTTACCCGTAAGTTATCCGGCAGATGACCACCATACTGAAGGCCTCGTTCGATAGTCCTCGCTGGAAGGACACCCTCGAATGAGTGATGGTGGGACCAACGCTTTTTTTGAAGTACATAATTATTTTTTTTACTTACTATTTAGTTTTATATTTTAACAACGATTGGGTGTATGTGCCTGAGATGTATTGGTGGGACCAAAACCTCGAGCCATGATAAATCGTTATGGGACCGGTTTAGGGACACACACAACACAAATGGACTGAGAAAAAGGCCTAGAACTTGATGTGGGACATTTTGTTAGCGAATTTTGGCACTAGCTTATTGGCGAGTTACATGTTACTCTTTATGTTAACATAATATATATTGAAAATTTAACTTAGACGACTAATTTATGGGTCATTTTTGTTAATGGTTTGGAAAATAGAGTCTATGTTCGTTAACGCCAATCGGGCGCCCACCTTTGACGGGTTTTTGTCTCGCACATTGTGGCGTTGATTACTTCCACGCATCATCAAGAACATATAGTAAGTTAGTTTTTAACTTTGTCTTACATCCATTTTTGCCAAACTATATACGGAGGCCTCAAGAGTGAAGTCCTCGATACCGCCCACTAGTCATCTAGATTACATTTATCGAAGGCAGTATACCACAACTGTGGGAACATATTTTTGGAAGTAAACTGTATAATGGATATTCTCCGCTCTACGAAGAAAAAATATGTTGTGATGAAGCCCAATGCTAGAGTTACGATTCCTACCATGCCATCAGTTGCAGCATTATGAGATCTTACGTTCCTCAACCTTCTACAAAGACATGTTTTTGTATAAGTCAATTATTTTGTTAACAAATTATTAATCGTCAATGTTTGATGTTTGTAGATTATCACCTTACAAGAACAAATAACGGAGATGCGAAGAAATTTTGAGAACATGGTCCAACAAGTTGGAGACTTTGTACTTGTTTAAGCCAAAAATCCATTAACTCAAAATTCTTCATCCATATAAATGCAAAGCCGCTAGTACACAAATGTTTATTTGGAGCGTTTGGATTTTTTAGTTTTAATTAAAACCGCCTCAAAAAATAGATTTCAAACAATAACGCGCATTAAAAGATAATAACCGCCTTAAAAATCATTTTAGAAGTGTTTTAAAGAACCGACTTAAAAAAATATTGTTTTTTCTTTAAAAGCAATTTTTTGAATTTTTTAAACCTGTTTAGAGCGGTTTAAGAACATTTTTAGAGCGGTTTCAAAAACCGCTCCAAAAGATAGATGATTTTTTAGTGCGAAATTTTTTAGGGCGGTCTAGAACCGCTTCAAGAAATCAAAATCACCGCTAATGAGTTTTGTACTATGCGCATAAGTTACGTTCTTTATCAAATATATACTAGAATTTTACAACTTCTGAATGGGTTGTTGATGTAAATATATATAACTTATTGTTCTTTACGTGAAATATATATTAGAGAAATTAATATAAGATAATTATGAAGTGATGAATTAGAGAAAAAGTTAAAAATGAGGGGAAACATGGACCAATGAAGGTGAAGGGAATTACAAATGAGAAATATAAGGATTTGATGGCCACAACATCACATCAGAATCTAATATTGAACAAGTACGCCATCTTACTTTTGTGTGGACACTTTTGGCTTTTGAAGGTGTTGGGTGCAAGTGCAAATCCTACAGATATTCCATGTTTTTCATTGGTGAACCATCTCTCGTATGGATTCCATTTAATCATGCCCAAACCTATGAGACCAACCCACGAGTTCACGATCTCTTAACCTAATTCCATTCTTCACTTTTTGGTCTTCAAACCTCATGTTATCCTTGCGGACCTCGATCCACCATGGTTGCCAATTCTATCCATGTACGAATACTTCCTGTGGGAGTACGTGTGTAAACCTAAAAATCACTAAATTTTCTCTCTCCCGATCAATTACTCAAAAAAATCATTAACTTTTCTTTATACTTTTCAGTTAAATAATATTTTTTATGCCTCAATACCTTTTCTCTATCTTTCACTCACAGTCATTTTCAAAAAAATTATTAAAAAATTTATACAGGTGAACAGTGTTTTCACAAATATAAAAAAGTTTATACATTTTCTCTCTCCTCCACTCATAACCACTTTAAACTACTCCTTAAAATATACAAAATTCACTCACAAACATATACCAAATCGATTGTGAATGCTCTTATGCTAGCATTCTTTCTTAACCGGACAGTGTTGGTTTAAACCCTTTAGTTTAGTTAAAAAGTACAGAGAAATAAAACTCGTGATATCTTGCTTGACCATCTCTAAATTCATTAAACCCAAAACAAATTACATATATAGAAAAAGGGAATCAAATCGGAGAAATTAAAACATAATTATGCATCCGTCAACTCATCAATTTACTTGAATACCTACCATTTACTCAAAAATATATACTTTCCTCTTTTTGTCCAAAAGTTTGAGTTAGACAGATGTTTTAAAAACCGGTTTTTAAACTGTATTGGATTGAGCTTAGAAATGGTTCAACCGGTTGTACCGGGTTGCACCGAACAGTTTAACCGGGTTGAATGGTTAACCCTATAATTCCATAAAAATACAATTTCAACTTAAAAAATAATCTAAAACTACATGATTTCATAATAAAAATAATACAAAAGTTAATCCATAATAGAAAAGTAATCCAAAAGCACTCAATTTTTCAACAAAGTTTTTTTAAATAAAAGTGCACAATTGTTTAATGCTATTGACGTGTTGAATGCATCAAGTTCACGATCTTTAAACAGATGAAGTTCACTATTATCGTCATCCTAATCAATAAGAGCATAACTATTTTTGTTTCCTACAATATTAAATAAGAATTTTTATCGCTTAAAAGTTTTTAACGACAACCAGAAGGATGATGGTTAAACATAGTTTTTACATGGATCGCTGCTTTTTTAAGATGAACATATCAATAATTTTTTTTTCTGAACCGGGCTGTAGATAAGGTAATTGATCAACAAGTCTTCTATTTGTGACTTTGTGTATCTCGGCAAACAATTTTTTTTGTTTTAAAGTTTAAACATAAAATTTTTCTTCTAACTAAAACTGGTACAACGGTATAACCCGGAAATACCGGAGGTTCAACTAACAAATCGTTCTTCCAATTTACCGGACTCAAACTTACCAGGCTAGTGGCCGAGACCCGGTTCAACCGGTGTTACGGCCAGTTTGAACCGGTTTTTAAAACATTGAGTTAGACAGGTTGTTGATGAGATAAGATTAGTAAATGCAATCCGATAACAAGTGATAACGATCCATACACCCTTAACACCTTTGGACAAAGGTTAATATTATAAGTGCATACGTAGTAAAAGATTCCTCGTTAACCATATATGGAGAGAAATAGCATATTGTATAAGATCCGTCTGCCTTCTGGCCACTGGTCTATCTTACATACGAGAATCGTTGATGTCTTTAACTCATCACATCTCAAAGAGAATATGTTTCTGTGGGAGGTAAGTTTGGTGCCACATATTATGTTTCTAAACTCCTATAAATACCAATTCATGCAAATCAATACATCCATCAACAAACTTGAAAAACAAACCCCATCATCAAAAGTGACCAAAATTCCCATTTTCATATGACGAGGAGGTAGAGGGATTCGTTGGTCCTTGGACGGGTGATAGGAGATGTTCTTGATGGTTTCACCAAGTTGATTGACCTTACTGTTTCTTATAGCGATATGAATGTTACGAACGGGTGTGGGCTAAAACCCTCTCAGGTTGAACCAACCTAGGGTTGATATTGGCGGCGACGACCTGCGTGCTTTTCACACTTTAGTACGTTTGGTTTTTTGTTTGTTTGTTTCCTTCTTCGTACGAATTTGTTTTCGCTTTTCAAAATTACTAAGCTAAGCATGACTATAGTTGCAATATTGATGTTTTAGTTTATGGTGGATCCTGATGCTCCTAGTCTAAGTGACCCTAACTTAGGGAATACTTGCATTGGTAAGTTGTTCTTAATTTATAATGATTTTATTCATTTTTTTGTGGAATTTCAAAGAAAATAGTGTAAAATAGAATGGTTCTTTTGATAGCAAGAGATACGAGGTTCAAATTCCAAGGTTCAAATTCTTATTACCACACTAGCTTAGAAAACGTGTCTACACACGTGGTGAAATAATTCTTAAATCTTTATATATATATATATATATATTTTACATATATAGAAATGTATTAAAGATAGAAAACAAAATTCAAAATATGTAAAAAATAAATATATAATTGAGTTTCGAAAATACATTAATTAATTTTTAATTTCATTTGCCTTTCATTTAATATTTGATTGAAAATAAAAGTTACATAATTAAATTTCAAATTTTTTTATAATAAGGGATAGTTTAAAATAAATGTGTTTTATTAGTATAATTAGTATTTTCTTTAAAATAATATTATTATTAAAGTATATAAGTGTATTTAATAAGAGATGACGGGAAAAATAATAAAAATGAATATGGAGTCGACACGTAATACGAAAAAATATTTATTTCTTTTTTTATTAGATGGTATAGATTTTACTACTAGAAAACATATATATTTCCTACAAAAGAAATTTTTCACAAGTTAACGACAAATTTTCGAAAAAACAAAAACAAAAAAGTAACTATACGATTTCCTACAGTTTTTCGGCAAATTTATTAAATAAGTTAACTTATTTATTTACTATTATCGTCGGAATATTGTCTGAAATTACCGACGAATGGCTCTTGTCGCTAATTCGTCGGAAAATTAGTCGGGACTTTGTCGGAAAAAAAACATTTTGTACGGGGTTTTTTCCAACAAACAGTTTATTGTCGGAAACTTGTCGCTAACGACCAATTCCGACAAACTTATTAAACACTTTTTTGTCGGAAACTATATAAAATATATTTTTTGTTGATTCTGATCCGTGTAATCTTGTCCTTTTTTTCTTAACACTTTATTCTCTGCAAACAACATAGGTTAGTGACTGACATTCCAGCGACCACAGGAACACGTTTTGGTGAGTTTTGTTTAATTTTCATTTCCCTTCAAAACTATTTAAACTGTTTGCAACTTTGTTATATGTTTTTCATTCCAAAACTCATTGCGCTAAGTATTTTACTAAAATTTGGTTGCACATGATCCTTTAATGTTGAGAACCACAACAACCACGCACCAGAGACGTCATATATGCTCTCTCGGTGTTTACTTTAAACGTTCTTTGTAATCGAACAATATTTTTTTGCCAAAAAGCAAATTATTAAACAGAATATGTCGAAACAAACAACAAAATCAAATGCACTTAATATATCCATCTTAATAAGCATGGTGTTAAGTTTCTTAATCTAATTAATTCATTTTGAATGATACCAATTCTTTTTTTTTCAACAATTCCTAGATTTTCTAGGAAAAATACACCACAACGTTCACTTTTCAAAATTTGAACCCCCAACCTTTCAGGTACACCATGTAACCACCCGGAATGTCCCATTAGGACGATGCCGATTCTTTTTGGGACTAAAGTTTAACAAATGTTTTCTTTATGACAAAAAGTGTAGGGGATTACAAAGATTACAACTACGGATATATGAGAGTCGTGAAACACTTTTTTAGATCGAATTATTCGGTGGTTCACCCGAATATTTCAATCGGATAAAACACAGATTGAGACACAAGAATGGCTTATGTGTGTATGAGAGGATTTTCGGGAACCAATTAATCGACCAAATGATCAAAAAATCAGTTTTGTCAGTTATCCATTTAAATTCGTATTTTAAATTAAATTGTGCCATTAAATTAAACCGGTAAAAAATTCTAATGAATTTTTAATACAGTAGCTTGACCACAGTCAGGGGCTCTGCCCTTTGGACCCAGGGGATGTCGCCCCTTGAACCCCCTTTTGAGGGGCGCTGCCCCCGACTTTCGCCAAGGTGGCGTTGCCCCCTTGGAACACCATTGATTAAGGGGTTCACCCCTAAGTGCTACTTAGGTTCCTAAACACATAATAAACTTAAACAAGTTTGCACTTCGCACCTTTGAGTTGTTTGATGCATATTATGATTCACTTGGTCGAAAAATAATTTCAGTTACACTAAAATAGTCAACAAAATATAAATTTTAGAGAACCTGTTCATAGGCATAACAATCAATCATCTGAAACCTCGTTGATATACTGTAAATGGCAGCGTGTAACTCGATCATTGTAACATGAGTGTATAGGTCAAGACATTGTGTGCTACGAGAGTCCAAGACCATCAATGGGAATTCATCGTATGGTTTTCGTGTTGTTCCGACAGTTGGGTAGACAGACTGTGTACGCCCCAGGATGCCGCAAGAACTTCAACACAAGAGACTTTGCAGAGCTCTACAACCTTGGATCTCCTGTGGCCGCGGTCTACTTCAACTGCCAACGTGAAAGTGGGTTGGGTGGACGAAGGAGATAAGAAGAATGGCATGTTAATGGGATAGAAACGACATTATAACCGCACGTTAGAAAGAATCCAGACCATTTTATAACAATCTTCTTCATATATTATTATGTTAAAGATATAAAGAAGGCTGTAACAAGGAAGAATACTTATAAAGGAATAAGAATACTTTATGTAAAGTACGAAGTGTTGTAAGATCACTTCATAAGAATAGAAATAAAATAAGCCTAATCTTTACGTTTCTCTCTTCCATTATAGTTTGGTAATTATCACCTTACAAGAACAAATAACGGAGATGCGAAGAAATTTTGAGAACATGGTCCAACAAGTTGTAGACTTTGTACTTGTTTAAGCCAAAAATCCATTAACTCAAAATTCTTCATCCATATAAATGCAAAGCCGCTAGTACACAAATGTTTATTTGGAGCGTTTGGATTTTTTTAGTTTTAATTAAAACCGCCTCAAAAAATAGATTTCAAACAATAACGAGCATTAAAAGATAATAACCACCTTAAAAATCATTTTAGAAGTGTTTTAAAGAACCGACTTAAAAAAAATATTTTTTTTCTTTAAAAGCGATTTTTTTAATTTTTTTAACCTGTTTAGAGCGGTTTAAGAACATTTTTAGAGCGGTTTCAAAAACCGCTCCAAAAGATAGATGATTTTTTAGTGCAAAACTTTTTAGGGCGGTCTAGAACCGCTTCAAGAAATCAAAATCACCGCTAATGAGTTTTGTACTATGCGCATCAGTTACGTTCTTTATCAAATATATACTAGAATTTTACAACTTCTGAATGGGTTGTTGATGTAAATATATATAACTTATTGTTCTTTATGTGAAATATATATTAGAGATATTAATATAAGATAATTATGAAGTGATGAATTAGAGAAAAAATTAAAAATGAGGGGAAACATGGACCAATGAAAGTGAAGGGAATTACAAATGAGAAATATAAGGATTTTATGACCACAACATCACATCAGAATCTAATATTGAACAAGTACGCCATCTTACTTTTGTGTGGACACTTTTGGCTTTTGAAGGTGTTGGGTGCAAGTACAAATCCTACAGATATTCCATGTTTTTCATTGGTGAACTATCTCTCGTATGGATTCCATTTAATCATGCCCAAGCCCATGAGACCAACCCACGAGTTCACGATCTCTTAACCTAATTCCATTCTTCACTTTTTGGTCTTCAAACCTCATGTTATCCTTGCGGACCTCGTTCCACCATGGTTGCCAATTCTATCCATGTACGAATACTGCCTGTGTGAGTACGTGTGTAGACCTAAAAATCACTAAATTTTCTCTCTCCCGATCAATTACACTAAAAATCATTAACTTTTCTTTCTACTTTTCAGTTAAATAATATTTTTTATGCCTCATTACTTTTTCTCTCTTTTTCACTCACAGTTATTTTCAAAAAATTGTAAAAAATTTATACAGGTAAACAGTGTTTTCACATATATACAAAAAGTTTATAAATTTTCTCTCTTCTCCACTCACAACCACTTTAAACTACTATTTAAAATATAAAAAACTCACTCACAAACATATACCAAATCGATTGTGAATGCTCTTATGCTAGCATTCTTTCTTACCTAGAGAGTGTTGTTTCAAGCCCTTTAGTTTAGTTAAAAAGTACAGAGAAATTAAACCCAAAACAAATTACATATATAGAAAATGGGAATCAAATCAGAGAAATTAACTCGATTCTCGTTGTGACCCACACCACCGTTGCGACCCACACCATCATGAAAATAACTTTATTTAGTGTGCGTGCACCTAAAGAAAAGGAATTGAACTTTGATTTAGCTGACTACTTTGACAAAATAAAAAATATAGAGAAATTAAATTCGTGATATTCTGCTTGCACAGGAAAATAACTTGCCACTATCCTACTACTTTGACTAAATAAAAAAACTAACCACAAGTCTAGATATATCCATAAGATTCTTCAAAAAACAACTTACCATTAATATTACAAAGATCAAATCAGCCTAGTTATAATACATGGTATTAGATTAGTAGTTACAAGCACAATGAGCATGATGCAACATGGGATATACATTATGTATCATCCGGAGTTGATGCTTATACATGTTATCATGCACCATGAAATGCCCAATACTACCGTGCATGTTCATGTTGTACAAATTCATGTTTAATCATGGTTGTTGGAACCTATGACATCGTTCTATTCCTGATAAATTATAGGGGCTAAAATTTAATTTTTGTAACTAGGTTTTTGGGGCGACTCTTGAAGAGTCAACATGTCGATTGTCTTGACAATCGGATATCTGCATGTCGACTCTAGCTATGTGTCTATAAATAGCAACCCCAAAAACCTAATTTGGTAGCTCTTGTGCAATACGTCGTTACGATAGTCATTTTGAGAGCCAATTGTCATTGTGGTGGTGTTCTTTGTATCCAGGATCCTATTTGTAATCGTTATCAGTGTGGATCTAATACAATCGTGTGTTTTGTGTTCTTATTAGTGTTGCTCTTCATCTTTTGTTCATTCTGGTTATCAACAATTAGCTTTTCTATAACTAGATTGTTGATTGTTTCCTGTTTAGAATCATTCTAGCACAGGGACCTTATCATCAGGACCTACAATTTGGTATCAGAGCTTTCTATGCTTTTGATTCTTAATGATTTATGTTAAATTTCTGGGTTTTTATGAAAATCTGAATTTCTTTGATTTCTGGCTAGATCTATATCATGATCATAAATTAGTATAGAAATTCACTCAGAAATTTGTCTTATGACCACCGGAGCTAATGGTGTTGCTGGCCAGACCGATCCCACTACTTATACTGAGAATGACAAGCTTCTGATTCTAAGAGACTATAAAGCCTTCGGTGCCATATACATGGCTCTTTAAGCCGATATCATGAACATGTTTGAAGAATATAAGACCGCTCAGACCCTTTGGCAAGCTTTGTGTGACTTCTACGAAGGAAACTCTGATTTGAAAGAAGGAAAGAAAACACATGCTTCAAAAAGAATATGATACCTTCGGTAGTATCAAATGTGATGGTTTGTCCAAGCATATCTCAAGGTTCATGGAAATTTCAAGCAAACTGAAGCAGGTCAGGCTTTTTATCAGAAATTCTGATCTTATCAAGAAATTGCTAGACTCTCTGCCCCAAGAATGGAGTATACAGTGCATGTTGATCAAACGGCAATACGTGAATGAAGCTTCCACCTTATCTGACATAATCAATACCCTGAAGTCCTTTCAAATGGACATTGAAAAGCGTCAGATGAATCAATCCAGCTACAACAAGACCATGGCACCAACTAATGCTGCTTTCATTGCCCCATCTTCATCAAAAAATGTTGCTGGTACGTCTGGAACCATTCCCGCTATGGCGTCCGCTCCTGCTGTCTCTCAGCAGGCTGTTCAAAGCAATGAGCATAACACCAATCAAACCCGAACCTCAACTCCGAACCCATCAAGTGATCACATGGCACTGTTCGGTTTATTTGTGAACATCTATCAAGCTCTCATTTCAGGTGAATTAAAAGCAAGAGTGAGCCATATTGAAGATGTATTTCAAGTTGACCCAGATGACATGGAAGAAGTTAATTTGCAATGGTAGATGGTTATGCTGACTCTGAAAGCTAAAAGATTCATAGATAGGATAGAAAAAAACGTCTTGGTGGTAAATCTGCAGGTTTTGATAAATCCAAACTAAGATGCTACAACTGTAAACAACTTGGGCGGTTCAAGAAGGAATGTCTCCATCCTATCACCGATGCTCTAACTCTTCCTACCATTGTTGCAATCACCGATGGCAAAGAACAAGCTAAAAAGACCAAAGACTTGGATAATGCTTTGGTAGTGAATGACTTTGACCGGAGCAATGAAATTGAAGAAGCCCAGGTTGAGGTGTGGAATGCTTTAGTAGCTAACATTTCATCTGCTCAGTTTATGGTTCAAGGTATGGAAGCAAGTCTAGTTGAAAAGGAAAAGAATGAGGTGTTGAGGAAGATCAATATCAACACTGACTCTATTGGTCCTGCTGCCCTCCTAAAGGAAGTATGACTGAGAATGCCAACATCAAGATCAAGGAAGCTAAGAAGATGATTGAAGAAAAGAAGGATACTTATCCTGGTCCAGTTCAGCGGATCGAGTTAACTCTCCGAAAAATGTTGACTTTGAAACTCAAACCAACGGTGACGGAAGCTCTAATCAAGGATGCATCTACAAGAAAACCGCTGCTGAGCTGATTCCACCTAATGTAAAATCTCGTCTCTGTTCCTCTCACTATGTTGTCATGATTGTTCACTATCGCATTTTAAACCAACTTATCATTCATGAAAACGATGACGCTCTTGCAATTCTTGATCAAATAAAAAAGAGTGAAGTTACTCTCAAAATCATTTTAAACAAAGCTAATCAAGAAATCCAAACCCTAAAAGAGTTTGTTTATAGAAAAGAATTTTTAATAATCGATTTAACTGAAAAACTGACGTCTTCAAGAAGTGAGAATGTTAAATTACAAATCATTATTGACAAATGGAACATTAGCAAAAAGGTACAAGATACCATGTTGGATTGTCAACAAACTTCAAGTTATGTTAAAAAGGGCGTCGGTTACTTAGATTTAAATGATTTTGAGAGGAAACTGTTTCACCCTCCCACACACGGTCATTATAATCCTATTCCATCTCCACATCCTGAAAATAATCTTGCAAAATTGTTTGTGAAAGGCACTAATGTGTATACTACAGATTTAAAAGAATAGGATAAGGATGTAAGGGATGATTGCAGTGCTGGATTAGGTCACAAGGAATGCAACCGAGAATCTGTCTTGTTTTCTTTTTTCAAATTACCAGAATCCAGAGCTATGTAAATCAGGCTTTGTTGATAGTAGTAGTGAAACATGTTCTAGGTTAATCAACTCTAGTAATGACAGTTATGAACACAATAGTTGTAATGATTTATCTTCTATGAATGATGCTTCTTTTAATGATTCAATTGATACTGTGTCAAGAAATCAGTTTGAAATATTCATGACACAAGAAATTCCAGTTTTCACACCTGCCTCAACAAGTCAATGTGATAGTTAAAGTGAATCAGAATATATGTCAACAAGAAATATTGACGAAAGCATGTATGATTCAGATCGATCTATTAAAAAATCAAATGAATCATACAACGAATCTGACGGTGTTACTCCACAAAGTGACAAAGTTGAATCTGATTAAGAATCATCAGTCATCTCAAGTGATCAAAAGCAAAAAGGCAAAAGCAGAAAGCAAATCAAAGTGCCAGTTCAGCAACAATAATCCTCATCATCTTATCAGCCACCATCTTATAAACATGTGACTTGTTTTAGTTGTGGGAAGGGAGGTCATACTGCTAGGCGATGCAGTAATGCATCTTATCATAAAAACTGGGTCAAATTTGAGAGACCAAAGATGCATACTGTGGGAAAGTATGAAACACATCAACAAAATAATGAACTTTTTTATCTTAAAATCAACAAAACTCGTCAAAATGTTAATCACTTTCTAAAAGGAACATGTTGGTGGAAAATCATAACCAATCAAAACCCTAAAACTGATGTCCCACCCAAGTTGAAAAAGACTTGGGTTCCGGTTTCTCAATAAATTGTCTTGTGTATGACAGGGGCTTCCCAGGTGTACTATTGATGATGCATAGCATGTTGATAATGGGTACTCTCGCCACATGACCGGGCTAAAATATCTGCTTACTGACTTCAGAATTATCGATGGGGGATACGTTGCATTTGCGGGTGTTGAAAAGGGAGGAAAGATAACCGGACAAGGAACAGTCTGAAATGGAACTCTCACCTTGGAGAAAGTTAATCTCGTTCCATAACTCTGCTATAATCTCATGAGTGTATCACAAGTGTGTGATAAACAACTATCTGTGATGTTTAACAAATCCGAATTCCTGTTTCTCAAACCAGGAATAATTGTTCTAGGAGATCTAGTCCTGCTTAGGACTCCAAGAAGAAACAACACCTACATCGTCGACATGAATGATCCAGAAACTAAAGCCTCCATGACTTGTTTACTATCAAAAGCATCTGACTCTGAATCACTGCTCTGGCATCGTCGTCTTGGCCATGTGAATTTTAAAAACATAAACCGTTTAGTAAAGCAGGACCTTATGAAAGGTTTACCCTCCAAGGACTTCAATTTTTCTAAAAAATGCATGGCATGTGTTAAAGGCAAACAACATAAAAAGACGCATAAGTCCAAAGTAGTGAACACCATATCAGCTACTCTTCAACTACTTCATATGGATCTTTTTGGTCCAATCAGAGTTAAAAGCATCTCTAAAAATTCTTATTATTTGGTTGTAACAGATGATTTCTCTAGGTACTCCTGGGTTAATTTCCTCGCAACTAAAGATGAAACTGCTGAAGTATTGAAGAGTCTGATTCTCAAAATTGAGAAAATCTGCAAGCACCTGGTGATTTCTATCAGAAGCGACAATGGCACCGAGTTCAAAAATCATGTCTTGAATGATTTATGCGAAATCAAAGGGATTTATCAACAATTTAGTGCTGCCAGAACTCCACAACAAAACGGAATTGCCGAAAGAAAGAACCGAACATTGATCTAAGCTGCCAGAACAATGCTGAAAGATTCTAAACTTCCAATCATCTTTTGGGCTGAAGCAATTAACACTGCAAATTATGTCCTGAATCATGCTCTTGTGGTAAAGGCTCACGACAAAACTGCTTATGAGCTGTTTCATGGAAGAAAGCCCTTGATTGAATTCTTCCGAGCCTTTGGATGTTCATGCACTCTACTCAACACAGCTGGGAATCTTGCAAAGTTCGAAGTAGTTGGTGAGAATGCTACTTTCTTGGGTATTCGTCATCTCAAAAGGCCCATCGTGTTTACAATAAAAGAATAAAGATCATGCAAGAATCTTACTACGTTGAATGGCAAGAAACTAACACCTCAAATACAGGAACTGGTCCCGACTGGTTCTATAATGCTGATATTATCTTCAATAAATTCATTCCTTCTGCACCACTCATTCCTGAACCATCTACTTCCAATGTCTCACCATTCATTCCATCCATCCAAGCGGAAGATGAATTTATGCCATTTTCAACAAGAATCACACCTATTGTTGCCGATCCTTTGAATGCTTCTATCAACAGTGCAATAACCTATTCTCATTCTGAGGACACTGCTATCAATGCTGTAAATACTTTTGGTGATGTCAGTTCTAGTATAACAGCAACCGTAAATTCAAACGTTAACTAGAACTTGACAAATGATCCCTTTGTCCATTCTGACAGTGATTCTGATAATAATGATGAGCAAATCTCTCCTGATGAAAATATAACCAATCTTCCTACTCAAGTTGAGGTCACTAATGGGCCATCTTTTAAAATATTAACTAATCATCCATTGGAGAATGTGATTGGACCGTTCACGGAAGGTGTTCGCACAAGAAGTTAATCCACTCCTTACAACACAACACTCTGTGCATGTTTCTTGTCACAAGATGTTTCGAAAAATATCTCCATGGCCTTGAAGGACTCAAGCTGGATTGATACAATGCAGGAAGAACTGGCTCAATTCATGAAGTTAAAAGTCTGGGATTTGGTCGATCTACCAAAGAATAAATATCCCATTGGTACTTGTTGGGTCTTCCGAAACAAGACTGATGAAAGAAATATGGTCATCAAGAATAAAGCTTGATTGATTGTACAAGGGTTTGCTCAATAAGAAGGAACTGACTATGAAGAAGTCTTTACTCCCGTGGTTCGTTTGGAAGCAATAAGAATTTTCCTTGCTTATGCATATTAGAAGAACTTTAAGGTCTATCAAATGGACATAAAAAGTTATATGGGAAGGTTAAGGAGGAAGTTTATGTGTGTCAACCTCCGGGGTTCGAAGATCCAGATTATCCGAGTCGAGTCTATAAATTAGACAAATCTCTGTACGGACTTCATCAAGCTCCTACAGCTTGGTATGATACTCTATCTTCTTATCTTTACAGAATGACTTTGAACAGGGGAAAACTGATATGGCCTTATTCAAACGAAGAATTGGAAAGGATATTATGCTTGTGCAGATCTATGTAGACGATATCATTTTTGGATCAACCAACGAGAAGCTGTGTCGAGACTTTGAGGACGTTATGAAAGCCAATTTTGAAATGAGAAAAATGAGCGAGCTCACATTCTCTCTTGGATTAGAAGTCAAATAGTCACATGACGGAACACTAATTCATCAAGCCAAGTATGTTCAAAATATGCTCAAAAAGTTCCAAATGACTGATTCCAAAGCAGCTTCAACACCATTTGCTGCTCAAACTCCCATCTCTGCTGATCCAGAAGGAAAGCCTGTTGATAGGCATCATTATCGTTCTATGATTGGTTCTCTATTGTATCTCACCGCTAGCCATCCGTATATCATGTTCACCGTTTGCTATTGTGCCCGTTATCAGACAAATCCAAAAGAATCCCATGAATCTGCTGTTAAAAGAATCTTTCGCTACCTAAAAGGCTATCCTAAGTTAGGGCTCTGGAATCCCAAATCGAATAGCTTTGATTTAATTGCCTACTCTGATAGTGATCATGGTGGATGCCAACTCAACAAAAAATCTATGTTGGGTGGATGTCAGTACTTGGGACATTGTCTGGTGTCATGGCAATGCAAGAAACAAACCTCTGTTTCCATTTCTTCTACAGAAGCTGAGTATACTGCTGCTTCCAGTTGCTGCTCTCAAATCCTATGGATTCAACATCAAATAATGGATTATGGTATCAACTTGAAGCTGACTCCAATGTTCATTGATAATGAAGCTTGTGTAAAAATCATGAAAAACCCGGTCTATCATTCAAAAAACAAAGCAGATCGACGTGCGGATTCATGCCATTCGGGATGCGTATGAAAAGGAATATATTCAAGTCCTTCCCGTGAGCACAAATGATCAGAAAGCTGATATCTTCACGAAGGCATTTGACAAATACAAGTTTCTTGATCTTGTGTAGAAATTGGGGTTGTTAAATTTTGAGTAAAATCTTCTATCTCTCCTGTATAGTGTACATAGCCTGCTTTATATATATTTTCAAAATCCAAAAATATTTTCTTGGCCAAAACATTTTGAAATTCGGCAACAAAAATATTGATACAGAAAATTTCATCTAAAAAGGGAGGTTTATGAATAAAATTTTCGAGGGAAAGTATCTATGTCTGAAAAGCAAAAGAAAATAATTGTGAAAAAGAAAAACTACAAGTTTATCACTACATAACCGTTCTAGTGGAAAATGATGGTTAAACTGACAAAACTTGGTCTCTGTCTAAAATAGATCTAAAAGAGGAAGTGGTTATACTTAAGGACATGTTGATAGGCTCGACATTCAAACAATTAGACTACAACCCAGTGACAAAAGATAATGACTGCTGAAAAGTGGATACCCACCTTGTCCAAGTCTGCACATAACCATAGTCCTATCACAAAGGGGTTGAGAGTATATATATATATATATAAGAAAAGCAAAAATGCAAAAAAGATACGCAATGAAGTGCATTAGGAAATAAAATACGTGCAATGACATGAAAATCTATGCAAAAGACACCAATGATGCGCATTCTAGTACTAATTTGTCAATCTTGAGCTTAACGACACGCAATGTCAGTGACGTGCAATAGGATCAACATGAAAAACACAAAAAGAGACACGATGTTAGTGTGTACATATATTATATATATTTTCTTTTTAGGTTCTTGTGACTGTTGAAGGGATCTGTTCTAAACAAAAACATGGCTTGTAAGTCCGACGTGCATATAAGTCCAATCCATTTCATAAATCAGAGCACGTAAGTCCGTTGTGCTGTGTTCCTGATCCAAAACATTTTAAAAGATACCCTGAAATATTTACAGACCCACGCTAGTTATGCTCCTTTAGATATTTTAGGATTATCGATGATCAACTTCTCTGATTATGCGTTGGCATAGACTTGAAGCTCTCATCATCATACTCAAAAGATCATGAGGATGGGTAGGTTATACCAGGACAAGTGTGGGGAATACTGACTTCACTTAACACTACCAAAACATGATAAAAAGCTTGCTAGTTGTATGTTGAAAGAACGATGCATGGGTTTCAATGGACAAACATATCAACAGTCGTTCGTAGGCCGTGGACATCCAAAATGCAACAAACAAATGGTTTTTTATGACAAGTCTTGTTGGTATGATTTCATAAAAAACAGGTTTGCACGTTTTATATCAATAGCCTTATCTCTGGCTCTTATGTGTGCTTTACGAGGTATTATCATTGATTAACATATCCCTCCGATCACGTTTTATATCAATAGCCTTATCTCTGACTCTTCTGTGTGCTTTATGAGGTATTATCGTTGATTAATATATCCCTCCGATTACTTAAAATATAAAATCAAGATCGAAGATTGATTTGTTTTAGCCAAAATTTTCAAATTATGTGAAATGCGACTCTTGGGCCGATTATCCTAAAATCGGCCTCCTAAATAGTTCAAAGTTGCATACATTATGTGAAAAGCTACTCTTGCGCCGATTCTCCATGAGTCGGCATCACAAAATTTTACTGAGAATAAAAAGGGTAAAAAGGAGGAGATATTTTACCAAAACCCTAATTCTACTCCTTCTCCGGCGATTGACTCCAGTTGATTCTTACTCATTTCATTTACATATCACTAGAGTGTGTGCTTTCTACTCATTCTCAAGGTAATATCATGTATATAGATTAGCTCAGTTTCATCGTTTTGCCTATTTTAGCTCATCATTAGGAAGGCATTGTAAATATATGTGTTTGCTTGTGATACTGACTGTTAATCTTCATGAGCCGACTGTGTAAAAAGAATCATTACCAGTGTCGGCTCGAGATCACCGACTCTCCTGATCATTGAACGAAAGTTTAAAAGTCGATCCTTCTCACGGGAGGACTCTTTAAGTTAATCAAGAAAGGAATTGCCGACTGTTCTTTATGAAAAGCCGACTGTCACTATTTGTTTTGGTCGACTATTACCTATCTGTCTCTATACTATCGACAGTCTCATAAGTCTACTTGTTGAGCCAACTATCTCCTTCAACCGACTATTAACTATCGATTGTTGACGATCCTTTCTTTAATTTCACTATTTCTAAATGTTAAATGAAAACAACTATTAATTCATTTTTATTACATGCACAGATAATGGCTGCAGAAGAATTAGCTACTGATCATCGCCACAACATTACCATCATCTTTCCAGAAACAATTCCAGAGGAATTTACTAATGTTACTAGATGGGCATTACAATGTAGGATCTCATACGCAATCACATGGAATGAACCAGCATATAAGGATCTTATAACTGAATTCTGGGAAAATGTTGAAGCTTCAGTACACTCAATCATCAAAGAAAGAATTACCAGGTCAACTATTGTTGGTCAAAAGATCGGTGTATATGAGAGCACTGAAGAAGGTTACATTCCTCTGAAAAGTGCTGGAAGACCATGCAAAATAATAAAATCAAATGATGAATCTAAAAGTGATGCTGCCAGAAGGAAAGAAAAAAGGAAAAGTTGTTGAAGTGTTTGATAGAAAGAAGCAAAGGAGAACTGAGGCTCCAAGAGAAGGATTGATGAAGTCAACTATGCTGACATATCAAAGAGAACAAGAAAGAACCCAACAAGATGAATCTATCACCCAACAAGGTCATTGAAGCAGACTTTTTGGCTAGTTTAACTCCAACTGCATTAAGGCATCCTCCGCCTATGCAATTGGAAGGAACTTTGGGAACACCACACTCTCCGGTCAAAAGTCAAACCGTTCTTCCTACCTGCAATCCTGAACATTCACCTCCTATCAGCAAAAGGGAATTGGTAATCCCAAGCAAAGATGTCTCCTCTCGTCATTCTAAAACTGTGACATTGAGAGTCTCGGGTCAGAAATCAACTCTCTTAAGAAATCTCATAATAAGCAACGGAAGGACATTCTTGGAATGAAAAGAAGATGGAATAATCAGAACCGATTGAATAGAATTCATCATAAGAATATGATCAGAGTTTCTAAGGCACTAGATGTAGTGCAAAAGGGTGCTGAAAACATTCTAAAAGAGTTGAATGCTTTAAGAGGAAGCAAGAAAAAGCCCCTGACCTTTCGTGATGTGTTTGAAGTGGATAGTGTTGAGAATGATGAGGATTCTGATGAAGATGATGAGGAGGAGAGTGAATCAAGAGAGACATAGAATGAGGAGGAGAGGCCCAAGAAGTAGTAAAGAATCAGAAATGCAACGGTTTCGGGGGAAATTATTGGAACCTAAGAAATCATGTATTCCTAATAAATTATAGGGGCTAAAATGTAATTTTTGTAACTATGTTTTTGGGGAGCGACTCTTGAAGAGTCGACAGGTCGATTGTCTTGACAATCGGATATCTGCATATCGACTCTTGCTATATATCTATAAATAGCAACCCCAAAAACCTAATTTGGTACCTCTTGCGCAACACGTCGTTACTATAGTCATTTTGAGAGCCAATTGTCATTGTGGTGGTGTTCTTTGTATCCAGGATCTTATTTGTAATCGTTATTAGTGTGGATCTAATACAATCGTGTCTTTTATGTTCTTATTAGTGTTACTCTTCATCTTTTGTTCATTCTGATTATGAACAATTAGCTTTTCTATAGCTAGATTATTGATTGTTTCCTGTTTAGAATCATTCTAGTACAGGGACCCTATCATCAGGACCTACAATGGCTAATGGATGACTTTGCTGATACATCATTATGGGTATACTTAATTGATGATTATGATAAGTTCTTAGTCCTTTACACATTCCACCAAGTTGACCAAGGTCAACAAAACCAAACCCATCCTCCCCAACTAGTGTGTGGGTAGAGGTTAACATAGACTTTAGCACGGGCGCCTTAGGGGGGGGGGGGGGCGACCGTCCGGAGTCCTCTATCCTAAGGGGCCCATAGTTTAAAAAAATATTATATATATATATATATATTTTATAAAAAGGACCAACATGTATTATCCATTTATACTATTAGGTATTAACCCACTTAGAAATTAAAAAAAAGTCCACTACTTGTATTTATCCATTTATCCTATTAACCCCCTTAGAAATTAAAAAAGGGCCACTAGATTTTCAAACTTATTAAAAAATAATAAAACAATCGTTATGTATGACTCGTTAATCGTTATTAGTTTGTTGTAGTTTTTTATTATGCCATTATGAGTTTAAATTATGGGGCCCGATTGTTTTCACATGTCCCGGGCCCAAAATGTTTAGAGGAATCTCGGGACCGGCCCCGAACATTAGTAAATCATTAGATGAGATTTGATCTTACCTTTAATTTGTTGTTGATAGTATGAAATTTGATCTTAACTTTTCAATATTGGCCAATGATCATTCTCTTTTATTCGTTGTTGATAATATGAGATTTAGTCTTTAACTTTCTCGTGGTTTTCCTTCTAGGCTCTTTCAAAAACCTTCAACGAATCTGATTATTCGTTCTTTTGAATACGATCTTATGAGTGTTACGATCTTCAACACCTATTTTTTTATAAGAATTTAACTATAAATTAAACCAAAAAATTCAATCAAGAAAAATATAAAAAAAATAATAATTAAATACATAACACATTTAAAACCCAATTAATAAAAGTTTTTTTTATATATTTCTCCCTATTGAACTTATAAATTACACATATCCCCAACCCCTAACTTTAATTACATATTTCCCTAGTTAACTTAAAATTACCCAATTGCCCCTCACAAATATATAGAAAGGGGATATATGTAAATAGTACTTTAATTGGTTTATTAAGTGTAAAATGGTAAAAAAAAATAAGTTATTTTAAATGAATTAGATAAATATGTAATATATAGGTTTTAGGAAGAGGAAATATGTAAATAAATTTTAGGGTTAGGTAAATATGTAATAAAGGAACTTAGGAAGGGATATATGTAAATGCCCCAATAAAAATATCTAAACGGCCGTTTACTACTACTGAAACGGTCATTTTCTTTTATGAAAGTTGACCATGGTCGTTTTCTTTTATGAAAGTTGACCTCGGCCATTTGTTTGATGGTCGTTTTTCACTTGGGTTGATCGGATGTCTAAACTTTCTCAATAAATGTTGAAAGCATGTCTCACCAGACGAATGTCGAATCGTCTTTCAGACGCTGGACTAGTGGCGGTGTGGCCTTAGAATGTCGAATCGTCTTTCAAACGCTGGTTTAGTGACGGTGTGGCCTTAGAATGTCAAAAGGTGTAGGTTTAGCACATCATATTTAAATACATAGGATTATTATGAAGTTAGGGAAAAGTGAAAACAAGATAAACATGGACCAATGAGGATTGATTGAGTTAAAGGACGTGATGACCACAAATCACTTTAGAATCTAAAAATGAAGAAGTACGCCATGTTAAGAGAAAGGATTTCATTGGTGAACTCTTCCCCGGATGGATTCCCTGTATAGAAATCAATTAGATTTAGTTTTGTACAACTTTAGAGTTTTCGGTCGGAAAGTGTTTTCGGTCGAAAACACTTTTCGATCAAAAGATTTCGATCAAAACTCTTTAGTATAAATAGTTTTGTCTTTTGTATTTCAAAAAACGATTCTCATTTGTATTGTGATTTGCAAATTTAGCAAAGAGAACTTATGTGTGTTTTTGTTGTTATTTCTTGATTACATTGCTGGATTAATGAAGATAATCATCATGATTATATGCATCTTGTGTGATTGATTGTATCCTTATTGTTCATCTTTGAATTAATCATTTTGGTGTGACTTGGATTTCTGGATTGATTCCGCCAATTCAGAGAGTGATTGAAGACATTATCCTTGAATATCAGCAGATCGATGGGATTCACAAGTGGTATCAGAGCTGTTGGTTAAGAGCTCTTGGTATTCAAGAAGAATTTTAGTCAAAATTGATCGAATTGAAGTAATTTGGGTGCCATTGTTGTTGATTTGAAGCTAATATTGATGGAGATGAAGTTTGCATCAAGTTTGAAGACTTGATTTTTACTCGGATCATCACATAAAGTTTTTGGTCAATTCAAGTGTTCTTCTGTTTAATTGTCCGAAAAGTTTGTTTGAAGTAGCCGAAAAGTCTGTTTAAAGAAGCCGAAAAGGATAAATTTCATACTTTTTGACCGAAAAGCATTGTCCGAAATTTCATCTGTTCGAAATATTCAGACTTCTCGACCGAAAAGCGTTGTCGGAAATTTCGTCTGTTCGAAATATTCAGACTTCTCGACCGAAAAGTTATTGTCTGAAATTTCATCTGTTTGAAATATTCAGAATTTTCGACCGAAAAGTATTGCCCTAAGTTTTCGACCGAAAAGTTCTAAGTTGGAAGTTTCTCTGATTTTGACCAAGCTTCAAATTACAAGTAGAGAATGGCTGGAAAGATATACGACACTGAGAGGGTTATTGGGAAATCACCACCGATGCTGAAATCAATATCAGAAATTTCAAATTGGAAAATAATGATGAAGGCGTATTTCAAGTTTACTTAACACACACTTTGGGGATCAACTGTGAAGGGTCCTCATATTCCCAAGACTGCAAATGCTAATGGGTTAGTCCCGATTGTTGATCCTGATCTTTATTCAGATGAAGATAAGAAGTTAATCGAGAGGGATAACAGTGCATTGAGTTCTATTATTCTAGCACTTCCGAATGAGTTGTATTTGAATTTTGAGCAACATGAAACTGCTCAGGGTTTGTGGAATGCTTTGTGCTTAAGATTTGAAGGAAATACAACTCTTCAGGAAAGCAGAACCGATCTGCTACTCAAGCAATATAACAAGTTTAGTTATAAGAAGAATGAGACTCTAAGTAAGCAGGTGACCAGGTTTACAACCATGATCAACAGATTGAGAAAAATGGGAGTGAAATTTGAAGAGTATGATCTAGGGAAGAAGCTGTTAGACTCATTGCCAGATTGCTGGAGCATACCTTTTATGCTAATCAAGAACACAACTCCAGATCTGAAGAGTAAAACCCTTGACGATATTATCTATCTGCTCGAGTCTTATGAATTGGATGCAAAGAAGAGAGAACTGAACAACCAAGATAAACAAAATAACTCAAGTTCAACAAATGCAGCACTATTCTCTAGAAGTAGTGAAGGAAGTAGTGGAACAAAATCTGAGAAAAGCAAAGGTTGTTGTGAACACTCTTCTGGTGAGAAAGTCAAGTTATCTGGACAAATCCCTGAAGATCAGATTTCTCTGTTTGGAGATTTCATGAGCAGCTAAGATGCATTGGTGATAGGAAAGTTATAACCTACCGTGCATGATGTAGAGGATCTTGTTTAGATCAATCCTGATGACTTGGAATATATGGACTTGCAATGGAAGATGGCTATGATAGCTGTAACGGCTAAAAAATATATGTAGAAGGTTGGGAAGGACAAACTTCAGTTTGGGAAAAAGGTTGGTTTTGACAAAGCTAAACTCAGGTGCTACAACTGTCAACAATTTGGTCACTTCGCTCGTGAGTAAAGCTAGATGAAATGATTGATGAGACTGACAAGTCAAAGAAGGCTCCAACTGCACTCATGTCCAAACAACTCAGCAATTGTGAATGGGAAGATGAGATCGAGGATGCTGAGGATGAACTAGATGAAGCCTTGATGGCTGAAATTGAGGATTCAAAGAAACCAGCTGAAATTGCCAGTGATTGTGTGCTCAAAACAGTTTCTAAAGGAAAGGGCAAAGCTGTTGATTATGATGAAACTTCATCTAAGAGTGAGGTAAATTCTGATAATGAATTTGACATATGTTCCTCATTGTGTGTAGAACGAATGCAAAATTATCACGCAGCAAGCACGTTTCTACTTGCTAAAAATGATAAATTAAAAAGAGTAAACAAAGAATTGAAACAAAATGAAGTAAATTTTACAAGAAAAATTAAAGCATTATTGAAAGACAATGTAACATTTAAAGAATATTTGGATAAAAAGGACGTTTTAATCAAAGATCTTTCAGAAAAACTTGTCAAATCTGAAACTGAGTTAATAAAAGAAAGGGTAATTGTTGCAAAGTGGAAGATGCAACAAAATGTCTTTGATGAATGTGTGAGTAAACAAAGAACTGTTTACATCAAAGACGGGTTGAGTTACAACAAAGTTCCACATCCTGAGAACTTTGTACCATTTCTTGAACCGCATGAATCAAATGAGTTGATGAATGAAGGTAACTCTAACTTTCATGACATGTATATAAGTGCAGATATAAACTCAGGGTGTGTGGATGATGATAATGAACTTGATGGAGTGAAAAGTTTTCCAGCTTTCAATAAATAGTGCACTAGGGAGTTTACTAGGGACAGCAAACAGTTCCTATATGTTGACTGTAATCTAGATAAATTTGTTTCAGTTTCTAGTGTTAATGTTGATGTAAACAATATTCAAGTTTCTGATTCTGATTCTGATGTTTCTTATGTTTCGGCATGTTCTACTAATGGTTGTGATGATTTTGATTGCGTGTCTGAAGTGTCATCAACATCCACTTTCTTTGATAAAGTGGTGCATACAGCTAGAGATTATGTCCCACTTCATAAACTCTCAAGTCTAGTTGGTGATGTGGTCTTAGATGAGTTTGGAAATCCTCTGATTCAAGAGTATGATTTTTCAAGTGAGAGACCAAAGAAAAATGATGTGATAGCACCAGAGAATCATATTCTTACCAGTGAGACAGAGAGCAATAAAGTTGTCAAAGTTAAAGTGAGTGTACCAACAACTGCCCAAAGAAAGTCTTGGTGTGTCAAAGGCAAATCCATTGATGTCAAAGACAAGTTCATTGACGTCAAAGATAAGCCTATTCAAATCAAAGGACAATTAAGAAAGAAAGGTTGTTGCCTAAAGAATGAAGTAGGCGAGTGTTTAAAGTCAAAGTCAAAGCCTAAGAGATACAATTGCTTTGTGTGTGGTCAAGTTAGTCATTTTGCGAGAAATTGCAAACACAACTCTAGTAAGTCAAGGTCAAAGTCAGGCCGGGTCAAAGATGATATGGGTACCTGTTTCTCATTAAATTTGTCTTGAATGTGCAGAGTTTAACCGAGAGAACTATTAATAATGCTTGGCATGTTGATAGTGGTTGCTCAAGACATATGACTGGACAAAGAGAAATTATGGAAAAATTTTGAGCTTTTGATGGTGGTTTTATTGCGTTTGCTAGAGATAAAAAGGGAGGAAAAATGAAAAATAACTGGTCAAGGAACAGTGTCGAATGATCTCATAACATTAGAGAAAGTAAATTTTGTGTCTCAATTGGAATTCAATTTACTAAGTGTTTCTCAAGTTTGTGATAAAGACATACCAGTCCATTTTACTACAAATGAATGCTTGTTCTTAAAGTCTGGACTGGTTATTCAAGAAGAAATGATTCTGATGCATGCTCCAAGGAAGTTCAACACATATGTGGTTGACATGAATGATCATACTACACTAGTAAATGTCTCATGTTTATTATCAAAAGCAACTGGTTCAGAATCTTATTTGTGGCATCGAATAATGGGTCATGTGAATTTAAAGAACATGAATAACTTGGTATAGAAAGATTTGGTGCGAGGATTGCCAAAGAAAGAGTTCATAATTAAAGAAAATTGCATGTCATGTGTAAAGGGAAAACATCACAAGAAGTCCCATCCAAGAAAAACCATAACAACTTTTACTAGACCTTTATTTCTCATACATATGGATTTGTTCGGTCCAGTTCGAGTTAAAAGCATTGCGAAAAAGTCATATTGTCATGTTATCACAGATGACTTTTCAAGATTTTAATGGGTGTTTTTCCTTGCAACAAAGGATGAAACACCTGAACAATTATTGATTTTGTCAAAAGAATAGAAAACATCTGTGATAGCAAAGTTTCAATCATTCGCAGTGACAATGGAACATAATTTAAAAATAAACTGATAAATTCGTTTTGTGCAGAAAAAGGAATAACACATCAGTATAGTGTTGCAAGAACACCACAACAGAATGGAGTGGCTGAAAGGTAGAACATAACTTTAATAGAAGTTGCTCGAACAATGCTTGTCGATTCCAAGTTGCCTATTTTTTTCTGGGCTGAAGCAGTATACACGACATGTTATGTTCTAAACAGAGTTCTTTTGGTGAAGCAACTTAGAAAGACTTCCTATGAACTATTCTATAAGCGAAAGTCGTACATCAAGTTCTTCATAGCATTTGGTTGTTCTTGTACACTGTTAAATACACAAGATTCATTGCCAAAATTCATAGTTGTTGGTGATGAATTCTGTTTCTTGGGTTATTCTTCATATCAGAAAGCTTATAGAGTGTACAACAAGAGAACCAAAATTGTTCAAGAATCTTACTATGTGGAGTGGCAAGAACTAAATACTCATCCAGATTAAAATGGACCTGACTGGTTCTTTGATGTTGAAGTAATCTTCAAGACCTTTGATAAACAAATTCAAATGGATTCTAATGAAGCAAGTACTTTGGGTACTGTAACTGAGTCTTCCACAAGCAGTGATCTATCTGTTGAAAAGTTTTTGGTTGGACCACAGAATGTGATGATTCATAATGAGATGTCTGAGAATGTTACTACATCAACTCAAACACAAGAAGATCTTGTTGACAACATTGTCACTAATGTTGATTCTGAAGTACAAGAAGTTCCAAGTACTGATGATGAACCAGCAGTTATTGAAGTTCAGTTGGATCCTGTAAATGATTAGACTGAGGATGTAATTCAAACAAGTTCGTCAAGTGTTGAAGATTCAAATGATCAATTACCATAATTGAATGATTCAAATATGCCAGAGTCTGTGGAAGTTGAACCTATTACAAATCATCGAATTCATTATGCTCATCCAGTTGAAAATATTATTGGATCTCTTGAAGATAGAGTTAAGAAAAGAAATCAAACTGGAAATATTAATGTCTGTTTGTACTCCTGCTTCTTATCTCAAGAGGAACCAAAGAATGTTACTATTGTTTTACAAGATCCAAGTTGGATTGAAGCTATGCAAGAAGAAATGCTTCAGTTTAAGAAGTTAAATGTGTGGCATCTTGTAACATCCCAAAATGACAAAAAATAAAGTTAGCGAGTTCAAGCGGGCCGGAGTCGGGTCGGGTCAGTCACGAACCGGCCTTGGGGGGCCTCCCCTATAAATAGCATTAGGCCCCTCACTTCTCCTCTTTGCCATTCTAGAGAGAGAAAACCGTAGAGAGAGAAAGTTTCGGAATCGCACAAGATTGCACCAGATCGTGTCTCTTACACTCTTGAAGGAAACCTCCAAATCAGAAGCTCGATTCAGGTAACGATCCGACCTAAATCTGAGTTTTTGTTCGTTTTTGGGTTTTTTCGGGTTTTGGGTGAAAATAGGACGTTTTTACAGATGAAACTTGAGAAAAAGCTTAGGTTTAGTTTCTGGAATGAAAACCGGTTGTTTTGAGCAAAGAAAGTTGAAGTTTTGACATAACCGAACCCAAATCCGCGAATTTCGGGACTGTTTGGGAAGATGACTGATGGTGTAGGCGAACTTAGCAAGTTTGCCTGTCAAGTTCGCTTGGTGGAGGCGAACTTATCAAGTTCGCCTGGCAAGTTCGCTTGGCCAAGGGGTAAGCGAACTTATTATGTTCGCCTGGCAATTTCGCTTGGCCAAGGGGTAAGCGAACTTATTATGTTCGCCTAGCAAGTTCGCTTGGCCAAGGGGTAAGCGAACTTATTATGTTCGCCTGGCAAGTTCGCTTGGCCAAGGGGTAAGCGAACTTATTATGTTCGCCTAAGTTAAGTTCGCCTGGCCAAGGGGTAAGCGAACTTATTAAGTTCGCTTATAAGTTCGCCTAGGCCAGAAGAAGCGAACTTAGCATTAAGTTCGCCTATATTAGCTGTGTAGAGTGTGGATCGAGGTTAGGTCTGATATATGTGTTTTGTAACCAATTCAGATCGGAAGTGACTTGGTTGGGCCCTTGATTAGGACAACCGAGACTAGCTTATAAGGTGAGTTCTAGAAGCCCTCTTTTAAATGTTTTAATAATGTTTTTGGGCTGGTGTGCATACGTAACGATGTAACGATTTTATAAAACGATGTTTATGAAGGTTGTATGTAACGTTTTATAAAATGATGTTTATGAACGATGTTTTAGAAGGAAAGGTTATGAAGGAAGTGTTTATGAAATATTTTGCCAAAGGAAGTTTATGAAGTGTTTAATGAATGAATGTTTTTAATAAAACGTACGAATGCTTTAACTGAAGTTTTTGAAGTAAAAGAAGCGAAGGTTTATGAAAGTCACAAACAAACGAATCTACTAATATTCCTTAGGGAATGAAGGTTAAGGGATGGGAAGTATGTTATGGGCCTTTACCTTTTAGGGGCCTTTGTGGCTGGCCAACTGTTGTACAACTGGGGCGATGACGGTCGTCAAGGGGATTATCGTGATCCTTGAAGTTTGGTACGATTTACCTTACGGGGTAGTCGTGCTTAAAGTTTGGTACTTGTGTCCGACGGGGCGCAGTGCTTGAAGTTTGATACGTGTCATCCTTGTGATGTCGTGCTTGAAGTAGTGTTGAATAACCTAAGTATCGGGCCCTAGGAGTTCTTCACCCGAAGGACAGTACGGTGATTGATGGGCCTAGTGGTGGTGATCTTTAAGTTATTCAGTCAGTATGTAACGTTTGGATTTGACGGTTACAAAAAGGCGCAGATTCGATATGTTCGTTGACTTATGCGTTATGATTTGTTATTGCATTATTTTACGTACGCTTTTTATTAAATGAAGTATGAAGTTATGTTTTTGGCAAATTATTTGAAGTTAAGGTTTTATGTTAAAACTAGAACTCACCCGCGTAGCTGACTTTTTAGTGTGCACATTCAGGGTAAGGCAGGTTATGAGAATGGACGGTGATGCTTGGCTAGAGATGAAGAGTTACCCGACTGCTTTTGAAGACTGGCATCCCGTTATGTTTAGTTATGAAATAATTATGTATTAAACTATGTTTACGCTTCCACATGTATGAACAAGTTTTAATTATGACGAATGAATGAAATTTTCCGCTGCTTTATTTGATATTCACGTTTAAGAACAGTTTGTGAATGAGTAAATCCAACAAGTGAGGCCTCCCGGGTTTGGGTCCTTACAAGTTGGTATCAGAGCAATAGTTTGAGAGATTTGGACACTCCCAGTGTCTGAACTTAAACTGTGAATGGACCGAAAGCGGATGCCAGTACGGGTAACTCGAGCCACAGCATCAGGTATGAAGGTGGTATATATTTACGTATATAGTATGCCTTAGAAAGGGTTAGGTGAGGACTTGTGTTCTGATGGAATCACAAAGGTGGTCAAATAGAAATCGAAAGGTAGTGTAATGGTTAATTGCAGATGGCCAGTGTATATTAACATCTTACAGTGCTTATTGAATTTTATTTGTTAACTAGTGTGATAACATTGGATTTCTTGTCTTATAGAACGAAATAGCGAGGAGAGGAAACGGAAGGCGTGGTGGCCGTACCGGTGGTCGTACCGGCGGTCGAAATGGTGGGCTTGGCAGGATCCCTGCGTGCCAAGAGAATAGTGAAGAAGGAAGTGTCCACACCGAACCGGCGGTTAGTGTGCATGGAACTGAGCAGACACTGGTTGAAGAACAACCTTTCACCTTTGAACCAGAAGTGAGAGCAGCTATAGCTCGAGAGTTCACAGAATTGATGAAGACTTCTCTGCCAGGTCTGTTGGAAGAAGCATTGAAGCAGGTCAATGGGGTGGGTGGGTCTAGCGCGGCAATTGGTGCTCAGAACAATGAGACCAACAATGCACCGCCTGCTCGCGGATGCGACTATAAGTCCTTTAAGGCATGTGACCCACCGGTCCTCACTGGAAAGAAAGACGTGGTGGCTACGTTTGATTAGGTCATCCGTATGGAAGCTGCCATTCGTCTGAGCGAGTGTCGAACGGATCAAGTTGTAAAATTTGCTGCTAACTCCTTGAGGGAGGAAGCATCCCATTGGTGGGAAGGTATACGTCAGGCAAAAGGGAGCGAGATTGTGGATGCGATGATGTGGGCTGACTTGAAAACTTTGGTGATCAAGAATTTCTGCCCAAGGAACGAGATTGAGAAGGTAGAGAGGGAATTTCTGGGTTTGAAGGTCGGGAGCATGACGCACCGGCAGTACACAACCCGATTCAATGAACTGGCACGTCTGGTGCCACATCTTGTCACGACGGAGGAAAGAAAGATTTCATGCTACATTCAAGGACTGCCGGACCAGGTCCGCACCTATGTTAAGGCAAACGCCCCTACTACCTATGATTCGGTAGTAGAACTGAGCGGCGTGGTATTTGATGATCTGGCGCTGAATGTTGTTGCCATTGAAGAGCCTACGAAGAAGTTGAGTTTTCCCGCTAAACGATCGGGTAGGAAGTTGTTTGGGGCTCGGGACAAGCATGCCAGGGTAGGCGAGATGACAGTCTGTGGGAAATGTGGGGTAAGACACGTGGGTGAATGTCGGTTAGGATCGAATCTGTGCTTTAAATGCGGCAAGACCGGACATTACTCTCGTGAATGCCCGCAAGGCTACAAATGCTACAATTGTGGGGAAAATGGTCATATGAGTCGGGAGTGCACCAAGCCCAGGATGGGGGAAACCGGGAAGGGAAAGGGCCCGGAAAAGAAGGGAGAGGGATCTCGTGCGAAGACGCGGGCGTACGCACTGACGCAGGATCAGGCTAGGAAGGACCCTGATGTGGCGTCAGGTACGTTCATCCTTGACTACACTTTTGTTTCTGTGTTATTTGATTCGGGTGCCAGTAAGAGTTTTATATTTGCGGGTTTTTGTAAACGCGTGAAGTACACTGTCAGTAAGTTAGAAAGGGCCTTTAGCGTAGAAACCGCTGAGGGTAGAACTGCAAGAGTAACCGATGTAGTTGACAACTCCACGATAAAGATAGAAGGTCATAGATTCCCTGTCAGATTGTTCGTTATGATTTTGGGAGGGTTTGATGTTGTGTTGGGTATGGATTGGTTAACGCCAACGAAGCACAAATCATTTGTAAACGAAAGATAATCCAACTCAAGGCTCTGGATGGTAGCAAAGTCGAGGTCTTTGGAGATCGTGACGCCCCGATGCCAAACGTCATCTCCATGATTAAGGCAACAAATTACTTAAGGCGCGGATGCGAGGCTTATCTGGTGTACGTAATTGACAAGTGTAAGGAAGTGAAGGAACTAGACGATGTACCCGTGGTACGCGAGTACCCGGAGGTGTTTCCTGAGGACTTGCCTGGGATACCACCCGATAGAGAAATTGAGTTCCGAATTGATTTAGTACCAGAAGCCCAACCCGTGGCTAAGGCTCCATATCGACTAGCACCAGTGGAGATGAAGGCACTTATGGTCCAACTAGACGAGTTACTTGAGAAAGGATTTATCCAACCGAGCATCTCGCCGTGGGGTGCTCCGGTGTTGTTTGTGAAGAAGAAAGACGGCTCGATGAGAATGTGTATTGATTATCGCGAGTTGAACAAATGTACCGTGAAGAACAAGTACCCGTTTCCAAGGATCGATGACCTGTTCGATCAATTGCAAGGCGCAAGTTGGTTCTCGAAAATCGATCTTCGGTCTGGGTACCATCAGTTGAAGGTGAGGGAAGAAGACATACCGAAAACTGCATTTCGCACGCGTTATGGACATTTCGAGTTCCGCGTAATGTCTTTCAGATTGACGAACGCCCCCGCAGCGTTCATGGATTTGATGAATAGAGTTTGTCGACCAATGCTGGATCGATCGGTAATCGTGTTCATCGATGATATCCTTATCTATTCCAAGAATGAGGGTGATCACGCGTGTCACTTGAAGGAAGTATTGGAAGCTCTAAAGAAGGAGAGGTTGTATGCTAAGTTCTCCAAATGTGCGTTCTGGCTTAGGGAAGTCCAATTCCTAGGTCACATCATTGGCCCGAATGGTATTATGGTTGACCCAGCAAAGATAGTAACGGTAAGGGAATGGGACATTCCTAAGATGCCAAATGAAATCCGTAGTTTCTTGGGATTGGCAGGCTACTATCGGAGATTCATCCAGGATTTCTCGAAAATAGCTTCGCCATTGACAAAGTTGACTCGGAAGGAGGTAAAGTACGAATGGGGTTTGACCCAGGATGAGGCGTTTAAGGAATTGAAAGAGAAGCTAACCCAAGCCCCAGTCTTGGCCCTACCCGAGGGCAGTGAAGACTTGGTGGTATACTCTGACACGTCGGGTCAGGGATTAGGGTGTGTGTTGATGCAACGCGGTAGAGTGATTGCATATGCGTCACGGCAGTTGAAAGTTCACGAAGTCAACTATCCGACTCATGATTTGGAACTTGCTGCTGTCGTATTTGCATTAAAAATCTGGAGGTACTACCTCTATGGGGTGAAGTTTACTATTTACTCCGACCACAAAAGTTTGAAGTACTTCTTCGAACAAAAGGAACTTAATATGAGGCAGAGGCGATGGTTGGAACTGTTGAAAGACTATGACTGTGAAATAATATACCATCCTGGAAAGGTAAATGTGGTGGCTGACGCTCTAAGCCGAAAGGATGTGCCTACTCCTATTAGAGTGAAAGCTTGCCAGTTGATGGTAACATCGGATGTGATGAGAGAAATCGAAAAGGCTCAAGATGAAGCGCTTAAAGAAGAAAACATAAAGAAGGAAAGGATGGTTGGCCAACAGGACAAGTTGGAATATAACACCATTGGTGTTAGGACACGTTTTGGACGGGTATGGATACCTATGGGTGGCGAGCTTAGAACCAAAATCTTGGATGAGGCTTATAAGTCTCGTTACTCTATCCATCCCGATACCAATAAAATGTACCAAGATCTGAGGAAGGAATACTGGTGGCCTGGAATGAAACATGAAGTAACAAAGTATGTAAGCAAGTGCTTGACTTGCTCACAAGTAAAGGCCGAGCACCAGAAACCGTATGGAAAGATTCAACCACTTGATATACCGAAATAGAAGTGAGAACACATTACCATGGACTTCATAACCAAGCTACCCCGCACAACTAAAGGTCATGACACCATTTGGGTAATTGTGGACCGATTAACCAAGAGTGCTCATTTCCTACCTATTCGCGAGACGTTCTCATCGGAAAGGTTAGCATAAGTGTTTATTAACGAAGTAGTAGCACGGCATGGGATGCCTTTGACGATCGTATCTGACCGGGACACCCGATTCACATCGAGGTTCTGGAAAAGATTTCATGAAGCGATGGGCACGAGGCTTAATATCAGTACGGCATACCACCCGCAAACGGATGGTCAGTCCGAAAGGACCATTCAGACATTGGAGGATATGCTTCGTGCTTGTATTATCGACTTCGGTGGCAGTTGGGACAGTCATCTGCTGTTAGCAAAATTCTCCTACAACAATAGTTATCACACGACGATAGGCATGCCGCCTTACAAAATGTTGTATGGGAGAAGATGCAGGACCCCGGTTTGTTGGGGTGAGATTGGACAGAAGGAATTAGGAAGTCTGGAAGTCGTAAAAGAAATGACGGAAAGGTTTGATCAAATCAAGGCTCGAATGAAGGCCGCACAAGATCGTCAGAAATCCTATGCGGATATACGACGTAGGCCTATTGAGTTTGATGTTGGGGACAGAGTAATGTTGAAAGTGTGCCCCTGGAAGGGAATCATTCGATTTAGGAAGAGAGGAAAGTTAAGTCCGAGGTTTGTCGGACCTTTTAGGATAGCAGCATGGGTTGGTGAATTCGCATATCGGTTGGAGTTGCCTGTTGAGTTAAGTGGGATTCATCCTACCTTCCATGTATCACACTTGCGAAAGTGTTTGGCGGATGAATCGGCTCACGTACCACTTACTGACATCGAGGTTGACAACAACCTTAACTACATCGAAGAACCTGTGGCTATCTTAGACCGAAAAGAGAAGCGTTTGCGTAACAAAGTGATCCAATTGGTTAAAGTCCAATGGAGGCACCGAAAGGGATCGGAGGCTACATGGGAAGCGGAGGCGGAAATGAGGGAGTCGTACCCTCAATTATTTGACTTGTGATAGGTTTCGAGGACGAAACCTATTATAAGGGGGGTAGACTTGTAACATCCCAAAATGATGAAAAATAAAGTTAGCAAGTTCAAGCGGGCCAGAGTCGGGCCGGGTCAGTCGCGAACCGGGCTTGGGGAGGTCTCCCCTATAAATAGCATTAGGCCCCTCACTTCTCCTCTTTGCCATTCTAGAGAGAGAAAACCGTAGAGAGAGAAAGTGTCGGAATCGTATAAGATTGCACCAGATCGTGTCACTTGCACTCGTGAAGGAAACCTCCAAATCAGAAGCTCGATTCAGGTAACGATCCGACCTAAATCTGAGTTTTTGTTCGTTTTTGGGTTTTTTTCGGGTTTTGGGTGAAAATAGGACGTTTTTACAGATGAAACTTGAGAATAAGCTTAGGTTTAGTATCTTGAATGAAAACCGGTTGTTTTGAGCAAAGAAAGTTGAAGTTTTGACATAACCGAACCCAAATCCGTGAATTTCGAGACTGTTTGGGAAGATGACTGATGGTGCAGGCGAACTTAGCAAGTTCGCTTGGTGGAGGCGAACTTGAAGTTCGCTTGGCCAAGGGGTAAGCGAACTTATTATGTTCGCCTGGCAAGTTCGTTTGGCCAAGGGGTAAGCGAACTTATTATGTTCGCCTGGCAAGTTCGCTTGGCCAAGGGTTAAACGAACTTATTATGTTCGCCTGGCATGTTCGCTTGGCCAAGGGGTAAGCGAACTTATTATGTTCGCCTGGCAAGTTCGCTTGGCCAAGGGGTAAGCGAACTTATTATGTTCGCCTAAGTTAAGTTCGCCTGGCCAAGGGGTAAGCGAACTTATTAAGTTCGCTTATAAGTTCGCCTAGGCCAGAAGAAGCGAACTTAGCATTAAGTTCGCCTATATCAGCTGAGTAGAGTGTGGATCGAGGTTAGGTCTGATATATGTGTTTTGTAACTAATTCAGATCAGAAGTGACGTGGTTGGGCCCTTGATTAGGACAACCGAGACTAGCTTATAAGGTGAGTTCTAGAAGCCCTCTTTTAAATGTTTTAATAATGTTTTTGGGCTGGTGTGCATACGTAACGATGTAACGATTTTATAAAACGATGTTTATGAAGGTTGTATGTAACGTTTTATAAAATGATGTTTATGAACGATGTTTTAGAAGGAAAGGTTATGAAGGAAGTGTTTATGAAATATTTTGCCAAAGGAAGTTTATGAAGTGTTTAATGAATGAATGTTTTTAATAAAACGTACGAATGCTTTAACTGAAGTTTTTGAAGTAAAAGAAGCGAAGGTTTATGAAAGTCACAAACAAACGAATCTACTAATATTCCTTAGGGAATGAAGGTTAAGGGATGGGAAGTATGTTATGGGCCTTTACCTTTTAGGGGCCTTTGTGGCTGGCCAACTGTTGTACAACTGGGGCGATGACGGTCGTCAAGGGGATTATCGTGATCCTTGAAGTTTGGTACGATTTACCTTACGGGGTAGTCGTGCTTAAAGTTTGGTACTTGTGTCCGACGGGGCGCAGTGCTTGAAGTTTGGTACGTGTCATCCTTGTGATGCCGTGCTTGAAGTAGTGTTGAATAACCTAAGTATCGGGCCCTAGGAGTTCTTCACCCGAAGGACAGTACGGTGATTGATGGGCCTAGTGGTGGTGATCTTTAGGTTATTCAGCCAGTATGTAACGTTTGGATTTGACGGTTACAAAAAGGCGCATATTCGATATGTTCGTTGACTTATGTTTATGAAGCGTTATGATTTGTTATTGCATTATTTTACGTACGCTTTTTATTAAATGAAGTATGAAGTTATGTTTTTGGAAAATTATTTGAAGTTAAGGTTTTATGTTAAAACTAGAACTCACCAGCGTAGCTGACTTTTTAGTGTGCACATTCAGGGTAAGGCATGTTATGAGGATGGACGGTGATGCTTAGCTAGAGATGAAGAGTTACCCGACTGCTTTTGAAGACTGGCATCACGTTATGTTTAGTTATGATATAATTATGTATTAAACTATGTTTACGCTTCCACATGTATGAACAAGTTTTAATTATGACGAATGAATGAAATTTTCCGCTGCGTTATTTGATATTCACGTTTAAGAACTGTTTGTGAATGAGTAAATCCAACAAGTGAGGCCTCCCGGGTTTGGGGCCTTACACATCTTGTGGACTTACCTGAAGGAAAATATCCAATTGGAATGAAGTGGATCTTTAGAAACAAAAATGATGATCGTGGGATTCGAAACAAAGCTCGTCTCGTTGTACAAGGTTTTTATCAAGAGGAAGGACCGGATTATGAAGATGTTTTTGCTAATGTTGCACGAATTGAAGCCACTCGTACAAGAAATTTTCTATATATCAAATGGATGTTAAAACAACTTTTTGTATGGGGTGGTAAAGGAAGAGGTTTATGTGAATCAACCACCGGGTTTTGAAGATCCAACTCATCCATTTCAAGTGTAAAAGCTTGATAAAGCACTGTACGGGTTACATCAAGCGCCTCGTGCGTGGTATGAAACCTTGTCAACACATCTTACATCGAATGGCTTCGTTCGTGGAACAAATGACAAGACTTTATTCCTGAAGAAATATGATGTTGATCTGTTAATTGTACAAGTTTATGTCGATGATATTATCTATGGGTCAATAAATGAAGCTTTTTACAAAGAATTTGAACAAGTTATGAAATTAAAATTCGAAGTGAGCTTGATGCGAAAAAACCAGTTCTTTCTACAAGTTGAATAGTCTGAATCTGGGATTTTTATCCATCAGGCTAAATATGTGAAAGATATTCTTATAAAATTCAAAATGACTGATTGCAAATCTGCTTCAACACCAATTGCTCATGAACCTCTCACTGTGGATTTGTCTGGAGTTGAAGTTAATCAAAAGATGTATCGATCAATGATTGGCTCGTTAATGTATCTGACTGCAAGCCGACCGGATATCATGTTTTTTGTTTGCTCCTGTGCCAGATATCAGGAAGCTCCAAAAGAATCTCATGAATCGGTTGTTAAACAAATATTCCGATATCTTAAGGGTCGAGTAAATGTAGGTTTATGGTATCCTTCTGATTCTGAATTTGATTTCTTTGCTTACACTGACAGCGATTATGGAGGTTGTAATTTGGACAGGAGGTCAACTTCAGGTGGATGTCAATTTTTGGGGGAGAGACTGGTGTCTTGGAAATGTAAGAAACAAACGAATGTATCCACATCAACTGCTGAAGCTGAGTATACTGCTGCCTCGAGCTGTTGTTCACATGTTATATGGATTCAACATCAAATGCTAGATTTTAGAGTAAATTTCCTAGAAACTCCGATTTATTGTGACAACGAGGCAGTGCTCGGAATAGTAAAAAATCCTATTCAGCATTCCAAAACAAAGCACAATGCGATCAGGTTACATTTCATTCATGGCTATTTTGAAAATGGGCTTATTAAGGTGATCTATGTCGATACCTTAGAGCAAAAAGCCGATATTTTTACAAAAGCTTTTTCAACTGATCATTTAACACTTTGGTTGAGATGTTGGGGATGATTTCTTTTTAAAATATAAAAAGACATAAAAAAAATAATAAAAAATATGTCCATTTTTGAACTGAAAGACCTCAAAATAAGTTCCTTAAATAGTTTTTCTATTAAGTGTTAAAATTGTGTTGTGTGTGTTTTATATGTGTGTTAGTTTACTACGTGTTTGTGTGAGTGTAAAATTTGTTTGTTCTCATAAGTGGTATAACTAGTAAATAAAGTTACATCATAATTTTAGGGGGAGAATAAAAGAAAAAGAAAATAAACATATGTAGTGTGTATTTGATTTGTGTGAAAACAAAAATTGAAAAATAAGAATAAGTGTGTCTGATTGACGTATAAATAGGAAATGATAGTATAAGTGTGTGCTGAGTTTATGCATGAATTGGATATGATGGTGACATCGGTTACAATGTTTTATATGCTGGTAGGCTCGACATATGTAAATTAGGAGAATATCGGTACTCTCATCGAATATCGGTACTTTAATTCTTCGAATGCTAAGTGAATCCATACATACCATGAGACCAGGATCTTGATGGGTTTTTAGCACAATTCGTTTACTCTATTGACTATACCCGTCAAATATATGATTTAGAGTTAAACATCTTTATACAGCTGATGGAAATCTCGGATGGAAACTAGAAAGTCAGTCTGTTTCGCTCTTTGAATCATTCGTGATTTCAATTGACATATCCAATACTATATGGATATCCGTATACCCAAATCAAATCTGATTCCAAAAGTTCATCATTTCATGATATATCTCATATGATGCAAATTGGTTCAGTGTTCATTTCATCAGAAACCAAGATATAAGAATAAAAAAGATTCTCATCAAATCCATTTGGATTATTTTTCTATGCTAAAAACGCTACCCTCATGCTGGTGATTGGATTATGTTTTGGTGAAATTTTGTGTTGCGTATTAGTTTAATCCATCTCGATGTTTGGATACACTTCGTATTGATACACTTCGTATTGATAAATCTTAACTTAAATATCACACAGTATCTGCTTAAATATGATGTTTAAGTTTAAGCTGAAAAAATATACTAGCAATCAAGGTTGAACTAGTTAGATCCTGATTTGATATGCAGTGTAGTTAAGACATTATACATTTATGATCCTATGTCAGTTCAGTTTATCAAAAGAAAAAAATAAAAAAATAATAATAAAAAGTTTATGTGTTTGTGTTTTGTTAAGTGTTTATCTGTTTTCTGTGTTAAAAAAAATAAATAAATAAAAAGAATTAGTTTACAAGTGTGCATTCTTATCTGATTATGATTGAAATTATGAAAATTATTAAAAAATTAGAACATGTCTTAATGATGTCAAAATGGACTTAAATAAATAAAAATATAATATATATAACAAAATAAAAAAAAAATTTCAATGTTTGGAGATTTAGACCGAAAAGTTTTCGATCGAAAAGTTTTAAACGAAGTTTTCGGTCAGTTTTGAAAATCAATATATTCAAATGTTTCGAATGAAAAGTCTTTTTCACCTTTTCGTTTTCTCTTGACTGCAGATTAAAGTTTTCTTAGAAGTTTTTACAAGTGTTGAGGTTTCGTGCGAAAAAGTGTTCGATTGTTACGTCATCGTGTTCCTCAGTAGATTTCAATAATCCAGGTATGTTCTCGTGATTCGTAGAGGTTGATAGGTTAGATCCAAAGCCTTAGTTTACGGTTGAATATATGAATATTTGAATTGCCCGAAATCTTAGTTGAATGGATCGAAAAGTCTCATGAATTGTCCGAAAAGTGTTTCGGATGGAAATGAAGAGTCATCTGATTCATCCGAAATAGTTTTCGACCGAAAAGTGTTTTCGATCGAAAAGTCAATGTTTAGTTATTAGTAGTATTAATGAAAGTTTTCGATCGAAAAGTTGTAAGGATAAAATTACAAGTTTTTAATCAAAAAGTTGACTAAGAGTTTTCGATCGAAAAGGTATAGAACTGAAAGAGTTTTCGATCGAAATGTTCAAGGTTGTAAGGTTTTTATTTTCTGATAAAAGTGGTTTTTTAAAGGTTTTCGATCGAAAAAGTTGTGCTTAAGGGATTTTTCGATCGAAATGTCAAAAGTTTAGAATTTTTTAGAAATTTTCTAACTTGTTGTTGCTCTTTACAGATATGAACAGGTTAAAGTTTGAGCCTAAGCACAAAATATGTGCATGTTTAACCACTAATACGAAGAAGGCACGTGGCTATGAGGAGATTGTGAGGTTTCTAACAAAATCAAAAATTCATACTGCAATTTCTACACAAGTGCGTGTGTTTGAAAAACACGTTAGGGAATTTTGGGACAACGTGGAATACAGACATGTAAATAAAGAGATCTGAATTGAAAGCATAGTTGGAGGAAACAAGATTAAGGTTACTGAGCAAGTGATTAGAGAAGTATTAAACTTCAGAGATGCAGCTGATTTTCCTTACAAGATCAATCATATTGCATTTTCAGGAATTATAATGAACATGGGATATCAAGGATGATTTTTAAGAAGACAAGTCACTAAAACAATGTTTGGGAAACAATGGAGGTACCTTATCCATGTTCTAATACATTGCATGAGTCCCAGAACGTCTGCTTTCGATCAAATTGGTGAAGTATTCAGCAGGGCGTTAGTTTGTCTGGCAAATCATAGAAGATTTAACTTTTCAATAATGATATTTGAGGCAATGATTAGCAGCTTTGTGGGACCAAGGAAAAATTACAAGTTTCTTATGTACCAAAGATTTGTACAGATGATCATCAATACACTGTTGAACTCCCTTTAGAGTCAATGCAAGAAGTGATTTTCAGCAGCATGAATAATGTGAGAAAGACAAGCAAATTCAGTGGTACTGTGACACCACTATTTCCTAATATGCTTGAAGAGAATCCTGATCCATATTTTACTCTTGAAGATGAGATAAATGATTTAATGGCTGAGGATATAGAAGATGGAGTTGATAGTGACAATGATGAAAATGATCAAGTGAATAATGATGATCAGGGAAATGATGATGATCAAGGTCATGATGGTGGTCAAATGAATGTAATGCCAGAAATTCAACAAGAAGTTCAAGTTGAAGAACTAAGAGTTGATACACATATGGGTGAATATGAAGCACATGACTTGATTTTTGAAGAGAACAGAATTCCTGAAGTGAATGAAGGGCTTACAAAACCGTTATTGAGTCACACATAAGAGTTTATTGTTGAAACTGAAGATGTGTGAAGTGTGAATACTTGGAAGTTAATGATGAACAGTTAATAGCAACAGCAACAACCCCATCAAAGAAGAGGAAAGAACCTGAAAAGACAAAGACCGTACCTTCTAGACCTCCTCCGTCTAAGGGTATCGTGTTTACTGATCCAGAGTTACAGAAGAAAAAGAAAACAACAACAACAACACTTGATAAAGGTAAGAGAAAGGCTAAAGAAGTACCAGAAAAGCACAGTCTAAGAGATCAAGAGGTTATGATTTTGTTTGATGAAAGTTTCTTAACTATGCAACCAGGGAAACTGCAGACGTTGTAAGTCAATTGAAGACTCAAATCTCAAACTTGCAAAGTAGTGAAGCTACTAATACCAGAGAGACCAGATATTTGAAAATTGAAAGTAATAAACAGAAGGGTTTAACTGCTCAACAACAGCAGCAGATTGATCAACTTCAAAAGATGGTACAAGATCTAATAGCTCATATGGGTGCTCCAATTGGTATAAATCAAGATGAAAATGTTGAAGATGTTCAAATTCCAGCAGCTACTGAACCAATTCATTCTACAAGTGAACATGTTAAAACTCCAATCTATGAAGCAAACATGTATGAAGACAACACTCTGTTTGATGTTGATATGCTTCTAAATGATGATGGTGAAGGATTAGAGAGAACTGATGAAAACAAGTAAGATACAGAGAAGGAAGAAGAAGATGATGAAGAAGTTGTAATCACTGGAGAAAAGAAAGATGATAACCATTCTTCAGATGATGACAATAATAGTCGTGGTGCTGGAGATGTTGGTGGAAGTGAAAGAACCACTAAAGATGCTGAACAAGATACTCAAACCAACACTGAATACAAAAAGTATGAATACGAACAACAAAAGACGTACGTTGAAGAAGATGGTTCAGTGATCGGTAAAATGGATAAGCTTGTAGATGAAAGAGAACCATTTAATGTTCCTGGAGACATTGAAACACCATCTGAAAAGTCAGAGACTTCAAAGATTGATAAGAGTTCTTGGTGGACAGTTACTGAGAAGCCATCCATTATTAAAAGGCATACACAGACGATTAAGAGTCCAGAACATGCTTTGACTGGAGAAATATTGGCATGGATGTATGATGATGAGAAGAAGATGTATGTGGTAAAGAGATGTGATGGGAATATCCAGTATTTTAATAGAAGCTCAAAGTTAAAGACATTGCCATACTAGGATATTAGAGAGCTAAGTCACTTGAAGATGATCAATCCATCGAATAATTCATTTGCTGCTAATTTTGAAGAGTATTTGAAGAAAGAGTGTGGAAAAGCTAAGTTTGAAAACTTTAAGCCACAGGTGCCTGGATGGAGAAAGTTGAAAAGAAATGATAAAGATGGTAAGAGAAGGTTTAGATACATTATGAAGCCAGCTGATACAGTTTCAACTGTATGCATCCCAGCACGTAAAGAGACGTTCATCAAAAGCTTCAAGAAGTGGATGTATGACAGCAAAACACATGAAGCTGTGATCATGCAGGATCGTTCACCAGAAGTCAGAGTTTTTGATCCGGTTGATTTGTTTAGCTTTTCTGATGAAGATCTAAAGATTTTGTACAAGAATCCTATAAGGTGTGATATGAGCACTAAGGTTAAAGCTGAGGCAAAGTTGTATATGAGAGTCGTGGCTTGATGTTTGTTAAGAAGACATGAAGCTGAAGTGATCAAGAAGAGACTTGCTGCTCTAGATGCTAAGAAGCTTAATGTTAAAGCCAAAACCAAGCCTTCAAAAGACAACATGTGAAGAACTGATGTTCTGTTGACTAGGGGGGAGATTGTTGGAACCTAGTAGTCCATAGAAATCAATTAGATTTAGTTTTGTACAACTTTAGAGTTTTCGGTCGAAAACTTTAAGTTTTCGGTCGGAAAGTGTTTTCGGTCAAAAACACTTTTCGATCAAAAGATTTCGATCGAAACTCTTTAGTATAAATAGTTTTGCCTTTTGTATTTCAAAAAAAGATTCTCATTTGTATTGTGATTTGCAAATTTATCAAAGAGAATTTCTGTGTGTTTTTGCTGTTAATTCTTGATTACATTGCTGGATTAATGAAGATAATCATCATGATTATATGCATCTTGTGTGATTGATTGTATCCTTATTGTTCATCTTTGATTTGATCATTTTGGTGTGACTTGTATTTCTGGATTGATTCCGCCAATTCAGAGAGTGATTGAAGACATTATCCTTGAATATCAGCGGATCGATGGGATTCACACCCTGTTTCTTTAATTTTCATTCTCCATAAACTACAAGATTCTCTTCTTCTCTCTACATACTTCTAAGATGAAAATAGGAGATGGAATAATCATAAGTTTATATTTATTTGTTGGTTAACTAATTATTTAACGAGTTGATGTTTTAAAAGTTAAAATATCAATAAACCTGAAATGTGGTTAGTTATCTATAATAATATTACATATAACTTGATGTGTAAAAGAAATTTGTGCGGTGCTAAGGATGAAGATGAACCTATATGAACGAGTTGGTTGTTACTGTTCGGAACAAAATGAAGACAAATCATTATGAGAATCGAAGGGGTGGATGATACATCAATGGAGAAGATAATTACATGTGATATTTCAAAGTTTATCATATTTCCAGAAGATAATAACCGCACTACCAATGATAAACACTACTATTTATGGTATAGCAAACCCTATTAAGAGGTTATCAAGATATTAGAGGTGGTCCGGATTGTTGAACCTGTATAGGATAGCAAGATGGTAACGAACGAAGCACTACACCAACTTGAATAACACGTTCGTCTCTTTTTATTATAAGAACTTCGAAATTATTAAAAGTTGATTGATTGAATGATGAATGAATAAAATCAAACAACTAAACTCCTATTTATAACTATTCAAAACTTGATGAGAAAGTTTTAAACTCCTTCTAGAATAATAACTAAAATAACTTAATTACCAAAAATAAACAAACTTAATGACCACATTATTATTATAACCCCTTCAACTTTATGATCTCCTCCAAACTATCCCTTTGAGATCAATTGTACTACCCTTGATTTTGCTAACTTTATCACTCCCTCTCAATATCAACTTCCATAATTATTTTTTTTGCAAAAATCAACTACCTTTGGTCCTGACAAGTTCTTAGTAAGCATATTTGTTGCTTGCTCCTACATATTTATGTACTCATTTTTTTGGCTCATTGTGGGAAGTAATGGCCGTCACGAAGGCTTTGTGAGAAACATAAAATTTTTCATAAGAAACGTAATTAGCCAAGGAATGCATGGTTTAGGACTCCTGATTTTCTGCGAATAGAGTATGGTCTATAGATGGGGGAAGATTTGTGACATATTCTCCATTTTGGTCGTGTTCTGGTTTTTTTCTCTCGCTGGCCCTTTATATTCAAACGGATTGACTCCTGTCTCGATTTGGGCTTCTGTCTCGATTTTGACTAGGCCTTCAGGTTCAGGGTCACCTTCATTTAAAGTTGGGCTCTTAGGATTAACGTTTTTGTGTATGAGCCCCTCATTTTGAGGCCCATTTGGATTTTGCTCGAAAACAGTAGCCAGCCCAATCACATTTTCTTCTTCATCTCGATGTGGGCCTTCTGCCCGAATGACCCTTGGCCCAACAAGTTCATAAAAATGTCCAGCCCATGTATTTCCTTATTTGATGAAATTTGAAACTTGATGTCCTCATTCCTTATAGCTATTTGTGCACCATGGATAGCCTATGTAAATACCCGATCTCCCTTTTACTTCAAACTTGTCTTCTTTCGCTTGGGTGCTTCTATAGTATGCCAAACAACCAAGGACCCTCATGTAATTATAGTCATGTAGCTGATTGTATAATATCTCATAAGGGGTCTTGTGTCCGACTATGTTGGACGGTAGTCTGTTGATGATGTATGTAGCGTTCAATAGACATTCCCACCAAAATCTAGTCAGAATACTTGCCTCAAACTTCAAATCCCGGGAAATCTCAAGAAGGTGTTACGCTTGCATTCCACCACCCAATTTTGTTGGGTGGTGTGTGGGCATGTAGTTTCAAGTATCATCCCTTGATATGCATAAAAATTGATAATGTGATTCGATGTGAACTCCCCACCATTATTATAATATCCTCCACTTTCCGGCCTTATATTTTTTTATTACCTTATTATAATAACACTACATTTAAACCCGTGCCTGTCCAACACAATACAACACATTGAAACCTTTATTTTACGAGTATAAATTCAAAGTCTCAACATTTCGTTCATTTATTGTTTTCTATTCATGTGTTGTGAGACTTACATATATACTTTGTTATTAAATCAGTAATATATATATATATATATATATATATATAACTTACGAGTTTTAAGCATGTATCTACACCCTTTATGTATATACGTATGCATATATATATGAAACATACATATACATTTGATAAACCCTTATTACAATTTGTAATTTTACAAAAAGAAAGGAATTTTTTCTTTTATAAAACAATTAGAATTAAATGAAAAATAATTTGTTTTTATAAAATTTATAAAGATAATCCCTTGAAAATATAATAATGATTTTAACTAAGTTACTTTGACTTGGAACCCTTTCACAAACAAAGAACCCTCTCAATTGCCTTTGAACCCCCTTTTGGTCACTTTGGACCTTTCCATTTGAACCCTCTTGGTGTTGAACCCCTTCCTCATCAGATTTGACTCAGAAAAGTCAAACCAAGATGAAACCTTTGGCAAATCCAACCCAATCGATCAAATTCGAAGTTGTTAATGCCAAAAAATCACGAGTAGAGGCATCCAACCAACAACATATGTTTATTGCAATTCAATTTGGTCATAAACAAGGGTTTGAACCCATTTAATATCCTATTTCGGTTATAGCAAACGAACTACGATTTCAAACTTAAATTCCATAAGTTCGGTCGATTGAAATCTGTAACGTATTGAGCTTTCATGCCTTAAGGTTCCTAAATCATTTGACAATCAAATGCCACTTGAAAAATGTGTTTTCTCTTTTCTTTTCCTTATCCGATCGCGACAACCACAGTAGTAAGAACACCTATGTGTTCAGGAATTAAAAGTCGAATACAGGAATTTCACTCATCCTAATACTCGATTTAGCTTCCCATGACAAAAGCCCTTTGAATCGGATACGTATTCGTACGATTTGGAGGCTAGGGTTTGCTAGTTCCATGATTTGGGGAAGAAGACATCTGCAACCATTATGCTAAAATACATTTGTTTTCTTGACAATAACCAACATGTCTCACTAGATTTACTCGTTAAATCTCCGAACCCCTCTGGAATAGGTCATGGGTTCGAGATCTGTTCCCACCCTTTTTTTTCAATTTTCTTTTGGCACTTATGTAAGATTCTTATATACAGACATACGTTTACGTATTTCACACACACTTATATATTTACAACCTATCATATTATCACTATTAAACCAAATTTGTTTTTAAGGACTTTATAATCTTTTAAACAAAAAGGATAAATAAATAAAATGTTTATAAATTATGAATTGATTTTTATAAATATTATAAAAGTACCCTAAAACTTTTATAAAAACAAGAATAGTTAAAATGATGTTTTATCTATTATAAATACTAAATAAACAATGTAAAAGGGTTTATTTAAATAAATCTAATGTTTTAAAAATAACCATATTTATAAAATCAACTTTAAATATTCATTTAGACTTTTTTTTAAATAATTATCTCGACAAGAATATATATTTTAAACTTTTTAATAATTATTTTTGGGAAAGAATAATTATTTAAAACCTATGTTACTCACCAACTACTTGTATATTCCACTGATTGAGGACAACGACAAGAATATATATTTTAAAGTTGTTTTCACATATATGCTTTATACTTGCTTTGAACATATTGAATTCTAAAACTATGCTTAACTTTGTTTGGTGTCAAAACCTATGTTACTCACCAACTACTTGTAGTTGACATTTACCCACAAGTTTCTGGTGCACCCGTTTGAGGACAAGACTTGATCATATAGGACTTTAGACTTAGTTAAATTAAATCCAAACTTTGTTCATGTTATGTTTCTTTGTACAATGTGTATCTTATTTCCTTGTAACAATTACTTAAATATGATGGAATACATATTGAAACTTATTAAATAGTTGATCATGTGCCTTTAAATAACCGTATCAGCCCCGACGTATAATCCGCCGCCGGCCAGGGTGTGACAATTATCACCCCTTACCCCCTTTATATATTTCTCAAATTTGGTTTTAACCAACTTGTGAAAATTTTCCACACAATCCCAAGCTTCGTGTTTGTGTTTGAGGAGAAAGACCAAACCGCCCCTACTATAGTTGTCTACTATGGTTAAAAAGTAACTTGCGCATGAGAAAGACAGTGTTCAATACTTTCCCCATACATCACAGTGTAGTAGGTTAATACAACCAATTGTTTTGGTAACAATAACCGAAAACGGTATGTGACACCCGACATTTTCAGGATAACTCCTTTAACACAAACTCAGTTATCTAAAACATTCATTCATGCATTAAACTTAATTAGCGTTAATTAAGTTGTCGGTTATTCATACAAACACTCACGTAACGGTAATTCAGAGAATTACCGAATCGTACGAGTCTGTCCCCGAACGTTGGTGATTAACTAAAGATAATATTTTGAACAATTATTAATTTATATTTAGTATAAATTATGTGGATTGACATGTTATGCTATTTTTTGCGTAAATTGTAGACTTTCGTGAAATCGCATACGTTTGCGAGCGATGTTATTTTTACTGCGTTAGTGATTTTTATAAATACAGTTTTATAAAAATATTTATTAGAAACTATTTTATATAGTTATATTCAATTAAATGCATTTTAAGTAAATTAATGAGTCAACGAGCCTCCTAGACTTACATTTTTATCCATTTTGAGGCCAATGTAGTACATATATAAGGAATTTATAAAAACCTAAACCCTATTACTCTAAATTTCAAAATAATCATCCCCCACACCCCTCATTGAAAACGCAAACCTCTCATCACCATCAAACCATTCTTAGATCGATCCCCTTCTTGAAATCGTTGGTGTTCTTGAGCAATTCTAGCATCAATCTTTGTTTCTAACGAATCAATTAAAGATAATTACTCGTTTATATATATTATTTTCAAAAATAATTCAGCCCCAACACCCCCCTTGATGCCGAGATCAAAATCAACCTCAAACACCCTTCATTTGATCTTCATTCTTGCAATTGAACATGTAATTGGTCTATCCTAGGCATTGCTAACACTCCTATGTAAGTTATCCTATCCAATTTCACCACTTTTATGATCCCATGGTTTAGAATGAAACCCTAGTTCATCCAAACATGATTTTTGTAAAAATGTTGTTGACTTGTTTTTTGTTTGATGTTATTGTATCTATTTGATGATTATGATGAAACCCTAAACATGTATGATCCATAACATGTCTAAAGAAGAAACTTTTTGATTATGTGAAGTTGTAGAATTTCATGTTAGATGTAATTGATGATGTTTATGATTGTAATCATGCTAGTTAGGTTGTATGAAATTGTTGTGATGAGTTGAATCTCGTTAACAAAGCTAGAGATCATAGGTTTTCCTAAAGAGGAAACTTCATTAAAAAGTTACAAATTGTGTATGAGTTTGATATGTGCATAATGATGTGGGGTGATACTAGTAGATTAATATGAATGTACTAAAGCATGCCAAAGTATTATTTTGTAGAAATCACGTAGTTTGATTATGATTTACTAAAAGTGGAAACTTTTAGGTTTTAGGACTTGATTTCTTAGACTTGTATTACCTGATGTAATGATCTATTATACATTAGTATGCTTACATAAACATATTAGAATCATGCAAACGTATTGTAGAAACCCCATGTTCATACATTACTAATGATAGTAACTTTGTTGATACAAATGCATTGAGTGTTCATAGCTTGCCATGTTAGGAAGTTTGTGAATCAAGTATGTATCGTGCAACATGAACTACTTGTATATTTTGTGTATTAGTATACTAAACAAACATTAAGTCACTATACGCGTCACCAACGGGTCGTCGGGTCAACTTGGTCAACAAAAGTCAAACTTATACAAACTAATCAAACATGTTAATCTTTTCAAAACGTATAAACAATTTGGATTGTTTGGATACTAAGGGTTCACATGAACCAACACAAACATACACTTATAGACTTATACATGATAGGTAGCCTTTACTGGGCCACCGGTACAACACTTGTAGTTTTGCATGCATTCTAGGGTGAGTTTCACGGCCCCTTTTTACTTATTTTCCTGTTGGGGGAGAAACATGCACACAAACAAACACGGATCACGTGATGTTTCATTTTCCACTTGTTTACTTAAGTGGTAACATAACATACTAAGTCCTTACATTCTCGAACCGTTAGTATTAGATGTATAGCGAGGAAATTTTAGTAGTACTACTGGGTTTGACGAACCCCACCTCGGCTAGTCGCGCTAGCTCGATTGGAGGTCAAACGGGTGTAAATTGTTCTAAACATTTTCCATTGTTGATGTTAGCAATGGTGGAAGGCATTCAAACACAAACAGTCAGCTTCGGTTGCGAACGCTTATGTTAACTTGTACCTTGTCTTGCTAACCATAGGTGTGACCTATTTATGTGGATCATATTAAAACTCAAACAGTTTGTTTACTTACAAACCACTGAACTCACCAACCTTGTGTTGACACTTTACGCATGTTTCTTAAGTCACTATGGTACACATCAGGACTAGGATGCATCATGGAGTCGCATTGGTTTTATCATCAAGTGAATAATGCTTTGTTACACATTATTTACATTACTTGGCGCTTTGCTGCGTGTTATTAATTTGGATTTAAACATTAACGTTTACGCTTCCGCATTTACTCCAACATTTAATGGTATTTTTAAAACTCATATATAGTCATTCAACGTAACTAATGACGATGATACTGGTTTGTCACACGCCTCGCGGTAAAACTCTGTTAGTGAATTTTGGGGGTGTGACAGATTGGTATCAGAGCCATCAGTTATGCTGAATTAGGTCTGCATTAGAGAGTATACTTAGTCTATAGCCATAACCACTGAATTAGTCCTACACTAACATAAACACTCTTGCAAGATATACATACACACATAGCATCCATACATACATTGCATTGCAGGCATGTTGACATCATCCACATCACCATCTGCTGACGTGGAACCCGTCATTCTCATTGCGCCATCATTCCCAGTGGCGACACCAATGGTTCGCCAAAACAACATCCACTCCCGCCTGAGGGTAGCAAGACGGAGCCTTCGGAGGAGTCTCTCGCATTACCATCATCTGCACCCCTCTCCACACCACCAGAGCCGAAGATGACACCGGTTTGAGCCTATTGATGACACCGTCGAGTATGGTGGACCTTCTCAGGTCCGTGTTAGGGACGATACCCAGCATTGGCACATATCTCTTTGGGATTTGGGTTCGTCGGAAGTGAGTCTTTCCTGCACCCACTAGCAAAAATACCCCGACCACACTAGCCTTACTCCACTTCAAGCCTGAACTCGTGGGCCTCGCGTGAGGTACACCGTGTGGAGGCAGACCATTGCACATATTATTACAGAAACCCATGAACACATAGATGTCAACACTTTTCCCGAGCCATGAACTCACGTCTTTGGTCTTATTTTGTTGAAGACAAATTGACCACAAGGTTGAGAATGCCTTACTTATTACATACTCGAACCTTATTCTGGCTCAGTTAGCAGAACGACTACTTTGCTTCTTCAAGTAACTCATACCCACAAACTAGTTTCATCTCTCGAAGTTGCATTTCATGTGCATGTTCCCATCTACAATCCGCTGGATTGAACTCTCGTAGTGTGTTTCAACTCGAGTGAATACTCGGATCAAACAATTCCCGACTACTCATCCTGATATTAGTCCTACTTGATCAATTTATGGTTGATGACTAAGCCTTTTCGATGACTTATCACATTTGGCAACACTCTGTACTCGGCAAAAAAAATGAGGGACATTTTGACACGGGACATGGAGAACTAGGGTGAGCATGCAAAGCAAGTTATCATTACGGGTGCACACGTAACAATAATTTGAGGTGCATGTAAATCCTAGTGAAACCTAGTGTGTGGATAAATGGTCCTAATTAGTGATTACATACTTACGTTTCCATTGTCAGTAGAAATTCTCGTAACCCGCTCAATGACTAGTTGGTATCGTTAAACATGTTCAACAGTGATAGACGCGACTATCAGATTAAAGATGTTTATGGGCACACTGAACTATCATCAATGGAATCCATCATTTTATTTTCACTCATGTGAGAGTCTTGGTGAACTTAAGACTCTCATCCAAACTTGATCAAGGAAATCAGCTCACTTGAAACTCTAATAGAACCTCATGGCAAACCCATCGACTCCAAGTATGTAAGCGGAATTTGAAGAATTCCTTCTAAGCTAACACGTTATCCCTTATACTTCAACAATAAATTCTCTTTGACCAAAGGCTAATCCTTAGTCTAATTTGATTTATACCCCAGCATATCCAACCCTGCAATCGGATATATTATTATTATTATTATTATTTTTCAAAATGATCCAATTGTCTCAATGACATCAGAAAATGGGGATACAATCTAACCAACCTCAGTTGAACACGATGGCTTAAACATTTATACTATCTCTTATATTGCTGGAATCGTTATCTCATAACAAAATTTTCCCTTCATGTGAACTTCTCCTTTATCATTTGCATTGACCGACGCTTACCTTTTAAGCGCAGGCCTCACCAGAAGTCTCAGCGTGACCTCACAAATTTCCCTACTAGGGCGGTCGTACTTCAACTATAATGGAAATTTATAACTTAGTGATGAAACCCCTGAACACGTATGGAAACATTCCCTCGACCTCGATGGTTACGTGACACAAATAGTTAACAGTAGCTCCACTTGTGATTAAAGATTCCTTATCCTCCTTTCTTAGGTATATTTTTTCAGATCAATGATTATTAATCGCCTAAGCAACACCTTAGTTGATCGAGAATGCTAATGATATAACTCATCCCATATGCCTATTGTAACAATAATTCGATACTTAATGCAAAAGCTCTGTCACCGACACACCTCAGCCTGATTTCAGCCTCTAATAGTTCAAATACTTATTGAATTCCTTTTGTGGATAAAACAACCTGATTTACCAAATCTTCACCGGTATAAACTCAAACTCGCTATTGCCAATTGTTTGCGCGCTCATTATGACGTGGTAAATCTCGAATCCTTTCCCCGATTGGAACGGTGGAGAAACTTGACTCTAGCGGAATGATTGATTGGACATTTCTTTCAAATAAACAATAAACTAAGTGGTGGACTCAATTAAAAATAACCAATCAAGCTCCTAAAACGATCGTACCCGTGATGACCACCTTTTTCCTTGTTTTGTCTTTACACCACGAATGGTTTAACACACTTCATATCCTGTCTGCTCGCTACGTGACTAAAGCACTTGACTCGTGATGGATAGAGCATAAAACCCTATTAACGCCTCAGACTTACCAATTCCAAATCACCCTGGATTTTCCTAGTGTTTCGTACATCGGTTGTGCAGCTTCACGCTTGCACTTGGTACTCTTGATCAGTACGTGAACCGAGATTCTGTGAAGACACATCCTTAAACATGAAGTATTGAAACCCCCCCCCCCAATGGTGATTTTTTTTGAATGATTCCTTCATTAACCCTTGCATCAGTTGTTACTTTCCCTAGATAAATCCTAACAGAAGTCGACATGTCCTACAAGGGGGTTCACCCCGAATGACACATACTCTCTCATTGTGTCTTCCTTTGCTCCTCAATATGGAACGTAGATTTGAAGCTCTTTTCGCATAAGAACTTGTTTCTAAACTCGAAGTATTCTATTTCACCAAGACTAGATCTATAAAACAATCATCTTGAAAGTCGTAACCCTTGCCAATCAGCGTAAAGCATCCGATCTTCAAAACTCCTCTTCATTTCTAACCAACACTATTAAATCTGTAACTTACGATACGCGACGACTTAGTCGACAAGGCAATTACCCAATGGATACATTGCGGTCTACCCTGGATGAAACATCTCAATCTCTTGGGCAAAAATCTGAGAAAAGAATTAGGATATTCTATTCTTCTCCCGCTATAATTGAAACTAACAAAGTAATGGTTGGTTATGATAGGTGACGAGAGCTACCTTTCGACCCGTTTGGATTAATGAAGAAATTCTCCAGGCAACCGTGTTCGATGCCAAACACGAACCCGAATCCAGGCCCATGTCAATGGATCAACCGCCGTAGTACCGAACATGCAACATCATACTCAAATGCAAGAGGCTTAACCATCTTAACGAGTAACCATGTTGTCTTACTCTAGATACATGCTTCGCCTCTTGACTAAACTGATGGAATGAATTAGTTCATACCCTCACTTGTTTACTTACCTAAACCTTGTCATGACTTAATCATGTTATTAAACCTTCCACTGGAATTGGACCATCTATCGCTAAAGGTCGTCACATTGAACTATGTCTCTTATTCTCGATGACAGTAATTAACACATTTACTAAAGTCGTGTCTTCTACTTTGTAGCAATGCAAAGTCGAATATCAAAAGCCGCCTGGCTTGTTTCGGCAACCAGAAATTCTGTTGAAAATGGGAGCAAATTTCCATGGACTTTATCACTAAACTACCCCTAACTCCTAGCGGATGCGACACCATCTGACTGATAAGATGGAGAAGCTAACTCGCGTTTACCTGAAAGAAGTAGTCTCTCGGCACGAAGTGCCAATTTCAATCATTTATGATTGAGACACTCGATTCACCTCACATTTCTGTCAATCATTACGAAAAGCTCTAGGCACGCACCTGGATACGAGCACAACGTAACATCCCCAAACCAATGGCCAGAGTGAACGTATAATTCAGATCATTGAAGACATGTTACCAACTTGAACAATAGATTTTGGTAACAGTTGGGAAATTCGCCTATCCTTAATGGAGTTCTCCTATGATAACAGTTGACACACCAACATCAAAGCAGCACCGTTCGAGGCGTTTTATGGATGCACATGTCGATCACCTATTTGTTGTGTTGAAGTGGGTGATAGTCAACCTACTGGCCCTGAACAAGTTCTCAAGACTATAGAGAGAAATCGTGCAAATCCGAAATCACATGACAGTATACGAAATTCGTTCTGGGCAAACGAGACAAACCAAATCCACGATATGTTGGATCATTCAAAATCCTACGGAGGATTGGTCCAGCTGATTATCGACCGGACCTACCGGAAGAAAGCTTAGTGGTGTACACAATATCTCTCACTTTTTTAACCTAAAGAAATGACTATCCGATGAGGCACTCGTTTTTTTTTCTTTGAAAGAGTTACAAGTGGATGAGCAGTTGCGTTTCATCGAATAAAGCAGTCGAATCATGGACCGAGAGGTCAAAACACTCGAGCATATCAAAATCCCAATTGTTAGAGTTCGCTTGAACTCTAAGCTTGGACCGGAGTTCACATGACAGCGCGAGAATCAGATGATGCGAAAGTATCCTCAGCTTTTCAAACAGTCAATGGCAAACACGAACGATACTAATTAAATTTCGAGACGAAATTTCTTTCACCAAGGGGATGATGTGATAATCCAAATTTTTTGTTTCAGACAACTAGTGACTTTACTTAATTTTTGGGACGAAAATTCTTTCAACAAGGGGATGATATGACACCCGACATTTTCAGGATAACTCAGTTAACACAAACTCAGTTATCTAAAACATTCATTCATTCATTAAACTTAATTAGGGTTAATTAAGTTGTCGGTTATTCATACAAACACTCACGTAACGGTAATTCAGAGAATTACCGAATCGTACGAGTCTGTCCCCGAACGTTGGTGATTAACTAAAGATAATATTTTGAACAATTATTAATTTATATTTAGTATAAATTATGTGGATTGACATGTAATGCGATTTTATGCGTAAATTGTAGACTTTCATGAAATCGCGTACGTTTGCGCGTAGCGATGTTATTTTTACCTTTTTAGTGATTTTTAAAAATAGATTTTTTTAAAAATATTTATTAGAAACTATTTTATATAGTTATATTTAATTAAATTCATTTTAAGTCATTTAATGAGTCAACGGGCCTTCTAGACTTACATTTTTATCCATTTTGAGGCCTATGTAGTACATATATAAGGAATTTATAAAAACCTAAACCCTATTACTCTAAATTTCAAAATAATCATCCCCCACACCCCTCATTGAAAACGCAAACCTCTCATTACCATCAAACCATTCTTAGATCGATCCCCTTCTTGAAATCGTTGGTGTTCTTGAGCAATTCTAGCATCAATCTTTGTTTCTAACGAATCAAGTAAAGATTTTTACTCGTTTATATATATTATTTTCAAAAATAATTCAACCCCAACACCCCCCTTGATGCTGAGATCAAAATCAACCTCAAACACCCTTCATTTGATCTTCATTCTTGCAATTGAACATGTAATTGGTCTATCCTAGGCATTGCTAACACTCCTATGTAAGTTATCCTATCCAATTTCATCACTTTTATAATCCCATGGTTTAGAATGAAACCCTAGTTCATCCAAACATGAATTTTTGTAAAAATGTTGGTGACTTGTTATTTGTTTGATGTTATTATATCTATTTGATGATTATGATGAAACCCTAAACATGTATGATCCATAACATGTCTAAAGAAGAAACTTTTTGATTATGTGAAGTTGTATAATTTCATGTTAGATGTAATTGATGATGTTTATGATTGTAATCATGCTAGTTAGGTTGTATGAAATTGTTGTGATGCGTTGAATCTCGTTAACAAAGCTAGAGATCATAGGTTTTCCTAAAGAGGAAACTTCATTAAAAAGTTACAAATTGTATATGAGTTTGATATGTGCATAATGATGTGGGTGATACTAATAGATTAATATGAATGTACTAAAGCATGCCAAAGCATTATTTTGTAGAAATCACATAGTTTGATCATGATTTACTAAAAGTGGAAACTTTTAGGCTTTAGAACTTGATTTCTTAGACTTGTATTACATGATGTAATGATCTATTATACATTAGTATGCTTACATAAACATATTTGAATCATGCAAACGTATTGTAGAAATCCCATGTTCATACATTACTAATGATAGTAACTTTGTTGATACAAATGCATTGAGTGTTCATAGCTTGCCATGTTAGGAAGTTTGTGAATCAAGTATGTATCGTGAAACATGAACTAATTGTATATTATGTGTATTAGTATACTAAACAAACATTAAGTCACTATACGCGTCACCAACGGGGCGTCGGGTCAACTTGGTCAACAAAAGTCAAACTTGGACAAAGTAGTCAAACAATTAATCTTTTCAAAACCTATAAAAAATTTGGATTGTTTGGATACTAAAGGTTCACATGAACCAACACAAACATACACTTATAGACTTATACATGATAGGTAGCCTTTAGTGGGCCACCAGTACAACACTTGCAGTTTTGCATGCTCTCTAAGGTGAGTTTCATGACCCCTTTTTACTTATTTTCTTGTTGGGGGAGAAATATGCACACAAACATACACGGGTCACATGATGTTTCATTTTCCACTTGTTTACTTAGGCGCTAACATAACATACTAAGTCCTTACATTCTCGAACCGTTAGTTTTAGGTGTATAGCGAGGAAATTTGAGTAGTACTACTGGGTTGGACAAACCCCACCTGGGCTAGTCGCGCTAGCTCGATTGAAGATCGAACGGGTGTAAATTTTCCTAAACATTTTCCATTATTGATGTTAGAAATGGCGGAAGGCATTCAAACACAAACAGTCAGCTTCGGTTGCGAACGCTTATGTTAACTTGTACCTTGTCTTGCTAACAATAAGTGTTACCTATTTATGTGGATCCTATTAAAACTCAAACAGTTTATTTACTTACAAACATGTGAACTCATCTAACTTGTGTTGACACTTTAAGCATGTTTTCTCAGGTTACTATGGTACATATCAGGACTAGGATGCATCATGGAGTCGCATTGGTTTTATCTTTAAGTGAACAATGATTTGTTACACATTATTTACATTACTTGGCGCTTTGTTGCGTGTAATTAATTTGGATTTAAACATTAACGTTTACGCTTCCGCATTTACTCCAACATTTAATGGTATTTTTTAAACTCATATAGAGTCATTCAACGTAACTAATGACGACGATCTTGGTTTGTCACACGCCTCGCGGTAAAACTCTGTTAGTGGATTTTTGGGGGTGTGACAAGATAACCTCATATGTTTGGCCTTAGCACATAAATTACAAAAAATGCCCTTTAGAATTGAAAGGAACATTCCTAAAAAAAACTAGTACATGATAGCTTATTAATGGAAGTGTGTCCCAATCTCTTGTGCCACCTGTCAATGGTACTCATCAATGCTTTCCTATTATTACTTTTCATCCTTGTCATTTCCATTCAATAAAGCCCTCCTTCACACTTTCCAACATCAATCAATTTTCTAGAATGTAAGTCTTGTATGACACAAAACCCATGGAAGAAGATTACCACACATTGTAGATCCTTTGCCAATCGGTTGACTGACAAAAGATTGCCAGTGAACTTTGGAACATTCAAGACATCTTTGATTCGCATCCCATTAGGAAAGGAACAAATTTTCTTTCCCTCAACATGAATGCACTCACCATTTGGTATAGTAAAAAGCAATTCGTGTGTGGATTTTATTTTACTTTCAGGCCAATTGGATATGTGGGTCATGTGCTTGGTAGCACCAGAGTCTATAATCCATTTATCGTCCCTGTTGGTTACACATGTTGTGTTCGTGGTTGGTGGAACTTCACCTTTGTTAGATCCATCCTTTTCGGTGAAAACATGCAGAAATTGCTAATATTGTTTATCACTCAGTCCTAGTATAGGAGTATGTTTGATTTCCATGATTGCCACCTTGCCCTTTTCCAGGCCACCATTTTTGATAGACTATGAGTTTGAAGCAACCACTGCGGTTGTAACCATCTCTGCCACAAAAAATATATTGCGCCATCTGTTTGGTGGTTGGTTTATCGCTAAACATGGCGATGGCTTGGTTTTATGCTTTTGGTCGAGCGGATCAATGCCTACTCTGATACCATGATGAATTTGGTAATTAGGGAGAAAGTATGTCATATGGATCGATGAGAAAGAAATGAGATTACATGATATTTAAAATCAAACAAGAAAACTACACCATCTTTAAATAAGGGGATATAAGGAGTCAAGGATATGAGAAGACAAAGAGATAAGAAGGCAAGGATATGAAAAAGGAAAGGAAATGAATCCTATAGTATAAATATTTCTTCTTATGAATACTTTCCTGATCTATTTGTAGAAACGTTTCACAGTGTTTAAACAATAAATAAACAATTCTAGAACATAAATAAATATGCATCGGTCACTCAGGCAACACTTAATGGTCCTGCTATACATGCACGGCCATGTTTGACGGTCGTTATTCACTTGCTTTGAACGGATATTTGTCAGTCGTAGATGATGTAAGCCTTGTCTATTCAAACGTTTAAAGGTGGTGTTGGATTAATATGTCAAGCAACATGCCGTGTGGGTATAGCAGATCCCTACTTAAAACTTACAATTTACTCAAAATGAACACTTCTCTCCTCTTGGCAAAATGAGATATACGGGTTTAACGTGGTTATTGAAGACATAAGATCAATAAATTAAATCTGATAACAAGTGATAATTATGCATACACCAATCCAAACGACCTTTTACGTTTGAAGATAGGTTCACACCAAAAGTAATTTGACTGCTATTCTTAGAATAGAATCACTACAAGAAAGCTTAGCAGTTTCGTCGGGGCAATAACGACATATGTTGTCATTTTTGGTAAGACAATCCTGATGACGTGTCGTCGTTGATGGTCAAATTACACTTTTTGACATTTTTCAGTTTTTCTTGACGACATGTCATCGTTGATGATCAAGCGGGAAGGGCTGAAAAGTTTGGCGCTCATCTAACACTTGTCTCGACGACATGTCGTCGTTATTGATATTATTATTATTATTATTATTTTCTATTTTTTTGCCTGATGAAATAATTGTTAGTTTTTATTTTTTGAAATTACCTATTCTCGACGACATGTCGTCGAGATAGGTATTTAATAAAAATCTTTTTTATTTTTATTATTTAAAAAGAGATCAATCTCGACAACATGTCGTCGAGAAAAGTCTAACCTGGTTATATCCTTACGGGTTGGACGAAAGAGCTTCATTTCTTCCCCCTTTCTCTCATACTCCTCTCGGCTGCCACCGTCATTTCCGGTCGTTTCACTCATTTTGCCACCGTGTTCCACCTCCCCCACCACCACTAGTCATCTTATTGATGGTTGGAGACGTATGCACACTTCTCATGTCACATGGGTCAACACTAGGGCGCAAAATGATTGTGTAAGTATATATATTTTGTTATTCTGTTACGATTCAAAGTGTATTACATACATTTTTATACAAATGGGTCAAAATGACACGTACCCACTCTAAATGGGTCAAAATGATTTGTTTAAACCAAGTCCACTAATATATGGATATAATTGTGTTTTGATACATTTATTTGTAAGGAACAAGATCCGGGTTTCGTTTTAAAATAAATAAATATTCTAATTAATATTATGGTGGAAATAATATTTTAGAAATAAGTTGAAACAAGTGGGTTTCAAGTTAATGTTGGGGTTAATTTTGGCATGAAAATGGATGAAATGGAAGTTAAGGGGCTGAATATGTAAATATGGCAAATCTGCCATATTTGACATGGTGAAGTCAAAATTGAGTCATTTGTTGGTGAAAGGGTCGATGCTTGCAAGAGAGAAAGGAGAAAAAGGAGTTTGAAGCAAAATCATGCATTAAAGACTTGAATTGTGAAGGTGTTGGCTTGCATATCATCCTTCTATCATCAAGTAAGTGATTATCATCCATTTGATTTCATCATTGTTGAGTTAGTAGGTGGGTTTTGTAGAAATCCAAAATTTGATGATGCATGTGGTTAATTGGTGTTAGATTGTTGATAATATAGCTAAACTAAAGGTAAAGAATGGTGATTAACATCCTAGAACCCTTTGATTTTGATTATGAGAAATTAGGGTTCATATGAAAAGAATTGGGGGTTTTTGGGCTATGATGATAGGATGATGAATTAATGATAATTAAGTGTTTATATGATGTTAGACACTTGAATGAACACTAAATTAATCTAATGATAAATATTGAATGAAAAATTAGTGTTAGGGAAATGGTAATGAAACTCAAGTAGGTGAGTTTAGGTGGAAAGAGGGTGTTTGGATATGAGTTTAACCCAAACGGGTCAGTTTGGGTTTGAAATAGAAGATTGGGTTGTGAACCCAATTAAAATGAGATTTTGATGTATGATAAATTACTAAACTAGGTGTATATGTTTAGGTAATCAAGTTGCCAAACGAGAAGGTGGAACGGGACCTTCGAATCCAAAAGGTAAGTGCTCTTGCACTTACTTAGTATTGCTGATAAAGGGTGATACAAGTGTTATGTTTTGCATACCATGTTGTGTGTTATGAATGTGTATGAATTTGTATGTACAAGAGAATGAATGTAGTTATAGTTGTAATACTATAATGAAAATGTGGATATAAAGTTATGGTCAAAATACCATAATGGAAATGTGGATATGAAGTTATGGTTTGAATACCATAATGGAAATGTGGTGAAAAAGTTATGATCTAAGTATCATAATGGAAATGTGGTGATGAAGTTATGGCCTAAGTGCCGTAATGGAAATGAAAATGAGTTAATTATGATGGTTATAAGAAAAGAATGAAACTTGTAAGGTGTTATGCAAGTGATATGTAGCCTAATGACTAATTGGGTGGAAACGGGTCAAATGGGTGAAACAAGTAGATTTTACTTGTTGTTATGTTTTATCTTCATTACTAATTGGTGTTTATATGTGGTGTTATGTAGGAAAAGCTCCGATGTAGTCAAAGTCAAGTCCATGGTAAAAAGGCGGATTCTCGTATGTGTTTTAATGTTTGGGTTGTAATTAGAAATCCTATAAATGGATGTTAATGATATGTGTTATATGATGTTTTTGGTATAGGGAAAGATGTTGGAATGATTTAACCAAAAACCCAAGTGTTTGGAATTTTTGTGTCAATGTTGAAATGATAAAAGATGAAAAATTTGGCTAAGTGTTGAAAGCTGGGCATCTGAGTAAACTTTCTGTTTACTAATCTCCCTCGCGGTACGCGAGAGACCTGGTTCTCGAGCAGGCAAATTTGGGACTCCCTCGTGGTACGCGAAGGGAGGGGCAAGGTCCCTCGCGGTACGCGAGGGACATATTTAAAAAAAATTCTTAGGACGAATGCTCCGCGTGTTAAATGTTTAAATAACTGGTGTTTGAATTAAGGGTGTTACATTATCATAGGTTTATTGTTGTTTGAAAAATTATTTCCGTATTAGGTTTGTATGTTATATTTGTAGTTTGGAAAATCCACTAAAATATTGATATTATTAGGTGTTGTTGCTGTTATTATAGGTTTTATTGAGTATTGATGAATTATTATGTTTATTGAGTATTGTTAAACTGGTTTGTTATCTATTTTACAGTATTTATGCTGTCGTATTTAATTTTTTTTTTATATATATGTTGATTTTTTGTTTATTACATAATTTAATTCGAGAAGAGTTGACCCGGATGCAAGAAGCCGACAAAGCGGCTGTGCAGTTTACTCGACCGATATATCTGTGATATATCACCGATATATCGGTTATCAGTCATAGGCTAGCATATCGGTTAGAATATCGTTCCCGAGAATATCGACCGAGATAACCGATATATCGTCGAAATTTGGAGTCCTAAATATTGGTTATATCACTGATATTCTCGGTTTGGACCAAATCGAGTAAGTAGAACGAATTCTTACCTTATTTTGAAGCATAATCGAACCACCTGTGTCTCCATTATGGGAAACCAACCAGCAATCCACGATTTCGAACCTAACTGATTTGATTTTGGAGCTGGGGTGCGTGATATTGGAGCTAGAGGGGGAACTGTGGAGCAGAGGGGGAACAACGCAATGAAAGGGGTGGAGGGATTTAGGGTTTATTAAGTTTGGATTTAGGGTTTATTAAGTTTGGATTTTTAACTTTTAACCCCTCTACATTTTCACTAGTTTATATTTGGTCCTCAAACTTATAAATCTATACATAAAAAGCATAAAAGTAATGTTATATTTATAAATTTAAAAATTTATACATAAATTTTATATTTCTAGTATATGACTATTGAATCTGATGATTAAAATATAATTTTTTTAGATTGACCCAACACCGACGACATGTCGTCGCTAAATGGATATTTTTAATTTTATCTTATCTTTATTTTTAATTAAGAAAAATGATTTTCCGATGACCCAATATTGAGGACCTCGGTATTGGGTTAATCTATTCCCGATGACATTTTATCTTGTCTTGACGGGATTTTGCCAACGAGACAATTACCGACGACATGTCGTCGAGAAAGACAATTGTGACGACATGTTGTGGAGAAAGGTCGACGAAACTGCTATGTATTCTTGTAGTGAATATTTACTGGGATGACGGATGACATAGATAGTCCAAGATTCCTTGTTAACAATATATGGAGTGAAATAATAACAGATTTGATCCATCTATCACTCTGCCTTCCCACTGGTCTATCTTCTACATGAGAATCATTGATATCTTCTACTCATCACATCCTAAGGAGAATATGTTTATGTGGGAGGTAAGCTTGGTTCTACATACTATGTTTCTAAACTTCTATAAATACCAATGTGCATACTATAATTTTTACAAACCGGTATACATATAGCAAACCCAACATAAAGTTTGATTAAAATTCACATTTTTAACGTGATGCGGAGGGAGAGAGACCCGTTGGTTGTTGGACGTGTGATAGTTTCAACAAGTCGATTGACCTTACTGTTTCTTACAACTATAAGGAAGTTAACAACGGGTGCAGGTTAAAAACCCTCTCAGATTGTGAACCAACCAAGGGTTGATATTGGAGGTGATGACTTGCGTGCTTTTCACACTTTAGTAAGTTTTGTTTCCGTTTCTTTCCTTCTTACGAGTTCATTATCACTTTTTAAATGATGTCTATAGAGGAATACTAAGCTAACTATAGTTATATATATTATTGATGTTTTAGGTTATGGTGGACCCTGATGCTCCAAGTCCAAGTGACCCTAACCTTAGGGAATACTTGCATTGGTAAGTTGTTGTTTATAGTGAATTTATTTATTTTATAATAAACTTAAATTGATGAAAGAAGTTAGGGTTGTTTGGCTCTCAGGATTTAACAGGAACTTAATAGAATTGAAATTTTAATTCAATTATTGCATGTTTGGTTGGGTAATAAAGTAATTGGATTTTGGAATTAATTTCAACCAAGTCATTCAATTAATGGAATTCTGTATTCCTATTTCGAATGCAATGTTTGTAGTTTACATAATAAACCTAGACATTTTGCAATTAAATTTTTTTTAAAGATATTTGAGTTTTATCTTTGTTTTATATTTTTTTTTAATTTTAAGAGATAATTTTATCATTTTGGATATTCTATATTCTATTTCTATTAACAAATGTATCAATCAAACACATTATGAAATTCAAAAGAATACTTTAAATTCCAATTTAAATTCCAGTTTTAATAAAAAAACATTATGTTAACCATACGCCGGTCCCTAGTTTTCTTATCAATAACCTTTTGTTTTCTAGGGTTTTTATGAGATGTTGATGTTGTCATGTGAAAAGAATTTATAATGTGTTGTTTTATTATATTTATTCATCTTCGTAGGCAATTATATGTTCTTGGGATGATCAAAATACATACAAATGTTTTATCTATCTTATGTCTTATGTTGATTCTGATCCAAGTAATTGAACTTTTGTCTTTTCTAACACTTTATTCCCTGTAAGCCACATAGGTTGGTGACTGATATTCCAGCTACCATAAGAGCACGTTTTGGTGAGTTTTGTATTTTCTTTTCCCATCCAAATTATTTTAATTGTTTGCAACTTTCTATATTTTTCTTGTTTACATTTCATGGATACAAAATCTATAAATCGTTGTGCCTTATTTGATAATTGTAAATTGAGTGTAGGTCAAGAAATCGTGTGCTACGAGAGTCCAAGACCATCAATGGGAATTCATCGTTTCGTTTTCATGTTGTTCCGACAGTTGGGTCGACAAACCGTGTATGCCCCAGGGTGGCGTCAGAACTTCAACACAAGAGACTTTGCAGAGCTCTACAACTTTGGTTCTCCTGTGGCCGCAGTCTACTTCCACGGCCAACGTGAAAGTGGGTTCGGTGGACGACGGTGATAACAAAGAAGGCATAGGCATGCCAATGGCATACATACGACTTTAATAACGATTGTTGAAAGCATGCATATTGGCTTTTTAATATGATATTATATATAACATGATATAAAGAAGGATGTAACAAGGGAAAATACCAATAAAGGAATAAGAATAGTTTGTACTAGTTAATAAGTATAGAAAAGTGATGAATGAAATAAACATAGTTTTGATATGAATGATTATAAATTCAATCAGAATACTTACACTTAAAAATTATCTTGATAACTCGTTTAATGCTCACTAACAATAACGTGAAGAATTATTTACATTTTTACTGTTTAAAAGTTATCGCATAAATCTTTAATCTGCACATTATTTTTTATCCAATTTTTTTAATATTTAAAGTAAAAATATGTTTATTTTTATAACAGTATCGAATGGGTATTAGTTATTAGGGGAGGGATCAAGAAAAAGCCACAAAGTTATGCGAAAACCGAGAAAACCACTAAAACAATGTGTAATACTATGGGTTATGTATACGTAACCACAATTTTTTTTGTTTTTTCTTTACGTATACATAACACTATGGGTTTCGTATACGTAAGCCAATATTAAAATGAATATTTGGTAAAAATGTGTAATATTGCATTGATACTCTTATAAAAAAATAAAATAAAAAATAAATATTATTATATTATTGGTTAAAATTGGTTTTTTTAGTGGTTTTCTCGGTTTTCACCTAAATATATGGTTTTCTCTGGAACCCTCTGTAGGTCCCGAGAGCCTCGTCGCGCAGCGGAAATAACACGATCTGTTCTGTGATTTGTGTGGGAACCAATAAACGAGACAGAGAAAACACGAACACAGACAAAAGATAATGAAACGAAACGTAATCCATAACAAAGAAGTCATCCCGTATTACAGACTACATACCGAAGAAGCACACATCTCTCATCTACGCTCACGGTCCAGGGGTCGGGAGAGCTCGTCCCGACCCGGACACCTCTCAACCTTGTTCCAGAAGTTCCACCTACAAATGAAGACAAGTCTTCTATTTATAGGCGAAGGGACACTTCGTGCGTACTTGACAAGTACGCATGGTTTGGTCATGCGTACTTGACAAGTACGCAAGGCAAAAGCCTTGCGTACTTACTAAGTACGCAGGACCAAACTGGTGAACAAGCTAAGTACTCAGGAACACCCTCCTGCGTACTAGCCACGTACACCGATACATAGAATTTTAATCTATAGTTACAAAACATGCTTCTACAAACTCCCTCTTAACTATAGCATCAAATTCTATCTATCACTAACACTGATAATCATCTGTTTACAAAGAATGTCCTAACAGACTCCCTCTAAACTAATGACATCACGTGTCTTCTGCTGAGACTTGATCTTCTGGCATTCCACTTGAGATCTTCAAATCTTCAAACTTCAGTCTTCAGTTGCCGAGTGATGACAAACCCGACTCCCTCATACCTGCAGCTTTCATTGTAGACCAAACCAAGTGCTTCAATAAGAACCAACTAACCCAACACAACTCATTGTAGTTCATCCTCTCAGCAGTAGCAACCTCCACCCTGACTTAGACTTCTGAGTCTTACAATGTCTTCCTAAACAGGTAACAATAGTAGACTAAGACAGCTCCAAATCAGCTGGCATATGATAGAGAGTTTGAGTTTCCAATAACCTACATCAAACTAATCAGCTCCCATAGGAATTCCAGTAAGATAAACTTAAGTCTTCAACCAAATGTGTCCAACTCTATCCTGTATCTTCACGAGTCAACCAAATTCCCGAAGATGTTCATTTCCAATATCCCCTTTTAGTTTAAGCTCCATCTGACTAGACCAGAAACAAGGGTTAGTTTCCTATCCCATCGGCAAATGATAAAAGGTTCCATCTTCAACTAATAATCCAACGAATATCCAGCTTCATCTTGAAAACACACGATAGAATCAAACACGAAAAAATATAGTTTACACGAGAAATCATGTTGAGATCCATGTTACTTCAAAGAGGTATATATATAGGAAGTACCAACGGCTTTTCCACCACCTCTTTAATGTCTCATGAATACTAGATTTTATCCCCCTCATTTCTCTGTAAACTATGACCAGCTTCATCATCACGTCACTTAAATCCTCAAAAAAACACAACTAGCCAACTCCGGGATTTTATTCCTTTATTCCTTTACAAAGATCCAAAAACAGCAACTCCTTGGGTTCAAGTTGTTCCAGTATTCATCCCCTATTAAAGAAGTATCTTAGATACTCGTAGCCTACATATTCAGGTTTGAATACCTAAACAAGATGACTCTCTTTCCAAAAGACCCAAAGCAGCCACATCTTCACAAATAGAACGAGACCTTTAGTCGATGACGATCCAATTGCTCCCATTAGTTCTAAATTCATACCCTATTAAATAAGTATCCAGGATACTCGTAGCCTACATTTTCAGGTATGGACCCTTAAACAATGTATGACAAGTGGTATCATCCAACAAAAATCTCGTCCGTGTTTCGCCAAGCCACATCATATACAAATTCTGGTCCGAAAAAACCAAAATTACTATCTTCTCAAAAATGGGCCGAAACACACATACAAATGATCACACAAATTTTTGGCCAAGAAAAGTTTTGGCCAAATTTTTTTTTAGTTCATGCGTACTTAGCAAATACGCACATAAAGGGTGTTCATGCGTATTTAGTAAATACGCAAAGCCAAGTGCTCATGCGTATTTGATAAGTTCGCAAAATGCCCGGAGGAAATACTCATGCGTACTTAACAAGTACGCAGGACAACTAAGTACGCAGGGCAAAACCCATGCGTACTTAGTAAGTACGCAAAAAAGCTGAATTTGCGTACATATCAAAAAGTAACAGCGTTCTTGACGGATTTTGAGGAAAATGCTCGAAAAGTGATGGATCTGAGAAATTAATGCTTCCAAAAGCTTCGAAAACATCATCTTACAAACACTTAGCCTTCCAAACACCGAATGAAGTGATAACAAACTCGGATTTGAGGATTTTTGCAAGAAAAAGTAGCTTTAAGGTCTGGATCTACACGTAGGATCTTCAATAGTCGGAATCAACATGCAACTTTGATAAGGGCGGAATCTGATACAAATCTTATTAAAGTATCAAAAGGATGAGACAAAGAACACACGAATCATTCAAATATTTTTTGTATATTACTAATAAAACAATACTTACATTGCTCGTTAGATCGTCAACCTTTACAATGGTAAAATGCATGTATTTATACCAACTAGCAAGTTCACGAAATTAGGTATCCGTGCGAATACTTGGAGTACACGCACCTCTATATATATATATATATATATATATATATATATATATATATATATATATATATATATATATGGTGAGGTTCAAATGCTAACCACATTTTTTGTGAAAACTATGATAATCAAATCTCAACCATTGATCTTGTTTGATCAATGGCTTAATTTAATCAATGGCATTAATGTAATTAAATGGTAATTAGTTGACTAATTTAAAGCCTATAAGGGTATTTTAGGGTCCTCACATATTTTTAAGTTAAGAAACTCTAGTATATATTTATTTCCTCTTCTCTCTCCAACATAAACCAAATTTAATCATGGATTTAAAATTAAATCATTTTAATAATCTACAAATTGAATGGTGGAATTAAGTGGAAGAATAATTTTTTTTTGAAATGATAAACAAGTAGTTTAAGATGAATGAGGTGTTGTTACATATACGTAACACTATGTGTTACGTATATATAACAATATGTGAACATTATTTTAAGCATGAACATTAGAGGTTTACAACGATATAACACACACAAGGTGAAGACCAAGAAGATTTAAAAACCAAATATAGTTTACAAACGTAATACACAGTTTTACGGAAACAGTAACATATCTTCTTGTTACGTATATATAACTCGTCTCCTTCCCCAAAAATTCTTTGTTTGCTCAACAACATACACAAGAGATGAGTTAAGCATAACCATTATAGGTTTACAATGATACAACACACAAAAGATGAAGAACAACATGATTAAAAAACCAAATATACAATTTACAAACTAAACTTACAAAATTTTTCAAAACGAATATAATCTATTCTTGTTACGTATATGAAACCGTTAGTGTTACATACACATAACACCTGTGATACATATACGTACGACATGTGTTACATATATGTACCAAATGTGTTACATACATGTATGGCTCTTTTAAAGCATTTATCATCTTCACCCTCCCCATCTCATCAGCCTCAGTAAACCATAGTTTTCCAAGCAACTTCTGCAAATCTAGAACAAAATTTACCGTTAATGAAAGTACGTTATTCAGTGTTCGAATCGTTATTAATAAAAGTACGTTATTATATATTGTTACTTACTTCTTGTAGATTTTTTGAAAAAAATGGAAGTTGAAAAAAACTACAGTGTAGTTTTGTCCTAGCGATAAGTAAAAAAACAATAAATAAATGTTTTATTAGACTCTAGTGGTTGAATTTCAATAACACGGTTAATTCTTTAAAAGGTTTTTTAGTCACATGAGTATTCTTCTCTCTTCTTCAACATTTCATTACAGAGCTCATCTTGCTAGTTTCTTTTCTAGCTTTTGTCAACGAATCTAGTTTTTAACTACACGTATGTAACAATACAAGAATCTAGAATTTTTTTGAGAACTAAAATACATACCATATCTTGAGATCCTCTCCATATGCTAGAGAGAGTTGTGTGAGTTAGAGAGAGAGGAAAGAAAGCAATGAGCTAGCTGTCATTTCTAGCCATCTGTAAGGGCCGCTCATGGTCGTGCCGACAACTGACCAACGACGGCAATGGTGGTTTCAGGTGGTCTAGGCTCATTGACGGTGACGGGTTCCCGGCGGTTTTGCGAGGTCTACACGGTGGCGACGATTGAGAAATATGATCGTGGTGCATTAACATGGAAGACGTTCGTTGTGAAATTGAACAAAGAATGAGAACTGGATAATCTCCGTCGCCGGAATCCATGATGGCAGCGTTGGGCCTATGGAATTTCATGGTGCTAGAACGTTTCTTCAATTTTGATGGTTTGAGGGAAAAAATCAATTGGATCTTGGTTTACAAGAATTTCTCTCAGCAATTAAATTGAATCATGAGAGAAATCAAGAATTTAAAAAATTTTTAAAATTAAAAAATGTTAAATTACCTTATTAACCTTTTAAATAAAAAAAGAAAAAAATATAAAGAAAGGTTTTGATTGGTTAGAATGGGTTATCATGGTTATCAATAAAAAAGTGATTAGTATTTGAACTCTTCCCTATATATATATATATATATATATATATATATATATATATATATTGTCCTTTCAATATTTATTATAATATAGTATAAATATATAGAAAAAGTTTCCACTAGAAAGTGTTTTTTGCTAAGAAATCCTAAGAGTTGGGTCAAACGAACTCCGATTGAGCTATTTCCAGCGGCGTTGGAATCGTCTTATCGAACCCTAACCCGCCCCAAAAAACCTAAACTCCCTCCACCCGCACCCCCCAAAACCTAAACCCCCCTCCAACCCCACCCCGAAAAGCCTAAAACCACCACCCCTACCCCCCAAACACATAAACCCCCCACCACAGCCCCCCTAAAAACCTAAACCCACCCCTGGAAACACAAACCCCCCACCCCACCCCCAAAAAAAAACCTAAACCCTAAAATCTAAACCCTTAGGTAGCGTTTGGTATACAGGAATGAGGGGTGGAATGGAATGGACGATTACGAGGGAATGAAAAAAATGGTGTTTGGTTGGACGATTGAATGGAATCACCTATTCCACAAGGAATGTCATTCCCTCTAAATCCCTTAAATTCATTCCATCCACCCCCTTGTTTTTTTTCATTCCATCCCCTCTTTCAACCTTCATCACCTCACCCTCCTACCACCATCACCACCACACCCTCCTACCACCACCACCACCCACCACCACCTCCCACCACCGCCTCCACCACACACCGCCATCTCTCGCCGCCACCGCCACCATAACCTCACAACCGCCACCCACCCCCACCTGCCATCGCCGCCACCCCTGTCGCCGCCACCCACTGCCACCTCCCACCACTACCTCTGCCACCGTCACCACCACCCACCGCCCATCACCACCACCACTGTAGGCTCCTCCACCACCCACCACCGCCACCTCCATCACCTACGGTCACCCACCACCCCCCAATACCGTCACCCACCACCACCACCGTCACTCACCACCGATTTTATTCCTTCATCTTTTCTAGCCTACCAATCAACATAAAGTAATGATTTATTCCATTCCCTCATGGTAACCAAACAAGACAATGGAATGGAATGGTCCATTTCATTCCTTTGTCCATTCCATTTCCTCGTTCATTCCATTCCCTCGTCCATTCCATTCCCTCGTCCATTCCATTACCCCATACCAAACAGACTCTAAGGCTAAACCCTAAGGGTAAAACCATAAAATTCAACACTAAAGTCTAAACCCTAAAATCTAAGATGGTAGAGTTCGAGGAGACGGTTCCAACGCCGTTGGAATGAGCTCAATCGGAGTTCGTTTGATATCGTTTATTAAGAATTTTGTCATTTCTTAGGCTTCTTAGTGAAATATCACTTTTTATTTGTAGGATCGAGAAATTACAAGATGGTTCTGTTCTTAGTTGAGATTGGAGGAAACAATATCAACTACCCAAGTATAATTGAGTAAACAGAAAGAATACTAATAAGAACACTGTTGTATTAAGCTTTTGTGAATAAACGATTACAAGTGAAAACTCTATTTCGAAGCACACTTACAATGAAGTGTTTACACAGTATTTATACTAATTTAGAACCAGGACAGACCCTTGATTCTAAGGATCAGATCTAACACAGACCGTTGATCTGATGTATATAGCTAACTATTACACGTTTAGTCTAGAACTAGTTAACTTTATTGAAGCGTCTTCTTTATGCATCATTGCTTGCATGCTTGGAGAAGAGCATTGTTGTCTTTCATTGGTTGTGCCATTGGGGTTCCTTCTGCTTTGAGTGTGTCAGTTGATTTTGCAGAAAGTTGTCAGCGACGCTTGGCATGGATAGTCAGCTGCAATGATTGGTCTTCAAGGCACACGGCTGTCAGCAGCAAAGATGATGATCAGCAGCAAGATGTAACCATCCAAAGCTGCTGATGATTTGCCTATCAGCAGCATCAAGTGTTGATGCTGCTGAGAAGCCTATCGGCAGCAACTTTGGTCTTCAGCAGATAAGGCTATCCGCAGCAGATTTGTTCTTCAGCAGGAGAACGAGTATCCGCAGCTGATAAGCTTGTCCGCAGTAGTTTGTTGGTCAGCAGCAAACTCTGAGATCAGCAGCATTTATACTTAGAGAAATTTGTAGCCATCAGTCTTTGTTTCTACAAACTCCCCCTAGACTGATGCTACCAAAATTCTCTTACTGTCTTTTGTTGCTGAAGCTTTTGCATGTTTCTGATTATCATTTCAACCTCATATCCTCCATTGGGACCATCTCCCCCTATTTGGTTGCATCAGTGGACAAATAAGCATCAGTTTGGGTGCCCACTGATACAGGGGAGAGAGTAGGTAAAGTTGGGTATTGATGGGCTTCATGCATAGAGACTTGGTGTCTTAGTTTGGACACTTCAGCCTCTAGCATAGCCACCCTGGCCGTCAATTCCAAGATATGAAGTTGCAGTTTGTCCTCATCCACAGTTGTGGAATCCTTGGATCCAGATGGGACCATAGGCCTAGCCTCTTCATCCCCATCACCCATGGTTTCTTGGCGCCTGGGATTCCTCTCAGTGAGGGGAGTTTCCAAGGAAGCATCCTCACTGTGAGTTGACGTGGTTTAGGTCTTAGCAATGTTGTCACTGTCCTCCTGGTCATTTGATGGACCAGCATTAGTGACAGTCTCTTCCACATCCACTCTTTCATAACTCCTAGAGTGGATCTTCGGGGTAGAAGAACTTGGGTTGGGTGTGTTGGAAGCAAGATCAATCAGTACCTCCGAGATAGTGGTAGTTGGATAAGGTACATCATCTTGATCAGGTTCCTCAACACTTAAGTTCAGAAAAAGGAAAGGCTCAAGGGGCTGTTCTATGGATCCGGGAAGTGATCCTGATCCTAATAGAGAGATATTCAAAGGAATCTCCCTAATAAGGTGGCTGTCCCTTATGATATTCTCACCAGAATGTTATGATTATGAGTGAGGGTTGTTAGGTTGGGTTTGGGCCTTGGAGGCAAGAGAAGAAGGAGTTCTCTTGCCCCTTTTCTTAGTATATGTCGTTGCAACCGGGGCCCTGTGTTCCGGTTGAACGATAACATCCAAAAGAGGTGTAAGTAATCTTTGTGCATGTGCATCCTTAGTAGTATGCACAGGGGTTCGAATGGTGGAAGCAGATTGTTGTTCAGGATGTGAGGTGGAGGGTGTGGGATCAGTATCAGCTGGGATTGCTGAACTGTCACCCGGGGTAATTTGTATGTTCAGCATTGTAGATAACAATGGAACATTGACCCCTGAGAACTTTTTGAAAACAGCTTCATCTTTTCACTCCAAATCGGCGAAAATGCAGATCTTAATGAAAACCCTAACTGGTAAGATGATCACGTTTGAGGTCGAATCCTTCGACACAATCGACAACGTGAAGGCAAAGATCCAGGACAAGGAAGGCATCCTGCCAGACCAGCAGCGTCTAATCTTTGCCGGAAAACAGCTCGAGGATGGCAGAACCCTAGCCGATTACAACATCCAGAAGGAGTCAACTCTCCACCTCGTCCTTCGTCTCCGCGGTGGCGCTAAGAAGTGCAAGAAGAAGGGCATGGAAGGCGGAGGCAAGTGCAGAGCTTACTTGATGCCATCCGCTTCTCTTCTGAGATATGCATTGGAGAAGAGTGTGACAGAGATACTTCCATGGAGGGCCCATCAGCGCCTTCTCTACTGTATACCCATTTTGATTTCCAGTGTACCCTATTGATTTCCAGAGATACTTCCATGGAGGGAAGGTTTGAAGGTTGGTGGGGACTTGTGAGAAAGTGATGTTGGTTTAGGGATAAATTTGAAGGTGAAGAGGTGGTAAGGAAATTTGATTTTGTTTTTATAACAGCAGAGGAGAGAAAAAGCAAAATGACTTGTACCGTACAACCTTGTTTACCTTTTATTGTTACAGCTGTAATACACCGAGGCAGTCATGGTAAAGACTGACGTTGATTTTTACAGCGGGTAAAAGTTAATTTGGACTTAAATTTACCCATCAGCAGCAAACTTGGTTGCTGTGGATGAAGAAGCATATCCGCTGCAACCTTGGTTGCTGCGGAAGGTTAAGTCTGTAAGTAGCAAACTTATCTGCTGCTGATGAATTTAATAATCCGCAGCGAGGATGTTGCTGCTGACAGTCTTAAAGAAATCCGCTGGAAACCTGTTCCTGCTGATAACTTAAAGTAGTCAGCTGCAAATATTTTGCTGCTGAAGATTAAACCTGTCAGCAACTGAATGACAAAAATGCTGCTGACTTATAACTTTTATTTACAACATAAGATAAAACACATTTTAAAATAGAATTTTTAGAGATAGATTTTAATCAAATTTCATCATACCAATGGATTCAACTAAATATTTAAATCTGGCTTCATCAAAAGGTTTTGTAAACAAATCAGCATATTCCTCATTCGTATGAACTTTGGTTAAAATAATCCTCTTTTTCTCAGCTTGATCTCTTATGAAATGATACCTGATGTCAATGTGCTTTGTCTTTCAGTGATGCACCGGATTGTTTGTGATTGAGATAGCACTCATGTTGTCAATGTGAATTGAAGTTGCCATGAAAGTTATCCCATAATCCAACATTTGATTTTGTTTCCGAATGACTTGTGCACAGCAACTTGAAGCTGCAATGTATTCTGCTTCAGCTATAGAAGTTAAAACACATGTTTGCTTCTTGTACTGCCATGAAATCAGCCTCCCTCCCAGAAACTGACATCCCCCTGAAGTGGACTTTTTGTCCAAGTTGCATCCCCCATAGTCACTGTCAGTCTATGCATACAGATTAAACATGTCATTTTTAGAGTACCATAGCCCAAGTCTTGAGGCACCCTTTAGGTATCTAAAGATTCTCTTGACAGCCTGAAGATGTGAAGCTTTTGGAGCTGCTTGAAATCTTGCACAGAGACATACTGCAAACATGATATCTGGCCTTGAGGCAGTGAGATACATGAGAGATCCTATCATTGCACGGTACTGATGTTGATTAGTGTCTTGGCCATCTTTGTCTGGAGTCAGCTGATGATGCACTTGCATAGGGGTTCTTGCAGCAGAGCAGTCAGCCATTTTGAATCTTTCCAAAATGCTTTTTACATATTTGGATTGGCTGATGAAGATTCATTTGGGACCTGTTTGACTTGTAGACCCAAGAAGAAATTTAGTTCACCCATTGAACTCATTTCAAACTTTGAGTGCATCAGAATCTCAAAGTCTTTGCACAGCTGTTTCCTTATTGATCCAAAGATGATATCATCAACATAAATTTGAACTAGTAAGATTTCTCCCCCTTCATCTTTGATAAACAAGGTCTGGTCTATGACACCTCTTCTGAAGTTGTTGCTTAGTAGATATCCTGACAAGGTTTCATACCAGGCTCTTGGTGCCTGATGTAGGCCATACAGAGCTTTGTTTAGACGGAATACTTGAGTAGGATGTGCAGGATCTATAAAACCTGGAGGCAGTTTGACGTATACTTCCTCACCAATCTTCCCATACAGAAAGGCACTTTTTACATCCATTTGATAGACAGTGAAATTCTTGGATGCAGCATATGCCAGGAAGATTTTGATGGCCTCCAGTCTGGCAACAGGAGCAAAGACTTCATCATAGTCAATTCCTTCTTCCTGAGTGTAGCCTTAAGCTACAACTCTGGCTTTTTTTTTTTACTACAATGCCTCTCTCGTCTTGCTTGTTCCTGAAAACCCATCGTGTGCCGATAGCATATTTACCTGGTGGAAGATCAACAAGTTTCCAGAAATCCTGTCTCTTGAATTGCAGCAATTCTTCCTGCATTGCTTCAATCCAGCTGCTGTGTTTGAGTGCTTCATCTATCTTCTTGGGTTCCACCTGAGATAGGAAACATGAAAACAAGCATATATTGTCCTCGTGAGATTTGCTTCTTGTGAGAACTCCTTGGTGTATTTGGCCAATAATATTCTCTTGAGGATGTTCTTTGTGTATCCTCTGTGCTGGTACCACCTCCGGCTGTATCCCTTGCTCCAGATTGCTTTGATTTTGATCAGGGGTCTCTTCATTCATGGTGGAAGAGTCTTCAACAGCATTATCCATATCAATATTTTCAGCAATAGCATCATCAGTATCTACAGCATTTACCGAAGAGTCTTCATTTAGATTTTCAGTTTTAGACAGGCTGCTGCTGGTTACATCAGACAGTCTTGTTCCTGCTTCACTTGCTTCAATTGCTTCCATAACTGATAGAGGATCAACTGATGGTCTTCTTAGACTGATAGAAGATTTGGGAAAATCCAGTCTGTAGTAAGTGGATGAAGTGGAGGCATGTGTTTGTGTAGACGTAGACTCCATATTTGAGAAGGTGAGAGGTTCAAATATTTGGGAGAATGAGTCTATGTCAAAGAGCCAGTTTGGACCTTTTCCCTGCTTACAAACAATGTGTTCTCTGCATTCCACATTTGCTGATTCTTCTACAATTCTTGTTCTTGAATTGAATACTCTATAGGCCTTTAATTGAGAGGAATAGCCTACGAAATATCCTTCATCAGATTTGGCACCAAACTTAGGAAGAACCCCATGTATGATGAGAATGGTGCATGGACACCCAAAAGGTTTTAGGAACCCAATGTAGGGAGTTCTTTGAAACCAAAGTTCATAGGGTGTCTTGTTGAAGGGTTTGACAATTAGAACTCGATTTTGCACATAACAGGCTATGCTAACTGCTTCTGCCCAGAATGTGAGTGGCAGTTTTGAGTCAGCCAACATAGATCTTGCTGACTCAATAAGAGTTATGTTTCTTCTTTCAGCAACTCCATTTTGTTGAGGAGTTCTTGGAGCACTGTATTGTCTTTCTATCCCCTTGCTTTCACAGAAGCAGTTCAAGGTGTGGTTCTTGAACTCTGTGCCCTGATCACATCTTATGATCTTCACCTTTTGATTGCTTTGATTCTCTACCCTGAGAATGTAGGATTTGAGAATTTCAGTAGTTTCATCTTTAGTTCTCGTGAAGAATACCCATGAGAATCTGGTGTAGTCATCTGTTATCACCAGACAGTATGACTTTTTGCCCATTAACATGACATTTGTAGGACCGAAGAGATCCATATGCAGCAGTTGCAGTGGAGTGTCATTTGAATTCAAGGTCTTAGGCTTGTGAGAACTCTTGTGTTGCTTCCCCTTTAGGCAAGCAATGCAGTGGTCTTCCAGCTGAAATTCTTTGTCAGGAATCCCTCTAACAAGATTATTCTTCACCAATTTGTTAATGGTTTTGATATTAACATGGCTTAATCTCCTGTGCCAGAGAGCTGATTCATCAACTGAGGCTTTTGATAAAAAACAGGAGACACTCCCAGATGGAGTGACTTCATTCATGTCCAGTACATAGAGATTTTCTTTTCTCTGAGCAGTCAGGAGAATGCTTTCTAGAGGAGGTGTGGATAAGCCTGGAGACAGTACAAAGCATTCTTTATCTGTGAAGAGCATCCAATGCTTTTGATCACAGACCTGGGAAACACTCATGAGATTGAAATCCAATTCTTTGATATAGTTGACCTTATCAATGCTCATTCTTTCTTTGGACACAGTTCCTTGTCCAGTAATGGATCCTCCCTTTGAATCACTTCCAAAGGCAACATATCCTCCATTGAAATGTCTGAAGTTGGAGAGGATGGATCTGTTGCCTGTCATGTGCCTGGAACAACCACTATCAACCACCCAGGTGTTATTCTTGTGACCTGGCTGTCCCTGCACATGATAGATTTCTAATTAGTAGGAGGAACCCAAGAGTCTGCAGACTTGAAAAAGATGGTTGTTAGTTTATCCTTTTCAGTATGTTTGCAGTCAATGGAACCAATGACAATGCTTGGAGATGGTTTGGCTTTCCATTGCCTTGTTGGTGATTTTCTAGTTTTCCTCACATTGTCAGCAGCAGATTTTGCTACTGATGTTTCTGGCTTGTCAACAGTAGATCCTGCTGCTGATGGTTTTGTTGAAGTGTAGCATTCTTTGCCTTGGATTTTGCCTTATCAGCAGTGGACACTCTTGCTGCTGATGGCTTTGCCTTATGAGCAGCAGATTTTGCTGCGGACGATTTTAGCTTATCAGCAGCAGACTTGGTTGCTGCTGAAAGCTTCTGCTTTGTTTTCTTGGGCTTAACTTGACTAAAAACCGATGTATGCTGATCCTTCTTTACCTTTTATCTTTGGGGGGCTTGATGAAGGATCTGGTTAAAGGGGTTAAACTTACAGTTTGTAGCAAAGTGGTTTGATTCACCACAAATTATGCAAGTTTGTTGAGATTTAGGCAGCTTCACTCTTGGGGGAGATAGATACTCCCTGAACTTAGTTTCTTTGACCTCGTAGCTTCTTACCTCTTGTTTTTGTTAGTCTGTTCAAAAGCATGCTGCTTTGAATTTCTTTGGTATTCCAAGTAATGAAAGCAGGTGCTGGCAGTATGGTTATATCTGCCACACACAAAGCATGATCTTGCCAGTTTGTCTCTTGAAAGGTAGACATAGTCCTTTCTTTGGAACATATCCTTGAAGTTCCATGGATGAGCTTTGTTATGTTCAAAAGTGGCTTCTTCTAGGGTCTTTTGAACATATGGAACTTTTTCTTCAGGCTTACGACATATATCAAATACCTTCCTCTTTGTGATCGCCTTTGACTGAGGCTTGGGGTCTGTGGGTCCTGATGTCTGTTCCTTTTCAATGTTTAGCCTTCTTCCATCTGGAGGATAGATGATCTTGATCTGTTTGAATGGTACAGGGACTGGAACAACTGGAAGAATAGCAGGAACTTCAACTCTATTCAGAACAGCTTCAGATGGGGCTGCACTGGTTTCATCATGGTCATAGTAGGTTGACTCAGATTCCGATGAGGTAGTGCAGTCTTCAACGAAAGGTTCATCCGTTGAAGGATCAAGGTTTCGGTTTGCAGTGTCAAGATTTGCAACATTGAAGCTTGGTTCGTAAATGGCAATATAGATAGCAGGAGGAGGAACAGATTTGTACTTATCAGTGTTATACCCAAGTCCAGTCTTTACCTTCTCACGGACTTGAATATCTAAAAGTCTTTGTAACTTTTTGGAGGAAAATTCATATTTTTCAACATGAACTTTCTGTTCTGCCAGTTCAGCTCTGGTAGCTTTTAGTTTGACCAGTAGATCATCAATCTGAGTTTCAAGATTAGTTTGTTCGTGTTTTAGCGATGAAATCTCTTTCTTAAGGTAGTTAATCTTTTCTTTATAAGTATTTTCAACCTTTTTGAACTCAGATTTCATCTGATGAAACTCTTCATTTTGATCTATAAGGTTTTGGTTATGCTTTCTATAACCCAAAACTTTATCAATACAGGCTTGAGAGCAAAGATGTTCAAATACCTGAGGTGGTATCTCTATAGTGTCTGCCATAAGAGCTTGATTGTTGATAGGAACATCTTCATATTGAAAACTCCAGTCAAAGTCTAAAGTTCCAACATTTGCACAAGCTGCAGTTTGAGCTAGAGGAGTTCCTTGCTGTTGCTGCTGCTGTTGCCTAGGCTGACCTTGGTATCCTTGTCTTTGATGGCTTACACCCGGATTGGCTTTTGGCATCTTGCATTCCCTAGAAAAGTGACCCAATTGGTTACAGTTGTAACACCAGATCTTGCTTTTATCCAACCCCACTCTGGTGTTTGAGTTGTTGCTTGGAACAGATCTCCCGGTTCTAGAATAGAACCTTTTTGCTCTGAGGGAGAGCATGGCATATGAGTGCTGAATATCCATTTCTTCAAGATCATCTGGATGAAAGCATTCTAGATCCTCTTTTATGAAGTACATGCTGCTTGAGTTGTCAGAGACAAAAGCAGTTGAGGTTGACTGTTGAGGAGGGGCTTCGAGAAGAAATGGTGATGAGTTGGATTGTGAAGCAGTTGGTGTTTGAGGATGAGTGACAATGGGGGGATAGTAATTGCTTGTACTAGGACCGGAATGATCAGAGTGAAGCGCAGATGAGATGGTGGAGGAGGTAGAAGCTGATTGATGATTTGAGCTCCTTTCCTTAGCTTGAATCATTTCTAATTCATATGTTGTCAACATGCCAAAGAGTTCTGTCATCTGGAGAGTTTTTAAGTTCTCCGTTCTTCTTATAGACACTGTACATAGTGTCCAGCAGCTCGGGAGAGATCTGATAAACTTTTTGAGAATATCTTCATTCTCTAGCTTTACTTTGGAGCACTGCAGTTCTACCACCAGGTATGTGTACCTGTTATACAAAACGGTTAGTGACTCACCTTCCTTCCAGACGAAGTTTTCATACTGCTACTTCAGGATGTCCCTTCTGTTTTCTTTGACTTCCTCTGAGCCAACAAACATCTTCTCAAGAGCCTCCCAGAGCTCTTTAGCAGTTTTGTAACTTCTGAAGTTATGAAAAACTTCATTTGGAAAGCACATTTGAATAGCTCCTAGTGCCTTGAAGTCGACTTCCATCTTCTTTATGTCTTCTTCTGAGTACTTGGAGGGCTCCTTTGGAACTGGTGGTTCTCCAGAGTCAGTAGAGGCCACCATGGGAGTGTAGGGTCCATCCCTGATGGATTTCCACATTCCGTACTCCTGATAACAGAAAAAGCTTTCCGTACGATTCTTCCATATGTCGTAGTCTTCCCTAGATACCAATCTTGGTGGTCGGTTGATGCTGCCGATGTCTTCAAATCCATTGCTCTGTGCCATATTTGTTTTTGGTGACTTGATGAAAGAGAGAGTTTAGAATAGAACCAGAAGTGATTAAACAAGTGTGAGTTTGTTTAATCTGAGCCAAAGCTCTGATACCACTTGTAGGATTGAGAAATTACAAGATGGTTCTGTTCTTAGATGAGATTCGCGGAAACAATATCAACTACCCAAGTATAATCGAGTAAACAGAAAGAATACTAATAAGAACACTGTTGTATTAAGCTTTTGTGAATAAACGATTACAAGTGAAAACTCTATTTCGATGCACACTTACAATGAAGTGTTTACACAGTATTTATACTAATTTAGAATCAGGACATACCCTTGATTCTAAGGATCAGATCTAACACAGACCGTTGATCTGATGTATATAGCTAACTATTACACGTTTAGTCTAGACTAGTTAACTTTATTGAAGCGTCTTCTTTATGCATCATTGCTTGCATGCTTGGAGAAGAGCATTGTTGTCTTTCATTGGTTGTGCCATTGAGGTTCCTTCTTCTTTGAGTGTGTCAGTTGCTTTTGCAGAAAGTTGTCAGTGACGCTTGGCATGGATAGTCAGCTGCAACGATTGGTCTTCAAGGCACACGGCTGTCAGCAGCAAAGATGATGATCAGCAGCAAGATGTAACCATCCAAAGCTGCTGATGATTTGCCTATCAGCAGCATCAAGTGTTGATGCTGCTGAGAAGCCTATCCGCAGCAACTTTGGTCTTCAGTAGATAAGGCTATCCGCAGCAGATTTGTTCTTCAGCAGGAGAACGAGTATCCGCAGCTGATAAGCTTGTCCGCAGCAGTTTGTTGGTCAGCAGCAAACTGTGAGATCAGCAACATTTGTACTTAGAGAAATTTGTAGCCATCAGTCTTTGTTTCTACATTATTTGAACCTCCCCTATATATATAAAAATATATGTATGTATGTATACATGTATGTATGTATGTATGTATGTGTGAGATATGCTCCAAAGTAAAGAACAACACTAGCTATATACAAACCTACCACCATGTTTTAATCAACCGAACATGAATATTTTGTCTCCATGAATATGTATTAGAGACATGAGCGTTAACAACTATAACTTGGGAGACGCGTCGACAACATGGAATTAAACAAAGAGTATATAGAATTAGGACAATTCTACTTATGCATTGATAATCATAGTGACCCATTTATTTGGAACGTAAGGTCGTTCATAAATCTCATAATGCGTATGTGTATCGTCAACTCAAGGAAGATGTATACCCAACACTATCACTTATTCGAGGAATACGATTTTTACAGCAACATTATCAGGTGAGTTCTTGTAACCCTTTTCACATATTTATTTCGGGGAAAACATACTTTTATCATTTATTTTACACATGTGTCATTATAGGGAATAATTTTACATGAGTTAAGCAAATTATCACTTAAGCCCCCCCCCCCCCCCATTTTTACACAACCATTTAGCTTGAAATATAGCCGCAGAATACGTGAATAGATCTATCTGAGTTAACCTCCCAATTGATGGTTTGTCGCTCCAACTACATGTATTGTGAATGCATATTATCCGTTTCATTTTTTATGTTCCGTGATAAGACATCCGTTTGGGGCATACAAAGCAATCCAAGTTTGATTGTGGGCTCATTGTAATTATATCATGTTTGTGTGTAAAATTTGCAACTATATATTTGTCTCAAACCTGTGAGCTCACCAACTATTTTGAGTTGACACTTTTTAAGCATGTTTTTTAGGTAACACATGACTATGACATGGTTGCAATATGCTAACCATTTGAATTAAAACCTCAGAAGCTGATGACCTTGTTTGATCAAGACAAACTTTTAGGTCATGCATTATTAATATGAAGGCAGGCGCATGGTCGTTTAACCTCTAGTCCGTTTGAACTTATATGGTTCTAGATCAATGTATTGTTTCATTTAGCATTTGTAATGGTGTTCGACACTTTATAAGTCTTTATTTAGCTTCCGTTGTTATGTAATGCTATCAATCGTTACGAACTTAACTTATTTATTTATTTAGTAAGTAAATAATTCGGGTTGTGTCAATTTCTAATGCCGTAACAATGGATGTTAAGTGCTTATTTGTTTTAACAAATAAAATTTGGTATTTTGCTTATAAATTGGAAAAAAAAAATTTGTCTGTAATCTTGAAATTCGTAATGTTTTTTACATAAAAAAATCATACTAATATCCGAATATCAAGGATTTGTTTTAAACGACCTTATTGAAAGACTTCAAAAATCCAAGTTAATTCTATGCGTTTGGTACTTTGGTTGCTAATATTCTGAAAACTTCTGGATGGTCTCTCGGAAAGTCTGATAGGGTTAACAGAATCTCATGTGAAGACAAGGCTTACAACGTTTGTTCTTATTGATATAACATAGTTATTTGATTGGCCAATAAAGAACCAGGAATCTACCAACTTAGTGGTTTATAAATGATAGTCGATTCCTCTCTGTTTGGCGTAAGCATGGTGTGGTGGTAAGGTGTCTCACTTTTATTCATAAAGTTAATAGTTCAAATCTTACAATGTGCAGTTATTAAAGTATTTAGGTTAGTGTCCCGTTCAAAAAAAATATAAATGCCTCCATCACTACAAAAAAGACTTGTCTGATACGTCGGGTCTATGCCGATGACACAGTGTCACCAGTGTAGGTCACCTATCTCGACGACGGATCGTCGGCATAGGCTCGACCTAAAACCCTAAATTTTGCAACCCTTTTTTTGACAATGTGTCATCCGCATAGGGTATGCGGGAAGACTAAAAATATAGGCTACAATGACACCCGTAGCGAACCGTTACATACGGTGGTAGCGGTCCGCTACCGCCCCTCTGCCGGTTGTTTAGCGTAACGCCCACATAGCAGACTGTCATGGTCGTCGGCAGCTGTCCGTTATTGCTTTCCTTCACGTGAGTCAGCTGCCACGAATCACCCACTCGGTATCCGGAACCGTTTGCGGCTGGCGGACCGTTACGTGCCCTAGTAGCGGTCCGCCATAGGGCTAAGTCACCAGACACACGTCTGCCACATGTCATTCTTTCATCATTACCTTAACCTTCACGTAGCGGACCGCCAGAGAAGCTAGTAGCGGTCCACTACCGTCTTCAATTTTATATTTTCTTTATTTTCAATCCTTCAACTTAGGGATACTTACACTTTAGTCCCTTGATTTTATTTTCTTTTAAAAAATGGGATGTTACAATTCTTCCTCCCTTAAATTAGGTTTCGTCCTCGAAACTTGTTAATCCTTAAATAATTGAGTATAGTTCTTTCTCATTTCTTTTTTACTTTCCCAAGTCATTTCCAATCCCTTTCTGTGCCTCCATTGCACTAATACTTCTTAAATTATTTTGTGACGTAACTGTTTTTCCTTTGTTTCTAGAATCTTGACAAGTTCTTCAACATATGTTAGTTTCTCATCAATCTCTATCTCTCCCAGAGGCACTTCTGCAGTCTCGTCTGCTAGGCATTTTCTTAAATAAAATACATGAAACGTGTTGTGTATCTTATTCAATTCTTCAGGTAGCTCTAGTTGATAAGCTACCTTTCTGACTTGTTTAACGATTTTAAAAGGATGGATGAATCGTGGACTTAGCTTGCCACGTTTCTTGAATCTAATCAGAACTTTCCAAGGAGACACTTTTAACAAAACGTAATCTCCTTCTTGGAATTCTATTGGTCTACGTATGCTATCTGCATATGATTTCTGTCTATCTTGTGCAGCTTTACAAATAAGCTTTGATCAGATCAAGTTTTTCAGTTGTAGTCTGAACAATTTCTTTCCTGCCTAGTAGTTTCTAACCAATTTCTCTCCAACACACGGGAGTTTGACATCTCCTACCGTATAGCATTTCGTATGGTGGCATACCGATGCTGGAATGGTAGTTGTTATTGTACGAAAATTCAACTAACGGTATATGATTGTCCCAGCTTCCACCAAAATCAATTATATAAGAACGTAGCATATCTTTGAGAGTTCGTATTGTTCTCACACTTTGATTGTCAGTTTGAGGTTGATATGTCGTGTTAATCAAGAACCTAGTTCCCATCTCTTTATAGAACTTTTTCCATAAACGAGAAGTGAAACGAATATCTTGATCCAAGAAAATCGAAACTAGCACTTCATGTCGCGAAACAATCTCTTTAATGAATAAGTCAGCTAACTTTTCTGAAGAGTATGTCTGACATATTGCTAGAAAATGAGCACTCTTAGTTAGTCGATCCACAACCACCCAGATGGTATCATAACCCTTAGTTGTCTTTCGTAGCTTGGTTATGAAATCCATACTGAGATGTTCTCACTTCCACTCCGGGATTTCTAGCGGTTGTAATCTCCCATACGGTTTCTGATGTTATGATTTAACTTGTAGACAAGTTACGCATTTTTCCACATATTTCATGATATAAAACTTCATTGCGGGCCACCAATAATCTTTGCGTAGATCTTGGTACATCTTTGTAGTGTAAGACCCCAACCCGGCATCCTACATTGGATTCTCGTAACGGGTCATTCTCGTTTAAAAACGCATTTATTACTAATCAATCTACGGCGGAAATCTTTCTAAATTATTTTATTGGTATTTAATGATATTAAATTACCTCACAAATGGCTGCACACCAATCCGAGTAACACTGCTCCCAAGCCAAGATACGTCAACGATGCGCTTACCTACAAAACAATCTAACGTACACACAAAGTCAGCTACGCTGAGTGAGTTCTAATAGTTTAATTTGAACAAAACCATCATGTCATATTCATCAGTTTATTCTATCCGGACCCTCTGGTCCTTAACAAAATAGTTTTATGATTTATTAATGAATAGTTAACCCCCTGTTATCCCACGGCGTCCCATAACCGCTCACCACCCGAGACTTATACTTCCAATAATAATAATAATAATCTTACCACCTCGTTGACATAGACTTAACTTATCGTACTGTAACTCATACCCAAGAACAAGCATTAACCCGATTCTTGAGGATTTGCGTCGAATGCTTGTAAGGTCCGGATTCCTAAGGATCTTTAATCAGCGGATTCAATAGCGTGTTGAACCTGGTGCAAACAGACTCCACACGTGACTTGTAGGTCCAAACAGTAAGGACGAGACATAATTGATTGTCAAACGATTCGTATATTGATAAAACCACTTAAAACAATACAAATGTCGCTTAACAACTCGTCTACTCTATGACTATCTCAGTCGTCCAACTTGTCTAACCTCAATACTATTACAAGATATGTTATTTGTAACCAAAAGTATTCGGTGGGCTTGGGCCTGGACCGCATACTTCAAGTATGCTGCGTGGACCACATACTTCAAGTATGCTGCCTGGACCACATACTTCAAGTATGATGTTGGCCATGAAGTATGTTGCTGCCGGATGAAGTATGATGCTGGCCATGAAGTATGCTGCCAGATGAATTCTTGCTTCTTCCAATCTTAGTCTTCCAAACTTCTGAACAACTTAGTGATTCTTTAATGAGTCAGCCTATTATATTTTTTGTCCTTACAATCTCCCCCTAGATTGATGCATTCAAAGCAGTCTTCAAATTCCAAAATCGACTGAATGATCATCACCTCTTGCAATAACTTCTTTGCAAAACCTTCACGAACGACTTTGCAGTTGTTGAGGTTGTTGTTTTGTTCACTTTCGTTTTTTCTTTTCTTTGGACTTTGATCCGCCTAAAGATCATAATCAGCATCATTAAAATCATCATTATATTGAGAATAGTTGTTAGGAGGAGGATTCCCAATAGCCTTTCTCTTTTGCAATATCACTTTATGATGTTTGTTGATCTGTACTTTCTCTCTGTCACTTTCGGTTTCTAAAGAGTCAACATCTTCTTCATTTTCTTCTTGGAAGATATTGTGCTTTTCGGCATTGATGACACTTGGTGCAACAATGTTGATCTGTTCTTCATCATCCCTTGGATAAGGAATGTTATCTTGTTGCTCCTGAAAGTTCACTCAAATACAAGTACGTGCAAAATGCATGTATGCTCAACCTTATAAAATTATGAAACTTTCCAATTTTCCAATTAAACCTCATTTGTTTATAAAGCCTCTTTTTCACAATTATTGAATCAAACAAGAACGATCAATTTTTAGTGAAAAACAAATTAAACACAAAAGTAAGACAAAAACAATAAAATGACTCAAACTAAGTTAACAACACAAAATCTTTTTGTTCTTTTTGACAATATATGACACTTACTGTAACACATTATTTTTTAGAGAAACTCTGTTATGAGATCATATTATTCTAGTGCAGACCAAAGAATACTTATTAGCCATTCATTTTCTTAGATAGGTCTTGGTGATTGTCAATATATAGTATCCTTCTAAACTCAAGCCTTTATACTTTAATTGACAAGCAAGCAGTGAATGAATTTATCATGTTTTTCGGGTAATAATTATTCATGACTTAGTGGGTCACACACTCACATCTCAGAAACCTACATTTATTTTAATGTGGATTAGATGAGTTTTTGATGAACTGAATGGACCCCACAACTTATCGGATAAACCTTCCCTTCCTCGTGATCTTTTGAGCACCTAAATAATAACTAAAAGAGCATAACTAGCACGGGTTTATGGATTCTTCAGGAAATCTCTGACAAATTTGATTATAAACATAGCACGACAGACTTACATGTTCAGAAAGAGTAAATGCTCAGGGTCATTGCACTACGGACTTACATGTCTTGATAAGAGATTCCTTCCCAGTTACACGTTCCCAAAGAGAGAAATATTTACAAGTATATAATATGTACGTCTTTAGACATATCCTTTTGAATTTTCCTATAGCACGACATTAACATTGCGTGTCTTTTTGCTCAAATTTCTGCTTTGCACTATCATTGAGTGTCATTTCACCTATTGCATGTCATTGCATGTCTTTTATCTATATACATATATATACATAGATTTGTATCAAGTCAGCTCGCAACCCCTTTGTGAAGGGTCTCGGTTTGTGCAATCCAGAGATAGTACGTTCATCCACAGTTCATCAACATTATGTTTACGTGTTCAATTATTAACAGGAAATGATTATTCTACCAATCTATGAGATGTTCCCCACTATAACAATGAGCCTTATGTTTAAGTAAAACACTATCATGATGTCCTTTCGGTTTTAGCAGAGCCTATCAACATATCACCTTAGGATCCTGATGTTTTCAACTATAGGCCTTACATAATATGATCCGACCTCTAGGATGATTTACTATCATTTCCCACTAGACAGAGTTCTCATTTTTTTAAAAATAAATTTTGACATAAGACACAACATAATTTTTTTTTGTATTTTTCAAATTATCTCCCCCAAAACTTTTGCTTTTGTACAACTAATAAACAAAACAAAATTTGTATCCTAAGCAAAAAAAAATTGGTGATCCAGCATGTGTGGGAACCAAGAAAACGAGACAGAGAAAACATGAACAAAGATAAAAAAGAATCAAACGATACGTAATCCATATCATAGAAATCATCCCGTATTACAGACAACATACCGAAGGAGCACACATTTCTCATCTAAGCTCACGGTCCTGGGGCGGGAGAGCTCGTCCCACCCGGACACCTCTCAACCTAGTTCTAGAGTTCCACCTACAAATGAAGACAAGTCTTTTATTTATAGGGGAAGGAAACTAGCCTGTGTACTTAGTAAGTACGCAGGGCATTGGTCTTGCGTACTTGACAAGTATGCAAGACAAAAGCCTTGCGTACTTACTAAGTACGCGGGACCAATTTGGTGTGCAGGCTAAGTACTCAGGATCACCTTCCTACGTACTAGCCACGTACACCGATACATACAATTTTATCTATAGTTACAGAAACATGATTCTACAAACTCCCTCTTAACTATAGCATCAAATTCTATCTATCACTAACACTGATATACATCAGTTTACAAAGAATATCCTAACAGACTCTCTCTAAACTAATGACATCAAGTGTCTTCTAGTGAGACTTGATCTTCTGGCATTCCACTTGAGATCTTCAAATCTTCAGTTGCCTAGTGATTTCACAAACCCGACTCCCTCTTAACTGTAGCTTTCATTGTAAACCAAACCAAGTGCTTCAATAGAAACCAACTAACCTAACACACATCATTTTAGTTCATCCTCTCAGCAGTAGCTTACTCCACCCTGACTTAGAATTCCTCCAAATCAGCTGGCATATGATAGAGAGTTTGAATTTCCAATAACCTGCATCAAACTAATCAGCTCCCATAGGAATTCCGGTAAGATAAACTTAAGTCTTCAACCAGATGTGTCCAACTCTATCCTGTATCTTCACGAGTCAATCAAATTCCCGAAGATGTTCATTTCCAATTTCCCCTTTCAATGTAAGCTCCATCTTACTAGACCAGAAACAAGGGAAGTTTCCTATCCCGTCGGCCAATGATAAAAGGTTCCATGTTCAACTAATAATCCAATGGATATAGAGCTTCTTCTTGAAAACACTTGATATAATCTAACACAAAATCATGCTCAGCAGTGATCATCCTATATCCAAAGTCCAACATTGTTCAATTAGATCTTCATTCCTGGTTCTCACCTCCTAATCTGTGTACATTCACCGCGTTGAAGTTCCATAACTAGGTTGTCTATCTGACATTCCGCCCAGATCCCAAATGAGAAATCCAATCATAACTAAATCACATCAGATCTTGAACACAGGCTTAACCAATCAGCACGAAAAAATATAGTTTACACAAGAAATCATGGCTGATGTTACGTTTTATCCCCCTCATTACTCTGTAAACTTTGACCAACTTCATCACCGCTTCACTCAAATCCTCAAAAAGCACAACTAGTCAACTCTACGATTTTATTCTTTTATTCCTTTGCAAAGATCCAAAACAACAAATCCTTGGGTTCAAGTTGTTACAGTATTCATCCCCTATTAAAGATGTATCCTGGATACTAGTAGTCCACATATTCAGGTTTTAATACCTAAATAATATGATTATTTTTCCAAAAGACCCAAAGCAGCAACATCTTCACAAGTAAAACGAGACCTTTAGCCGATGACGACCCAATTGTTCCCATTAATTCAGCATTCAATCCCTATTAAATAAGTATCCCGGATACTCGTAGCCCAAATTTTCAGGTTTGAACACTTAAACAATGTATGACAAGTGGTATCATCCAACAAAAATCCCGTTCTTTTTTTCGCCATATCAAATTTCGGTCCGAAAAAACCAAAATTGCTATCTTCTCAAAAATGGTCTGAAACAAGCGTACAAATGATCCCTAAAAAAATTGGCCAAGAAAAGTTTTCCAGCCAAAAAAATCCCATTTTTGTTATTTTTTTAATCCCAGATGCTAGTTCATGCGTACTTAATAAATATAGGGTGTTCCTGCGTATTTAGTAAGTTCGCAAAGCCAGATGTTCATGCGTATTTGACACGTTCGCAAAGTCATACCCATTCGTACATGCTAAGTACGCAGATTCAAATACTCATGCATACTTAACAAGTACGCATGACAACTACTCTTGCATACTTAGTAAGTACGCAGGGCAAAACTCATGCGTACTTAGTAAGTACGCAGGAAAGCTGATTTTGCGTACTTAGCAAAAAGTAGCAGCGCACTTGACTGATCTTGAGGAGAACGCTCGAAAAGTGTAGGATCTGAGAAATTAAGGCTTCCAAAATCTTAGAAAACAACATCTAACATACCCTTAGCCTTCCAAACAACAAATGAAGCGATATCGAACTCGGATTTAAGGATTTTTGACACAAAAAGTAAGAAATCGTATGAACTCAGACCTGCTCCAAAAACCCTAAAACCCGAAACTGGAATACAAATCAACGAACACCGAGGCTATGGTACCACTTGTAGGTCCCAAGAGCCTCGCCGCGCAGCGAAAATAACTCAGATCTGTCCGTGATTTGTGTGGAAAAAGTGAAGAACATAACGAGAAAAGCAAAGACAAAATATAACATAATCAAACGATACGTAATCCATAACAAAGAAGTCATCCCGTAATATATCGAAGGAGTACACATCTCTCATCTACGCTCACGGTCCAGGTGCGGGAGAGCTCATCCCGCCCGGACACCTCTCATCCTTGTTCCAGAGTTCCACCTACAAATGAAGACAAGTCTTCTATTTATATGGGAAGGAAACTTGCCCGCGTACTTAGAAAGTACGCAGTGCATTGGTCTTACGTACTTGACAAGTACGCAAGGCAAAAGCCTTGCATACTAAGTACACGGGACCAATTTGGTGTGCAGGCTAAGTACTCAGGAACACCCTTCTGCGTACTAGCCACGTACACCGATACATAGAATTTTATCTAAGTTACAGAAACATGCTTCTACAAACTCCCTCTTAACTATATAATCAAATTCTATCTATCACTAACACTGATATACATCAGTTTACAAAGAATGTCCTAACAGACTCTCTCTAAACTAATGACATCAAGTGTCTTCTGGCGAGACTTGATCCTCTGGCATTCCACTTGAGATCTTCAAATCTTCAAACTTCAGTCTTCAGTTGCGTAGTGATTTCACAAACCCGACTCCCTCTTAACTGTAGCTTTCATTGTAGACCAAACCAAGTGCTTCAATAGGAACCAACTAAACTAACACACATCATTGTAGTTCATCCTCTCAGCAGTAGCTTACTCCACCCTAACTTAGAATTCCTCCAAATCAGCTGGCATATGATAGAGAGTTTGAATTTCCAATAACCTGCATCAAACTAATCAGCTCCCATAGGAATTCCAGTAAGATAAACTTAAGTCTTCAACCAGATGTGTCCAACTCTATCCTGTATCTTCACGAGTCAATCAAATTCCCGAAGATATTCATTTCCAACTTCCCCTTTCAATGTAAGCCCCATCTTACTAGACCAGAAACAAGGGAATGTTTTCTATCCCGTCGGCCAATGATAAAAGGTTCCATCTTCAACTAATAATCCAACGGATATCCAACTTCTTCTTGAAAACACTTGATAGAATCTAACACAAAATCATGCTCAGCAGTGATCATCCTATATCCAAAGTCCAACATTGTTCAATTAGATCTTCATTCCTGGTTCTCACCTCATAATCTGTATAATTTTCCGCGGTGAAGTTCCATAACTAGGTTGTCTATCTGGCATTCCGCCCAGATCCCAAATGGGAAATCCAATCATAACTAAATCACATCAGATCTTGAACACAGGCTTAACCAATGAGTACGAAAAAATATAGTTTACACGAGAAATCATGGTTGATGTTACGTTTTATCCCCCCTCATTTCTCTGTAAACTATGACCAGCTTTATCACCGCTTCACTCAAATCCTCAAAAAGCACAACAAGTCAACTCTAAGATTTTATTCTTTTATTCCTTTGCAAAGATCCAAAACAGCAAATCATTGGGTTCAAGTTGTTGCAGTATTTTTCCCCTATTAAAGAAGTATCTTGGATACTCGTAGCCCACATATTCAGGTTTGAATACCTAAATAATATGAGTCTTTTTCCAAAATACCCAAAGCAGCAACATCTTCACAAGTAAAACGAGACCTTTATGACGACCCAATTGTTCCCATTAATTCAGCATTCATTCCCTATTAAATAAGTATCCCGGATACTCGTAGCCCACATTATTCGGTTTGAACACTTAAACAATGTATGACAAGTGGTATCATCCAACAAAAATCCCGTTCTTGTTTTGCCATATCAAATTTCGGTCTGGAAAAACCAAAATTGCTATCTTCTCAAAAATGGTCTGAAACAAGCGTACAAATGATCCCTAAAAAATTTGGCCAAGAAAAGTTTTCCCGCCTAAAAAATCCCATTTTTTATTATTTTTTTTAATCCCATATGCTAGTTCTGCGTACTTAATAAATATAGGGTGTTCCTGCGTATTTACTAAGTTCACAAAGACAGATGTTCATGCGTATGTGACAACTTCGCAAAGCTATACCCATTCATACGTGCTAAGTACGCAGAGTCAAATACTCATGCATACTTAACAAGTACGCGTGACAACTACTCTTGCGTACTTAGTAAGAACGCAGGGAAAAACCCATGCGCACTTAGTAAGTACGCAGAAAAGCTGATTTTTCGTACTTAGCAGAAAGTAGCAGCGCACTTGACTGATCTTGAGGAGAATGCTCGAAAAGTGTAGGATCTGAGAAATTAAGGCTTCCAAAAGCTTAGAAAACAACATCTAACAAACCCTTAGCCTTCCAAACAACAAATGAAGCGATAATGAACTCGGATTTAAGGATTTTTGACACAAAAAGTAAGAACTCGTATCAACTCAGACCTGCTCCAAAAACCCTAAAACTCGAAATTGGAACTCAAATCAACGAACACCGAGGCTCTGATACCACTTGTAGGTCCCGAGAGCCTCGTCGCGTAGCTGAAATAACACAGATCTGTCCGTGATTTGTGTGGAAACAGTGAAGAACAGAATGTGAAAAGCAAAGACAAAAGATAACATAATCAAACGATACGTAATCCATAACAAAGAAGTCATCTCGTATTACATACTACATACCGAAGGAGTACACATCTCTCATTTACGCTCACGGTCCAGGGGCGGGAGAGCTCATCCCGCCCGGACACCTCTCAACCTTGTTCTAGAGTTCCACCTACAAATGAAGACAAGTCTTTTATTTATAGGGGAAGGAAACTTGCCTGCGTACTTAGCATGTACGCAGTGCGTTGGTCTTGCGTACTTGACAAGTACGCAAGGTAAAAGCCTTACTTACTAAGTACGCGGGACCAATTTGGTGTGCATGCTAAGTTCTCAGGAACACCCTCCTGTGTACTAGCCACATACCCTGATACATAGAATTTTATCTGTAGTTACAGAAACATGCTTCTACAGCCATAGTGGTCCTAGGTACGCCCAAAGCATCAATGTAAGATACTTCCTGTAAACACATATCATTATCGTTCTCTAACACTGGTGATTCAACTGCTTTTGATTTAGTTTTCCAAATTGGTGTACGTTTAACAAACTTTTTAGTTTCTTTAGGAGTGCCAACTTTAGGTTTTTCTTCCTGTTTAGGTTTTTTACATTGCTTGTTTTCACGAAAAACCTTTTGTTTGTTCTTAGCAGCATTCCAATCAGAAGGCTTAACTTTGGGATGCTTATTCTTCATTGCCTTAGTTATTTCAACCTTCATTGGCTTAGAATAATACTTTTTCCTTGGTGTAGCCCTCTTATTTTGCAAATAATAGGGCTCATAAGGACGATGTATGCAATTTCTTGCAATGTGACCAGCTTTGCCACAAGTGTAGCATGTCCGTTTCCTAGCATAAGGAGCATATCCCGATTTATCGAACCATGATGATGACTAAGGAGGTGACCTCATCAGTCACCATCAGAAGGCTTAACTTTATGATACTTATTCTTCATTGCCTTAGGTTTTTCAACCTTCATTTAGAATAATACTTTTCCCTTGGTTTAGCCCTCTGGTTTTGCAAATAATAGGGCTCATAAGGACGATGTATGCAATTTCTTTCAATGTGACCAGCTATGCCACAAGTGTAGCATGTCCGTTTCCTAGCAGAAGGAGCATATCCCGATCTGTCAAACCATGATGATGACTGAGGAGGTGACCTTCTCAAGTAACATGTATTCTCAGTGTGCCTGTGATCTTTTCTATCATATCTCCTTACTGACTCTTTATCATAATATATATGATTTCTCCTGATACAATCTCTCTCTTCTTTTCAAAAGTTTTGTTCAAAAACTCTATGATGATTATCAAATTTTGAATAAAACTCATTCTTTGTAAACTTTTGAGGAGAATGTTTATGGTTTAATTGACTGATAGATGTTTTTGATTTTCTCTGATTAACCTTTCTAGAAGTTGTAACCTTGTTTTTGACAAAATCATGATTACTTTCTTTGAAAATATTTTCTTTTTTTTCAAACTCACCATGTGACACCCAGAATTACTAGAAAAAGTAAGCAGTATAACCCGACTAAATACGAACGTTAATGGTTAAATTAAATTACCATTTGAAACTCTAATTGATATTAATACCCTTAATAAATTAAGTAATTAATACTTAAATCTAATTATTATACAAATTTAACCCAACCCACCCCCTTGACTTTCTCGGCCGAAGCCAGAGAAGACCCCCATTCACACTACCATTTTCCTCTCATTCAAATTCTTTACCTTTAAACCCATACCTCATGACTTCAAAACTCAGATATAAACCATACCACCTCAGTCGCCATTCCCACGAACCCCTTTCATCACTCTCATTTTCTTACGGCAATCTTCCCAATTCTCTACAAGTCGAAGTCAAGTTTTAAGGAAAAATCCACCATAATTCGGTGTTTTAAGAAGAATTTCAAGTGTTCCTAAAGGGAGTTTAGCAAAAGATTCAAGACCACTTCTCTGTTTCTCTCAAAATCATCATCTCTGTTCAGAGGTAAAAACTCGATACCATCCATATTATTTTCTTTAAAACCGTAGCTAAACATACAAATCGTTCAAACGCAAGTAAGATAACAAGAAAAGTGTGTCAAATTCAAGATTAAAACATAAAAATATACAGGACTGATTCTGTCAATCAGAATTTCAGTAATCGAAACTATAAGTTTCGATACCTGTTGTTCAATCGAAACTAGGAGTTTCGATACATGTTGTTCAATCGAAACTAGGAGTTTCGATACCTGTTGTTCAATCGAAACTAGGAGTTTCGATACCTGTTGTTCAATCAAAACTAGGTAGTTTCGATACCTATTACTCAATCGCAACTAGGAGTTTTGATACCTATTGCCTAATCGAAACTAGGTAGTTTCGATACTATTTTTGCCAATCGAAACTTGGTAGTTTCGATACCCAATTTACTCAATCGAAACTAAGTAGTTTCGACATCTGTTTTGTTCAATCGAAACTAAGAAAGTTTCGATACCTGTTCATCAGTCCCATGGGGCAGTACCTTAGAACTATTTTATAACGAAACAAGTGTTGAAAAACTAAAAAGATATTTAAACAAAAGATAAGTCGGGTGAACAACTTGCGTTTAAGACAGGTAGTCTTAACGTGTATGTTATCCTTGTGTAATTAGGATACGGATAGACGAGTCTGCTGTTATTCAAATATTTGCTAGCATTCATACTGTCAAGGTGAGTTTCACTAATCCCCCTTTTTCTAAAGTTTTTGGAATGATTTGGGGTGGAAACATACTTGTAAAAGACTTTTGTGTGTAAATGAATTGAACTAATGATCTGACCGTATGTGTGTATTGAGGGAAAAGTAAAGTGCTTAAAGTCCTCTGAATAAATTAGTAACCTTTAGCTATGGACTTAGCCCGGGATTATATGAATAGTACTATTGGGGGTGACGCCTCCGGTCATGGTTAGTCGCGCTAACCAGGGGTCCAAATGGCCGAATGACCGCATATTGTCTTACTCGCAGAAAGGCGGGGGGAGGCACAGAATGTTGGGGTTTGGTTACGGTTTCGTACATTACATACTATTTTGTATTCCTTGCAAGCTTACAAATAGGGTCAATAGATCGGATTAGTATTCATATTCATTGGTAATACATGCAAAAGGGTTTTGATCAGGCTAAAGTGATCAGGTTTTAATCAAAAGAGTTCTGATCAGGCTAAAGTGATCAGGTTTTAAACAAAAGAGTTCTAATCAGGCTAAAGTGATCAAGTTTTAAACAAAAGAGTTCTGATCAGGTTAATGTGATGAGGTTTTAAACAAAAGAGTTCTGATCAGGCTAAAGTGATCAGGTTTTAAACAAAAGAGTTCTGATCAGGTTAATATGATCAGGTTTAATCAAAAGAGTTCTGATCAGGCTAAAGTGATCAGGTTTTAAACAAAAGAGTTCTGATCAGGTTAAAGTGATCAGGTTTAAACAAAAGAGTTCTGATCAGGTTAAAGTGATCAGGTTTAACAAAGAGTTTTGATCGGAAAATGATCAGATTTAAACATTGGGTTTATGATAACTCTTTATAATAACTTGTGAACTCACCAACCTCGTGTTGACATTTTTAAGTATGTTTTCAGGAAATTGAACGTGGTCATCAGGTTAGCAATGTAGGATACATGCATGCACGTGGATACGGCTTTTGGGAGGATTTCTCTTGTATAACTCATGGTCTTGAGTCATATTTGCGAAATCTTAAACTTTTGTAAACTCAATTTGATACTTTGTGATGTAAATATTTTTAACTCGATTATGTATCCAATTACATGTATGTGTTTGCGATAATCATATGCTTTGGAAACCAGTGAATGTTACGCCTCGCGTTTCCGCCTAGGCGGGGTGTGACAGAACTTGGTATCAGAGCCATTGATTATAGCAAACTAGGTGTCTAAAACAGAACCTAGTCTATAATTTGAATGACTCACTAAAATGTTTTCATTGCATAGGCATTGCATAACCAGTCATCATGTCATGTGGATATTATAGTCACAAGCATGTCGTCACATTCACACTCTGACCCCGTCTCTGACCCTGAATCCAATGAGGAACTTTCCGCCACACGCCCCAAAAATCGAGTACAAGTTCGCAGCTTGACACCACCCAATGTTTCCCTGGGAGAACCGCCTATCGTCTACCGAAAGAAAAGCGGAGGACCAGTTATGGTAAAGAGTGCTAGGAAGAAAGTTCGATTTCCACGCAAGAGAACCCTGGCAGCCCGTGACCCGGAAAACTTGGAGACTGATGAGGAACCACCTAGGCAACGACCCTGTTACCACCCTACGGTGGGGACTATCCGTTGGATGCCCCGTACCCTGGCACGATGGAGGGAGATGGAGAGCATTCCCTCTACCTTTGAGCTCGGAGAGTCCTCCAACTCCCCAACACCCTTGCCCCACACTGGGGAAGCCATGGAGCTCACAGTGCCTACCTTGGTAGCACGCGTTTATACGCACGAAGAACGTCTTGATGATCTCCTAGATGATATTCGGGCACATGGGGATGTAGCCACGCGCTTACATCAAGGGCTCGGATCTCGAGTACAGACTCTGGAGGACAACACCCGGGACATACAGGGTGCCACTGACTACCTCGAGTTGAGAGCTGATATAGACTGGCAGTTCACTCTCATGGTCCGAGACATGGTGGAGGCGCTGGAAGAAAGGACTTTGGCTGCAGAATTTGTGGCTAGGGCTAGCTTTGTCATGGCAGGACTTGCCATGATGATTGGGTTGTATTCCCACTTCTTCTTTTAAACCTATTATGGGCGGGTTGTGCCCATAGCACATTATGTAGTTTAAAACTTTGGTACTGATGTGGTCATGAGAACCCATCCCTTTTTGTATCCATGTCTTTTGGGAACAATGTACTAAGTATGTTTTAACTATGTATGTGATGGTTTATGTTGTAATGATGGTTGTTCACGTTTGATGTTGTTGTACCCTTATGTCATGATCTATCATTATTATTATATAATGTTGTTTCTTTTTAATTGATATGTTAGAAAGAACGTCATGGCACCTAAACGAAGGAAGCCCCGTAACACTACTAGTGGCAACAACGAAACGATTTCCCCAAACGTGGAGCAACTCATAGCACAGCGAGTAGCTGCCGCCATGTAGAAGTATGAAGCAAATCGAAATAGTGGCGGAGGAAACGGCAGCGGTACCGACGGAGGAGGTGCAGGAGGTAGCGGTATAGCAGGAGGTAGCGGTACAGCAGGAGGTAGCGGTACAGCAGGAGGTTCCGGAGGTAATAAAAATAAATAAGCCATAACACATAGTCATGATCCGAATTAATGACGTTATGACTTGTGATGCTACAGATGTTCCAAATAGGAAGTGCACCTACAAGGCCTTCCTATCCTGCAACCCCCGTAACTTCAATGGCACCGAGGGTGCAGTAGGTTTGATGAGATGGATAGAAAAGATGGAGTCGGTGATTGATATTAGTGAATGCACCGCTGACTGCATGGTGAAATATTCTACATGTGCGCTCACTGATAAAGCTTTAACTTGGTGGAATACTCAAATGAAGACTTTGGGGAGAGAGACAGCGTACCAATTGTCTTGGGAAGAGTTGAAAAACATGATGATTGAGGAATACTGTCCTCGAAACGAATTGCAAAAGATTGAAACTGAGATGTGGAACCTACAGATGATCGGAGATGATGTGGCGGGATACACCAACCGTTTCAATGAATTGGTGATTCTAGTACCGCATATGGTCACACCAAAACATAAGCATGTTGAGAGGTATCTGTGGGGCCTTACGCCTCAAATTCGTAGCATGGTAACATCATCTAATCCATTAGATGCCAAGAGTGCTACAACTTTAGCATTCAAGCTAAGGGATGATGCGGTACATAATGAATTGTTTGTCAGGAAGGAGAACGAGGAAGGTAGATCTGGGGAGAAAAGGAAATGGATGGGAAATTCAAGTAACAAGTCTGAGAAGCAAGGGTTTAAGAAACAAGGAACTATGAAGGCTTTTGCAGTCAACACAGTGGAAAGAAAGGAGTATGATAGGGGCCTACGAGATGTAAGAAGTGTGGAAATCATCATGCCGGTGTGTGCATCAAGTGTGGAAAATGTGACAAGTTTGATCACACCACACAAGCTTGTCGAACTAACAACCGAATGGGGAAAATTAAACCGGGATGTTTCATATGTGGTGACCTGAAGCACTTCAAGAGGGATTGTCCCAAGTGGAAGAATCAGAACAACGCTCAGGCACCAGGGAGGGCATTTGTGATGGGTGCAAGGGACGCACGCCAGGACCCGAACATCGTCACTGGTACGTTCCCGATAAATAATCACTATGCCTCTGTACTTTTTGATTCGGGTGCGGATATGAGCTTTGTGTCGAATGATTTTAAATCCTTACTCGGTATTAAGGCCAGCAAACTAGATCAAAGTTATACAATTGAATTAGCAAATGGGAAATTAATAGAAACCGGAGAGGTCATTAGGGGTTGTACTTTATGCTTAGAAAACCATACATTCAGTATAGACCTTCTACCCGTCGAACTAGGGAGTTTTGATATTGTGATTGGCATGGATTGGTTATCAAAGAATCGTGCCGAGATCGTATGCTTCGAGAAGATTGTACGTATCCCACTACCAAGCGGAGAAATTCTTTTAAATCAAGGCGAAAGGTGTAGAATGATGTTAAAGACGATAAACTGCATGAAAGCTCATAAGTATCTACGCAAGGGTTATTGTGCATTCCTGGCTCACATCGTCGAGAAGAAACCCGAAGAACGTCGACTTGAGGACATACCAATCGTCAGATATTAGTCGGAAATATTTCCCGAGGACTTACCAGGAATACCACCATCAAGACAAGTCGAGTTTCAGATCGACCTAGTACCAGGAGCCGCACCAGTTGCACGATCGCCGTTTCGTCTAGCCCCTTCCGAGATGCAGGAACTATCGAGCCAACTACAAGAATTACTTGACAAAGGTTTCATAAGACCGAGTTTCTCACCATGGGGAGCCCCGGTCCTGTTTGTAAAGAAAAAGGATGGAACCTTTAGAATGTGCATTGATTATCGGGAGTTGAACAAACTAACAATCAAAAACCGGTATCCTCTTCCTCGAATAGACGATTTGTTTGATCAACTTCAAGGTTCCAGTTTCTATTCTAAAATTGATCTACGATCAGGGTATCATCAACTGAAAATTCAGGAAGAAGATATACCAAAAACGGCTTTTAGGACTCGTTACGGTCACTACGAGTTCCTAGTTATGCCATTTGGCTTGACTAATGCACCGGCCATCTTCATGGATCTCATGAACCGCGTGTGCAAGCCGTACTTGGATAAATTCGTGATTGTGTTTATCGATGACATATTGATATATTCATGAACCAAGGAGGAACATGAACATCATTTGAAATTAATCTTGTAACTACTCAGGAATGAGAAGCTTTATGCTAAATTCTCTAAGTGTGAGTTTTGGATCCGAGAGGTTCACTTTCTCGGACACGTCATTAATAAGAATGGTATCCATGTGGATCCATCCAAGATTGAAGCTATCAAAAACTGGGAAGCACCAAGAACTCCGACTGAGGTGCGTCAATTTCTGGGTTTGGCAGGCTATTACAGGCGATTTATTGAGAATTTTTCAAAGATAACCTTGCATTTGACCACGTTAACTCAGAAGGACAAAAAGTTTGATTGGACTGATAAACAAGAATCAGCTTTTCAATTGCTGAAGCAAAAACTTTGCAGTGCACCAATCCTATCCCTTCCCGAAGGAACTGACAATTTCATCGTGTATTGCGACGCATCACACCAAGGCCTGGGATGTGTATTGATGCAGAGAGAAAAAGTCATAGCGTATGCATCCAGACAGCTAAAAGTACATGAGAAAAATTATACGACTCACGATTTGGAATTGGGTGCTATCGTGTTTGCACTCAAGATTTGGAGACATTACTTATACGGTACAAAATGTACTATCTTTACAGACCACAAGAGTCTCCAGCACATCTTTAATCAGAAAGAACTCAACATGAGGCAACGTCGTTGGGTAGAGCTACTGAATGATTACGACTGTGATATCAAGTATCACCCTGGTAAGGCAAACGTCGTAGCAGATACCTTGAGTCGTAAAGAACGGGTTAAAACACTCCGTGTTCGTGCCCTAGAATTGACAATTCATACGAGTCTCACGACTCAAATCCGGATGGCACAACGAGAGGCAATCAAAGAAAAAAACATTCAGAATGAAGCTTTACGAGGAATGATAAAGCAGTTGAAACCAAAGTCAGATGACACTTTATACTTCATGAATAGAATTTGGGTGCCATGTTTTGGTAACATGGAGTTGGTTATGGACGAAGCCCACAAGTCCAGGTACTCCATTCACCCAGGTTCGGATAAAATGTATAAGGATCTGAAAGAACTCTACTGGTGGCCGAACATGAAAGGAGAAATTACTATTTATGTCGGTAAATGCCTGACATGTGCAAAGGTAAAGGCAGAACATCAGAAACCGTCGGGATTGTTACAACAACCCGAGATACCTCAATGGAAATGGGAACAGATTTCAATGGATTTCATCACAAAGTTACCCAAGACGTCGAGCGGGTATGACACTATATGGGTAATTGTCGATCGTTTGACGAAATCAGCTCATTTTCTACCCATTAAAGAGACGGATAAAACCGAGAAACTTGCAAGGCTTTATATCAAGGAAATTGTGGCTAGGCATGGAGTGCCAATTTCTATTATCTCTGATAGAGACAGCAGATTCGTGTCTAGAATCTGGAAATCATTACAAGAAGCCATGGGCACACGTCTTGACATGAGCACGGCATATCACCCACAAACAGATGGTCAAAGTGAAAGGACCATTCAAACTTTAGAGGATATGCTACGTGCATGTGCAATTGATTTCGGTGAAAATTGGGATACTCATTTGCCACTAGCTGAGTTTTCATACAATAATAGTTACCACACGAGCATCAAAGCCGCTCCGTTTGAGGCTTTGTATGGTCGAAAATGTCGTTCACCGCTATGTTGGGCAGAAGTTGGTGACAAGCATTTAACCGGTCCCGAGGTTATTCAAGAAACCACGGACAAGATTTTCAAAATCAAGGATCGTCTGAAAGCCGCCCGTGACAGACAAAAGAGTTACGCGGATAACAGACGAAGACCTTTAGAATTCCAAGTGGGAGACAAAGTCATGTTAAAGGTCCCTTGGAAAGGAGTTGCAAGATTTGGCAACCGTGGCAAGCTTAACCCTAGGTACGTTGGACCGTTTGAAATATTGGCTAGGGTTGGCCCTGTAGCTTACAAGCTCAAGTTGCCACAAGAACTAAGCAATATACATGATACGTTTCATGTGTCAAATCTCAAGAAGTGCTTATCAGACGACACATTAATTATACCGCCTGATGAGATTCACAAAGACGACAAGTTGCATTTCATTGAGGAACCTATGGAAGTCACAGATTGGAAGGTTCAGAGAACAAGGCGCAGCCGTGTTAAGTTGGTCAAGGTACGTTGGAATTCAAAGCGCGGCCCCGAGTATACGTGGGAGTGGGAAGATAAAATGAAATCCAAGTACCCGTCCTTGTTTACAAACACTCCAAGTCAGAATGACAAGAACTGAATTTCGGGACGAAATTCTCTGTAACATGGGGAGAATGTGACACCCAGCATTTCAGGTCAATATCCATATTACATAAATGCACGTTCATACTTATTATTTCCTGATATTTTATTTTGACTAAGTAAAGTCAAGGAGTCTAGCAAAGGAGTTTATTCCATGTCTAGTAAATCTTAAAGAATTACTAGAAAAAGTAAGCAGTATAACCCGACTAAATACGAACGTTAATGGTTAAATTAAATTACCATTTGAAACTCTAATTGATATTAATACCCTTAATAAATTAAGTAATTAATACTTAAATCTAATTATTATACAAATTTAACCCAACTCACCCCCTTGACTTTCTCGGCCGAAGCAAGAGAAGACCCCCATTCACACTACCATTTTCCTCTCATTCAAATTCTTTACCTTTAAACCCATACCTCATGACTTCAAAACTCAGATATAAACCATACCACCTTAGTCGCCATTCCCACGAACCGCTTTCATCACTCTCATTTTCTTATGGCAATCTTCCCAATTCTCTACAAGTCGAAGTCAAGTTTTAAGGAAAAATCCACCATAATTCGGTGTTTTAAGAAGAATTTCAAGTGTTCCTAAAGAGAGTTTAGCAAAAGATTCAAGACCACTTCTCTGTTTCTCTCAAAATCATCATCTCTGTTCAGAGGTAAAAACTCGATACCATCCATATTATTTTCTTTAAAACCGTAGCTAAAAATACAAATCGTTCAAACGTAAGTAAGATAACAAGAAAAGTGTGTCAAATTCAAGATTAAAACATAAAAATATACAGGACTGATTCTGTCAATCAGAATTTCAGTAATCGAAACTATAAGTTTCGATACCTGTTGTTCAATCGAAACTAGGAGTTTCGATACCAGTTGTTCAATCGAAACTAGGAGTTTCGATACCTGTTGTTCAATCAAAACTAGGTAGTTTCGATACCTATTACTCAAACGAAACTAGGAGTTTCGATACCTATTGCCCAATCGAAACTAGGTAGTTTCGATACTATTTTTTCCAATCGAAACTAGGTAGTTTCGATACCCAATTTACTCAATCGAAACTAAGTAGTTTTGACATCTGTTTTGTTCAATCGAAAGTAAGAAAGTTTCGATACCTGTTCATCAGTCCCATGGGGCAGTGACTTAGAACTCTTTTATAACGAAACAAGTGTTGAAAAACTAAAAAGATATTTAAACAAAAGCAATCAGATCTGCTAAGTTGGGTGAACAACTTGCGTTTAAGACAGGTAGTCTTAACGTGTATGTTATCCTTGTGTAATTAGGATACGGATAGGCGAGTCTGCTATTATTCAAATATTTGCTAGCATTCATACTGTCGAGGTGAGTTTCACTAATCCCCCTTTTTCTAAAGTTTTTGGAATGATTTGGGGTGGAAACATACTTGTAAAAGACTTTTGTGTGTAAATGAATTTAACTAATGATCTGACCGTATGTGTGTATTGAGGGAAAAGTAAAGCGCTTAAAGTCCTCTGAATAAATTAGTAACCATTAGTTATGGACTTAGCCCGGGATTATATGAATAGTACTATTGGGGGTGACGCCTCCGGTCATGGTTAGTCGCGCTAACCAGGGGTCCAAATGGCCGAATGACCGCATATTGTCTTACTCGCAGAAAGGCGGGGGGAGGCACAGAATGTTGGGGTTTGGTTACGGTCTCGTACATTACATACTATTTTGTATTCCTTGCAAGCTTACAAATGGGGTCAATAGATCGGATTAGTATTGTAAGGCCCCAAACCCGGGAGGCCTCACTCGTTGGATTTACTCATTCACAAACAGTTCTTAAACATGAATATCAAATAACGCAGCGGAAAATTTCATTTAAACATAACTTAATCGTTGTTCATACATGCGAAAGCGTAAACATTGATTAAAACATATTTACATCATAACTAAACATAACGGGATGCCAGTCTTCAAAGCAGTCGGGTAACTCTTCATCTCTAGCCAAGCATCACCGTCCATCCTCATAACCTGCCTTAACCTGAATGTGTACACTTAAAAACGTCAGCTACGCTGGTGAGTTCTAGTTTTCGTTCGATTTAAGAAATGGTTCATCATTCAAACATTCATTAGGGTTTAACATTCGTATAAGAAAACAGGGCCTTTCATTCGTAAACCTTCGCACATTTAAACACATTGAACAGATCGTTTGTTTAAAACATTAACATTCATTTAAGTCATACATTACTATCTAAAATCTGTATCGTTACGCGTCTCTATGTCCCCGTAGGAACCTTTAATGTTGTGGGCAACCGCTACGTATCGCCGTCATTGCCACAACCATTCATTACGTGGGGTCAACCGTTACGTATCGCCGTCATTGCCCAACACGCATCTTTCCTTTGGAAATTAACCGTTACGTATCGCCGTCATTAATTTCCCATTACCATTCAATACGTGGGGTCAATCGTTACGTATCGCCGTCATTGCCCAACACGCATCTTTCCTTTGGGAATCAACCGTTACGTATCGCCGTCATTGATTTCCCATTACCCTTTCCCTTAGGATGATCGTCATCACCCGAGTAACCGTCGTTACTCTCTTACCAGTTGTACAACATCAAAACCATTGGCAGGCCACTAAGACACTACCCCTGTTGTTCTTATGGCAACTATGGCTCGCTGTCCATAATCTACCACAAGGCTGGGAATCTCGTTCCCAGACTTCATTCGTCAATTCCATTCATTCGACAGATTAGATTTGTAATGACTTCTTTAAAACCTTTGCCCCTTTTTGTTTTCTTTTCATAAAACCTTTCCTTCACTTTCAAAACCCTTTACCTTTTCATTAAACCATTTCTTTATAACATTTGTTCGTAAACATTCCGTTCATAAACTTTCTTTCCATAAACCCTTCGTTCCAAATCATTTCCTTTCGTAAACGTAGTTTCATAAACATCATTTTATAAAACAACATTTCATACGTGTACACACCAGCCCGAAAACATTATATAAAAACATTTAAAAGAGGGCTTCTAGAACTCACCTTATAAGCTAGTCTCGGTTGTCCTAAACAAAGGTCCAACAACTTCACTTCCGATCTGAATTGATTAGTTAAATACACATCAGACCAATCCCGACTCTAACGGTTTAACCATTCTAACATACTGACTTCACTTAATCAGTTCTGATGTCTGCGCACTTAGCAAGTGCGCAGACTCTGCTTCCTGCGCACTTAGCAAGTGCGCAGACCATGCTTCCTGCGCACTTAGCAAGTGCGCAGGTCCTTCCTCCTGCGCACTTAGCAAGTGCGCAGGTTCCTCTTCCTGCGCACTTAGCAAGTGCGCAGGACCTGCTCCGTGCGCACTTAGCAAGTGCGCACGACCTGTTCTTCGCGAAAACCCTAACTTTCGCATTCGGGTCTGATCTTGTCAAGATCCCGAACCTGTTGCACTCAAAACGTTCGTTTTCCATTAAGGAACTCAAATCCGTGATTATCTTTCAATTCCATCCTTAAAAACGTTGCCTTTTCACCCAAAACCCGAAAAACCCAAAAACGAACAAAAACTCAGATTTAGGTCAGATCGTTACCTGAATCGAGCTTCTGATCCGGAGGTTCTTCTCACGAGTTATGGAGCAACACACTTCTTAAATCTCGGGTCGATCCGACAACTTTTTCTCTCTACGGTTTCTCTCTCTAGAAGTTGCAAATGAGAGAAATGGGTTGTGACCTTGGCTATTTACAGGGGAGGCTCCCCTTCTAGCCCATCCGACCCGACCCGACATGCCTCATTCGTTTATTCCGTTATTATATATGTCGTTTTATTTTTAGGATGTTACAAGTATTCATATTCATTGGTAATACATGCAAAAGGGTTTTGATCAGGCTAAAGTGATCAGGTTTTAATCAAAAGAGTTCTGATCAGGCTAAAGTGATCAGGTTTTAAACAAAAGAGTTCTGATCAGGCTAAAGTGATCAGGTTTTAAACAAAAGAGTTCTGATCAGGTTAATGTGATCAGGTTTTAAACAAAAGAGTTCTGATCAGGCTAAAGTGATCAGGTTTTAAACAAAAGAGTTCTGATCAGGTTAATATGATCAGGTTTAATCAAAAGAGTTCTGATCAGGCTAAAGTGATCAGGTTTTAAACAAAAGAGTTCTGATCAGGTTAAAGTGATCAGGTTTAAACAAAAGAGTTCTGATCAGGTTAAAGTGATCAGGTTTAACAAAGAGTTTTGATCAGAAAATGATCAGATTTAAACATTGGGTTTATGATAACTCTTTATAATAACTTGTGAACTCACCAACCTCGTGTTGACATTTTTAAGTATGTTTTCAGGAAATTGAACGTGGTCATCAGGTTAGCAATGTAGGATACATGCATGCACGTGGATACGGCTTTTGGGAGGATTTCTCTTGTATAACTCATGGTCTTGAGTCATATTTGCGAAATCTTAAACTTTTGTAAACTCAATTTGATACTTTGTGATGTAAATATTTTAAACTCGATTATGTATCCAATTACATGTATGTGTTTGCGATAATCATATGCTTTGGAAACCAGTGAATGTTACGCCTCGCGTTTCCGCCTTGGCGGGGTGTGACACACCACCCTTCACAAACTTAATTTGATTCCCTTTTTCAAAAGTATCATCAATTTTTCTAGAGACAAACTTTCTAACACTCTTAGGCTCTTCTTCTTTACTTTATTCCTCATTATCGGTATCCTAGTCTTCTACTAAACCTTCTTCTACACAATCCTTAGAATCATTTGCAATATTCACACAGGGGGTCAGGAGTTGACTACTTGGACGATGAAGGCTTACATCCCAGACCGTAAGCCGTCTCTACATTGTCCGGGTAGTCATTGGGTAAAGATGAAAAATTTTCATTAAATGGATGTTCCACAACATGATAACCCACCCCCGGATTCCCCTTTCTTCTAACATGGGAATCGATCATGTCATACACCACTGATTGAGAGTGTTCAATTTTCTCGATAGTTAATTTGGTGTTTGCCAATTGAGTCACAGCATCATTCAGTTTTAAGCTAAGGTCGTCTATCCTTTTTAGAGCATCATGATAAAGACAATTCTTATTGTTAAAATCCAATTCATGTTTTGAAAAATCATTTTTGGTTGCGTCAATTTTATCTTTGAAAATATTTTCTGATCGTTTGTGTTCTAAGTTGGAATATCTAAGCTTTGTTATTTCTTGATTTAAGATATCGTTATTATGTTTGTAAAAATTCACTTTCTCAATACAAATAGCAGAGTAAAGATCTTTGGTTACCTCAGTGTCGGTGACCTCAACCACAAAGGCATGATGTTGTTTCACTTCCAAATCTTGAACTTTATCACTCATATCCTGCTGGCTCACAAGTGTCTTTGATTCACATGAAGAAGATGTACTAGCTCTAGTAATTTTAGAAACATCCATTGAACTGATAAGATTAAGATGACACTGTTTATCATCCACATCATAAGAGTACAGAATAGTGATCAGCTAACTCAAGGATGTCTGATACATATCCTTGGTACTCTTGATGGAGGTGCATTTGAAGTTCTAGGTTATTGGTAAAGAGTTTAGTAGCCTTTTGTTAATTTCTACCTTTGTCAACTCTATTTCAAACCTCTTCATTTTCGTCATCAAGTGCGTGAATATGTTAATCTGAGCCTCCAAGTTTTCACTTCCAAAATGATTGAACATATTAAACTCTTGCTTCAGCATCACCTTTCTAATTTCTCCCATGTTGCAAGTTCATGTGAAAAAATAAGTAACAAAAAGTATTCGCACCGGATACTTTGAAAGACCGCACACTTTGAAAAACCACAAACTTCGAATACCGCAAACTTCAAAGTACCGAATACCGCAAACTTGAGTGGTCGTAAACTTGAGTGACCGCAAACTTTGGTGACCGCAAACTTTGGTGACAGCAAACTTGAGTGACCGCAAACTATGGTGACCGCAAACTTGAGTGATCGCAAACATTCAAAGTTCCAAACCTTCAACGAAAATGACAGAAACGAGATCCAAAACCTGTGAATCTATCTAGAAACTCTTCCAAAACAAACAAGTCAGTTTATTCAAACAAAAACAGTAACTCTGATACCTCACGAGTTAAAGAAATCCGTTGTAAGCTTCACGAATGAGCGCTAAGGCTCTGATACCAATTGTAAGGTCCGGATTCCTGAGGATCTTCAATCAACAGATTCAACAACGTGTTGAACCTGGTGGAAATAGACTCGACACATGACTTGTAGGCACAAACAGTAAGGACGAGACACAATTGATTGTCAAACGATTCGTATATTGATAAAACCACTGAAAACAATACAAATGTCGCTTAACTACTCGTCTAATCTCTGACTATCTCAGTCGTCCAACTTGTCTAACCTCAATACTATTACAAGATAACCTATTTATAACCAAAATTATTCGGTGGTCCTAGGCTTGGACCGCATACTTCAAGTATGCTGCCTGGACCGCATACTTCAAGTATGCTGCCTGAACCGCATACTTCAAGTATGTTGTTGGCCATGAAGTATGCTGCCAGATGAATTCTTGCTTCTTCCAATGTTAGTCTTCCAAACTTCTGAACAACTCAGTGATTCAGCCTGTTATATTTGTGGTCCTTACAATGCCTTTCCTACCTCAAAAGCAAAATGTCTCCGGATATTTTTCGGGACTTGTTTGACCTCGGTCTTATTGGAGGCGTAGACGCGGTTCTCTCGTGGCTTCCTTCGTCACATATTTCCATATTTTGATGCTCAGCCATTGTTTTGCCGAGATATGAATTCGTTTAATATCTCACTTACCCTAATCATAGTATATGGTTTTCCGTTTACAGGCCTCATACTATTCTAACCCTATTTAAGCATTCTAGGATTTCACATAAGGACCATTTATGCATTTCTATACATATACATTCAATTATGCATCTTAATCAAGTATATTTACATTCCCAACTTATTATCCACTGACATAATTTATCATATGATGTTTGAGATATCTTGATGGTCTCATACATTAACTCTTATACTGGCCAGGTATGAGGTACTACATGTTAGATATCATGATACTCTCAATTATCATCTGGAGCATATCCCATAAAACAATTCAGCCTACATATACTCACACATTCATGTCTAGCACTGGAATTTTAAACATACCTGCTTCCTTGGACGGCCTCAGATTGAATCTCTATTTATATCATGAGCACTTATGGTTTGAGTTTAAGAATCATTCCGATACTCAAATCCCTCAAACCGTGCTCTGATACCAATTTGAAACTCCTTACTTTTATCTTTATTATTTTTTTGTTAGAGTTTTATTACAGAAAATGGTACTAGATTTTTTAAAACCTTGTCATCGTAATGACATAGGTATATTTAATTATAAATACTGATTATACATGCAATATTCTATTACACATAGTATAGGGATTCTTCAGCCCCCGTAACCATCATACGACGTACCTTCAGTCAAGGCATTCGTTTATTTTCCAGGCATACCATCTTAGGTCGTACCTAGGTCATAGTATTTGCAAGGTCCTTACACCCGTCGGTGGGGTCCCTTTCATTTGCCACGAAGGCTTGTTCATTCATAAGATCTGCTTCGTAGGCTTGGATCTTTTATTTCGTTCTTTTTTTATTGAGATCTACCTTATAGACTTGACATCTCTTTTCATTGAGATCTTGAGTATCATAGACTCACAGCCTTCTGATATATCAAGCATTTATTTTCATCTTGCATGTTTATGCTTGATTTATTCTCAACCAATCCTTAATTTAAAACTTCGTAATGGTTTCTCCATTATGCATTAAAAAGGTTTATAGACAGGGTGTAACAGCGGCGTACCCACCACCCCTTTAACACTCCGTGAGTACTCCATTACTTCATTTTAGGGTTTAGATTCATTCTAGAACATATTCACATTTAGCATGCATTATCATTCATTCACATATCCACCTTTGTCATGCATTCATGTATTATCATGCACTCGTACCATACTAGTTATCCTTAGTCTACACCCCTAAACCTTGGCAATGGTTTCACCCAAAAATATCAAAAATGCTTATATGTAGGGTGTACGAGCGGCGTACCTGTAACACCCTAATAATTCCCAAGTAAAATAAAGGCCAAAAGTATCAAAATATATAGTTCAGGTGTTAAGTTAAACATTCTCAAAATATGGAGGAAAAAAAGTGAAACTTTCAAAAAATGAACAGATAGTGGACCGCTATCTCTCACATAACGGTTCGCTACATGTAGAGGAAGGGTTGAACCAGGAGCTGGCATGTGTCTTATGACTAATCGGACTCATGGTCCGATAGCGGACCGACATCAGGATCAAAGCGGTCCGACATGGACAGGTGACTAATAACGGACCGAGTAGAAACTCATAGCGGTACAACACGTAGGCCCGAAGAAAAAAATGCGGCTGAAGGCGGTAGCAGACCGACATCCCCCTGGATAACGGTCCACTATGGGTCCGATTTCACCCTATAAATAGATAGCTCGATTTCATATCTAGGCACATATAAACACCTTCAAATACATACACCTAAGCTATGGTAGCTCAATTCCTGAGGTTCTGGTCCACTCTCGAGAGTCCGGTTTCTCGCAATCCGTCCACAAAATGTCGTAGATAGTGTCAAGGTAAGGTTTCTATAGGGATATTGATTATGATGATGTCGGATATGATCTAGGGTTCTGTCGATGAGTTGATTATTATAATTCATCAGAAAGGAGGTTCTGCTTAAGGTGAGTTCCTCTGAACTGTGCTCAATGAAATATTTTGTAAATGATTTTTATCTGAGATCTCAATACTATCCGTGCATATATCCTATAATAAGTACTTATTATGGCCATGAATGGGGTGAGACCGAGGGACAAGACTGATCCTCTTGTTTGAGATCTGGTACATATTTCCAACACTCAGATAATTAATTATCTCAGTCCCCGATAAATATTTCTTTAAATATTTATTCACCGTTTATTACATCTGTATTTTGTGAATAATATTTAACAATTAAATATATATATATATTTGTTCATTGCCTAAGGTGTAACTCTTTGGATCGTACCTTAATAGTAACGTTGACTTAATTGACGATCGGACATCATATATCCAACAATCTCCCACTTGGTCGATTCTTCAATTAATCGATTCAACGTAGACAGTGGTGGATGCCTAGGTGTATATCACTGCCCCTAGCAAGGTATGACGTATTTACAATGGTCAAACTATTTCATTATGTACAAGTAACCTTTACTTTACAAAGTCTAACAATCCTAGTAAGCATTTGTATCCTTCCTATTTAGGGCATCCGTTAAACATGAGACATAAATATAATTCTCTTCTCATATGTTGTTCAACTATTCTTGTTCTCATTATCTAATTTAAAATGGTCTAAAAAACTACACTTTACTTTGAGCATGGCCATGCGTTTCACACCAGCTTGAATCAACGAGGGCGCCAGAACGTCCAGCTCCTAATTAAAGAAGAACATAATTCCTTCGGCCACGTACAACTCTCACTGAAATTCAGATTTCTCCCAATAATACCCTAATTACTGTCTGTTAAGGTACAACGTTAGATAAGATCAAAGAACAACCTTTAGTCAGATTAAGTTCTAGTAAGTGCCTTGGGTCGAGGATCGACAGATCTTACTTTATTCAAAACATCTCAAGATATCAATCCATGAAGATAGTTTTGAAACGAGTTACGTCCAATAATTATTCTCTAATAATTATCTGTGAATATGGTCTCCAACTTCTAGGTCTTTCATTCACAATGAACCAACTTCACAATAGTCTTACGTTCAGAATAATCTATATATTCAAGGATTTCTAAAACGTATAAACTGTCAAACACAGCAACATCTAATTATAATGCATTTAACCATTAAATCATTAATAAAACTAATGTAACTGGATAGTTCAAAAGCACCATATACTAAACACAGATCAAATCCATTGTCTAGAAAATCTAAGGCCTATCTTGTCAGCATGTTCCTCGTGTTTAGAATGAGACATAGGCTTAGTGAACGGGTCGGCTAGATTCTAATATGTGTAAACTTTGTTTAACACGATGTCTCCCCGTTCTATTATATCCCGGATATAATGAAATCTTCTGAGTATGTGCTTCGTGTTGTGGTGTGACCTTGGTTCTTTAGCTTGAGCAATAGCACTAGTATTGTCACACGGTATCTCGATTGGTTTCTGAATGCTAGGCATTACTCCAAGATCAGCAATGAACTTCTTCATAGCCTCCTTTGCAGCTTCCAAAGCCGTAATATATTCTGACTCGGTGGTGGATTGTGCAACAACACTTTGCTTAATACTTTTCCAAGTGATTGCTCCACCAATCAGAACAAAAACAAATCCCATTTGTGATCGAGAATCATCTCGATCCGTCTGGAAGCTAGCATCGGTGTAACATTTAACAGCTAGTTCTCCTTCTAGCCCTCTGTATATCAAGAACATATCCTTAGTTCTTCTCAAGTATTTAAGAATGTTCTTTACAGCTATCAAGTGACTCTCACCAGAATTATGTTGATATCTGCTTGACATGCTTAAAGTGTACGATACGTCAGGTCTAGTACATAGCATGGCATACATGATTGAACCAATCGCAGAAGATATGGAACCTTTTCCATTTTCTTCTTGTCCTCGTCAGACTGAGGGTACTGATTGTTATTCGGTATGGTTCTGTGTGCCATAGGCAAAGATCCTCTCTTAGAGTCTTGCATGAAAAAGCATCAGATGACCTTATCAATGTATGTACTTTGACTTAAACCTATAATACGCTTTGATCTATCCCTATAGATCTTTATTCCCAGAATATAAACAGCTTCACTAAGATCTTTCATCGCGAAATATTTTCCTAACCAAGACTTTACGTCTTTTAGCATAGGAATATGGTTTCCAATAAGTAGTATGTCATCTAGATACAGAATCAGAAAAGTCACATGGCTCCCACTTGCCTTCTTGTAAACACATGGTTTATCTTCGTTCTTCACAAAACCAAACTCTTTGATTTTCTGGTCAAAGCGAAGATTCTAGCTTCTGGATGCCTGCTTTAATCCATAAATGGATTTGTTCAACTTGCATACCTTATTAGGATTCTATGGATCTTCAAACCTTCCGGTTGAACCATATAGACATCTTCAGTAAGACGTCCATTTAGGAACGCGGTTTTGACATCCATTTGCCATATCTCGTAGTCATAATACGCGGCAATGACAAGCAAGGTCCTAATAGATTTAAGCATGGCTATAGGCGAGAAGGTTTCATCATAATCTATTTCTTGAGTCTGAGTAAAACCTTTCGCTACTAGCCTTGCTTTGAAGGTTTGCACATTCCCATCCATGTCGATTTTCTTCTTGAAAATCCACTTACTTCCTACTGTCCGACTCTCGGGAGGAAGATCAACCAAGTCCCATACATGGTTATCGTGTATAGATTGGATTTCAGCATCTATGGCTTCAAGCCACTTCTTAGATTCTGAATCTAAGATTGCATATTTGTAACTAGTGGGCTTTACCTGATTAACTATCAGGACATCATCAATCTGGTGAATCCCGATATACCAGTCGGGTTCATAACGATCTCTAGTACTTCTGCGAATAGTTTGTGTCACAGCTGAATCTTGAACATTTCCAGATTCAGTTTCAGCAGTCTCATGCTGAATGGCACGTTCATATTATGGTTCTTGGATCTCATCTATATCCACACGGTTGTCTCCAATCCCTCTCATAAGAAGTTCTTTCTCCAAGAAAGTAGCTCTGCATTTAATGAAAACGTGATTTTTAGCTGGTTTGTAGAAGTAGTAACTGGTTGTTTTAGGGTATCCTGCGAAAACAACTTTATCACCATGGGGATTCAGTTTATCCATAGATTCATTGTAACATATGGTTTCTCCCCAGGCCAAATCTCATAAGGCGTTTTGTCAACCTTTTTAGTAGGAGCTAGATTTATGATTCTTTTGGCAGACTCAAAAGCAATACTCCAGAAGGAGTGTGGGAGATTTGTACGACATAAAATAGACCGAACCATATCTAATAGAGTTCGATTTCTCCTTTCGGATACACCGTTAAGTTGAGGTGTTCTTGGGGGGAGTTAGCTGAGAAATGATCCCTCATTTCTTTAGATGTTCGTCAAACTCTAGACTAAGATATTCACCACCTCGATCAGATCGAAGCATCTTAATCGTCTTACTAAGCTGATTTTGTACTTCGTTCTCGCATTGTTTGAACATTTCAAACGTTTCATGTTTATGCTTCATAAGATAAACATAACCATATCTACTGAAATCATCAGTAATGTCACGATGTATCTTTCTCCACTTCTGTTCATTGTTCTGAATGGACCACATACATCAGTATGTACAAGTCCTAACAAATCCTTAGCCTTTTACTGATACCGAAAAAAGGAGCTTTGGTTAGCTTTCCACTTAAACATGATTCAAAATCATCAAATGACTCTTGACCTATGGAATTCAGAATTTCGGCGGTCTGGAGTTTCTTCATACGATTCTTGTTTATGTGTCCAAGCCTACAATGTCATAGATACGTATCATTGAAATCATATTTTGTACGTTTGAATGAGATATTAAATATGACGTTATTATCATGGTCTCATAGATTCCTTGTGAGTCTTTACAGAAAAATAAAACAAACCATTCAAATATGCAGAAATGAAATCATTGTCAAAAACATAAATAAATCCTTGTTCCCACAAATCGGATACTGAAACAATATTCCTACTCAAATTAATAAACATTGTTCAAAACAAGTTCTAATCCAGAAGGAAGTAAAAGAGTATATTCTCCTACAGCCTTCACAACAACATTTTGTCCATTTCCCAAATAGAGCTCCAGGTCACCTTGCTTTAGTCTCCTAACCTTACTTAGTCCCTACAAATCATTACAAATGTGATAACCACATCCAGTGTCAAACACCCAAGATTTGCTATACAGAGAGAAGATCTCAATAATACACATACCATATCAGACTTTTTCTGCTTCAACTCGACCATATATTTTGGGCAATTCCTCTTCCAGTGTTCGGTTTCATCATAATGAAAACACTTAACAATGTTTAGAGGTTTCTTGGCAACCGATTTGCCTTTGCCCTTGCTCTTGGAGCCTTTCTTGGCTTTTCCCTTGGCTTAAGAATTCTTGACTCGACCTTCTTTGATCATTAGCACTGAACCAGACTTAGCAGGAGTTGGTATATTCATCTCGGCGGTCTTTAGCATCATATGCAACTCCGGGATGGTCTTGTCCCAAGCATTCATATTGTAATTCAGAGTGAATTGATCATATGATTTTGGAAGTGAGTTGAGGATTATATCCCCAGCCAATTCACTGCTTAAAGGGGATTCAAGACATGCTATATGATCAATGTATCCCTTCATTTTCAGTACATGGGTACTGGCAGAAGAACCTTCTTACATGTGGCAACTTATTAGTGATCTCGTCATTTCGAAGCGTTCATGACTTGCCTGCTGCTGGAACATTTCCTGCAGTTGCTTAATCATATCGTATGCGGGCATGTCCTCCAAATTCTTTTGATGTTCTGGTATCATGGACGCCAGCATCAAGCAAGATACCTTGATAAAGTCATCAACATGCATATCCCATATCTTACGGGCTTGGCCCGTAGTAGCAGCTGGTTCTTCCGGGATTGGTCCCTCGAGAACATACAGTTTGTTCTCAGCCTTGATAACAATTGTCAAGTTTCAGTACCAGTCCATGAAGTTTGAATTGTCAAGCTTATCCTTCTCAAGGATAGATTTCAGGGAGAATGAGGAATTTGTATTTGATTCGTTAGACGTCTACAAAATTCAAAAATAAGTTTTAGTATTTTCATGCATAGATTTCCTAATAAATTTTACGACCCAATTGCAAACATTTATATAATTAGGAATGAGATCTCGGTTCCCCATGTCTCAGTGAATGGCTGAGCACTCTCCACTGGCATAGCTAGACGGGTAGGTAACGATTACCAATTGTATCAACTATACAATTCTCGGTTGGAGGGGCATGATGAGTAAGGTCAAACTTTGGATACGTTTTCCCTCAACCACGCCTACTTAAACGACTTAAGTGATATTTTCCCTTCAATTTTAACTGTAGACCCGGCCTAAGTGACTCTGAAATTGCGGTTCTACATTCAACTAAAACCGTAGGGCCGGATGCAGGGTAATTAACTAACTCCGAGAGTTCGGATAAATTAGTTGAAGAGTTACGATTCAGGATGGCGCAGAAATATCAATTTTATATTGGGATTTCTTTAATTTTTTTTTAATATTACCATTCTGGGTCAAAAACATTTTGGTCGACGAGTAGCATGATACAAGTCGCGTAGTTTTAGTAAACCAGTTTTACTAATTATTAGTTCGTGAAACACTTTCAACACTCGACACGATCCAATTTCAAATACCCTATTAATCTAAACTGGCCATTTGTCACGAACTAGTTTTAAACTAATCAACTCTTTAATTAATTTAAAATTATTTTAAATAAAAACTATTTAAATTTAAAACTTGTTTTTACTTTTAAATAAAACACCTTTTATTTAATTATCTTTCCGAGAAAAAATAAACAATTTAATTATCTCGTTATTTTTAAATTGTATCAAAAGTTTTATTAAAAATTCCTGTGGTTTAATTATTATCCTAAATAATTATATCACAATCACAAAAAATTAAAACGCAGAATCGAGCAACTAGGAAAAAATGTCCGGTTTCGTTCGATCCATCAAACGAACAACCGGACTGGTCTAAAGGATAACAAAATAACAAATATGTTATCTCCCACTTAGTCCAAGATCTTCATCTTTAATCATGTTTGTGTCCGCGTTGGTCTTCATGTCTTCGTCTCTTTAGGGTTACAATATTTATTTACAAATACACTAAAAATAAATAAATAAACAAAACCTAAACTATTACATCGGGGGTTCCAAATAACCCATAAAAAAACAAAGATAACAACTAAACAACAAACAACATAACCACATGTCTCTAGTGCTCGATTCATTCAACATGATCACAACAAACGAAAAAAGCTCGATCTTTTGTCAAACAAAAGTTTTGACAAATAAAACAATAGATTAATTTAAAATAAATATAAATATAAATATGTCTAAATGTGCGTAAAGGTGGCTCTGATACCACTGTTGGGAATCATGGTACCAGTTTAACTTTTAAAACATTAATTATTTAAACCATTTAAATAAACAAATAAGATATATTTAACGGAAGCAATTTATTAGTACCATCACCATATCAGATCTAGATTCCATTTAGTGATCTAATTACACGCATATAAACAATATTAAATAACCAACCATAGGGTGTTTAGATTTATACCTTTGACGATAACCAGATATGTAACACCTTAGTACAACGAACATCACTCTAGTTGACACGTACACGAAAACCGCAGCAAAACGTCACACGGTTGCGCGGAGGAGAACCCGGTCACCACAGAGGAGGTTACGCGACGGCAGCGGTGGCCGGCAATGGTTGCGACGTCGACCGAAGGGAGGGGGCTAGAAATTCTCTTTGGTGGCTAAGAACTTGATTAGGTCCTTAGGGTTAAGTTAAGGTTATATTTAGAAACATGTAACTTACACACTGGCCCCTGAGATATTAATAGTTAATACCTCATAATAATTAACTTTTTAGTTATTAACCTTATCTATTTTACTAATTAACAATAACAGGTTAAACAATTACTCTCCGCATATAATTAATTAATCAGATGATTAATTATCTCAGTCCCCAACAAATATTTCTTTAAATATTTATTCACCGTTTATTACATCCGTCTTTCATGAATAATATATTAACAATTAAATATATATATATATATATATATATTTGTTCATTGCCTAAGGTGTAACTCTTTGGATTCTCCCTTAATAATAACATTGACTTAATTGACGATCAGACATCATATATCCAACAGGATATAGGGATGACTGAGGGCAGGTCCCTGTGTGACCATCAGGCCTGAGTGGATGGCATGATTCTTCGCGAGCTATAAGTTGAGAGTTTGTTATGTTGTAGTTTTGCCAGTCAGTCCCTACTATACAAACTTTATGTTATGAAATAAAAGAAGTTTGATGTTAAGTCTTTCATTGTGTATTTTTGGTATTAACGTCACAGTAACTAAAGAGGTGGTTATGTCTGAGGCCCAGTTCCAAGATGCTCTGACAAGTGAAGTGACTAAGCTTTATGAAACACACTACTCGGATTGTTAGACGAAGTTCTTTCAAGGAGAATGGGAACCGGAATTGCTAGAGGAGGAACCAACAACACCGGAGGGGCAAATGGAAATGCCAATACTAGCTTAGTGACAAGAACTGAGAACCACGAAGGATGTAATTTCAAAACCTTCGAAGGATGTAAACCCAAGCCATTTGACGGCAATAAAGGAGCCATTGATACTACTCAGTGGATTACAAAGATAGAGGCTGTGATCAAGCTCAGTGAATGCAGAAGCGATCAGGCAGTCAAGTTTGCTGCCAATTCCTTGGAAACCAGCGGATTGGATTGGTGGGAATCTGTAAAGCAAGATAGAAGGGATCAACTTGTGGACAACATGAAGTGGAACGAGTTTAGAGAACTAATCCTGCAACGATTTTGTCCTCATAACGAACTTGATAATATTGAGGAGGAGTTTCAACGATTAGAGGCTGGAACTATGACGCTTCAAGAGTATGCAACGAAGTTTGATGAGATATCTAAACTGGTGCCTCATCTGGTGACACCCGAACCCCGAAGAATCAAACACTTTATTAGGGGTTTCCCACTAAAGGTGCGTACATTAGTGAAAACCTCTGCACCTCATACGATGGATGCGACTTTAGCATTGAGTGCCATGGTTTATGATGATGTGGCAGCTCAAGAAGCCAAAGAGAAGACTGAGAAGGTTGTGGATGTAAAACCTAAGGAAACAAAGAGGAAGAGTGAGGAAATTATGTATCGGTTAAAACCGAGGAATTTCAAATTCCCTAGGAGAGAGGGAAACAATTCAGTTAGAAATTCCCAAGAAGTGAAATATGGTAGATGTTAGAATCCGTGGCATGTTGCCACATATTGTCCATCTCTTAGGTGTTTTAATTTGTTGGAACTATTTTTAGGCCATCGCATATAAAACAGTCTGAAGACAGAAGAATTCTTTGAAGTTAAAAGATTTCGACCAATATCTTTTTCGATCGAAATCAGTTTCGGACGAAATCATTCTTTGTCTTCTTGGTATAAATACTTGTACAGTTTAACTTTTGAAAGGGGGACTTCATTTGACATATCAATACAATTTGGATAGTTACACATTTAACTATGTATTTTTCATTTGATCATTGGTTCTTGATTGCTCTACTCATTTCTCGATCATCCATTGATTTGCTGCGAATAACCGGTTTCCAACAATGGTATCAGAGCTTTCGGTGCTCGGTTTTGGGGGATTCAAGCAAGTTTCAAGTTTTATCAAAGTTTTCAACTTTTCAAGTATCAAAAGTCATCAAATTGGATTGTTTTCAGTGCCATTTTTTAGTATTTAACATGAATAATATTGGAGAAGAAGTTCGGGAGTTGCATGTCGGAATTTCATGAGTTTTCGTTGCATCGTCTGAAATCTCTAACTGAAGGGGTCGAAATCTCTTTTCGATCGAAAAGTCTAATCGAAATCTTTTTCGGTTGAAAAGTGTGATCGAAAACTTTTGATCAAAATCTCAAGTTGTGTCTGAAATCCCTTGTCTGAAATCTATTGTTCGAAATCTTACTTTTCTGTCGGAAAGTCTTGCCCGAAAAAGTTTTCGGTCGAAAAGGAGGTGATTAAAAAAATAAAAAACGGACCGAATAGAACTCACCGGACTCGTGGTCCAATAGTGGACCGACATCAAGATCATAGCGGTCCGACATGGACAGGTGACCAATAACAAACCAAGTAGAACTCATAGCAGTCCGACACGTAGGCCCGAAGGCAAAAATGCGGCTGGAGGCGGTAGCGGACCGACATCCCCCTGGATAACGGTCCGCTATGGGTCCGATTTCACCTTATAAATAGATAGCTCGATTTCAGATCTTGGCACACATAAACACCTTTAAATACACACACCTAAGCTCTGATAGCTCGATTTCTGAGGTTATGTCCACTCTCGAGAGTCCGGTTTCTTGCAGTTCGTCCGTAAACTATTGTAGATAATGTCGAGGTAAGGTTTCTGAACACCCTGAGGTTCCTTCGTGTAAACCTAAGATAGGGATATTGATTATGATGATGTCGGATATGATCTAGGGTTTTTTTGACGTGTTGATTATTATAATTGATCAAAAAGAAGGTTCTGCTTAAGGTGAGTTCCTCTGAACTGTGCTCTATAAAATGTTTTGTAAATGATTTTTGCCAAAAGATCCCAAAACTATCTGTGCATATATCCTATAATAAGTACTTATTATGGCTGTGATTAGGTGAGACCGAGGGACAAGACTGATCCTCTTATTTAAGATCAGGTACATATGGGACCAGCACGCCGAAAGGTCTCTGTATATATATATGTATGTTGTAGACTCAGAGTCCATATGTGGTTACTGGGTGATGGATTGGAGGGAATGATCTTTAGACCCAGACGGGACATTTCATTCTTGTTTCAAAGATATACGTTGTGAAAATACGATTTTGTTTATGAACTCACCAGCGTTGTGCTGATCCAAATGTTTTCAAAATGTTTTTGAGCACAGGTGAACCCTAGCTTGTAGTTAGCATTTAAGGGGATGCATAGATGTTAGATATAGGAATGACTGAGGGCAGGTTCATGTGTGACCATAAGGCCTGAGTGGATGGCATGATTCTTCGTGAGCTATAAGTATAGAGTTTGTTATGTTCTAATTTTTCCAATAAGTCCCTACTATACAAACTTTATGTTATGAAATAAAAGAAGTTATGATGTTAAGTCCTCCGCTAAGTATTTTTGGTATCAATGTCACAGTAACTAGAAGGCGACCTTCAACCTGTATGTAGTTATCTGATTAACAGAATGTTCTATCTGGGAAAGAGTGATGTATAAATCTCTCCTAGACTCATCGCTCTTACTCTGGTTAGATGGCTATTCTGTGTTACGGGTGTGATAATACCCACCACCCCTTTGATATCTCATGGATACTCCATCATTCCAGTTTAGTGTTTAGACTAACCCACCATTATTTCTCCGTACCTTAGTCTCATACATAACACGTAATCACATAATTCACCTTGATATTTATCCAAGGAATGGGTCATGTATACTTACAATAATCTCGAGTTGTTTCCTACTCTTGTTCCTTACTTAAATGTCTCTCCAATCCTCGCACGTAACCGTCGCTCCGCTTCTTCTCGATTTACGTGCTAGTGTGTGTAAATGTTTGTTTGCTTTGTGATGTAAAATGAATAGAAAATGCCGCATATTTATAGGTTGCTATGACACTCGTAGCGGATCGTTACGTAGGGTGGTAGCGATCCGCTACCGCCCCTCTACCGGCTAGTTAGCGTAACGCCCACTTAGCGGACTGAAATGGGCGTGGGTAATAGTCTGATACTGCTTCCGTTCACATGAGTCAGTTGCCACGTGTCACCCACTCGTTATCCAAGCACGTTCGCGGGTGGTTGACCGTTACGTGCCCCAATAGCGCTCCGCTACCGTCTTTAATTTCATATTTTCTTTATTTTCAGTATGTCAACTAGGGATAAATACATTTTAGTCCCTGGACTTTATTTTATTTTAAAAATTGGGATGTTACACTAACGGTCTGTTATAGATTTCTCGAGGCAGCATCTTCAAAATACGAGTGTCCTCACCACGTGTAGGGCATGCGTCATGACCCAGCAAAGGTTCTTACGCATGGACCTTGGCAGACGGCCAAGGTTTAGCCACATGGTCCGCTAAGGAGGTGTGGTGCGCATGCAAGCCAGAGGGTGACACTTGTCACACATGCGGATAAAGGACGGCTAGCAGACCGCCAGGGTCGTGGCTAGCGGTCCACTACAGGGGAATTCTCAGCCTATAAATAGATGCATCCCACGATTCACATTTCCACACAAAAACAAAATCCGAGCTTTCTTCTCTCTGGTTGATCTCGAGCTTTCTGTTGCTGACCCCGCTCTCCAAGATGCTCTCCCACGTTTCGACTTACTTTCTTTTAAAACCACACTTAAGCATTTACAACCGAGGTGATCCGAGGAACGCGTAGAAGTGTGAGATAAGGTGCTAGAGTTCTACGTCGCAACCTTCTAAGTAGTTACTAAGTTACTATCAACCTACTTCAACTCAAGGTGAATAAAATTTAAATGCTTTTCAGAAACGATCAAACCTTTTACATTTACGAAAATGGAAAAGCATGCGACAAATATGTTAATACATATTGCCTTGTGGGGTTGGCAACGGATATAACCCTAGGGTATTTTTTTTCCCATATGTGTACATAAAGTTTGATCAAATGGTACACTTGCTCCGGATATTAGGCCCGGCAGGGCTGGTACATATGTCGAGTGTTGTGTAAGACGTAGATCCGGTGGTCCCGCATTCCTGGAGTATGTTGCCTGTGTATACGCACTAGACGGACGTAACAATGTGTTTGTTACTATCCTATGAAGTTATGATTAAATATTTAGCAAGTGCTTTTGCCTATAGATAAAGGATTTTCGTGTCATAAACGAATTCACTAGCTTATCGCTAACGTTTCATTTTCAAAAGTTTTTAGGTAAATAATAAATAAACATTATGTGTCGGGACTGGCTACAAATATAGTCCCGAAGATAGTTGTATGTTTCGTTGTTAGTCGGGTCTAGCTACGGATATAGACTCACGAACAACCATAAAGTTTTCCAAGTTCGTGCCATGGTCGACATTGATGTCTAAGCACGGGAAAGAAGCTTAAAAAAAGAATACAAGGCTAGGTGCTCTGAGAATTATGATCCCTAGGCATTCTACCTTCCTTGTGAACTAAAACTAACCGTTTGCTTATAATGGTTTATTGATTTCAGATTTCGTTGTAATCAAACAAGTTGGGTTGTTAACCTTAATATTTAAAAAAAGATCTTTGTTTTTTAAGATAAAAACTCTAGTTTTACATCAAAACCCATTTAAACTGAAAACAAAGATTTTAAGTCGGATTCTTACCTCAAAGACGTTGTTTCTTCCTAGATTCTTCTTCACAAACACTGGAGGACTGATTAAGAGCCAACTTTGAAGATCAAAAGCTTAATCTTGAATTTTCTCCTCTAGAAACCCACCCTTTCTCGCCCTACGAATTGGTGTGTTTTGCTTGGAATGAATTTGATCAAGAAGTAGGCTAGGGTTTATGCTAACCCTCTTGGGCCAAGCCCATGCCCCCACAAGCCCATAATCTTCAAATTCCTTCTTTCTTTCATTAGGCTTATTAAAGTGTCTATGGTTTTCGGATGTTACAAGTCTACCCACCTTATAAGAGGTTTCAAGGAACCTGTCACTAGTTGTATAATTACGGGTACGACTCCTTCATATCTTCCTTTTTTTCCCAAACCTCGTCGGTGCTTCCATTGTACCTTTACCAACATAATCACTTTATTTCGCAGACGATTTTCTTTTCTATCTAGTATGGCCAAAGACTCTTCAATATAGTTTTGACAGTTATCGACCTCGATGTCAGATAGCGGTACGTGGGTCGTGTCGCCAGCGAGACACTTTCGCATGTGTAACACGTGGAAAGTAGGATGAATGCCACTCAGCTCATCATGTAGATCGAGTCTATAAGCCACCTCCCCTACATGTGCAAGAAATTTAAACGGCCCGAGAAACCTCCGACTCAGCTTTCCCCTTTTACGAAAACGTATTATTCATTTCCAGGGGGATACCTTAAGTAGGACAACATCTCCAACCTGGAATTCGAGGGATCTCCGCCTCCGGTCGGCGTAAGATTTCTACCTATCATAGGCGGACTTCATTCTTAACTTAATATGATCGAATTTATCAGATGTAGCTTTAACAACTTCCAAACTCACGAATTCCTTTAGACCATTTTCCCCCAACATAGCGACGTTCTACATCGCCTTCCATACAACATCTCAAAGGGCGGCATGCCTATCGTCGAGCAGTAAATGTTGTTATAAGAGATCTCCGCCAGTGGTAGGTGTTTGTCCCAACTTTTGTCAAAAATCGATGATACAGGCACGAAGCATGTCTTCCATGGTTTGAATGGTCCTTTCGAACTAACCATACGTTTGTGGATGATATGTTGTGCTTATGTTCAATCTAGTACCCATCGCTCCATGAAACTTCTTCCAGAGCCGCGAAGTGAACCGTGTGTCCCTGTCCGAAACTATAGACACCCGTACTCCATGACGAGCCACAACTTCTTTTATGAACACCTCTGGGAACCATTCAGATGAAAACTTTTTACGTATCGACAGAAAGTGTGTGCTCTTTGTTAGTCGGTCCACGATCACCCATATAATGTCAAAACCTTTAGTTGTGTGATGTAGCTTGTAATGAAGTTCATCGTGATGTGTTCCCACTTCCACTCTGGTTGGATTTTATCGCAGGGCTTCTGGTGCTCGGCCTTTACTTGCAAACGTACAAGATAGAAACTTGCTTACATAAGAGGTTACATCATTTTTCAGGCCCGCCCACCAATAATCTTTCCTCGGGTCTTGATACATCTAGCTTTTTGGTTCCTAGATATATTGAACAACGAAACTTATTGGCTTCGTCGAGGATCTTAGTCCTAAGCTCGCCTTTATTGGGTATCCAGATTCGGCCAAACCTAGTTCGCATACCAAATGTGTTGAGTTCCCGTGACTATTGTTGGTCTACTATTCTTTCTTTATTTATGTATTCTAGTTTAAGTGCTTCATCTCGTATACTTCCAATTTCGTTCATGGGATCGGGCTTCACCACTAGTTGGCATGCTTTCACCCTGATAGGAACTGGTCTCTCCTTTCGGCTCAGAGCGTCAACCACTATGTTTGCCTTCCCCGGGTGGTAAAAAATTTCATAATCATAGTCTTTCAACAACTCCAACAATCGTCTTTGCCTCATGTTCAACTCCTTTTGTTCGAAGAAATACCTTAGACTCTTGTGATCAGAGTAAATATTACACTTAACCCCGTAGAGGTAATGTCTCCAGATCTTAAGCTCTAGGTCGTGAGTCAGGTAGTTGACTTCACGAGTCTTCAGTTGACGTGAGGCTAATTCTAGACAAATCCTGTACGTATCTCAACGGATATACCACCAAATCCTGACTTCGCGAGACTTTTCAAGTCTTTAGTTCCTATGTCACGTTATCACTTTTATTAGTTGCATCAACATGCAACCCAATCCCATCGGATATACCACCAAGTCTTCATTGCCCTCGAGTAGGACCAATACTGGTGCTAGAGTTAATCTTTCCTTTAATTCTTTAAATGCCCTTGCCTGAGCCACATTCATACTTAACCTCTTTCTTTGTCAAATTTCTCAGAGGCGAGGCTATTATCGACAAATCCTCTACGAATCTCCAACAGTAGCCTACCAATACCAGAAAACTTCATATTTCAGTCGGTTTCCGGGATGTCCAATTCGTTCACCGTTAGAATCTTTGTTGGATTAATCATAATGTCATCCTTTTTTATAACGTGACATAGGAACTAAACTTTCCTAAGCCAGAATGCGCATTTGGAGAACTTGGCATACAATCTTTCTTTCTTCAGAGTTTCTAGCACTTCTCGTAGTGACAGACATGATCGTCTTTGCTTTTTGAGTAGATGTGAATATCATCTATGAATACTATTACCGACTGATCCAACATCGGACGACACACTCTGTTAATCAAATCCATAAACGTTGTTGGGGCGTTTGTCAATCCGAAAGATATCACGAGAAACTCGTAGTAGCCATACTGCGTGCGAATCTTAAAGTATATACCAAAATAATTTAATATATATAAAAAATAATTATAAATGTAATAAATTAGATAATAAACAATAAATGAGTCAAGCTTGAGGTTAGTCAAGCTAGGGTTTGGCTGTTTACACCCCTACATCCAATTCGTGCTAAGAAACAGAAATATTAATATCACATGTAAGCTTAAAGCTAACGTTGAAGGGGTGGGCAACGGTAAGCACTTGAATCTAGCTTCCACTAGTTGATGTTTTAACCCCTTAACAACCACCTAACCGGCTTAACTTGCTTTACGTGATCCACTAGTTAGCAGAGTGTTGGATGTTGTCCGTGAGTTTTCCCTAACAGGCTCATAATTTTAAAGGACAAAAATGTGGAGACTTCGTTAAATTAAATAGAGTAAATTGTATTTTTCATCGTTTAAGTATATACCAAGTTTCATATATCGTCCTTAAAGGAAGAAAATAACATAAATCATCCTTTATGTTCTAAAAAGTTCACGTTTCATCCTTTACACCAATGGACGTTAACTTTTTTCTGTGAGTCATGTGCAATGCATATGCACATGAGGGTATCTTAGTCTTATTATTCGTAAAGCGACTATTCTTGTGATTTAAAGAATTAATAATAAAATAAAATAAAAACAAAAAGGAAATACCTCTCTCTCTCTCCAAGCATTTTCTAGAACAGAAAGATGAAGACTATGAAGACGAAGAGCGAAGGCAATGAAAGGCATATTCAAGTTTTCATATATTAAAGCTATTGCTTCAATTATTTTTATACCATGTTCATGCCACAAAAAGATTCACCATAATTTTACCATCTCTTGCTATCAAATTTAACCGGACACATGGTGTCAATAACATGTGTTAGGAAAAGAGAGCAAGAGACGTTAACTTCGCCGAAGCACAATTGATAGTTAACCGTAACAGATTGAAGATTTTGTCTAGATCGCCTGCAGTAAATTCAACTTGGCAGCAAGATTTTTTTTGACACTCGACATCATTTTGGTCATCCTTGCAAAGCTCGGTGTTTCATCAGAGTTTTATCAACCTGAGAATCCAAAACTTCAAGAATCAATGTTTTAGTTTGGTAAATTGTCTAAATACTTGTCTGGTTTGACCCATAATTACTAAAACCAGATTCACCCATCAACTTTGTTCCCTTTTAACAGAAACATGTATTTAGAAGATATAAAACTGAGATAGAGCAAAGTCGGACCCAAGATTCGAGTGTTTAATTATTTTTCTCCTTTCATGAAATAGGCTATATATATAAAAAGATGCTTAATAGACTTTTAATTAATTATGTGAATATATATAGCTCTTTAGTTATCCTAAGGGTCAATATGGAGATAAATAGCAGTAGTCTAGTAGAATGTAAAAATAGTGTCATACGTAAAATTTACACAATCACACACACATCTCTATTCACATAAATTTTACTCCAAGATTTGAGAAAGAACATCTGCACTTTCTATTTCTTAATCTTGATAAGAAACTAATCCTAATTAACCTTTCATCATATTTTCACATTCTCAATATGGAAGCTTATTTGACGATCCCACCTCTTACCGTCAACTCACCAGGGCCCTTCAATATCTCACATTCACTAGGCCAGATCTCACATATGTCGTTCAACAAATCTTCATGTCCATGCACACGCCCTGTACCTCTCACTTCAATTCCTTGAAACGAGTTCTAATGCACAAGTTGTCACCTTCCCCCTCCCTTGTTGCCTACACAGATGCAGTTGCCCAGATACATGCCGATCCAACTCAGGCTACGAGTATATTATGGTGACAATCTGGTCTCCTGGTCGTCCAAACGTCAAACTATTGTTTCCAGGTCCAGTGCAAAAGTAGAGTATCACGGTGTAGCTAATGTCGTTGTTGAACTCTACTAGATTCGCAATCTCCTTCTGGAACTTCATCACTTACCATCATGTACCTCTTTGGTATATTGTGATAATGTGAGTATTATCTATATGTCTAGTAACCCGGTACAACTTCAGCGAACCAAGCACATCGAATTGGACATTCATTTTGTCCATGAAAAGGTGCAACGCAGTCAAATTCGCGTTCTACACGTCTCTTCCAAATATCAAATAGCCGATATCTTCACTAAGGGTCTTCCTAGTATACTCTTTGAAGACTTTCGATCCAGTCTCGGCCTCTGGTGTCCTCCCGCTTCGACAGCGGGGGTATATTAGTAACACACAATAATAATATTCTATATTATTCAATTACTGTGATGACAGATAGGCTTTAATATTCAAATATTGTAATTATATATATAGATCATATCCGAAAATATGAGGGATATTTTGTATTATTTATACCATGATCAATGGAATAGAATGACAAGGTTTTGACAAATCCCTTCACTATAATCTTAAAATCTTATCATGTTAAATAATAAATAATAATCAAGTTTCAATGTTGTTAAGAGTAGACTGTAGTTTTCGTCCATAAGCTTTGAACAAAACATCAGGTTTCATCCACTTGTAACACGATTGATCCCCAACGTTTGATGTTTTAATACTTTGCGTCCCTGGTCCTAACCTCCGTTAACTTTTCAGTTAGTTTTTTTTTGTTTACTCTTTGTTAGACCTAGACTTTTGGTTATGATTAAGCTTTCTATTAATGTATTGTAGGGTGTAACCGTGAACCAAGGGTTCACGGTTTGGGTAGTTTGGGCCGGCTATTGGGGCCGAGTATGTGTATACGGGCCTAGGTTAGTTGACTAGGTATATATACATGTATACCCTAACCGGATAGGGTTAGCGGTTGTTTTCGTTTTTCATTGTAATTCTCTTGATCAATCCAAGTATTTTACTTTGAATCTTTGTGTCTTGAATCACCACAATCGATAGTTTCCGCCTATTGATTGTGAGACTTGATATCGTGTTCTTATTTGTGTGTTTATTCGAAGATCCATAGAGATTTTTGGGACTTACAATTGGTATCAGAGCCATTGAAGTCATTCAAGGCTCGGTTCTAGACATCAATGATTCAAGACAAAGGTGTTAAGGTATTTGTGTTTCTGTTTTCGATTTTCTTTTGTTAATCAGCTACTTTCGTAAAGGTTTTTCATCATATTCTGCTGAGAATCAAGAAAGAATTGCTCTATCTCGTGAAATCATCAATATACTGCTGCTGTTGAAGTAGAAGTTTGAGCGAGTTTTCGTCTACAACTGATCGGAGTTGTTCATCGTGTTCATCGGGAAAGAGAAAAAGTCAAGACTGTTTTCTTGGGATTAAAATTTGAATTCCTTAAATTTCGGGTTTATTTTTGGAAACATAATCAAGTCCTGATACACGGGTCTGCTACAGGGTTCACGGGAATCATTCACGGGTTCAGATTCTCGGGTGTGGTTCACGGGTTCACGCTTCACGACGAAGTTCATGGGAAAAACTTCACGGGTTCTAGGAGGTTCACGGTGTGTATTCGCAGCAAGTGTTCACGGGTTGAAACTACTTCACGGTTTGAGTTGATGGCTCAGACAAGGTTTACGGCTTTGGCATACTTCACGGCTGAATCAATCTTCACGAGGTTTAGCAAGTTCACGGTTTCAAAAGTTTGCGGGTTTCAAAGTGTTCACGGTTGTCAAGTGTTCACGGTTTTCAACAGTGTTTCAAAGTGTTCACGGTTTTCAACAGTTTGCGGGTTTCAAGTTGTTCACGGTTTTCAACAAGTTCACGGTTTCCATCAAGTTCTCGGGTTCATTACTTTTTCAGGTTTTGATCAAAGACCTAGTACTCGCAGCAAGTGTTCACGGGTTGAAACTACTTCACGGTTTGAGTTGATGGCTCAGACAAGGTTTACGGCTTTGGCATACTTCACGGCTGAATCAATCTTCACGAGGTTTAGCAAGTTCACGGTTTCAAAAGTTTGCGGGTTTCAAAGTGTTCACGGTTGTCAAGTGTTCACAGTTTTCAACAGTGTTTCAAAGTGTTCACGGTTTTCAACAGTTTGCGGGTTTCAAGTTGTTCACAGTTTTCAACAAGTTCACGGTTTCCATCAAGTTCTCGGGTTCATTACTTTTTCAGGTTTTGATCAAAGACCTAGTACTCTGATAAGATAAATTCTCAACAAGTCACCATGAACTTAAACAGTCTGCTCGACCTACAAATTGGTACAAGCACCAAACCTCCAAGACTAACTTGTGTTGAAGATTATGTGGACTGGAAATTTAGATTCATGAATCATGTGTTGTTGTTTGAAGCAAAGATGTGGAGAAGCATACTCAAGGGACCTCAAATCCCTATGTTTGATAAGGCTGATGGTACTAAGGCACCAAAACAGATTAAGAATTATACTGATGAAGATTTTGATCTTGTTGAAAGAGACCTAAAGGCTTTAGCTTCTCTAACCATGGCTCTATCACCTGATATAGCCCATAATTTTAAAGAATGCACCTCTGCTAAGCAAATTTGGGAGTCGTTAGCTCAGGCCTTTGAAGGAAATGATGATATGAAGGCCAGTAGAAAGGAAATGATTCTGCAGTAGTTTAACATGTTCAATCATGTCTTAGGTGAAACACTTGAAGCACAATTACAGAGATTCACAAAGCTAGTTTCACAGATGAGAGGTGCTCAGATTGTAATGAGTGATGGTGATCTGAACAGGAAGTTGTTGAATGGGTTACCACAAAGCTGGGATTGGAACGTTTCTCTGCTGAAATGAACCAAAGATTTGAACAAGATCACTTTAAATGATCTAATTTCTATTATCAAATCCTATGATCTGGATGACCAGCAAAGAAAAGTCAATTATGTTAACACAATAAACTCTGTTGGTGCACAAATCAGCAACAGTGTTTTTCTCTCTAGTGTTTCACAAGGAGGATCTGGATCTGGAGATATGAATTCTGGTGTTGCTGCGACAACTAAAACATCTGCAACTGAGCAGCAGGCATATTCTGCTCAACAAGCTAAGCTTATTGAAGTAAATACTTATTTGTGCACTGGCATCATGAATTGTTATGCAGCATTTTTCTCAAGCAATCTATCACCTTCAGAGGTCCTTACTGCTGAACTAAATCAAATTCATCCAAAGGATGTGGAGGAGCTGGATATTTCTTGGCAGCTAGCTATGGCTGTCTTCAGGGCTAAAAACTTCATTAACAAGATCGGAAAATTCAGATGGAGTGAAGACACAGGGAAAAAGATTGGTTTTAACAAATCAAATCTTCGTTGCTATAATTTCCATGAACCAGGACACTTTGCAAGAGAATGTACTAAACCAAAGAAGCAAAGAAGAAGTGATGATGGATCATCTTCAAGGGGAAATAATGATGCTAACTCAAAGGCCTTGATTAGTCAACAAACTGGTGGATATGACTGGGGAGATCAAATAAAGGAGTTGAACCTGAATCATGCTCTTGTGGCAGATATTATTGGAGAGTCTTCTGCATGTCCATCTTCTGATACTCCACCTGAGGTAATTACTTCCCTATGTTCTCAATCTTGCATAGATATAGTATAAATTTATAGAAAACATAATGTTGATCTAATTTTTGAGATGGAATGTTTAAAATATCATAAAAAGAAATTTCTTAAAACTGAAAAGGATTATAAAGAAGCAATAGAAGCTGGTAAAAAGGATGTTTCTTTACTCAAATCTTAACTCAGCAATACATGTTGTTTGCTCACTGATGCTAAGCAAGAAATTGTCAGATTAACTACTGATCTAGAAAGGGCAAAATCAAACTTTGCAGAGGCCAAATTCAAAGTAGATTACTTTGGACAATCTAGCAAAGTAGTTGACATACTTGAAAATCAACTTCATAAACCGGGTAATGGGAGCAAGGGTCTTGGGTATAACAATGTGCCTCCTCCTTTTAATGGAAATTGTACTACTGTGCCTCCCTTTGTAGAGGAACAAGTTAAGGAATTTTTTATGTTTACTCCTGGGAGCAAATCATGTGGTAGTGATTCCCAGTCATAATCTTCAACCCCTAAATGTGTGAAAAATTCTAATTTGTCTACCTTATGTGCAGAACAAATAGAAATACAGGATTGGTCAAGTGAGGATGATGAAGATGATAAGTCACAAGTTTGCAGTCTTAAGTTAAATCATAAAAAATCTGAAAACAATGTTTTTGTTCCTTCTATTTTGAAAAACTCTAAGTCTTTTGTGTGTGATGTGATTGGTTTGAATGGTTCTAGTTCCAAAACTACTTATTCTAAAAATGCTAATATTCATAAGAATACCGTGTTTGTTAAACATTTAGCTAATGGAAACACTGAGAAGCATGTTTTCCAGAAACCAAAACTTGTGACTAAACAAAAGGTCACTAATCAACCCTTAAATACTTTACCAAAGCATTTTACAATGGATCAATTCTATGTTGAATATGATCATCACCATTTGAGGTTTGAGCAGAGACATGCTCATCAACAGTTCAAACCTAAACAGGTTTACAAGCAGGATGCGTCCTACTATCCTAACTCTGACAAGTTTGGATCTGCACCTTATCTCAAGAAACAATGTTGTTATACATGTGGAAAGCCAGGACATCAAGCTAAACATTGTGTTCATAATCCCTATATTCCATATTATGTTAAGAATCAGAAGGAGTCACATAGGCCGATGGGTTCTAAGCCAGTGAAGACTTTCAAGTCTGAGGCAATGAAGAATCATTCAACCTATAACAACTCTTCTGATAGAGATTGGAATGTGGCTAAAAAGAACAGACAGACTTATTTTGAAAGGCAAAAGAACAAGAATCTCAAACAAAATGCTAATATCAAAAATACGCTGAGTAAAGCACCTAAAAAATTTGTTTTATCTAAGCTTGTTTGGAAAGCTAAAGTTGAAAGTATCATAAGTAACAAATTTGAATCAAAAAATGACATGTGTTTACAAGAAGTATCATACATTGATGCAAATGGAATACCCAGATCTACCATGGCCTGGGTTCCAATTACTAATTAATCCCGCTCTTTGTGCAGGAACACCTAAGGAGGACTGTCAATAATCTTTGGGTTGTTGATAGTGGATGTTCCAGGCACATGACAGGAGACATGTCTCTACTACATGATGTGCAAAATTTCAATGGAGGTTATGTCTCATTTGCGGGAGGTAAAGGTGGAAAAATCAGCAAGAAAGGTACTGTGATTAATGGATCTTTAAGTTTTCATGACGTGAGTTACGTTAGTGAGCTTAATCATAGCTTACTGAGTGTATCTCAAATTTGTGATAAGCAATTTTCAGCTCATTTCACAAATAAAGAATGTTTAATTTTAAAACCGGGATTTGTGGTTCCTGAGGAATGGATTTTGTTAAGAACACCCCGTAAGGGAAACTCCTATGTTATTGATATGAACAGTAAACCTGTTTATTAAAATACATGTTTGTTATCAAAGTCAGCTGAATCTGATGCTATGTTATGGCATCGTCGTCTTGGACACGTAAATCTAAAAAACTTAAATCGAATTGCAAAAGGTAATCATGTTCGTGATTTGCCTGTCTCTGAGTTCTTTTCAATAGAAAAATATGTGTCTTGTGCTAAAGGGAAACAACATCGAAAGCCTCATAAGTCAAAAATGTTTAACTCTATTGACTGCATTCTTCATCTCCTTCATATGCTGTGAATGTGATGAGCATTGGGCAAAAATCTTACTGTCTAGTCATAACTGATGATTACTCACATTTCTCTTGGGTTTTCTTTTTGGCTAATAAGAGTGAGACTACAGAGTTGATAAAGAACTTTATCGTGTTGGTTGAAAATCAAAGATATGTGAAGGTGAAAGCAATCAGATGTGATAATGGAACTGAATTCAAGAATGCAGTGCTGAATCAGTTTTGTACTGAAAAGGGGATCGCTAGACAGTTTAGTGCAGTTCGAACACCTCAGCAAAATGGTGTTGCTGAAAGAAAGAACAGAACTCTCATTGAAGCTGCAAGAACAATTCTTTCTGAATCAAAGTTACCCTTATTCTTCAGGGCAGAGGCTGTAAACACAGCATGCTATGTGCTCAACTGAGTCCTTCTTAACAAGAAAATTCAAATGACTCCGTACGAGGCGATCTACAACGAGAAACCATGGGTTGGTTACTTCAGAGCTTTTGGGTGTCTGTGTACTGTATTACATACAGAATCCACACCAAAGTTCAACGAAAAGGCAGATGAATGTTATTTTATGGGTTATGGATCTAACACCACTACTTATAGAGTCTACAACAAGGTTACTAAAAAGATCAGAGAATCCACTTATGTTGATTGGCAAGAGCAAAATCCTACTGATGCTGAGTGCGGTCCATCATGGTTATTTGATTATCATTCCTTATTTAAATCATTTAATCTCCATACTGATGAAATAGCAGGGTTCCCAAGTGAACAGTTTGATGAGAGTGATGACGATGAAGACTCTTATGTAGGACCACTGCTCACGGTTGATCCCCCAGAAGTTATTAGCTCACCAAGAGATGAAAGCTTTATATGGGTTACATCAAGCACCACGGGCTTGGTATGCCACTCTTACTGAGAGTGATGACGATGAAGACTCTTATGTAGGCATATGTATCGTATATGAACTTCACGGTTTATCAAATGGATGTCAAGACGGCATTTTTGTACGGAAAGGTGAAACAGGAAATTTATGTGTGTCAACCGCCCGGCTTCAAAGACAGTGATCATCCGGATTATGTCTACAAGCTCGATAAAGCTTTATATGGGTTACATCAAGCACCACGGGCTTGGTATGCCACTCTTACTAATCATTTGTTGGCTCATGGAAACACTCGTGGTGCAATTGATCAAACTTTGTTTGTCAGAAAGGTGGATAAAGATCTAAATCTCGTGCAAATTTATGTGGATGATATCATTTTTGGATCCACTAATGAGGAGCTATGCACAGAGTTCAGAAAGGTTATGGAAAAGAAATTTGAAATGAGTGCTTTGGGTGAAATGACATTCTTTCTTGGGTTACAGGTCAAGCAATCAAGTGATGGTATCCTAATTCATCAAGGAAAATATGTGGATGACATCATTGCCAAGTTTAAATTCACCGATGCTCAGGCGGCATCTACTCCTATGACTGCACGGCCAGTTCTGGATGCTGACACAAATGGAGTTGTTGTTGATCAGAAACAATATCGATCCATGATCGGATCCTTAATGTACCTGCCAACAAGTCATCCAGATATCATGTTTGCTGTGTGTCAGTGTGCTTGTTATCAAGCAAATCCTAAAATATCCCATTTAACTGATGTTAAACGTATCTTTCGATATCTAAAGGGCAAGCCTCGGCATGTCCTTTGGTATCCCAAAGAATATAGTTTTGACCTGTATGCTTTTTGTGACACTGATTATGGAGGGTGTCAGATGAACAGAAAATCTACAAGTGGGGGCTGTCAATTTCTGGGAGACAGACTAATCTCTTGGCAATGCAAGAAGCAACACACAGTCTCTACTTCTACTGCTGAAGCTGAGTATGTTGCTGCATCGGTTTGCTGCTCACAAGTCATCTGGATGCAACATCAATTGCTGGATTACGGTTTGACCTTTCTTAATAATCCCATTTTCTGTGATAATGATGCCGCTGTGTTAATTGTGAAAAATCCGGTTCAGCATTCTAAAACCAAGCATATTGATATCAAGGTGCACTTCATTCGCGACTGCTTTGAGAGAAATCTCATATGTCTTGAAAGGGTTGATTCTGACAACAATGTTGCAGATATCTTCATTAAAGCTTTTGATATATCTCGATTCAATGTGCTTGTAGAGTTCCTGAAAATGATTGGTTTCAAAGATTAAATTGGTCACCAAAAATATTTTTCTTCATATTTAAATTTGTACAGTTTGATTTTATGCACAAATTTAGGGGGAGAATCAAGAAAAATACAAAAAGAGTCAGCTTTAATTATTTAGAGTCAAGAAAAATACAAAAAGAGTCAGCTTTAATTATTTAGAGTCAAGAAAAATATAAAAAAAGAGTCAACTTTAGTTATTTAAAAAAAAATACAAAAGAGTCAGCTTTAGTTATTTTAAAAGAAAATACAAAAAGAGTCAACTTTAGTTATTTTAAAAGAAAATTCAAAAAATATTGTTTGTGTCTACATCGGAAGTTTTGCAATTTAATGGGAAGTGATGTGAATGTTCGTTTCTTAATGCTAGGATCAACACATGTAAGGCATTAAATTGAAAAGGTTAGGATCAATGTTGGATATGTTGATAGGCTCTACTTGTGATTCACTTAAACAAAATAATATTATGGTCTTAGTGGGGAACATCTCATAGATTAGTGTAATTTGCTATTCATGTTAATAATCAAAAACTTAAACATAAAGGTTGATGAACTGTGGATAATCCTTGCTCTATTGGGATTTCATTAACCGGGACCCTTCACAAAGGGGTTGCGAGCTTGACTTGATACAAGTCTGTAAATATTATATATCTATTTAGTTAAAAGACATGCATTGACATGCAATAGGTGAAAAGACACTCAATGATAGTGCAAAGCAAAATACTGAGCAAAAAGACACACAATGTCAATGTCGTGCTATAAGAAAATTACAAAAAGATATGTCTAAAGACATACATATAAATATACTTGTAAATATTTTTATTTTTTTGGAATATGCGACCGGGAAGGGATCTCTTGTCAAGGCATGTAAGTTCGTAGTGCTATGACCCTGAGCTTCTGATGATTCTGAACATGTAAGCCCGTAATGCTATGTTTTTGATCAAATTTTGTCAGAGATTCCCTGAAAAGTTGCATAAACATGTGCTAGTTATGATCAATTAGTTATAAAGTAGGTGCTCAAAAGATCATGAGGAAGGGAAGGTTTACCTAATAAGTTGTGGGGTCCATTAAAGTTCATCAATAATTCACATAATTCATAATTCATAAAGTTACAGGTTTCTAAGATATGAGTGTGGGACCCATTAAGTCGTAGCTAACTCCACCCAAAACATGATAAACTAAATCACAGTGTAAAACTTAGGTTTGAAGCTAAAGCATGTGCTTAAAAGGATCTAAATATTAGCAATCCGCTAGACCTGTCTGAGTAAAAATTACATGCTGAAAAATGTTCCTTGGTATGCCTATAGAACGATTTGATCCCACTGCAAACTTCCTAAAGGCTCTGTGGTAATTATAGTTCAAGTGGATTTATTGTCTTAACAAGAAAATTCAAATGACTCCGTACGAGGCGATCTACAACGAGAAACCACGGGTTGGTTACTTCAGAGCTTTTGGGTGTCTGTGTACTGTATTACATACAGAATCCACACCAAAGTTCAACGAAAAGGCAGATGAATGTTATTTTATGGGTTATGGATCTAACACCACTACTTATAGAGTCTACAACAAGGTTACTAAAGAGATCAGAGAATCCACTTATGTTGATTGGCAAAAGCAAAATCCTACTGATGCTGAGTGCGGTCCATCATGGTTATTTGATTATCATTCCTTATTTAAATCATTTAATCTCCATACTGATGAAATAGCAGGGTTCCCAAGTGAACAGTTTGATGAGAGTGATGACGATGAAGACTCTTATGTAGGACCACTGCTCACGGTTGATCCCCCAGAAGTTATTAGCTCACCAAGATATGAAAGCTTTATATGGGTTAAATCAAGCACCACGGGCTTGGTATGCCACTCTTACTGAGAGTGATGACGATGAAGACTCTTATGTAGGCATATGCATCGTATATGAACTTCACGGTTTATCAAATGGATGTCAAGACGGCATTTTTGTACGGAAAGGTGAAACAAGAAATTTATGTGTGTCAACCGCCCGGCTTCAAAGACAGTGATCATCTGGATTATGTCTACAAGCTCGATAAAGCTTTATATGGGTTACATCAAGCACCACGGGCTTGTTATGCCACTCTTACTAATCATTTGTTGGCTCATGGAAACACTCGTGGTGCAATTGATCAAACTTTGTTTGTCAGAAAGGTGGATAAAGATCTAATTCTCGTGCAAATTTATGTGGATGATATCATTTTTGGATCCACTAATGAGGAGCTATGCACAGAGTTCAGAAAGGTTATGGAAAAGAAATTTGAAATGAGTGCTTTGGGTGAAATGACATTCTTTCTTGTGTTACAGGTCAAGCAATCAAGTGATGGTATCCTAATTCATCAAGGAAAATATGTGGATGACATCATTGCCAAGTTTAAATTCACCGATGCTCAGGCAGCATCTACTCCTATGGCTGCACGGCTAGTTCTGGATGCTGACACAAATGGAGTTGTTGTTGATCAGAAACAATATCGATCCATGATCGGATCCTTAATGTACCTGACAACAAGTCGTCCAGATATCATGTTTGCTGTGTGTCAGTGTGCTTGTTATCAAGCAAATCCTAAAATATCCCATTTAACTGATGTTAAACGTATCTTTCGATATCTAAAGGGCAAGCCTCGGCATGGCCTTTGGTATCCCAAAGAATATAGTTTTGACCTGTATGCTTTTTGTGACACTGATTATGGAGGGTGTCAGATGAACAGAAAATCTACAAGTGGGGGCTGTCAATTTCTGGGAGACAGACTAATCTCTTGGCAATGCAAGAAGCAACACACAGTCTCTACTTCTACTGCTGAAGCTGAGTATGTTGTTGCATCGGTTTGCTGCTCACAAGTCATCTGGATGCAACATCAATTGCTGGATTACGGTTTGACCTTTCTTAATAATCCCATTTTCTGTGATAATGATGTCGTTGTGTTAATTGTGAAAAATCCGGTTCAGCATTCTAAAACCAAGCATATTGATATCAAGGTGCACTTCATTCGCGACTGCTTTGAGAGAAATCTCATATGTCTTGAAAGGGTTGATTCTGACAACAATGTTGCAGATATCTTCATTAAAGCTTTTGATACATCTCGATTCAATGTGCTTGTAGAGTTCCTGAAAATGATTGATTTCAAAGATTAAATTGGTCACCAAAAATATTTTTCTTCATATTTAAATTTGTACAGTTTGATTTTATGCACAAATTTAGGTGGAGAATCAAGAAAAATACAAAAAGAGTCAGCTTTAATTATTTAGAGTCAAGAAAAATACAAAAAGAGTCAGCTTTAATTATTTAGAGTCAAGAAAAATATAAAAAAAAGAGTCAACTTTAGTTATTTAAAAAAAAAATACAAAAGAGTCAGCTTTAGTTATTTTAAAAGAAAATACAAAAAGAGTCAACTTTAGTTATTTTAAAAGAAAATTCAAAAAATATTGTTTGTGTCTACATCGGAAGTTTTGCAATTTAATGGGAAGTGATGTGAATGTTCGTTTCTTAATGCTAGGATCAACACATGTAAGGCATTAAATTGAAAAGGTTAGGATCAATGTTGGATATGTTGATAGGCTCTACTTGTGATTCACTTAAACAAAATAATATTATGGTCTTAGTGGGGAACATCTCATAGATTAGTGTAATTTGCTATTCATGTTAATAATCAAAAACTTAAACATAAAGGTTGATGAACTGTGGATAATCCTTGCTCTATTGGGATTTCATTAACCGGGACCCTTCACAAAGGGGTTGCGAGCTTGACTTGATACAAATCTGTAAATATTATATATCTATTTAGTTAAAAGACATGCATTGACATGCAATAGGTGAAAAGATACTCAATGATAGTGCAAAGCAAAATACTGAGCAAAAAGACACACAATGTCAATGTCGTGCTATAAGAAAATTACAAAAAGATATGTCTAAAGACATACATATAAATATACTTGTAAATATTTTTATTTTTTTGGAATATGCGACCGGGAAGGGATCTCTTGTCAAGGCATGTAAGTTCGTAGTGCTATGACCCTGAGCTTCTGATGATTCTGAACATGTAAGCCCGTAGTGCTATGTTTTTGATCAAATTTTGTCAGAGATTCCCTGAAAAGTTGCATAAACATGTGCTAGTTATGATCAATTAGTTATAAAGTAGGTGCTCAAAAGATCATGAGGAAGGGAAGGTTTACCTAATAAGTTGTGGGGTCCATTAAAGTTCATCAATAATTCACATAATTCATAATTCATAAAGTTACAGGTTTCTAAGATATGAGTGTGGGACCCATTAAGTCGTAGCTAACTCCACCCAAAACATGATAAACTAAATCACAGTGTAAAACTTAGGTTTGAAGCTAAAGCATGTGCTTAAAAGGATCTAAATATTAGCAATCCGCTAGACCTGTCTGAGCAATCCGCTAGACCTATAGAACGATTTGATCCCACTGCAAACTTCCTAAAGGCTCTGTGGTAATTATAGTTCAAGTGGATTTATTGTCTTAACAAGAAAATTCAAATGACTCCGTACGAGGCGATCTACAACGAGAAACCACGGGTTGGTTACTTCAGAGCTTTTGGGTGTCTGTGTACTGTATTACATACAGAATCCACACCAAAGTTCAACGAAAAGGCAGATGAATGTTATTTTATGGGTTATGGATCTAACACCACTACTTATAGAGTCTACAACAAGGTTACTAAAGAGATCAGAGAATCCACTTATGTTGATTGGCAAAAGCAAAATCCTACTGATGCTGAGTGCGGTCCATCATGGTTATTTGATTATCATTCCTTATTTAAATCATTTAATCTCCATACTGATGAAATAGCAGGGTTCCCAAGTGAACAGTTTGATGAGAGTGATGACGATGAAGACTCTTATGTAGGACCACTGCTCACGGTTGATCCCCCAGAAGTTATTAGCTCACCAAGAGATGAAAGCTTTATATGGGTTAAATCAAGCACCACGGGCTTGGTATGCCACTCTTACTGAGAGTGATGACGATGAAGACTCTTATGTAGGCATATGCATCGTATATGAACTTCACGGTTTATCAAATGGATGTCAAGACGGCATTTTTGTACGGAAAGGTGAAACAAGAAATTTATGTGTGTCAACCGCCCTGCTTCAAAGACAGTGATCATCTGGATTATGTCTACAAGCTCGATAAAGCTTTATATGGGTTACATCAAGCACCACGGGCTTGTTATGCCACTCTTACTAATCATTTGTTGGCTCATGGAAACACTCGTGGTGCAATTGATCAAACTTTGTTTGTCAGAAAGGTGGATAAAGATCTAATTCTCGTGCAAATTTATGTGGATGATATCATTTTTGGATCCACTAATGAGGAGCTATGCACAGAGTTCAGAAAGGTTATGGAAAAGAAATTTGAAATGAGTGCTTTGGGTGAAATGACATTCTTTCTTGTGTTACAGGTCAAGCAATCAAGTGACGGTATCCTAATTCATCAAGGAAAATATGTGGATGACATCATTGCCAAGTTTAAATTCACCGATGCTCAGGCAGCATCTACTCCTATGGCTGCACGGCCAGTTCTGGATGCTGACACAAATGGAGTTGTTGTTGATCAGAAACAATATCGATCCATGATCGGATCCTTAATGTACCTGACAACAAGTCGTCCAGATATCATGTTTGCTGTGTGTCAGTGTGCTTGTTATCAAGCAAATCCTAAAATATCCCATTTAACTGATGTTAAACGTATCTTTCGATATCTAAAGGGCAAGCCTCGGCATGGCCTTTGGTATCCCAAAGAATATAGTTTTGACCTGTATGCTTTTTGTGACAGTGATTATGGAGGGTGTCAGCTGAACAGAAAATCTACATGTGGGGGCTGTCAATTTCTGGGAGACAGACTAATCTCTTGGCAATGCAAGAAGCAACACACAGTCTCTACTTCTACTGCTGAAGCTGAGTATGTTGCTGCATCGGTTTGCTGCTCACAAGTCATCTGGATGCAACATCAATTGCTGGATTATGGTTTGACCTTTCTTAATAATCCCATTTTCTGTGATAATGATGCCGCTATGTTAATTGTGAAAAATCCGGTTCAGCATTCTAAAACCAAGCATATTGATATCAAGGTGCACTTCATTCGCGACTGCTTTGAGAGAAATCTCATATGTCTTGAAAGGGTTGATTCTGACAACAATGTTGCAGATATCTTCATTAAAGCTGATTCAATATGCTTGTAGAGTTCCTGAAAATGATTGGTTTCAAAGATTAAATTGGTCACCAAAAATATTTTTCTTCATATTTAAATTTTTACAGTTTGATTTTATGCACAAATTTAGGGGGAGAATCAAGAAAAATACAAAAAGAGTCAGCTTTAATTATTTAGAGTCAAGAAAAATTCAAAAAGAGTCAGCTTTAATTATTTAGAGTCAAGAAAAATATAAAAAAAAGAGTCAACTTTAGTTATTTAAAAAAAAATACAAAAGAGTCAGCTTTAGTTATTTTAAAAGAAAATACAAAAAGAGTCAACTTTAGTTATTTTAAAAGAAAATTCAAAAAATATTGTTTGTGTCTACATCGAAGTTTTGCAATTTAATGGGAAGTGATGTGAATGTTCGTTTCTTAATGCTAGGATCAACACATGTAAGGCATTAAATTGAAAAGGTTAGGATCAATGTTGGATATGTTGATAGGCTCTACTTGTGATTCACTTAAACAAAATAATATTATGGTCTTAGTGGGGAACATCTCATAGATTAGTGTAATTTGCTATTCATGTTAATAATCAAAAACTTAAACATAAAGGTTGATGAACTGTGGATAATCCTTGCTCTATTGGGATTTCATTAACCGGGACCCTTCACAAAGGGGTTGCGAGCTTGACTTGATACAAGTCTGTAAATATTATATATCTATTTAGTTAAAAGACATGCATTGACATGCAATAGGTGAAAAGACACTCAATGATAGTGCAAAGCAAAATACTGAGCAAAAAGACACACAATGTCAATGTCGTGCTATAAGAAAATTACAAAAAGATATGTCTAAAGACATACATATAAATATACTTGTAAATATTTTTATTTTTTTGGAATATGCGACCGGGAAGGGATCTCTTGTCAAGGCATGTAAGTTCGTAGTGCTATGACCCTGAGCTTCTGATGATTCTGAACATGTAAGCCCGTAGTGCTATGTTTTTGATCAAATTTTGTCAGAGATTCCCTGAAAAGTTGCATAAACATGTGCTAGTTATGATCAATTAGTTATAAAGTAGGTGCTCAAAAGATCATGAGGAAGGGAAGGTTTACCTAATAAGTTGTGGGGTCCATTAAAGTTCATCAATAATTCACATAATTCATAATGTTACAGGTTTCTAAGATATGAGTGTGGGACCCATTAAGTCGTAGCTAACTCCACCCAAAACATGATAAACTAAATCACAGTGTAAAACTTAGGTTTGAAGCTAAAGCATGTGCTTAAAAGGATCTAAATATTAGCAATCCACTAGACCTGTCTGAGTAAAAATTACATGCTGAAAAATGTTCCTTGGTATGCCTATAGAACGATTTGATCCCACTGCAAACTTCCTAAAGGCTCTGTGGTAATTATAGTTTAAGTGGATTTATTGTCTTTATTTGAGTCATGTAAGTATGGGTCATTACGTATTTGTGTTTAGACATTAAATGATAAAAATGACCAAATTTAATCTTGTAAAAACTATGTATTTAAGGGATTTTTTGTTCTCGGGTTAAAAATGTGGCCCACCAAGGTTCCCGGTGGGCCCCCATCTCTCCAACCTTGAGACCGGGACTCTTCAAAAGAAAGAAATAATCCCTATTAAGGGTTTTGTGAGTTCACGTTTCTCTCTCTCTCTCTCCTCTTATATTTGGATATTGGCGATTTTAACTAACTCCCTTGCTAAAACACATTGATCTTGTCTTTGAATCATTCAACCTGCTCTACACGTTCCTCTGAAGTTACAGGTACGTCTTCTGAATCCTTTAGTGTCATATTGAACATCTAAGTGGTGTGGGTGACCGTAAACCCACTCATATGTGCATCCGTGATTAACGAGATCAAGTCTGGGGGTTAGAAACCAAAATTGATGGGTCGATTAAGGCTATCTTGAATTGGCGAGTACTAATTCAAGAGTGGAAAGTGAAAATTTAGTGGTTGGATCCTTCAATTTGAGGATGAAATTGAGTTCGGCTTTTCTCGTAAACCCATGTTCAAGGTGTTTTTTTTTTAAATTCAGTTTTTCCCGTGAACCTTTGGACTTCCCTTCACGGCTACTGTGCCGTGAACCTTGTGTTCCTTGCATTAGTGAGCCGTAAACATTGGTAGCCAAGAACCTTGCTCTGGCCGTGAACAACGATGGGACCGTAAACCCCTGATATTCCGATAGCCCTAATATCTTGCTAGTTAATTAAATTTTCTCTATATGTGTGGTTATTAACTTAATAAGTTTTGTGCAGATATGGCCGAAATGAGATTCGTTGCTGATCATAATCTTTGTGCTTTTACTCTGGACCCACGTGAAGAATTTGAATATTTCTGATCAATGGTTGTGGGGTTGACACTTTCCTCCATCAACTTTGTTATGGAGAATCTAATTATTTACAGAACCCATATTCGGGAGTTTTGGTCCACTGCAACAATACATCCAAAGGACAATGGTGAAGAATGTATAATTGGTACTGTTCAAAGCAAGAGAGTTCGAGTTTCAGAAGCCATAATTAGAACTGCTCTACAGTTTGGTGATGTACCAGCTCATCCGACCAAGCTGAATCCAGATGTAGTTATTCCAGTCCACACAAGAATGGGTTATGAAGGACCTTATCCTCCTCTCTACAAGAAGCGGTTACATCCTTACTGGAGATATCTTGCACATGTGTGCATGAATTGTTTGTCGGGAAGAAAAGGAGGATTTGATGAGATAATCACTACCATCTCTTCAGCTATGGTTGCCCTGACCATGAGCTTAAAATACAACTACTCTAAGATGGTATTTTAAGAATTTAAAAGTAATCTCAAAGGAGGAAAGAAGGATATATTTCTCATGTTGTCACACCCCCAATTTCAACTAATGGAGTATTACCGTTTGAGAAGTGACAAACCAGGATCTCAGACACTAGTTACATTGAACGACTCTACATGGGACTCAAAATGAAAATATCTTTTAAATCAGAGTATCAATGCGAAAACGTAAAGAAAGTAAATGCGCAAAATACACGCGCCCAAAACCAAAGTCCAAAAGTCCAAACGTCCAACCAAACAAAGTACATTAAAATAATTCAATCAACATAAATAGACACAAAGCAAGCAGTTGAATCTCATGCATGCCCTAACATGCACCTGTGTCTTAGCTTAGCGTCCTGAGAAAACATGTAAGAAAAAGTGTCAACACGAGGTTGGTGAGTTCACAGGTTTCAAATAAATAAGTAAACGTTACCAGATTTATGATCTTTCAATATGTATCTATAGGTAGCTAACCTATGTTCATGTTTTAGCTCAAGTGCTCGCAACCGAAACTGACTGTTTGTTTATTGCCACCTGCCAGGTTCTATCAATACTGGCCATGTGAATAGGCTAACATTTCACCCGTTCGATATCCGATCGAGTTAGCGCGACTAACGCGGGTGGGATTTGTCAAACCCAGTAGTACTACTAAGCATTACCTCGCTAAGATCCATATTAACGGTTCGAAATAAGATGAGGACTTTCTGTGATAACATGTTACACTTAGCTTTAACATTGATAGCATATGAAATACAAAATCTAAAATCAGTTTAAGCATGTTTTCTCCCCCAAGTTAAAAGCAGTAAAAAGGGGCCGTGAAACTCACCTGCTTGGCGTTGAAGGTAGTTTCACACTAGAAGTAAATTGGAACCACGAGTGTAAGTCTCAAACGACTTACGAATGCCCTAAAATTATAAACACATAAATTAGGGATAAAGCTTGGGAATTGTGACAGCGACACGGAAAGAGGAACGTCCTAAGAAACGTTCTAATATTCAAGAGTAAACGAACGGGTCCACGGGGATATAAATTCCTTAATTTATTATTATGATATATATATATACGTTACGCGACGAATGACAAAAATAATAATAAATAAAATCGAGTGTTTTGTCATTCACAAAAATTAGGAAAATAATATGATTTAATATATTATTTTTAGATTCGAAAGAACATTCTAATTACTCGTTTGGGGTACAAAATAATAAATATATTATTTTTATGAACGTAGCAATGCGAGTAAATAATATAACTAATTATATTATTATTTAGTTTTCAGATGTTACACGAGGTTGTAAAACGATACGAAGTAATATATGTATACACATTATTAAATAACACGAGTCACGGTTTGAAACTAAACGTATTATTTTATACAAATTTGTGGCTTAAAATAATATAACATATTATTTTTACTTGGGGATAATAACAATAAATTATTTATAAAAGTGGGTATAATATATAAAAATATGTTAATAATTCAAACCTGAGCCTACAGGTTGTTTTCCGGGTAAAAACACAATTGTATAATATTATAATATTATAGGGTTTGATTTTTATTAATTAAATATTAACAGAAAAATGTTTAAAAATGATTGTGGGAGCCCGGACTCGAACCCGGGTCTCTCCCACACACACACACTGCTCTAACCATTACGCCCGCTAGGGTCATTGCGTCCAATACCCGGTTTTAAAAGTTTTTAATCTAAAAGTTCCTTGTGTTCTTCCCCTTTACATGAAACCGAACCAAAATCCCTCCCTAAACCTCTGAATTCGAACTCGATCGCCCAAGGAACCATAGGGCTTTTGTTAATCGAGTTGTTACGAAACTGATGCTGTAATTTAATTTCGTTTCTTTTGATTCTACAATCGAAAACCCCAATTCAAAAAGCAGATGAACCCTAATTACGGGTTCATGATCAATTCGATAGTAGAAGCCCGATGTTTCACAGGGCTTTCATTCTACAGACGTTTGCGAAGCTAAAGGGGTAGATTAATTTGATTTAAAAACAGTTTGTAATCGAATTCAACAATCTAAGTTCATATGAACCCTAATTACGGGTTACAGAGATTTCGATAGTGAAACTTGAAATTGATAGAGGGCTTTCAAAGAATATGACTTAGCGAATCTTTCTGCATAGTTTAATTTCATTTTTAATGGGTCTAGATTAGGGTTCGACTAAACCAGTCTGTTGATGAACCCTAAGATCAAAAACTCGATCGAATTGATAGTGTAAGCCCGAATTGACATAGGGCTTTCATTCAGAGTATAGAAACGATGCAATTACAGTAAGAGTTTACCAAATTAGGTGTCGAATTGACTGATTTCGAGTACTTGCAGGCATCGGCTGCACAGGCTGAGCTCCGGCGAGTTCTACTGCTTCTCCGGCCAATGCAGGTTGTGCGAAAGCTTTAGGGAGGTTCGACGATTATGAGGAATGACTCAATTCGTAGAACTATTATCGAGATGAAGCGAATTGATGGTAATCAGATCGTGGTCGACGGTTTTGAGTTTAATTGGGTTTAATTGAGTTTAATCCGCTTTAATGTCGGAATTAAAGATGATAATGATGATCCAAAACGGTAAGGTCGTGGGAATTGGTTTCAATACTAACGGATTTCAACTAGAAACGGTCGGGTTCATGCAAAATCGTGGTGTTTGACTTTCTGAAGTCAACAAATCAAGGATTGGAGAATTACAGAACTAGTCCCTGAGGTTTCCTTCAGAATTGAAGTTTGGGACTTGGCAGATTAAGTCCTTCTAGTTTAAATGGAGTTAACTCTTGGTAAATTTTGACTTTTAAAGTCAACAGAGTTGATTTTGACTTTCCAAAAGTCAACAGAATAGTTTAAGGTTATGACATAACTAGTCCCTAAAGTCTAAGTTTGGAATATTGACAGAAATAGTCCCTGAAGTTTGAGTAAAGTTAATTTCAGTTAACTTTAACTGGATTTTGTTAACGGGGTTAACTGAAAAAGTCGGATTGTCACATCATTCCCTAGTTGAAAGAATTTTCGTCCCGAAAATTAAAATAACTAAGATAAAAAAAATTCTGGGGTTACACACATGTATCCCAGAATTTTACAGATCATCCTCAACAGGAATCATGCTGATCTGGAGGCCACTATTGAAACATTGGACCTGAAAGCGATGGGTCCTATGATCTTCAAGTTCATGAATGTCAATAAGCAGGGAAGAAGAGTATATCAAGGGCTGCATCCACTTGAAAATTTTGGTAGATTTGCAGCTCTACCTGAAGAAGAAATTGAAGAACCGGTTGTGCAAGTATAATCCGAGGTTGCTGACGAACAACTACCACATGTTCAACCACAAAATGAACAGCAACTTGAACCAGAACCACAAGATCCAATAGATCCTAAGTTAGAAGATGTTGAAGTAATATCTTCTTCTGATGATGAAGGCACTCCTAAAAGACCACCAGTACCTATCAACCGCTATATCAAAGAGATGGAAAGCAAAAGGCGTAGAATTGAGAATCCTCCTCTCACTTCCTCGTCTAATCAAGATGACAAAGATGCTGATTATACACCGGATCAAGATCTACCTTCCAGACCACGGAAGCGAAGAGATCCGAGAAATGTGAGAATACCACCACTCACACCAAACCCAACACCCACACAAATTCCCATTCCAACTACTTCCTCATCAACTCAGATGCCACACTCACCTACCATCACATTATCTCAACCTCAATCCTCATCCCATGATCATCACAGCCTAATTCTGGAGGACTTTGATTATGAAAACTTCTTGGTCTCATCAAGTGAAGCTTATAAAGCTGAAAAGGCCAAAGGAAAAAGTCTTGTGGAGTCCTCTACACCTGCTCCTGTAGACCCATACATTCTGCAGGAAAGGGTGTTTGAGTTAGAACAGCAAGAGCCATACAGAACTCCAAGATTCAAACTCTGGAAGTAAATCAGAGCTATCTTGTCACTCTGGTGTATGAGTTGAAGAAACAGATTGATGATATGAAGGGAAAACAGAATGATCAAGTAAATATTGATTCAAGTAACGATGATAATGATCAGGGAGGTGGAGATGATGGAGGCAATGATCAAGGTGATCATCAAGATGATACTCAAAGAAGTGATCCTTTCAATTTTGAGTTTGAGGGAAATCCTAATAATCCAAAAGATGGTGAATCATCTCAATACTTGGATTCAGATCAAGCAACAAATATCCAAGATGACAATGTTGCGAGTTCATCAGATTCAGATATGGAAAGACTTAATCAAGATATTGATGATGAAGTCAACATCCCAAGCTCAATTGCAAATGTATCTGAAGCTGAGAAGACAAGAATTCAAAAGGAGCTACCCCCTTGGAAAATGCCACATGGTCCTCCCTCTGAAACTCATGTTACTGTCAACATAGAAAGCTACTATTCTAACATAGGAGATTGGTCTGGTATTGCTTCTTGGGCTTTTGATTCAGAAAAGAAAATGTATGTGGTGAAGAGAAAAAGTTGACGTCTGGAATACTATAAGAGGGCTAATGACTTTAGCTCGTTGACCAAACTCGATCTTCAACAACTAAATGAAGCTTATTTTGATAACAAAGGAAGAAACGGACCAGCTGAGATGTTTCGCACCTTTCTGAATGAACAGTGCTTAACTAACTTCGCCAAAAAGAAAACAGTTGAGTCGAGGCTAAAGAAGGCTAAAGGAGTCTGTCACACCCCAATCGACGGCGAAATACGTCGGGGACTAAATTGTAATATATTAAATTCATTTCAATTCAAACAAACATAAACCAATTCCAAAGTACATAAATGAAATACAATTTTTTCTTGAATTAAAATTAACTAAGTCTCAAAAACCTATGTGTAGCAAGTCTTGATAAAAATCCCACATTAGCACCTGAAACATGAATAAAATATGGTCAACTAAAAAGTTGGTGAGCATACACAGGTTTGTACATAGATAGTATATAGATGTGAATTAACAAATCCTTACATAACATGATAAAATAAGGCATTTATGGGGAGCAACTATTGTGTACCAAAGTACAATCAAACCTTTGTAACTAGCATGCAAATTGTGTTGTCGGTAACAATCACCCCAATCTAGGTGGGTTTGTCAGACTCAATAGATCTATCATTGTTAACCGTCGGCTTGAATAGTTAATGATTGCACATAAATTGCACACAAACAGTTAACACACCTAGCACTCAAACATAAAGCTCAAATTTTGTATACATGAATGTAAAGAGGATTTGTGTTTGTGTAGTTTGTGTAAATGTAAGCAATTGTGTGTATAGAGTTCATGTTTCACCCCAAAAAGTGTAAAAGAGTAAAAGGGGCTATGTAATACTCACATGTATCAAAGATGTTGATAGCACAAGAGACTAGGTATCGAAGTGATCCTTGCAACTCACAACGTTAACCTAGAGTGTATTGTATATGAATCTAGATTAATAATGCGCACAATAGTCTATGGCCAAGTCTAGGATTGAAATGGATGTGTGTACAAAGGGTTTGAGTTGTAGAATGTAAAGGAGTGTGTAGGTGATTGTGGTTTGTACTTGAATAGGTGTTTTATAAAATGAAAAATTGAAATGAATAGTTTTAGAATAATTGAATTAGGGTTTGGGTTTGAATAACTAAATAAATCAAATAATAATTTTTATTTATTTGTTTAGTTAGAAAATTAGTGTGGAAGTTATATTTATTTAAATATAAATTAAATAAATATTTTTACTTATTTATTTATGAGAACATGTCAAAATATAGTACAGATATTTATACTAAATATAATTTTAGACTCTAAGCGGATTATTAAGGTAAATTAATTTATCTAAATAAAAAGATAATGTATCTTTTAAAACAAAAGAAATGTAAATATATATTTAGGAATGTTATATTTTGTTTAAACATAGTCTAAACCCTAATTAGAATATTAATATAAAAATGATGAGAAACATGTTTTTAGGTAATTCTTTTAAAAAAAATTTATAAAACTAGTAGTTTAATTGTTTTAATTAAAATCTTAATAATCTTAACTATATTAAACCTTTAAATGATTCATAAAATTTAAAAATAATTGTCCTTAATTAAAATTGATTCATTTTAGCACAATTTAGTTCTAAATGGATTTTGAGACTATAAAAAAAAAATTTATACATTTAAATTGTTGTTTAAAACTGATTTTAAAAAAATAAGCAGCTCACCCGGTTTGAACCCGGGTGGATGTTGTGTGAGTCTTAGGCCGCAACCGCTGGACCAACGGATGTACCCCTGAAACGAATCTGTTTCAAATTACTATTATCATGAACAAGGCAGGAGACCAGGTTTGGTTTAGGGCTCGCGTAAAAAGGTTTGTTGTGTATGGGTTTCGAACCCATGCCATCTTGCTAGGCGGTGCAGTGGCTTACCGGCTGGGCTAGATGGTTTCGCTGATAAATAATGAAATATAAAATTATAAATGCGTTAAATGGATCAAAATAGGATTCCCAAATTCAAATCGTATGAGCGGCTCAAGAACCCTAATAGCAATCGGGCCCGATACAACCTGTTGATACGATTTGATAAGGGGCTAAAGATATACATTCAAAAACGAGTCTAATGGCCTAAATCTTACTTGATATGGTCGAGTAATGAAGGCTGACGGCTACGATTTCAGTTCCGATGTTCTTGGTACTTGATTGGGGAGCAGAGGTTAAATGGGAGTCTAATTGTAATATCTGTACTTTTCCGTTTACAATTTCCGGCCATTTGGCATTTATTGTAAACCCTAATTATCCATATTTAATAGTATGTGAAAATTCTTAAATGAATTTCTTAAACTATGTGGCTAAAAACCATACTCAAACTATGTTTTAGGGCTAATATTCATGGTATTTGAATAAAGTCCCTAAACTAGATAAGAAAATAAATCTCATAAATTATCCAAGTGTAAACAAAAAAACTGTACTTATTTAATTTGGAAAATCCTAATTGTGTAAATTAAAATGATTTTTATAAAATTATAATGAATGTTTAAGAAATAATAAGATTTATTCCTAAATAAATCAAATAAATAAAGTTCAATTAAATAAATACTTTTAAAATAAGGTTTTATAAAAATATGTCTTTTTATATCATTTTTAAAGTAAATTAGTTAAACCCCTTGATCCATTGAACCCCTTGGAACCATTTGAACCTTTCAATTTGAACCCTTTTGACCCTAAACCCATTTCATAAGCATATTTGACTTTGAAAAGTCAAACCGAGTCAAACCTAGCCAAGTTCAGTTTCAATTCGCGGATTAAACCGTGTTTAAGGGCCTGCGATCGTGCATAAGCGTTACAAGACCGGTTTCTAATGATTATAACGAACCAATTAAATCGAAATCAAGCACATTAACTCATAAAACCTTTCCCCTAACCGTTTCAATCAAGTGCAAATCAAATCGTGCGTTTCAAATGAAATTGGGACATATACTCCCGTAATACACCTTCGCGACACCTTTTACAAACTTTCTGAACACCCAAACACGTCCCTGTACGTCCCCAAAGCCTCGTTGGGTTCAAGAATCGCCGAACCTTTTCCCCCTGTCGTTCTCCTTTGATTCACAACCATTACAGGTAAGAGTTATACCACTAGACTCGTTTTGATCTAAGGAGTAAAAGCCCTATGGTCTCGTGGCTAAACGAGAACCAATCGGACTGAATTTGGGTTAGGGTTGGGGCCGGCTGTTTTGGGGAAGAAGATGAGTTCGGGTTGGATGATAAAAAGAAAATGCATCAGACCATTGTCAAGGCATTTGCCCAGATCCAATGGTTAAGACGCATGTCGCGTAGGAACAAGGTCGCGGGTTCGAAACCAGCCCCGCACCTTTTTCCTTTTTTATGCATCCCTGAACCCGGATTCATTACCATACTCGTTTAATACATTTCGGACTAAGTCTATGACAACTACTGGACCACTGGCCCAGTGGTTTGTTCCTTTGGCCAATACCGAACCCACCCGGGTTCGAGTCCCACTAACCATTTTCTTTTTAAAATCTTTTTTAAACACCTATTTCATTCATAACCAATTCATACTTTATCAGAAAATTACAAATAAATAGTCCAAATTTTTATAATAAAATTCTCTACTGTTTTATAAAATAAAAACAGAAAACTTTCTGAGTTTATAAAATTATTTATTTAAAAGTATAATTTTAAAACTTGGATTATTTATTTAATATTAGCAAACTTATTCCAAAAATCCTACAAAAATTAAAGAAACTTAATTTATATATTCTTAACGAAATATTAAGTTTCTGGAACTTTTAGACATTTTTACTAATTTTCACAAATTTAACTTGTAATTAAATCAATAGATTTATTGATTTAATTAAACTAAAAATAAATGAATTTTATAAAAATTCACTATTTAACAGAAAATGTTCATATGATTTATATATAAATTATATTTATTTTTTTTTCACTACTTTCATTAATACATTTAGTTAATAAAAGGATTTATTAATTAAATTTTCTAAATGAGTAATTAAATAAATAATTACTTAAAACATATTTAAATTACTAAACATAATAATTTAGTAATTTAAATACTTACATCTTCATACCTTAAACTATAACCTAATTACATTTTCAAACCTTAAACTTTCCAAAACCCTAATTTCCCAAATTCGAGAACACGAACGAACCTTAGCTTATTCATTTAAACTAAATGACTAAACTACAACTATAATAGGTTAATTGTGACCTACTTTGGACTATATCTTTGGATCAAACTTAGCTTGGAAACTACTTACAAACCATGTGAGTTTTCATGCCCCTCTTTATACATTTTATCACTTTTGGGGTGAAACATGTTCCTATATAATTACACTTACACTATTGACAAATCTCACAACTTGAAACAAATTCCCTTATGTTAGACTTGTTTAATTGCATTATGTGGCTTATTTGTTGATTACACTAGTTCATATTATTAACTGTTGCGACAGCCTATGAATGGAATTAGTGGTACCATGTGGGTTAGCTACCCCATGCATTTCTTTGATCTAGGATGCATGTAATGAATTCTGAAACTGAAAAACTGTTAACTATATGTTGGACAATCTGAATTGGATAAATCTTAAAAGGAAGGTTTAATTTGGACTGTGTGTATATACAATAAGACTATAATGTATTACTTGTCTTAGCATGGAATTTGTACTTTATCTAAACTACTATATCTATATCTACCATGATTGCTCACCAACAATTCATTTTGTTGATAACTCTTATTTTAAACATGTTTCAGGTGCACCAAGTTCAAGCAACGCTTGATTTATGTTCAACACTTAGGCTTGGACTTAGAAACTTGAAATCTGATTTTATCTTGTTTGGAACTATGTTTTGTCTTGCTTATTTGAACTATTTGTAGCCTTTGAGGCACTTTTAATATTATTGAATAAAATTATGAAATTTTAATAGTTCCAAGTGCTACGAGCAATCTGGTCACAACTCGGGTCATACTCCGACGTGTTCCGCCGCCCGGTTGGGGTGTGACACTAATGAGCGTTTAGAGAGCTTGTAATGTGTTGTGTGAAGGGGTGTGAGGTGTTTAATTCATTTACTTTTATCCTAATTGCACTATTTGATTACGGTTTGGAAGTGACAGATTGTCGGAGCGATTAACGCGTGAATTCGATCAATTGAGAGTGAATTGGGTCACGTTATGATACCAAGTACATGCGAGATGTATTAGAGCGTGATTTACGAGTGCTAATTCCATCTAATTACTAGATTGAAGGTTGATAACGCGTTTTGACTTCTAAGAAGTCAAACTATTCAAAATTTGAATTTCAGTCGCGGGTTTGATCAAATTGTAACTGTAATTGGGCTTGGGTGTGGTCTATAAGCGTTTGCACATGAATGGGAAGTCCATAGTAATGGTTTTAACGATTCTTAATGCGGGAATTCTTTGATTTGGGCCTTGTTGACTTTCAAAGTCAAAATAGATCAAGAATTTGAGTGGGAAGTCAAAATTTAGGTCAAAAGATTCAATGCCAAGAGTGAAGGTTCATGTTGGGAGTTCATGTGCTTCAAAAGGGGGTCAATATGGGAGTCCAAATGCTTGAAGGTTCAAATCCAACTTGTTAAAATAAAACATGTATATATATAAATGTATGCATCAACTTTTAAAGTTAATAATTTATTAATGTAAATGTGTTATAGTCCAAATACACATCTCACGAGCTAATGTAAGTATATCTGTTTAGAATAAACTCTCATAAATACTTGGTCCTCTAATTTGGTTTTAGATTAGTATATAGATATGAAAACTCAAAAATTGTTTTGATGAGACTTTGAATTTAAAATGTAACATAGGGTATGGAATAATGATTATTGCATAAATACATGAAAATCAAGGATGTTACAGTATCCCCATGTTGAATGAATTTCGTCCCGAACTTTAGCTAGTGAAGGTTACTGAAACAGGAAAAAGGTGAGAGTTTTGGGTTCTCATTGTGTTATGATGGTTGGTTTAAGGAGTATAAATGGTGACACGACACAGATTTTGATATTTAGGATCAGGTATGAATGATGATAATGAATTTAGTTTTGAAATGTATTTAAGAAGGAACTGTCGAATGATTTTTTGGATTCTAAGTGTGAAATATATTGCATGAAATGGGATTGATGGGAAATTGATGATTAGGGTTTGTTTAAGATGTAGTCTAATGTGCCCAAGAATTGTTAGTGGAGGAGGCATTTCACAACTATTGATCTAGGTCAAAACTTCACGTGACACGAACAACGTTACTTCTGATAATATGATATAGCACTTATATATAGGAAGTATCATCGGTGTATCCACCATGACCTTGTCATATCACATTAGTTTCGTTGCTATATATCACGATAGGTTTTAGGTCATAACACACGACAGAATTCACTATGTTTTCCATGCGCTGATTTTTATAATTACGTGTGCATTCGTAATTACTCGAATCGTCGCATGGTCCGTATAGATCCTTCCTTTGTGTGTGGGTCCAAAAGGGCACAAATTCACTTAGTTCATGTCTATTGTTTTCACATATGAGTTGCTAAGAAGTAACTATGTCCTTAAGTAGGCAGGCCAGTTAGCAACTAAAGAGTAATAAGGTAGTATAACTTAAAGTTCCATAGTTTACTCATGTTTGAACAAAAATATGTCAAACACCGAGTTGTTTTAAAGTGTTACAGCTTCCTCGAGTTTGAACAAGAATACGTCAAACCCCGAGTAGCTTCAATGTTTTATGGTTTTCAACTTTGGTGAACAAAGCATATGACCATGCCTTGTGTATAATGTAATCAATTAATTGCAACAATTGTAAGCAATTTAGTTTCGTGTATAATGTAGCACCCAAATTTCATGTATGATCTAGTGTCATGTAGCTTGTAATCAAATAGGTTTCATGTGTAACGTGAACAATTTAGCGTCATGTATTTTGTAAATCAATAATCTTTCATGTATTATGTGTTCAATCATGGTAGCGTGTGTACTGCAAATGAACAAGTTTCGTGTGTTATGTGATCGTGTTGTGTATCTTGTGAACATGCATACGTAAGTTTTTGAATTTCGTACGTGACATATACTAACGAGTTTTGCATGTGATAAGGTGTTGCGGAGCAGCGTTTTGTTTTACGTCCGTGTAAGATGTTGTAGTTAGGTTCTAACTCTTTAAATCTCGTTGAGGTTTGTAGGGATGGTTAACGTTTACGCGAAATGGTTCGTCTCTTGAAGTGGCAAGTACACACATATATTACTGAAGGTGAAAGATAACGAGGAGGCTCTGCAAGCATTCTGAGTAATGTGTTTACGAATAACTGATTTTTGTTTGTATATAGGTGATTGTAATTTGTTCTTGTTTGTAGATAATTAAGATAGTGAAACTAATGAGTCGAATAACCTAAATAATTGGACAGTTTATAGGAAAACCTTTTTATTAAAATTTTCAGTTATTATAAGAAGAATATTTTTAGGAGGATTTAATGACTAAACAAGTAGTTGTATATTAATTTAGCCGGGGTTTAGAAATAACTATTTTAATGAGGAAAATCATACTTATTTATCAATTTGAAGCAATATTTTTTTTTTATAAAATATGTAGAGTCATATATTTTGTATAAGCTGTTGTCATTTATTGTATGTTTAATCAATTTTAGACTAGTTTACTTTCTGTCATTTCATTATTGTAATTTCAGTTTTCTATAATTAGTTAAGTCTGGGCCATCGAAACTACTTAGTTTCGATTGAGTCTGTTCTATCGAAACTAGTAGTTTCGATAGATGGTAGTTTCGACAGGTCTAAGTATCATTTGTAAATGGTCAATCGAAACTAGTAGTTTCGATTGACCATAGTTTCGATACCTGTCACTACTATAAATAGCCTAGTTTGAGATTGTTTAGGGTGTGAGTAGCGGCTGTAACCCTGAACTTTCTCTTTCACATTTTGCTTGAATCAATACAATCTGCAGTTGTTTATTCACTGTGTTCTTACATTTTCATATCCTTTGATTGTTGATTCATACTGTGGTTAGCTGGTTATCTTCACCAACACTGTTTCTATTACCTGTTTTTACCACCATACACACAGTTTCCGCCTGTGTGTGTGTGTAATCGATCATATCAGTGACTTCAAGAGAAATCTAGACCTACAATTGGTATCAGAGCATTATGCTCTAGTGTTTTTTTTAGTGTTATCAGGTTATTGATCGATTCTAGGTGATTACCGAGGGTTTTCGTTGTTTATTTTGGGTTTTTGCACTTCTATTCTCGAGGTACTGTTTCATCATTTTTCAAGGGTTTTTGCTCGTATTTTCGAAATCGGAGGTTGGATTCGTGATCAGGACAGTTAGACGAAGGTTTTCGTTGGATTGGTTTGTTATTTCTGCATCTTTGATTTCTGGAGCTTTTCATCAATGGAGTATTTCTGTTTTGGAGAAGAAGGCATCGAAACTACGGGGAACAAATTCTGATTTCTGTTGATCATAGAAACTTCTTGTCTACGTTTTTTCGGGAGAAGGTACTGTCGAAACTAGATTTTTGTCTCTTACAGAAACTGTGGTTATCGAAACTAGTCTGAAATTTTCAGTATCGAAACTAGTCCTATCGAAACTAGTTGTTTCGATAATAGTTAGTCTATCGAAACTAGTCCTATCGAAACTAGTTGTTTCGATAATAGTTGGTCTATCGAAACTAGTTGTTTCGATAGAAGTTTGCCCTATCGAAACTAGTTACTGTTTTAGTTTTGATTCAAAACATTATTGCCACTTCAAGTTCAACAGAACATTCTGGGGGAAATAGACCACCTGTTCTTGTGTCCACAAGAGATTTTGATGACTGGACTAAAAAAATGAAGATTTTCTTTCAATTTCACGATTATACACTGTTGAATTCTATCACCGATGGTCCCCACAAGCCCGTAACTACCACTGCTGATGTTCAACGTCCTAAGTTAGTGTCTGAATATGATGAGAAAGATCTTGCCTTGATTGCCCGAGACAACAAGGCCTATGGGACTATTGCTATGGCTCTTCCTATGGATATTTTCAACATCTTTGATGAGTACACAACTGCCAAAGACTTATGGGCTGCACTGTGCACAAGATATGAGGGAAGTGAGGATGTCAGAGAAAGCAAAAGAGATCTGATCAAGAAACAATATGCTATGTTCAGCAGTGTAAGGGGAGAATCAATATCTGATTTGATCAACCGTTTCTCAAGTATTGTCTCAAGGTTGAAGGTTATGGGAGTTGAGTACCCTACTCTTGATCTGAACAAGAAACTCCTAGATTCTCTTCCTGAGGAATGGAATATGTATCGAATCATGATCAAAAAGACTGAGAATCTGAGTTCTCTGTCTCAACAGGAAGTCTATAGCATTCTTAAATCTTATGAAATTGAGATTAAGAAGGGAGCAGTCACCCCATCAAATCAGTCTGGAAACACAGCTCTCATTGCTGGATCAAGCTCATCCGGTAGCCCATACTTTCAGACTGATGTTCCTCCTTCAGCTGCTGCAATTAAGTCTACCAGCTCCTCCGCTCCTCAAAAGACTGTCACCATGATTCCTGATGAATATGTCCCAATCATGACTGCTTTCATGTCGTGCTATGATGCACTGATCTCTGGAAATCTAACACCGGTTAGCTTTCAACCTGATGACTTGGAGCAGATTAATCCTGATGATTTGGAGAAAATGGACATTGATTGGTGCATGGCCATGTTGACCTTAAGAGCCAAGAGATTTATCAAAAGGACTGGTATAGACAGGTTCAAGCAAGGAAAGACGCTTGGTTTTGACATCAAGAAGGTGAGATGCTACAATTGTGATTAGCTGGGTCACTTTGCCAGAAACTGCAAGGAGCCGTCCTCCAAAGATCAGCAAGATAAGAAGATTTCCTCTGGTAAACAAGCTGCCAATCCTCCAAAGACAAACACAACTTCCAGTTCCACAACTCTTGTGTGCCAAGCTGATGGACATTATCATTGGGGAGAACAATCTGAGGAAGCTGCTGATAAAGCCTTGATGGCTGATGTGGAGGAAAATGGCAAGTGTGTCATGATTGAACCAGCTGAGGATCTCACTGTTGTGCCTGCTGAGGTTACTTCTAAACTTTGTGATTCTAGATCTTGCTTAAATGAAATTCAAAAATACAGATTCATCAATCAAGCCTTGATTGATGAACGAAATCACATTAAGGTGATATATGACTCTGTGGCTAAAAATGAGAAACTTTACTTAAAGAAAATTCGTGATATTTCTGGTGAAAATCGTTCTTTAATTGTGCAACTCAATACTCAAACCATTAATAATACAATTTTAACAGAAAGAGTCCAAAAGGCAAAAAAAGTCAAATTACAGGTTGATCACATGGATATGGATCAGAAAATTCTGTTTGGAATAATTGATAAACAATTTAATAGAAAAGGCACAGAAGGTCTTGGGTATAACTCTCATCCACCTCCTTATTCTAAATCAGGGAGATTTGCTGATATGCCTACTCCACATGTTTCAACACCTTTTGTTTGCACATTATCTCCTGATGATTATATTACATCCTCTGATTCTGACAGTTTTGCTTCTTGTGCAGAGTCAAATTGTGTAAAGTCCGAAGATGATTGTGATAAGAGTGCTAATGATAGAACTATTTTAAAAGAACTTGAGTCGGATGAATGTAATAATATGTCCGTGTCAAAACCAAATATTTGTGAACACGTTAAAAACTTGTATTTTGATTCTATGCCTGCTGAGCATACGGGTTTGGGATGTGATGTTTCTAAATTTCAAAATGCCTTGCCTTTTGTTCCTAAATCTTTTAATGTTATGCCATGTGTTACAAAATTTAAAAGTGCAGGAATTATTGTGAATGATGTACCACGTGAAACCATGAGCAACATGGAATTTTTCAGATTAAAGGAAGCACATCAGCTTCAAGACAAAGTTATTGATGAGAGAACTGTCTCATGTTCAGATTCCTCAACATCACAATCATCTTCATCTTGTGATGATTATTATCAGGCTAAGATATCTTGTAAAAACGTTTGTTTTAGTTGTGGTGCCTCAAATCATGTTTCAAAAAGTTGTAAATTGACAACCGCAAATTTTAATGAAGAATCACCTTCTCAAAGTTCATTAACTTCATATGTGTTGCCTAACTCTTCTCACAGTAGGAAATCTAGGCGTAAAAGAATTAAAAATGAAAAACATTATTTAAAACGAACTTGGAAAATTAAAAATAATGTTCTATTTGATGACCGTGCTTCATCAAAGGATGGTTGTACTTCTGATTCCAATGAGATGTCATATCCTGACACTAAAGTCTCTTGATTGAAACATTTGTGGTCAAAACGTATAAATGGTTCGTTGTGTATAGGGTCAATCAAGAAGAACCGGCGATAACATATGGCATGTAGATAGTGGATGTTCAAGGCATATGACTGGTCACATTAACTTGCTGCAAGATTATCATCAGATTGATGGAGAGTATGTTGCTTTTGTTGGAAACCCTAGAGGAGGAAAGATTGAAGGACAAGGAACAGTGTCAAATGGAGTAAATAGTTTGGAATTTGTCAACTATGTTCCTCAGTTAAAATACAATTTGATGAGTGTTTCACAGATTTGTGACAAGGACTTTTGTGCTTTATTCAATTCAAAAGAATGTCTTATCTTAAAGCTGGGAGTGGTGATTCCGGAAGAACTTATTCTCATGCGTGCTCCCAGAAGATACAACACATATAGCTTGGATATGAACAACCCATCGGGAATTGAATCGTGTTTTCTCTCAAAGGCTTCCGAAGATGAATCTTTCCTGTGGCATAAGAGGTTGGGACACGTCAACTTCAAAACAATGAACCGACTGGTTCGAGGCAACCTAGTCACTGGATTACCTCTCAAAGATTTCACTCCTATGGAACACTGTATTTCATGTTCCAAGGGAAAACAACACAAATCTTCACATAAGCCTAAGACCACCAATTCCATTGACTCTCCTCTCCAATTGCTTCACATGGATCTTTTTGGTCCAGTGAGTGTCATGAGTCTTGGACGAAAGTCATACTGTCTGGTGATAACAGATGATTTTTCTCGATTCACTTGGGTGTTTTTCTTAGCTAAGAAGGATGAGACGCCAGAGATTTTAAAGACCTATCTGCTTCAAATTGAAAACCTCTTCAGTTTAAGTGTGAAGACTATCCGCAGCGATCATGGAACAGGATTTAAGAATGCAACTCTTGATTCCTTCTGTGAAAGCAAAGGAATTTCTCGTCAATTTAGTGCACCTCGTACTCCTCAACAAAACGGTGTAGCTGAAAGGAGAAACCGCACTTTAATTGAAGCTGCACGAACTATGATTGTTGACTCTAAGCTTCCCGTGACTTTCTGGGCTGAGGTAGTCAACACTGCATGTTTCGTGCAAAATCGGGTTCTTATCACTAAAAGTTGCAACAAGACACCATATGAGATCATGTACAAGCGCAAGCCAGTTATTGATTTCTTCAGAAAATTTGGGTGTGTGTGCACGATGCTGAACACTTCAGATCAGCTCAACAAGTTTGAAGCCAAAGCTGATGAATGTTATTTTGTTGGTTATTCCTCCAATCAACGTGCTTTTCGTGTCTATCATAAGCATAAACGAATAGTGCTGGAGTCCATTGATATCAATTGGCATGAAAATAATCACACGAACTCAGGAGATGGTCCCAATTGGCTATTTGACGTCGATTCAATTTTTTAAATCATTTAATCTTCCTAATTTCTCAATTGACTCAACTCATGCTAATCCTTATTTTTCTGTGAACAATTTAGGGAACTTAAATGGTCTAGGTTCTTCCTCATCTACTCAGGTTGAAATTCCTGTGGTTGCAAATGCTGAATCTAATATGGAGTCTTCCGGTTCTGGTGCAACAAGTGAAACTGTTGAAGACAACTCCATTCCAACAGTAGATGTTGCACCACAATCATCTGCTGAAGATCCTATTAATGACATTGCCGATCCTCCTGCTGAAAATCTTACCAATTTGGAAGAAGTCGTGGAAGAAGATGCAATTCCTCAACTGCGAATTCACAAGATTCATCCCACCAATAACATCATTGGACCACTCAATGTGGGTGTTAGTACCCGAAGTGCCTGTGAAGAATTTAAAAACAGCATGTTTTCCTGCTTCATCTCTCAAACTGAACCAAAGAACATTAAAGCAGCACTACTAGAAAACAGCTGGGTGGAAGCAATGCAGGAAGAGCTACAGCAATTCTCAAAGTTACATGTGTGGAATTTGGTGGATCTACCCAAGAACAAAGTTACAATCGGTACTCGTTGGGTCTTTCGCAACAAAAAGGATGAAGGCGGCACTGTGATTCGTAACAAAGCTCGTCTGGTGGTTCAAGGTTTCTATCAAGAAGAAGGGATTGACTACGAGGAAGTCTTTACACCAGTGGCTCACTTGGAAGCCATCTGAATGTTTCTCGCCTATGCATCCTACATGGACTTCACCGTCCATCAAATGGATGTCAAAAGCGCATTTTTGTATGGAAAAGTTCAAGAAGAAGTATATGTCAAGCAGCCGCCGAGTTTCATTGATCCTAATTTTCCAGTCCGTGTTTACAAGTTAGACGAAGCATTGTACGGTCTTCACCAAGCACCTCGTGCGTGGTATGAAACTTTATCAAAGCATCTGCTTGAGAATGGTTTCACACGAGGAGCAATTGACCAAACATTGTTCAAACGGAAGGAGGAAAAGGATACCATCATGGTGCAAATTTATGTGGATGATATCATTTTTGGTTCTACAAATCCCCGTCTCTGCAAAGAATTTGAAGAAGTGATGCGATCTAAGTTTGAGATGAGCTCCATGGGGGAAATGAAGTTCTTTTTGGGACTACAAGTTGATCAGTCTGAGTCAGGAATCCTTATCCATCAAGAAAAATACGTCAAAGAAATCTTGACCAAGTTCAAAATGGCTGATTCCCACCCTGTCAAAACTCCTATGGAAGTTCGTCATTGTTTGACTCCTGATGTGGATGGTGAAAGCGTTGATCCGCATCTATATCGCTCCATGATAGGATCGCTCATGTATCTCACGGCCAGCAGACCAGACATCATGTTTGCAGTGTGCTTATGTGCACGTTTTCAGGCTAATCCTAAACTCTCTCATTTATCTGCTGTAAAACGTATTTTGAGATATTTAAAATATAAGCCAAAATTGGGTCTGTGGTATCCTAAAACTGACTTGTTTGATCTTGTGGCTTATTCAGACTCAGACTACGGGGGTTGCAACTTAGACCGAAAATCCACTTCTGGAGGTTGTCAATTCCTTGGCAACCGCCTTGTCTCATGGCAATGTAAGAAACAGTCCACCATTTCCCAATCCACCGCCGAAGCCGAATACATTGTCGTAGCCCTCTGTTGTTCCCAAGTCAGATGGATACACCATCAGATGCTTGACTATGGGATCACATTCCATGAGACACCCATTCTGTGTGACAACACCGCCGTTCCTCATATCACCAAAAACCCCGTTCAGCATTCCAAAACCAAACACATTGAAATCAAACATCACTTTATCCGTGACTGTGTTGAAAAGAAGCATATTCAAATTGTTGAAGTCAAAACTCACAAACAAACCGCAGACATCTTCACAAAGGCTTTTGACTCTACCAGATTCGCCCAACTGGTGGAGATGCTTGGAATGATAAACTTTCAGTAAATTGTGTGAATAGTATTTTTTTTTCCTTTTATTTTTATTTTGTTTACTTGTCGAAGAAAATTCCAAAAAGATTTTATTTTTATGAACAGTTTTTTACGCAACTCTTTTGGGGGAGAAATATTATATTGAAAAGAATTGTTGTGTATAAAATCTTACAAGTGGTTTTGAGTTGCAGGAAGAATTGAATCCGACCTTTGAGAAATGATAGTGTCTGATCTCATCTCTTGGACATGGAATGGACCAAAAGCGATGGTGTTTACTGAGGTATAGCTGGTAGGCCCGACATAAGGTTAAAACTTGTAAGTAGTGTGAAAACTCTAATATATATCTCATACTTGTGTGTTTGAACCCATTATTGAAACATCTAACCCATTTTTATATCTAAGAAAACCAATTCAATCAGATATAGGCTTACGTATTGGATTCCTATTCATACGCCAAGTGACCGTCAATATAACGATATTTACCACCGATGACCCCGTATATTTTGCTTACGCAAAGATCTCGGGTGCTCATCCTTTTCCCATCCACTTGGATGATTTGACCCCGTCTGTTTTGCTTACGCAAAGATCTCGGGTGTTCAACATTTTTCTATCCGCTTGGATAATTTTACGACTTCTTCTGTTTTGCTTACGCAAAGATCTAGAATGCTCGTACCTTTTTAATATCTACTTGGATATTTTTTATTATTTTTTCAAATCCACTTGGATATATTATTTTATTTTGGTGGTACTTTGACATTACTAAAACGGTACCTTGGTTAATCAGAAAGAGATGATAGGATGAAGGTGGGTACTTCTTGAGGATTGAGAGGTTTTCAAAATCATTTTATTTTAATATGTGGGGTACACCTTGTATAGTGCTTAAATGGTACCTTTTAATCACATGAAATCAAAATACAAACAAATGTTCGGGTTTACTTTGCACAAATATCAGCTATCTTCAGGGACTCACAGTAGTTAATTGCAAAAGGAAGTGTTTCAAGAGACTAACCAGATCTGATCTCATGTTGGATCTTTTTCAAGAAGAAAAGTGTAAATATCTTGTGTATATATGTTAGTCTTATTTCTGTCACTTTGTACATATCGAAACTACTTTGACATCTCGAAACTACTATGTTCATATCGAAACTAGTTTTCCCTATCGAAACTACTATGTAAATATCGAAACTAGTTTGCCCTATCGAAACTACTATGTAAATATCGAAACTAGTTTGCCCTATCGAAACTAGTTTGCCCTATCGAAACTACTCTGTAAATATCGAAACTAGTTTGCCTTATCGAAACTACTCTGTAAATATCGAAACTAGTTTGCTCTATCGAAACTACTCTGTAAATATCGAAACTAGTTTGCTCTATCGAAACTACTCTGTAAATATCGAAACTAGTTTGCCCTATCGAAACTACTCTGTAAATATCGAAACTAGTTTGCCTTATCGAAACTACTCTGTAAATATCGAAACTAGTTTGCTCTATCGAAACTACTCTGTAAATATCGAAACTAGTTTGCTCTATCGAAACTACTCTGTAAATATCGAAACTAGTTTGCCCTATCGAAACTAGTTGTTTCGACAGGGGCATTTTTGTCTTTTGTTCCTCGCAAATTTAAACGCCTGCATAAATTAATCCCTCCCTTCACTTCTTATTCACTCGTCTTTTTCGCAAACCCTATTCATCTTCTCCGTCTCTCACAAACCTATCAAGCCTTGGTCTGAGTTGCAAGATATCAGTGATTATTCACCTGATTTTCCCGTAGTCACCAACGTCTCCATCATCAGGTAAAGTCACTATTTCATTTGAATGATTCTTGCGAATCAAAAGACCTAGAGTTTCAAAATTTCAAAATCAGTTCGACTGAATCTTCATAATCTCAGTCGTATCCGTGTTTGCATACATCTTTATCATCTGAGAACTCACTTTTTATGTGTATTCTTGCAGAAATCATACTCGCTTTCGGTAAGACGAATATCCGTCATTCACAGGCCACTCTAAAACCTTTCATTTGCTTGTTTATATTGTCTGAGTATAATGAATCAATAGGGGGTTTGGGTTTCAAAACTAGTTAGTTTCGATAAAGGAGTTCAACTCCTTCAAAAAGTTTTTAAAAGGTTTTTAATCGAAACTACTGGTTTCGACACCCAAACTTGACCTAATCTGTCTATCGAAACTAGTTTGTTTCGATAAGTTCATCTCTATCGAAATTACTTAGTTTCGACATTGTTGATTTCAGAATTTTTATAAGTGTTGATCAAAGCTCATTGACCCTATCGAGACTAGTTAGTTTCGATAAATTCATCTCTATCGAAACTACTTAGTTTCGACAGTGTTGATTTCAGAGTTTCTACAAGTGTTGATCAAAGCTTATTGCTTCTATCGAAACTAGTTAGTTTCGATAAGTTCATCTCTATCGAAACTACTTAGTTTCGACAGTAAGGATTTCTGATTTTTTCTAAGTGTTGGAATACTTAGTTTCGATATTCAGAACCTTTACTCATTGATGAATTTTACAGGTATGGATCTCGTATTCGTGAAGAGGCACAATGTCTGTGCATTCCTTAATAGCAATGATCCGAAAGCTGCTGAATTTATTCCTGTCTTAAATTTTCTGGCAAACTCCAACATAAGTTTTGCCATCAGCCACAACCTGCCGGTTTTTGAAGCAACTATAAGACAATTCTGGGAAACTGCTGAGATAATAACAGTTGATAATGTGCAGCACATTAGGGCAACCGTACATGGCCAAGAAGTATTATTTTCTGAAGACACAGTTAGAGAAGCACTACAGTTAAATGACAATCCAGAAGCACCCGTTGAGTTCCCAATCTTCTATGTGAAAGAATGCTTTAGAAGAATGGGTCATCCTGATGAGTTTAAGAATGGTCAAATAATCAAGAACTCTTTACCTAGCCATTGGAGATATATAGTGCATGTGTTTATTCATTGCCTATCAATAAGGAAAGGGGGTTTTGATTCAGCTAACAGTACTCTGGGATCAGCTATTTTGGGATTAACAAAGGGAAGAGACTACAACTTTTCTGGTTTCATATTCACTCAGCTGAAGTATAACTTAACAGGAGCAGTAAAGGAGAAATTTCTAGCATATCCTAGATTTCTACAAATTATCATCAATCATCTTCTTCCAGAGATTCAACAAGGTGGAAACACTTTTGTTTTTTATAACATGATAGCCAAAACTCTCAGCTACATGAAAAGCACCAGCAAAAGGACCAACAGGGTGATAGCTGACATTCCCCTGTTTGGTCATGTCATTGGAGAAGAAGAAGAGTTCATCCCTGACATTGATCTTGACCTTGAAGAAGAAAACTTATCATCAGATGAAGAGCTGGAAGCTGAAATTGAAATAGACATTCCTATTGTACAAGAAGAAGATCAGCAAATTCTTGCCTGTGATAGAGGCCCCCTTTGTTGAAGAAATACAAGTAGTTCAAGAGCCAGTAGTCATTGCTGAAGTTGATGTACAAGAGGTTGAAGTAGAAGCTGCAGAGTCAAGTGGGACTCTTGATGCAGGAATCTATGGATCAGACTATTACAAGTCTGATTCAGATGATAGAAAAGAGCAACTTGCATCTTCCTCTAAAAGGCAAATTGAATCAGGGTCTGATTTTGAAGAGGAGGAGCCTAGAGCTAAAAGGATAAAGACTGGATTGGAGGATTTGTCATCCTCGTCAGATTCATCATTCACTACTCCAGAACCATCCCCACATCCAACTCCACCTACCTCTCCACAACAGGCACCCATACCTACACCACCTACTTCTCCACAACAATCACCTATCCATACTCCTCCCACCTCACCACTTCATGGTTCAACCTCTCCTTTACCAAGAGTCAAGACTCTAAGTCTTGAAATGAAAAGACTTCAAGATAATCTTCAAAAGAAAGATACAGAGATTGAAGAATTGAAGTCCAATTTGAATGAAGTTAAGGAGGAAGTCAAAGACTTAAAGCTGAAGGTTGGAGGCTTACATACTCAAATAGATATTCAGCAGACTCAGCTGAAAACTCAACAAAGGCTGATAACAAAGCAACAAGAAGATTTCAAAGCCTTAGTTGAAACAGTTAAGCAGCTCAAAGACTCAATACTCAAACCTACACCTCAACAGCCAACCACCTCAACAGGACAGGGGGAGACTACATCAGAAGTTGAACCATCGTCTCCTGCCTTTGTCACTAATCCTGAATCTGCATTAATTATGTATACCGGTCACGGTACCAAGACAAAGGAGTCTGTTGAAGTAAAGGTTGAGGAGATAGAGTCTGACATTCCCTCAGCTAGTGAAAGAAGAGAAGCAAGGAAAAGAGGGAAGGGAGCTATGCCTGATATTGAAACTGTCATTCTGGATGAAGAAGATATACCATTTGATGATGAGCTGAATGCTCTTCTAGATGACATTGAAAACTTTGGCTATAATGACCTTCATCCAGAAATTCTAACCACTGAAGAAAAAGAGACTGAACGAACAAGATATTTTACTGAAGAAGGTGATGAGATTCAAACACTATCAGATGAAGAAGATGTTCAGATTAACCTCATCAAAGATAGCATTCCTGAACCAACCATTCCAGTATCTGGAACAACTCCAGCACAAGATCAACCTTCAACTGCTCCTGAACCTCCAATCTCAAGAAAGTCCTGGTTTAAGAAAATAATTCAGGAGGAAACTCCTAAGACATATGAGTGGATAGCCGAGCATCAAGAACTGAAAAGGCCTCCAATTGGATGGAAATACGATGCTGAAAGGAAGCTCTTTATCATCAGACGATATAGAGGGGGAGTTCAGCACTTCAAGAACATGACTGACTTCCAGACCCTTCCTTTTTATGACCTCAGGGATTTAGCAAAACTTCCACTTCAAAACCCTGGGAAGGTCATGATGGCTTATGACTTTGAGAAGTTTCTGCATTCTCAAGTCAACAACGATTTCAAAAGAATGAAGCCTAGAAAAACTCAGAAAAAGATCTCAAAGACTAGGTTTCATCCTAAGACTAAAAAGCCATATGTTTTCCTAAGATACAAGCCTGCCCAAACACACAAGACTATCACTATTCCAAAATCTGTACCTGTCCAGCTACAAACTTTCAGATAGTGGTTCTATAACCCAGTAATTGGCAGTGCAGTTATTGAATGTGAGGGCAAGGAAGACATCACCATGTTTGATCCAATGGAGCTACTGAAATTTCAACCTGAAGATCTGGAGGTGCTATTCCAGAATCACATTCAGGCTTATAGTGATGAAGATGAAGCTGATGCTAAAGCCTATCAAAGAATTGTATCTTTTCATGTCAAACCTTTCATCCCAAAGACATCTGAAGGACCAGCTGCTTGATGAAGAGCTGAAGACAGTAATGCAACAGCTTAGGGGGAGATTGTAGAGTCATATATTTTGTATAAGCTGTTGTCATTTATTGTATGTTTAATCAATTTTAGACTAGTTTACTTTCTGTCATTTCATTATTGTAATTTCAGTTTTCTATAATTAGTTAAGTCTGGGCCATCGAAACTACTTAGTTTCGATTGAGTCTGTTCAATCGAAACTAGTAGTTTCGATAGATGGTAGTTTCGACAGGTCTAAGTATCATTTGTAAATGGTCAATCGAAACTAGTAGTTTCGATTGACCATAGTTTCGATACCTGTCACTACTATAAATAGCCTAGTTTGAGATTGTTTAGGGTGTGAGTAGCGGCTGTAACCCTGAACTTTCTCTTTCACATTTTGCTTGAATCAATACAATCTGCAGTTGTTTATTCACTGTGTTCTTACATTTTCATATCCTTTGATTGTTGATTCATACTGTGGTTAGCTGGTTATCTTCACCAACACTGTTTCTATTACCTGTTTTTACCACCATACACACAGTTTCCGCCTGTGTGTGTGTGTAATCGATCATATCAGTGACTTCAAGAGAAATCTGGACCTATAAAATAGGTTGTATTAAGTTCCCTTACAAAGTGAAAATGTTTATGGAAGATTTATATTTCTGAAATTCTCTAAAAGTTTGATAAACGTTTGGTTTGAAAATAACGAGGTTGTTTAAATCTAATATGATGATTTGTTTATGAAGGAGATTGCCGGTATTATACTAAATCGTGTTGAATGAAGAAGGTGATGCTTGGAGAATCTTGATAAAAATATGACGGGTGTAGTTCACGCTCAACGTGTCAAATCAATGAATAATAACTTTAGATTTGGAATATATAAAATTTATTAAATGCTGAAATGTTAAACATTACTCAAAACATAGGGAAATGGTTTTCAAACTGAAAATTTAAAGACAATAAATAAAAATTTATGTTAACGTCTCTGGTAGCTTTCCACTAGAAGGAAGATAATCACTAAGACAAGCACCGCTATGACCACTCGGGTAGCCGATCTGGCTTCTGCTCTAGCTGTTTCCGTGCGATTCTCAAGCATTTCTTTTTCGAGGGTGGAAATTAACTCCTTTTGTTACCCTAATTGGTTTGCTAGGCTATCCATTCTTTGTCCTTGTAAGTCGTGCCTTATCTCGTGCTCCAGTATTTACCTCTCAAATTCTGAGGTCCTCACATATCGGTGAACGTCATCGATTGGAATTCCCATAGCACTAGTAGGTGCCATGGTACGCCTTACACAAGGGTTAGAATGATACGGGTCGGGCACCATATATGGGTCTCTTAGTGGGGGTGGTAACTGAGTGTGTAGATGGGGTGTCTGATACTGGTTTCTGGGTGGGGGTGATCCAGATGTTCGAAGTCTCGGGCCAGAGTTCCTAATCCAGTTTACCCTGACATCAAACCTTGGTCTAGCAGCTGGGTGTGTTTGTGACCGATACACGGGTGTCCCGATGTCTTCTTCCCAATCAGACTCTGCTCTAGGATGGTAAACCGGGGAGGAAGGAGAGTAGGAGTCCATGTCTAGCAGAAAAATAATGAAAAGGTTGTAAGTGATAATGAAACACTGAGTGTTAAATATAGGAGTTCTCACAGGTTTAGAGTTTGACTAGTCATAACATCAAGTCTTCACAATAGTATTTTAGAAATACACTTGACCTATAAGCAATGCATCCCTGAGGAGAATTCCCATGAAAGAGGGGTGGGTCACTAAGACACACTTAAGTACCATGTCTTTCCTTAGCCAGAATCCCTCATGGGCCTACACACTCTTCCAGCCATCATGTATTAATAGCATTATTGTTGGGCTCATGGTCATGATGAGAATTGTTATGGACTGGGCTTTGAGGCCCGAAAGTGAGGCTTATATATTGTAGTACGCTTCTTCTTCTTGGAGGGTAAGTGGGCTTCTTGTTTATTATTAATGGGCGTTAGGCCTAATAGTTTAGATTTAGATTACAAGAGGTGGGGACATTATATGTGTGAGTTTAAGGGTGCATGAAAAGCTAAGTGTGTATAAGTGTGTGTTAAAACTTAGGATAACACTTAAATGAATCAAATAGATAGCATGAATATAGTACAACAATTATCAAGCAGTGTGACACATAAATTATTAAATATTGTATCAGGTAGTGTATTTACTTATGATAGTATGTAAGAATATTCACACAAGGAGAAATCATGTAGCATGTAGTAGCATGGCATTGTATGGGTGTCCTAAGGTTATAGTCTAGGTCAAAAGTGTCTAATAACCTAATTCCCTATAACCAAGGATCTGATACCAATCTGTCACACCTCAACTGGCGGCGGAATACGTCGGGGCGGGACACGTAGACTGTTCATGAGCTCAAGGTTGACTAAATTGTAATATATTAAATTCATTTCAATTCAAACAAACATAAACCAATTCCAAAGTACATAAATGAAATACAAATTGTTCTTGAATTAAAATTAACTAAGTCCCAAAACCTATGTGTAGCAAGCCTTGATCAAAATCACACATTAGCACCTGAATCATGAATAAAATAAGGTCAACTAAAAAGTTGGTGAGCATACACAGGTTTGTACATAGATAGTATATAGATGTGAATTAACAAATCCTTACATAACATGATAAAATAAGGCATTTATGGGGAGCAACTATTGTGTACCAAAGTACAATCAAACCTTTGTAACTAGCATGCAAATTGTGTTGTCAGTAACAATCACCCCAATCTGTGTGGGTTTGTCAGACTCAATAGATCTATCATTGTTAACCGTCGGCTTGAATAGTTAATGATTGCACATAAATTGCACACAAAAAGTTAACACACCTAGCACTCAAACATAAAGCTCAAATTTTGTATACATGAATGTAAAGAGGATTTGTGTTTGTGTAGTTTGTGTAATGGTAAGCAATTGTGTGTATAGAGTTCATGTTTCACCCCAAAAAGTGTAAAAGAGTAAAAGGGGCTATGTAATACTCACCTGTATCAAAGATGTTGATAGCACAAGAGACTAGGTATCGAAGTGATCCTTGCAACTCACAACATTAACCTAGAGTGTATTGTATATGAATCTAGATTAATAATGCGCACAATAGTCTATGGCCAAGTCTAGGATTGAAATGGATGTGTGTACAAAGGGTTTGAGTTGTAGTATGTAAAGGAGTGTGTAGGTGATTGTGGTTTGTACTTGAATGGGTGTTTTATAAAATGAAAAATTGAAATGAATAGTTTTAGAATAATTGAATTAGGGTTTGGGTTTGAATAACTAAATAAATCAAATAATAATTTTTATTTATTTGTTTAGTTAGAAAAATAGTGTGGAAGTTATATTTATTTAAATATAAATTAAATAAATGATTTTACTTATTTATTTATGAGAACGTGTCAAAATATAGTATAGATATTTATACTAAATATAATTTTAGACTCTAAGCGGATTATTAAGGTAAATTAATTTATCTAAATAAAAAGATAATGTATCTTTTCAAACAAAAGAAATGTAAATATATATTTAGGAATGTTATATTTTGTTTAAACATAGTCTAAACCCTAATTAGAATATTAAGGTAAAAATGATGAGAAACATGTTTTTAGGTAATTCTTTTAAAACAAAATTATAAAACTAGTAGTTTAATTGTTTTAATTAAAATCTTAATAATCTTAATTATAATAAACCTTTAAATGATTCATAAAATGTAAAAAATATATGTCCTTAATTAAAATTGATTCATTTTAGCACAATTTAGTTCTAAATGGATTTTGAGACTATAAAATAATTTTTATACATTTAAATTGTTGTTTAAAACTGATTTTAAAAAAATAAGCAGCTCACCCGGTTCGAACCCGGGTGGCTGTTATGTGAGTCTCAGGCCACAACCGCTGGACCAAGGGATGTACCCCTGAAACGAATCTGGTTCAAATTACTATTATCGTGAACAAGGCAGGAGACCGGGGCGCAAAAAGGTTTGTGGTGTATGGGTTTCGAACCCATGCCATCTAGCCCGACGGTGCAGTGGCTTACCGGCTGGGCTATATGGTTTTGCTGATAAATAATGAAATATAAAATTATAAATGCGTTAAATGGATCAAAATAGGATTCCCAAATTCAAATCGTTTGAGCGGTTCAAGAACCCTAATAGCAATCGAGCCCATACAACCTGTTGATACAATTTGATAAGGGGCTAAAGATATACATTCAAAAACGAATCTAATGGCCTAAATCTTACTTGATATGGTCGAGTAATGAAGGCTGACGGCTACGATTTCAGTTCCGATGTTCTTGGTACTTGATTGGGGAGCAGAGGTGAAATGGGAGTCGAATGAGCGTTTAGAGAGCTTGTAATGTGTTGTGCGAAGGGATGTGAGGGGTTTAATTCGTTTAATTTTATCCTAATTGCACGATTTGATTACGGTTTGGAAGTGAAAGATTGTCGGAGCGATTAACGCGTGAATCCGATCAATTGAGAGTGAATTGGGTCACGTTATGATACCAGGTACATGCAAGATGTATTAGAGCATGATTTACGGGTGCTAATTCCATCTGATTACTAGATTGAAGGTTGATAACGCGTTTTGACTTCTAAGAAGTCAAACTATTCAAAATTTGAATTTCAGTCGCGGGTTTGATCAAATTGTAACTGTAATTGGGCTTGGGTGTGGTCTATAAGCATTTGCACATGAATGGGAAGTCCATAGTAATGGTTTTGACGATTCTTAATGCGGGAATTCTTTGATTTGGGCCTTGTTGACTTTCAAAGTCAAAATAGATCAAGAATTTGAGTGGCAAGTCAAAATTTAGGTCAAAAGATTCAATGCCAAGAGTGAAGGTTCATGTTAGGAGTTCATGTGCTTCAAAAGGGCGTCAATATGGGAGTCCAAATGCTTGAAGGTTCAAATCCAACTTGTTAAAATAAAACATGTATATATATAAATGTATGCATCAACTTTTAAAGTTAATACTTTATTAATGTAAATGTGTTATAGTCCAAATACACATCTCACGTGCCAATGTAAGTATATCTGTTTAGAATAAACTCTCACAAATACTTGGTCCTCTAATTTGGTTTTAGATTAGTATGTAGATATGAAAACTCAAAAATTGTTTTGATGAGACTTTGAATTTAAAATATAACATAGGGTATGGAATGATGATTATTGTGTAAATACATGAAAATCAAGGATGTTACAGAGTCAAAGATCCTCACACAGGCATAGACTGGTATAACGTCATCTGGCCTGCTCCCAAGACAGTCAAGATAGTGCCTGTTCACAAGAAAATGTGAGTAAATACTCTAAGAGATTTTCAGTACTGGGCATATGATCCAGTTTCTGCCGAAGCTCTAATAGTCACTGATCAAGCAGAGTTGAGGATACTGGATCCATTTGACTTGTCCAAGTTCGGTGAGGAAGACATCAAAGTGTTAGCAAGAAACTAGATTAGACATGAGCAGCTATGGGAAGAGCAAGCAAAGATATTTACAGTTGCTGCTGCTGACATCCTGAGGAAGAAATTATATGCTGGAAGTGGAGATCATGGTGAAGACATCAACTTTTAATAAGGAAAGCTTAATCCTAGGGGGAGATTGTTATACCTAGACTTTTGGTTATGATTAAGCTTTCTATTAATGTATTGTAGGGTGTAACCGTGAACCAAGGGTTCACAGTTTGGGTAGATTGGGCCGGCCATTGGGGCCGAGTATGTGTATACGGGTCTAGGTTAGTTGACTAGGTATATATATATGTATACCCTAACCGAATAGGGTTAGCGGTTGTTTTCGTTTTTCATTGTAATTCTCTTGATCAATCCAAGTATTTTACTTTGAATCTTTGTGTCTTGAATCACCACAATCTATAGTTTCCGCCTATTGATTGTGAGACTTGATATCGTGTTCTTATTTGTGTGTTTATTCGAAGATCCATAGAGATTTGGGACTTACACTCTTTTTTAAAATTAAGAGCCTTAGATGGAATAGTTATGAAACTTGTTTATTATTTAGTGAAATTTTTTCTTCACAATTACCTCCAACTTCGGGCTAAATTCAAAAATAAAAGAATCACTAAATAGTAACAAGTTTTATATATGTTTCATTTAGATCACTTAATTTAAAAAAAATAACGTTTATAAAAGAAATTCACCATAATAATACAATATTGAAACTTCAGTGATTTTGTTGCGGTTGAGAGAACGTCCTTGTAGACTACATGCAGGTGCGGATGAACTAAGACCCTAGGGGTGGGGAAGGCACCCCTTTAACCAAAAACTTTTAGTGTTAAATTGGGTTAAAAACTGTTTGGGCACCTGCATGTTTTGTCAAACCAAATTCTTCAAAATCAGGGACTATGGCCGTTCCAAAATCGTCGACTATAATCATTCCAAAATTGAAGGCTCATCATTAAATCCAGAATTACAGATAAACAGGTTCATCGCTAAATCCAACTATCGTCATTCCAAAATCATTTGCAGGTCCTGCTATTATCTTAATTTGTATTCATGTTTTTCCTTTTAAGATTGGAGTGGGGTTTGCGATTTTACTTGAGAAATCTTTAAAAAAAAAAGGAGAACAATTATGATGAATAAGGTCCATGTGTTTATCTATGAAAGAAATGTATGCAACTTTCTTTTATCTTTTTGCCCTATATTGCAATTTGGAATCTTGAAAATAATTATAAATTTTAAGATTTTATAAGCCTATTCGAATTTAGAACTAATTACACGGATGGTCCCTGTGGTTTGGCCAAATTATGATTTTCGTCCCTAGGATTCAAAAATTACAGGGACGGTCCAAGAAACTTTCATTTCGTTACACTGACGGTCCCTGAAGTGGATGGGGATTAACTTTTCTATTAAAATTTTAAAAAATGACTAAAATACCCTCTTCTCTTCTGATCTTCATCCCCAGCCCCTTCTCCCCTCTTTCATGACTCCCCACCAGCCTACCACCAATGCATGCAACATCACCATCGTCATCTCATCTCTGGTCAACATCTCCCCCTTGTTTATGTATCTCCGGCCACCCTACCTTCTCCAGCCATTTTCGTTCCCCCTAACCCCCAATACCACCCCACCTTCTTCGCCCCAAGCCTCATCGTCTTCCCTAACCCTTCTTCATCGTCAACGAGATTCCAACAAGGTATCGGTTGAAAAATAACTTACGCCATGGCTATATTTTTACTAACCAAAAAGCTACTGGAAACATGGATTCGTAATCCTAACGCTAAGTGTTCTATTCTTCTATTAGGATTAACGTTTGCAGATGGCTGTGAATGATGTTTATGGTGATGGGCGATCACTGAGTGGGGTGGGGGTGGAACGGGGTGGGGTGTTGGTGCGGTGGCCGACGGTGTTCTTTCGAGGAAGAAGAACCATCTCTGGATTCTGTGGGGTGACCTTGTGATACCGCCGTCTCCGGCTAAACCTCCTTCTCCGATGGAGGAAGACGTCGGCGACGATGGTGGCAGCCATGGTGGTGATAGTGGCAGTTGTGTCTAGGGTTTTACCTTTTTAAAGGTGGAGTGATTTTAATTTATTTAAGTTTTTATTATTATTTTTTAAAGATGGGCATTTTAGTCTTTTCATGATCACTTAACAGAAAAAGTTAACTCTCATCCACTTCAGGGACCGTCAGTGTAACAAAATCAAACTATGTTGGACGAAATTTGTAATTTTTGAATCCCATGGACGAAAACCATAATTTGACCAAACCAAGGGACCATCCGTATAATTAGTTCTCGAATTTATTGATACAATTTGGAATTAATTATTGATGTTAGGATTTTAAAATGATAGTTGCCTTAAGACCCCTAAAATTAGGATTTAAATATGTCTAAATAAAGCTAAATATAGGTGTACTTAAATTGGATTATTACTATTTCGAGTATCTATATCGGTTAGATTGTCCCAATTTATCAGCCGATTGTCCCAATTTAAGTCCCAAGATGATGTTTTGTTGTAATATTATTATTGTAGTTAGGGAGTATATAAATTCACAACTATTAGATGTTAAGGTATTTTTAGGAGTCTAATTTGAAATGTGAATCTTTTATTGCTTTTAGAAATTAACCGAATAAATTATTATTGTTTGATCTTTTTTGCCTGGTCCATTTTTAGCATATTTGACACGTCTTGACCGATCAATTTTTAGCATATTTGGCCCGTCTTGAGTCTTGACCAGTCCATTTTTGGCACCCGCTGACTAAAAATCCTGGATCCGTCACTTACTCATGTCTAGCCTTTGATAAAAAAAAAGTTGTAATATGTAGAAGCTAACAAACAAGGAGACCGATGAATCGCTTTTTTTATATTCACAAGTAGTAAGAACATACATGACACAAAAACCTAATAGATTTTCATGGGTTTTAAATACATTTGCAGATTTGTTGGTCTAGTTGATCAAACAGGTGGCTGCAAGAGAAGAGCAGCCCCAAAAGCAACCTTGAGTTACATATAATGTGCAGAAGAAATATCCTGGGCACCAACCTCATACACGTTACCAGACTTTTCATCATTCACTTTAATGCTTGACGAGCCTGAAATCGAAATCATAATCGTAATTAGGTTGAGCTAATAAAAGAGTCGGTAGATTCATATTTGAATCGGCTGACAAATGGGCTAGAAAATGGTCCAACTTAAAACGGGGAATAATCTAAATCCCATCTAGAGTTCCAATTTTGATGTTAGATTGTTTTTTTTTTGTCAAATTTAGCAAACTTAATTTATTCTGTTTTTATTGTAAAAAAGAATGAATATTTGAATTTATTTATGGCATTCAATAAAACTTAAATTTTGCTCTCAAGAGTAATCTTTTATCTTTTGTGCTTCTGCTCTGCGTCAGTAACCCGAAAACATGACCTGATTTTATCGACTTCAAATCATAATAATCAATTTAACCACACATGATCTGATGGCCAATCATCAAAAGTTTAATGGTCAGATGATTTTGTCCATGTAGAAGATTTGTGAAAGTCAAGTCAAAAGTCTGATCTTTCCAAATTCTGTGTACACAATAAATACATGAACATAGACAAGTGTACTTACAGTCATGATCAGTCCATCCAATGGCTTGATTTTCCATATCATATGTGACCAGCTTATCTGACAGAACAAGATCTGCATATATGAAATAGAATAATGAAATTCAAGTCGGAAAAGAATTGTGTTGGCTATAAAAGGAGATACTAGTTTTGAGTTTTGATCTACTAAAAGTATTTGAATGGAATGGAATGTGTTTGAAGCTTCAAAAACAATAAAATATTTATGCTCATATTTAAAATGTCCATATAGTAATAATATGTTATGTGAACAAGAAAAGAAATATAATATAGTTTAAAGTGTATATTAAATAAATATATAATTACTATAGTAATAATTTAGAGTAAATGTCATTTTCGTCCATTTGGTTTAATCATTTTTTTCCAATTTCATCCAAAAAGTTTATTTTTCTCTTGTGTATCTTCGTGGTTTACAAAACTTGTCAATTACATCCAACTGGTTAACTCCATTCTTATTTTAAGGTTAAATGAGGGGTATTTGTGTCTTTTTATATATTTCTTTAAAATAAACATATTGATTGAGTTAAGTGATTAGACACAATTACCCCTCATTTAATGTTAAAATATGGATAGAGTTAAGTGATTGGATGAAAATAACAACTTTTGTAAACCACAAGGATACACCGGAGAAAAATAAACTTTTTGGATGAAACTGGCAAAAATAGCTAAACCACAAGTACGAAATGACAGTTTACTATAATAATTATTTATAAAGTGAGAAGAGAAATAAAAATTACCACCCAACAAAGTTATTTCATCTCCAGTAAAGGTTACTGTTCTGAAAACCAATGCAATATTCATCATCCTGAATAGAGGAGGTAATACAAACCGTTAATAAAATTCAAGTGACAAGTTATATTATTTTTTTATAAAAATACGTACCGAAACTTTGAAGAAATATTGATGGGGAGAAACTTTCAATAAAAGTGAATTCTCAAAATGAAAATTAACAACAGGAAAACCATCATCAATGCTGCATTATGAGAGAAATAAGAGACAAAATAAGTCAATTTGGTGAAATCTAAAGTCAAAATAGACAAATTTTTAGATTCTCAAATGCAAAATTGAGTTAAAAAAACATGTAAAAGAATCCTTACTTCCCAGAGTACTTGTAGCATTTAAACAACTTCTCGACTATGTGCGGCTTGTTGTTGGCTGGTGCAGCCATGATCTGGTTCAAAAGGATAACAATGAAAGTAATTTATAAAGAAAAATGATTCATATATATAAGAAAAATAACTTAAATGTAGAAGCAAATGGTGCCTAAATATTTCATCATACCTTTCCATTAGTTGGTTGTAAACCTCATCAGGAAAATAGGCCAAGGTGGTACCACTATCAACTATAGCTGCTTGTTTCTTTATAAAGTCAAATATACTTGTTGGGAGTTTTACAGCATCACCATTCACATCGATCGACTCCAATGCAATATTAAAATGTGTCCTACGCGGGTACATTAATCACAGCTTCAAATTACCAGTAACGGGTTCTCATAGTTACAAAAAAAAGTCATCGTGGCATGATTGTGTGACCAAAATTTCATTGCAAATTTCCCCCAATTTTAAAGACATTTTGTTTCAAATTTTGTATTCCATCGTGAAATTGTTGGCATTTGTTGATCACATGCTATCTTAGATAGGTAATCTTTAAGTTCTAGGTTCATTTTGATTTTTGATGACAGTATAGAGAACATATAATGCTGCCATACCTAGTGAGGATCCAAGATTTTCTAGTAGAATATGCACTACAATAACAATATTTCAGTTTTTTTTTATATATTTACAAAGAACTATAAAAATTTGCAGAGTACCCTGGCTTTCATGTAGGTGCATCATATACCATGTATACTAACAGGCCTAAATGATGAATTCTATAACTCTATTAAGACGCTTTTTGTACTCGAATTCATTTACAACTCTATTTTATGTCATTTCCAATAAGTTTGTAGGTAATTTTGTTCTAATTAGCCTTCAAGGGGTGGTGCAGTGGTAAGCACATGATTCCCCTCTAACAGAGTTCTCAGGTTCGAATCCGGCTTCCACTAGGGCCACTTGCCCAGCGCAAGCTGCGATTTGTCTGATCTCGTTTGTTAGCAGGGTATTAATGGATCCCATGAGTTTTCCAGTCACAGGATCTCATGGTTAACAAAAAACATTGTTGTTATGATAAATTAATCTTGTAAGATATTGATGGGCTCATGGGCATATCAGTAATGTTGTTTCACTCACAATCAATAAACACAATCCAATGACAAAGAAAGATAACTTACGGATCATCCAAAATTGGCGTTGTTTTAATTTTTGGCTCCACTACTTCTCCAATAGCAAAAATGCCACCTCCTTTCTTACCATCCAAGCAATGTGAGAATGTTTTCTTCACCTTTTTAGCAGAAGCAAGCTGTGAAAGCAGAGAAGTATTTGACTGCCCTAATCCAAGAATACCATCTAGTGCTAGATAAACTTGGTAAATTGTATTGTATATTGATTGTGTGAATAAATGTAATATAATAGGGTCCTATATATAGATTTATACAAAGCATCATTAGGGCCGGCTATTAGAGTCTAGGGACGGGCCCATACTATACAAACATATCGACTAATACTCCCCCTCAAGCTAAGGCCGGGGACCGACTCTTAGCTTGGACTTCAAAAAGAGAAAGCGTTCTGATGGCAGCGGCTTTGTGAACACGTCAGCAATTTGATCATATGTGGAAATAAACTGAATAGATAACTTCCTTTGGGCAACCTTCTCTCGAACAAAATGAAAGTCTACTTCCACATGTTTTGTTCTGGCATGGAAAACTGGATTAGCGGATAAGTATGTGGCTCCTAGATTGTCACACCATAGGATTGGAGCAATCCGCATAGAGACACACAATTCTCTCAACAAAGTTTCAAGCCAAGTTAATTCAGTAACTGTATCAACCAAGGCCTTGTATTCAGATTCGGTAGATAACCGAGATACAGTCTTTTGTTTTCTGGCTGACCATGAGATTAGATTTGCCCCAAGATAGATAGCATATCCCCCCGTGGACCAGCCCAATTGTAACGAACCAAATCCGGGTTCGTTTTTAAATAAATAAATATTTCTAATTAATATTATGGTGAAAATAATATTTTAGAAATAAGTTGAAACAAGTGGGTTTCAAGTTAGTGATAGGTTTATATTAGTTTTTAATTAATTTTGGAATAAAAATGAGTGAAATGGAAGTTGAGGGGGTAAATGTGTAACATGGCAAAATCTGCCATTTTGACTAGTGAAAGTCAAAATTGTCTTCATTTTGGATGAAGAGATTGATGGTTAGAAGAGAAAAAAAGGGTCTTGAAGTCCAATTTCGTGCATTTGAAGCTTGTTTTGTGAAGGTTTTGGCTCACACATCACCTTCCTAACATCAAGTAAGTGATTATCTTCCTTTGATTTAACTTTTGAATGTGTTAGTCGGTGGGTTTTGTAGAAATCCGGAAATTATGAATGCATGTGGTTAATTGGTGTTAGATTGTTGATAATCCAGCTAAACTAAAGGTATAGAATGGTGATTAACATCCTAGAACCCTTTGATTATGATTATGAGAAGTTAGGGTTCATATGGAGAAAATTGGGGGTGTTTGGATTATGGTGATAGGATGTTGAATTAGTGATGATTAAGTGTTTATATGGTGTTAGACACTTGAATGAACACCAAATTAACCTAATGATAATTATTGAATGAAAAATTAGTGTCAAGGAATTGGAAAGGAAACTCAAGTAGGTGAGTTTGGATTGAAAGAGGGTGTTTGGATATGAGAATAACCCAAACAGGTCAGTTTGGGTTGGGAATGGGAAATTGGGTTGTGAACCCAATTATAATGTGATTTTGATGTATGATTAGATTACTAAACTAGGTGTATATGTTTAGGTAATCAAATTGCAAAACTTGAAGGTGGTGTGGGATCTTCTAACCCGAAAGGTAAGTGCTTTTGCACTTACTTAGTATTGATGATAAATGGTGTTAAATGCAATGTGGTATGCATAATGTGTATGAATGTGTATGAACTAGTATGTGTAAATAAATGAATGTAGTTATAGTTGTAATACTATAATAGATATGTGTATATGAGGTTATGGTTTAAATACCATAATGGAAATGAGGTTATGGTCTAAGTACCATAATGGAAATGGGATATGAGGTTATGGTTTAAATACCATAATGGAAATGAGGTTATGATCTAAGTACCATAATGGAAATGGGATATGAGGTTATGATCTAAATATCATAATGAAAATGAGGCTATGGCCTATGTGCCATAATGGAAATGGAAACGTGCTAATCTTGAATGACAAATGAAAAGAATGGAACTTGTATGGTGTTATGTAAGTTGTAAGTAGCCTAATGTCAAATTGGGTGGAAACGGGTCAAATGGGTGAATGTGTGAAAACAAGTAGATTATACTTGTTAGATTTGTTTATCTTCATTACTAATAGTTGATATATGTTGTGTTATGTAGGAAAAGCTCCGATGTAGTCAACGTCAAGTCAAATTGGCGAAAGGAGGATTCTCGTATGCATTTTTGGTGTTTATGGGGTTTAAAAGAAAATCCTTAAAGTGTTGTGTAAATTGATACATGAATTGTTGTTTTGGTATTTATAATGGGGTTCTGATGTTTGCAAATGATGTTTGAAAGTTTTGGTCAAATACCGAAGTGTTGGGAATTTTTAGTGACATGTTGATATGGTGAAAACATGGAAAATTTGGCTAAGTGTTGAATCTGGGAGAAAAACCTTATTTTCTATTTACCGAGTGTTTTCGCGGTACGCGAAGGTTGGGAGAGGGTTCTTCGCGCATCCGGCCCGAAAATTTTGAGCCTCTTCGCGGTACGCGAAGATGGCTGCCTGGTCTCTCGCGACACGTGAAGGTATAAAAAAAATAATAAAAATAAAAATTCTTGGGATAAATGCTTTCGCGCGTTTAAATGTTTTATTAATTGGTGTTTCAATTAAGGGTGTTACACCAATCTACATCAGAAAATGTTGTTAAGTTGTGAGTATCTGTATAGGCATGTAGGACAGGAGAAGATTTGCTGGAGATCAGAAGACCATGATGGGTTGTCCTGTGTAAATAGCGTAAGATACGCTTAACAGCTGACCAATGATTTTCAGTAGGGGAATGCATGAACTGACAAACTTTATTGACCGCAAAGGTGATGTCAGGCCGAGATAGTGTAACATACTGTAATGCACCAACCATTTGTCTTTACTTAACCGGATCATCAAACAAAGAACTGTCACCAAGATGAAGAGAGGCACCGGTGGTGTAAGGTGATGGTACCGGTGTGGACTTTGACAATTTTGCACGGTCCACCAACTCAGTAATATATTTCTTTTGAGAAAGGATGACATCGGATCCTGATCGAACCACTCCAATGCCCAAAAAATAAGATAGAGGCCCCATATCTTGTATAGCAAATGATTGACTGAGACGATGCACAATGTGATCAATGGCCTGGGTGTTATTTCCATCAACATACACTAGCATATACATGAGTGTCCCATTATGTGAATAAATAAATAAAGAAGGATCAGTTTTAGACCCCCTGAAGCCGAGAGCAATCAAAGCAGAAGAGAGACGTTCGAACCATGCTCGGGGTGCCTGTTTGAGACCATACAAGGATTTATGTAAAAGGCACACATGATTCGGCTTACCGGGGTCAATAAATCCATGTGGTTGTTTCAGATAGACTGTTTCTTTTAGATCCCCATGCAGAAATGCATTTTGAACATCAAGTTGTCTTAGGGACCACCGATTTGTAACTGCCAGGGAGAGGACAACCCTAATGGTGGTGGATTTCACCACTGGACTAAAGGTTTCAGTGTAGTCTATGCCAGCTTGCTGATGAAAACCTTTTCCAACCAAACGCGCCTTGTAGCGCTTAATTGCCCCATGTTGATCTCGTTTCACTTTATATACCCATTTGCAAGCAACAACATTAGTGTTTGGAACACGTGGAACCAAGGACCATGTACCATTACGGATAAGTGCGGAATATTCATCTGCCATAGCCCCCGAGAGGGAGTTCAGCGGCCGATAGAATTCTCTGGTGGCGGTTGGCATCATGAGATTTGAGTGCATTCAAAGACGTATTAATTCCGGCAAATTTATGCTGAACCTGGAAAACCACATTGGCCGATGCCAAATTACACAATTGAGCAACAACAAACACGATCACCAAACCAACTCCTCATGTATTCAGATCCATATCTCAAAATTAATAACAAACTATACGTAATTTTAAATGGTTTTATGAAATCGAACAAAACCTAATCCTGTAATTAAAAACATGCAATTGGAATGAAGGAAAGGAAGGGGGGCGATTTTACCGAAAGCATACATACGATTGTTTGGTTTAAGGTTTTGCTAGCATGGTGGTGGAGATCAATGGCCGCTTAACCTTTGACTTTGAGTAGTTGTTATTTATGACCCTTATACTTTTGATGGAGTATTCACTTTTTTTCAGAATTACCATCCCTTTCATTAAATTATTCATAACGCCTTTTCAACTATAAATAACGGACGGTGTGTGTGTCATGCCCGTGGTACTACTACTTGAATGTTTGATAGGTGTGTGTATGATAGAATAATATAAACGGGTTCGGGTTTGTTTCAGGTTGAACCTACGAGTCCGTTTCCCTGAACGTGTCGTGTTCGTGTGAACTGACGGATTTGCGGGTTGATCCGTTTAACCCATTTGTTTTTTTTTTAACTTGTATTTTATGTAATAAATTAAATTGATTGGGCATTTTCTTCCAAAATTTACAATTAAAAGGGGAATTTGACATAAGATTATATAAATAAAATATAATTGTTTTATATGCATTTATATTTTTTGTTGTAAAATTATAACTTTAAAGTGCATTAATATGAGAAAAAATAAATAAATAAAAAATCAGGCTAAACAGGTCGTGTTCATGTCAACCTGCGGATATTCGTGCCGTGTCCGTGTTCATGTTCATATGTCTAACATGATTTTTGGGTTCGTGTCAGGTTAAACCCACCAATCCACAAACACAACCGGTGTTATACGACCGGTTTAACACCTGTATTAATAGATACTCATTTATTAACTTACAAAACGAAGAAAGTCACGAAACGAGTATTCATGTTTTAAAGATGTATTTACACTAGATGGAAATGTTAGTTTTTTCTTACTAATCACTTTTTAGTCCGTCTGATTAGATTTTGATGAAAGAGTGGAAGCGCTTTTTTAATACACTAAACGATAGAATGTACGTCAAATTAATAAATCAATTAGATTCTAAATTTTAATTTTATGTTTTGTAGTGATAAAATAATTAGATTAACATTTAAAAATTTAGATAAAAGTAAAATATTTTTGATTAAATCTTTACGGTAAAATTTTGAATGGAGTATATAATTATTTGTATACTAGGTTATAGACCCATGTATTACACGGAATTGTATAATATAAATTACATAACTGAAGTATTTTTATTATATATAAAAATAAAAGTACAATTACAATTCACTAATCTTTAAATACTTCTTTGTACACAATATTTGTTATTTTGTTGGTAATTTTACCAAATTAACAATGAAGGGCATGAGCATGTTTTAAAACTTGTTCCTGGCGTGACCCGGGATTATCGGGTATAAACGGTTTCCATTAGACACATCGTGTATAGTCAATCATGACCTCCAGCTGCAGAATCGTGAAAGAAAGTCAATCCCGATTTAATGAAAAAATACAGTTTATTATACGTGAAGTTCAAGATTTGTTGCCACAATAATAAAATCAAATATATTGTTTCGATAGCCTTTTTTCTAAAGCGACCTGTTTCAACCCAAGCCCATTTTGACCCGTCTGTCCGGGCTTAATTTAAGGCTTGTGAATATACCTAAGCTTTGGGGTTGACCCTTCCAAGAGATCCACGCATTCTTGACTTGATCCAATTGAGAATCTGGAATCCTTGTGTTTCTATATAATAATAATTCAACCCATTCCTTCCAAGGAGGTCTGCAAGGATCCAAGAATTTTGAAACTTGAGGCAACATTATTGATTTGTATAAATTTGGTAGCACCCACTACAACAGAACATTATAAATCTTGTAATTTGATTCTGCATAAACATAACACAAACTAAAGGTGGCAATTTCGACCCATTATTATTTCAAGAACAACTTTATAACATTAATCAGATGCAATAGCATCAACTCACTCTTGTAAATGAAAGCAACAAACACTTTAATGTTTCTCGCATGATACTATAACTAATGCATATATGGAACTGCAAAGATATCATCTTAAACTTTTAACCCATGCTTTATCATATGCAGGAAAGAATGTCTCATGATATCTGTCATTATCAACCCTGGATGTACCAAGTTTACTGTAATATTTGCCCCTTCTTTCTGTATTTCAATTTTAACCAAATACGAGGTTAAATTAAAATCGTTTGACATATCGTAAGAACAAATTTAATACCTTTAATCGTTGAGAGAGTTCATTTGTTGCAATATATTGGCTAACTTGGACTGGTCGTATGCCTTTTTGTAACTATTCAGAAAATTATTAAGATCCAAAGTTAGTGAATTCATTCAATACACTACATATCTATTCAATCTAGATAGTAAGTTCAACAAAAAGTTTGTTACTGTAGTTTGTATTATGAAAAAAATTAACTTGAATGTATGATCAAACATCTCAATTTGTATGATGTGAATAATAAAATATTGTTGAAGTAGAAACTTGTTAAAAATATGTAAATGTATCATCTGAAACATGTGGAATCCACATGAACAGAGGATGATATGATATAATATCAAAATGAAACATTGCAGCCATTTTAATGAAGAAAATTCATCAAAATAATGCATCTCAAGTATATCCAAATTAATCAAAATATCACAGTGGACAATCAACAAGTTGTTAAATAAATAAAATCTATATAATATGAAATCAAAAGGCCATAACCATTAGAAGATAAAAATGTGATTTGGACATGTTCAGGTTAGAGCGGAGCGATTTAAAAAAAAATATTATTTGGATTCCGGTCATGATGGTTCAAGTCAGCGTTGCAGTTTAAGAAACAAAAACACACAAACAAAAAAACTGTACATCTCAAATCAAAATTATTTTTATTTACGAAACTTTCACATATCAAATGGAACAAAACAATTGATCTCAAGTTCAATCACAGATCAATTTAATTTGCAAAGCAAAAAAAACAGTTAACAATGCACCATTATCCTATATCAAAATGGGTCTACTGTATACCCACATTCCTCTATGTTATGGCATCTTGAGACAGCAGAAATCAATTTAAGTAGCAAAGCAAAAAAATGACACATTATAAAGTAAAATAATTTGTTGTAAAGACTGTTGATACCAATCAATAATTGGTATAACTTAATGGTATGAAAACTTTGTTTAAGCTTCCAAAAAATCAGAGAAAGATAACATATATGGGGCAAAACGTACAGTCAAGCAAAAAATATCATTATTTTACTTTAGAATCGTGAATGAGAACCAAAGATTGAAGGATGAAGTCAAAGCCAGGCGCCAATTCGGAGAAGGAGAACAGGTCGTAGCGGCGATTAGAATTAGGTTTTGAATGGATGAAATAACGGGTTAGAAAGGATATATTAGATCCGAAAGTGGGTCATCGGACGGGGTAAGGGTATAGACCCATAGACCCGCGTGTACATAAGAATGGGTTAAAACTCTATGGGCGGGAAAACATATGGTGAGAGTGAAGCAGAGCTTGCCACATGACAAAACTTGTAATCATTTATTAGGTTAACGATTTTAGTAACTTTATGAATTAAACGGATATAATTGTGAAATTGTAATGTGAAAATCTATTAGATCCTAATAAACATTTGAAGTATAAGTGATAAGGAACTAATCTAAAACATAAGAGGTTTATTATTGGAGCAATTGGATAAGTGCAATTGGATATAGAACTAATCTAAAACATAAGAGGTTTATTATTGGATAACGGCAATTGGATATAGGTGGTTTTCCTCAATTGTTGGACTCGAATTCTTTCATCTACAGGGTTCAACCTATCAAGAACCCAAAATTCATGTTAGACATATGAACATGAACACGGATACGATACGACACGAACACAACATGTTTAGCCCGATATATTTTTTATTTATTTTTTCTCATATTAGTGCACTTTAAAGTTACAATCTTACAACAAAAAAAATATAAATGCATATAAAACAGTTATATTTTAATTATATAATCTTATGTCAAATTTATCTTTTTAAATTTTGGTATAAAGTATACAATCAATTTAATTTATAACATAAAGTACAAGTTCAAAAAACAAAACAAAAAAGCAAATAGGTTAAACGGGTCAACCCGTAAATCCGTCAGTTCACACGAACACAACACGTTCAGCAAACGGACTCGTAGGTTCAACCCGAAATAGACCCGACCCCGTTTATACTATTCTATGATACACCTATCAAACATTCAAGTACTACCACGGTCCACGGGCATCACACACACCGACCATTAATTATATAGTTTGAAAAGGCGTTATGAATAATTTAATGAAAGGGATGGTTATTTTGAAAGAATTTTTTTTTGAAATAGTGTTTATGAAGAATTTTAATGGAAATTAGTGATGTCTTGTATTTATTTTGGTTTTTGGTTGTTATGTGATTCCCATTCCCGGAACCATCCTATGTGGCATCCACCTCATCTAGTTCCGTGAATGGCATTCCCAGAAGTAATTGTTATGTGAATGGGGATCTCGGAACTTCATGAGTACGTGGATGGCATTCCCGGAACTCCTTTGTTACGTGAATGGCAATCCCGGAACTCCCTTCTCCGTTAACCATCACCTCCTTTGTTGCCCTTAGCCTTTCACGTTGAATACTTTGTTGGTTCAGATCCTTTTGAGACACACACTACACACAAATGAGACGAAGTTTCTGTGTTTACTGAATACTCAAAAAGAATTACAATTAAGAAGCTAGTGCTGTACTTAAATAGAAATACAAAACAACTAAAAATTTAATAAACTTTCCACGTAATCTGTTGCATGTACTACCCATGATCTCCTCATAATGGGTCAATATGCAATCCCATGATTTCTCCATAATACCCGGTCACTTGCTGACCAAAGTCATTTTAGCCAACAAACTATTGATGACCCATCCAAATGACCTGTGACCCATTAACCCGTAAATAAACCCGATTAACCCAACTTATCAACCCTAAAAGGATAACAATGAAAGCAAGAACCTTTTGGTAAATTGAAGATGTAACTAGTTGGAAATTTTCACTCGAATATTATTGCTTTGAAAACAGGTGGTTCCAGATGCAGGGCATTCTGCTAATGAACCAGGCATAGCAGCAGAACTTGTAGCAGCAAATGAGAAGCTGAAGAACATTATTAGGACCAAGTGACTTTAGTAATGAACCAGACACAAAGGTTTTTAATTTTGAGCTATTTGCTCCAGTTTTAGGATAAGATGTTCAAACACAAGAGCTTTCTGTTGCCATAATAATCCATGGGTGTGATTCTGGTATTTAAACAACCTTTTATTTCTAGAAATTTATCAATTTCATAGTTCTCATTGGTAAACAATAGGATGCATAAGAAATCTTACACTGCGTCAATAATTTTCACGAAATAATAAATATAAAATTTAATAATGAAAGCACACCAAAAAGGAAAAAGAAAAGTTTCACTACCATAATTAATCAAATTGACAACAATACCCTTAACCGTTTATCAAATTTTCAATAATTGTTCTTTAGTATTCAACGTGAAAGGCTAAGGGAACAAAGGAGGTGAGGAACCCTAACGTCGGTTAACGGAGAAGGGAGTTCCGAGATTGCCATTCACATAACAAAGGAGTTCCGGGAATGCCATTCACGTACTCAGGAAGTTCCGGGATCCCCATTCACATAACATTTACTTCCGGGAATGCCATTCACGGAACTAGATGAGGTGGATGCCACATAGGATGGTTCTGGGAATGGGAATCACATAACAATCAAAAACCAAAATAAATACAAGAAATCACTAATTTCCATTAAAGTTCTCCATAAACACTATTTCAAAAAAAATTCTATTTTGAAAAAAGTGAATACTCCATCAAAAGTATAAGGGTCATAAATGACAACTAGTCAAAGGCAAAGGTTAACCAACCATTGATCTCCACCACCGTGCTAGCAAAACCTTAAACCAAACAATCGTATGCACGCTTCCAGTTTCCACCAACTGTCAGACTCGAATTTTGTCATCTGCAGGGCGTTTTTCCCAAATTTTAGCAAGTTTTAAGTATTCAGTTTTGATTGTAAAGACGTGTAAATCATGCGGTTTATTTACTTATTTAATTTCTGTAATTAAGTGTAAATTTTGATTGTGTTAGTTGTAATTTGGGTGGTGGTGCACCAGTTTTGCTAGCAGGGATGCAAACTGATTTAACTCCAGCAGAGACTCAGACAGCGACGCAAACTGATGTAGTAGTTTCAGGCGAATGTAGTAGTTTCTGGTAACAGTTAGGTCCAGGGACTCAGACAAGGACGCAAACAGATCTTACATGTTTCCAGGGACGCATACTGTTATACAGTAAAAGGGTACAAAGGACATTTCACCTGAATTTAAACGGAATTTTTTAACGAAGTTAGGTCTAGGGACTCAGAGTGTTACAGATTGTATACCACATGTACTCAAAGCGTTAAAAAATCGTGTTAGGGACGCATTGTGTTAAATCGTGTAAACCACAAGGACGCAAACGGTAATTTACCCTAGTTCTAATCTGTACTTAACACCATTTGATGAATGAAAAAGGATCGATGATTTGAGACTATGTCTTCTTCCTCTCTGTAACTCTTCTTCTCTTTATCGATCTTATGTTTGATTACCCATTTATATCGTAACAAAGTGGTATTCGGTCGGGATAGCTTTCCCAAAAGAAACATAAGCAATAACAAGTGTAAATCATACTTATTAAATTGAATTAATTACACGGATGGCCCATGTGTTTTACATGGATTTCACTTATGGTCCCTAGAAATGGGAAACTACAGGTTTAGACCAATAGTTTGCACATCTGTAACACATTTGGCCCATGAATTAGATGGAAATTAAGTTTTCTGTTAAGTTTTTATTAAATGACTAATATACCCTTAATATTAAAAAATTAAAAAATTCTAGAGTGTGCCCTTTGGTGAATACCCTCACCACTCCCACTTCAATCCCAGATCCACCACACTCCAAAAATTAAAGGCAGCGATCCAAACCCAGATCCACTACCTAAATTCGTTGGCAACCACGTTGGGTTTAAATTGCTTAAATTCGTCGGTTCCTCGTCGACGACCTGGGTTTAGGGAGGGTGACTGAGGTGGCGGATGATGGCAAGCGGGTGCGGGAGAAGAAGTGAGGTGGTGGTTGTAGGGGGAGGAGCGTTGGTGCCGGTGTTCTTTGACCACCAGCAAAACGAGCTTCACCCGATCGGGTGGGTGACTATCTAGACCAGAATACAGCGCCTGGTCGACGAGGACTAGTGGGCGATTGGGCGGTGGCGTCGGTGGTTGGAATTGAAAGGACAAGTAACAGTGGTGGTGGTGTCGGTGGTGACGGTGGTCGGAAGGATGTTCGAAAGGGAGTGAATTGTGGTTTTGGAGAGGTGGATGAGGTGTTTTAGGGTTGATAGTTTGGTGTGGATGTTGGGAGTTTGGTGGCTGCGATGGAGGTGTGGTTATGGTAGTTTAGACAGAGGCACTGATACATAATTTTCAAAGAGGAGAGAAGGATTTAAAGATCTGAGTCTTGAACTGAAGTGATCTTTTATAAATCTCCATAGCTTTTTAGTGAAGATTAACATTGTTGGTTTAGACAGAAATGAGGAGGTTGAGGTTTTTAGGGTTTGGGTCTGGTGAGGGAGGATCCATGGGAGTTTAGACAGAAATGAGGAGGTTTGGGTGGGTTTATGATTTTTAATTTTTTTTAATATAAGGGGTATTTTAGACATTTTACATCCACTTAACGGCCAAACTTAACGTCCATCCAATTCAAGGGTCAAATGTGTTACAGATGTGCAAACTATTGGTTTAAACCTGTAGTTTTTCATTCCTAGAGGCCATAAGTGAAATCTGTGTAAACCACGTGAGCCATCATTGTAATTAATTCTATTAAATTTGAAAGATTTTAGATAAGTTTTAATAATTATAACTATTTTTTTTTTAAATTAAACATGACCAAAAGAAACATAAGCAATAGCAAGTGATTTTTACCAGAAGCGTACATACAATTACAATTGTTTGGTTTAAGGTTTTGCTAGCATTGTGGTGTCAATTAGAGGTGCACAAACCGGTTTTTTTTCAGAACCGGATCCGGATCGGATCCGGACCGGTTCCGTCAACGATGGTCAACAACCGGATCCAATGGAACCGGTTCCGGATCGGATCCGGTTAAGAGAGTGGAGACTTAGAACTTATTGGGACCGGACCGGATTTATGGAACCGGACCGGACAAAAAAAACCGGTTCCACCGGATTTTTTTTAAAAATTTTTTTTTTTAAAATTAACAAAGATACACTATAAAATACATGTTTTATTTATTTTGTAGCTTTCTTAAGTGATTTAACAATAGTTCGTTAAAAAAAAATACAAAAAACATAATTGAATCACAAAATATATATTATTTATTATGTTTTCAATCTTCTTCGTCGTAGTCTTCGTAACATCGGTTTTCATTCTTCTTCGCTTGAGATACGTTGGGCTTCATCATAAGTTTGTTCTTCGTCCGAAAGTGGATTCGCCGCCCCATGTTCTACTTCGAATTCATGTATTTCTTGTTCAATGTCAAGCTCGCCTTCTAGTTTTGCAACATGTTGTACACGTTCGGCGGCATCCAAATGGTCCTTCAAGCAAATACACATCTCCATAGATTCCGATGTAAGCCTCGTTCTTCGAATAGATAAAACCCTGCCACTAAGAGAAAAAGCAGATTCTGAAGCTACCGTAGAAGCTTGGACGGTTAGTAGGTCACGGGCCATTGCGGCTAGAACGGGATATTGGGATTCCCTTCCTTGCCACCAACTAGTTTTCAAACTCTTCGGATCTTAGAGTTGAAATAAAGTCGGTTGCTTGATATCTCCCAAGCTCGCTACTTGGTGTGGTTCCACGAGCTCGTATAGTATTTTCGTTTCTTAAAGTGTTAAATAAATTTAGCATCGGGTTCCTTAAACTACTAGAACTTGAACCCGAACCCATTGATTCACGTATGTTTGATGGATCACCACTTCCACCATATTTGCGTAAATAATAATCAAACATATTATTAAAAGCCGAATTGAAATCCCTTATTGCTTTTGATTCAAAATTTGGGTCTTCCTCGAACATATTTAAATCATCCGATATTGATCCAATTAATGTTTCAACACCGGTTACATTAATCGTTAGGTTTAAGGCGGCCGAACATGTAACAACGACCGGCATTTCCGAAAAATATTTTTTAAATTTAGCTTTCATAGGTTTTACCATTTTTTCAAAAATAGGGCCGTGATATTCAAACTCTTTTAATTTATTACATATTAAGTATAATTGTTGAAGTATTAGCGAAGATGTGGGATAATAAACTCCCGATAAACATGTAGTTGCATTTTTAAAAACCTCAAGCAAATTAGTTAGTTTCTCGATCATATCCCAACTTATATTATCAAATTTTTGTGAACAACGTTTCTTTTGTACAAGTTCATCATGAAAATGTTTTAAAGTAACTCTTTTGCCTTAAGGCCGATTCAAACATTTTCCATGTCGAGTTCCATCTAGTAGGTACGTCCCAATTCGGACCTAAAAAGATGGAATCTGTTTGTTGGCACAAGTTTCTATAGTTTATATATCTTTTTTTGCTTGTGCTAAAAACTTCACGTAACATCACTTTAAAATTTTCTTTTACGTCTCTTATTTCTTGGACGTTTAGACCGTCTTGCACAACCAAGTTAATGATGTGTGCAACACATCGACTATGAAAGAAAACACCGTTACAAGGCGGTTCATATTTTATTTTTAATTTTTCCACCGCGTTTGTGTTATTTGAAGCGTTATCAAAAGATATTGAAAATATTTTTGGTTGAATTTTATAACTTTGAATGACCGAGTCTAAAATATAAAATAAGTTTTCATCGGTATGTGGATATCCAAAATAATCAAACGCAATCGTACGCTTCATCATTTGCCACGACTCCGGTTGAACCCAATGTGCGGTAACGCAAAGGTACGATTCGGGTAAACCATGTGGAGCGGACCAAACGTCCATTGTTAAGTTAATGCCGGTATTTAAATTTTCAAAACCTAAAATTAATTCTTTTTTAGCTCTTTTCCACATTTTTAAACAATCTCTTCTCAAAGTAGAACGACTTACATTTGTGTAACTCGGTTGAAGCGTCTCTTGTATCATCCTCGTCAAACGCGGATTATCAAAGTGATCAAAAGGCAATCCTTCTTGAATGACGGAATGTGTCATTCTCTCACGAACCCTCTCGACATTGTATTGTCAAACTCCTCCATCCCTACCAATTTGAGTTTGATCTTCACCTTGAGTGTGTTTTGCATGACTAGCAATATGTTTCCTCAAAGTGTTATTTCCCGCCGCACCCAAAATTCTACCACAACGTTTGCAACGAGCCTTTTGCGAACCGTTCGACATTTCGCATAAATCGAAATAAGCCCATATCTCTTGGTTTCGGGAGCAAGGAAGTATTGATACCACCGTGACATCGCTAGTAGAACCACCAACCGAATTTTGAGTGCTTGCGGAAGCGGAAGCCATGAGAGCGTTTTTTTTTTGCGTAAAGTGAGCGTTTTTTTGCGTTTTGAGAGCGTTTTTGAGTTTTGAGAGCTAGAATGTTGTGGTGAACTAACTCATACACCCAATACCTATTTATACTAAGTTTCAAGCCTTAAAAACCAAAAAAAAACAAAAAAACGGCCAAAAAACGGCTATATAGCCGGGTTTTTTTTCTTCCAACGGCTATAACCGGTTCTGAACCGGTTCCAAATTATCCGAAAAAAACCGGTTCCATTTTGTCCAATTTTTATCCAGTCCGTCAAAAAAACCAGAACCGGTTCTGGATCCGCCGGTTCTCACAAAATCCGGTCCGGTCCCAAAAAAACCGGTTCTATACAGATCCGGTTTCGGATAATCCATCGGATCGGATTCGGTTCCGGTTCTTTTGAGCACCTCTAGTGTCAATGGCCGGTTAACCTTTGACTTTGATTAGTTCTCATTTTTGATGACCCTTATACTTCTTGATGGAGTTTTCACTTTTTTCAAAATAACCACACATTTTATTAAATTATTCAGAACGTCTTTTCAACTATAACTAGTATTTGACGTCGGAGCTTCGCGGCGGGGTCGTGAACACGAATTATGACACGTTAAAAAAAACTGGAAACAAGTAACAAAAAAATTTGGATTAAGAAATAATTAAAAAAATTAAGAATTAAAAAAAAAGAAGAGGGAAAATGCAATAAAACCCGCTGCCCCAGGTTCGAACCCGGGTAGACCGAGGGGGGGGGGGGGGCAGCACTTTTACCACTGGGTGAAAAGCAACTTCTGTGTTGAATTTCGTGCATTTACTCGTTTATACAGAAAAAATCGGTGAGAAATCAAAAAATATTAAAACTAGCCAATCACCTAACGACGCGTGGCCAAGCCGCCCAAACCATCCAATAGTGATTTAGAGCTGTTCACCCTACTCAAAAAATATATAGTATATAATAATTAAAGGACGGTGTGTGATGCACGTGGCAGTAGTTTGATAGGTGTATTATATATATTAAACGGGTGTGCATTTATGGGTTTTGGTTTAGTATAGACGGTTCGGGTCAGTTTCGGGTTGAACCTATTTACCTAAACGGGTCGTGTCCGTGTCAAACTGATGAGTTCACGGGTTGACTCGTTTAAACCATTTATAATTTATTTATTTTTTTTTACATGTGTTTTATGTCATAAATTAAATTGGTTGGGTATTTTATATCAAATTTAAAGAGTAAACTGCACTTTTCGCCTATGGGGTTTGAACAAAACATCATGTTTACTTTACGTGTAACACGTTTGATCCCCGACATTTGATGTTTTAACACTTTGCGTCTCTGGGCCTTAACTCCGCTAAAATTTTGGTTGGTTTTGTGTAAAATTATTGATATACTCCTCCCCCTTCTTCTTCAGACCCAATAACCAATTTTGACTTCATTCCCCAATTTGACTGATCAGTAGGGTAAGGTAAAAGAACAAAGTCACTCCATGCTGAAAACCGTTGCCGTCATCGGAACACCAGCCTCGTCATGTTTCCGTTGCCATAAGGTCTTACATCAGCCTCTGCTGTCGTTGCTACGACGAAACCCTAGTTATGTGTCGCAGGAAAACTCATCCCGCCACCATCGGCGTCGTTTAACATCGTCACCGGCGCTATCTAGACCACCCGCCTGCCGCCTTGTCTCTGCTTCCTGAAATCCCTAACCACCGTCGCCGCCATTTCTATTGGAGCCACCAAGACCCGTCGCCGGTCAGGGGGTAGATGGTGGCATTGTTGCATTACATGTGGGGGGGGGGGGGGGGGTTTGAAGAAGAAGGGATCTAATGGTTGAAGAAGGGAGGATGGGTATATCAGTAATTTTACAAAAAAATTAACAGAAATTTTAACGGAGTTAAGGACCGGGGACGTAAAGTGTTAAAACATCAAACGTCGGGGATCAAATGTGTTACAGGTGGACGAAACCTGATGTTTTGTTCAAACCTCGGGGACGAAAACTACAGTACTCAAATTTAAAACTTAAAAGAGAAATTGACATAAGATTTATAATTAAAGTATAATTGTTTTTATACATAGTTAGTAGCTTATTTACTCTTGTTATCAACCTCTATATCTTGTTGCATATCATCATTCATTGCGAGATTCATCGGTTTCAACATTGGAGTTATCATTAAAATAAACATGCTTCTCATCAAGTAAAAAATTATAAGAATAAGGGATGGACCTCGTTAAAACTAATCCCATACCCGTGAAAAATTTAAAACTAATCACATACATGTCCTATTACCATCCCAAATGTTTTGAGTTTACCCATCGGATTCGAGTTCTTTTTCCATCCCTAACACGTGCAGCGGTAAAGACCAAATCCATGACCCCACATGATTTTTTTGACCCGGTTGTAAAATGAAGAAAGCCCGTGGGTTTACAAATTGGACTTTGACTCCTCATTCCTAACATAGCAACTCCCCTCCAGTATTCATTACAACAAAAATGTTTAAATTGTAAATAATAAAATTATAGTATCTATTTTATATTTTAATCAAATGTTTTACGATTATGTTATTATAGTATATAAATAACATAATACCTATATATAAAAATATTTAAATAATAAACGAGCCGTGCATGAGCTCGTAAAATTACTCAACCTCAAGCTTTAGACATAGGATTTGAAATGAGCTAAGCTCGAGCTCTTTAAGTTAAGCGAGTCGAGCGCATGTTTGCAGACCTACACCCTAATCACAGACTCCACTGAATTTGATATCTATTCCACTAGTGTCAATCTTTTTAGGATGCGTTTGGTATCCTGGAATTGAATGTAATTCGATATAATTGGAATTAAGATTTCATTCCTTATTGTGTTTGGTTTGTATAGTTTGTTGGAATTCGAATAAATTCTTTCAAATTCCTACAAAACAAAGGATTTCAAATTCCTTCCAAATTGTGAAGTAATTCAGCAAAAAGAAATGGAATCTTCCACCACTCACCGCCGCCGTCGAACCCCGACCACCGCCCCCCGCCCACGACCGTCGCCGTCCACACTGCCCCCGACACCCCCGATCGCCGCTGACCTCCGACCGCTGCCGTCAACCCCCGAGCACTTACTACCACCCCCGACCGCCGCCCCAGACCTTCGACCCACGACCGCCGTCACCTACCCCACCATCGCATTCGCCGCCAACCACCCACCACCGCCACCCGCGCCGCGCCGCACCGCCCCACCCCGCCCACCCCCACCCGCCACACCCCACCACGCCGCCACCACCTGTCGCCGCCACACCCCACCACTCCGCCACCCGCCTCTCGCCGCCACCTACCCCACCCCACCCCCACCACGCCGCCACCCACCCCCACCACGTCCCCACCGCATGTCGCTGCCACCTACCCCACCCACCACAACACCCCACCCCGCCCACGCCCCGCCCCCCCCACCCACCCCCACCACGCCGCCACCCACCCCACCCCCACCACGTCCCCACCGCCTATCGCCGCCACCTATCCCACCCTGCCCAACCCCACCCATCCCACCCCGCCCACGTCTTCCCCACCGCCTGTCGCCGCCACCCCGCCCCACCCCCACCAAGCCACCACCCACCCCCACCAAGCCGCCACCCACCCCCATCACGCCACCACCCACCCCACCCCCACCACGTCCCCCACCGCATGTCGCTGCCACCCACCAGAACACCCACCCCACCCCCACCCGACGACAGGCGATGGCGACGTGGTGGGGTATGAGGGTGGGAGTGGGGGCGGCGGTGGTCGGTGGTGGTTGGCGGCGCCGACTACATTAGCTAAGTGGTGGTCATTGTGATATATTTCAATTCCTTAATAATTGTTTTGTCACTTAAATGGATCTGGAATTCAAATTCCTTTAATTATTCCAATTCCTTTAAATTCCAAATCTTTTGCATAATTAAAATTCCAAATCCAATTCCTTAAAATTCCAATTCAAATTCCGACGAATTTCGCGAACCAAACGCCCCCTTAGATTCTTGAAAACAACAAAAATCCTTAGGCTCCGTCTAGTTCATGGAATTCAAAGCAATTGAATTGGAATTGAAAAACATTCCCTCCGAATTTGTGTTTAGTTGGTCAAGGAAGGATTTGGAATCGTATAACCAATGGAATTTAAAACATTCTATCGGAATGTTTAAACATCACCAAAAACCCCTAGCCAGAATACATAATCATATACCAAAAATGGTGAAAATCCAAATTAAAATGATAATGAATGAAACCAGAATCATATTTAAAATTTATTAATCAAAGTAAAACCCATATCTGTTTGTTGATGGTGAGAAGAATTTCTTCGATCCAAAATTCTTTTTTTCCCTCTCTAGAATTTTCTTTTCCATATCAATCAATGAATATGCGAACATAAATCAATGATGAAAATGCAATTCTTACATCGGTGTCAAATGAAAAAACTTAAACCGAACCAGAAATTGACGAAAAATAAGAAAAGAAATCAGTTCGATGGTATTCTGGAACCTATTTGCTTAACATTGGAAGCTTGATGAAGTTCATCTTTGGTGTTGCAGGTTTCATCTTTGATGGTGTAATTGAAGATGAGATGGGAAATTGGGGGAGGGGAAGGTTAATTTTGTCATTTCAAAATTTTAATAGTTCAATTCCGTTCACATTTTTACAAACCAAACGCAATAACAAGTTTTATTTCCAATTCACTCAAATTCTAATGAAACATTCCAATTCCTTCATAAACATTATGTGAACCAAACGGTCCCTTACTGTTATATAGCTATAATCTACCCCCAATCCACAAATGGTAGAGACGGATATCCGCCTTCTGGTGGAGGCCTCAACGACGGTGGTAGATTTCCCAGCATGCCCCCTGCAAACCCCACATCGTATTAAACAATCTTATAGATCATATTAGATTGTTTACAATGTAATTGAACTTGCCTGGCAATGAGGATCTCTCAATGGGTTGACTCATGGGGAAACTTGGCAATTGAGCTTCCATGTTGTTTGCAACTAAACAAGAGGTCAGATTTAACTATTTTAAATAAAAAAGGGGAAAATCTATTGCCGTGCGAAGCTTAACATGTTCTCGATGTCACTGGTCATAAAGAGTTGAAACCGACCAATCAGTACAAATTGAAGCAAGTCGGCCGGATTTGGCTGTTTGGTGGTTTACCGTTCTGACCAATTGTTTGGAACTTGGAACCAGAGCTGTGGATACCGAACCAACCGTTGAGCCTTTTACATAAATATTTTCTTTTTTGGTATATGTAATTATATATTATATTCATGAACCATCTTTTATCATTTTAGAAATTTTAATACAAATTAATGATTTTGAAAAATAAAATTGGTTCTAATTGAATAATCATAAAAAACGAACCGCTACAACAGGTTGGTTTGGTTTTGGGGTGTGCGTTTTGTAAAAACTGGACCGAACCTCACCGAACCAGCACCCAAAACTAGAAAATCCGGACCGGACCCGAATTCACCCCCAAAGATATAACCGGGAACCGAACTGAACCAAATATGCTTAATAGATCCGGTATCAGGGTTACTCGGTCCATTCCGAATCCTGCTCAGCCCTAGTTTGGTTTGTTGTTTGACAACATCGTAATTAACAGGTTGGTCTAATTCTTTTGTTAAAACCGGTCAAAACATAAAGTGAACACCCCGATTACAGTTCGTGATATATCATAGATGGATCAGAATTGACTGCCATACCAGTGTGTGTGTGTGTGAGAGAGAGAGAGAGAGAGAGAGAATGGAATATAGGAAGTAAAACAAAACATAAGTTGATGATTTTAAGGAAAACATTCAAAAGAGCATGAATTTCACCTGTAAAACCCTGCATGTTCCTGTTTTGCAGGTTATGATTGGGATGGAGATATTTACAGGAATCACCGTATGGGCATGAACCCTGCAAAACAGCAAGTTGAAACTTATCAGATCAAACATGACCATAAAGACGGTAGCATATACAAAAACAGGGTCAAATAAATAACCTAAATACAGACTACTAAGTGCCAACAGCTCCCTTGGATTTGTTTACCAAAAAGAAAATAATGACACAAATAAAACCAAGAATCCAGACACAAATCAGGCACCCAAGCTTATGCACACAAACCATTACATTATTGTTCATTATGTAACTATACTATAGACTAAAAGTTCAGCCGCGTTGATGTTGAAGGTTGGTTATATAGATGTGAGCATTTTTTATGATTGACGAGACACCGGAGCATCTTAAACTGAGATATGCAGCCGTTCATCTTGAAGGAGAAGCGTTGCAGTGGCACCAATCGTTTATTAAAACTCAAGGAACGAGAATCTCAGACCTCCATTGGGAGGATTATGTAGCAAGGTTTGCTGATGCGATGATTGAGGACGGGAGCTTTAGCTGCTCTAAGACAAACTAGTACTGTAGTACATTAGATGAATTTTGTGTAGAACTTTTGATTTAATGCTGAACAAAGTAGTGATTTGGTGCTAATTCCAGTAGTTCGTTTAACAAAGTATTGTCTCCAGCACCTAAACTGGTGCCTCCTTTGAGCAGCAATAAGATGCCACTGTTACCTACTCCTGTAACAGTAGGCCAAGACTCACTAGCAAAGAGTTGGATGATAAACGGGTCAGGGGTGAGTATTTTTGGTGCAGCGAGAAATTTGTACCAGGCAATCGTTGGAAAAACAAGCAGCTATTTGTCCTTGAGGTTGAGGATGTTATGGAATGCTCTACAGAACCACAGCCAACTCGAATAGCAACTGACCCTCAAAAGTCAAATCTCTATTCATGCAATCACTAGAGTACCCTCTTATTCCACAGCGAAAATCGTTGGCACCATTGGTACAAAACAGCTGCATACTTATTGATTCTGGTTCCACTCACAATTTCATAGACGAAAGATTAGCAATGACACTGCAGTTTCCTTTAGTTGACAAACGCTCATGCCATTTTCTAATCTCTGATGAACACTACCTTCAAGCATTTGATTCTTAGGTGTGTACTAGTATTCTTTGATGATATACTAGTTTAGAGCTGTACTAAAGAACAACGCCTCAAATACCTTAAGGAAGTATCATCAATTATGAGAACCAACTAACTGGTGGCTAAACGTTCAAAGTGCAACTTTGGGGAGAAAAGGTTGAGTACTTGGGCCATGTGATTTCTAAGGAAGAAGTTTCTAGTTTCTACTGATCAGTGTTGTAAAAATCGCGCCTAGGCGCCGATTAGTCGCTAGGCGGCGGGTCAAGGATTAATTTTGGCCAAATCGGACTAAAAATCGCTAATCGGAAAAATTGGGTCAAAATCGGGCCTAGGCGGACCTAGTCGGCCAAAAATCGGCCACTTCCCGTTTTTCCGGTGATATTCCGGTAGGGTTCCGGAAGGTTCCGGCAGGATTCCGGCGACTTTCAGGCAAATTTCCGGCGATTTTCAGTTTAGTTCTTGTAATTTCCAGCTTCTTTAAAAAATGTGTGTGTATATATATAATTTTGAAAATTACATATAAAAATGTGTGTATATATATAAAAAACTGAAAATTACATATAAAAATTCCAATCCGATTAATCCCGCCTAGGCCCCGATTAATCCCGCCTAGGCCTAGGCCCCACCCCACCGCCCGACTAGCGCCTAGCGATTTTTACAACCATGCTACTGATAAAGTAAAGGTTGCAGCTGTTGTAACTGCCCAACTCCTACTTCTCTTAAACCGCTAAGAGGTTTCTTGGGATTATCTGTATCATTATTTTGGGGCGCCTAGGCGCAGTTTTGATTATCTGTTACACCCCGATTACAGTTGGTACAAAACATAACAGATAATCACCCCGATTATGTAATCACCAACTATAAACTGTACCAGTGTGAACACCCGATTACAGTTGGTACAAAACATAGTTGGTCGAGTACTTGGGCCCATGTTGGTCGAGTATAAACTGTACCAGTGTGTGGGGCGCCTAGGGGCAGTTTTGAGGCGAGGCGCAGGGTTTGGGCTTTTTGTCTGAGGCGCATATCAACGAAGTGAGGCGCAAAAAAAAAATTTATTATTATTTCATAGATTATGGTTGAGCTTACAAAAGCTTCCACAATACCTATTGAAGCTCATTTCCTAGGTATTTGATGATTTTGGTATATGACTTTGAACATTTTGGTACTAATTAGATGATATTAAATGTTATATAATAGCTTTTCTTTATTTTTATTGAAAAATAATATTATTTTTCAATACATAATATATTTTAAATATTTTATGTGCGCTTTTTTTTTCTCAGGCCTTCGCCTTTTTTGCGCCGCGCCTAGGCCTCAGGCGAGGCCTGTGCGCCTTTGATAACTATGGAGTGCGCCTTGCACCTTTGATAACTATGGGCGGTTTATTCAATCCTTTGGGGCCATTGCCAAGCCTCTCATTGATTTACCAAAGAAAGATTCATTCTTTTGGAATGAAGAAGCCCAATACGCTTCTGAAGAATGCTCTTAGCATTGCTCCTGTACTTGCATTGCCAAATTTTTCAAAGACCTTTGTTGGGGAAACTGATGCTTCTTCACAACGCTTAAAGGAACTGTTCTATTGGAAGGGGGGAGTCAAGAACTTTATCAAACATTGTGATGATTGCCAGAGGGCCAAGTATGAAAACGTAGCATTACCGAGATTACTCAACCGTTTACCGATTCCCACCTCCATCTTTTCGGATATCTCAATGGATTTCATAACGGGTCTTCCTGTTTCACAAGGCCGAGATACTATTTTAGTGGTTACAGACAGGCTCACTGTATATGGCACTTTCATAGGCCTTTAACACACTTGTACTGCAACTCACATAGCCCAACTTATTTTTGATAATGTTTTCAATTACACAGCTGTCCATCCACCATTGTTTCTGATAAAGACCCACTCTTTGTTAGCCAATTCTGGAAAGATTTCTTAAGACTCAGGAAAATTACTCAAAGTTTACTTAACCACCCTCAGTCGGATGGTCAAACTGACAGACCAAAATTATGGTTTAAGTAGTTAACCCTGGCTGAGTGGTGGTATAATACCACTTGGCATTCCTCAATACGACTGACTCCATTCAAGGCCCTCTATGGAATTGAAGCACCCTTACATATATTCTTCAAAAATTCTAATGTTGCAGTTGTGGAGGAAGTTATGAGGAGCAGGGAATCTATGATTGCAGTGTTAAAGAACTCACTAGAACGAGCACGCAATCGAATGAAGCAGTTTGCTGACCGGAGGAGATCTGAGCTCCTTTACTGTGGGGATTTGGGTTTTTGTAAATATGCATCCATATGTTCAGAATTCGCTGCAATTACATCATCACTCCAAACTCTCCCCAAGATACTATGGCCCTTTCTTGGCTCTTTAGAAGATTGGATTCGCTGCCTATCGTCTAGACGTCCTACCTGAGTCCCAGGTTCATCCCTATGTTGTCAAAAGCCCTTCGGGCGTGCGCCTAGGCCCTCAGGCGAGGCAAGGCGCATGAAAAGCGCCTTGCTGCAACCCAGGCCCTCAGGCGACCTTCAAGCGAGATTCCGACTACATTTCGGTCGGATTCCGGTGAGATCCTTCAAATTCTAGCAAAATTCTACAAATTCATATGTTAAACATATATAAAGCTTATTATAGTTAAATTTTTGGGTAGGGGATGTGCTTAAAACCTATGATATATAAAAAAAATTATATAATCATTTTGTGCCTTGCGTACGAAAAGCTCACCACTTTCCGTCTCGGTTTTAGACCCCATCGCTTTTGTGCGTCTCTCGCTTTTTAACACCAAGACTCAAGCAAGCTCATGTCCACCTGCTCACGTCACTTCCATATCGGGTCCTTCCACGAATACTTTGGTTCCTCAAGCAGTGTTTACCAGAAAATTGACAAAGCGTGGGAATAGGGCTGCTGTCAAGTGGTTAATTCAAAGGAAGGATGTTGATGTTGAGAATGCTAATTGGGAGTTTGCAAATGACTTTCATCTTAATGTTCCTAGTTTTGTTGTTTGAAAGAGGAAATAATAATGAAAAGGCATGCGATTGATTAAAACCTTCTCTCTTAGAATTTCCTCTCTCAAACCAATCATCAAACAAACCAAACAAAATAGTCAAAGAAAGGATATCAATATTCCCTAGGAGGTGACTCGGTTTAGGGAATGACTTGAGATAAAATTTTCTTCAAGATTTAGGGGATCATTAACAAATAATCACATGCTTAGAGTTAAGTAAAGTTAGGTAATTCTTTAGTTTATGACAATGATCATCTTATGGGAGCTCCTTACCTTTTCTCCAAATCTGATTATATTATTCCACACAGAACCTATTATTGTGAATTCAAGTTACAATCACAAATCCAAACACATCTTTAGCTGCAAAATAGATACTTTTGTTGCAAATTTAGGGCCAATTACTTGCTATAATGTTTCAGTTATTTAACAGCTTTTTCACTAAATATTCAAGGATTTGTATGGTGGTAAATCAAAACAACATATCTAAGGCATACCATGAAACTCTTTACAATCACACTAAATGTCATACAGTAATAACATCAACAAATGGATAGGATTACCGTCCGGATGAAGCGATTGCAGACACCGGGGTGTAGAGATATCTGATTGGGGTCTACAAATTAGAAGATGCATAAGACATGATGATAGGGTAAATAAATATGTAACTATAAAGAGAGGGGGGGGACCTGGTGGTACGGAGGAGGCGTACCAGAGGGCTTTGGCTTTCTGGTGATGAATGCCCTGAAGATGGCGTTTCCGGTGAAATGGAGTGTCTTGAAATTGCTTATCGCAGTAGTCACAGTAGTATTTTCCCAGCGGCATTCCGATCACCTTCTTCCCATTAAAAAAGTGCAAGGGTTTTGAAGGCAACGTTTATCGATCTTTATACCTTCTTCCTATGTTTAACAACCAAAGTTTATCGATTTCTATAGAGTAAATTACCAAATTTCAATTTATGTCGTTAGAAATTATCCTTTATATTTTCAATAATTATCGTTAGATTATTTGTTAAGTTTCTATAAAATGACTAAACTACACCTAAATTTAAAAAACCTAAAACAAATAAAAATGTTGGCCGACTTGGGCTAATTCCCGTCCTCGAGCCCATGAGGCAGGTTATGGGCCGGTATCTTAAGCTTATGGGATGCGGGTTCTGAAAAGCAAATAAAGTTAATCCAAAAGAGTTATATTTGGTTTATGATTCCTAGTTAGTTATGTTATTATTTAATTGGGAATTAGTATCCTTCTTTAATTGTAATCTTGTAATCTATTATCTTGATCGAGATTATGATCTTGGATTGAAACATTGATTGAGTTTTTGAGGAATTTTCTTAATCAATAATATTGGAGAGTTTATTCTATAATAGTGTGTTCTTATGTTGTTTAAATCGATTAGGACTTGAATTGGTATCAGAGCCAAGTTCAATCATTGATTTAAACAACCAAGGAGGTTCCGAAACTGTTTGATCAGCATGTGGCTAATCAAAACAGCCCCTCCCAAACACAACAATAGTGTGTTCCGAACAAGACTAGGTTGGGCTACTGTTCCAGGCGAACTTATAAGGTTTAGCAGGTAACTTGACGACCAAGTTTAGTGCTTGATCAAGGTGATAAAACACCTCTGACCTACAGTCGACGGAAGAAGAAGAAGAAACTGGAATCCATGGCTTGATCAAGGTCCACGGATTTGTAATTGCATCCTTCAAGGTTCCCGTTCCTTATTCTGGAACTGTGGTTAGTGTTCCCACTAGTTACCCCTAGTTCTCCTATGGGTCCAGTCCTCATTCTCCTTGTGATAATTTCGTCTAATAGTCCAGGCGGTGTGTTTTGTAATGCCTTGGTAACCTTACTAGCGGCTGCCTGGACCTGTGTCTCTGTCATAATGACTTCCTCATTATGATGTTCCGTGTCATCATTTGTGTTACCATTTGTCTCATGTTTTGTGTTAGTATTGGTTTCTCCGTTTGCTTGAGTATGGGACCTAGTAGAGACCCTTTTCCCTTACCTCGTCCCCTTCCAGCCATCTAATACCTATATACACAGATGTGTGACATCAGAATTTGTATAACAGGTGATAATCTAGAAAAGCAGAAAATTAAAGATATTTGGCCAATAATGTAGTGTAAGGCCCTAAACCGGACAACCTACGGTTGGTTCTAATTACTGGGTATTCTATTTAAAACTCTTATTTATTATAAAAACATACAACAAAAGTCTCACTCAAAATAGTAATTATCTTTCAGTAATGTTATTACACATTACCTTATTAAACGAATGCACGCGCACCAACAAGAGTAGCACCGCTCCCAAGCCAAGATACGTCGACCACGAAGCTTACCTGCAAAACAATCTAACGTACATACAAAGTCAGCTACGCTGAGTGAGTTCTAATAGCTTGATTCAAATAAAAGTCATCTCTTTCACAAGAGGTATTTATTATCACAACCCAACCGACGGCGGAATACGCCGGGGCGGACATGGAGACTGTTCATAAGCATATGATCAACTAAATTTCATATGTTTATTAAATCAAGGTTTCATTACATAATTTCAATCACACAACCAAAATCAAATACATCAAAATGTTCAAATTCATTATTCAACTAAGTCCAAATCCTAAGTGGAGCATCTTGCATATGATCTCAAACATTAGCACTTGAAACATGATGAAAACAAGGTCAACTAAAAATAGTTGGTGAACATACATAGGTTTTGACACCTCAAATAGTTTCCAAATGTTGTGTACAATTCATATGAAGCATGGTTTAATAAGGCAATTATGGAGAACCACTATAGTTAAAACGGGGCGTACAATCAAACCTTGTGACCACACACAATGTTATCCCAAATGTAACGTCGGCAACAATCACCCTACCTGGGTGGGTTTATCAGACATAATAGAATCTATCATTATTACCTTCGGCTTGTATAGAGTTAATGATAGCACTTGTATGTATGTATGTACGTAATTGTAGTTTAAACTCATAGTGTTCAAGCATAAGACACAAATTTGCACATATGTTCATAATGTAGAACTGTATAAATTGCAAAGAGTTTGAACGTAATCATGTTTCACCCCAAAAGTATAAAAATGTAAAATGGGGCTATGTAAACTCACTTTGCAATGAGTAGCTTGAATGTCACACAAGTATGTTGTTGTTGCACAAATGTTCTAGCTAACCACAAGGTTAACCTATGTTTGATAGAATATATATGTATCAATGATTTGTACAAATGAAATAGGGAATCCTAATGTACGAAAGGATTAATGTGGGTGTCCTCATTTTAATAATAAAATAATTATTTGAGTTGCAAATAATATTTATGTAAATCTTTGATAAATAATTGTATTGTAATAAGTGAAAGAATGAATAAGGATTTCGTTTATTTGTAAATAATTATATAAATGTATGAATAAATAATTAGGGTTCTTTTGTTTGTAATTGTGTAAACTAATAAATGGATAAATACATAAATGAGTAATAATTAGTTGAGTAAAAAATAGTTAACTACATAAATAAATGAATAAAACTTTTCATTTGATTTATGAAAAATAAGTGTTAAAAACAATGATTTAATTAATTGGTAATTACACCAAAAGTTAAAGTATAATAATAATGTTCTAATTAATTAATAATTAAACCATAATTAATTATTAATTATAAGTATATAATTGTGTTTTAAATGTTTTCATATAATAAAAATAAATTATATAAAAGTTTGTATAAATCTTTGCAAAGAAATGAATTTATAAACATAATCATAATTAGTTTATGAAATTTGTTTTAATAAAAATGAATTATATAAAAGATTTTAAAATTCTTTTACAATCAAATTTAATGGGTTTATAAAAATAATCAAATTTAATTATAATTCATAAACCTAGGATTTTAAATAATTTGTATAAAATAAATATATCAATTAAACTAAATTTTATTAGGTTTTTATCGTCAAAAGAATAACAAACAAATTTGTTTTACTTGTAAGTTTATCAATTTAAATTATTAGAATGATTCTAAGTTTCAAGAGTTTATAAAATAACTTTTATAAAATAGTTTTGTGTATCACAAAATATATGTATATATGTTTATATGCTAAAAAAAATATTGTATGAATGTTAAAATTGTGTACATATTAACCTTTATAGTTTTATAAAAAGGATGCATGAGTTTATACATGTATAAGTATATATAAATATGTATATATGTGTGTGAGTGAGTGTGCTAAGCATGAAAACAAGAAACGAAAATGAAACAAGAACACAAAATAGAATGCGGCTAGAACTTACTTAAGAATATGAAAACGACTTTGGATCTTGAGGGAGAGATTAGAACTTGATATTGTGTGAGAATGGGCCTCTTCAACTTTGTAGGAATGGTGTGAGAATGAAGGTAGAATGAGGATCTATTTATAGTGAGGGATTATGAGAAAAAAACTAGTAAATTATTAATAAAATGTTTCATAATATTTAAGAGGTTTAAATTACATAAATTTATATAATAAATATTTTAGAAGTTAAAAAAAAATAAAAAAAATGAGTATTCATCTTTAAGGTTTTTAATAACATTCATGACTAAATAAATATTAAAATTTGTTTTTTTTTTGTAAAAGGTTTAAATTAATTATTTTTTAAGTATTACTTTTTATAAAAGGTACACAAATGGACTTTGTGGTTATAAATGTGTGGTTTTAGACTTTTTAGTTTTCTTATAACTTAATTGTTACAATAACTCCTATGAATATAATAAAGAAAATTTGGAATCAAAATCATGATAATTTAAATTAGTAAATGCATTAGTTAAGAAAAGTTTATAATAATATAGTGAATAAATATATATCACAAGTTTGATATATTTATGGAACACAAATATGAAATTTGATAGAGTTTTAAGTCCATATAAAATATAAGTCATTTGATATAAAAATGTTTAGTGGAAATAATATTTTAAAAATGATGATGTATAAATATGATGTGTTGAAATATGAACTTGCTCATGGATTACATGAGCTTATACGATGAATACAATGAAATGGAAAAACACAAATGTTACATTTATCTTTACTCAAGACACTCCGGTCCTTACAAAATGGTTTTATAAATTATTATCATATGGATAATCCCGTTATCTTATGATATCCCAAAAGGTTCACCACCCAAGACTCGCCCCCACAAATGTAACCCCATAAATCTCACCAACACAATTCAATCTTTCTACACTAGTTACTCGTAATCTAATGCCCGTATTAACTCGAAAACATGGTTAACACGATAAGTCCCTAACACCGACTTACTTAGCTTTGACTAAGGCTCTCACAAATCAATTGACACGACAGTTATAAACACCACGTCACAATCCCGACGCAACGGTCAATCTAACTCTACTCGTCTCATTAATATTATCTACACATCACATTAATAATATCCCATGCACAATGAGTATAACTCAACACTTGTGTGCAATTTAACACATATATAAATGCACACAAACATATACCTCGTCACTACACCCTCGTTAGGGCGTTCAACATGTAATCCCCAGGAAATTCCGACCTTTATTTTAACTATTCCGGCAAATTGTAATTTCATTATTTTATGATTCGCATTTATGATGGTATCCTATTTATTCATTATAATTCATGAGTGTGCATATATTCGTATATGATTGTTATGAAATAAATATATACAATTTGTTATAATAACCAAATCTAAGCTTACAAGCTTTGATTATAAATTAATATCCTTTATGTGTGTACTTATAAATATATATGTGACTATATATACACACATTATAAATAAACCATTTAAACAATTTATTATGAAAACATAACATTGTTAATTAACATTGCTAGTATTTTTAAATTACTAAAGGTAAATAAAACAAATAAGTATATAATTACATTTATAAACATTTTAAATATGAATTATGATGAAATGAAGTCATAAACATAAAATTAATGAGCACTTAAGTTAAAATATGTTATGAAATGAAAAAAAAACTATTCTTCATATTTTGCAATCTTAGTCCCTATAACAAATTAAATTTTGTGAATAAGCCCTTGATACTTCCCTATAAATAGAACCCTTATTTCTCATGTATTATTCGCACCTCAACGATCCTCTAGGGTTCTCTAGCTACTAAAGGTCGTTCTTCTCATCTTTTGGAAGATTCTAGCTTAAATCTTTCCATTCTAAGTAAGTTCTTCTTATGTTCTTGCTTGTTCATACTTTTTCTTTCAAAAATCCATCATAAGATCTATGATCCCTAACATGTTTATGTTATAATCATAGACCTATCCAAGATCAAAAGCCCAATTTTAATTAAACTTGTTCAAACTTTTATTTAAAAGCTTGGTTTGATCTTTCTAACTACTTTCAATTTCAAAAATCATGTTTTTACTAAAAATCTTTATTTTCAAATTAAATTATTTAATATTCAATTTCTATCTTTACTAAACTCATATTTTCACTTTAACCCACATACTTTCCAAACACAACCTAAACTTGGTTAAGTATGAAAATAGAGTAAATTTCAAACCAGTATGTAGTTATCTGGCAAACATTAAAGTTCTGGCTAGGAAAAGACGGGGTTCTGATCCGACAAACTCTTTCCTGGGAACTTTTCTATTGGAATGAGAACCATTCTAGTGTATAACAACCACCTTCAACTAATTATGATTATGATTATAAACTCATTTCTTTACAAATATTTATACAAACTTTTATATAATTTATTTTTATTACATGAGAACATTTAAAACACAATTAAATACTTTTACTTAATAATTAAATTATGGTTTAGTTATTAATTAATTAGAACATTATTATACTTTAAAGTTTGGTTTAATTGCCAACTAATTAAATCATTATTTTTAACACTTATTTTTCATAAATCAAATGAAAGGTTTTATTCATTTATTTATGTAGTAAATTATTTAATTACTCAACTAATTATTACTCGTTTATTTAGTCATCTATCCATCTATTAATTTTTGTGATTACAAATAAAAGAAAACCAGTCATTTATTTATTTGTGTATTTATTTACAAACAAAAGAAACCTAGTTATTTATTCATACGTTTATATAATTATTACAAACAAACAAAATCTTTATTAATTCTTTTACTTATTACAATACAAATATTTATCAAAGATTTACATAAAATATTTTTTGCAACTCAAATAATTATTTTATTATTAAAATGAGGACACCCACATCAATCTCCTCGCACATTAGGATTCTCTATTTCAGTTGTACAAATCATTGATACATATATTCCATCAAACATAGGTTAACCTTGTGGTTAGCTAGAACATTTGTGCAATAAACAATATACTTGTGTGGCATCCAACCTACTCATTGCAAGGTGAGTTTACATAGCCCCTTTTTACTATTTTTACTTTTTGGGGTGGAACATGTCATTAACTATATTTCATACACAATTCAATACCTTTGTTCTTATGCTTTGGTCTTTATACTTTATGTCTTAAACTACTTGGTGACTATTACATGTGTTCATGTCAGTACATTCATTAACTTGCAGCCCAAGCATAAGGTAGTACCTAACATGATCATTTATAGGGGAATCCGAAACTATAACTTACCACAAAACCTTGGCGGGTTTTGTTGGGTATCAACTATAACTTGGAGTATCCGCTTGCTCCCTTTTTTAAAATGGCAATAAGTGGGATTGTGTATCTAGTTTTCTATTATCAGGCTTGAATTGTACGCTTGGAACCTTGTTTGTTTTCACATTTATGCTCTAGACACGCTTTGAACATATTGAATTGTAAACCTATACTTAACTTTTGTTTGGTGTCAAAACCTATGTTACTCACCAACTGCTTGTAGTTGATATTTACTCACATGTTTCAGGTGCACCAGTTTGAGGACACTACTTGATCAATTAGGACTTTGGACCTAACTTTATTAAAGATTAAATTCAACTTATGTCATGTTTGAACTCTTTGTTTTTCATTTCTATTCGTAACGGATGCTTTAACTATGATGAAATAATATTATCACTTGTTAATAGATGATCATGTGCTTATGAACAACCGCGTCAGCCCCGGCGTATAATCCGCCGCCAGCCGGGGTGTGACACAACACACCTCGAGCTCATCATTAACCTGTTTAATATTGTCAACAATGGTGACTTCCTGAAGGACTTAGTCCTTCACAAATTTCGTTTGTCGCGTCATAAAGATCGCGATGCAAACACAATACCCGTCGTGCCACAAGGAAAACGACACAAAACACATAACACAAATATAGGCACATAATAGCACACTTCATTTACATGACCCATTAACTACACATGCACCCCCTACCAAGCACTAGAATAACGTATAATACACGTATTCATAAGCGTTTAGCTTACATCCCGACTCACCCCGACTAACTCTGAACACAATACACCACTAATGTAGCAACTCACATAAAAATAATATGTCTCGTCATCTAAGCACAAACCATGTACGTGCACACCCTGAATCACCTCCTAGTCATACCTGCATGACATGTAAACTCGTCCCCCGAATCACCTCTATTAGGTCACTATACGATCCATGAACATATATACCCACCTTTAACCTACACATCCTATGGACAACACATGGTCCCTTAGCCCCATATTTTAATACTTCATTTCATAAACTCATCAGATTAAACCCCAATGCTTGTTACACATTTAATATAATCAAACACGTCTAAAAAGCATGTACGATAGCCCCAAAACATTAAAAACATTTAAAGAGGATATTAGAAACTCACGGATATGAAGATCCAACTCAGCACTACAACGACCTCCTAACCTGAAACTCGAACATGAAAACGTAAGATCACAGGGTCAGAGTACGTCATGAACATGTGTGTCAGATCCCAACCCGGACATCCTACAGTTGGTTCTCATAACAGGTCGTTTTCATTAAAAACATATTTATTACAATTCAAACTACAACGGAAGTCTTTCAAAACTCATTTATGACCGTTAAATGTTTTTAGGTTTACCTCACGAATGCCTGCACACCGATCCGAGTAACTTCGCTCCCAAGCCAAGATATGTCAATACACAGCCTACCTGAAAACAATCTAACGTATACACAAAGTCAGCTACGCTGAGTAAGTTCTAATAGTTTAATTTACATAAAAACCATCACACCAAGTTCTTCGGTTTGATTTACCCAGGACCCTCCGGTCCTTATGAAATATAATGTAACATCCCTAAAACCGATTGACCAATGGGTCGGGTTGAGGGATAACCCATATTTCTAATAAATGACATGGTTAGCTTGAATCGTCGAGTAAAGCGGGATTCTCGAGAGTTAGAGGACCTAATTAGCCAAATAGTAAACAGTTCGAGATGGAAACGTATTTTTTGGTTTAGGAGGGACCCGGAATGAAACTGGAGGTACCTATATATCTCCCTTATCGCAAACCCTAGGGCCAGTTTGGACACTAGGCGTGCGACGGCTGAACGGAAGGAGGGAGAAAGGGAAGCCGACGACGGGAAGGAAGAGGACGGTGACACAAGGGTAATCCGGTGAGTAGGACCCTCGTATCATGCGAGGTAATCCCCATTTTACTTGTTACCGCATTCTTGTTCTTACTTTATGTATCCGGTTACGGGGAAAGGGTGGCGGCCGATGTTAGTTGCGACTGTCGGGTTCACGGTGGTGGCTACAAGGAATTTCAGGTGGTCGGAAATGGTGACAAGCGACAAGGAGGAATCACGGGGGTGACCCGTTAGGATGTCGGTCGACAACCGAGACAAGGAGAGCTTGTCGGAGACAACTAACTCGACCACAGTAGCGGCGATTGAAGGTGGTGAAGTCGGGGATCACTGGGGCAATGACGGCGACGGATGGCTGCACCCGACAACAGTCAGAGACTGCTGTGGCAGTGCTTCACGATGGCAGACGTTGTGGTGAAGGTGGTGGTGATGCTTCCACGCGAAATCAATGGCAAGCAGGCGAGGGTGATTCAAGGTGACGGAACACGACGGTGGTGCATGGCGGGTGACTCATGGAAACAACACTTGGTGGGGTGGTTCGTGGTGGTGAACGAGGAAGAGCTTAGGATCGGGTTATATCCGATTAGGGTTTTTAAGACATAAGCGTTGCATGCAAAGTTCGCGTGCATGAAGAAAGGCTTCGGCTCAGGTACGTGTGACCTACGAGACCAAGGCATTGCATGATAGGTGAATACGCATGCATGCGGGTCCCTTACAGAATCCATGGTAATGCGGTTTGAGCAAGCACGTGGACTAGGGTTTTGGCTTGGTGAAGGGGATGGTGCGGAAGAGACGGGTGACGGGAATGTTTATGTTTTATGTGTACTCAAAGTATGTTTAGGATATTTTTTGATCATGTGATCATACGTGTGACAGAACTTATGCATGCGGGTCTTGAGCGAGAGAACGGTTGCAGAGCAGGACTTGGATCAACGCAACCTGTGAGTTTCTAATCCCCCTCTTTTAATGTTTTAACGTTTTGGGGCTATCGTACACACTTATGAAATAAGTTTTCTCTATTGAATATGTTAAGGATTTCAGGTTCTAACCTGATATGTTTTGAATACAAAATAATTGTAAAGTGATCGTAGGGTCTATGGTGAGATTAGGGAAATGTGTGAGTCAAGGGTATGGGTTATTAATGCGTGTCGTGTTAAGGGCCGCACGGGAAGATTTTTTCGTACATTAAGTGTTCATGATATATATTGTGTGAGAAATATGTTGCTCTAGGGTTATGCATGAGGTGTAAGTATAACTAATGTGTCATGTAATTACTAGTATGCTATTTGTGTTGTGTGTTCGCCGTGGTATGTTTGCACCGTGTCATTATGACACAACAAATGGGATTGTGAAGGATGAGGTCCTTCGGGAAGTCACCAAGGGTGACATTTATTTAACAGGTTAATAATGAGCTCGGGGTGTGTCTAACGCCCTGACGAGGGTAACCTTGACGAGGGTACGGTGATGAGGTATGTGGTTGCATGCATATACATATATGTGTTAATTTGCATGTTAATGTTTAATTGTATCTACTGTGTATGAACTAGTGTTATTGTGACGTGTTGAATGGTGACGAGTATGGTTAGAATGACCGTTGAGTCATGACTTGTGACGTGACGTATATAAGAGTCGTGTCAGTTATTTGTGAGAGCCTTGGTTAAGGCCGGATGTGTTAGTGTTCTAGGGTAGGTTGTGTTAACCCAGAGTCGTGTCAATGTGTATTCTTGAATACGAGTTGTTAGCATAGTATGTTGAGTCTATGCTGTTGTGATGGTAAGGTTGTTTTTATGTATGTTGGTAGTACGGGTTAAGTCTTGGGTGATAAACGGTTACGGGGTGTCATGGGGTGACACGGGATTAGTCATTCATTAATAAAGCATAATTATATTTTACAATGACTGGAGGGTCCGAGTGAATTAAACAGAAGAACTTGGTGTGATGGTTTTTATTTAAATTAAACTATTAGAACTCACTCAGCGTAGTTGACTTTGTGTGTACGTTGGTATGTTTTCAGGTAAGCGGCGTATCGACGTATCTTGGCTCGGAAGCGGCGTTACTCAGATCGGTGTGCAAGCATTGGTAAGGTAAACCTAATAACATTAAATGGTTGTAAATGAGTTTTGAAAGACTTTCGCTGTAGTTTTAATTACAATAAATGTGTTTTTAATGATTACGACCCGTTATGAGAACCAACTATAGGATGCCCGGGCTGGGGTCTTACAAGTTGGTATCAGAGTTGTGGTTTAAGAGAAAACTGGTATTTTTAAACAAATAAAGTACTTTAACTTAAACCGAAAATGGGACGAGGGTGAAACGAATGCCACCACGAGTAATCGCGAGCCAAGAGGTACGTCTTTCGAGTTGAGTAGTAAGTATTATTTACCATTTGTATAGTGTTACGATAGTTAGAGCGATTGGTGTTAATGAATGATTTATGGTTCCGTGTGGGAACGTGATGTGTGCTATGTGTTGTGATAATGTGTAGAACTATGTGAACTTGTGTGGTGTGATTTGGTGAAATCATGTTCTGTGAGTTAGTTAATGTGGATTAGCATTAATTGCGTTATGTGAAATGGTTTGGTGTGTTAGCATGTTTGTGATTTTGTATGTAACCAGGTGTGGTGTGCATTTGTAATGAATATGATAATTTGTTAGATTATTGCTATGTGCTATGTGAGTTGTGTGGGATGCATGTACATTCGGTGTGTGTGAAGGTAGAAAGTTAGTGTGGGTATGATGGGAAAGGTTTAGAATCCGAGCAGTGATGTGGACCACCAAATTGCATTTGATCACCGTGATTTGGGTGTCTATGATTACTCTCATATTCTGAATTTATGCCCATAGTAATCGCTCTAGCATTCTATCTTGAGTAGGATTAGGTGGTTAAGACGATGCATACGAGATCGGCCAGGCGTGATGCTCTTGCTAGAGGGAATGTTGAACGACCAGTCAAGACGATAACCGTTGTGGGTGAAACTGCTAGTGAAATGGGAGTAGTGTTGGCGCTTCTCGTGCCAAGTGTGATTAGAACTTCGGTCGGCGACATACCGCGTGGAGCTATGGTTGGAGAGACGGGATGGAAAAAGAGAGAGCAGTACTTAGGATGCTCGGTTGCTTGATGAGTAGTGTGTGTGGTAGTTGTCATGAGAGATCCCGGGGAGATTTGACACTTTGATTGATTAGCCGTTTACGTAGCCGGAATGCCTAGCTCGAATATTGACTAGTGATGTTGACATTAATTACGAGTTATACCGCGAGATGACTCGAGTATGACTAATGATAGTTGTGTTGGGGATAGCGTACTATGGTGGGTACAATGTTAGATTTAATGCGGCATTGTGTGATTACGTGACTACTTTTTGAACAACGTGAGTTCATATTGAATGTAATTTTTTCCCGGGTTGGGGTCTTACATATAATTACGCCTTATTAACAAATGACTAATCCCTTGACATCCCGTAACCGTTTATCACCCGAGACTCAGCCCGTACTACCAATGTAAATAATAATGACCTTACAATCATAACAATATAGACTCAACATACTATGCTAGCAACTCGTATCCCATAATGCATATTAGCTCGACTCTGGGTTAACACACCCTACCCTAGACATTAACACATCATGGCCTTAACCAAGGCTCTCACAAATAACTGACACAACTCTTACACATGTCACGTCACAAATCCTGACTCAACGGTCAATCTAACTCTACACGTCACCATTCAACACGTCAAAATAACACAATCGCATGCACAATAAATACGCCTAATCACTAGCAAGCAAATTAACACATATATGTACGCATGCAAACACATACCTCATCACTGCACACTCGTCAGGGTTACCCTCGTCAGGGCATTAACACACCCCGAGCTCATCGTTAACCTGTTACATAAACGTCACCCCTGGTGACTTCCCGAAGGACCCCGTCCTCCACGATCCCGTTTGCCATGTCATAAAGACCAATCCGCAAACACAATACCCGTCGTGTCCCGTGGACAACGACACAAGCACACAACACAAATATGAACATTCAATAACACACATCGCATGTAGGACTTATTAACTACACCTGCGCCTTAGACATGACACTAACACAACATATCTCACGTGCAATCATAACCCTTTAGACTTTAAGCCCGACTCTCCCAGTCCAACCCTTAACACCTCACACATTAATAAGTAATCTCTATTACTCACACATTTCTATGAACATGCCATAACTCTACGACTCTCAATTACGCTGTTTACACTCAAAGCATATCGGTTTATAACCTGTGTCCCTTAACATGATTAATTATATTAATACCACGTGAATGTGTGTACCCCCCAAAACAGTAAATGTTTAAAAGAAGGGGGATTAGAAACTCACCAGTTACCAAGTCCGAATCCTTGCTCTGCACCTTGATCACCCGCTCAATATCCAAACCTGTCAATGTACGGTCACCTGATCAGGCACGTTCTAAACGCAAGTCTAATAACGCATAAAATAACACAATCCCGTCGCTTGGTCTCATCTGTTCGTCCGTACGCTTTGTCGAACACATAGATCCACGAACACGCCTACCAGGTCGTCCTTGACCCGTTTAAAAACCGAACACCCGAACCGGGTTTCCATGCATGCATGCACGTCACACGTAAAGCCCTCGACTAGCAAAACCTCAATCGGGTGATAGCCGACCCTATGCTCCTCCCTTGTTCATTTCCGGGAACCACCACCATCGCACATCACCACCAAACATCTCCAGTCGTGAGCCACCATCGCGTTCCATCATCTATAGTCACCGAGTTCCCGAAGTTCATCGTTGTTCCCAAACACCCTAGTCAGGTTCCCCTTTCTCACAGAAACATCACAGCCACCTTCACCCTGCTGTCCGCTGCCGTGGAGCACCACTCCGTCGCCGGAACCACCATCTCCGTCGCTACAACAACAGCCGAGCACCACAGCCGTCTTCGCCGCCTTCTACACCTTTGCGACACCACCACCGCCGTCGCACAGCCGCAGAGCACCACCACTGCAGCTCTCGCCGTCCCTGATACACTCCCTTTCCGGCCGTACGCATCACACACCATCACCCGTAACCACCAACTACCGCTGCCGAGTCGGCCTCCCCAAGCTCCCTCGCGTCTCTCCACCGACCCTCACCGTCATGCCACCCTGTTGCCACCACCGGTCCTCCTACTACCCTTGTCTCCTTCTTCGACCACCATACACGCGAATAAAACCCTAGTCGGGTTTCCTTGCAATACCGAAACTAAATAATGACACAAGGTTGAAACATAAACGAGGAGTTACCTTGGTTACATATGGAGTCTTCCGCTTAAGGCCGCCTTGGGACCACCATGAATCCGTCACAAGTTCGCCTTCGCCATGATCGCCTCCTTCTCCTCCGACAACTCTCTCTCTCTATCTCTCTCTCGGTTCTTTCTGCCGTCGCACGCAAGCCCAAAACCTAATGGTTTAGGGTTTTGCGCAAAGGTGGCTTTTAAACCCCTCGATATTTCGCTCCAGGTCCTTCGTAAATCCTTTAACGCATTCTTCGCTCAAACCTTGGTAATAGCTATTAATTGGGTCCCCTTAATCTTGCTAAACCAAGCCTTATGCATCGATCCCAACCAACCATGTAGTTAACTTGAAGTTCGGGTTACTTCTTAACCCGACTCATTAGTTATTTGGTTTTAGGGATGTTACAAGTCCACCCCTCTTAAAAGAGGATTCGTCCTCGAATCCTATGTCGACACAAACTCACACGACCTACCCTTCCGTTCTCACTCGTGCACCAAATCATTCTGGTGCCAAGCATTCATCTTTACACTTACCAATTATGTCACTTTGCTTTGCATTTAGACCACCGTCTTGGTGTTCAAAGAGGTCTCCTTATTGCCCACTTTCAACTTTGGGGCTTGTAGGATCACCTACATATCCCCTTATTACTCACTTCCCAGCCGTTAATCCTAAGACATTCCTTGTCCATCAGTTTCTTGCTTATCGCACTCCTTGATCTGCTCACACCGTACATGTCGTCACTTCTTTTATAATCCTGAGTGACCTACTCCGACGGTCATGCCATGGTAGGGTTCCTTGCTCCCCATTATTGGATCCTTCGCCGTCCTTCTCGTTTCTCCTTCTAATCGTCACCTGGCGATGATTCCGTCAACTTAGGCACCACAACCTTTCTCACAGATGCTAGACATCTATCCCCGTCAGGTGATCACCAAGAGCTCGGGGAGCTTGATGTAGACCATAGAGAACCTTATCAAGCTTGAAAACTCTAGACGGATTAACTGGATCTTCAAACCCCGGCGGCTGACACTCATAAACCTCTTCCTTGACCTTACCATATAAGAAAGCACTCTTCACATCTAATTGAAACACCTTAAACCCTTTGTATGAAGCAAAAGCAAGAAACAGCCTTATAGCTTCAAGCTTAGCAACATGAGCATAAACCTCGGTGTAATCAATTCCCTCTTGTTGATTGAAACCTTGTACGACTAATCGTGCCTTATTTCTCACCACAACACCACGATCGTCTTTCTTGCATTTAAACAGCCACTTAGTACCAATTGGATACACACCCTTTGGAAGATCTACAAGATTCCAGACTTTGAGTTTATCAAACTGAGCAAGCTCTTCCAACATTGCCTCTATCCAATTGTTATCACGCAAAGCCATTTCAACATTCTTCGGTTCGACCTGAGAAATAAAACATGAATGTGAGCATACATCAAGAACACCAGTATCCTTAATACATGTATACAAGCAAGTATTTTCAATAATAGAATGCGTTTGCACTCCATTTCTCAAGTTCACAATTATATTTGTCACCAGATGATCTTTGAGTTCCTTGATTGATGCAACTTCAGGGACCGGCAACACATCAACTTGAGTCGTGTCAGATTGATAAGACAAATCCTGATTAACTGGTATTTCCGAGTCCAGATTTGTAGTAATCTCCCCTTGATCCTGTGTCGAAGTAGAAAGTTCATCAACTAACAAAGGATCAGCAGAAGAATCTTGAAAAATAACATCTTCTTCCTCACTCTCAGAATCTTGTGGTCCCGAGCAAGAAGCAACATTAGGATCTGGAGCAGATGTAGATGGAACAGATGAACGTTGAACCATAGTTGGTATAAAACCACCATTATGTGCATCGTGACAAGACTCATATAACACATCAGCCTCTTTAGGAGAAATATTAGAAGGTAAATGAAAAGACTTGAATAAGCTGTCATAATCAAAAGCCCAGTCTGGTCCAATCGCCATTTGAGGTAAAGACCGATTTGAACAGTCAATATGAAACCATTCCTCAACCTGACGAGTCTCTTTGTTATAAACCCTTTTGGTAGTAGAATTTGCAACATACCCTAGAAAGATCCCTTCAATAGCCTTAGCACTGAACTTGGTTGGGACATCTCTAACCTTCAACAAGGTACATGGATTGCCAAAAGGTAGTAAATATTCCAGATTTGGCTTTCGATTATTAAGAAACTCATATCATGTATTGTTGTGTCGCTTCACAGTCAAAAATCTGTTCAAAACATGACACGCAATATTCACAGCCTCAGCCCAAAAAGTAACTGGAAGCTTAGAAACTGCAAGCATCGTACGTGCCGTTTCAACCAAAGTTTTGTTCTTTCGTTCAGCAACTCCGTTTTGTTGAGGTACATATGGCGCACTGAATTCATGATGAATCCCCTTTTGTAGACAAAATAAACCCATCTTGCTATTCTTGAACTCGCTGCCATTGTCACTCCTTATTCTTCTGACTTTCTGTTTACACAAGTTCTCTAAACCCAGGATTAAGAATTGCACCATCTCTCTGGTTTCAGCTTTAGAAGCAAGGAACTTAACCCATATAAATCTAGAGAAATCATCTGTTACTACCAAACAGTAAGATTTACCGCCAATGCTCCTGATACTAATTGGTCTAAACAAATCCATATGTAGCAGCTCCAATGGAGTCACAATTGAATTCTATGTCTTAGATTTGTGGGACTTCTTGTGTTGTTTCCCCTTCTTGCAAGGAATACAGTCATCAGGAATGGAGAATTTCATTTTCGAAACACCAATAACCAGATCATTCTTCACGAGATAATTCATTTTTCGGTAATTGATGTGAGCAAGCTTCCTGTGCCACAAAATAGAATATGATTCAGACGCCTTAGAGAGTAAACATGTAGAAATAGAATCCGTCGTTGTAGCGACACTCATGTCTAGGACATATGTGTCATTTCTCCTCGGAGCCTTCATTAGAATCTATTCGTCAAGAATAACAAAACCCGGTTTCAAGATATAACATTCAGTATCATTGAAATGGAATGAGAACTTTTTGTCCCACACTTGAGATACACTCAAAAGATTGTGTTCAAGTTGCTCCACATAGTTCACTTTCTCAAACTTGACTTTGTCATTCTTCAAAGTACCCTGACCAGTTATGTACCCGCCTTTATTCCCAGCAAAAGCGGCATAACCGCCATCAATTTTAATAACATCTTCAAGCAAACGAATATTCCCTGTCATATGTCGAGAACAACCAATATCCACATACCACGTATTGTCGATAGTCCTCCTTGGTTGCCCCTACATAAACAAAGAAAATCAGTTAGAAATGGGAACCCAATCCATTGTGTTCTTGGGTCGTCCAGAAGGATCAAAATAAACAACTTCAATTAGTTCACAATCTACTTTGTCATCAACATATGGGACAAAAGTATCACAATCAGACCTTCTTGATGGAGACATATTATGATTAATTGGAAAAACATTATTAGATTTATGATTATCAGATTCAGATGTTTCCAAAAGTTTCTTCAATTTTCTGTTACGTCTCCTCCTTTGTGGTCGAGAAAGTTTGACCTCATGTTGAGAATATTTTGTGATTCCAACACGTGGAATTTCAGAATGCTTTTGAAAATCAGCAACATTTCTCACACCAGTATGACCAACCACTGGTTTAGAAAAATGTGTATCATTTTGCTTAAATCCCGAAGATTTAGCAAATGATTGAGTAGGCACAGATTGCCTCAAAAAAACTTTCTTCACAACACCAGATGTAGGCTTTCCCACATTAGGTTGTTTCAGAATCGTCACCACTTTTTGTTGTGGGGGAACACTCTTGGATTTGCCTGTTTATGAAATCATAGGCTTCTTTTATTGATTCTTAGAAGGACAGTGAATCAGAATATGACTCGCTTCATTACAATGAAAGCAAACTCTTCTATCTTGATGATTTATGATATAGGGACTTATTCTTGAATTTGATGAACAAACCGATGAACAAGCTTCAGAAGATTTTACTAAACTGTCAATAGGCTTCTTTTGAACATAAACTTATTTAGTCACCTTTGATATCTTCTTCTAATGACCAGCAGCAACAAAATCACTTGTTTGTAACATTTTGGAAAGCTTTGGTTGAATCACTTCATCAGGTTCTGTCAAAATGCACCTATCTCGGGCAACTTGTTTCACCACCTTTGGTTCATCAATTTTTACCTCCTTAGGAATGCCTTCAACTTTTTTATCATCAAACACTTCATCTTCAGTATTAGAATCATATACCATGTCTTCACCAGTTACAGGATTAACCTTCAACACTGTCTTTGGATCAAGTTCCTCCTTATGAATAACTTCTGGTTCAACTACATAATTCCCATTTAATGGTGGAGGAACAAACCCAACTCCAGCAACCCTCTTTGTAGGATCAGCGTTGTCATTAAAGAAATCCAACAACATAGATGAATTTCCAAAACTCTCCAGCTTTCGATGTAATTTGATCACTTCAGATTCTTTGTCAGAAATCTATTTGTTTTTCATTTCTCTTTTCAATTTCATTTCGCTTTTCAATTTCAGCATAAGCCATATCCAAATGATATGCTTGTTCCTTATATTTCAACCCCAAAGAATTTAAATCTCTTTTCAAAGATTCAATTCTATCCATACACAGCTTATCATTATCTTTCAACTTTTGATCTACCACTTGTATAGATTTCATATCACAAATTAAATTTGTGTTATCATCCATAACCTTTTGCATTTTATCCTTCACACAGATGCAATTAGAGCAGTAATTATTACATATAGAATCTTTTACCTTTGAAGAATCTGACACATCTTCCATGAAGACTTTAGCAATTGGTATAGCTTCAGATTCAACAACATCAAAAGATCTTTTAGTCAATACTATATCATCTTCAGATACACCAGAGTCAACATTTTATACTTTATCATGCTCTTCATCAGCACTGTGCAAACTCTCACCATCACTTGAACTATCATCATCAGTCGACTCTTCAAGATTTTTAGAATGTATTTCAGTTACAAAAGCTTGACTCACAGCACCAACCAGATCTTCAAGATGAATACCCCAATCATAATTTTCATCATTCTGAGCAACCAATGCAGATGATGTGGATACATGATTAGAATTCCCAGATCCAGAGGAAACATGTGACTGATTACGATTGTTATGAAAAGTATTAGGCTTCTTCTGAGAATCAAATTCTACTTTCGGCTTCACACATTCTTTGGCAAAATGACCATATTCTTGACAATTATAGCATCGAACTTTTGTTTTGTCAAACCCCATTCGTGATCGACTGTTAGAACCAATATACTTCCTTCCAATTTTCTTCAAAAAATCCTTTGCCTGTCGCATAAGCATAGCCATGTTCCATTGAATGTTCATTTCTTCCAGATCAACAAGATCAATTTGTCTGAAATCCTCTTCAATAACATCTGGATCATGAATCTCACCACCAATAAAATTCTCATAAGATGCCATAAAGGAAGAAAACATTACTAAATAATTATCAGCAACTCTTTGATTCATATGATGTGGTCCAGACGATGAAGGAGCTGTGTTTGCAGAAAAAACCAGTTTGACTTGGAACTCTAGAACCATGTTCAGTTGAAGTATCTTGGTTATCACCAGTAAAGAAAGCAACACCTGTACCAGTTTTGCCAGAAGACTTAGCAAAATACATTGAAGGATCTTGAATATGCTCCATATTGGTTTCCTTCTTCTTCATATTCAAATCATGTAATTGAATCTTGCTAAGAACATCTTCAAGAGACATAGTTTTATACTTGACATTCTCCTTTATCAAAACTGAATACACATCAAATTTTGATGGTAAAGATTCCAAGAACTTATCATTTATCTCTTCAGTTTCATAGACAACCGAAGCACTGGATAATTCACTCAGCAAATGATAGAATCTCGTTGCAAGATCATCCAAAGATTCATTTTAAAAATGCTTGAACACTAAGAACTGCTTCTTCAATAATTCTTTTCTGCTTTTCTTAACATCCAGACTACCCTCACACCTCTTTTGTAACACATCCCACAATTTTTTAGAAGACTTGAATTGTTTAAAACTGTGATAAATTTCCTTAGGAAGAGACATTGAAATACTAACCATCGCTTTCTTCTCTCTATCAAACAATTGTTTCTCTTCTGTAGTCAAAGCAGAAACTGGTTTAGGAACATCATCCTGTCCCATCCAAGAGTATGTCGGATGTGTATAGCCTTCCAAAATTGGAATCCATAAGCTCGTATCAGTAAAAGATACAAACTGATCAAATCTATCTTTCCAGTTTGGATAATATGCAAGACTTAACAACTTTGGTGGTTTCTGAGATGTACCAATCTCATTATCATAATTGAACATATTCGTCACTTGCACCGTATTTTCCATTTTCAGAAAAATTACCAAGTCTTGAACAAGAACACACCTAGGCGAAGATAATAAGTTCGCTTCAAGTCTATCAAGCGAACTTGACCCCAAGCGAACTTGTTAAGTTCGCTTAATCAGATAAGTTCGCCTGTAACAGAAATTCAGCACTAAGTTCGCCTGGTTCAGCTGTAACAAACTCAGGAAGATGAGTCTTTAACCCAAACACGAACCAACAGTTCCGAAAATCATCATTTCTCACTGATTTGATGGAATTTGAAGAAATTGAACCGTAGGATTTAGTATTTCATGATTTAGAACACTTCTATCGGATTAATTTCACCAAAAACAACTTCAAATCCACAAATTCAGCCTTAAAATCAACCTCAAGAACTTGAAAACTCCATGAAAATGAAAACTTACAAAAATGATCAATTTCTTGTCAAATTGTACACAAATCGTCACAAATCACTCACGAAACATACACAAATCACGAGCATAAGCTCTGATACCACTTGTTGGTCCACATGACTTCTCTATAGACCGATCTCGTGACTGTATACACAAAATGACAATAGAAATGATAACAATCAGCAAGTAAATAATCTTCTCGTTGTACCAAGTCCGAATCCTTGCTCTGCACCTTGATCACCCGCTCAATATCTAAACCTGTTAATGTACGGTCACCTGATCAGGCACGTTCTAAACGCAAGTCTAATAACGCATAAAATAACACAATCCCGTCGCTTGGTCTCATCTGCTCGTCCGTACGCTTTGTCAAACCCGTAGATCCATGAACACGCCTACCGGGTCATCCTTGACCCGTTTAAAAACCGAACACCCGAACCGGGTTTCCATGCATACATGCACGTCGTACGCAAAGCCCTCAACTAGCAAAACCTTAATCGGGTGATAGCCGACCCCATGCTCCTCCCTTGTTCATTGTTAAGAACCACTACCACCGCACATCACCACCAAACATCTCTCGTCGTGAGCCACCATCGCGTTGCATCATCTCGAGTCACCGAGTTCCCGACGTTCACCGCTGTTACCAAACACCCTAGTCGGGTTCCCCTTTCTCGCGAAAACATCACCGCCACCTTCACCCCGCAGTCCGCTGCCGTGGAGCACCACTGTAGCCGATTCCTACAGTTGCCAGAACCATCATCTTTGTCGCTACAACAACATCCGAGCACCACAGCCGTCGCCGCCACCTTCTCCACCTTCGCGACACCACCGCCGCTGCCGTACAGCCGCAGAGCACCACCACTGTAGCTCTCACTGTCCCCGCTACACTCCCTTTTCGGCCATACGCATCACACACCATCACCCGTAACCTCCATCTGTCGCTGCCGAGTCGGCCTCCCCAAGCTCCCTCGCGTCTCTCCACCAACCCTCACTGTCACGCCACCCTGCTGCCACCACCGGTGTAAGGTCCGAATTCTTGAGAATCTTCAATCAACGATTTCAACAGCGTGTTGAACCAGGTGGAAACAGACTCAACACGTGACTTGTAGGTATAATCTAAGAGGATGAGACACAATTCAACAATCAAACGATTCGTATATTGATATGAATACTGAATACACAATACAATCGTTCAACAACTCGTCTAACCTGTCTATCTCGTCCAACCTAAACATTGCTACAAACACATCTATTTATATTAAAACAGAAAGTATTCGGTGGGCATGGCCGCATACTTCAAGTATACAGCCGCATACTTCAAGTATGTTGCCCGGACCGCATACTTCAAGTATGCGGCCGCATACTTCAAGTATGTTGCCCGGACCGCATACTTCAAGTATGCTGCTGCGGCCGCATACTTCAAGTATGCAGATGCGACCGCATACTTCAAGTTTGTTGCCTAGACCGCATACTTCAAGTATGCTGTTGCGACCGCATACTTCAAGTATGCTGTTATGACCGCATACTTCAAGTATGCTGATGGATGAAGTATGTTGCTGGCCATGAAGTATGCTGCTAGATGAAGTATGTTGCTGGCCATTAAGGTATGCTGCCAGATGAAGTATGTTGCTTCATACTTTCTTGCTTCTTCCAATCTTCATCTTCCGAACTTCTGAACAACTCGATGATTCTTTGATTGCGTCAGCCTATTATATTTTTGGTCCTTACAATCTCCCCCTAGGCTGATGCATTCAAAGCATTCTTCAAATTTCAAAATTGACTTATGATCACCACCTCTTGCAATAACTTCTTTCTCAGAGCCATTTCCAAAACCTTCATGAATGACTTTGCAGTTGTTGAGGTTGTTGTTTTGTTCACTTGCTTTCTTTCTTTTCTTTGGATTTTTATCCGCCCAAAGATCATAATCAGCATCATTAAAATCATCATTATGCTGAGAATAGTTGTTAGGAGGAGGATTCCCAATAGCCTTTCCCTTTTGCAATATCACTTTATGATGTTTGTTGATCGGTACTTTCTCTCTGTCACTTTCGATTTTTTGAAGAGTCAACATCTTCTTATTTGAAGATAATGTGCTTTTTGGCAGTGATAACACTTGGTGCAACAGTGTTGATTGGTTCTTCATCATCCCTAGGATAAGGAATATTATCTTGTTGCTCCTGAAAGTTCACTCAAATACAAGTATGCGCAAAATGCAAGTATGCTCAAACTCATAAAACCTTGAAACTTTCCAAAAGAACACCAGTCAGTTTAACAAATGCCAAAAACAGTAGCTTTGATACCTAACGAGTCAAAGAAATCCGTTGCAAGCTTCACAAATGAGCGCTAAGGCTCTGATACCAATTGTAAGGTCCGGATTCTTGAGGATCTTCAATCAAAGTTTTCAACAGCGTGTTAAAGCTGGCGGAAACAGACTCGACACGTGACTTGTAGGTATAATCTAAGAGGATGAGACACAATTAAACAATCAAACGATTCATATATTGATATGAATACTGAATACACAATACAATCGTTCAACAACTCGTCTAACCTGTCTATCTCGTCCAACCTAAATACTGTTACAAACACATCTATTTATACTAAAATAGAAAGTATTCGGTGGGCCTTGGCCTGGACCGCATACTTCAAGTATGCGGCAGCATACTTCAAGTATGCTGCTGCGGCCGCATACTTCAAGTATGCAGATGCGACCGCATACTTCAAGTATGCTGCGTAGACCGCATACTTCAAGTATGCAGATGCGACCGCATACTTCGGGTATGCTGCCTCGACCACATACTTCAAGTATGCTGCTGCGACCGCATACTTCAAGTATGCTGCTGGGACCGCATACTTGGAGTATGCTGATGGATGAAGTATGCTGCCAGATGAAGTATGCTGCTGGCCATTAAGGTATGCTACCAGATGAAGTATGCTGCTGCATACTTTCTTACTTCTTCCAATCTTCATCTTCCGAACTTCTGAACAACTCGATGATTCTTTGATTGCGTCAGCCTATTATAATTTTGGTCCTTAAAATCTCCCCCTAGGCAGATGCATTAAAAGCAGTCTTCAAATTTCAAAATTGACTTATGATCACTGTAGGATCGGTGAATAAAAGATGGTTCTATTCTAGTTGAGATTGGTGGAAACAATCACAACTAAGCAATGTAAACAAGTAAACAAGAAGAATACTAATAAATGCAATTTGTATTAAGCTTCAAAGATTACAAGATTACAGAGAAAACTCTTAAAGAAAAGTAAACTTATACAATGAAGTAACTTAGAATCAAGGCAGACCCTTGATTCTAAGGATCAGATCTAACACAAGCCATTGATCTTGTATTGAAGCTATTCTACATGTAACGAAAATAAATACTACAAAAGTTATCTTTACTCAAACGTCTTCTTAGGCATCATTGCTTGAGTCCTTGGAAGAAAAGCGTCGTTGTCTTTTATTGTCTTGCACCAGTAACATTCTTTCTGCGTGGAGTGTGTCAGTGTTGCAGCAGAAAGTTATCAGTGGTAATGGTTGCTTTATCGAAGCCAGTCAGCTGCAACGTTTGATCTTCAGAGGGAATGGCTATCAGCAGCAATGTTGTTGATTAGCAGCAAGACACACTGTCCACAGCTGCTGATGATTTGCCTATCAGCAGCAACTTTGGTCTTCAGCAGATAAGGCACTCCGCATCAGTTTTGTTTTTCAACAGAAGAACAAGTATCCGCTGCAGATAAGCTTATCCGCAGCAGTTTGTCGATCTGCAGCAAACTCTGTGGTCCACATCAGTTATACTTAGAGAATTTTGTAGCCATCAGTCTTTATTTCTGCAAACTCCCCCTAGACTGATGCTACCAAAACTCTCTTACTGCTTTTGCTGCTGAAGCTTTTTCATGTTGCAAACTATCCTTTCTACCTCATAGCCTCTTGGGTCCTGGTTAGGGTTGTTTAGAGGAAGCTCAGATAGAGTCTTTATGTCTTTGCTTGACATTTTGAAGATGGCCTTGCTTGAACATATCATCTTCTGTCCTTTAACATCAATCAAGATAAACTCGTTGGTATCAGCCTTGAAGGACTAACTGGTGAATGGAGAATGGGATTGAAGAGGTTTGGCATCAATGATTACATCTTTACTAGGGTTGAAGTGATGTTTGATTGCTAGCAAAAGATGTCTCCCACCTTCATTCTCTAGTTTATAGGCTTCACCCAACTCCAATATTCTTCTTAGATCTGAGTCTGGGAGTTGTAGTACCTCATCAACAGATTTATAAATAGATCTTTTCAGTTCTTCCTTTCCCCTGAAGACTTCAAACCATTTGTCTTGAGTGTTGTAGAACCAGACAACTATTTCTCTTGAGTATTCTGATGTGATGGTAGGTTTGCTTTTCTTCTTGGAAGGCTGCTGATGAGGAGGAGCTGGGTGGAGGGATTTGGACTTTGTGGGAAGAGAGGAATGAGGTCTAGGCTGGAGAGTGGAAGTATGGTGAGAGGAGAAAGTAGTGGATGAGGGAGAAGGCTTGGGTTTCTTTGATTTGTGTTCAGCAGTTTGAGTTATCACCCTTTTCTTGGAGCCTGTCTTCCCTAATCTTTCTTCCTCTTCCTTCTTGACTTTGGAGTACAAGGCTTGCAAGTTCATGAAACTCATGGGGCCTAGCCTTTTTCTACTTTCTCCTCTGGCCTTCAGGAAGTCAGTCATGACCTTCCTTTCTTCATGGGTCCTTATGTTGAATGCAATGGTCTTCTTGGATTTTTGCTTGGCTTTTTCTTCTTCTTCATCCCTTTTCTTATTTGCCAATTGACCTTGCTGACCCATGAAGACTCTGTAGATTTCTTTATTTAATAGTTTCTCAAGGTAGTCTGTATCCTCACCTTGAGAAATCAGAGCCGCTATCCATTCTTCTCTCATTTCTTTGGCTAGTTCAGAATCAGTTATTCTAAACTTAGCCTCTTCCCTTTTCTTCTTCTCCCTTTCTTCTTCTTCTTTATTAAACTATTCCTGCAGCTGAAGAGCTAGGGCTTCATCTTCTTGTAGTTGAGAAGCTGCAGGAAATCTGGCTTTGAGTTCATCCAGCTGATTAGCATACAGCTGGATTTGTTGTTCTCTGAGGAGCATGGCAGCTTTTCTCTCTTGAATTTTTCTTAGCTCTGCCATCTCCTCTTCTTTTCTTCTCCTTCTTCTTTCCTCCCTTTCCTTTTGCTCTTTCATCACTCTATCTTCCACCTCTTCAGTCATTATTCCCTTCCCCTTGGCTTTAGTTAATGCCTCTGCTTCAGCTTCATGGATCATAACAGCAGATGTTTTAGATATTGTTGGGATCTCTGCTTCAGCTTCATTGGCAGTTTGGGGAGTGGATAGGGGAAGGTTTCTTGCTTCATCTTCTTCCCATTCACACCTAGTTACTTCCTTCCAACTTTTCGTTACATCCTCCAACTCTGTTCTTCTAGATTCTGTTGCAGTGTTCAGAGTGGCGGTTGGTGAGGAGAGAAAAGAGAAATCTGAGTCAGAGGAGGCATCTTCTGCAAGGCGTCCCTCCTTTTCAAGATGAGCTTTGATAGTCTTGATCATTGCTTGGCTCTCTAAGGAGTTGACATTGCAGATATGTGTTCTGAGCTAAAAAATGTTGTATAGGAAGTCTGAGTTGAGGAGTAGGATTTCATTGATGAGGTTGAAGAAGACAGATGATCCATCACTCAGAAAGAAGGTGAAGCCAGAGGGTCCAGTGCATGACCATCCTAGCACTGCCAGTCCCTGACCATCTCATTGTGGATAAAGCTTCTCCAACAAATAATTTCTTCGTCAGTTAAAGTACTGCTCCTAATCAGGTCAAGTGTACTTGGAGCCAGTCTTTGTGTTGTTGCTGTAGAAGATTCTGCGCGGTCTTTAGGATATGATACCTTGTTTGCTTCTTCTAACAGTGCTTCAAACCAGGGCAGATTTTCCTCCATTAAGTCTTGGAACCTGCAGATTGCAAATTTTGCTGAGAGATCTGAAGAGGTGTTGATACAGCTGGATAAATACAGTTCAAGCACTTGAAGAGGATTTAGTGCATCCCAGTTCAGCTCTTCTACTCCGCTGAACTCTTTCCCAATCCAGAATCTCTCAGATTGACCATCATACCCCCAATCTAGTATGGAGTCAAAATCTAGCTTGTCTGCAGTCAGTGTGAATTGGGGGGCAGTGGTTAGACTTATTATGGCCGCGGCTTCAGGAAGTATGCTGACTGATGGAGGTGTGTCTTCATTTTGACTTTCATTCTTTAACACCTCATCAACAGCTCGAACAACTAACTTCCAATCCTTAGTGATATCTTCCTCTTCGTCTACTGAGTCTGGCAAGTCATGGATTTGAACAAAAGTAGGTTTGAAGAGAGAACTTTGAAAAGCAGCCTTCTCTTGTATCCATTCTTCGAGGCTGTCAGCATCATCTTCTATTGCGACTATCTCCCCCCTTTTTGGTTGCATCAGTGTAAAGGGTTGCATCTGTTTGAGTTCCCACTGATACAAGGGAAGGAGTAGGCACAATTGGGCATTGATGGGCTTCATGCATAGAGACTTGGTGCCTTAGTTTGGACACTTCAGCCTCTAGCATAGCTACCCTGGCCGTCAATTCAATATTTTTGAGTTTCAGACTGTCCTCATCCACAGTTGTGGAATCCTTGGAGCTAGATGGGGCCTTAGGCCTAGCCTCTGCATCCCCATCACCCTGGTTTTCTTGGCACCTGGGATTCCTCTCAGTGAAGAGTGTTTCAAAGGAAACATCCTCACTGTGAGTTGCCGTGGTTAGGGTCTTAGTGATGTTATCACTGTCCTCCTGGTCAGTTGATGTACCAGGAGTAGTGACAGCCCTTTCCACATTCACTCTATCAGTACTCCCAGAGTGAACCTTCTTGGGTGATGAACTGGGGTTAGGTGCACTAGCATCTAAGTCAATCAACCTCCGAGATAGTGGTTGTTGGAGAAGGTATATCATCTTGAAAAGGAGCCTCTGCACTTAAGTTTAGAGAAGAAAAATAATGGAATGGCTCAGTGGGTTGTTCTATGGATCCGGGATGTGATCCTGATCCTAATAGAGAAGCTTCCAAGGAAGTCTCTCTAATAATGTGGCTATCCCTTTTGATATTCTCATCAGAATTTTTGGATTCTGAATGAGGGCTTTTTGGTTGGGATTAGGCCTTTGAGACAAGAAGAGAAGGAGTCTTTTGCTCCTTTTCCTAGTATATTTTGCCGCAACTGGGGCCCTTTGTTCCAGTTGAACGATAACATCCAAAACAGGTGTAAGTAATTTCTGTGCCTGTGCATCCTTAGTAGTATGCACAAGGGTTCGAACAGTGGAAGCAGATTATTGTTTAGGATGTGAAGAGGAGGGTGTGGGATCAGTATTAGCTGGGATTGCTGAACTGTCACCCTGGGTACTTTGTATGTTCATCATTGTAGATAAAAATGGAACATTGACCCCTGAGAACTTTTTGGAAACAGTTCTCATACTTTGAAAAATGTTATTTTTATATCCCAGCATAAGATAGATTTTTGTATATTTTGAAAGATCTTTTAATTCGTTATTGAAAAATTCCTGCAAGAATCTTGGGTACATAAAAAATGATTGCTTTGCACCTTCTTGAAGGTTATATCTCAAACCTTCAAAGATGAGATGTGCAAAGTTGAAACCCTGGCCAGAAACCATACCATGAACAGCAGAGGCGAGAGCAGAACTCATTTGATGCCATCCACTTCTCTTCTGGGATATGCATTGTAGAAGAGTGTGGCATAGAAACTTCCATGGAGGGCCCATCAGCGCCTTTTCGATTGTGTACTCGTTCTGATTTCCAGTGTACCCTATGGATACAAAGGTCCTCATGTATTCTTCTTTTGAGTATGAAATGGCGGGCCCCTCGTCTTGAAGCTTGAGGTGTTTTCTGAGAGTAGCTTTAGTGACGATGATATCTTTGCCGTCTACTGTGGCTTGGATTTGGGTAATCCCCTGTTCGGTAGAGTAGACGGTGGTGTTCCAAAAATCCTCCATATGAGGGATGTATATGGTAGGGTTGACGGTTAGTGCAAAATATATCTTTGATCGACAAAGAAAATCGATCATATCATCGAACCCTTCGGAATTCTTTCCTTTAATCAGGTATGCAGTGAGATTATGGTAGGGAGTTGTCATTAGGATGGTTTATGTCGACCTCTGCCATTTTGTTGGGTTTGGAGGGAAAGAGGAAGGTTTTTTTTTGAAGGGTGGTTAAGGATGGATTTGAATGTTGTGGAGGCTTAAGAGAAAGAGATGGGAGTTAGGGTGAAATTGAATGTGAAGTGGTGGTGAAGAAATTTGATTTGTGTTATAACGTCAGAGGAGGGAAAAAGAAAAATGACTTGTACAGTACAACCTTATTCACGTTTTACTGTTACAGCTGTAATACACTAAAACAGTCATGGTAAAGACTGAAGGTAATTTTTACAGCGGGTAAAGGTTAATTTGGACTTAGATTTACCCATCAGCAGCAAACTTGGTTGCTGTGGATGGTTAAGCCTATCCGCTGCAAGCTTGGTTGCTGTGGATGGTTAAGTCTGTCAGCAGCAAATTTAGTTGCTGCTGATGGATGCAATGATCTGCAGTAAGAATGTTGCTGCTGACAGCCTTAAAGCTATCCATAGGAAACATGTTCCTACTGATAACTTAAAGCAGTCAGTGGCAAATTCTTTGCTGCTGACAGCCTTAAAGCTATCCGTAGGAAACTTGTTCCTGCTGATAACTTAAAGCAGTCAGTGGCAAATTCTTTGCTGCTGATGATTAAACCTGTCAGCAGCTAAGAAACGAAATTGCTGCTGACTTATAACTTTTATTTACAACAAGGGACAAACACATTTACAAAACAAAATTTTAGAGACAGATTTTTATCAAAGTTCATCATACCAATAGATTCAACTAAATATCTAAATCTAGCTTCATCAAAAGGTTTTGTAAACAAATCAGCATATTGCTCATTGGTATGAACTTTGGTTAAAATAATTCTCTTTTTTTTCAGCTTGATCTCTTATGAAGTGATACCTGATGTCGATGTGCTTTGTCTTGGAGTGCTGCACCGGATTGTTTGTGATTGATATGGCACTCATGTTGTCAATGTGAATGAGAGTTGCCATGAAAGTCATCCCATAATCCAGCATTTGGTTTTGTATCCAAATGACTTGTGCACAGCAACTTGAAGCTGCAATGTATTCTGCTTCTGCTGTAGAAGTTGAGACACATGTTTGCTTCTTGCACTGCCATGAAATCAGTCTCCCTCCCAGAAACTGACATCCCCCTGATGTGGACTTTTTGTATCTCACTGCTTTGTCTTGGAGTGCTGCACCGGATTGTTTGTGATTGATATGGCACTCATGTTGTCAATGTGAATGAGAGTTGCCATGAAAGTCATCCCATAATCCAGCATTTGGTTTTGTATCCAAATGACTTGTGCACAGCAACTTGAAGCTGCAATGTATTCTGCTTCTGCTGTAGAAGTTGAGACACATGTTTGCTTCTTGCACTGCCATGAAATCAGTCTCCCTCCCAGAAACTGACATCCCCCTGATGTGGACTTTTTGTACATGTTGCATCCCCCATAATCACTATCAGTGTATGCATACAGATTGAACTTATTATTTTTAGAGTACCATAGTCCAAGTCTTGGGGCTCCCTTTAGGTATCTAAAAATTCTTTTGACAGCTTGAAGATGTGAATTCTTTGGAGCTGCTTGGAATCTTGCACAGAGACATACTGCAAACATAATATCTGGCCTTGAGGCAGTGAGATACATGAGAGACCCTATCATTACACGGTACTGATGTTGATCAGTGTCTTGACCATCTTTGTCTGGAGTCAGTTGATGGTGCACTTGCATAGGGGTTCTTGCAGCAGAGCAGTCAGCCATCTTGAATCTTTCCAAAATGCTCTTGACATATTTGGATTGGCTGATGAAGATTCCATTTGGAACTTGTTTGACTTGAAGACCCAGAAAGAAATTTAGTTCACCCATTGAACTCATTACAAACTTTGAGTGCATCAGGATCTCAAAGTCTTTACACAACTTCTTCCTTGTTAATCCAAAGATGATATCATCAACGTATATTTGTACGAGTAAGATTTCTCCCCCTTCATCTTTGATAAACAAGGTCTGGTCAATGGCACCTCTTCTGAAGTTGTTGTTTAGTAGATATCCAGACAAAGTTTCATACTAGGCTCTTGGGGCTTGATGTTAACATGGCTTAATCTCCTGTGCCAGAGAGATGATTCATCAACTGAAGCCTTTGACTATAAACAGGATACACTGCCAGATGGAGTGACCTCATTCATGTCAAGCTCATAAAGATTTTCTTTTCTTTGAGCAGTTAATAAAATCTTTTCTGGAGGAGGTTTGGATAAGCCAGGAGACAGTACAAAGCATTCTTTATATGTGAAGAGCATCCAGTGCTTCTGATCACAGACCTGGGAAACACTCATGAGATTGAAGTCCAATTCTTTGACATACTTTACCTTTTCAATACTCATTCTTTCATTGGACACAGTTCCTTGTCCAGTAATAGATCCTCCTTTTGAGTCACTTCCAAAGGCAACATATCCTCCATTGAATTGTCTGAAGTTAGAGATGATGGATCTGTTGCCTGTCATGTGCCTGGAACAACCACTGTCTACCACCCAGGTGTTATTCTTGTGACTTGGCTATCCCTGCACATGAGAGAGATCTAGTTAGTGGGAGGAATCCAAGAACTTGCATCCTTGTAAAAAATGGATCTCAGATTATCAGTATCAGCATGTGTGCATTCAACGGAACCAATGATGATTCTTGGAGGAATTTTGGCTTTCCAATACTGAATTGGTGGTTTTCCAGCTCTCTTTGCTTTGTCAGCAGCAGGTGCTGCAACTGAGGACTTTGGCTTATCAGCATCAGATTTTGTTGATGTTGATGGTTTTACTTGAGCAGCAGCAATCTTGGTTGCTGCTGAAGACTTGTCTTTGGGTCGCTTGGGCTTTAATTGATCAGCAACATTTTTGTTGGCTGCTGATGGTTTAACTTGGGCAGCAACAATCTTGGTTGCTGATGAAGGATTTTCCTTTGGTTGCTTGAGTCTTACTTGATCAGCAGCAGTTTTGTTTGCTGCTGATGGTTTAATCTCCGAAGTATGCCTACCCTTCTTCATCTTACTGATAGGCTTTTGTTGAAGAGGAATTTGATGAAGAACCCGTTTGAGAGGATTAAACTTGCAATTTGCAGCAAAGTGGTCTGATTCACCACAGATGATACAAGATTGTTGAGGTTTTGGCAGATGCTTTCTTGGTGGGGATAGAGAGTTTCTGAACTGAGTTGCTTTGACTTCAAAGCTTCTTACCTTTTTGTTCTTGTTTTTTTTCTCAAAAGTGTGTTGCTTTAGGTTTCTTTGTTGTTGAAGGTAATAGAAGCATGTGCTGGCAGTATGATTGTATTTCCCACACAGAAAGCATGATTTCACCAGTTTGTCCCTTTGAAAGTACACATAGTCCTTTCTTTTGAACAAGTCTTTGAAGTTCTAGGGGTGAGCTTTGTTGTGCTCAAATGTGGCTTCTTCAAATGTCTTTTGAACATATGGAGCTCTCTCTCTAGGTGCATGACATATGTCAAACACCTTCCTTTGTGGGATTGATTTGGATTGAGGTTTTGAGTTGGAGGAGGTTGAAGACTGTCCCTTTTCAACAGTTAGCTTTCTTACTTCTGGAGGATAGCTGATTCTGATTTGTTTGGTTGGTTGAGATACTGGTACTGTTTTTGAAGGGATGAAAGGGCTTGGATTGTTGGCTTTAATAACTTCACATGTAGGTGGTGATGAAACTTTAATGGTTTCAGTGGAGTCTGAGCATGTTGACTCAGACTCTGATGAAGTAGTGCATTCTTGCACAGGGGTTTCTTGGATAACAGGGTCAAGATTTCGGTTGGCCATGTCAAGGTTGGAAAGATTGAAAGTTGGTTCATGAATGGCTACATAGTCAATGGGTGGAGGAACAACATTATAGGGTTGTTCAGCTTGAAATCCAAGACCAGCAGTTACCTTTTCATGAATTTGAGCATCCAAAAGTCTTTGCAGCTTTTTGGATGCAAACTCATATTTTTCCACATGGACCTTTTGGTCTGCTAATTAAGCCCTTGTAGCTTTTAACTTAACCAGAAGGTCATCAATTTGAGTTTCAAGGTTTGTTTGTTCATGTTTTAATGATGAAATTTCTTTCTTTAAACAATCAATATTTTCCTTGTAACTGTTTTCAACCTTTTTAAATTCAGATTTCATTTGGTGAAATTCTTCATTTTGATCTATGAGATTCTGGTTATGTTTCCTGTATCCAAGGACCTTATCAATACAAGCTTGAGTACACAGATTTTCATATACCTGAGGTAGTACCTCTGATGTCTCTGCCATGAGAGCTTGATTGTTTGCAGGAATATCCTCATAATGGAAGCTCCAATCAAAGTCAGCAGTTCCAACAGTTGCATAAGCTACAGTTTGTGTAGGAGGAGTGGCATGTTGCTGTCTTGGTTGAGCTTGGTGAACTTGTCTGGTATGAGCAGCAACTGGGTTTGCCTTTGGTGCCTTGCATTATCTAGCAAAATGACCAAGTTGGTTACAGTTTTAACACCTCAATTTGGTTTTGTCCAAGCCAACCCTGGTGTTAGAGTTGTTGCTTGGAACGGGTCTTCCTATTCTTGAGTAGAACCTTTTTGCTCTTAGAGAGAGAGCATGGCATAGGAGTGCTGTATATCCATTTCTTCTAGATCATATGGATGAAAACATTCCAGATCTTCCTTGATATGCTTGAGTTTTCAGAGACAAAAGCAGCAGAGGTTGATGTTTGAGGTGGGGCTTCAGGAAGAAATGGTGAGTTGTTTGATTGAGAGGTTGGAGTTTGGGGATGAATGACGATGGGAGGATAATAGTTGCTTAAACTAGGACCTGAGTGGTCATAGTGGAGGGCAGAAGAGGTGGTGGTGGATGTTGAGGCTGTTTGGTAGCTTGAGCTTCTTTCCTTGGCCTGAATCATCTCTAATTCATAGGTCTTTAGCATACCGAAAAGCTCAGTCATCTGTAGAGTCTTCAGATTCTCAGTTCTTCTGATGGACACTGTGTAGAGTGTCCAGCAACTGGGTAGAGACCTGATGAACTTCTTGAGAATATCTTCATTCTCCAGCTTCACTTTTGAGCACTGCAGCTCACCTACAAGATAAGTATATCTATTAAATAAAACAGTTAGAGACTCACCTTCCTTCCAGGCGAAGTTTTCATATTGCTGCTTCAGGATGTCTCTTATGTTTTCTTTTACTTCCTCTGAACCAGCAAACATCTTCTCAAGAGCCTCCCATAGCTCCTTTGCAGTTTTGTATCCTCTGAAGTTGTGAAAAACTTCATTTGGTAAGCACATCTGGATGGCTCCCAAGGCCTTGAAATCTACATCCATTTTCTTGATGTCTTCATCAGAGTATTTGGAGGAATCTTTGGGAACCAGTGTACCTCCAGAATCAACGGAGGCCACCATGGGTATGTATGGTCCATCTTTAATGGATTTCCACATCCCATATTCTTGATAGCAGAAGAAGCTTTCCGTTTTGTTCTTCCACATATCATAGTCTTCTCCAGACACCAGTCTTGGTGGTCTGCTGATGCTTCCAATGTCTACAACTCCATTGTTTTGTGCCATTTTTGATTTGTGATAATGGGTGACTTTAGCAAAGAGATAGTTTAGAATAGAACCAGAGAATGATTAAACAAGTGTGAGTTTGTTTAATCTGTGAGCCAAAGCTCTGATACCACTTGTAGGATTGGTGAATACAAGATGGTTCTATTCTAGTTGAGATTGGCGGAAACAATCACAATTAACCAATGTAAACAAGTAAGCAAGAAGAATACTGATAAATGCAATTTGTATTAAGCTTCAAAGAATATTACAGAGAAAACTCTTAAGGAAAAGCACACTTATACAATGACTCTAAGTACTACTTATATAGTAACTTAGAATCAAGACAGACCCTTGTTTCTAAGGATCAGATCTAACATAAGACGTTGATCTTGTATTGAAGCTATTCTACATGTAACGACAATAAGTACTACAAAAGTTATCTTTACTCAAACGTCTTCTTAGGCATCATTGCTTGAGTCCTTAGAAGAAGAGCGTCGTTGTCTTTTATTGTCATGCACTAATAACATTCTTTCTGCGTTGAGTGTGTCAGTGTTGCAGCAGAAAGTTGTCAGTGGTAATGGTTGCTTTATCGAAGCCAGTCAGCTGCAACGTTTGATCTTCAGAGGGAATGGCTATCATCAGCAATGTTGTTGAACAGCAGCAAGACACAACTGTCCACAGCTGCTGATGATTTGCCTATCAGCAGCAACTTTGGTCTTCAGCAGATAAGGCTATCCGCAGCAGATTTGTTTTTCAACAGAAGAACAAGTATACGCTGCAGATAAGCTTATCCGCAGCAGTTTGTCGATCTGCAGCAAACTCTGAGGTCCACAACAGTTGTACTTAGAGAATTTTGTAGCCATCAGTCTTTATTTCTACAATCACCACCTCTTGCAATAACTTCTTTCTCAGAGCCATTCCCAAAACCTTCATGAATGACTTTGTATTTGTTGAGGTTGTTGTTTTGTTCACTTGCTTTATTTCTTTTCTTTGGATTTTTATCCGCCCAAAGATCATAATCAGCATCATTAAAATCATCATTATGCTGAGAATAGTTGTTAGGAGGAGGATTCCCAATAGCCTTTCTCTTTTGCAATATCGCTTTAGGATGTTTGTTGATCGATACTTTCTCTCTGTCACTTTCGGTTTTTGAAGAGTCGACATATTTTTCTTTGAATATAATGTGCTTTTCGGAAGTGATGACACTTGGTGCAACAGTGTTGATCTGTTCTTCATCATCCCTAGGATAAGGAATATTATCTTGTTGCTCCTGAAAGTTCACTCAAATACAAGTATGCTCAAACTCATAAAACCTTGAAACTTTCCAACGTTTTCAAGAAAAACATCACTTTCACGATTATTGAATCAAACAAGAGCGGTCACTTTAACAAACAAAAGACAAAGATAAAAATAAAATAAAGTAACTTAAAGTAAGCTAAAAACATAAAATATTTTTGTTCTTTTAATAACATACGACACTTAATGAAACACATTATTTCTTAGAGAAACCCTGTTATGGGATCATATCATTCTAGGGTAGAGAAAGCTATATTTATCGGCCGCTAATTTTCTTAGATAGGTCTTGGTGATTACCAATATGTAGTATCCTTCTAAACTCAAGCATTTATACTTTAATTGACAAGCAAGCAGTGAATGAATTTATCATCTTTTTGGCATAGTAATTATTCATGACTTAGTGGGTCCCACACTCACATCTCAGAAACCTGCATTTCGTTTAATGTGAATTAGATGAGTTTTTGATGAACTGAATGGACCCCACAACTTATCGGATAAACCTTCCCTTCCTAATGATCTTTTGAGCACCTAAAAATAACTAAATGAGCATAACTAGCACGGGTATATGGACTGTTCAGGAAATCTCTGACAAATTTGATTAAGACCATAGCACGACGGACTTACATATTTAGAAACAGTAAATGTCCAGGGTCATAGCACTACGGACTTACATGCCTTGATAAGAGATTCTTTCCCAGTCACACGTTCCCAAAGAGGAAAATATATACAAGTATACTAATATGTACGTCTTTAGACATATCTTTTTGAGTTTTCCTATAGCACGGCATTAACATTGCGTTTCTTTTTGCTCTGAGTTCTGCTTTGCAGGGTAGCTTTGCACTATCATTGAGTGTCTTTTCACCTATTTGTATGTCATTGCATGTCTTTTATCTATATACATATATATACAGACTTGTATCAAGTCAGCTCGCAACCCATTTGTGATGGATTTCGGTTTGTGCAATCCAGAGATAGTATGTTCATCCACAGTTCATCAACCTTTATGTTTAAGTGTTCAATTATTAACAGGAGATAATTATTCTACCAATCTATGAGATGTTCCCCACTAAAATGATGACCTTTATGTTCAAGTGAAACACTATCTTGCTATCCTTTCAGTTTTAGCAGAGCCTATCAACATATCACCCAAAGATCCTGATCTTTTCAACTACAGGTCTTACATAAGATGATCCAACCTCTAGAATGATGTACTATTATTTCCCACTAGACAGAGTTCTCAGATTTTCTCAATAGAACGACTTATTTAAGAACCATAATCCTTTTTTTGTATTTTTCTGATTTTTATTTAAAGATAAAACTAAAAACTTAAACCGACAATCTTTTTGGCGTTTTTAGGAAATTTCTCCCCCAAAACTTTTGCTTTTATACAACTAATAAACAAAACAAAATTTGTATTCTAAGAAAAATATTTTTGGTGACCGAACTTGTGACTCGTTAATCGAAGCAGAACATTTTGAAACACTGAACCAGAAAAGTGAATCTGGTCAGATCAAAGGATTTTGTAGAAACATCATAAATGTCATCCTCAAAGCATAGAGTACCATTAGTGACCATACCTTTCATGCTGATCATACCTCATTTATTTCATGCAAAGGAAACATACCCTCCATCAAAGTGTTTGATATCATGTTGTAGAGAGATGTCCCGCATTATGCGCCTCGAACAACCACTATCAACGTACCATAGGCTGTTGACAGTCCTCCTTGGCTGTTCCTGCATGATTCAAGCAAGTTAGTTAGATAGAGGTACCCAAGCCATTGTGGTCCTAGGTACGCCCAAAGCATAAATGTAAGATACTTCTTGTAAACACATATCCTTATCATTCTCTAACATTGGTGACTCAACTGCTTTTGATTTAGTTTTCCAAATTGGTGTTGGTTTAACAAACTTTTTGGTTGCTTGAGGAGTACCAACTTTAGGTTTTTCCTCTTCTTTAGGGTTTTTACATTGTTTGTTTTTACGAAAAACCTGTTGTTTGTTCTTAGCAGCATTCCAATCACCATCAGAAGGCTTAACTTTGGGATGCTTATTCTTCATTGCCTTAAGTTTTTCAACCTTCATTGGCTTAGAATAATGCTTTTCCCTTGGTGTAGCCCTCTGATTTTGAAAATAATAGGGCTTATAAGGACGATGTGTGCAGTTTCTTGCAATGTGACCAGCTTTGCCACATGTGTAGCATGTCCGTTTCCTAGCATATGGAGCATAGCCTAATCTGTCGAACCATGATGATGACTGCTGAGGAGAGCCTGTGAAGTAACCTGCATTTTCACAGCTCCTAGAAAACCTTCTATCAAACACTTGGTCATCATATCTATCACAAATTCTGTGATTCGATCTAACACAATTCCTATCAGAATTCTTAACATTTTGTTCAAAAACATGATGGTTATCAAATTTTGAATAAAATTCATTTTTAGTAAACCGTTGAGGCAATTGTTTAGAACTTGACTGACTTGTAGACGGTTTGCTACTTTCTCTATTAAGGGAACGGTTTTTATTTTTGACAAAATGATGATTTTTACCGTTGGCAATTTGTTTTTCTTCCCTTTCTAAAGAACCACTTTTAACAAATGTGGATTTCAAACTCCCTTTCAACTTATCCCCTTTTGAAAAAGTACCATTTTGAAAACAAGACGATTTGTTTTTAAATGACGCAGACTTAGACTAAAAAACATGACCATCCTCCTCGTCATTACTCCCACATTCCTCCACTATGCCCTCTACTAATCCTGTTGTTGCACAAGAATTAGATTGGTTAGTAACATTCACACATTCTAATACAGGATTAGCAGTCACATGCATTGACTGGTTGGATGATGAAGGTTGAATCGGCTTACGACCCACACCATATTCGATTTCAACATCTTCATGTTGATCACTGGGCCTTGAGGTAAAGTTTCTATTGAACGGATGTTCAACAGCATGAAAACCAATCCCTGTGTTCCCTTTCTTTCTGACTTGGGAATCTATCATGTCATACACTACTGATCGAGAGTGTTCAATTTTCTCGATTATTAGTTTGCTGTTTGCCAATTGAGTCACAGCATCATTTAATTTTAAGCTAAGGTCATCTATCCGTTTTAATGCATTACGATAAAGACATTCCTTATTTCTAAAATCCATTTCAAGTTTTGAAAAATCATTTTTGCTTGCTTCAATTGTATCTTTGAAAACCTTTTCTAATCGTTTGTGTTCTAAATTGGAATATCTAAGCTTTGTTATTTCTTGATTTAGTATATCGTTATCATGTTTGTAACGATTGACTTTCTCACTACAAAATAGCAGAGCAAAGATCTTTGATTACCTCAGTGTCGGTGACCTCAACCACGAAGGCATGATGTTGTTTCAATTCCAAATCTTGAACTTTATCACTCCTATCTTGCTGGCTCACAAGTGTCTTTGATTCACATGAAGAAGGTGTACTATCTCCAGCAATTTCAGAAATATCTATTGAACTGATATGATTAAGAGGGCACTGTTTATCATCCATATCATAACAGTATAAAATAGAGACCAGCTCACTCAAGGATGTCTGATACATATCCTTGGTTTTCTTGATGGCGGTGCAGTTGAAGTTCTAGGTTATTGCTAAAGAGTTGAGCAACCTTTTGTTGATTTCTACCTTTGTCAACTCTATTTCAACACTCTTCATCTCCGTCATCAACTGTGTGAATCTGTTAATCTGATCTTCCAAATTTTCACCTCTAACATGACTGAACATATTAAACTCTTGTTTCAGCATCTCCTTTCTAATTTCTCCCATGTCACAAGTTCACGTAAAAAAAATTATTCACACCCGATGACGAGTACTTTGAAAAACCACAAACTTTGAAAAACCGCGAACTTTGGAACACCGCAAACTTTGGAATGCCGCAAACTTGTGAACACCGCAAACTTGAGTGACCGCAAACTTTGATGACCGCAAACTTGAGTGACACCGCAAATTTTGGTGACTGCAAACTTTGGTGACCGCAAAATTTGAGTGACCGCAAACTTTGAGTGACCGCAAATTTTGGTGACCGCAAACTTGGTGACCGCAAACTTTGATGACCGCAAACTTGGTGACCGCAAACTTTGATGACCGCAAACTTTCAAAGTTCTAGAAACCGCAAACTTTAATATTCCCGAAACAGTGAACTTTCAGATGATGTTTTAACCGAAAACTGCGATTAATAACAGAAAATATCAAATAAACTACCCAAATCTTCAACGAAAACGATAGAAACGAGATCCAAAACTTGTGAATCTGTCTAGAAACTCTTCCAAAACAAACAAGTCAGTTATTCAAACGAAAACAGTAACTTTGATACCTCACGAGTCAAAGAAATCCGTTGTAAGCTTCACCGAATGAGCATTAAGGCTCCGATACCAATTGTAAGATCCGAATTCTTGAGGATCTTCAATCAACGATTTCAACAACGTGTTGAACTTGGCGGAAACAGACTCGACACGTGACTTGTAGGTATAATCTAAGAGGACGAGACATAATTCAACAATCAAATGATTCGTATATTGATATGAATACTGAATACACAATACAATCGTTCAACAACTCGTCTAACCTGTCTATCTCGTCCAACCTGAATACTGTTACAAACACATCTATTTATACTAAAACAGAAAGTATTCGGTGGGCCTGGGCCTGGACCGCATACTTCAAGTATGCTGCCCGGAACACATACTTCAAGTATGCAGATGCGACCGCATACTTCAAGTATGCTGCCTAGGCCGCATACTTCAAGTATACTGTTGCGACCGCATACTTCAAGTATGCTGCTGCGACCACATACTTCAAGTATGTTGCTGGGATCGCATACTTCAAGTATGCTGATGGATGAAGTATGCTGCTGGCCATGAAGTATGCTGCCATATGAAGTATGCTGCTGGCCATTAAGGTATGCTGCTAGATGAAGTATGTTGTTGCATACTTTCTTGCTTCTTCCAATCTTCATCTTCTGAACTTCTGAACAACTCAATGATTCTTTGATTATGTCAGCCTATTATATTTTTGGTCCTTACAATCTCCCCCTAGGCTGATGCATTCAAAGCAGTCTTCGAATTCCAAAATTGACTTATGATCACCACCTCTTGCAATAACTTCTTTCTCAAAGCCATTCCCAAAACCTTCATGAATGACTTTGCAGTTGTCGAGGTTGTTGTTTTGTTCACTTGCTTTCTATATTTTCTTTGGATTTTTATCCGCCCAAAGATCATAATCACCATCATTAAAATCATAATTATGTTGTGAATAATTGTTAAGAGGAGGATTCCCAGTAGCCTTTCTCTTTTGCAATATCGCTTTATGATGTTTGTTGACCGGTACTTTCTCTCTATCACTTTCGGTTTTTGAAGAGTCAACATCTTCTTCTTTGAAGATAATGTGCTTTTTGGCAGTGATGACACTTGGTGCAACAGTGTTGATCTGTTCTTCATCATCCCTAGGATAAGGAATATTATCTTGTTGCTCCGAAAAGTTCACTTAAATACAAGTATGTGCAAAATGCAAGTATGCTCAAACTCATAAAACCTTGAAACTTCCCAAAAAAATCAAGTCAGTTTAACAAATGCCAAAAACAGTAGCTTTGATACCTTACGAGTCAAAGAAATCTGTTGCAGGCTTCACAAAGGAGCGCCATGGCTCTGATACCAATTGTAAGGTCCGGATTCTTGAGGAACTTCAACCAACAATTTCAACAACGTGTTGAACCTGGTGGAAATAGACTCGACACGTGACTTGTAGGTATAATCTAAGAGGACGAGACACAATTCAACAATCAAACGATTCGTATATTGATATGAATACTGAATACACAATACAATCGTTCAACAACTCGTCTAGCCTGTCTCTCTCATCCAACCTGAATACTGTTACAAACACATCTATTTATACTAAAACAGAAAGTATTCGGTGGGCCTGGGCCTGGACCGCATACTTCAAGTATGTTGTTGCGGCCGCATACTTCAAGTATGCAGATGCGACCGCATACTTCAAGTATGTTGCCTAGACCGCATACTTCAAGTATGCTGTTGCGACCTCATACTTCAAGTATGTTGCCTGGACCGCATACTTCAAGTATGCTGATGGATGAAGTATGTTGTTGGCCATGAAGTATGCTGCCAGATGATGTATGATGCTGGCCATTAAGGTATGCTACCAGATGAAGTATGTTGCTGCATACTTTCTTGTTTCTTCCAATCTTCATCTTCCGAACTTCTGAACAACTCGATGAATCTTTTATTACGTCAGCCTATTATATTTTTGGTCCTTACAACCGCTCCTACTACTACCCTTGTCTCCTTCTCCGACCACCATACACGCGAATAAAACCCTAGTCGGGTTTCCTTGCAATACCGAAACTAAATAATGACACAAGGTAGAAACATAAACGAGGAGTTACCTTGGTTACGTATGGAGTCTTCCACTTAAGGCGGCCTTGGGACTACCGTGAATCCGTCGCATGTTCGCCTTCGTCATGCTTGCCTCCTTCTCCTCCGACAACTCGCTTTCTCTCTCTCTCTCTCTCGGTTCTTTCTGCATCGCACGCAAGCTCAATACCGAATGGTTTAGGGTTTTGCGCAAAGGTGGCTTTTAAACCCCTCGATATTTCGCTCCGGGTCCTTCGTAAATCCTTTAACGCATTCTTCGCTCAAACCTTGGTAATAGCGGTTAATTGGGTCCCCTTAATCTTGCTAAACCAAGCCTTATGCATCGATCCCAACCAACCATGTCGTTAACTCGAAGTTCGGGTTACTTCTTAACGCGACTCATTAGTTATTTGGTTTTAGGGATGTTACAATGTGTCAATTACGTACAATATAAATGTTCCAGACCCACGTCTTATCTACTCGCCCCTTCGTCCATGCAAAAACCCTAAGTCCACATGTTCACTTGTAGGGATGGTAATAGGTCAGGTTTGGGACAGGTTTAGGTAATGTAACACCCGGATAATTCCCAAGGGCTAAAAGTGTCAAAATAGAAAATTTAAGGGTTGAACTTTAATTCTCCAAAGTTAAAGGATCAAAATAGAAAATTTATAAAAGTGGAAAGGGTTGCGGACCGCTACCCTATGCTTTAAGCGGTCCGCTACGTGTGGGCTAAGGAAATGCCCGAGAGATGACACATGTCCCTGTGACTCACCGGTCGAACTCGACACGTGGAAGGGTGGCGGACCGCCAGCCTGAACCTTAGCGGTCCGCAACGTGCGCGCTAAGGAAATCAGACCGCCTCAAGGGGTGGCGGACCGCCACACCCTTCCTTAGCGGTCCGCTACGGGCATGAAGTTCACCTATAAATAGAAATTCGATCACAGCACATTTCCACATACAAACACACTTCTCAAACACACACTAAGCTCTGATAGCTCAATTCCCGAGGTTTTGGTCCCCTCCCGAGAGTCCGGTTTCTCACAATTCTCCTGTAAATTGCCATAGATAGTGCCGAGGTAAGGTTTCAGAACACCCTGAGGTTTCTTCGTGTAAACCTAAGATAGGGATATTGATTACGATAATCTTGGTTATAATCTAGGGTTCTGTTGAAGTGTTGATTATTATATTCAATACAGGAGGAGGTTCTGTTTGAGGTAAGTTCCTCTGAACTATGCTCTACGAAATGTTTTATAAACGATTTTGTATCTGAGATCCCAATATTGTCCGTGCATATATCCTATAATAAGTACTTATTACGGCCATGATTGCGGTGGGACCTAGGGACAAGACTGATCCCCTTGTTTGAGATCTGGTACGAATGGGACCAGCGCGCCGTATGGTCTTTGTATATATGTATGTTGTAGACTCAGAACCCGAGTAAAGCAGAGGTTACTGGGTGATGGATTGGAGGCGATGCTTATAAGACCTGTCGGGGCATTCATTCCTGTAACAAAGATAATCGTGAATATGATTTTGTTTATGAACTCACCAGCGTTAAGCTGATCCAAAATGTTTTCAAATGTTTTTTAGCACAGAGGAACCCTAGCTGGTAGTTGGCATTCCAGGAGATGTACAGATGTTTTGACATAGGGATGACTGAGGGAAGATCCCAGGGTGACCATAAGGCCTGAGTAATTGGCACGTTCTTCGTGAACTATAAGTCCAGAGTTTTGCGTTGCATTTACAAGTCAGTCCTTGTTGTAAAACAATGTTACATATATGAAATGAAATAGTTTTGTAAGTTAAGTCTTCCGCTGTGTGTTTATGATAGCAATGTCACCGTAACTAGAAGGGAACATGTCTGTTGGAGGTACTACTCTGGTAGATGACTGTTGTGTGTTACAGGTGTGACAGGTAATCCCAACCCCATACCCGATTATAAAAGTTTGTCCCATACCCGGCCCAAAACCTGTCGGGTATCAGGTATGCCCGCGGGTTTCTGGTAAACCCGTTACTTTGTAAAATATACATGTTAGGTATACTCGACTCAAAACCCGTCGGGTATATATAAAAATTGTAATTAAAATAAAACTGAAAGAAAGGAAATCATGTCGGGGATATACATTTAAAATAAATACATTATATATACTTAAAATAAATACGATATATATACTTAAAATTAAAAAAAAAAAAGAAAGAAAACTATGTCGGGGTTTATGATCGGGTAAACGGGTATATGTTATCGGGGCGGGTAAACGGGTATATCACCATATCCCATACCCATCCCAAACCCGCAAAAAATTTCGAAACTAATCCCAAACTTGGTCCCATACCCGATTACCCGACCCCATACCTGTCCCAAATGTTTCGGGTTTCGGGTTTTCCCATCGGGTTCGGATTTCATTGCCATCCCTATTCACTTGGACCGGATCGTCCTGGATCCGCTAAAAGTTCGAATACCCGAATAGGTTACATGCATGCATGCACGCCATGCAAACCTTAATCGTCCATCACCTCACCAAAGATGTCGGGTCACCGCTGTGAACCACCATCGCGTTTCGTAACCTTTCTAGCCGTGAGAAACCCTACCTGGCTTCCCTTCCTCACGCCGGATCACCACTACCACCATTACTACGCCGTTCGCCGTCGTGACTCACCACCACAGCCTTCTCCCGTGCCCACCGGAACCACCCCTGAATATATGTAACATATAGTTATATCCGGGTCCTCGTCTATTCTTAACCGTGTGTTTTTAACTTGAACTGTTCAATAACGACGATCCGGGTCTAATACGTTTGATAGTCCGTGCTTTACGTGAAACTTTGCTAACCATGTTTGTTTGCTAGGGGCTCGGGTTATCCGTTAACCCGAAATAATAACTCTTCGGTTTCCGGGATGTTACATGTAGTTGATTATATGTTTTCTTGGTATTACCCGTTATATGTCATAATGATTGTCAACATCGCTACTTACGACCTAAGCTTATCCTATGGCATTCCAACTATCCTCAAAGATTTAGTTTAAGTCTAGATACTAACTTCTTATTAGTACCTAAATCCCTTAAATCGTGGCTCTGATACCAACTTGTCACACCCCAGTTCCCATGGAATGGTTACAGTGACGTTGATACAGAAACACACAACGTAAGACTAAAACCCTAAACTTTTATTTATATAGCATCATTGTTTTTACAAACTAAACTTGACTGTATTAAAAAATATGGTTCCTAACAAGAACCTACAATTATGGTCTTATGGTTCCATGAACCTGCCAAAACCCAGGACTTATGGTTCTTCCCAAACCAGCCTTCAGTCAATCTAATCAACATGTCATCTTTATTTACACCATCTGGAATGCCGACATGCTATAGGATATCTAAGCTACTTGTCACGAAGTTACTTCTTTGACTCGCGTGCAGCACTTAGTCTCCTGCTAAGTTTAGCCTTTGTCCCGACTATGTAGCGATTCAGAAGCGATAAGATGCAAACAAGCAAGATCGTAATCAAAATAACTTCTATTGATTACAAGGAAAGAGTACAAGTGAGCTTTTTACAAGGTGAATTCTTACAAGTGTTGGAGGTGTCTTGAAAATGAGCCAAGATCACCTATTTATACTACTCAATGTCCTAATCTAGAAGCTTCTATCTAGATCTTTCTTAATCATAAACTAATACAAAAGATCTAAGATATTTACATAGAAGGATCAAGGCTAATCCAAGATTAATGCTTGTTTTAGAAGGGCCTAGAATCTTAATTATTTAATCCATATTCCAGAATTTTCTCCATGTCTTGAAGCCTTGAGATGAATGGAAAATTACAGAATCCCGAGCATGAAATCTGAACTTTTGGGCAGAATTAAGCTCGTTTTGAGCGGGTCGTGACATTCTCCCCCACGTAAACTCACGACGTCCTCGTCATGTAACTTCAGTGGTGTTCGCAGTAGCCTCCTTGGTCACGACACGCTTAAAATTTTGAACCTGCCTCGGTTCCCCTTTGTTGGATTTAAATATGAGTCGCATGGCCGACACAGTCTTGCCTTGGCGCATCGTGTCACGCTCCATCTTTATCATGCGACTTTGCCCTCCATCCATTATGCATAAAGTGTCCATAAACGGAATGGGGAAGGCTTGTACCTGAGAGAAGAAGTTCATCCTAAGTACAAACTTGTAATCGTCCATTGGCACCACCAACAAGTACAATGTACCTTTCCAGACCCCGATCTCAGCCTTGATGCCTTGAACCATCCCATCGGTTAGCTTAGCGTCCCCGTGTGCGGTCTTGATCCATGCCAACTCCTTTGTCGTCTTGAGCCCAAGTCTCGCAGCTTCCTCTTTTGAGACAAAGTTATGGCTCGCCCTGGTATCGACTAAGGCTTTCGTTGGCACCCCGTTTACCTTTATGCATACATAGTAAGTCCCGTCGACTTCTCCCTCGGGTTCGTGGCTTCACCTTTTGCCACTCCTGACCCCGACGTGTTGGTTTTACCAGTGCATCCGTTGCACTTAACAGCCAGCGATTCACCCATCGCTTTGGTTTTGGCCCCCCTTCCTAGGCCTCCTTGAGCGTCCCTTACGCTTTACCTTCGGGTTCGTGGCTTGCCCATTCACCACTCCTGGCCCCGACTTTCCCATGGTGTTGATAAGTTGCACAGCCCCTAGTCGTGCCTCATTCTCATCATCCCAATCATCCACCTGGGCAACCATTGCGTGCAAGCTGGCCTTCTTCGGACAGAACCGGGCTATATGTCCTGCGTGCAAGTCGTGCCTCATTTGTCACGGAGTTACTTCTTTGACTCGCGTGCGACACTTAGTCTCCTGCTAAGTTCAGCCTTTGTCCCGACTATGTAGCGATTCGGAAGCGATAAGATGCAAACAAGAAATATCGTAATCAAAATAACTTCTATTGATTACAAGGAAAGAGTACAAGTGAGCTTTTTACAAGGTGAATTCTTACAAGTGTTGGATGTGTCTTGCAAATGAGCCAAGATCACCTATTTATACTACTCAATGTCCTAATCTAGAAGCTTCTATCTAGATCTTTCTTAATCATAAACTAATATAAAAGATCTAAGATATTTACATAAAAGGATCTAGGCTAATCCAAGATTAATGCTTGTTTTGGAAGGGCCTGGAATCTTAATTATTTAATCCATATTCTAGAATTTTCTCCATGTCTTGAAGCCTTGAGATGATGCTGGAAAATTCCAGAATCCCAAGCATGAAATCTGAACTTTTGGGCATAATTAAGCTCGTTTAGAGCGGGTCGTGACAAAGTGGTCACTTGTGCTCAAAAACATTTTTAAAACATTTTGGGTCAACATAATGTTGGTTTGTTCATAAACAAAATACCCACGACCTCAACTTTACTTGGGTCTGGGTTTTTAACCATCCATCCCAATCCCTACCCAGAACCTCAAATTTACTCGGGTTCTGAGTCTAATAACAAGTCATCTCAATCCCCACCCAGTAGCCACGCAAGGACTCTGAGCTTTTATTATATATATCAATGACTCCCTAGCCACTAGCATCACAAGTACCAGTCTGTAACGAGAGGATCAGTCTCACCCGTCAGTCCTATCCCACCGTCGACCGTAATAAGCGCTAAGTATGGGTATATATACATGGAATATTATAGGGAATCTCCCCTTAAAACATGACTTGCTTTAAGATATAAAACCATTTGAAAATAGTTTAAGTCGAGCACAGTTTAGAGGAACTCACTTCAAAGAAATTCATTTGGTTTAATACGTAATCTACGCCACGAATATATCCTATATCATTCCCATAAAATGATTATCATGCTTATCTTATGATTGCATAACCGAACCTTGGCTAGTCAGAAATCTTACCTCGGTGTTATCTACGACGATTTGTAGACGAAAACTCGACTAAATCAAGAGTGTGGTTTTTAATCAAAGGTCAGAAAAAACGCGGGCGAGCGGCTCGAGAGTCGGGTCAGAAAAAGAGCTCGGGATCAGCCAGAGAGAAGAAAACCCGTATTGAGTTTGGTGTGAGAAATGAGAGGGGTGGAACCCTCTTTAAAGAGGCTGAGAATGGACTTGTAGCGGACGGTTAGCCAGAAGCCTGGCGGCCCTCTACCGCCCTAGGGCTGACGCATGCTGGACACTTGGCGGCCTAACAGTGCATGCGCGTCACACGTCGGTAGCGGACCGTGTGGGGATGCCTTAGAAGTCCGCTAAGAACCACGCCCTACACGTGGCGACGACACGTGTCAACTGCAACGACTACCTAGGGAAACCCGTAGCAGACCGTTAGCGAAGACTTAGGCGGTCTGCTAGCCATGTCCGCCCCGGTGAACCCCGAGGACCAATGGTAGCGGTCTGCTACCGCCTTAGTTTCCCATTTTTTACTTTTTGCCCTTGCAGTTTTGGGGAACTGCACTTAGACCCCTGGATTTAGATATTTCCTTAAAATTTCGGGTGTTACAGTGTTGTTGTGTGCAAAATATACAAATAACTCATTTTATTTGTTATTTTTAAACAACGATTCGCTTGTAATAAAAAATTATACATCAAAAGACTAAAGTGTTGAAATGAAAATAATTTATTTTTGTTAAAAAAAACTAGTGACATATGTATTAATTTTTCTTTTAATTTTTTAATTAAATATTTTTTACAAATATAACTATTTTTTTTTTTAAATATGTCAATAAAAGTATCAATTAGTTTAATTATTAATCAAACTAACGACATATGAACTAATTTATCTTTTAATTTTTTAATAAATATTTAGCGAAAAACATAAGCATTTTTTTAATTTTAAATTTATCAATGAAAGTAGCAATATGCTTAATTATTATATTTCTTAATGAAATAGTTAATGATAGATATTATAAATTTATTGTTTAATTTATATTTACCCACATATTTAATTATTTAATTTTATATATAGCGACGAAATTAGTAATTAACTAGTGAGATTCCTCAGCGTTACACGGCGAGAATTTGGTCGGTATCGGTTTGTTTCATTACGGAACCGAAATGGAACCATCACTCGCATAGCAAACGAAAGAGAAAAGCTAAAAAATAAAGTCGTGACATACACAGATGGATATCGGCAAGTGTTTTACACCTCTAGAAAACAAAACAAAAAAATCCGTTACTTGTTCATATAATGACGACGCTGTTAACGGTTCGTTTCATTACGGTACCGGCACAGAACCGAGATCGATAACTTGTAAATTTAGTAAATGAAATTTTAGTTTTTAAATAACATTCACTGTTTCTCAATATCTTAAATAAAATTTTAAATATGCAACAGTTTTATAGTTTTACATAAATAATGAGTTAAGTTTATATATATATTAATAATGATTTAATGTAATTATTTAATATCCGGCCATGAGGAAAGAGAAAAAAGAAAGTCAAATTACAATTACACCTTTGAATCATTCTTCGCCACTCATTTACAAAAAAAATCATATTTAATTTGAACCACTAATTATAATATTATGAAACTAAATGAATGATTCAAAATTGGTTTCTTGGTTTACATAACAAAAAGTGGTTCACACATGATCATTTTTTCTATATATATATATATATATATATAATGATAACCATATTTTATGTATAAACCACATCTCCATCATTGATCATGTTTGATCAAAAGTTGATATACTTTAATGACAAATTTGTTAAATTGATTTGTATTAATTACAAAAAGGTACAATAAAAATTACTTTACAAATCAATTAATTATTTTTCTAATATTTGCCACACTCTCTCTCTCAAAAATCAATTAATTAGTTAAATTACATATAGTTAATAATCACAAAAGCACCATAACTTTGATAAAAAAAAAACAACAGAACTTGAAAATTAATAATGCATCCATATATCATTTATAAAAATAACATAAATCATCATAAAATTATTTGTGAATCAGTAACCTATTGATACGTATATGTACAATCAAATCTGAATAATGAACTAGTACAATGAAATGCACTGTACCAAATAAACATGTAAAACCATTAATTATTTTGTGAAGAACACATGTGATAAATATATGTAACAAACTGTGTTACATATACGTAGGAACTGTGTTGCATATACGTAATACATGTGATACATTGTGTTATATATACATACGAACTGCGTTACATATACGTACGAAAGGTTTTATTTTTTATTGATTATATTAATTACTTGTGTTATAGAACCATTTTTAGACTCAGAACTTGGTGGCGATGTGCGGTTAAACTGGACACTCTTGGTTGGTTGACCTTTTTTTAGTTTATATAATGATGTCATATAACTTATTTCCTTCTCCATAAAAAAACCTTGATAACCAGACCTGCAATAATGCAAATTAATATGCAGAACATGTTGAGAATAATGGAACAAACATTGGAAAACTGAAAATAATCTGGATTTCTTCCATTACATAATAACACAGATAAAAAAATACAGATAAATTGCAAGTCAAAACATGGTGATGCTAAATGAATATTTTGAGTTCAAAATTTTATGTTTGTTGGATACAGAATCCGTAATGGAACTCATTCGTTTGCATTTTAGAAGAAAATTTAATTTAATGTTGAAGATGCAAGTTTAATTTAAAATAAATATTTTCCTAAAATAATGGAGTACATCTTTACCAAAATATCCTTTAAAATAAAAGAAAATAAAAAAAGATCTAAATTATGTGATTGGTTGGATGGTGATTTTCATGGTTATCATATAAAAAATTGGTTAGCATTTAAACCATTCCCAGAATATATATTACTAGGTTAGAAACCCGTGTATTACACGGGATGATCAAACATAATTTTCTTACGTTTTAACAGACAACGTAAATACGTAACTTACAAAACAACCCTTGAGCGTACCGCAACAACATATTCAACAAACCTTGAAATGAAATAAAGAATAAAGTCAATGGTGATAATGTTCGTAAAACTAAATTGAACACCTTTCCATCTCAGAAGCATGTTTGACCCGCTAGAGATAAAACATAATGCTTGATATAACATATTTGTGAAGAGAAATCTAACCAAATTATTCAACTTCTCAATCTTTGCTGCTTATTCCATGCAAACATTTTCAAGATCTTTCACTTTCTTCATGGCATATGCATCAACCTCACAAACAAAAATGTATAAACTAAATAAACTACATTTGACAATTAGGGGCTTCCCTATCAAACTGAGTAAGATTCTGTTATTATAGAAATGACACAATTTCAATGTGGGGGATAATCCCCAAAAAGACGGTATTCAATTTTGACAAAATAGATGCTAAAGTTTCTTCATACGGTAAAAAATATGATCTTCATAGAAAGAAGTCATAATCTGATGGAAACTTACTTTTAGGATTGTGTCCTTTTTAAGATGTAGTAACTTTTCAACTACAATCTCAATTGAATCTTCCATGGCATCTCTCTGTAATATCAGTAGATGAAAACTTATCCGGCAAACCAGCTTGTAAAAAGCAGCACAAATTGAAAAAAAAAAATATCTAAAATACCTGGTTCTTTAACATTTCAGCAATTAATGAAAGAGCAAGCTCGGAAATTGATGGACCAGGGTCAGCCAAAACCTCAAGTACAACCATCAAAATTTTATTATAATATTGCAATTGTAACAAACATCAAAGATATATCAGTATGACTTATTTGTAGTTGCTACTAAATTTCATGAATTAAGAAGAAAAAAATTCACCTTGGTCCATATGGACGAATCATTGGCCACAAAAGTATCAACTTTAAACTACTGAAGTGCAGTATGCTTGGTTGTAGTAGAACATTAATCATTGATGGCAAACTCATAAGCTTCAGCTCCTCACCTCATTACTACTTCCTCATCCGTGACTCTGTTTAATACACAAATCCAAACGAAACAAAAAACAAAAAAAAAACGAAAATAATTTAATATTCTTATTATGTAATCAGATCATTGTCATATATTTTGTCCAAAATCATATGTTTTGACTTCCAAATTGACACGATTTAGTACACTTTGAAGAAAATATTTGATAACCATATAAAACAAAAAAAAATGGGTTATGTCCCCAAGAAAGTTGCATGATTTGCTTGCCAATTGTGGTGCCATTTAACTTCTACAGTCCCTCTACAACATTATATCTGCCAATATATGTTAGAAGGGCAACAAAACAAATGATATAAATTGTTAACATATTATGTGAACCAAGGTTTGCTCAGAAGTTTAAGCCACCAGGTGCATCTAGGCTAGGAGTTTTAAGGACCATGATGGGAACCAATGAGCAATGATCACATGTTGTTAGCCATAGGGGTTGCTTTAATGATCTTTTAATTAATGATTACCAAATATCATGAACAAAAAAGATGTGCCTGTTTGACATATTATAACCACCTAACATATAGCACATATAAAAAAATTGCATACTTTTAAGTGTATAAAGAATATAAAAAAATACATGCTTGCAAGTATAGAAGAATTTAAAAAAATTAAAAAAAAATGTTAATAGTAAAATCAGAGTAAATTGAACAAAAATGTACCTTGTGAACCATATTGTTGTCAGTAACCGGAGGATTTTCTTGGAGTAGCAGCACCAATAAGCATGGGACGGCTTGAACAATAAGTTCCATTCATCTCAGTCATGGCTTGAGTCCTCTCACTATCATCTCTAAACCTTACAAACCCAAAACCTTTGGATCGGCCTATATTTGCATCAATGACAACTTTAGCAGCTTTAACAGATGGATATTTGTTAGCAAAAGTTTCATGTAATAAAGTGTTGATTACATCTGCAGCTAAATCTCCTACAAATATTGAAAGATCAGAACTGTTGTTTGAACGTTTATCTCCCATGCTATATGTGGCCAGGTTCAAACGGAATGGTTGTTCTGTATTAGGCATAACTATGCATGTATAAGTCTGCAAAACCTTTTCGGCTGCAATATATGAAAAAAAAAAACTCCACAAACCCAAATTCTTCTGAGAAACCTATTTGTTTATTGCGAATGACTTTAATAAGCAAATTGAAACATAAAAAACAATGATGTTTTAGCAGCTGCAAAGGTAGCAACATGTACTTACTGGATTGTGCAAATTACATTGTCTATTAGATAGCACACATATAAAGATATGTCTATCTTCTTTTTTTTTTGAACGGCAAGGATATGTCTATCTAATCCATATATATATATATATATATTAAATGCAAGAAAGAAAAAATAATAATAATGTTCCTGTATATATAGGTGTGCAACAAACTTTCACAGTTTAATAATAAAATCAATGGATGCATTACTCCATAGGGATATGAAAGGAGAATATAATTTGCATCACGGTTGCAAGGTAGGTCATTTAATCAAAGTGACAAAAAAAGAATTATTATTGAGAATAATAATAATAATAATAATAATAATAATATTCTCACAAGACCAAATCATGCTTACCTGCACTGTGTTGATGATATCCTAGTAAATGAATCAAGCCTTTTGGCCTCGAGGCTGACTGCTATAGACTTGCAAAGTTTCTCAGCCGCCTGTGGCATACAACACAACCCACAAGTTGAGTCCGACAAATCTTGATACTTAATCAAAAAAATTTAAAAAGAAAAAAAAATAACAAACAAACAAACAAAAAATAACTTAATGCTGAAAAATCAATAGCTTCTTACCACTTGCCCTAAAATCAATCGCCGGACGAAAATTACCACAACAGGTTGTCCTCAAATCAATAACCGATCATTTACCAAAAACGCTTGCCATATAATCAATCTTCGGTCGTTTTTAACAAAATTAAGGGTCAGATAAAAAAGATGGAGACGGAGAAAACAAAAAACAAAATCAAAATTGTAACTTTGAAACTTCACGATGGCGGAGACAGGAAAAGAAAGGCGCAAATGACTGAGGAGGAAGACAATAATCAGTGGTGATTGTTAGGGAGGTGACGATTGTTGGGGCCGTGAAAAGAAATGTTGAATAGAATTAGGGTTTGTAGAACAAAGGGGGTAATAGTTATCGGGTTATAACAATGAAAATGGGTCGCGTATGCAAGATCCGCGTGTGTATATCAAAGAAATCAAGTTTAGGCGGGAAAATAATAGAGAAAGGGACAAAAATTACTTTTTTATTTATTAGGTAGTGTAGATATAGATTATGAATAAAAATACTCTAATCTTTTTATTGTAATCGTTTACGTATATTGTAATCGTCCTTTTTTCTTTACATAAATCTTTAAATATAAAAAATAATAATAAAAAAAATATTCATAACCAAACATGTAACTTTGAAAGTGTTCATATTGATAACAGAATATGTTTTATAACACAACACATACATGTTTTGCCTTCCATCACTGTCAAATTATCCACACAAACCAATCTATACGTATTTATAAAGCAATATGTATATCACACACTATAAAATAGTACATAGAGACGTACGTGTTACCAAATAGCATCTAAACAAGCAAACGAGAACCATTATAAACAGTTTGATGTCGAGAATGACGATTATATTGCCAAACTTTAGGTTTGGGACTACGGTAACGCTTGAGTGTTGCATCTGTCATCTGCTTGAATGCCTGGTAAATAGCTCCACCGATTTGCCTGTAAAATCTTATATACGTAAACACGAAAATAATCACCGGGAAGAATGAAACAGTGTACAAAGTGATGTCCGTCCATTTCCTCCCACTATTGATGGTTAATATAAGCGTCGCTGCAAATGCCACCATCATCATCGTCACCGATATAATGAGCAGAGTAAGTCCTAAATGTAACTTTTGAAACAAAGATTTCTCGAAATCCTTAAACCGGAAGGATGATGTGACAATGTTGAGAAATATGATAACGGATGTTAAACTTGAGGAGAGTGAGATTGCGTCTGCTATGGTAAATATGAGGAACAAAGGTTTGTTTTTGAGAACCGGGTGACCCGTTCTTGAATCTGGACCTCCTGGCACAGTGTATGCTGCAGCAAAGGCAACCGTGGCAATGAGCACAGCGACAATGGAGCAGTTTTTCGCATTCTCACTCATCCGTTCTTTGGCGTCGGATCAAAGTTTATTATTGTTGTCAAAAAATACTTCTTCTGCTGTCTTCCCTTTGGAGTTCAACCTCATAGTGTCAACAGGTTTACACATCTCTTTTATTCTCTGCACAACCCATAGATTTTTTTTAAATGGTATTTTTTTGAAAAAATTGAAGTCGTAACTGTTATATTTGACTGAATATTTTGGTAAATGATAGAACCGGTATTGCCGGTACTGGTTTCAGTGTATATGCACAAATACAATCTCAATCATTGGGTGTCAGCTGATTGCCAGAAGAAGAGTGAAACCTTAAACAGGATGAATAGTTGTTGAAAGTTACCTTAAACAGAAGTGTATCCTCTTGCAGTACTAGAGCAGGACCTTTTAGATCTTCTGTAGCTTTATCTTGTTTTTCAGCAACTAAATGCAGCAAGGTGTTTCCATAAGTATCAGCTTTTCTTCTCACTCTCTGCTTTTGAATCTTCATCTTGTCCATAAGATCAATAATTTCAATACGTCGATGCAAGATAGCCAAACATAAAATGTTTCGCCCATCATGGTCAATTGCCTGAGGATACACTTTGAGTATTTCCTCAACAATCTCTACGCAACCGTGTATGGTTGCTAATAACAGTGGAGTGACAGGTTTCATCATGTTTAATTCCTGTTCAGCCATGCCTATGTGTTGACTCCTGCCATATGAGTGAACCTTAGATCTACCCTTCTTCACCAATGATTCTGTCATTTGCCATGACATGTCATCTTTCACCAACACCTTAACAAGCTTCATTGCCCACTCACATTGATGCTTTTCTTTCTTCATTTTAGTTAACCAGGGAAACATTATGTTGGTGTTTTCAAAATCAGTATCAATTACTGGAACCAAAAAGTTAAAAAAAACATTACTTACATGTCATGAGAGAGTGGTTATATGTCAGGTTGTTTGGCACGCCTGGCAAAACGGCTGGGTATGGGTGAGGATGGGTTATATGACCAAAATGAGTTCGGGTCAAAACGGGTCATTTAAAAAGTATCGATTTGCTTCGGATCAAAATGAGTTGTAACAAAAAATGGCTCAGGTTGAAATAAGATGTGTTAGAAAAGAATAGTACCAAAATCTGGTACCCGTTTGAACCCATTCTAAATTTACATAGTTTTTGGGCGACCCATCTTGATCCAAATTGTTTTAACGTGTTACCCATTTCAACATGTTTTGTGTTATGGTGTTACCCAATTCAACCCAAAATACAATTTTTTTTTTTACCCAAACCAACCCATTTCCCCTACTTTGAGTCAAGATTACCAGGTCTAGCTAGATGTTTAATCCAGTTAAACTGGTGATCATTCAAAATATTACACTTATTAAGAGCACTGCTGGCGGAACGAGAACTTCTTAGTCTGGGTTATCATTAGGTTCTCTTCTCTGCCAACTATAACTACGAGGTCTCATGATTTTCTTTAAAAAAGCTCAACTTTTATATATAAAAATTTAATAAATTTTGGTTAACGGGGGCTCAATGGACCCTCTTAATCCTCTCTCGGTTCCGCGTGTGTTAGTATCATGTACGTACCCTTGTATATCATGCGCTTGAAAAAACGTTTAGGACCGAATTCTGGGGGGCTGACCGAAAGAAGTTGAAGAGGTGTCATCTCATCACAATCATTCTCATTTATTAAATGTGGATGCTTGACCGCTATCTCGTGAGCCATCCCTGCAAAAACATATACAGGATATAATAATCTATACTATATAATAAATAAAGGTTTTTGAATGCCACGAGTCACCTTTATATTCATTCTCGTCATTTTTTCCCGCCTCTCTCTCTTATTTAATTCACTTATATCTTTTAATAATAATATATATTTAAAGAAAATACTAATTATAATAATAAAACACATTTACTTTAAATTATCTCTTATCAAAAGAAACTTTAAAATTTAATTATATAACTTTTATTATTTTCAATCAAATAGTAAATGAAATTCAAATTATATTAAATAGCAATTAAAGTATTTTCGAGACTCAATTATATATTAATTTTTACATATTTTGAATTTGTTTTCTATCCTTACTATATGTAATATAAATTTACACATGTAAAATATATAATAAAGATTTAAAAACTTTATGTATTGATATATATTTCACCCCGTGTGTAAACACGGGATCTAAACTAGTATCTTATATATAGTCACAATGAAACTATATGTTAATTTTGTGATAATCACATATGCTTACTTACAGTAGTTTCTACTAAAGATTGCTTTGTGGAGTATGGTAGATTTATCATCTCTTTGAAGAAAGTTTCTCAAATCTTGTCCCAGGGTTGTTCTTAAGACTTCGCGATGAAGTAACTTGAAGATTTTGGTCTTGCCACTTATAGCTGCAGTGAATAAAGGAGTCTCTCCAAGTCTGTTGGTCATGCCAAGCAGCATAGGAGCCCTGGCTATCATCTCTGCTGCAGCCTCAACTGTCTTGTTGTTAAAGCCAGCCTCATGAAGGATTGTATTTCCACCACTATTTTGCCAAGTGAGTTTGTGAGAATCATGCATAGGCACCATATCAAGGAGCTCTAACACCTGGTCATTTCTCTTGAGGTTAGTAGCCAAACTAAGAACAGTGTCATCATGTATTGTAGGTGTATACAAAGGACCCTTGGGAATCGCTGCGCATATCTCTATAACTCTAGCCTCTTCCCCACATATCAAAGCTTCATACAGTTCTGAACTAACGCGCAAGTCGTCAGCTTCTGTTAGAGCCATTTAGTGACAGTTCTAGTACAAAAGATAAGTTAGAAAGCAGTTCTACTCTCCACAATGAGAGCCAAAACAGCTGGTGTACTGTTTGTGTGGGCCATTCCAGTCTCAATTATGAGTGTCGGTACGTGGCATTGGAATCAGATCCGCAAACGTAGTTGATCTTGTTGGAGTTAATCTTGATGGGGCCAAGTCTGTTGAATTCAAGTCGGGTCATTGGTGAATTCAAAACGGGTTAAAGAACGGGTCATGGAGCAGATGGGTCAGCAAGAATATTAATTTAGGCACATGTTTTTAGTGTTTTAATTAAAGAGTCAAAGTAGTGGTTTAATGGTTAGTGGTGCCTAATCTTTAGGAGCAAGGGTTTATTTCCTATTTATGTATGTTTTTGTTCATGAATGAAAGAGTGCAGAAAGTAAGAGAATTAAGCAGTAAATCACGTTTGTTTTCTGTTTCAATCACAAAGGCCTGATCCAATAGATCTAACGATTAGATACCATGGTCACCAAAAAGAGCGCGTTAGACAGATTTTTTTAGAACCGCAAACAGACACACTCATATCTAATCTTACTCCAAAATCTACACTTTTATCCACCATGTGACTCAAACCCTCAGCCTCATGGTGTGATCTATTACTAATTGTTCAAGAAAAGGATTTAATGTTAACGGAAGGCAGCATAACTTGTGATTCTCAAACGCGTAGCTAGTAACCTAGAACAATACTAAATCAAGAAAATTGATTAAAAAGCCAAGTTTCAACATCTTTGATAAATTTGCAAGATGTTAGTACTGCGGATCCTATTCGATCTTGCCATGAAAATTACATGGAACATTTTAGAACTTCAAAAGGGTAAAGAATAAATTCAAAGGGAGGCTACATTCGAGTTGTATGCGGATATTGCATAGACATGCATGCTAGTTTAAATAGTAGTAAATCCAATATGAATTGATGATTAATGAATTAATAATAATGTGACAGAAAGAGATTAGATTCAGATCAAAATAATTTAATTACTAGGATCAAAAGAACAAAAGGAAGTACCTAATAATGGAAGGGAGCATTTTAGGTTGATTAAAGTACCAATTGGCAACATCTTTTTTGAATATTTGCATGATTCTGTGTATCGTATTCCTGTCACGGTAAGGGGGCATTTTAAAACAACAAAAGGGCATAGAATAAATTCATTTGTCCTATCTCTAGGGTCCATATCTTGTAGTGATCGGGTGTATGTGGATATTGCATGCATTGACATGAATGCTTACTTGATAAATCCCTTTCACTCCCGAGTTTTTGGAACTAGATTATATAATTTCTAAAAGCATTTTAGTTTTAAAAAAAAAGACAATGAACTTTTATGTCTTAAAAAGGTGTAAAATAATGATCAAAATTAACTGAATTGTGTAATTAGAATGAAGGAGACCCTCAATATAATATTAAGTGATAAACCCTACAGAAACTTAGAAACCTTAGAGATACGCTAAACACAAAAAAACCCTATTTATAAATACTAATAACTATATCCGTAATTTCTCAAAGTTAGGGACTATATCCGTAAGTTAGCCAAACCACAGGGACCATTCGTGTAATTAACTCTAATAATTTTAGTTTTTTTAACGGCTAATCTACCCTACTCATATAGCCTAAATTATATCAAATAATTCACCACATGTCTGGGTTTGAACCCGAGACCTCCAATTTAAAAGGCAAGAGCCTCTATAAAATGAGTCAGTCTCACATTAACACATATTAATTTTAGCATGCTACGGTAATTACTATATATATCAAATTCAATAGTTAACCCTAAACTTAGATGTTTCATGTATTTATAAAAGGTTTTTTTTTAAGAATTATGCAAGTTTCTAAATGATAATCTTAAAGATCACCTAGCAATTGAATAACACGTTTGAAGTCTACATTTTTTAGTATGTTATGAGTAACTTTTAAATCTTTGAAGTCTATATTTTTTTATTCACTTGACAATTATTTGGAATGTTTTTAAAACCGGATCGGTAAGTGAACCGGCCGTTTTAGAGGTTCACTGGTCTAACCGGTCGGACCGATAACTTAACCAGATTACTTTATAAATAATTAATATTTAAAAAATATATAAAAATACATTAAAACTAAGAATTTATTAAAAATATATCCAATTGGTATTGAAATATTCTTTGGTGAATGACAAACTGATTAAATCCCTATTTTAATAAAAAAAAACAAAAAGCTCCACAATTCAACTCACAGTAAGTTTCCCCGCCTAAACCATATTACCTATTTTGGTGAGACACGCGGACCTTTTAACCCATTCGGATCCTCAATCGCCATTCAGATTAGGGTTCTATTCAATCACCGTTCTTTACTTCTCACCTTCGCTACTGCCCAGTCAATCAAGGTCTTCACCATCTGGTATGATTTTGTTTCATTGTGATTTCTCATAGTTCTCATTAATGTAAGACTAATTTCTATTTTTTTGGCTAGATTTACAATTTTGTTATCTTATATCTTCTTTGGTTTCTCTAATCGTTCAGCAGAAGCATTTTGTGTGGTAATATACGGGAATAAATGGGTTTGAACAAGAACGTGTGAACTAATGGGTTCAAGCGTCGGGAAGGTGAGAAGAGTGAGTGATGCTGATTTTGGTGAATCAAATCGACTTTGATCTGCCCTACAAAACCCCCTTTTCTTCCACAAGAACTCAAACCTAGAGATCTGGTATGTCAAATTGTAGTAAACCACAATTAATCGTTTGTTTATTTCTTTCTTTCATCTAGAAATTAAGCAATTTCAAAATGATACAATGAATTTATTGTTGTTGAATTCATATACACTACCTTCAAAGCTTTCCGATTGCTTTCTTTTTCATTTTATTGATATGTTCTGAACGATTGGAAGCTTTGCCTTCTATTTGTTGATTTTAATTTTTTTTAGTGATTTTGTACGGATTTGGTATAAATTTTCCGAATTTGCAATTGATAATTTCTGAAAGTTTTCTATGGACGTATTCATTTAAATGATTTTAAGTTTTGTACTGAATTATTATAGGTTTAGACCACTAATTGTGCTCAAGCGGTGTTCTTGAATCTAGAACCACCAATGTTTTCAGAACCGGACCGGACAACGAACCGGACGCCTTAGAGGTTCACTGGTCGGACCGGTCAGACCGGATTCAAGAACCGGATGACGCAATAAGTAATATAAATATTCATAAAAATATATAGAAAAATATAAAAAATTTCAAATACTACGTATACAACCATTTAAACAATTTTGAGTCAAGGACGAGGGTTGTAGGTTTGTAGGAATTTTGATTCTTTTGAATCTTCAATTTTGATTTTGATTAGGGTTTTGGAGGACCTGGGGCAGCGTATAAGTTAAAAGGAAAGAGACAAATTGGGTTAAAATTGTAAATATAAGTAAGTAGGAGGATTGTAGGATAAAAAAAATAGTAAATTTAAACTACCCGGTTCGACCACCGGTTCGCAGTTCGACCGCTGAATCGCTTGGACCTTCCGGTTTAACCAGCAAATGGTCTCAGAGTATGTAACCGGACCGGTGGAGGTCACAGTTCCCGGTCCGACCAGCCGGTCCGGTCCGGCTTGGTTTAAAAAAGCGCTGTGAGGCGCTGCCTTAAGCGCGAGGCGCTAGAGGCGCTGGGCAAAACGCCTAACTTGGTTGAGGCGCCGGAGATACAAGAAGCGGTCCGAGGCGGCGCTTCAGGCTTGGAGCGCGAGGCGCTGTGAGGCAGCGTTTCATGTATGTTGGTCAATTTCCGGTGGTAATTTCCGGTGATTCGAGAGAGAGAGAGGAGTTCTCTGTCAGGTATGTTTGAGTTTTTGTTTAAAATTGAAGAAGTAGATGAGATGATGTTGAAATGAAAGTGCAGTGAGAGGTGAGAAGACTTACCTGGAGATTTTGATGAAGAAGATCGATGGTCTGCTGGTCTCTGCTGGGAGAAAAAGAAGCAGCTGTTGTGCTGGGAGAAAAAGAAGCGGCTGTTTTTTGTTTTAGGGTTAACCCACCAATTTATTAGGTTATTTATTTTTACTAAATTACATTTTTCACCCTTAAAGTTATAATTTTTATTAAAGTTTACTCTATACTTTTTTTAATTTGTTTATTTGTTGTTTTTTCTTTGTTCTTAAGTTGTAATTCTTGTACAAAAAGCTTGGCTTGTTGTACATCAGGTGTAACAATTGATTTTGTGCTTCTTTAGGTTGTATTTATAGTTTTTTAGGTTGTACATAGATATTATTTATATATTTTTTTATTTTTTTAGTTTTAGCGCCTCGCGTACGTGAAGCTCTCGCCTCGCGCTTGAGGCGTAGCGCCTCAGATTTTGGTACCGAAACGCCTCGCCTCGCCTCGCGCTTTTTAAACCAAGCGGTCCGGGTTTAAAAACATTGAGAACCACAGACGACAACTTTTAAAAGTTTAGGCAACAGTTGTATGAGTTGAAAGAAAGGCCTACAATCCATTCCCCTTGCAAACATAATGTTTTTTATAGGAGAAGGCTGGAAGAAAATCTTAATAGTTTTTGAATTTTTAAAACTGTTTACACTGCCCCTCAAAAACCTTGGAGAAAAGGGTGTGTGGGGGGGGGGGGGGTTGTTAAGTTTACTTTATTATTGATTTTCAGTGCTGTTGCATGAAGTGAAGTGAAATCTGTGTATGCACATAATTCTCATTTCTTTCCCTAATATAATATGCATCATGCAAAATATGGCTTGCATATGTTTTTGGTGTTTTGCTTCATGTTCAAATGATACAAAGCATCTTCAAATTATCCTACACTAAGATATTTTTGAGGTTCTTTCTGCCATTAGCCCTTTTTACTATTATTGGTTATTTTCATATTTTTATTTTATTTTCGGCTCCTTGAAAATCAAGTTAGCATTAGAGGATATATAGCCATGGTTGCGTTATTAATATTATGCCTTCATCCCAGTCTCCCATATATTTTATGCTTGATTAGGTTCCCTTAACTGCTATTACATCAATCATTGATGGCCTGAAGAAGCTGTACATTTAGAAGTGGAAACCTTTAGAAGTCACTTAACAGTTTAATGATTTTGTTTCTTCCTTCTCGGTAAGTGTTTTTAATCCATGTATTTTGCTAACAGTTTTTCTGATTTAATGCATGGGCGAGCTATGGTTGGTTTCCATGTTAATGTTTCTTGATGTTATGTTTCCGTACAAACAGTGATTTTGATGTCAAACTAATGGTGATGCTTTTAGGCCAATACTCAACCGGGAAAACAACATTTATCAAACATCTTATTGGTACAAACAGTGATTTTGAGCTCATATATTTAACCTGAGCCTACCACATATTGATTTGTTGTTGTTAGTTATGGTATGCCTTAAAATCTTCTTTTACTTTCTTGGTATGATCACATTGTTTGTAACTTTTATTAATCTGGTTCTAGGAAATCTTTTAACAAATGTACGGGATATGGTACACATCAAATACAACATGAAATAACTTTTGTTGCACATGTAAAAAACAACTAAGCTTGTCTTCAATAGAAACAAAATTTTAACAATATTAGGTTTGAAAAACAAACACTCAACCAGAACGTCTTAAAAATGTTATGTTTGACCATAATTTTCGTTCTCTTACTCGATATAAGAGTACTATTTTAATCTATAGCTTGTACCAAAACAGAACAGTTGAGACCATTTTTTGGTTAGAAATCTTTTTGATAGCTGGTGAGAAAGGGCCAAAAGCTACAGATGTTGTAACACGGAGTGGCCAAAGCAGAAAGCAAGTATATTTACCCATGTTTAGTTGACTTGTAATTATGCATATAACTGTAACAATGAGATGGGGTGAGATGTAATATATGCATAATAACTGTTTTCTTTGAATCTCAATTACTACAAGTATTTGTTTTTCTATCTTTTTTCCTGTAAATTTGTTGTTATTATCTATGCAGTAATTTTTTATGACATTACTAACTTGTGACCGGTTTTTTTCATCACAACGATTGACTAGAACCCCAATTCTTCTTTTATTGTTTTTTTACAGAACGGACCTGTTGAGAGAAGTATTTCAAAAAATATTGTTGTTGTTCAAGCTAAACATGTCATACAGTGGATTAACTATATTTGGAACTACATTTTTGTCAAAATTTGAGTTTTCTCAAATACCATATCCTATTAGTTATCATTACAATGAGTAAAGTACACGGATGGTCCCTGTGGTTTACCCAAATTTTGGATTTGGTCCCTAGTTTTCTAAAAGTACACGGATGGTCCATGGGTTTTACACTTTGTAACGCATTTAGTCCTCAAACTTTTCCAAAAGTACATGTATGGTCCCTGTGGTTTGCATTTTGTAACACATTTAGTCTCTAACTTGGACCTTCTAAAACTTTTAGATTTGTTGGTTGGGGACTAAATGCGTTACAAAGTGCAAACCACGGGGACCATCTGTGTACTTTTGGAAAACTATGGACCAAATCTAAAATTTTGGTAATTCACAAGGGACCATCCGTGTACTTTACTTCATTACAAAACTTATTTGTGTTTGCTATAATCATTATTTCTTCATGCCAATCCACAAGTTGAGATTTTTTTACTAAAAGCTCACATTTGTGGACACTCCTGGAGAATTATCAAGACTTACAATTTCAACCTGTTTGACTGGTCTCCATTTTAACAAATTATTTAGTTTTACAACTTGACCCATTTGGATGAAAACCTAAATCTACTAATTTTCCTAATGGATCTGTAACTTGGGCAGCGGGACGGGAAAAGAAACGTCTGTCGCCTCTACATTTTATGGGTCTATGTCCCGGATTGAGGGTTGCTTTTGTTTGGAAGGATGTTGTTTCTACATTTTGTTTAGGAAGGATGCTGTTTTTATGCGGGTGACAATGAAACTCCCATTTCACTTATAGAAAAAGTACAGTGAAGAGTTTCGTAGACAATAAAAAACCAGATTCATTAATATCTTTAGATGTGGGTGTAAAATGGAATCCGATTAACGTTTATGATTGTGACAAAGGGCAAACTAATTCATCTAATAAACCGCGTTCTCATTCGTTTGGTCGAGACAAAGATGTCAATCACAACTTTCTGATTTCTAAAGTTGAGAAATGATTATTAGTGCACATTTGGAAACGTTTATCATAGTTTTTCTTTTTCCGAATTTTCATTACTTTTAATTTCCACTATTGACATTTTATATGATGGGGGGGAATGCTTTTAATTTATGATTATGTTTGGTTTAAAAAAATGTTAAGTCAATACGGTTTACTTAAATATACAATTTATTTAGTTAGTTTAAAAAATTAACGGTAACAACTTTATATATATTTATGTTTTATTTTAATGTTTGGAACAAAAAATCTTTTTAGTTATGATTACTATCAGTTTTTTTAATTTATTTTTTTCAAAAAGTAATAATAAATTATTAAATCACACTATTATTAAATTATTTAAAAAATAATAATAAAAGATCATTTATTAAATGCATTTTCATGTATTTTTTTATATTTTGATTACTCTTATTAATAATATCTAAACGTTTAACAGGATGAAAAAATTATTAATACAACATAATGTTGTATAAAAGATGTATAAAAATATGTTAAGATATTAATCAATATAATTTTAATGTTTCACTAACTCACGAGTTTAAAGCTAGTATAACATTAAATAGAAAATGAAAATTAAAGAAGACGGTAGGTGTATACGTGTAATCATTTCCATCAACAAATGGTTTTGGTAAAACTCAATCTTATATTCCCGAGGTCTACTTTAATCTTCTTCATCTACCCTCTCCACCTGCAACTTTCTACAACATTTTAATCCAAGATCCAGCAGAGCTCCGATCAACATTGACGTTCAACAGATCTTCACCGTCGTTTTATTCTTTACCATATCAACGATTGGCTACTTCTCCACTTGGTCATCGTCGCTGCTCCTGGATGTAGACATTGTCTTCTTCGTTGCTACCAGATCCGACAACCTCATGGCTCATACAACATCTTGTCCGGTCCGACCAGTCACCTGCGTTACCGGTCCAGCGCCTGGACCGCCCGGTCCGACCACCTTCCGGTTCAAACCACCAAACCGAACCGGTGCGAGGTCTGGTCCGCGGTGGAACCGGTCCGAACGGTCTTGAAAACATTGATTATTAGCCCTTTCTAATTTGAATTGCGATGCACAGTGACGTCGCATGACTGGTCCACGTGTAAATTATTTTTCAGTTCTTTTTTAACCTTTTTTTTTAATTTACATTTGAACTCCTTCTACTATATATAATATACGCTTTCAACCAGTTTTATTTTCTATTAATATTGTTTCCTATAATAGATTTCCCTCGTTAGTTTTTTTTAAAATGAAATACACGTCTGATTTTAGCTTTTTTATTGTGAACAATTCGGTATAAAATTTTTAAAAATCGAAGTTGTATTCAGAAGTGAGTGTATATTTTTTTTTTGTCGTACGCTATATCAAGTGACGTCACCGTTGCTGTGCCGCGATAAATTCAAACGCTTATGAGAGGAAAAACATCGTTATCGGTGTTTTGGTACAATCGTATTCGATTTCGATGTTAACTTTATGGTTTTCGACGAGTAAAAGCGATAGCGACCAAATTCCTACAATGTAATGCGGAGAAAAAACGACCACGCTCTCCCCGTGATGCACGGGTTAAATTTTTTTTTATTTGAATTTCAGTTTTAACGGTTTTTTATTTACGTCTTAACCCCTTCTACTATATATAATATACGCTTTTAATCAACTTCATTTTTTATTAAAATCGTTGACCTATAATAAATTTCGTTAGTTAGGTTTAAAAAAAAGGAATGTGAGGCTGATTTTAGTTTTTTTGTGAACCTTCCGGTATAAACTATTTTTAAAACAGAGTTGTGTTAAAAAACGAGTATATTTTTTTTATCGTAGGTTGTATTGAGCGACGTCACCGCAACGGTGCCACAACAAACCCAAGGCTTATGAGAGGAAAACATCGTTGTCGGTGTATTGGTATAATAATTGTATACAGTTGCGGTGTTAACTTTTATTGTTTTCGACGAATCGAGACGATAACGACCAAACTTCAGCCGCGATGCGCAAGGTAAAAATACTAGTTTATGCTATATTAAAAGAAATTGATCACGAAAATATTATTTAAAATTAATTTCATCTAAATATCTTTTATGAAAAATACCCAAAACAAAATAGATTAAACAGCTCCTTGTATCAATTCATGAAATTTCCAATCAATTGTATTAATGGTTTAGTTTTGCAAGAAATAAAGAAGTAGATAAATAATTATTTGTTTCTCCCATGGAAACTTGGTCTATGAATTCTCTAAAAGAGAAGAAGCTGCTTCTTGAAAAAGTATTCAAGCTGCAATAATATCTCTCTTCTGTCAATACAACGAACCGTAAGACGTACTTACATGATAGAACCTGCAAAAATGAGAGAAAAAACTGAGGAAATTGTTTTGACTCATTAATAGGTTATGTGGGTCAAATGGTTAAGATAAAAAGGATTTTACTAAAAAGAGGATAGGTAAGACCTGCTGAAATAAACACCTCTAAATCACTATATTAGAAGGAAAAAAATTAGATTCTTTTATAATCATATTTGGTACATTGTTAATTAAGAGGAGGGTTTTAGAAAAAAAAAACACATAGTGAAAATCGACAAACTACTAAAAAACCAATTTTAACCAATCATATAATAATATTTATTTTTTATTTTATTTTATTTTTATTTATTTATAAGAGTATTAATGTAATATTACATATTTTTACCAAAAATCCATTTAAGTATTGGATTACGTGTTACGTATACTTAAACAGAAAACAAAAAAAATTGTGGTTACGTATACGTAAAGCACAATACGTAAAATATTTTTTTGTTAAATTGTGTAAAGGGATGGATATTATTATGGAGGAGTGGGGAGCAGTTTTCATCCCCCATTAACAGGAGCAGTTAGCGACTAATGTGTTCAAGAACAGCAGCACTTCAATTTATTTTTCATTCAGTAATTTTGTTATTTCCTTTTGGAATTGTATCGGAGATTTTGCCCATCTCGAATAGGGCTAGTTATTTCAATTCAATCAAGTTGCCTGCTGATATTTCTAGTTTCTATCATTGGTTTCATTTCCGGGAATTACGATGGTACAGACCTGGAATACCTCTGGTGGCGAAGGAGGAAGTACTCCTCCGGATACGGTTGTAACCCAGTTAGCGGCGATACCAGACAAACTGGATGCGGTGACGGCATTACAAAAAGATGTTGAAAACCTGAAGGCTCAGGCCGATAACAGGAACAGATCGAGCGGTTATGGAGGAGGAGCGGGTCGTTATGATGATGGAGAGATTTCTGGCAGCAATTTCCGTCACCACCGACCCGACAACAAGATTGATTTTCCTACTTTCAATGGAGGAGATCCACGCGGGTGGATATTGAAGGCGGAAAAGTATTTCAGGTATTACCAGATTCCTGATGATGAAAAAGTTGAAGTAGCCTCGATGCACCTAGAAGGAGACGCCTTGGATCTTTATTCCTGGCTTTCGGTTGATCAAGCTATTGCATTTTGGGAGGACTTGGTGCAGGCTTTTACTAGAAACTTCGGTCCGGCTGAATTCCAGAATCCGCATGAGTTTTTGTGCAGTATTAAACAGACGGGTTCCGTTCAGGAGTATATGCAAGAATTTGCAAAGAGGTCTTCATGAGTCTCCAACTGGCCAGACCATTGTCTCTTAGGAGTCTTCTTAAATGGTTTGAAAGAGGAATTAAGGGCTGATGTAAGAATCCACAAACCCCGAACCGTCTACAATGCTATGAGCCTTGCCCTAGAATTTGAGTCCAAACAACCCCCAAACCGAACGGGAAAAAGTTCTTGGAACCCCACCCCTAAACCCCAACCATCTGATTACAAAAACACCACCACCTACACCCCTCAAATATCTACCCAATCCCGAAACCCAGTACGTATTTCTGAAATAGAGAAACAAACCCGATTTCTTAAAGGCGAGTGTTTTCGTTGTGGAGACAAATATGGTCCGGGCCATAGGTGTAAAACTGGCACGTTTAAACTACTCGAGGCTGAGGAGGAAGTAGAGGAGCAACAACGAATGGAGGCAACAATCCCTCAAGAAACCCAAGAAGAAACAGCGGAGATCAGCCTACATGCTATTCTTGGCAAATCACACCCCACTACTATGAAAATACATGGTATGTTAAACTCAACCGAGGTGTTAATTTTTGTTGATGGTGGCTCCACCCACAACTTCATATCAGATGTATTAGTAAAAGAACTTTAAACTCGAGCCTCAGGCGGTGGCACCATTCGGTGTCCAAATAGGCAATGGGGATGTGATTTGTTGTGGCCAGATTTGCAAAAATCTTTCTGTGCAGGTGAATGATCTTCAAATTACTCAAGACTTTTACCCATACTCACATGGAACGCGGTACGTTCCGGTACGCGGAACGAAAACTGGTTCGTGCATTTCTAAAATTCGGTACGAGGGGGGTAGGTTCATTCGGTACGCCAATCCGGTACGTGGTACGGTGTACCATATAGTGCGGTTGTAAGGCCCCAAACCCGGGAGGCCTCACTCGTTGGATTTACTCGTTCACAAACCGTTCTTAAACATGAATATCAAATAACGCAGCGGAATCATTCATTCAACATAACTAAAAACTTGTTCATACATGCGGAAGCGTACATTGTCAAATACATAAACTTAACATAAACAACTCATAACGGGATGCCAGTCTTCATGATCGACCGGGTAACTCTTCTCGCTTGCCAAGCATCACCGTCCATCGTCCATACCTGCCTTAACCCGAATGTGCATACTAAAAAGTCAGCTACGCTGGTGAGTTCTAGCATTTCATAAAAACTTTAACATCAACATTTTCCAAAAACATATCATTCATTCGTTTAGTAAAACCTTTCACAAAAGCATGTAATAATCTAACATCTTTAAAAAGGTTTCGTACCCATATCATCATCAACATCATAATCATAAACACCGTTTAAACGGATCGTTCATTAAAACTTTTAACATTCATTTAAGTCATACATTATCGTTATCTAATTCTGTATCTTACTATACGCGTCACAGTGTCCCCGAAGGAACCTTTGGTGTTGTGGGCAACCGTTACGTATCGCCGTCATTGCCACAACCATACACTACGTGGGGTGAACCGTTACGTATCGCCGTCATTGCCCAACCATTCATTGCGTGGGGTCAACCGTTACGTATCACCGTCATTGCCCAACACGCATCTTTTCTTTGGAAATCAACCGTTACGTATCGCCGTCATTGATTTCCTTTACCCTTTTCACTTAGGATGATCGTCATCACCCGAGTAACCGTCGTTACTCCCTTACCAGTTGTATAACATCAAAACCATCGGCAGGCCACCAAGACACTGCCCTGTTGTTCTTATGGTAACTATGGCTCGCTGTCCATAATCTACCACAAGGCTGGGAATCACATTCTCAGACTTCCTTCGTCAATTCCATTCATTCGACAGATTAGATTTGTAATGACTTCTTTAAACCTTTACCTCTTTCCCTTTTCATTAAACATTTCCTCATTTAAACCGTTCATAAACATTCGTAAACCTTTTTGGCAAAAACACTTCATAACCTTTCCTTTTGTAAACATCGTTTCGTTAAAACATCGTTTCGTTAAAACATCAATTAGTAAGTATGCACACCAGCCCAAAACATTTAACAAAACATTTAAAAGAGGGCTCTATAACTCACCTGATACGCTATTATGGGTTGTCCTAAACGAAGGTCCAACTCACTTCCGATCTGAATTGATTAGTTAAATACACATCAGACCAATCCCGACTCTAACGGTTTAACCATTCTAACATACTGACTTCACTTAATCAGTTCTGATGTCTGCGCACTTAGCAAGTGCGCAGACCCTGCTGCCTGCGCACTTAGCAAGTGCGCAGACCATGCTTCCTGCGCACTTAGCAAGTGCGCAGGTCCCTCCTCCTGCGCACTAAGCAAGTGCGCAGGTCCCTCCTCCTGCGCACTTAGCAAGTGCGCAGGACCTGCTCCGTGCGTACTTAGCAAGTGCGCACGACCTGTTCTTCACGAAAAACCCTAACTTTCGCATTCGGGTCTGATCATGTCAAGATCCCGAACCTGTTGCATTCAAAACGTTCGTTTTCCATTAAGGAACTCAATTCCATGATTATCTTTCAGTTTCATCCGTTCAAACCTTACCTTTTCACCCAAAACCAGAAAAAACCCAAAAACGAACTAAAACTCAGATTTAGGTCGGATCGTTACCTGAATCGAGTTTCTGATCCGAAGGTTCTTCTCACGAGTTATGGAGTAACACTTGGCTGAAGTCTCGGGTCGATTCGCCAACTTTCTCTCTGTACGGTTTCTCTCTCTAAAAGTTGCAAATGAGAGAAAAGGGGGTGGCATAGGCTATTTATAGCCCACTGACCCATCCGACCCGACTCGTCATGCCTCGTTCGTTTATTCCGTTATTATAACTGTCGTTTTATTTTTGAGATGTTACAGCGGTACATTGTATCATATACAAAACACTTTAAAAAAGATTTTTTCATAAAATTTCAAATAAAAATGACACATTTCATAATATTGAACAGAAAATTCATAAAAGTAATTTACCCTATGTCTTTTTGCGTTTGTAGAGTATAAACCCAGTGATTACAAAAAATAGCCGTTCATCTGTTTAGATACCCCAGAAAATTAATTTTGTTTAAAAAAGAGGTTGAATGGCTGTTGGAATTCCGGTACGCGTACCTAAGGGGTCGGGTTCGCGTACCAAAGGGAGCGGGTTCGCGTACCAAAATGATCCAGATCGTGAATCTGTTGAAAAAGGTTTGAAATCCTGTTCAATCGGGATCGCTTGATTTTTCCGATCCGGATCGCGTACCACAGGCGATCGGTACGACTCTGTACCCGATTTCGGTACGTGCGATCTGGATCGCGGTTCGTGGCATGTCCAGCGTTTCCTGTGACTATGCTTTTACCCTTTTTTCAATTGGAGGGGCTGATTTGGTTTGAGGATTCAATGGCTAGCCACCTTGAATACAGTTCAAGCTAATTGGAAGGAATTATCCATGATTTTTACTATAGAGGGGAAGAGATACAAATTGCAGGGAGTAGCTACTGTACCCCAAAAATCATCCAGTTTCCAGCACTTAGCCATTGAGCCCGACACTAACCCATTAATACCCGCACCACTACAATCCATCATCCACCAATATACTACTGTTTTTGACGAACCCCAAAACCTCCCACCTATCCGAAACCAAACCCATTCCATTACCCTATTACCCAATTCCTCACCCTCAAATATCCGACCCTACTGATACCCGCATTCACAAAAAACCGAAATAGAAACTCAAGTTGCTCAACTCTTGGCAGCTGGGTTCATTCAGCCAAGTAACAGTCCTTTTTCCAGCCCTGTACTTCTAGTGAAGAAAAAAGACAACTCGTGGCGTATGTGTGTTGATTATCGGGCCCTCAACAAGATCACTATTGCCGACAAGTATCCTATCCCCAACATCGACGAGTTATTGGATGAATTATATGGCGCCACAGTGTTTTCAAAACTCGATATACGGTCTGGTTATTACCAGATTCGAGTTTCTGCCCCAGATGTTGAAAAAACTGCCTTTCGGAGTCACTCGGGGCATTATGAGTTTAAGGTTATGCCCTTTGGGTTAACTAATGCACCTTCCACGTTTCAGGCTATTATGAATGATTTGTTTCGTCCATATTTGCGCCGATTCATATTGGTATTCTTCACAGTTGTCAATAGCGACCATAGCGCTCGCTATAGCGCGCTATGTAGCGAAGCGGCCTATGGTCGCTATATGGTGAATAGCGAGTGAATAGCGACTGAATAGCGATTATTCCCTTTTTTATGTTTTTAAACAGTTTTTTACTTGATTAATATAAATAGGGTTGCTAATAACCCTAATATATGAAGATTTAGATGATTATTGATTATAATTGCTATATATCCTACAATAGTTGAATATAAAATGTTTTAAAACTTTCTACTAGTGTATTGCTAAACGTGAAATAGCGCCCGCTATTCGCTACGTAGCGTATAGGTGGCTTGTCGCTATTTACCGTTATTCGCTATTGACAACTATGGTATTCTTTGATGATATATTGATTTACAGCCCAGATATGGAGCAACATAAATCTCATCTTGAGCTGGCCCTAAAGTTACTTTGTGAAAACCAGTTTTTTGCTAAACAATCCAAATGTTGTTTTGGACAATCTCAACTGGTGTTTCTAGGGAATGTGATTACTTCCGAAGGAGTTCAGGTGGAAGAGGAAAGAATCACAGTTGTAAAGTCCTGGCCTATCCCTACAACAGTTAAAGAGATGAGGGGATTCCTGGGACTTACCGGGTACTATCGGCGCTTTTTTTGGAATTATGGTTTATTGCTCGCCCACTCACTGCCTTGACCAAGAAGGATGGGTTTATTTGGTCGGAAGAGGCCCTGAATGCTTTTCAAGCCCTGAAACAAGCATTACTCTATACACCAGTCTTAAAGTTGTCTGATTTCTCTAAACCATTTGTGGTAGAGTGTGATGCATCCTCGGATGGGGTAGGAGCTCTATTATCACAAGAAGAACATCCCGTTGATTACTTTAGTAAGGGTTTTTCACCATCCAATCTTTTAAAATCAGCATATGACAGAGAGTTACTAGCCTTGGTTCTGGCTGTTCAAAAATGGAGCCATTATCTCCTGGGTCGACACTTCATCATTCGCACTAACCACTATACTTTGAAGTTTCTTCTTGAATAGCGCATCACTACAACGGAGCAGCAGCATTTATTACTTAAACTCATGCCATACGATTTTTCTATTATCCATAAAGTTGGGAAAGAGAATAGAGGAGCTGATGCACTGTCTCGTCGACCCCACTCAGGCGAATTGTTAACTCTGGTTGTTCCTCATTGTGTAGAAACGGCTGCTATCCAATCGGGTCTTCAATCTGACCCAATCACCAAACATTTAATCCAACAATTACATGATGACCCTAATTCTATGGCTGATTACTCTTTGGTGGACCAGTTCTTGTTTTACAAAGGCCGATTGGTGATTCCTGATGTACCTACCATCAAACTCAAACTACTACAGGAAGTGCACGACACTCCACTTGGAGGTCATGGAGGTTTTTTAAAAACTCTCAAACGTTTGACTGACAGGTACTTCTGGCCCAAGATCAAACATGACGTACGGGTTTTTGTGCAGCAATGTGTCATTTGTCAGCAACAGAAGTATCAAACCTTATACCTGCCGGTTTACTCCAGCCGTTACCTATTCCCCACCAAGTTTGGGAGGACATATCCATGGATTTCATCTCTGGATTACCTCCTTCGAGCCGTTTTGATACTATTCTCGTCGTGGTGGATCGTTTAAGTAAATATGCCCATTTTATCTGCTTATATCATCCGTACACAGCAAAAGGGGTATCTGCAGTTTTCTGCAAAGAGGTGGTTCGACTGCACGGGTTTCCACGTTCCATTGTTTCTGACCGCGATGTGGTTTTCCTTAGCCACTTCTGGCAAGAATTGTTCCGCCTTAGTCAGACTAAACTTCAACTGAGCACTAGTTACCATCCACAAACTGAAGGGCAAACAGAGGTTTTAAATCGATGTCTCGAAGCTTATTTACGATGTTTCACCAGTGAACAGCCTAACAAGTGGAGTTCTTACTTACCCTGGCAGAGTTTTCTTACAATACCGGGTACCACACGTCGACTGGGACAACTCCATTCTCCATTGTTTATGGAAGAGAACCTCCTTCCTTGCTCCCATACGTGGCAGGAGAGACTAAAAATGCAGAGCTGGAGCAACAGTTAGTCGATCGGGATGCTATGCTACAACTTATCCGCCATAATCTTCAAAAAGCACAAGACCGAATAAGGAATTAAGCCAATTCTAAGCGCAGGGATTTGACTTTTCAAGTTAGAGATTATGTGTTCTTAAAGATTCAACCCTATCGCCAGAAGAGTTTAGCCAAACGGCGATATGAAAAACTATCTCCTAGGTTCTTTGGCCTATATCGGGTCCAGCGAGCTATCGGTCCAGTGGCTTATCAGTTGGAGTTACCACCAGATGCACATATACATCCAGTCTTTCATGTCAATGTTGAAACTTGCTAGGGGTACTTTTCCTGCAACTCCACCTACTCCGCTGCCCATTACTAAAGACTGGGAGGCTGACTTACAACCAGGTTCCGTACTTTCTCCTCGTTGGGTCTCGGGGGCTGGTCAGCGGGTCCTGGAATTATTGGTTTCTTGGTGTGATCTACCAAAGGAGGAAGCCACCTGGGAAGCTTATGATTTATTGGCAGAACAGTTTCCTTCGTTCCGCCTTGAGGACAAGGCGTTTTACAGGGAGGGAAATAATGATAAAGGCAGCCCACTTCAAGTATATTCACGAAAAAACAAAAGAAGCCCAATGGTAAACTTGGGCCAGTTGGATGTCATTCTCAGGTTTTCTTTAGACCCATTTGATCAAGAAGCTGGCGGGAAGATGGAGGAGTGGGGAGCAGTTTTCATCCCCCATTAACAGGAGCAGTTAGCGACTATGTGTTCAAGAACAGGCAGCACTTCAGTTTATTTTTCATTCAGTAATTTTGTTATTTCCTTTTGGAATTGTATCGGAGATTTTGCCCATCTCGAATAGGGCCAGTTATTTCAATTCAATCAAGTTGCCTGCTGATATTTCTAGTTTCTATCAATGTACCTTCCATGTAAGTGTCTAAAGATGATAGGTTAAATATCAAAATATTCATATCTTACCTTTTTGCATATGATCATTTGTATAATTTTCCCCAACCTTGGTTAATTTTCTCCAATGCTTTTCTACCCTTTTCCATAACGGGCACATAATAAACCTCCCCATGAACTATACTTGTTTTGAACGAAACAGGTTTATCCAGGTAAACACACTATGTCATTCTATCATGCACCATTACAGCAAAATCAACAATTTGACTATATAGAAGTGGTCCACTTTCAGCTTTAACATACAAAAGATACCTCCTTGACCATTCTAATATTTTTGACTTCCGATGCCCCTACACGCGTGAAATGTGGACATAGCATTCGCAGACCAAGCTGTAGTGAAAGACAACCCAGGACCAACTTCAACCACCACTGTGTTAAACCCTTTCTTTCTCTCTTTTGCTATAAAGCTTTCACCCCATAAATTACCCAACTCATAGGTCTCTTGCATAAGCCATTTCAACACCGAAAGTTTTCCAATAGACAGATCTTCATTAACTCCAATATTAAAACACTGTTATGTTTTCAAACCCACAATCTTATCCGATATCCTGGTCTGAACCAACTTAAGCAACTCCTTGGTCGCACTTTCTTGAATCAACAGAGTTCTATAAAAATGAATCACTTTTTCAATAACCAAATCATGCATATTGCCTAACTCTAGGGCGTCCATCGACACCACAACTTTGACTTTCTCAGAGGCATTTCGTCGAACACCTTGAATGCATATTCTCACATGTCTGCTTCTTTTGCGGTGAGCCAAACTGAAAAGCAAATGTGAATTTCTACTCTTTGGTAAAGGTTTAGGCAGGAAAAAGTTGCAATTAATCACCCTAAAAATAGATAAATGATAAATACTTGTAAGAACTCCGCAGCTGTGATCTACAATGATGCGGGCATTATCGCATGAATGAATACAAATAGTAACTGACAAAATATTCGAATTTGATCAAATTACAACAATGATTATCTTTTATATGTGAAGCATGATATACGTTAAGATGAAATGGAACACAAAAGTTAGGATGAACTGACAACATGTGTAGATATTTTACCGGAGAGAGATTTATCATCGGTGGTTGATCAGAACGGTGGCGTTGAGAGTGACGGAAGTAAATCTTGCCTTCATCTAATTTTCCCCAACTTATTATGGGTAACTTTTAAACCTTTTGACTAGTTTGACCATTCCTTTTTAACAAACCTTTTTTTTTTAATTTTATATGTTTGCTCAATTAGCAATAAAATATATTCAAATATTATTTTCACATATAGAGTTTTAAAAACAACCATAATTATTGTGGAGAGGCCAAAAAAGACTATGGTATCTAAAGATGGAAGACGTATACTGTATGAGAGATGAAGATCTTCCCGGATAAGTTGACTGAATCCAAGAGGTCACGGTTGAGTTTGTTGGCATATTCTTCGTTTTTGTTGGCAGGTAGAAGACGAAAGCAAACTAATGAAAATGTCCGAGTAAGGAAATCTAAAAATGTGAACGTTTATGAGAGACAATTTAAAAAAAAAAAAGATTTATCATGTGCATAAATTGCAATGTTTAAATTAATGCATAAAGTAAGGAAATTATTTGATGAATCAAATTTCTACTTTAAGATGTTCAATGACAATTGCATTGTTTTTTTTTTTTTTTTTTTTTGTTGCAAAACACCAACTTTCTCATTGTCATAATTACTAGTTACTGTTAAACAATCTTATAAATTTAATATTCAAAGTTCATGCAAATATTGCAATCACTTGATTAACTGTATAAAGATATGTTGCAAGATGTTAGATTGTATATATCTGTCAGCGCAAAGGACAACCAACTGGGCCCTTATTATTTTTATGTTCCCTTTGTTATAAATACATTGTACTTCATAGTGTGAATAAGAAATACTTGGTTCTCTGATTACACAAGAGAAATGACAATAATTTCAATTTATTTGTAATGATGATAATGAGCAAATAGACGAATTAAAAAACAGAAGTAATCTAGTCTTACCTCAAACCTTGTGTCTTGAGCAACAAAATCTTCAAATTGTTGAGCTAATTTGATATGGTTTCTTATGTAAGACTGAAGATTTTCGACCCCATAAAGCCGTAACACCATCCACAATTTCAGAGATCTACCAAACAACAAAAAATGAAAATTACAAAAATAGTCAGTTTTGAATAAAGCTTGGAACCAAGGATGCATGCATGTGGACTGATTATGATACAGGATTATCTTCTTATTTGAAATCAGATTTTAATATCTTTTATTATTTGTTTAAAATTCAAGTTTTCTAATTTTTATCTTTCTTGTTTACTAAGATATTTGTTTAGTATAAATTAAGGTAAAAGGTTATTTAGTTTTCAGTTTTGAGTTTTGAATATTGGTTATCAATAAACCATTGAGGTTTTCTTTAAAGCTTTGATTATCCTAGAAGTTTGAGTCATTTGATTGTGTTGATCCGTATCATTTGATACAAGAGCTTTGGTTTTCAAATGACTCGGTGTGGAAGTGGATATTTGCTTGCACGTAGAATCGCCGACAGAGGCAACGGCGGGAGTATTTTCGATCCACGGGATCGTAAGATCCATTGGTTGCACGACTACTGAAGGAAACCAAACCGGAGATCGACATCAGGAGTGGAGGCTTTGGGGAAGAGGAGGATCCTTTCGGTGGGTGCAATCTTATCTACGACTCTCCACCACGGTACGATGAGTACAAGGAGGAGGATAATCACGAAGGTGAACAGGTTGTAGTGTTCACTGGTTTTAATTTGGAGGGTGATTATGAAACAATGGGATTAAATGGGAAGTCCTTGGCCACGTACATGACTGATTATGCTAAGATAAGTGTTGAGATCTTGGCTAATGTATGTGATGATTTGGATTCCAAAATTTGTAATGTTGTAGGTGTTAAAAATGGTGTTTGCGTGGAGCCCATGCAACTTGAAACCAAAGATGGTGGTGGTCCTACGTTTGCCTCCATGGTTGAAACAAGATTCCCATTTAAACTAGGTTTGACTAAAGATCCTATTATTGTGGTCATTCAAAATGGAATAGATTTGTTAGCGAAAAAAAAATCTTGGTTGTTTACGATATTGAGAGTGTAGGTGATAATTGTGTTCTCATGCATGATTTGAAAATTGTTAAGGATAAGGATGGTGGAAATACACGTGGAACTCATGGGTTGAATTCTAGTGGATTAAAATATGGGAAAAATACCAAAATTGACATTTTGTCCATCTAAATTAAAAAGCGGAGGCTAAGTTGGCTGAATTCAAAGGCTTAGCCGGCAAAAACTAAAGGCTTAGCCGGCTTAGTACCGGCTAAATGTCCATTTTGGTATTTTTTAGAGAACTATGTCCATTTTGATATTTTTCCCTTAAAATATGCATATGGAGCAAATATGTGGACTAAGGATTTAATTCAACAATTGGTTAATGGTCATAAAGTGGAAAATGGGGAAAAGGTTGTTAAATTTAATGCTATTTTATAAAAAATACAACAAAGTTCATGGTTAGAACTTTATGACTATAAGTTGGAGTTGAGCAATTTGGGCGGGTCGGTCAAATCGATAGTGAACAAGAAACGACTTGATATTCCTTTCATCACAGGTGGCTTTGGTTCCAAGGCAAAATTCGAGGACGAGTTTTTTCGAATACCGGGAGTATGATACAGAATTATCTCCTTATTTAAAATCAGATTTTAATATCTTTTATTATTTGTTTAAAATTCAAGTTTCCTAATTTTTATCGTTCTTGTTTACAGTTTAAAATTCAAGTTTCCTAAGATATTTGTTTAGTACAAGTTAGGTAAAAGGTTATTTAGTTTTCAGTTTTCAGTTTTGAATATTGGTTATCAATAAACCATTGAGGTTTTCTTTAAAGCTTTGATTATCCTAGAGGTTTGAGCCATTTGATTGTGTTGATCCGTATAAGATTATATGAGATACCTATCCTTTTACCTTTTTACTCTTAACAAGAAAACTGAAAAAAGTTACATACCTAAATCTGCATCCCAAAGGAATTTGGCAATCTTCGTAATCTATAACTGTACTACCTTGAGAAGCCTGATGTACAACAGCATATAATAAGTTTTTAGAAGAATCTGTGATCTTCAAATGATTACCATCCAAATAACAGGCTAACCACTAATTTAAATAATGTATGCTTACTTTATTCTTTAAATACTCGGGATTTATTGACAGAGACTGAATAAGAGCGTTTCGGTCCTGTTTAGACAAGAAAACATAATAATCAAGAGCTGATTTTAAAATAATTAAATAGATAATTGCATTTCTTGCTATGGAACATGGTGATCCTCAGTGTTGTAAAAATCGCTAGACACTAGTGGGACGGTGGGGTATCGACTAGCGATTAATCGAGATTAATCAGATTGGTATTTGTAATACCCTGAACCTTAATTTAATAGTTATGAACGTGGAAAAATATGGAGCTTATATTTCACATATTATCAAACGAGTAAGCAATGAGTAAAATGACGATTAAAAAAATGAAGTATTTAGACAAGCCCTAACTATTATAAGGGACCGTTTAATAATAATAATAATAAAATAATACATTATATTTAACCTTTCTCTGTTTTTAACGAAACTTAGGTCAAATCGTAGAGAAAAATAAGTTCGTCCCAACAGCATATTCGTCGTTTTATAAAACGCTATATTATACAAGTTATAAGAGAAAAACGAGTTAAGCAACTGAATTAATTATAATAATATAATAATAATAAATTTTTAACAAACAAATTTACATCTACGTTTGATTTACGTCATGTTGACGTCTTCAATTCTCCGATCCCACATCGATGGCTTAGAGAAACTAGAGAGTAGACTGAAACTATAAATAGGTCTATATAGCTTCCTTTAGAATATAAGTTTTAGGGAACGTTTTAATATAAAGAGAATTCTGAGTTTTCAATACTATAGTTATTTTGAAGTATAAGTAAAGAGACTATACATCAAATTGTCGTAGATAGTTTTCAGGTACATTCTCGTTTAAGTTATGTGTATTTAATTTAAATTTATGCCTAGTTAATTTAAGTTTATGTTTAGTTAATTATTATTAGCATTAGTATTATTATTTTTAGGCATTAGGGTTATTGTTAGGGGTGGGTATTGGGTAACCAAGCCTTAGCTAGGCATGGACTTGATCACCCATGCTTAATTAAGGCAGCGTTAGCCAATATTAATCATGATAATAACTAGTTAGTTGTATCATTACCTAACCTAGAATTACTTAAACTGTATCAGGACCCAAGGATATTATCTGATTGTGCTAGCAACTGTTAAACAGGTGAGTTATCATGTTTGTTTATAAAAAGTGATAGTATACTCGTCCTGTCTAAACTGGTAATAATGAGAATGCTGCAATATGCAAATATCTTTGAGGGTATAAAGGATCCTTGTATGTTTAATGGATATGTTACGAAAAGCTGAAATAGGGTCTGGGGTCCGGTATGGAGTAACCATACGCTCCGTAACAGATTTCATACCTACATGATGGTTGTGGGGGCATTACTAGAGGGTCAGTATGTCCGTTGTACAGTGGTTACGGGATAGCCAGTACGGTAGTCATAACCCATATTGTGTATGTATAAATGTCAATGTGTTTTTGTGTAAATTGTCTAGCATGAGCTCACCAGCATTTAGCTGACGTAGTTTTTAAGTGTACTTATCACAGATGAACCGTGAGGACAATCATAAGAATTGTTTGATGAATGTGAAGCTTAGAAGACCAAGAAATGTTTAGCTGTTTTAGTTCTGTAAAATAAATAAATGAGTTATACTTTGAATATTATAAGTTCTAATGAAAGTTCAGTTTACTTCCGCCGTTAAGATTGTATCAATTGTGCATAACCACCCGAGATTTAAGGGCGGGTTGTTACAGTTGGTATCAGAGCCCAATGTTTTAGCGAATTAGGTATTATATAGTAATACCTAAGCTTTAACCGGTAGAGCTTTATAAGATTAAGATTAAACCCAGATTTGACATGACCATGATTAACCCTTATTTTCAGGAAATATGTCTGATAAAGAAAAGGGGTATGTCGTTCTTAGGAAAAGCACTTACATGGTACTTTGATTGGGAAAATGGTCTATATTCTGTACTTTATTTCCTAATCATGCACTACATAAATGTTTCTTTGTAATATAACTTCTATGTTATAAAGATATTTGCTACATACCAGTAATTTATGTATAATTATATATTTTCGTAGGAAAAGACAGATGTCAGGATCTAGACACGAACAACAATCTAGACATGAACAGAGGTCTAGATTTGAACAAGGATCTAGACAGGAACAAGGACATAGACATGAACAAGGGTCTAGACACGAACAAGTTAGTAGTAGGAGAGAAGAAGGTTCTCATAGGTCCCGAACTTCCTCCCGTAGTGTCCGATCCCGATCCGATTTGAACACGTACTTAAACGCTGAAGCTATCCACAATATAGCTGTGGAAGTGGCAAAGGTAATAAAAAAATGCACAAACCAGTAATGTTAACCAATCAGAAGAACGACCTGAAGAAAGCTCAGCTGCATCCACTCCAATGTGAGAAATGGAAAGAGTGGAAGAAAAGAAAAGGACTGCTGCAACCATACCACTAGAAAGAAGATTGAAGAAACCAAATTAAGGGAGTGCACTTATGAACACTTCATGACCTATAAACCACCGTCCTTTAACGAAAGAAAAGGAGCAGTAGAAGCCCAAGACTGGCTCAACCGAATGGAATCTGTATTAGATTTATGCGACTGCAACGACCACAACAGAGTGCGGTTTACAGTGTATATGTTTGAGTCTGAAGCACTTCACTGGTTGAATATTGTGGCCCGAACAAAAGGAAAGGATATTGCCAAGCAAATGAGATGGACAGAATTCGTCCAAGAATTCCTTGCCAAGTTTTGTCCTCCGATTGAGACGGAACAACTGGAAATGGAGTTCTTTCAGTTGAAATTAGGAAACAAGACATACCGAGAATATGTCACAAGATTCAATGAAATATCTCGATTGGTCCCTCATCTGGTCACCACAGAAGATCAGTTGATGAATAGGTTTATTTGGGGATTGCCCTCTGAAATGAGAATATTCATCAAATCTAAATCCCCAAAAACATTTTCAGAAACAGTTGAAGCCGGTGCTATTATGGATGCCGAGATGTTGCGAGGACAAGCTGAATCTCCCGCACCAAAGAGAAAGTGGGAAGAGAAGAAAGAAAACAATAAAAGCAATAATTTTAAAAGACCAAAGGGAATACCTTTCTGCCAGACCTGCAATAAAATTAATTTTGGGACATGTCGCCTCCATTCGTGTCTCAACTGTAAAAAGACTGGCCATATCCTCCAAGAATGTAAGGAAAAGAAGAAATGCTTTGAGTGTGGTGATCCCAACCACATGAGGTATGATTGTCCCAAACTCAACAAGAATGTTAGACCACAACCGACCCAACCAAGGGGACGTGCGTTTGTACTTACCACGGAAGAAGCCAAGAACACCCCAGATGTAGTCACGAGTACGTATCTTGTAAATGATGTATATGCACGTGTGTTATTTGATACTGGTGCCAATAGGAGTCTAGTGTTAACTACTTTTAGACCTTATTTTAACCGAGCATCCCAAAGTTTAGGTCACTCTTTTATAGTAGAAATGGCCAATGGAAGTCAGAAAGAAATAGTTGACATTATTAGGAATTGTACTATAAACTTAAGCAATCATACTATTCCTATAGACCTAATGCCTATGGAACTTAGGGAATTTGACATAGTTATAGGAATGGACTGGCTAGTACCGTATCACGCAGAAAATTTATGTGATAAAAATATCGTTCGACTCCGACTACCAAACGAAAAACGGCTAATAGTATCAGGTGATCGAACTGAATGGATTAAAAACCTCATCACGGTAGCGCAAGCACAGAAGTTTCTAAGAAAAGGGTGTAGTTCCTTTTTGGCATATGTCGTAAACACCATAGAAAACTAGAAGATTGAGGACGTACCAGTGGTACGAAAATACCCCGAAGTGTTTCCGGATGAACTCCTAGGTGTTCCACCCGATAGATAAGTTGAGTTCCGGATTGACTTAGTACCCGGAACAACACCGATTGCTAAGTCTCCGTACAGACTAGCCCCGGCAGAGATGCAAGAACTCAAAAAGCAACTACAGGAACTACTGGACAGAGGGTTTATCCAACCCAGTTCTTCGCACTGGGGAGCACCCATCTTGTTCGTTAAAAAGAAAGACGGGACGATGCGTATGTGCATCGATTATAGAGATTTAAATAAAGTCACTATAAAGAATAGATACCCTTTACCAAGGATCGACGACTTGTTCGATCAATTACAAGGTGCAAGTTATTTCTGTAAAATAGACTTGCGATCTGGATACCACCAAGTGAAAGTTACTCTCGGAGACGTACCTAAAACTGCTTTCAGAACTAGGTATGGTCATTACGAATTTCTAGTGATGCCATTTGGACTTACCAACGCACCTGCAATATATATGGACCTTATGAATCGCGTCTGTAAGCCTTACCTAGATAAATTCGTGATCGTATTTATTGATGACATCCTAATCTATTCCAAAAATCAGGCGGATCACGAACAACACCTCCGAGCAGTCCTTGAATTGCTCAAAAAGGAAAAACTTTACGCGAAGTTTTCCAAATGTGAGGTTTGGATACGTGAAGTTCAATTCTTAGGCCATGTAATTAATGGCCAGGGAATACAAGTTGACCCTTCAAAGATTGAGGCCATCAATAAGTGGGAAGTACCGAAGAATCCAACTGAGATTAGAAGATTTCTGGGATTAGCTGGATACTATAGAAGATTTATCCAGGATTTTTCTAAGATTGCAACACCACTAACTATTCTAACCCAGAAAGCTTCCACGTTCATTTGGGGCCCTAGGCAAGAAGAAGCCTTTAACACGTTAAAGCAAAAGTTATGTAGCGCCCCGATATTATCACTTCCTGAAGGAACAGAAGATTTTGTTGTCTACTGTGATGCATCTTATTATGGTATGGGATGTGTACTCATGCAAAGAAGCAAAGTAATTTCCTACGCCTCTCGACAGTTGAAGATTCACGAACGAAATTATACCACCCATGATTTAGAACTTGGTGCTGTAGTGTTCGCACTAAAAATTTGGAGACACTATTTGTACGGTACAAAATGTACAATTTATACTGACCACGAAAGTTTAAAACACATATTTGAGCAGAAAGAACTCAATATGCGTCAAAGACGATGAATGGAATTACTAAGTGATTACGATTGTAAAATCCAATACCATCCAGGTAAAGCCAATGTGGTAGCAGATGCATTAAGTAGAAAGGAGAAGCCCCAACCCTTAAGAATTCATGCATCTAGAATAGAGGTTAAAACTAGTATTCTAGATTAAATTAAGAGTGTACAACAAGAAGCACTAAAACAGAATCATGTTAAGAAAGAAAGAATGATTGGAATACAAAAATTATTAAGGGTAGGAAATGTTGAAATTTTAAGATTCAATAATCGAATATGGGTACCTAGTTATGGTGGACTACAAGATATGATTCTAGAAGAAGCCCATAAGTCTAGACATTCTATTCATCCCGGCAGCGACAAGATGTACAAGGATCTAAGAAATGACTATTGGTGGCCGGGGATGAAACGCTCCATTGCCCGGTATGTAGAAAAGTGTCTTACATGCCTTAAAGTAAAAGCTGAACATCAGAAACTATCGGATTATCTACAGCAACCAGAGATTCCATAATGGAAATGGGAGAAAATCACCATGGACTTTATCACAAAGCTACCAAGGTCAAGCCATGGCTATGATACTATATGGGTAATAATAGACAGGTTAACAAAGTCTGCACATTTCTTGCTAATTCGTGAGGACTATAAGATTAACAAGCTCGCCCAAATTTATGTCAAAGAAATAGTCTCACGACATGGGATACCCGTATCAATCATATCAGACAGAGATAGTCGTTTCACGTCTAGGTTTTGGCAAAGTTTCCAACAAGAATTGGGAACAAGGCTTAATCTAAGCACTGCTTATCACCCTCAGACAAATGGGCAGAGTGAACGAACTATTCAAACATTAGAAGACATGCTTCGGGCGTGTGTAATCGAGTTTGGTGGAAGTTGGGACAATCATTTACCACTCATCGAATTCGCGTACAACAACAGTTATCACGCCAGCATCAAGGCCGCACCTTATGAAGCTTTATACGGAAGAAAATGCCGAACTCCTATCTGCTGGACGAAAATAGGAGAAAGTCAACTGTCAGGACCAGAAATTATACATGAGACCACAGAGAAGATAAAGCAAATCAAAGAAACGATGAAAAGCGCCCAAGATCGACAAAAGAGTTATGTAGATCAAAGAAGGAAACCCCTAGAGTTTCATGTACGGGACATGGTAATGCTAAAAGTCTCACCTCTAAAGGGAGTAATTCGATTCAGAAAGAAAGGAAAACTAAAACCCCGTTAAATTGGACCATTCGAAATAACGGCTAAAGTAGGACTGGTAGCATATCGGTTAAAACTCCCAGAACAACTAGCGGGAATACATAATACTTTTCACGTATCAAATCTAAGGAAGTGTCTAGTGGATGAAGCTCAACAAATCCTTATAGAAGAAGTGCATATTGATGAAAAGCTCAACTTTATGGAAGAACCATTACATATCATAGACCGAAAGATCGAAAAGTTGCGCAAAAAGGAGATTCCATTAGTCAAGGTCAAATGGAACGCATGACATGGCCCTGAGATAACATGAGAAGTGGAGGAAGAGATGAAGAAAAAGTATCCCCAACTGTTTAGATAGAGGAAATTTCGTGGACGAAATTTTTGTAAGGAAGGGAGAATGTAATACCCTGAAACTTAATGTAATAGTTATGAACGTGAAAAAATAAGGAGCTTATATTTCACATATTGTCAAACGAGTAAGCAATGAGTAAAATGACGATTAGAAAAATGAAGTATTTAGACAAGCCCTGGCTATTATAGGAGACAGTTTAATAATAATAATAAAATAATACATTATATTTAACCTTTCTCCGTTTTTAACGAAACTTAGGTTAAATCGTAGAGAAAAATAAGTTCGTCCCAACGGCATATTCGTCATTTTATAAAACGCTATATTATAAAAGTTATAAGAAAAAAACAAGTTAAGTAGCTGAATTAATTAGAATAATATAATAATAATAAATTTTTAACAAACAAATTTACATCTACGTTTGATTTACGTCATGTTGACGTCTTCAATTCTCCGATCCCACATCGATGTTTTAGGGAAAACAGAGAGTAGACCGAAACTATAAATAGGTCCATATAGCTTCCTTTAGAATATAAGTTTTAAGGAACGCTCTAATATAAAGAGAATTCTGAATTTTCAATACCCTTTGGGTGTTGTTAATAGTTATTTTAAAGCATAAGTAAGGAGAATCTACATCAAATTGTCGTAGATAGTTTTCAGGTACTTTCACGTTTAAGTTATGTGTATTTAATTTAAATTTATGCCTAGTTAATTTAAGTTTATGTTTAGTTAATTATTATTAGCATTAGTATTATTATTTTTAGGCATTAGGGTTATTGTTAAGGGTGGGTATTGGGTAACCAAGCCTTTGATAGGCATGGACTTGATCACCCATGCTTAATTAAGGCAGCGTTAGCCAATATTAACCATGATAATAACTAGTTAGTTGTATCATTACCTAACCTAGAATTACTTAAACTGTATCAGGACCCAAGGATATTATCTGATTGTGCTAGCAACTGTTAAACAGGTGAGTTATCATGTTTGTTTATAAAAAGTGATAGTATACTCGTCCTGTCTAAACTGGTAATAATGAGAATGCTGCAATATGCAAATATCTTTGAGGGTATAAAGGATCCTTGTATGTTTAATGGATATGTTACGAAAAGCTGAAATAGGGTCTGGGGTCCAGTATGGAGTAACCATGCGCTCATTAACAGATTTCATACCTACATGATGGTTGTGGGGGCATTACTAGGGGGTCAGTATGTCCGTTATACAGTGGTTACGGGATAGCCAGTACGGTAGTCATAACCCATATTGTGTATGTATAAATGTCAATGTGCTTTTGTGTAAATTGTCTAGCATGAGCTCACCAGCATTAAGCTGACGTCGTTTTGAGTGTACTTGTCACAGGTGAACCGTAAGGACAATCATAAGAATTGCTTGATGGATGTGAAGCTTAGAAGACCAAGAAATGTTTAGCTGTTTTAGTTCTGTAAAATAAATAAATGAGTTGTACTTTGAATGTTATAAGTTTTAATGAAAGTTTAGTTTACTTACGCCGTTAAGATTGTATTAATTGTGAATAACCACCCGATTTACGGGCAAATTGTTACAGTATTTTTATGTCATTTTCAGTTATATATATATATATGTATGTATATACTATGTTAGATTCCCGTGTATTACACGGTCTGAATTATAAAACAATACAATAAATAAATCCTTATTATAATAAATGACTAACTTTATCAGTCACGTGTCGACTTTTGATGAAGTAGATTTTTGTAACAGTTATAATTAATTAGTTAAATATATGTTTAAGCGTATGGAATTGTTTTTAACATAAATAAAACACTTATATAGTAATAACTAGGTTAAAATCCCATATATTACGCGGGTTAAATAAATATAATATTATATATTAAGTAATAAAAAATTATTTTTTAAAAACTCGTGTTTTACACGGATTGAATAAACCTGTGGAATACAATATAATTTGTTAACACATACACTAATCAAAATATGACAGGAGATTTATTAACATAAAAATTAGTATTTTAGTTAAAAATATATTATTATTAAAATATGAAAGTATATTTATAGTGAGAGAGAGAGGCGGGAAAAAAATTGATGAGATTGAATATGGAGGCGATACGTGACATCTCAAAACCTTTATTTATTATATAGTATAGATTCGTAATATTCCATAAAAATAAAAAAAACTAACACATCTAAATCTTATGAATTATTTAGATTTAATTATAATTAATGTATTTAAAAAAAAGAAAGTTATTGGTTAAGCAAAAGTTATAATACATTTAATGTCTAAAATTAAAAGCATAATAAAAATGGAAACGTTTAAATGATATTTAATCAATTTAGGAGTTTACACAAAAAAAATATAGATAACTGGAAAATGTTTAGGCAGGAAAACAAATATCTATATACTCTAGAATGCTGATACATGACATCTTAAAACCTTTATTTATTATAATTGATACACATTTTTAAATGTAATTTTCAAATTTATATATATACACACATTATTATATGTAATTTTTAAAACTATATAAAAATTTTCAAAAATCTCCAGAATTTACAAAATTTCGCCGACATCTTGCTAAAACTCGCCGGAACGCCGTTTTTTGGCCAGAGGCCAACTATGCCCGATTTGGGCCGACTAGGAACAATTAGTGATTAAATGTCCGACCAGCCCAAATTTACAAGGTTTTTTTACCCATTTTCGATTAATCGCTAATCCCATTTTTACAACTAAGGTGATAGTAATATCAACTGGAAATTGAAAATTAATATAAAAAGGAAACGTGTCAAACAGTTTAAATGTTGCCTTAAGTATACTCTAGAGTTTACAACCTTAGTTGCTTTAAAAAATAAAAGTCGGATCATTATTTTAGATATAATTTCTGTAAAGATATGTTTTATATTAATTATTTATGTGATTAAAAATAAGGTCCAAACCTTTATCCATAGTGCTGAACGATCAAAGTTGGTTAAAAACCATTTATGGCAATTCATGTTAAAAGAATCGGCTTCTTCAATACCATTTAAATGATGACGATATTCTGGGCAAATACAGGCACTTCCTGCATATGCAGCATCCACATGAAATCATATTCCGTATTTCTGTCAAACAATTAACTTTAGCATAAGCAACTTCATTTTATACACAACAGAAAATGAATATTAAATCAAAAATAAGTTTTTAACATCAACTTAAAAGATCAGTAAAGGTGGTATGTTATGAAAGAGTTAATAAATCCCTTCGTTTGGCTAAAAAGATGAAAAATAATAGGTACTTATATAGGTGCCAAAATGGATGGGTTGTTGTCTAACAGATCAAAACCACTAACTTTAAGGCATGAGGCAACATGAGTCGGCGAGGTCCGGTTGACACAAATCTCTTTAGTCTAATATTCCAAAGAAATAATATTTTTGCTTGTCAAATATGATTATAGAAAAATACATAACTGCATAGAGAGGAATCTAGAAGTGACATGGCAGGAGGGAAAGAGCGAGACTCATGGAGGGGAGGAGCAAAAAATGGGACATATGTCGTCGTCTCCTTCCCTCCCACCCTTTTTTACCCAACTTCCTTCATGCAGACACGCACGCGCACACATACACACACAAACATATATGTGTGTGTATATATATATGTATGTGTGTGTGTGCATATATATATGTATGTATCTATTACCTTTGTAATCTTTCCAAGTGCGAGCAAAGGATCCACAGTTGTTGATGATGTAGTACCCACCTGTGAATATAAGCCAATCAAATGGAGCTTTCCATAATTAATTTACTCCTTATAAGTTATAATAAACATCATACAGAATTTGGACATTGAAAAATAACTTAAGATCCATACACACAAAGAGCTCAATTAAGATAAGGATCCACCAGAAACTGTATGGCAATGCAGGTTGTCTGGCAAGCAGAGTTGTCTTCAAGCCATTGTAGTCGTCTCGAAGACCGGAGACCACCAACATGACAAGATCTTTCTCTTTCATCCGATATTAGCAAGGGCATCCGAATACGCCTAGGCTTGAGTAAGATAGGCTGATGACATCTCGTCTCTCTTCATCTCGATCTTAAGCAATTGGGTTTTGAGGATGTATACCCTGGAGGAAGTATGAGGTGTGTAAGCACGCTCAAGAGAGAGCCAAAGATCACGAGAGGTACTGCCCTGTACATGTTGAAAAGAGGCTTCGGATATGGTAGAGAACCAGCATTCAGACATGAGCATCGTTGCAAGTCGAATGGTTGGGGTTGGGTTGTGGCAGTGCTGGGGCAGTTTCTTTCCTTGAAGGGTTGCTGATGGGATAGTTTCTGGTGGACATGGGATGCTGCCATTAATATATCCAAACAAATTGCTTGTAAGAAGAAAGGGTTGAATCATAACCTTCCAAAACCCATAGTTTGTAGGTGAGAGTGTAAAACCGAATTTGTGGGAGTTGTGAGCAGTCTTTTCTACTGTCGAGAAAGCAGCAAGAAGAGCTATTGATTGGCCAGAGAAGAAAAAAAATGAGGGTGGCTGACAAGTGGCGGCCGTTGATAAGGGGTGGCGGCTGTTTTAGGGTTAGGATATCCTAGCTCTGATACCAAGATAAACTTGGTAATTGTATTGTATTGTATTTACTAATGATGATTACAAGAGATTATATAGAAACCATTACTACACATAGAACCTCCTAATATAAGCTAATGACTAAAGTGTCCAAATACGCTACCACCAAGTTTTTTTTTGAACAGTCACTGCCAGCATGTGAAGAGAAAAGCTTGGCGTTCTTTTAGCTCAAAAGTATATTAGAAAACTAGCAATAACCACATATCAAAGCCTAGAATGTATATTGTAATAATATTGTTTTTGTAACCCTAACTAGCACACTAATTATTTATCAAAAAAACGTTCAAAATATGGAGGAAAAATGTTTGTGGGTCAGCCCAACCCACAAAATAATCCGGTTCAACCCACCCAACCCCACAAAATCATCCTTTCAACCCTTTAAAGATCTTAATGAATACGTTTACACTACCAACATATCAAAATTAGGAATCCGCCATGCACTCAAGAATGTAAATCCATATTTCTTATATAAATAAAAGGATTAGTATAGAAGTTTTATGGATTCTTACTGTAGCACAAAGAAGAAGAGGTATTAAACAGAGGCAACGTCATGTGAGATTGCATCAGTGAGTGATTCAGGAGAGAGAGCATACTCATTGCATGTCTCTGTTCTTAGCAGCCTAAGATTCTCAGGATGAATTCCTGCTATCTGCCATATAAAAAATCACTTAAAAAGGTAATTCAAAAGTAAGGTCATTTGTAATAACTCGTCCATTCTTGTTGGTAATAAAAATATATATGATAGAGATTTGATATGAATAAATTATGAAATGAAGAAGATAACTGAGCAATTGACAGCAGAATGTAATAGTAGTAACTCAATGGAATGAAACACAGGAAAAAGTAAGAGTAGTAACTCATTGGGTAATTCCCATGTTAATTAGTGAACACAATAGCTCATATAATTCAAATCACTTATCTAATATTACTTCTCTAATTTATACTATATAATAAATAAAGATTTTTATATGTCACGTGTCATCACCATATTCAATCTCACCATTATTTTTCCGTCTCTCTCTCTTATTAAATGCACCCATATTTTTTAATAAATTATTAATTATATTAATAAAACACATTTTTTTTAAATTATCCTTTATTATAAAAAAAACTTTGAAATCTAATTATGTAATTTTTATTTTCAATCAAAGAGTAAATGAAAGTCAAATTACATTAGATAGTAATTGACGTATTTTCGAAACCCAATTATATATTATTTTTTACATATTTTGAATTTTGTTTTATATCATTAGTATACAGTAATGCATTTTTACACCTGTAAAATACATAAATAAAAATTAAGAAATTTATGTATTGATATTTTCACCCGTATGTATTACACGGGGTCTAAGCTAGTATTGTTTATATAAGTAAAACGATAAAACCAAATTGATTTTTTGAAAAATCATGCAAAAATGAGTTTCTAATGGCGGAAATATGTATCCACTCAAGGTTATTAAAATATTTAAACAATTGTTCATTTCTTATTGCCATATGTATTCAACAATAAAACAAATATAATTGTATAAGTGTAGATGTAAAAAATGAACAATTACATATTTTGGTCGGATAATTTGGCTTATGATCTTTGAATTATGTGTATTTTTATGTTTGTGTGAAACTATTGGTACCTATATTATTAACTAATACAAATACTTGAACAATAACTTACTGTTCTTTTTGCCTTTTGTACAAGCTGTAATGTAAAGATGAATGCTGTGTTCTTGAGTCTCATTAAAGGAGAAAAGAAAAGAGGATTCAAAGTTTTTTTCAAAGAGGGAAAACAAAGAAAATGAGGAGATGTGTGTTCTAGAGATATTTTGAATGGGAGAAATGGAAGAAAAACAAACTTATTAGTATCATTCTAAAATGAAGAGATTTGGAATATTAAACTCCGGAACACAGCGGAAGTGATGAACCACATCTCCACCGCTTCTTCTTCTTCATTTCGTCACCCCATCTCAACTAGGGTTGAGAGAAGCAGTGATAGCCACGATCTACCTACCATCTTCGGCCGGTTTGGTTTTCGTCTTGGCGGAACCCTAGGTGGCGGTGGTGTGGCTTTTCACCGCCACGATTCACAACGAAGACCAAAATCAGGAGCGTCGACCAGAAACATAGATTGGTTTCCCACAGGTAAAGAGCTCTGATCTTTAGGGGTTGAAGTCCTTAACCAATTTGATGATGTAGCTTTTTCTAGGGTTTTGGAAGCGTGCTTGCAATTTTGGGATTTTAGCCAGCTTACGTTTAACTTATTTGATTGTCAAATTGAATTACAGGTTTGTTTTCGATTTAGTATTTGATTATTTAGGTTTCCATAATTCATGCTATTTGTTTTTTTTATTTAATGTTGATAAACTATTTGATGAAATGTCTGAGTGTACACAATTAGCTAAAACAGTTACCACCATTGGTAGAAACAGGAGGGCACTGTGTGATACTATGATCTCAAGCAAAACAACAGTGCTAACGATTTGCTAAGGTAATATAGTCAACCTATGTTCCTTCTCTTTTATCTGAGATTTTGTCACCAATGATCATTGTCACTTTTCAAGTACCCATGTTAATACTTTGTCATCTTTTTTAGAAAAAGATCAGTTTCTTCTAAGAAATCACTCATAAGTTCAAAATTATTGTTTCTGCAGGACAATTAGTGCATAAATCACCACCAAACCATCACTTACCTGAGGTATCCATGATCCACTTTTGCATTTCTTAGTGGTGGTAAAATAGGCAATAGGTTGAGTAAGGGTCAAAATTGGCTATTTTAAACTTATTTGAGCTTCATTGTTATTTTAGTTGATTATATTAGAACCTCTACAAAAAAAAAACTATATATGTTGGTAGATTTAATTTAAAAACAGTTTTGTATTTTTACAGTGTTTGATTTTTGTTCAATTAATGAATTGATTATGTCCCTATCTTTCAAGTTTGCTTTTCAAACTGACTCAACCACATCACCTGTATTGTTCAAATCTGCATTTTAAACTGAAGTCAATCTGACCAATTTACCTAACTTATGAAAATGTAAAGTTAAAACTGCATGTATTATTCGCCTATTTTTATTTGAGCCTATGATTATTTTCAAAAAATGCTATGTGTTTGCAGGTTGCAGCTCTTCATTTGCTTTGGAAGGATGCGAGAACAATTTTTCTACAGCTTAAAGTAAGAGATTTTATTTTTACATACCTTAGGTATGCCACTATGTAAAATTTGTTTAAAAGGCCACCGGGGCCTAATTGATTTTAATTAAAAAAACTAAATGTTAATAAATTTTAGGCTTTTAGTCGTAAATTAACTAGGTTTATTTAGATGATTAGGGTTATTTTGGTGCTTCACATATAATAACCATGAGTTTTAGATAAAAATGGATGTGAGATCCCCAAGTTACATAACGTGTATCACAAAATTCTCATTCTTATTATATACAGGGAGCTTAAATAGAAGTTTTTTTTCTTAATGAAAGAGTTCTGAAATTAAATTAAATGTTTTCATGACCAACTAATAATCCAACCTGTTCATGTCAAATGATTGATGCTTATTATCCAGATTGAAGAAAAATTGGATTTTTGATTTATGTGAAACTTGGTTATAGATTTCCTTTGCCTTAATTTGTATGAATATTCATGTGAAACTTACAACTAGGTTCACTTTATGAATGGTCAAAGTTTCTCTTTTTACTATCTTCTTTTTTTTATTAGTATCTTTTTTGTCATTAATCTTTCTTTTGCAGGTTGGTTTTTTTAAATTTTACTTTGACTTTTTAAGCACCTGATTGTTGTTTTTGTTTTGTGTTACTGCATAACATGTTTAGCCTTTCATGTTTGTTGCTTTATTATGTTTAGTGTTTCATGTATATGGATCATGTTGCCTTCGTTGTAAACTGTTTCTTTTCGTATAGTTGTTTTGCATTTTTTGTGTCGTTGTAAGCTAACGCGTTTTAGTTTAATGAGTATTACTTGGACGCCATAATTGTTTAGTTTTTTTGTTGATTATTATCTTTTTTTATATCCACCTTTCTTTTGCAGATTGGTTTGTTAAGGTTTCTTCCATAGTTACCTAATACGCGGTTCGCTCCGGTTCGGGTACGCAATTCGCTAGAGTAAACGTATTCGATACGGAGGGGGGTAGGTTCATTTCGGTACGAACCGGTACGGTGTACCATGTAGTTCGGTTCAATGTACCCGAATGAAACATAAGTTCAAATACAATATATTACTTGCTAAATTCCAAATAAAAATAGAACTTCAAATACCATTTAATACTAACTTCAAATACCATTTAATACTAATATGAAAAGGTCATTTTTATTGGGCTTAATAATAATGTGAAAAGAGAGTGAGCTGGGCCATCTCTCTTAATCCAGAGAAACCCTAAACCTAAAAGATGCCTGGAAAGAGAAAAGGTCAGCCACCCCCATTCCTTCGATCTCTTGCTTGCAGTCGATCTAGAGAAAAGGTCAGAGCAGCAATGGTGAAGCCTCTAATCCCATCGCTTAACAGAGGGATGATGCTGAAGATCGTTCCTACGTCCAAAACCAGGTAACCCTCTAGCGAATTCGATGACCAAAAATCACGAATTCCACAACGATTGGAACGATCGGAAATAGGGTTTGGTACAACGAATTCGAGGTAACTGGATTGCGAACCTGATCAATTGGGTACGCCGTACCATAGCGAATTGGAACGAAACGAATTGCGATTTGGTATATCGCGATCCAATACGGGGATCGCGTGTCTTTGAACGAATTCGGTAACTATGGTTTCTTCCTTTAATGTTGTGTTTTATTACTGCTTCTTTGTCATTTTATGTTTGTTTGTCTATTTAGTTTCTCATACTGTGATTCATATGCTACTTCAAATTGTTTGTCAACTGTTGCTTATAATATGTGCATCAGGTTACTTTGTATTTTGTTGCATATGGGTCGATACATGTTTAACTGCACTTGGATGTAATTTTTGGGTATACTTGGTAAAAGGAGTAGCCCCTAATGTACATTTTGACAAACTATCAATGTATGCTTATGTTTAAGTATGTTTAAGATAAAGACTCAATCCTTAGCATAACATGGCAAATCGTTCCCGCCGCAACACGCGTTTGGGAACAAACTAGTTGCATATATTATTGAAGTTGGGCCCTGCTTATATGATTTGCGCAGAAAATTTACATGCATATTCTGAAATTTTAAAACATGTAGGTAAGTGGGACAAAAAAGTGAGTTGGTTACAAAAACTTCTATTATTTATTATTTTGAAGCTTCTAAGGATTGCCTACAATTGTCTCCACATAATAGTGTATATATTGAGAATTTCATTAGGTCAGAAAAATCAAAATCAAATTTTTTATTCTTTATGATTAAAAAAGAATTCAAAAGATTAATTTATAAGACAAAATATAATGATGAAGTTACTTGTGTTGATTTGAAACTGTGAAAAGGAGATCGATTTTTCTGTTGATGGCAAAGGTTCTTTGATGTTAAGCAGAAAAGACCGATAAAATCTGATTGTGTTAAATAGAGAGAGAACGTTTTGTGTTTATGACATTTAAATATAAATCGATAAATATGAAGATATGAAAATAAGAACTAAGATTCTTGTTTTTATTTTTTCCTTTTTTGAAGACCACACAAATTTAATTTGATTGACATTCAAAAATTGATTAAAAAATAAAGCTAGTTTATCAGGAAAAGTTATTTTGAGAGTGTACGCTACAAAAGAAAAATGGGTTAATATGATTATTAAATCTATCCTATATAATAAACAAGTAAAATTAGGGACACTTAGCAGCACCACAATCACTCTCAGGATTTTTACCCATTTAATAAGGAGACGCGGGTCTTTACCCGACCCTATACTTGAATTTCGGATGTAATATAAGTCAATAAATCCGTTCCTTACATTCGTTGTAACCCTAATTTTTTCTACCGCCTCAAGATTCTGCTCCTCTTCTCCGATGCGCCGATTCTCTAGGACTTGATCCTTCGTTCTTTGGTTCTACTTCTCCGATGCGTAAGCCTCATGATTCAACTCGTAATTTGCGATTTCATTCCTAGGGTTTGATTTCAAACCAGTTATTCTCGAATTTCACCTTCTGGTATGGATTTATGATAAATTTAGCGTCGATAACTTCTTAATTTTCGTTTTTATATTATGATTTGATGCTCTTTTCAAACTCTGATCAATAATTTGAATGATTTGTAACGAAATCAAATTTAGGCTTTTAATGATAATGTATTTGGCTGCAAAAAGTGAAGCTGATCATTATGCTAGAGAATTACTAGAGAACAAGAATAATTTACACCACACCTGATACAGGTTCATTCTTACTTTCATTCAAAAATTAGATACATACTCCATAGTCCTCATTGATAATCGGTGGCTTGATTGATTGCCTTGAATAACAGTTTTTAGATTTTTAAGTTGAGCCTTAGACTTTAGTTTGAGTTAAATTTGTTAAATTACACATGTTAAGGAGTGGTTTAAGGTGTAATTTCTATGTGTATTTGTAGGTTTTTTTTTCAAACAATCTGAAAAATAGTATTTGTATGTACTTATTTACTTGCATATGCAACAATAATTAATTCTAATCTAGCAACATTGAGGCAAACCTAAATAGCTTTTTAATCGAGATTTTGGTTTCATTTGTAGTGCAAGAGGGCAGAGGCCAAGAACAATGGTGAGAGGGGCGTGACGGTTTGGTTGGCGTGGTGACCGTGGGTTTAATCGTGATTCTAAGACAGTTACATAATCCTTCGCATATTAACCGGTATGTTATGTGAAAATCCCCAAAAAAACAATTCGTAATCTTCTTTTTCTGTATTCTTACACGTCATTCGTTGTTGCTTGATTAGATAGTCAGACACCTTCGTTTCGAACCAATATGTTATTCAAAATCGTTACAACTTCTTCCACATATCGATATTAGGGTTTTTTTTTCAGTTTTTGCATAAAGATGAATTAGGAAATGTTTTCTGTGCAATGCAAGAACTGGAATATGAAAGCCAACCAGTATTATCAAATCTAATCCTAAAATAGAATATGGAAGATGGATTCATTAAATCAATGAATAAATATATGTTTTGTTGTTTATTTGATGTCATCAGATGATCTTCCAAAAGTAGTTCATGTAGACTCGGGTAGAGTTATACAAACATTTGCAAATTTGATCAGTAACTCAATCAAGTTTACAACATCTAAGTGTAATATTCAGTGCCAAGCATTGTGCTAGTTAAATACTGTGACATGCATATCAATAAGTTCATACTAACATTTATAATAGACTTGCAACATGATACATTATTATAGGAGGATGGTGTGAGAATCTGAATTTTTTTATGAAGCAGATTGATTCTAGTATGTTTATCTTAATACATTTGCATATGTGATATGCCATTTGTGTTATCCCAGTGGTTATTTATTTTTTTTATTCTTAATCTTTTTTGGATTGCATGCATGTTCTATACTAACATATGATTTACCTTTACATATGAATTGATTCTTAATCTTCAATGTTTCCAGCCTGCTATACACCCCTACTCTCACCAAGGAGTTCATCTGGTTCTTCGCGTATTTCAAAACAGAGAGCGGGTCGTCTCTTTTAGGTTCTCCTTTGAGATTGATTAGCGAGCCAACAAAAGAATTAATACCTCAGGTTTATTAGAAAAAAGTCAGTGTAGTAAAAAAAATGCTAAGGGTAAAAAAATACTACAGAAGCCCTTAAAACAAATATATGTAGAATCTCATTAATAATCAAACAAAAAATTTAAAAATGGTTTATGAATTTTTATGCATTAAAAACATAATTTTAGAGGCGTTTGACCCGTTTGACTTATTTTCTTACAAACAAATTTGTAACTGCTTTGACCACTTAGACATGAAACATAGCCCGAATCAAGACATTGCCACTCTACTATGAGCATAAAATCTTTCCTTTTTGAATGGGTTAGATTCGTGATTCTAGTGATCATTTTTGTGTCAAAATATTTTATTTACTTACATTTTTTATTTTTGTCAAAAATGGGATGGATCAATTTAAAAAGGGTGAAAGAGTTGTTCAAGATTTCAACATAAAGAAGTAATCATAAGGGTCGAAAAGAGCTTTACAGGTCGAAATAGATTTGAAATTGCTGGAACTTTTGTTTGGAATTATGTAAAGATTCTCTTGAAGGCTACATTTGCCATAAAAATAAAACGGGTCAAGTGCTTTTAGCTATAAGCTGCACAACATACTGGCACCATTGGGTTTGAGCCATGGGAGCAGTTTGAGCAACATTGGTGCACCACAGACCCCATATTACACAAGTATGTTAGCATATATACTTTGGTGTAGTTAAATTTAAATCTACTCTTTTGCTTCTTATTTCATATAATTTTATAAATTAAGTTTGGAAAAAACGTATTTACAAAGTTATTGAAGTCGAATCGTTTTCACTATTTACCCGTGTAATACACGGGATCCTCATATATAATATAGGAAACCTGCTCAAAAATCGTTCTTTTTTCTAACAAGTTTTTTTTCCGCTTGGTCAAGGATCCACTTGGATAAACAGGAATTTACTGAGTTGGGACGTCGAGCATTACGGGTCGGATTGTGGGGCAATTGAATTTACAAGAGAAGTTGTTGACGCATTGTTGACTTAGAAGATCACAATGTTTAGTCTCAAGGTTAGTTTTTTTATGTGTTTGTGTTTGAGTGGAATGCATGTCAATTTGAATTTGATTTTGTGGGGTTTTTTTTAGGAAAATGTGAATTTATGATGGATCATATAAAAAGGTTCAGAATGTGTATCAAATGGTTTCAAGAACTTGAAGGGAGATATGGTATTAGTGCAAGAAAAACATTGAAAGATGGAATATGCAGAAAAAAAATGTACTGATACGAGTATAATTACAACTTTAAGAACAATTTTTAAGTCTTTTTTTCACCAATTTATAATTTGGATTGATTTTTTTTTGTTTGTAATTTAGACTTTTTGTTGTATTTCATTGCTTCAAGAAATTCTAATGCGTGAAATGGAAGAAGCATTGAATTCCATAATCATGGCATTACGCAAGAACTAAGCTGTCTTATAAGAAAGATTTGCAAAAGAAGGATCAGATAAATTGGTAAATTTAGAATCTTGAACACGGTAAACCTGTAAATACAATCAGGCGAGTCGGGTGACAGCACTTTCGATAGTTAAAAGTAGAGACAGGTTAAAACTTTTAATCTTAGATAAGGATGAAAAAATTATAAATAAAACATCCAACGTTGTATATAAAGATATAATACATATTTATGAATTATATTTAGCATATTTTTTCATTTCACATTGTTTCATTTATTAAACACCGTGTAATACACGAGTTCTAACACTGGTATACTATAAAGTTTGAAATTTGTCTGAAATCTTAACGTTAAATAAGACAACAAATAGAATCATAAAAATGATTAAAGTTGATAAAAAAGAAAACGCGTTCAGCCTTTTTCTTAAATCTTTGTCAAGAAGCAAACGCTCACAGATTATGAGAATGAAGACTTTCATTCAATAGTGGGTCCAGCTATCAACTCAACAGAATAAACCATCATGTTACTATTTTATAAAACTCAATAATTAACACAAAGAATGTGACTTATACGTTACAAAACTAGCTTAGAACCTTTGTACTACATAAGGTGAAAAATATTAATATATAAAATTGTTAAATCTTTATATATGTATTTTATAGGTGAAAAAATGTATTACATATACTAACAATAGAAAACAAAATAAAAAAATATGTAAAAATTAATATATAATTGAGTTTAAACATACATTAAATATTATTCAATGTAATTTGACTTTCATTTATAATTTGATTGAAAACATAAGCTAAATAATTACATTTCAAAGTTTCATATAATATGAGATAATTTAAAATAAATGTGTTTTATTAGTACAATTAATAATTTGTTTAAAAATATTATTATTGAAATTATGAAAATGCAATTATTATGAGAGAGAGACGGGAAAATTTTTATGAGGATGAATATGGAGACGACACGTGGCATTGAGAAACCCTTATTTATTATATAGTATAGATATATATTACCTTATATACTATTGCATTCACGGTGGTGTTGTACATGGTGTCATAATCTATACTATATAATAAATAAATGTTTTTTATGTCACGTGTCGGCTCCATATTCATTTTCATAATTTTTTTCCCGCCTCTTTCTCTTATTTAATGCACTTCCATCTTTTAATAATAATATATGTTTAAAAAAAATACTAAATATACTAATAAAACACATTTATTTTAAATTATCACTTATTATAAGAAACTTTGAAATTTAATTATGTAACTTTTGTTTTCAATCAAATATTAACTGAAAGGTAAATTATATTAAATAGTAATCAAAGTATTTTCAAAACCCAATTGTATATTACTTTTTAAATATTTTTTGAATTTGTTTTCTATCGTTAGTATTTGTAATATATTTTTACAACTGTAAAATATATACATAAAAATTTAAAAATTTTATATATTAATATTTTTCACCCCGTGTGTATACACAGGATCTAAACTAGTATTAGTATATATTAAATCTTTAGATTTAGATAGCCAATTGAGTTTTGAATTTTGAAATACAATCATGCAATCATTTATACAACATCTATAATCTATATCTATAATCTATAAACACTAATAAATAAAGGTTTTTGTGTGTCACGTAGCATAATTCTGTAACCCCAAAAATGATTTTTCCCGCCCAAAAAATGGATCCGATAATTTTTGTTTGCGGGTCCTTTAACCCGATTTGATCCACACTAAGACCCGGGTACTTAAAAGGCTTCTGTCCTCATTCTTACTCCATGTCAACGCTTCAACCTCATGAAACCCTAAAAAACTCATACGCCGCTCCCACTGTTCGCCTCCGCTGCCTTCATTCTTGTTCGCCGCTCACCTTCTATCTATTCTTCTGCAGCTACTTATTTTGCCCTTGGTTTGTATTGTGGTACACGAAGATAGAAGGAACTTCGATTAGGGCAAATGAAACGTCGACTTTGAGAGTGGGGGAATCAATCGTGTATTCTATTCCCTGATGCGTGCCAATGAAATCCTTTTTCGATTACAAGTCTCAGTCATTCAATTACAAGCTTTTGTCATCTACAATTTCTTGGTGAGTGGATAGCCTTTTGATTTACTTCTGGTATCTGTAATATGGTGTTCTTGGTCTGTGATCAATCGTGTACTGTGGCTTATGTTTGAGTAGTTTCTTGGTCTGTTATTTCAATTAAGGTAAATATAGATTTCTTTATTGTTATGGTTTTGGATTTGGTTCGTTATTTACTTTTTAGATTTATTCAGTTAGACATTAGCACCTTCATTGTGGGGGATGCTTGAACAAGATTGCTCACTATTTGCTCCAATTGCCTAATGATCATATCTTCCTCCTGTAAGTCCAAAGCTCGCTATTATTGAGGATTATATCAAACAAAAATCTTTGAAACTTGGAACAAAATGAGTCTTTTTTAGTGAAATTTCTTATGAAAAGACTTACCAATCTCAACAAACAAATATCTACGATTTAACCTTCTTGATGAGTTGTGAGTTGGGTTTTTCTTTTGTTTACGTCATACCATTCATGGGACTAACAATGAGTTTAAGAGAGTTGTTATCAACGTAAAATACATAAGGTTCATACTTCAATGTATTACCAACATCAACTCAAAGGTTAGAAATCAGAGCCCAAAAACTTCCTAGTAGGGGTGTTCAGACACAACTGAATCGCCTAAACTAAAGAAAATTGGCCGGTTTACCATTAATTTGCATCTTACCCAAATTAAATTTTTGAACTTTATTTTAGGGTTGAATTTTTAGTGGCTATGTTTCTGAAATACCTTAATTTATTGTTCCATTTTGGGTGAGTTAATTGCATCTCCTTTTGTCGTCTACTACTTGCATAGATTGTTTGATATTATCAAAGAATATGGAAGTCATCATATCTCCGGTTCCCATTGACCTCATTGTATGCTAAGATTGAATCAGGGGTACACCGAACACCTGCTCTTTAGAACACTGAATTTTTAGAAAGGTTTTGGTTGCTTAAATGATATATGTTTTAGACACTTACGAATTATATATGTTTCTTTTCTTCAACCGTGTAGTACACGGGTGGTAAACCAGTTAATGAATAGTCAACTATGTATAATAAATATAATAAAAATGTCTTAAAGATTAATTGATATAAAAAATGGTGGTATCATTTAGATGGGAAAACTTTTATGAGGAGGAATGCGGTTCTGTCACATGTCCTCATAGATATTTGTTTATTAGGTCGCCCAAGTAAACAGGCCCAAATAATATTTAGGATTAAATCGAGCTCGTACTCCCGCACTTTCGTGTCACAACCCGTTCAATCTCTAACGTTATTTCCTTGATTGACAAGTTAATCTAGTATACTAAAATGCATGTTGATAGCACTAAAATTACAAACAGAGTGACGGACTTACATTTTGCTGATGGTTTTGAGGGAGTTCCACCGGAAAGTATCAAGAACGGTATGTGAAGTCACTAGTCACAACATATATGTGAAGTCAAAATCGGGCCAAGTCCTTTTATCGACACACACTCACGGCATATCCGTATGTGATCTCATGAATTGGCCTTGCACGGAGTCTTTCAAGTTTCAACCTTTTCTTTTGGAAGTTGTACATTTTTCATTATTGTTTTCTTTGTTGTTTGTTAGGGGTGAAAAAACCAAACTAATCGATCGGAAATCGAATTAATCAGAAAAATTGAACAAAAAAAACGAGCCAAACTAAAACCCAACGGTTTGGTTTTGTATTTTTTGAAAGCCGAAAATTATGGTTCGGCTTCGTTTTGTATTTTTTGAAAATTGAAAAAACCAAACCGAACATATAAACTTTTATAATATATTGTGTGCATGCATATATATGTCACGCATATTTGCATAAATAAGGTTAAGATTTATATTTGTTATTGAATTTATGGATTATAATGTTTATTTTTTAATTTTAAGTATTTTATAAGAAACTAATAAATTATGTAGCCCAAAATTTTAGGTCCAAATGTGTAATAATCAATTAATCTTTAGTTAACAAAAAAAATTCAAAAAATTCAAGTCCAATTGGTAAAACCGAAATCGAACTGAACCCGTTGTAAAAACCGAAAAAGACAAAACCAAACAGTTTTCAAAAATCCAAAACCAAACTTTATGTCTTTGATTCGGTTTTACCCCAAAACGAAACCATACACATCCCTAGTTGTTGTAATTCATTAACTATATACAACTACTAGAATACTCATCCCAGTACGGGTGGAACAATAGATGCATCCGTGAGTTTTACATTTTCTATTCACTGAAATGGGGATCAAGAACCAAAAGATGTTGTGTATATAATGAAAAAATTATAACGGTCATATAGCATTAGTGAGGTTGACCTTATACGTATAGTCCATAATTATGCTAAACGGTTAAGTCACATATACCGTGCTAAAGTAAAACGATTTCAAAAAACACTTCATTCTTTGGTAATGTTAGTAATTTACAGAATAGTAAACGCTAATCATGTCTTAAACTAAAAATACATTTAATTGAAACAGAAACAAGCTGTGACATTTAAAAAAAGAAGATAAAAAAAGATAACATAATTTTTTTTACATTTGATTAAAATGAAGAGAACGGCAAACACAAGCTACCAATCCGCGCAACTACAAACACGGTGACACTATAGTTTCAATGTAGATTGCTCCATGGATATATTCATGATCACCGAGAGGAAAATTCAATCTGACTTCATCTGACATTAAGTCTATATGGTAAACTTCTCCCCACCCAGACACGACACGAAATGTGCCACCTAAATTGTAATATGTGGTTGAGCAAGTAAATGAAAAGGGTGTCTGTAACCTGTAAGGGTAGATGCATATATTCATCCATCTGTAAGGGTAAATGTATACATTCATCCATGATCCAAATTGCAACTTCCACAATTCAAGATACGACACATAGAATCTGGTAATGACAAACACGTGAAGCTCATCTCACTAACATTGACTAAAATGCCCAACTCTCCCAAACCCAAAACACCTGGGAAGGCATGTTAAAAAAACTCATGTGAATTAACATCAAAATGAAGAACAACCACTGAATCCGATAGCCAACACTTAGCAACCATGAAGTATAAACTAGTACCACACAAAGTTTCCGGACAACCAAACAAATGTATCTCCATGGTACGATTTATTTTGAAGAAAGGGCATAATTGTCCATAAACCACATCACATCGAATAGATGTAAACGAAACGACCATAGAACCTCGTCAGCGTTTTATGTGTACATTTTTGTAGTCAGAAGAAGAGTCTACAAAAACCCTAGAGCATCACTAGCATCGTTGTAGAAACCTTGGGAATTATTGTTTGACAGCTTCCTGTACAATGACGTCAATAGATTCCAAACAACTAATCCACAAGTTGTTTTTAGACAAACACAAAACAGACCATCCAAATGTGCCAAAATTAACAAATTGCGAGGTTGAATGCCAAACGGAATGATAACATTGGTGGGTACCATAAAGTCATTGGAGGCATAGTTTAACGAACGATTTGAACAAACACGGCTAGTGACTGGAAAAGTTTTCTGGCCAAGCGATTTCCGCGTATAATGACAATGACTAATCGCATACTCTTGTGAGCAAATGAATACTAACCAGTCCTTGCGATGCAATATGAAAACAATGTCTTTTTAGTCAGAACTTTTGATTGAATTTTTTAAATCATAGTATTTAACTTTTGTTTGCAAACAATCCAGCTCTTTTAAGATTAAAAAAAAACATGTTTTGCAAGAATCAATAAAATTACCTAAAAGTCATTTCACAAGAACATTTGTAACACGTGTATGCAAAGCTTTAAAAGTCCATTCTGTTGGACCTTATCTATTCGTATAATGAAACACATGCCGAAGTTATTAATAAACAAAATACGAAGATTAATAAGAGGCAAGTTCGACAAACAATCAAAACAAAGACCAAATCTGACTTTGACATAACAAATATTAAAAAAATAAACTTAAGGCAAACAAAGGGGAAGGTCATCTAAGTCCTAAATTTTTTTGGCTTGTTCAAACGCCTCTTCGGTTTACCCTTTTGATCAGTTAAATCATGTGGCAGTGTATCAGTGTCTTTAGTTGTTGAGGTTTGTGTAACATCAGCCTCAATATCATCGTGTGGAACTGTATCAAAACGCATTACAACAACTTCATGCAGTGTATCCAGTGTAGGTGCAGAGGTTTGTGCAACAGTAGGCGCAACAGCATCATGTTGAAGTTTATCAACAGTTCCATTAGGCGGTATGACGACCTCAACTATAGTGTTGTACGAATCAGCCTCTTGATCAGCAGCAAGAACCACTTGAAAATGTTTTAAATGTAAATGAATGATAAACAAATTAAAACAATAAACAATATAAGTTAACAATAAAAAGAACACCGATGTCACAGCTGTTGTTTCTGTAACCGATGTGATCTACATGAAATTTCATCTATCATATCCACTTGACCAAATGTAAACCTAGATGTCACACCCCCAAAATTATTCACTTAATAAATAAATAAATAAAGGTTGCAACGATTGGTAGCGTTACACAACAGCGGAAGCTAAAGTAAAGACTTGTTTATATATTGAACATCATTACAAATACTAAATTAAGCTAATACAATGTCCTAGAACCATATAGGACAAAACCATCTTAAGGTTTGACGACCTTGCTTCTTCAGCTTCTAGGGTTTAATCTAAATGACTAACCTATTCCAACCATGCCACTGCTATGTGTTACCTGAAAAACATACTTAAAAGTGTCAACACAAAGGTTGGTGAGTTCACAGATTTGATCGTTATAATGTAAAGTGCTTTTCCTTGAAAACATTGTTATCGTGTACATGGGCATAGTATAAAAACGTTTTCCTTGAAAACATATGATGACTTCATAGTCATAAAATGGGTCGTTTTTCCAATGAAAACATGTGATGACTTAATAGTCATAAAATGAGTCGTTTTCCCAATGAAAACATGTGATGACTTAATAGTCATAAAATGAGTCGTTTTCCCGATCAAATAGTTCTTGTAAATCCAATTGTTCGCAAATTGTTCCAAGTATATATGATAAACAGAACAAGTAATGTTGACCCATTTGTAAACTAGCTAGGAATACAAAGAATATGTTCATACATGATGCGTAACCAAACCATGACAAGTGTTCTTTTGTCCCTCTCATTTGTTATCCGGTGTTATGCGGCCATAAATCCTCCAGATTGTGGTTAGCGCGACTAACCATGACCGGGGGACGTCACTCCCCATAGTACTATTCATAGGACTCTAGGCTACAATTAATGGTTACTAAATTGTTCCAGGGGACTTTACGAGCTCTATAATTGTGTTCAACTCATGCAAACATAAAGGTCGGGTCTTGTTCTCTTGTTATCATATGAAAATGTTTGTAAATGTGTTTCATGTTTTCTCAAATGTATCAAACATTTATTTTTTATGCTTTCAAATATTGTAAGTAATTGTGTCACAAGAGTTAAACCAAAATGTTCGTGCTGTCAAACATGTAAGCAAATATGTTTCATATTTTCAAATATGTTATGTAAGTATGTTTCTCCCCCGATGTTTATAAAACATTAAAAAGCTAAAAGATGGGTCGTGAACTCACCTCGAGTCTTGAGTAGTGTGATAATAGGCTAGAATCGCATTAGAACATCCTACTTGGATGCTACAAGTAGATAAATATTTCTTGAGTTCATAGAGCTTAACTCTATGCATGAAACATTGGTGATGGATGTAGGCACGTTAAAGACTTATTTTTCGGGTTTTAATAATAGTTCATGTTCTCAGATTTTAGATAAGACGATGCGTGTTTATGGTGTTAGTACACTTATATTTATGTATATGTATACGCATATGTTGATAAAGACTTTTATAAACACATAAACTTGCATAAGTGATTGTTGTTTATATATATACTTAATAACACCTCTCACGTTCATATGTTGATAATAATCGTTCGTATGTTTTCTTGAATCATAGGACACTACCTCGGGTCTTGCCGGGTAAGTCACACATGTGATCATATAACTTCACGAACATGTATCCTTCAACATAACACATGAATGGAATGAAGAGTTTATGAAGAACACCATCATTCAAGTGTTATTTTATGTGATAGTATACATATGTAATTTATATTCGATGTGTCCTTGAATTGTTCATGGTCCTTCTAGCTTAGTATTGTATGTATGAACATGTATGTGTATAAATATATGTATTCAAACACGATTCATGAAGAAATAAAGCAAAACTCATCCATGATCCACTTTAATCTATTGCATTTCTTAGTGGTGGTAAAATAGGCAATAGGTTGAGTAAGGGTCAAAATTGGCTATTTTAAACTTATTTGAGCTTCATTGTTATTTTAGTTGATTGTATTAGAACCTCTACAAAAAAAAAAACTATATATATTGGTAGATTTAATTTAAAAACAGTTTTGTATTTTTACAGTGTTTGATTTTTGTTCAATTAATGAATTGATTATGTCCCTATCTTTCAAATTTGCTTTTCAAACTGACTCAACCACATCACCTGTATTGTTCAAATCTGCATTTTAAACTGAAGTCAATCTGACCAATTTACCTAACTTATGAAAATGTAAAGTTAAAACTGCATGTATTATTCGCCTATTTTTATTTGAGCCTATGATTATTTTCAAAAAATGCTATGTGTTTGCAGGTTGCAGCTCTTCATTTGCTTTGGAAGGATGCGAGAACAATTTTTCTACAGCTTAAAGTAAGAGATTTTATTTTTACATACCTTAGGTATGCCACTATGTAAAATTTGTTTAAAAGGCCACCGGGGCCTAATTGATTTTTAATTAAAAAAACTAAATGTTAATAAATTTTAGGCTTTTAGTCGTAAATTAACTAGGTTTATTTAGATGATTAGGGTTATTTTGGTGCTTCACATATAATAACCATGAGTTTTAGATAAAAATGGATGTGAGATCCCCAAGTTACATAACGTGTAACACAAAATTCACATGAAATGGTAGGGGTGGTGGGTGTGTTCGGCCAAGACCAAGGAAAACAAGGGTGAAGGAGACAAAATAAGGTATAAGATGCATGTGATGGTTCATTTTTAATGTAGGAGGTCTAGCATGTGTAAGATTTTATATAAATCTTGAGCTTTTATAAAAACATAGATGCATCAACTTAATTTAATAAATGAATTGGTTTATATAAGGGACACTCATATTTATACATGTTTATAAATGTTATACGAGTTGTTGGTACAAGTTTAAGTGATCAAAGATGTAAAAATATATAAGTACATTTATTTTTATAAAACAATCATGCATTTCATTGTAAATGCATTAGATGGTCTACAATTAATAAAGTGGAATATTACGAAGTATGTGTTGCCTCTAATATATATGTGAAGATGCTCGTATAAACGAATGATGGTTCGGTTTATAAAAATAGTGACGAATTGACCCGAAATAATAAAATAGTACGTATGCAATAATAATACGCGTCGTCATGACTTAACATGAGGTTCTTGTATTATATCTTGTATCATGAACTTGTATCGTTTGTATGACACTTGGTATATTATTTACGTTGACTCATCACTAATGATCATAGAGTTTTAGCGTTAATCTTTGTTTTCACATCAAATTGGATTGTATCGTTCATAGAAATTTGTGTAGGTTCACATAATCCACATAGAATCGTAAATTTGTAACGAGTTGTTAAATGAACTCGAGTGATTAGTTTGAGATTCGAAATACAAAATTTGGGCCTCTAATGGGCTTGGATCACTATTGGGCCTCGAATGGGCTTGTATTTCTATGGGCCTTACTGGGTCTAGTTGGGTTTAGCCAAACAACTAGGTTCTAGATTCTAGATTTTTTGCAGTTGTCACACTAGAAAGAATCTCAGCCGTGTCTTCATAGGAAGCGTACCCGGTAGGCTCGGTTGGAATAACTTGACTTGTAGATAATGGTGATGTGGCTTTCGTTTCTTTAATGAACTGATAGCGTCAGCAACATCTTCTATTTCATTTGGACCGTTATAAGCTAACTCGCTTGGAATCACTTGACCTGCAACTATTGTTGTTGTGGTTGTTTGCTACTGTACGACAATTATATCACGACCAAGGTATCTTGAAACAGTAAACCGCCGATCACATTTAGGTGGCACATTAAAGGCATCAATCAAAACAACCTTCGTTCTAGACAAATTTTCAATCAAAAACTCATGTATCCAATCGGGATCACCACTACCCAATATAAAGATTAAAAATTGTTAGTAGACAAAATGGCACGATCATGAAAAGACACGGAAACAAACCTATACATACAAAAAACACACATTAAACACAATATATAAACCATCCGTTATTCCAAGTATTGCAACTACAGAATCACTCAAGAGAACAAACACTCCATCCTCTTCTTTGTCAAGTACATGAACAACCAATTTGTACCTGTATAAAAGACATCTATACATACTAATAAATAAATGTTTTGGGGTGCCGCATATCATTCTCATGTTCATCCTCAACATTTTATTTCCTCCTCTCTCTCCTATTAATGATACAAGTTTCTATAAAAAAATATATATAATTTTTGTTTCCCGCCTCTCTCTCCAATTAAATAATAATGCTTTCTATAACTATTTTCATAAAACATTTTTTAATTAAAAAATAGCTTTGTTCATAAAACATTTTTATAATTTGAACATTTCTTTCATTCTTTTTATAAAACATTTTTAAAAAATAACTATATAATGTTTCTAAAAATTGTATTAAAAATTATGTAATAAAAATTTATGTAATATGCCATAATTATGTAACATTAGATCTTTATTACTAAGTATATATAACACTGTATTTATTCACCCTATATATACAGGGTTTCTAACCTATATTATAATAAATGAATAACTATACTTGCTACGTGTTGAATTATGATGAAATCTGGATTTTTGTTTTTTGTACTTTCTCTCCTATTAAATAATGATAATGTTAAATAACTAAAACATAAGAAAACTTAAATTATATCTTATTTTAAAATATAATTTTATAATTATTAAATCTTCATTATTTGTTATTTATAATTCTTAAATCTTCATTATTTCTTATTTCACAGATGACTAATAACATCAAACGTACAATATTGAGAGAAAATACCGTTTTATAACAAGTTGTATTTATTCAACCCATGTAAAACATGGGCTTTAACCTAGTGATATTATAAATATATTGTTAAAGAAAAATATTAATTACATTAAATCTATACTATATAATAAATAAATGTTTTTTAATGCCACATGTCGCTTCCACATTCATTCTCATCATTTTTTCCGTCTCTCTCTAATTAAATGCACATCTATCTTTTAATAATAATATATATTTAAACAAAGTATCAATTATACTAATAAAACACATTTATTTTAAGAGAAAATCACCAAAATGTACATTTTGACCAAAAAAAGTTGACAAAATGTACATTAAAAAGTTAAACCATAAATATATACATATCTGATTTAGGCCAACAGGAAGGCGACACACAGGCAAAAATACTTTTGAAGGCTATAAATTAGCGGGCCAGGTGTCAATATCGGGGGCTCCCATGTGTATTTGCCCAGCTAAAAAGTAGCCGTTAAAATCTAACCCGGCTAAAAAGTAGCCGGTAAGGGAGGAACTTGGATTTTTGTGATTTGCCGACTTCAACAAGACAAAATTTTCAATTTTTTTACTCTCTCACCTAGGGTTTATCAACACATGAAAATCTCAGATGCTCTAATATGACTGTCTTCTTTGATTATCACTCCACATTGGCTGCTTTGTCAAAAAGTCTTTTTCTTGACCTCCGATTTTCCAGCGAGTGCTCGTGAAATGTGGGCCAGAATAGACTCGAAGGAGACGCCGGAATTCCACGTTTTTCTGGCGGATGTACTGGGGTTGAAGAAGGAGGAGGTAGAGGTGGAAGAGGGTAGGGTTTTATAGATAGGGGGAGAAAGAAGAGAAGGACGATAAGTGGCAGCGTGTGGAGAGGAGATCCGGGAAGTTTGTGAAGAGGTTCAGGGTATGAGGAGGTTCAGGTGGATGAAGAGGCTTGGATGGAGAATGGGGTTTTGACTGCCAAGCAGGGGGTGAAGAAGCATTGATGTCTATGGTTAAACCTTGTGAGAGAAAAAAGTTTTTTTTTTATTTTTAGGAGAGAGAGAAAAAACGAAGCCGGGTTAAATTTTAACGGCTACGTTTTAGCCGGGTAAATACACATGGGAGACCCCTGATATTGACACCTGGCCGGCTAATTTGTAGCCTTCAAAATTATTTTTCCCACGTGTCACCTTCCTATTGACGTAAATCAGATATGTATATATTTCATGGTTTGGCTTTTCAATTTACTTTTTGCCAACTTTTTTGTCAAAATGTACATTTTGACGATTTTCTTTTATTTTAAATTATCCTTTATTATAAGAAACTTTGAAATTTAATTATATAACTTTTATTTACATCAAATAATAAATAAAAATCAAATTATATTAAATAGTACTTAACGTATTTTCGAAACCCAATTATATATATATATATATATATATATATATATATATATATATTAATTTTACATATTTTGAATTTTGTTTTCTATCCTTAGTATATAATACATTTTTATATCTATAAAATATACACAAAAAAATATAAAAAAATATTTATTAATATTTTTCACCATCTAAACTAGTAAGTAATAAAATTGAAAACTAACTACTATAAAATGGCTTAGGAGCATACACTTGACACGGGTTCATAACACTTTTCTGACATGCAGCACAGAGGTAGCGATCGTTTATCAACATGGTCTTCTTACGACACGTGTTTCATTGGACGTATTTCCAATCAGTACTCATATTAACATCAACAATGGTTACGTCAACGTTGTACATTGTGCCAATAAAAACATGATTTAAAGTTATTACAGAATATAGGAAGACCATTTTATCTATACATATAAAGACCATACCACAGAAACGCCTTCTCGTAAATAGCTATACACCTCAGCAGTAGTTGATATTTTTAATGCCCCGCTTTCTAGATCAGATGATGCCAACGTAACATGACGTGAAACACTGAAAACAAAAATATACATGCATATATGTCACACCGCGCTAAAGCGGAAACACGAGGCGTGACTGACAATGAACCATAACAACATTGCTTATATAGAAATACTTAATTACTTTCATAACATCACCAAAATACGACTACAACGTTTAATGCCTAAAGGCGGCTACATAATTGTTTCAAAATACAAATTTAACAAGACAATAAAAAGACAACAACAAAAGTCTTCAATTAAAATTCCTAACAAGGTTTCCATCATGCTTGCTCATTTCCTGAAAAACATGCTTGAAAACATCAACTAAAAATAGTTGATGAGCTCACAGGTTTGAGACACAAATATATAATTGCATATTTTACACACAAACATGATATAATTACAATGAGCCCACAACCAAACCTCGACTTACTTGTTCGCCCCCAATAGATGCCTTATCACGAAACCTCTAAAATTAAATGGATAATATACATTCACAAGACATGATAGTCAAAGTTGGCGCGACCAACAATGAATGGGGTGTCAACCCAAATAGATCTATTCATATATTTCACGGCTTAATTCTAATCTAAATAGTTGTGTAAAATAAGGGGCCTTTAGTGATAATATGCTTAACTCATGTAAAATTATTCCTAAATAATGACACATGTGTAAAGTAAATGATAAAAGCATGTTTTTCCCCCGAAATAAATAAGTAAAAAGAGGCCGCGAGAACTCACTGATTGGTAGTCTGAAGCTACGTCAATTACAACAAAATATGTGCACGAATTGTTACAACCGGATGTTCCTACTTGAGTCCTACGATGTAATTAAATGCTATTGAGGATTATGGAATAATCCTTAATGTGTTATGCATGTTTAGACTCGTAATTTCTAGTACGAGAGACAATGGTGATGAATTGCTTAAAAAGAAATTGTTAACTTTAAATGTTTATGAAGATCTTTGTCAAACACTTGTTAGATGTTTAAGTTTAAGTTGGAGGGATGAGAATAAAGTGAAAGTTTACACATGCGTTAAAATACCACTTATATTGTTAAAAATCATGTTATGAAATTGTGTAAACCGTATAAGTGTTTAGGACTTTCAAGGGACCAAACTTGGTAAATTATAACATCAAAGTCAGAAGTTTAAAATTTGGGTTTATAAGGTTTTGAATTCCTTAATAAACTCAAACAAGCTTAACTTTAAAAATGAGTCGATTTACAACGGTTTGCGATGTATTAAACTTAAAAATAATAATATGGTCATGAATTTTGATAAATTAGTGTTATGGTTACTTGTCTTACCTTATATTAAATATAAGAAGACTTTCAAAAGTTGGTCGAGTCAAGAGTTAGTGTTTAAAGACGTTTTAATTATCTAATTAGGTCGTAAAACCTTAAAATAAGTCATAATTTCAAGAGTATAGCTATCCAAATCCAAACTCTATGAAATTTGGTCAGTAGACTCTTTAGTCAAAATTAGAAAGGAAAGCTAGACAAGTCCAAAAAATATGATTATTATTTTATGAACTCATCATGACCAGTAGATCATATGGTAAAAATATGAGTTTTTTATAAAAAATTTAAGTATAAAAACGACGTTTGTTTTTACAAGATTTATTTTATAGATATAGTTCCCGAGCTCCATAAATCATGAAATTTAATATGGAAGCTTTTTATATTATATAGGAGCTACAGCAAAATATGGGAATTTTTGGTGATCATTAAGTAAAAGTCATGTTTTAAGTCCAAAACCGACGTTTTAACAGTTAAAGTTTATTTTTAGGTTGCATATGGTCATTTCAACTTTATTTAACTCATCCAACCTTGTAAATATATGATATAAAGTGTAAATAAAAGTAATCTAACAAGTTAGTAGGTATTATGAGAAAGAAAATGAAAGAACAATTGTATGTAAAGTAATAATATAAAGTAAATGGACTAGTTCTTGAATGTTGAAAGTATGTTTATGGTTTGGCCTTAGCCATAGATCACCACTTGTTTACATACACTAAGAAGTATATGATGGTGTCATACTAACCCATAAACCTTTTTATTATCAAGATCAAGATCTAGAAGAATGTAAAGTAAAATATAAAGTATATGGACTAGTTCTTTAATTTTTGAAAGTATGTTTATGGTTTGGCATTTTACCATAGATCACCACTTGTTTACATACACTATGAAATATATGATGATGTCATACTACCAATAAACCTTTTTGTTATCAAAATCAAGATCTAGAAAGGAGAAAGAAAGAAAGTAAGAAACTTACAAATCAAGAACTTCAAAGTTGAGACTTTGTTCTTGAACTCTTTTGCCCAAAATTTGATAGAGAAAAGGAGAGAGTTTGAGAGTGATTTGTTTGGTGCAGGTGAAAATGGTGGATGAAAGCTTCTATTTATAAGAAAATTGGACATGGTTTTCTTATTAAAATATTCAAGAAATCATGGTGTGTTTGTGTGTGTAAGTAGATGAAAGAAAAGGGGTGTGGGAGGTGGAGTAAGATGTGGGTGATGTCTTTTCTATTTTTTTTATAAAAATTCTTTTATATCTTTGAAGACTTTTATAAATGTTTTTATAAAAATTAAAGTCTTTTATATAGGGTTTTTATAAAATGTTGTTAGTTATTAAAATTGTATTACATAGTCTTTGATTTTCATAAAATATTTAGTTCTTAGAAATAAATAATGGTTTTATAAGTTTAAATTTATATAAAATAATAATTAGGTAGTTTTATCAGGAATAACGTGTGCGCATGAATAATGTGACTAAAATAATTTATGTATACACGTATATATACTATGTTAAAGAAATAGAATGTTTGTAAATGCAAAAATAGAAATTTTATCCATGTGTTTAATATAAAATGAATATGTTTGACTTGTTGTTTGACCAAAGTACGTCATTCATCACCAATGTTTGTTTATTTTCTCTTATGCACATGAATGTTCTATAAATTGCTGTGAACATTACATGACGACCTAGTTTTCATTTAACTAAGTTCTAATGATAACTATTGACTAGTAATGCATAGAAAGAGGATTGTAAGATGTTGACCTGAAATTAGGGGTTATCACAACATATGAGTTAAAAAAATGACAATAGTCACACATAAATGCTCATTTAAATATAAGCATACATGTTCTTGTAGATATCAACAGCACACAAGTCAAGGTTAATAGTAAGCTATGATGCGACCGTTGTCGTCAAACATGGAGCAACTACTAAAGTATCAAATAAGCACGTATAGCATATGTAAGGAACAAAAGAAACATGTAGATTTGTATTGCGAAAATACATACCTTTGAACATTCTTACTGTGCAACTTGTTAAAATGACAACAATTGTAGTATTGTCGTATCTTTGAATACTATCATCGCTAAATTTGTTAGCCAACTTTCCCCACAACAAAATACTTACTTCGTCATCACTACTGAAAATAAGTCAAAGCTCACATAGAAGGAAAAAAACATAGAACTTTAAACATGCAAACAACTACCCTTGTATGAGGCAATATAAAATACCATTCATTAGATAAGACAATGCGCCGTACTGCACGATTACATGATTTGGAACTGAAGAGTTTATTGTCAATAGAACCCTAGAAACGCAGCACACCAACAACATCTATAAAGGTGAAGGAGTTAATGATACAAGCCTTAGAATAACAAGAATTCAATAACCGAATTAACAAACTTTTATTATGAGTAATTGTGAGGTGTTAACACTAAACAAAAGGAACAAGCCTTTTTATACAGGCTAAACAACAAGAATGGAAAATTACAAAACTAGTCCTTGTAGAATCTAGAAATTACTAACTAAACCTTCAACATATTCCCCTCTAATTCCAAGCATTCTCTTTTAACTCTTCAATCCCGGTTCGATTCCCGCTCTTAGTGCCCGGTTAAGAAAGAAACGCTCGTAGAAAGGTCGAAACGCTAGAGAAACCAAGTTAGAAGGTTGATTCTATAATTTGCAACTTAGAGGCTCATTCCCATTATCAAGGTGAACACTTTATCTATTTCAAAACATGTGTAAAACATGTACATTTACGAAAATGGCCAAATAAAGGTTAAGGGAATAATGCTCAACGCTCTTCTACGTGTAAGTATTCGGGCCATAAGTATACGTAAAACTTGCAAGGGATACAGGAGTCGGGTGAAAGTCATGGTCTGCAACTGATACTTCCCTTTATAACAAATGAGGAGGCATGAGCCACCCGTTGTTATTAAAGACATACTACCGATGTATACAATGGTGCATACAGTTAGGACATGGGCATGCTGAATGTGTAGACTGAACATAATTTTGTGATTATGAAACTAATACTTGTTTGTGCCAAAAGCTTTTTATGTTAAGATAACTGTATTCGTTTCATTTTTAAAATGTTTTTCAGGTAATAAGTAAAATGTGATGGAAATGGGATTCGAGCAGACATAAGATCTGTCCTAGGAAATGTGAAAAGGGTAACTTGCATGTTGGATTTTCAGGCCTCGTGCATAAAAACTACTGAAAAGAAGAAAAAAGAGATAGGACCAGGGAATTAATCAACTCTGGATAGTACTATTTTCGGTGGATGTATATGTATTTGATTTCAAACTCTGTTTTGTAATCAAACTGAAAAGGTATTTAAATCCCTATGTTTATAAAGTAAATACGAAACTTTTGTCTTCCAACTAAGTTTTGATATTTACAAATACAACCTTTGAGGTTGAAAGAATGTTAAAATGATCCTTATGAAAATACTTTCGCTGTATTTTATAAAAACTCTGAAATCAAAGCAGGTACCAATCAAGCTCGCACATGTCCGGGGGTGCCTGAGGCGGGGTGTGATAGGTTGGTATTAGAGCCACAAGTTTTAGCAAATTAGATACGTGGATCTAGTATCTAAGATTTAACCATATATTTATTTAATTCTTTAAATTAAGATAAGAAAACAAGGTAAACTTCTTACCAGTATGTAGTTATCTGACAAGCGGAATGTTTTATCTAAGGAAATAGAAGTGTATAAATCTCTCCTAGACCCGTCACTCTTACATGGAAACATCTCTAATGGAGGTAGTGCTCTGGAAATATAACCATCCTTGTAGAGCTTTAGTTAAGATAAGGATAATGACCTTAGTATGTAAGTCTTGACCAAAATAATAAGATAAGTACTGATATTTTAAGATTGCAGTTTATTATGATCCTAATCGTCCAATTAAGCAAGAATCACCTGAATATCATCCTTTAGGATCACGAATGAATCCTATCTCTTCGCCCTACTATAACAATGATTCTTTTGCTGTCATTCCGGATGATGACACTCCTTGATACCACCCCCAATCTTATGATACCTCAAGCCAATGGATGGAGGCTGGTTCCAACTTCAGCAATTGGAACACTAACAATTGCAAGGAAACAATGAAGATGAATCCAACTATGTTCAGCAAAATGTATCTACAGAAGAGGATCCATGTGAGGACTCCCATCAGTATGAACACGCTTCTGAAAATCCTAAAGATTATCCATTCAATAATCTTGTTTTAGAAAATTCTGACTATCAATCTTATAATTCTGAAACTCTTGACTTATATGATCCTTATATATTTCCTGAACCTCCTTATGATGGTCCTTTTAAATAATATTTACAAGCTCATCCGGAATATCAAAATGCTTATAATGATATCATGGTAGGACTCCGTGAACCTCCACCTAAATATGGTTATGAACATAGTATGTCTTCTTCCCCTATCAAATTGTTTCATTGTTTAGAGCGTTCTTCGAAAACAATGAAGATGAATCCAACTTACGAAAGACTAAAATTCTCCGTTGTACTTTGTTTCATAATGTAATACTTTCTTAATAATAAAATTGTTTTATTTCATTTTTCAGAATGGTTGGAAAGAGCAAAGGTCCTAGCTTTCTTCGAAAATATGCTCCAGCTAATTGATTTAAACGAAAAACAAATGAAACAATAATTGAAAATAATGAGGAAACTGAAAGTTCTACTTTCAAAAGCCTCAGAGAAACAGGGAACCCTAGTGTTCCTATAATCCTTCTAAAAGTTTTCATTATGCTCCTACTGCTGGAAGCTATAATATCACTCCAATATATTCACAAAATTTTCATGAGGGATACGCCGAAATACCTTATGAAAATAGATGTGATCCAGAAGAAGAAGAAAAACGTGCTGATTCCAATATACCTTACGTTGACGGTTCCTATCCTTGTTCCGCACATAAATGAGAATGCTTCGAGAAGTGAAAGAGAACAAATGCTACTAAACTGAATAGCTGAACCAGAAAGAGAGAAAGCCGAAGTTGAAGCACATAATGCTCTTTTAGTTCAAGCCCTTGAAGAGAAGAATTTTAGAAATTTCTAGAAACAACGAATTCTATATGTATTATCTTCTGTATATATTTTATCAATAAAAGTCTATGTTTTTAATTCCAATCTTGTTCCTTTCATAGTATGTCTAAACAATCTAGATCTTCTCAAAATACGAGAGGCAAGAAGAAACAAGCAGTAATTGAAAACGTTGTTGAAAATAATGATTCTCGTAAGGAATTTCAGAAAATGATTGCGGAAGGAATCAATGATTCTCTCCCAATGATCTTTGAGGAATTAGAAAAGAGGCAGGCAAACAAGTTATATGTTCAGCCATCAATTCCAAAATCTGTCCATTCTCAACCTATAACTCAACATGACTGTACGATCACACAATCCAAACCAGCTACTCTAAAACCCGAAGGTTCTACTACTCATAAAACCAAGAAAATAGAGAGAGGGAAATATTACCATAACTATTCTGAAGATGAATGGATGGGTATTAACTATGGTTATATAGAGAAGACGAGGAAGATAGTTGGTTGTACCTACAAGATTTTTCAAGATTGTAAACCTTATAACTTATCTAGAAGAGAAGGTGGAATTGCCACATTGAAGTGGATTGAGAAGACCGAGTCGGTACTGGCCAAAAGAAAATGTGCAGAGGAAGATAAAGTTCTTTACGCTTCCAACTTGTTTAAAGATCAAACACTAGAATGGTGGAACAACATTGTTGCTTCAAAGGGAAGGGATACAACCTATGCAATGGACTGGAGTAGTGCCTTCAAAACCAGAGTGCAAACGAAGTATGTTCCCCAGAACGAACGGGAACAATTTGAAGGAAAATTTTTGAGTATGAAAATGATTGGAACAAATCGTCACGAGTATTCGACCAAACTCCTAAAGTATGCTCAAATAGTTCCTCATCTTGCTACCCCTGAATCGAACTTAATCAAGAGATATAATGCGTTTAGTTGGAGAAATTCGTGATATGGTCAAGGTGGCCAATTGTGAAAACCTTGACGATGCTATTGTCACACCCCAACCGACGGCGAAAACGTCGGGGCGGGACATGTAGACTGTTCATAAGCTCATGGTTTGCTAAAGTTGTAATAATTAAACAATAAGTTTCATTTCATAACTCAAGTAATCAATTACATCATTTACAAGAATTTAAAGAATACATAAATCTCCATATTAAAATTTAAGACTAGGTCCTCAACCCTAAGTGAAGTAGCTTGAATCACAACTCAAACAACTGTACCTGAAACATGATAAAATGAGAGGGTCAACTATAAATAGTTGGTGAGCATACATAGGTTTTTGACACCACAAGTAAAGTTCAAATGTTTTGTGTACAATTCATATGATGCATAGTTTATAAAGCATTTATGGAGAATCTAAGTTAAGCTAGATGCGCAAATGAAACTTTGTAATTGAAGGGCATAACAACACATGTTATCCTAATGTAGGGCATAACAACACATGTTATCCAATGTAAATGTAGGGCATAACAACACATGTTATCCTAATGTAGGGCATAACAACACATGTTATCCTAATGTAGGGCCTAACAACACATGTTAGCCTGAAGTAATGTATTTGTGTTTGCACGTGTATATCATGTATATGTAGCCTTAACAATTAGCATTGAAGCATAAAGCACAAATAAACACATATGATCATATTGTAGAATTGTACGTGTGTAATTGTAAACAGTGTTTGAATGTAATCACGTTTCACCCCAAATATGTAAATAAGAAAAAGGGGCTATGTAAACTCACATTGTATTAGTGTTGAAAATGACGCGGACAATAGGTAGCACAAGTGTCCTTTTGAAAGTCACAAGGTTAACCTAGAGTGAATTATATGAATTAATAACATGCATGAATCTAAGGCAAAGTCCAAGTCTAGGGTTGCTGTGTACAAAGGGTTTGTGTTGCATTATATAACGGAATGTGTAGGCGGTTGTGGTTCGTACTTGAATAAACGTTTTATAAAATGAAAGTTGAAATAAATAGTTTTAAAATAAACGGTTTAGGGTTTAATTTGAATGTCTAAATAAATTAAATAAATAAATTCCATTTATTTATTTATTTAGAAAAATAGTGTGAAATTATATTTGTTTCAAATTAAATTAAATAAATAAGTTTATTTTATTTTATTTTATTATTTTTTTATTTAGTTATTTTAGTGTGCCAAATTATGGTAATTATTCATTAGTTTAATAAAACTAAAGTTAAATACAATTTAACGCTAAGCGAGTTGTAAATGTTAATTATATAAATAATAAATGAATTCATTTATTTATTTATCATTTAAAATAGGTGTGTTCTTTTTAAGAAATATGAAAAAAATGAATATATATATATGTATTTATTCACAAAGGTTATGATAATGTGATTAAAAGTCTTTCCATATTTTATATAAACTTGGTATTTAACAACCTTTATTTTAAACTTAAAATAAAGGTAAAAATATGATCTAAATGTGTACATGTATTGGTTTATGTTTGAAATTGTATTATTTTTTTGTCTAAATTCTCTCTAAATGGTTTAGGTTTTTATAAAATAATTTTTAATAAGGATTTGAGTGTTAAAAACTGGTTTTAAAAAGATATGTAGTGGGCTGGTTTCGAACCCGGGTTTATTCTGGGTGTGGACAAGCGTCTAACCACTGGACCAAGTTACTGAAGTCGGTCCGAATTGAGTAAATGCAAACCTGAAAAGGGGCCGAGCCGGGTTCAGTGGACACGCCAAAAAGTCAACTGAGTGTGGGTTTCGAACCCACGCCACCTGGTTCGGCGGTGCAGTGGCTTACCGTCCGGACCAGGTGGTTTCGCTGGTATAATTATGAAACCCTTTAAATGTATACGATCACTGAATCAAGGAATAATCCGGAATCAGAAATCACATGAACTTGTCAATAACATAATTTGAAATTGAGCCCGATGTATAATGTTGATTCAAATTGAAAAGGGGTTATCGATGAACATACCCAAACGAAACGAATGAGAGTAATTTTACCTGTTTTGGTTGGGTGACAAAGGCTGACGACTAAGGCGACAGGGACGGAGTTCTTGATGCTTCACAGGGGTACAGAGATGAAATGAGACGCGACCAAAGGTTCAGAGAGTTTGTAATGGACTATGTGAAGGTGTATGAGTGTTTTAATCCGTTCAATTTCCCCTAAATTACTTGATTCGATCCGGAGTTTGAGGATGACAGCTGTCGGCTGTGATTAAGAGAAAATTGATTGAAGGCAAATGTATTTGGTCACGTATATGGTTTGAATACATAGGAGGGTCGTTTGTGTGAGACTTGCGGGTATTAACAAGCTTTAAATTTCGGAATTTGGGGACGATTAAGGCTCGGTTTGAGTCTACGAAGTCAAATCTTTCAAAATTTGAATTAAGCCGCGAATAAGGTTGAATTGGAATGTTAATTGGGTTTAGGAGTGATCGATAATTGATTATGTAAACATGGAAGGTCCATATCATTCGGGTTTAAATGATCAGGGCGTTGGATTTGCATGAATTTGGGCTTGTTTGACTTTAAGAAAGTCAAAATTCGTGGATGGGGTCAAAAATTGGTTGAAGGGGTTCAAATCTAAAGTCAAAGGGTTCAAATTGAGGGTCCAAGAGTCCAAATGGTTAAGGGGGGGTTTCAAACTTGTTTATTTGAATTGCAAATATCTATTTATATGTGTATATATATATAAATAAGGATGTAAAATCCTTTGAATTAGAGATGTGTGTAAAGAAGATAATTCTGTGAAAAACTTGAATTATGATGTTTGTATAGGTAACATTGGGTATTGCACTAGAATTTGGAAATTGAAACTTTGTTTATTGCACTAGAACAGATACGTGAAAATCAGAAATGTTACAGCTATGGATTTGGGATCATCTTTGACAAGCAGCTTAATCAGGAATCAAGAAGAAGGGCAGAAAAAGAAGGGAGTATCTGGGCAAGGTCCAAGTGGAATGAAGAAATCAAACCTTACTCCTCGAAATAACAATTCTTCTATTCTTGAATGTCCAAAGTGCAAAAAGAGGTGCTTAAGACAGTGTTGATCTGGACCTTATTGCAGTTTCTGCAAAATATCTGGACACAAAATAGAAGATTGTTATAGGAAGAAGCAAATCACCTGTTTTGAGTGTGGCGAAGCTGGTTTCAATGGCAGAAGGTAGAAAATCGATTCAGCATAGCTCCCAAGGAAAACAAAGACTAATCACGAAATAGGGCGATATGAGAATAATGGTAGATTAGTAAAGGCCTCTTTGTATACACCATTTTTTGTTACGTTATTAACACAATTGCCATCATTCTGAACATAAAACTTTAGCCCTGCACGAGACGCAACCACGTACAAATGACCATGTGTAAATATAGGCCTCGCAAGGTATGCACACACATAATTAAATGTTTGGCCTTGACTTTTGTTTATAGTCATACCAAAGCACACCTTAACATGAAACTGCCTTCTCTTGAAACGAAAAGGCCAATGTATAGTAGTCGGTATCATACCAATTCTTTCGGTTAATGCTTACTCTCCAACATGAGTCTCCGTTATAACAACACCCCAAGAACACGACGACTTATTTGCGTAACCATAAGTCGAGTACCATCACATAAACCCGTTTGTAAATTAATATTTCGTAGCAACAGAATTGGTGCCCCAATTTTTAACTCTAAAATATGATTTGGCAAACCATGGAAGGTTAAGGTGTTCACAAACTCTGAAGAATACATAAGGCGAATTTCCTCTACATTATCCCTTGTTGAGCATATTTCGTCAGCACTTAACATTTCTTGAATATCCCTGGGTATCTTGTTAAGAACATGGTTAATACTATCAACATCATCATTTGTCAGACATAAAATGCAATATTCCTTTAAGTAATTAATGCCATCGAACTTGGTTCCAATGTCAGGGAAAATATTAGATACAATGGCAGAAATAGGATCATCGACAAGAATTAAAAGATCATTTGGTATAGTGATCCATGTAGGATCGTCTTCACTAGGTAATGAAACAGCTGGAATACGGCTAACACCCATGTCAACAAGCCAGGTACTAAACATTTGCAGATTTTTGCGCTCCTTCCCGGTAAGGCTTGGATTATGCAAACGTATGTTGCTTGTTAGAGTAAAATCATTACATGTATTCCATATAAATGATGACTTGTTGACACACGAAGATACTATCTCACCCCTTGTTGCATTTGGAACAACCGGAAGAATTTGGCGAAAGTCGCCTCCTAAAACCATTACTTTGTTTCCAAAAACGCAAGTTGAAGCCCCAGCTACATGATTACGCAATATATCTCTAAAGGCTCGATCTACAACTTCAAACACATGACGATGCTGCAATGGAGCTTCATACCAAATAATAAGATTAACAACTTTAACTAACTCTGCCAGATCTGACCCAATATCAATCGCACAACATGATTCGACATCAACATCTATAGGAATTCTAAATCGTGAATGAGTCGTACGACCACTAGGTAATAACAAAGATGCAATGCCTAAACACGTAACGCACAAAAAAATCTTCTTTTGTGTTTGTGAATTCCTATACGAAGGTGTCACACCCGTAACACATGACAGTTATCTAACTAGAGTAGTACATCCAACAGATATGTTCCCAGGTAAGAGCGACGGGTCTAGTAGAGATTTATACACCGCTCTTTCCTAGATAGAACATTTCGTTTGTCAGATAACTACATACTAGTCAGAAGGTCGCCTTCTAGTTACTGTGACGTTGATATCAAAAACACACAACAGAAGTCTAAGTCATAACTTTCATTAAAACATTAAAATATTGTTTACATCATGTTCAACAAAAGTTACATCATTTGTTCCTAACAAGGAACATATCGATCGGGGCTTATAGTTCCTGGCATGCCCAGCATCTGGATCGTTCATCAGTTCATTCTAGTCCTGGAATGCCCTGTCTAAAGGCTACCTGTGATGCGGTCAAAAACATTTGATAAAACATGGGTCAGCACAAAGCTGGTGAATTGATAAACTAAAATAGTTTATTAAAATGACCCGCCAAAGTATCTTGAACATATCCATGGGGTTCCACCCCCAAATTCATAGATAACTATGAAAAATCATCAGTATATATATAACCAAAGACCGTTCCACGGGTCCTGCCCAACATGATGTTCCACGGGCAAGTGAAATACAATAAGCGCTTAGAATACGTTATATATAAACAATCGGTACAATCGTTTCAAGATACTCAAAATGTTTCATAAATCTATCATGCCAGACAAGGTCATGAAAGGGTTCATGCATCACAATTTAAGAACTCACCTCGACAGTAATTCAGCTTAATAATCAGTAATGTAGTAAACACCTCGGGCAGAGTTCCTAGATAATCATAACATTACTTAATTTATACAAACTTAGCTTAATGATTCATAATCAAAGCTTAATTGGGGGGGGGGGGTCGGAACCTTACCTCGGCACTATCTACGGCTATTTGCGGACAAAATGCGAGAAACCGGACTCTCGTACGTGAACCGGAGCTCGAGATCAGAGTTACAGTGTGTGTGTGTTTAGAAAGGTGTTTTGGTATGTGTAAATGAGCTGAGATCGATCCTCTCTTTATAGGGTGAAAATCGGGTTTAAGTCGGACCGACATCCATGGGCATAGAGGTCCGACATCCTTGATGGCGGTTTATTTGACTGCACACACACATGTCGGACCGACATCTAATGACATTAAGAACATGTCGGTTCGACATCAAGCTGAGTCATCAGCTGAGTCATTGGACATGTGTCACCTCCTGGTTCATTGCTTCCTCAACACATGTCGGACCGACAAGGGGGCAGGATGTCAGTCCGACATTCGCCTCATTTTTTAGATTTTTCATTTTATCCCTCAACTTTGTAAATTTACAGTTTAACCCCTGAACTTTGACTTTTGACATTTTTATCCTTTATTTTACTTGAGAATTATCCGGGTGTTATAGAAGGTTTTGTAGATGTGTCTCCGAGTATTCCTTGATCATTTCCTCTAATTCTATGAATTTTTCTAGAATACTCTTTTCTTCAATATCATTCAAAAGAATTTCGGATTGCCTAGTATTCCACCAATTAGTAACCCACGATCCCAGAATTTTTTGAAATAAGAGAGAAATCCACCGGGAGCTTTATTTTTTATTAGAGGTTATAATCCAAAACAGAATGAGGATAATGTATTGGCAAGAATGTTAGAGCATAAAGACCTCCCGAAAGTCTTTTTCAAAAATTCTATATAATATAAATTTCTATATGATATGAAACTGAGATAATTACCTTTTAGAAAATTATAATGATAGGCGAAATGTCTAGTTTTTATTCTTCTGAAGGTGGGAGAAAAGATAAAACTAAAATAAACCGGATTTTTAATCCAAACTTAAGATTTAAGTTTGAAACTCATTTTATTAACTTCTTTTCGTTAACCCGAAAAAATGGAATAGATCTATGAGAAATCTTATGAGCGGATGCAAGAAATAAGTGTTCTCCATAAGTAAGTTTTACCTGTTCCCCCCCCCCCACCCAAAACAAAGAAAACACCTCCGCGTTTAGCAGTAACAACACTGAGTATGTTATCAAATATTTGTTTCTTTTGACTATTCATGTGACTATATAGGTTGTTGAAGGTAACTCTTTCTTTGTGGACATTGTATGTACGTTCAACTGTAATTAATCTGTTCGTCCCGATATCAAGCAAAAAACAGTCTAGTTGAGGCACATTGGGAAATTCAACTAAAGATCTATTCTTGGCATTTTTTTTTTCAATTTCAAGTAAGTGAAGTTGATAACCTCTTCGAATAAACTCTTCGATAATTTAGGAATTTCAACTTTTGAAATTCAATCAGTTCCTAAGAACACGATGAACACCAAGATTGATTCCAATCAATTTTTTACGAAATCCACCCAATCTCCTTCAACAAAAACTCAACCGTAAACAGTAAAAAGTACCTCAAATTGTTTGTCTTGAATCGTTGATATAAAAAACCGAGCCTTGAATGATTTCAATGGCATTGATACCAACTGCAAGTCCCAATCTATATCCAGATCTTTGAATAAACACACAAACACGAATAAGATATCAAGTCTCACAATCAACGGGAGAAAACTATCGATTGTGGTGATTCAAGAACACAAAACACTTGTAAAACTCGTATATTGCTTTAGAGAATTACAAAGAAAAACAAACCAAAACTGCTAACCCTAGAAGGTTAGAGTAAACATGAATATATGAAAGTAGTGCCTTGACTCCCCACGGTCGCGTGTATACCCGTGAGTCTAATTCAAGACCTGAGCATCGTACATCCTCGAAGAAAGTGAACCAATGAAAGTAGCAGATAAGTCAACACACCTGTCACATGACCGCGCCAAAAGGTGGCCCGGTCGTGCTCCATGCTTAGGCACGGTCGTGCCTAGTACCTTGGCACGGTCGTACCTCACCCTTCCTATATATATCCAGAAGTTTTCCACAGTTTAAAATCCTGGAGACCTAGAGAGTTGGAGCCCATAACACTGTTTTGTGCTCCGAATTTCATTGTTTCTCACCACATTTCAAGCTTTTAGGAAGGACTACAACATCAAGAGGATCACCATACATCATCATCTAGCTTGGAGGAGTTGGTTTGATTCTTGGCACTTCTCCATGAGTCTTGTAACTTTTACTTACTTTGTTCTTGTTCTTATGCCCACCATGAGCTAACTCTTGATATCACTTTGGTTTAGATGAAGTTTAGTAACGTTTGATAACATTTATGGATTTTTGGCATAGTTTATGTTAATGTTATAACAATGGCATGATTATTCTTCAATGGTATTGTGTATTTGGGAGTTGATATTGTTTGCAAGACTTGTATATGTGTAGGCTTTGTATGTTGGATACCCATGGTTTATGCATGTATTCATTGATTAGTGTATGTATGTATGCTAGTTATGACTTTTGACTAGGAATGGTGGATGAAGTCTTGTTTATGGTTGAAAACTCTTGAATGTGCATGCTTGTGCTTGTGTTTGGAAAGACAAAGTGCTTGTTATGGTGTGTCATGTTTAGTATTATGTTCATCTAGGACTTGTTGATACAATCTTCTAGTTTATGTAATCTTGATATGAACATTGTATGTTGAGGAAGTGCATGTTGTTATTTACTTTAATAAACTTGAGGTGGGTTATGCGTTGATTCGTGCAATCTTTCTAACTAGTTGTTGAATTAGCCAACCTTGACAGGAAGCTAGTTCAAACTTTATTAAACATTGACGTATTCATAGAACGTGAGCTTTATTGTATAATTTTAGGTGGTTGGTTTGTGTAATTCATTCTAACTTTCTGAAGAATCATTTGATTAGATGTCTTTGATGACAGTTTAGTCAATTTATATATCGTGTACGTGTCATGTATTTGTAGTTGTTATTGGATGTCTACTAAATGGATTCGAGACCGAAGTGATATTTCTTCCTTGATTGTTTGACTTGTGTTGTTAGTTTAGTTTTACATTCGTGCATATTAGTTTAATCAAAAATCAACTTAAACATCTTTTACCCTTACTTGATTGGATTTTAGTTCCGGATTATTATCGCATTCCACCGTGTCCACGGATTGATATCCGGTTCTTACCTTTACTATATTGCTATCCGACTGGTACACTTGCCCGAAGTCCGAAGTGTGTGTGTGATTAGTCTTTGGCGAAGACCCTTTTAAAACTCTAACTGTGTGAAAAGTACTTATAAAAAAATATATATAGTTTACACGCATCAGCAGATAACAGTGACAGAAGGTGCAACACAAGTCCCATCTCCAGGTAAGTATCCTGACTTCGATTGCATTACTGGTGAATTTTATACCGACTCTATGCAAGATCACGATGTTCCATACGATTCTTTACACTTGTCTTGTGAGGATGATCTAGTGTAGGAGTCACAGGAAACTCAAGAGCCAGAGACGATAATAGACGTCAAAGTCCCACCTCCGGTTCAACATGATATCGAGCCAAAGTTTTGGTGTCCCACGCCATGGGATATTGATGATTGATTTTGGAGTGGCGATGAAAGAGATATTGAAGAAGAAGAGCTGATGGATGGCCCTCAAACCCAAGCTGAAGACGAGTGTTTAGAAAAGGGATTAGCAGGGTTGTTCGAGACGGAGGATATTAGTGAGTCTCAGCCTAGTGGGCCATTAGCTAGGTTTGAGGATGAGATGATAGAAGGTGAGCAGGTACTATTTTGGGAGAATGAATTTGGAGACGAATTGGTGGACCTGCCAACCCTTAGCGAAAAAAGAGTTTGACCCACTTGGCGATCTAAAGCTCATTGAAGATCTATTGTATCAAGAGCCAAGTATGGGGATCAAGAACGAGCCTTGCATAGAGATCCATGAGGTTGACATGTTGAGGTCTAAGGATTTGACTAGAGAGAGAAAGAAGAAAAGAACCGTGGAGTTATTAGATGGTGGATCGCCGCCCAAATTAGCACGACCACGGTACAGGGCACAGAGACGTATGGACCGGTATGTTTTGAGGGTTCTGAGATGGTCACACAAGGACCATAGGAGGATACGATATTCTGGAGATGACCGATTACCTCACTGCATGTCACGTATCAGGCTTGGTCCAGGTAAGTTCAAGTATTGGTGGTCCGACCTGTTTGAATATTTCAAATCATTTTAAATTATACCATCGGAGTTTGTTTGGTCGGTGGTAGACCAGTCATATTAAACGGACCAGACGGGGGCGGAATAAAGGAAAAGCCTCCTAATTAGGTTCGGTTATCGGGTCAGAACCCGAGTGTATAGTTTGTATAAATTTTATTGAGTATGTATTTGAGTCTATTTGATGCTGCTTTGGGTTTGCTTGAGTTTATTTTTGCAGGTATAGATCACACCGTCCGTACTCAATCTCCATTCGGGCGGGGTCGATTTAAATCTTATATTCATGTAAAGGGAACCCAACGGTGTGTATGTGTAGCCACGAATGGAATGCTATACGGTTGCACAAGTGGAAGAGCAAACCTGGCCAAGAATCGTGCTATCATTACCGGCTAAGTTGTTTCCACTTTACTATTTTTGTCTATTTTTGAGTTTTTATTTTAATTTTTCATTGTTTCGTGGTTCACATTGAGAACAATGTGTCGTTCAAGTGTGAGGATGGGAAACGTATTGATTATAGTTTGTTTAGGTTGTTTTTCGTCTATAAAAAGTCAAAAATAAAAAAAAAATAAAAATTGAAAAAAACTGTCCTTCGAAAGTATAAGTTTTTGCATAATAAATGGAAGATGACAAGTATAACCGGAAATGCTGTTGAGTTTAAATGAAATAAATGATAGAAAATGCGTCTAATTGGTAATGTTTTGGTAGACCAGCCAACTTAAAAGCTTAAATATCATGTGCGTGTTGTTTAGGTTAAATAACTAAATTAAATCATGATATCTTATGGGTACTTATCTTAAGGGTGTCGGTAAAGCTGAAACTGTCAACATATGGTGATAGGTACCACGTTAAGCTAAAATTTAGAGGTTTTTGAAATTTATTGGCACACCCTCTCTTTTTATGAGAATAAATTCGAGTTTTGGTGGCTCTCGCATCCATAATTCCATCTAATCATGAGCATAATTAAACAATGGAAAACTTGAGTTTTGACCTACGTGTTACCCTCCAGTATAGTGACTTGGTTGATACACCCATGGGTTGGAACCCATGGGTTGGAACTTGAGTGATCAATCATTTGGATAAATAAGATTTGATTTATGTGTTACACACGGGGATAGTGACTCGGTGGATACGCCTCTAGGTTAAATTCTTATGTTCTTAATTGATAAAACTGCATCCTATGTGCTACCTTATGGAATGGTGACCTGGGAGATGCACCACTAGGCGAGGTTGATTCATACATTTAATAATGCTCATTCCATCCATTTATTCATCTTAATTTCTAAAACATGTAAATTTTAGTTTAACGTGGTGGGAAATCTACATGGTTTAACCCGTGCCTAGACATGACCTTGAGACAGGACTAGGTATAGCTGTAGCTTTTAAGTGTGAGTCACATAGATTGATTGATAGCTGTATAAATTGAAATTAGAACACAAAGCGGGGGCTTGATAGTTGGTGGTTGGATTTAATCGGATCGAAATATCAATTGTCGCACTTTAACGCGTGATTATGTCTGTGTTAATGAATTATAACATTGTTAAAGTATATATAATCCGGTTGTGATTCCATTGCAGACTTTTTCGAGGACGAAAAAATGTTAAGTGTGGGGATGTTTGATGTGTTGCAAAGCATACATCTTTATCCTTGTATTTTAGAGTGTATTTCATATAGTTTTGGAGTCGTTTTGAGTCATTTATAGTTAGTACTTAGTTATGTTATATTTTGTAGGTGTTCGTGAGTGAAAGGAACGTAAACGGGTTCAGACGAAGAATTTGGCGATGCTAAAGTTGAACGTTGGAGAATTAGTCGGGCTATGAAAAAGAATTAAAATTTGGGCCAATAAATTAATTAATAGGATGCACTACAATTGCAAATTGGGCTTAAATTGGAACGGACTCATATTAGTTGGATTTACAAAGAATTAAAAAAAATGATAATTAGGTTAATTTTAGTTCTTTTGAGTAGGATGGCATACGGTAGAGGAGGTGCTTAGGCAAAAATCTCGAGGTCAAAAGAGGGATTGTGCCATGAAGGAAGTCAAACGGAAGCACCAGAGGGAAGAAAATCAATTGGAGAATTGTTTTGGCAGCTGTTGTTGACGCAAGCAAGGAGAAAAGCACACAAGCACCTCTAATTTGCAATAAAATCTCGGAAGAAATTTGGGAAAAAAGTCAAAGCAATTCAATATTAATTAAAGCGAAGCTAGTAGGTGAATTAATTAAGCTAGTAGCTTAATCATTTTCTATTTACGATGAACGTTTATATTGATTGTTTAGATTCTATTTTTCTCATGACTGACTAAATTTGTTAAACTACCTAGGTTTTGATGATGACTTTATGATTTTGGGATTTTATTCGGTTTTTGGATTCTTGTTGATGGTTTAATATTAAAGTAGTGAATTTGATTGCAATTGATATGATGTGTATGCGTGTTTATGTCTGATTTATGATTATCTATTGTTTCACATGTAACTTGTTGAATGTTTTTCAGTTATAGATGTATGATTAGGTCACCTACTGTGTGTTTGTGATTTGTTTATGAGTTTTTGATATCATTATCCATAGGAACAGTATTTGAGAGTTTAGAGGGTTTAAATGTTCTACCTACTCCAATAGCTGACATGTGCGAAGTTGTCGAGCTGTCTTTGGTGTTAGGGTTTTAGGTGTAAAGATTCTGAAAAGAGGTTTCTCCTAGGGTTCTAGTATTCTCTGCATTCCCGTGTCTTTTCAAGAGTATTCAAGTTACCCCGTGCATTACTTGAATGTATTGAGGCAATGAGACTGAAAGGTAATTTGTCTATCATGTACTTTAGTATTGTTGGAGAGACTGAAAGGTGATCCAACCAACCAGTGAGCGTCACACACCCCTTAGAGTTTCCTTCTAGGTCACACCTTGAGAATGATCAGGGATCCTATAGGTATTCTGAGGGTGTAGTATTTATAGATCCTGGTTCCATCATAGTTTCTTTAACCGAGAGAAATCCGAGATTCACAAATAGGATTCTTACCTAGGTAGTGTCTTTCCCAATTCCTGAATTCTTCTAGGTCCTTTGCGTGATAGCCGGCTGTTTATTTTGTTAGATTTAGAATCATAGCACAAATTCCCCCTTATAATTTAGTTTATTAGTTAAGTTAGAGTCTAGGTCGTTGTCACTAGTGTCTCGTGGGTTCCATATCCGGACTTCATTAGACTTTACTACATTGATCGGTACACTTGCCGGTTGTGTGGTCTAGTATTAGCTTGAGTCTAGATTTATAAATTTAAAGCTAAAATGTCTAGATTAGGTTTTTATATTAGTTTTTATAGACCGTCCAGCACACATTATCCACATCTGATTGGACCGAACATATTTGGCAGCATATCGGACCGATATATGGACCATGTCAGTCTGATATCCAGACCCATGTCTGATCATTAGGGCTGAGTCATTGGACACGTGTCAACACCATATTTTGCGGCTACGAGGAGGTTGTCGGACCGATAAGGATCTATGTCGGTCCGATAACCGGCATTGGGTAAATTGCAGATCGATATCAGAATGAATGTCGGTCCGATATATGACCATATTTCGCTTCGGACCGATATGAACATGGATGTCGGTCCGCTATTGGACTTAGTTTAGCGTCGATCCGATATCAGGGTTTGGTTTCACTTCGAACCGATATGATAATCGATGTCGGTCCGATATCAACTTAGATTTCCAAAATTTTCATTTTCAACCCTAGACTTTGGTATTTTAGATACACAAGTCCTTAGAGTTTATAACCTTGGCATTTATTGGACATTTTTGTGGCAGGTGTCACAGTTGGCATTTAATTTTTTTTCAATTTCAAGTACAGTAAGTCTTCATTGTGGAGAATCCTACATTGAAGGTAAATCAAATCTTCTGATATGTAAGAAAAAGCGTCACTAAAAAATTTCGCATGATCAGAGACCGTACAAAATAAAAGAATCGTTACAAAAAGTTCACGTAATTGAGTGCCTAGCTGCCATTGTGACGCATGACAAATTGCCTCTACCCATTCAGAATCATCGCCTAATAAGTTTAACGCTTTACAAGCTTCCATATATGCTGGATATGTTACCCCATTAACCGTTCGAAGATCTTCAAAACTAATAAGACCCCGAACAACATTTAGAAGCATTCTAAGGTAATACTACTCACCCATTGCAGGTCTTACAAAATAAATACAGCTGATGCTAAAACCACGCTGTCGAGGTCGCCACATTTTGTACTTCTCGTGCCATATTCGTTGGGTATTCTGCATAAGTTAGCGAACGTGCAGCAGGGTAAACATGATTTGCAGTCCTCCACTGAGTAAACTTTGACATTTCAGCCGTGGTTCGACGTACAACATTAGAAGGGTTGCCGTTGTCATGGAAATATACTCTTTGACAACCTGTTGCATGAAAGGGTAGTCGTTCTACGATTGAGCTTGACATAAAAAAGAAAAGTACGATGATGCCTTCCGGGCTATCAAAAATGATATCTTTGACTCCATTGGAAAGGTTTAGGGCAATTGAAATGATAAAAAAATGACAAGTTGATAACTTTGTGGAGTTTGGGTGAAGAAGAAAGGGAGGCTTGGGTAAGGTTTTTTATTGTCGAGGCAAGTTTAACTAGGGAAATTGGTAGAAGAATTTGTAGTCATATGTTGGAACAACCTATTTTCGTGTGTTAAATAACTTCTAATCGTATGTTTGAACATTTATTTTGGTATAATATGTTTCTAATTCGTAGTTTGGATGATATATTTGATAGTTTTTAATTCAAGGTTCTACCAAGAGGTAGTATTTTCATATTTATGGCAGCCACAACACTAATCGATGGTGAAATGAATGACTGTTGCGCTAGCCAAGCATCATAGGTCAATAATTCCGCATTCAACTGATTAAACATAGGTCTAATATCACTATTCTCAATATTAAGCCTAAACAAGTTGTATACCAAATTTAACCCTTGAAACACCCGTAGAACAAGTGTTGCATACGAAATTAGTTCTCTAGTAGCTTGAACATCAGTTGCTTCCGTCAATTACAACAGATATTTGGGGGGTAGGGTGGATGGGTTTGGGGTGGGGTGGGGTGGGGGTGAGGTGAGGTGGGTGGGTTTGGGTTGGGGGTACGGGTGGGAGTGGGGTTACTAAAATAGTTTTTTTTAAGATATTTGATGTTTGTTTTATATTTGTTAATTTTAAGGGTAATTTTGTCTTTTTAGTATTTTTACATTCCAATTCCGTTAACAAATATATAAACCAAACACATTTTGGATTTTCATAGGAATCCTTTACATTCCAATTCAAATTTCAACGAATTCCATGAACTGAACGCCCCTAAGTAGTAACAACACAAGAATAAGCAAAGTACTAATGCTATAAAATTTAACTAAAATAAATAGGCAATAGAACATACCGGTATAGGAGTAGGCGTTGTTCAGCAGCGTAAGTGAGTGTGTATGTTCAAAATTACAAAATGGTTGAAAAAGACAATAAAATTACAGGGTAAGAAACGGATTATTTGAGTCATAACAAGTCTTATGTCGATTATACTTGAGAGATCAAACCTGATCATGCGTATGTTCTTTGTTGAAGATGTTGCAGACAAACCAACAGAAGAATAAGCAAGGTAAAACAATCGTATGAAGCTTAATGAGTAAAGGGCGGCCAGTAACTGCTCATAAAGAGGTTAAGCCTGGATGTGGGTCAGCAGTTACTTGTGTAAGTACTCTTATCAACATACTAAGGGTTTTCGGTAATATAAAGAGAAGGTGAAATTAAGTATGTTTTTATAACTGCTTAAAATAGTTTTTTTTTTAAGTTTTAAAGAAATCATGAGTAGAAATAAGTTTCCTATTACTTATTTCAAATCCATTATGATTCTAATACTATCAGACTTATTTTAATTATTTTTTTATGACTCAAATAATCTGCAAGTACAGGAAAAAAAACACATCTTAAACTTGACACCTTGCAACAGATTCATCACAAGCATTATTTGTGATATCTAAGTTACATTTTTAAGGATCCACTTAAGCACTGCATTATATATTTTCAAGCCGGTGAACTAAATAACATTCCCTTTATCCATACGTGCAGGATTGTAAAATTAACCGGACATTGTGACATACACTTACTTATGTCCAAAAGGTTGCAGATTCGGAAGGATGCTAAAGTTTCTTGTAAGTTTTTACCTTCATTGACACAACGTGAAATCTCATTTTAGTTACACTAACTTTACAATTGTAGACAATTGTAAAACAATTTTTTAATGAAAAGAAAAAAAAATTGTATTAAACTTTTCGTATAAAAATGATTAGTAAGTAAAGCATAAAGAGAAATAACATTTCGTTTAATTGTTAAATCATGATAAGTTGTTTTTATAGAAAGTAGTACATCCAAGTAAGCGCACCCCTTTTGTTTTTTTTAATAATTTAACATTACTGAAGAAACATAAATTACAGTATGCAAACAAAAGATACCATAATACTAAACTTGATAACCAGAAATGCACAATGTTTAAAACACTTTCAACCAGAGAGGGCAAGTACATTACAGAAAAAACAGCCAAAAAACCAAAACATAATTCACAAAAACCTTAACATAGGAAACAACTTAACTAAACATAGGAAACAAACACACATTAATCCAAAATAACCCGACGGCGGGCGCTTCTGGTCAAACGGGACTGATTGTTGCTGTGCTTGAAACATAAAACAGAATCAGCTGAATCATCTAACTCATCTAAATCAGTATCATAAAAGGTCATCCTAATCAGTAGCATAAATGTAACATCCGGCCTCTCGTACCAAAAATATTGACTGTTTTGCCCCTTAAGAGCTCACGGATTTGTTTTTGGTTGCCCGGGTGAAAACTTCCCAATTACTCCCACCCGAACACGCTTAACTGTGGAGTTCTCCTCTAATCCACTACATTAAGCCCCAAAACACGTTGTGGTATTTGACGCAGGACATTCCTCATGAACCCAGCATCTCTCCCGTGGACAGAACAGATAAGGTGTTACAATAAAAGTCATCAGCTTTCCCATCTGCGTGTGGCCCGTACTCACAGTTGGTTAGATCAACAACGTTTTCCAGCCCCAATTGGATATGGCCAGTTTCCTTTTGCATTCTTTTTCAGCTGCCTAAACCTACACAGCAAGTAAAAAAAAATCTTTAAAACCTGAACTATCTTAGCTACAACTAACACAAGGCACAAGACAAAACACAAAACAAAACGTAAATAAAGGACACTACCCTAGCTTCCTCACGGGTAGGAATGGTATCATGAACTTTGACAGCCATTTGATCAGTTTGATCCTCATCACATAGGAGCATAAAATGAGTATGACATTTGTAGGGGCTGAATGGACCGAAATCAACAGTTTTGGTAGTTTCATTGCTAACTTCCACACACGGGTTCTGCTTGTTAGCAAGGTTAAGCTGTCACACCCCCAAATTATTTACTTAATAAACAAATCGAGGATGTAACGATTGATGACATTACATAACTGATGTCGTCCAGACGGTCTATATAAAACCTAACAAAACCTAACCTAGACTCCTAAGTAATAAATGGAGTACCTTTGACTAAACCGCACTGACAGACAAGTGTACCTATCGAGTGTAGCACAGCTTAATGGTAAACCGGAATATCGAACCCTAGAGACACTACTATAACTATATTAAACTCTGACTCGGACTAAAGATTGAATTGGTTTGGGGGGTTAACTATACTACTTATTTAACTAATGAATGCAGAAAACAAGATCAAATCAAGCTATCAAGAGAAAGAACCAAGGAGATAACAAGATATGGGAAGACTACTGATGTGCTATATATATATTTTTGTTAAAGATTCCACACAAATGTCGGTTTTAAAAGATGGTTTTCACCTAGACTAAACTACACACACAAAGGCAAGTGCACCTGTCGAGTGGTAATATAGTTTTGATAAGAACCGGATGTCAATCCATGGTCACAGTTTAACGTCTTAACCCAAGTTTATAATTTGATTAAGTGATGGATGGGAAAATAATTGTTGTTGAGTTCTTTTCTTTTTGAAATGAAAATTATGTTTTTTTTAATTTATGAAAGACTTAACTGAGAGAAAATGACAATTTTTAATGGAACAATCATCTTAGTTTGGAATCCGCTTATCAATTATGTCAACATCTCTCATACGGCTAAAACTTGCTATTATGTTAATGTTCTTTGAAGTGGTTGAATTAAAACCTAATTACAGATTATAACTCCTAAATTATTAAGAAGGAATTCGATAAGTAAATTACACGTCATCCGCTTAGTATTAGTTTAGTTAGACAAAAGCGTGTAATTTCTTGACTTATGAAATTCTAAAACAAAGTCATATAAATTTTAAGCCCGAGTTATCAATACTCTTAATTAGTATAACTTTTGCTAAAGAAGTAACATAACATTGCTCTTAGTTTTTCCAAACACGATTGAGGGATTGCATGTCTTCATATTTCTTTCACAATCAAGGTTTCAAAGATTCATTCCTAATTCTTAGCTATAACATTTTAACAAAAGATGTTAAGGTATAAATAAATGTTAGTCTCATAAGTTTTCCAACATGATATGATTTCTCATTTATAAACCTTGACTTGTTCCATAAACACTTAGACATGAAATTCCATCAAGAGATTAACACAAAATCAGCATTACATTAACATAATACTTTAGCCATGATCAAGAGTTCAACATAGTTAATTAAGCTTCATCAAAATAAGATGATTAAAAAGATGTTTAGCTCATAATGAGCTTACACACAAACATAACACAATTGAAATACATGCAAGTCATAGTGAGTTCATGATGTAACCAAAGCTTCTAGTAGGTGAATGTGACAACTTCCAAATGGGATTGTGATGATAGAATGAGTCTTACTTGGCCTCCTAATGATCTCCAAAGCTTAATTCCCGAGGGTGATGTTAGTGAATTTTCTCTCCAAAAGCCAGCCCTAAAAAATGAACCAAAGTGCCCTTTTTATACTGTATGGGAGGTGGGGCATGACCCGTGCCTAGTGAGGCACGACCCCGTGCTGGGACCACAACTTAACCGTTTTTGTTCCTGTCGCGTACGTACTGTGCATGTACCGGACACGAGGGCGTGCCTAGTGGGGTCGTGTTGCTTCTGACTGGGCGACAACAGTACTCGGGTACGACTCAAAGTTGACCACGGAGGCGTGCCTGGTGAGGCATGGCCCGTGCTTGACCGGGTGAGTTTGTCTTCTTCTGCTGGATGAGGGCACGAGCCGTGCCTGGTGGGGCACGGCCCATGCTTTGCCTTCTGTCTTGCCCAATTTCTTTGCATTTTTGTCGCTTTTTCACTTGTTTGTTCTTTTTAAGGTTGGATTTCCCTGAAACTCAAATAGAAGCCAAATGAGCAACAAATTTACTCAAAGTATACAGAAATTGACAATAAATTGGATGTAAATGATGTGAAATATATGTATATTTTAGAGCACATCAAACCTCCCCACACTTGAACCTTGCTTGTCCTCAAGCAATTCTTTAAATAAGTCATTCCATCGGGCAAAATAAAGATCAACTTTGAACAAACCTTAAGTGAAGAAGTGATTTTCCTTCTTTGAAGAAGTAACACAAGTAAACGAGTGTCAAACAAGTAAAAGTGATCTTATGAAGTTATATCCATGAAGCAATGGTTTGTTTTATGAAGTTATAGACAAATACGACTCTAACACTTACTCACAATGTTCACACACACTCGGCTAAGTATTTGTGGTCATACGTGTAGTGATGCATGTTTAGAACACTTAATTATCAATATAAGATGTGCTAGGTCATATGCTTGTTAAGGGATCAAAACTCCACCAATTTTATAGGAAACCTTACTTCCTCTTTGACTTTGAGATATACATAGCTATCCTTCCTAAGGGTTCCCTCGGCTTTGAGCCTAACAGCACCCAACTTGATCAACTACGTATATTCAAATTGAGAGGTTGTTTGGTTTTTACTACATTTCCTTCATGAGACCAATTTCCACATTTGTAACATCTTTCATATCTTTTCGCCCTTCTTTTCATGGCGCTTTTTGAAGTTCCGCAAAATGGTGGATTTTGCTCCATTTTTCTCCAAATCTTTCTTGCTTCAAACATTAGAACAAAAAGGTGTTCTCTAATTTCTGGGGGTAATTCCAGTTTTTCAAAATGAAGACACGATAGATTGAGATCAAATGGATGCAAAATAAAGACACGAAATAGACAGGAAATCGAAATACAAGTCAGGAGCCTCACGAGGAAAAGCGAGACTCTTTACAAACTACTTCCCTACACTAGAAAATTTTACATAAAACCTCCGAACATCTCATGCGGGAGCATGTGCATCGGGTATTGGAAGGTCCGGTTGCAGAGATCGGAAAATTTCAGGTTGAGCATGATGAGCTCCTCCTTCATCTCAGCCGCACGCTCGCAAAGCTGAAGCAAGCGCCTTTCTACAAGCATGTTCATCTCGGTTAGCTCCTTGATGAGTTCCTTGATCTTGAGAACAACGTCCACGGTTGTTGCATCACGAGTCTCCGTCCTAGGATTCTTCACCGGGTTCAATTCCGACGTGCTTTCCCCGGAAGACATCTTCATTTTTGGTTGTGGAGTGAACCAAGAACAAGAGATGCAATTTATAGGGAAGTCAGAAGGTCAGGCACGGGCCGTGCCTACGCAAGCACGGGGCGTGCTCCACAGTGATTACGTAAGGAACATACCTGCAGCGAATACGGACTCAGCGGAGATCGTGGTGAAGATTTCTGGGCAGACACAGGGGCGTGTCTACCCAGGAACGGGGGCGTGCCTCGCTTACCAGCTCAAATTTTAATAAAAATAAAAAATAAAGATATCTACAAGATGCCAATGTTTAATGTTGGGTCTTTGGCTAGACCCTCTCCATTTTGATTAGTTGCCCATGGGTTAGAGGTTGATGACCTCCGAGATTGTCTCAGAATGCTCTTGAATGTAAAGCTTCAACGATAACTGTTCACCTTGAAGTTTCTCCCGTCCTTATGTTCAACTTCAATTGTTCCATACGGGAAAACGCCTTTTACGGTGTAAGGTCCGGACCAGCGGGATTTTAATTTCCCAGGGAATAAACGAAGGCGGGAATTGTAAAGCAAGACATGATCTCCGGCCCTGAATTGCTTATTTTCTTTTAGACGGGAGTCGTGTAACCTCTTTGTCTTGTCCTTGTACAGCTTGGAGTTCTCATAAGCCTGACAACGCAATTCCTCAAGCTCGTTGATTTGAGTGAACCTGTTTTGTCTGGCCCTTGCTAGATCCAGATTGGCAGTTTTCAATGCCCAGTATGCTTTGTATTCTAACTCGACTGGAAGATGACAAGCTTTTCCATAGACCAATTTGAATGGAGTGGTCCCAATGGGTGTTTTGTAGGCCGTGCGGAATGCCCATAGTGCGTCATCGAGCTTCTCGGACCAATCTTTTCTGTTGTGACCGACTGTTTTTTCGAGAATTCTTTTGATACCTCGATTTGTCACCTCCACTTGTCCGCTTGTTTGTGGATGATATGGTGTGGCAAACCGGTGATGTACGTCGTAACGAGACAAAACTTTTTATAGTTGAGTATTATAGAAATGTGTTCCCCTGTCGCTAATGAGTGCTTTTAGTGCCCCAAATCGCGCGAATAGTCTTTTTAGGAATTTGACCACTGTCCTAGCATCACTAGTGGGAAGTGCCTGGGATTCAACCTATTTTGAAACATAGTCAACCGCTACGAGTATGTAATGGTTTCCGAAGGACACCGGAAATGGTCCCATAAAGTCAATTCCCCACACGTCGAATATTTCACAGACCTGGATAGGTCTTTGAGGCATTTTGTTCCCTGGTAAAATATTACTAGCTCTCTAGCAAGCGTCGCATGATCGCACCATGGCATAAGCGTCTTTAAAGATTGTGGGCCAGAAAAACCCTGAATCAAATACCTTTTTGGCAGTTAGGGTGACCCCATGATGCCCTCCAGATGGTCCTTCATGACAGTGTTTCAAGATCTGTTGTGATTCTTCTCTAAAAACACATCGTCAGACAAGTTGGTCGGCTCCGACCCTGAATAAGTATGGGTCTTCCAAGAAGTAGTGTTTGACATCCGCGAGGAATTTCCTCTTCTGTTGATATGTTAACTGTCACAACCCATTCGGCGGCGGAATCACCGAACGTGACGTGTAGGATTGTTCAAAGACATCGTGACACTATTGTTTGAAATATAAATTTAACCGATTTCATTAAACTAAGAATTCCAAATACAATTGTTTCAATTAAAGGAAATACATTGATAAACAAAAGACAAAAATATTTAAATTTGATATCTATCGCAAAGTCCCTAGATTCCATTTCCATGGTAGCATCAAACATCTCCTGAAAACATGTAAAATAATATTTGATCAACAATAAAGTTGGTGAGTTCATACAAGTTTCATACATATAATAATCATGTTTAAAGCAACAATTCACATGCATAGACATACTTTACTAATGTTCATACAATTTGTAATGATATAGTTCAAACCTATTGTTGACATAGCATACCTAGCATCCAAAGAATACTAGTCGAATAAATAACATAACAAGATCGGGGGCTCCATAAAGGTAACGAAAAGCCGACGGGTGTCAATCCTATAGCGCTACACTTGTTAAGTGCGGTTTTGTAAGAATTAATGAACTATTGTATTAACAGGTTGTATTTAAGCATGTAGTCATGTTGTTGTCACATGAGCATGTTAATGAATTGTGTTTGAATAAAGTGTGAATCTTGTAGTGTATGTGTTTTGAATATGTACATGTTTTCAAGTCCCAAAGTGCAAAAATGTAAAAGGGGCAAGTATGAAACTCACGGTTTGGCGTGGTAACGAAAAGATGAACGGGAAGGTGAAGAGTCGGGAATGCCGGTTAACCTAAAAGGTAACGTAGGCATAAGTTCGGTGGAGAAGAAATAATAAATAATATATATGTATAATAGTATCAAGTTGGTCATGCATCGCCGACGGCGGACCGAAACACAAACCCCTAACTTAGTTAGGAATTCGGATGGTCAAAAGTTAGTATAGTTAGTAATATACCACTTTAAGTGGCCAAGAGAAAGGTTGGGAAATCCACAAACCTTGTTAGATTTATTTATAATATTTATGTATAGGATTTGAATACCTTGTGGCTATTGGATGTCTTATGGTAGATGAACCTATGTTCATCTACTTCATCCAAATACCTTAGCACAAGGCTTCCATCATAGAATTTTGATGGAGGCTTGGTTTGGTTTTACCACAACTAGATGTAAAATATCCAAACAAGAACATGACGAAGAATAAATGTTAGTTGAAAGACCACAACTTGGACCTCAAATGGTGACTTATCTTAGATGTTTACCAAGGTAAACAAATGATAAGATCCTAGAGGTTTATCCAAGAGGGTGAAGGAAGAATTGTTAAGAAAAAAAAAGGAAGAAACTTGAAGAAAAATAAGGTTTTTACCTTATAAAATTCTGTCAAAAGTCTTGGAAGAAATGGAGCACTTGGAGAGATTTGTGAGAGAATTTGGAGGGTGTAAGGGTGGAGGAGTGAAAGGGGGTGGGTATTTATAAGTGTGGATTAGGGTTTGGGGTATTAAATGAGTTAGTTGGGAGTTGGTGGTTGAAAGGGAGGTGATTCTTTTTTTTAAAAGAAAAAAATGAAATAATAATAATAATAGTACTAATGATAATAATGATAATACTACTACTAATAATAATAATAATAAACCGAGCATGTATGGACGTGAAACGAGAATATAAATGTAAAAAAGTGAAACGCGTGTTTGTAATATATAATTTTGTAATATTGCACGTATAATGTTGTCTTGCATATGTATAAATGTAATGTATGTTGTAAACATGTAATTGAATAAATTCAATAAATTCATTGATCATAAGTCTCGGGTTACAATGGATTCAAAAATGAAAGTACAAGGGTACAAAATGTAAATAAACGATGATGTGGAAAGTACGGATATTACATTAACCCTTTCACAATGATCCCGCATGCGAGATAGTTTGTGAAGTCCGCAAACCAGGGATGCTCTTCACAAATTGTATCTATACTCATAAGGAATTCATGTGGAAATTTGTCATTGATATCAACATTCATGTTCTCGGCTGAGGTCTGACATTCAAGATGCGAGAGCTGGTCAGCAACGACGTTTTCCGCTCCTCTTTTGTCGTAAATTTCAATGTCGAATTCTTGTAACAAGAGTATCCACCGGATCAACCTTGGCTTAGCATCTTGTTTGCTGAACAAATAGCACAGTGCTTCATGATCCGTGTAGACGATGGCTTTGGAAAGAACAAGATACGAACGGAATTTATCAAATGCAAAAGACTACTGCCAAGAGTTCTTTTTTAGTGGTGGTGTATTTTTCTTGAGCATCGTTCAATGTCTTGCTTGCATAGTAGATTGGATGGAAGTGTTTTTATTTTCGCTGTCCTAGGACGACTCCTACAACAAAATCGCTTGCATCACACATTAATTCAAATGGCAAGCCATGATTGGAGCATTGATGAGCTTTTTTTGAGAAGTTCGAAAGCTTTGAGGCATTCGTAAGAGAATACGAAGGTGGCATCTTTTTCTAAGAGTCGAGTCATAGGACATGCAATTTTTGAAAAAATATTTAATAAACTTGTGATAAAAACCGGCGTGCCCTAGGAAACTCTTGATGGATTTTACGGAAGTAGGCAGTGGAAGTTTTGAGATGGTGTCTATCTTAGAAAGATCGACTTCTAATCCTGCTTTTGAGATTTTATGCCGCAACAGTATTCCTTCTGTCACCATGAAATGACATTTCTCCCAATTAAGAACAAGGTTGGCGTCTTCGCATCTTGTTAACATTTTCTCCAAGTTACGCAGTCAGTGTTCAAAGGAGTCACCAAAAATTGAGAAATCTTCCATGAATTCCTCCATTGAGTCTTCTATCATGTCATGAAAGTTAGCTACCATACACCGCCGAAATGCCGCTGGTGCATTGCATATACCGAAAGGCATGCAGAGGTAGGCAAATGTTCCGTAAGGACATGTGAATATCGTTTTTTCTTGATCCTCCAGGGCTTTGGGAATTTGGAAGTACCCAGAGAAACCATCTAAGAAAGAGTAGTACATTCTTCTGGAAAGTCTTTCTAACATTTGATCGATGAAAGGAAGTGGAAAGTGATCTTTCTAGAGGCGTCGTTTAACTTTCGGTAGTCGATACAGACCCTCCATCCAGTTACAGTACGAGTAGGAATGGGCTCGTTCTTGTCATTTGTTACTACTGTCATTCCTCCTTTCTTTGGTACAACTTGTACAGGGCTGACCCATGGTGAGTTAGAAATGGGATAAATGAGCCATGCATCTAGCAATTTTATAACTTCCTTTTTCACCACTTCTTGCATGCTCGGATTCAGTCTCCTTTGATGTTGGACAACTGGTTTGTATTCATTTTCCATCAAAATCTTATGAGTGCAGAATGATGGATTGATCCCCTTTTTGTGTTCTTTAAGAACCTTAAGGAGTTTAGCTTTCTCTTCAATTATCAAACCAGAATAGATGATCACGGGTAGTCGGGATTGATCTTCTAGGAATGCATACTCCAGATGCGATGGCAGTTCTTTTAACTCAAGAGCCGGTGGTTCTTCTAGGGATGGTTTTGCCCTCGGTTCTGAATCTCGATCAATGTCCTTGCATGGTTGGGGTAAGTGTGTGTTATGATTTTCTGATTTTTCCACATGCATGACTTCTTCTTGTGTACAGTCTTCAAACACACTTTTCTCGATTAGCTGAGTGTTACATGCTTCTTTCTCTCGAGTTTCTCGAAGGTGACGACTGATAATAGAGTCACACACGTCAATGAAGTATAGAGAGTAATCATAATGTTGAGGATGTTTCATGGATTGCCCAATATCAAAAGTGATCTCATCGTTGTCTACCCTTAAGGTGAGTTTTCCTGTGCAAATGTCGATGAGGGCTTTGGCGGTAGCAAAAAAGGGTCGTCCTAAAATGACGGGGACGTTCTTATCCTCGTCCATGTCTAATATCACGAAATCGATACGAAAGACGAACTTATCGATCTTGACCAACATGTTTTCAACTATGCCTCGGGGGTACTTTACTGAACGGTCAGCCAACTGGATGCTCATACGGAATGGTTTGGGTTCTCCCAATTCCAGCTTCTCAAAAACTGCGCATGGCATTAGATTGATGCTTGCGCCTAGGTCGGCCAAGGCATTGTTGACTGAAAGGTCTCCTATTAGACACGGAATGGTGAAACTTCCTAGGTCAGACATCTTTGTGGGAAGTTTGTTTTGCAGGACAGCTGAGCATTCCTCATTCAGTATCACATGGGATAGCTCTTCAAGCTTCTTTTTATTTGTCAATACGCCTTTGAGAAACTTTGCGTAATTTGGAATTTGAGCAAGAGCTTCGATGAAAGGCAGATTTACGTGTAGTTACTTGAATAACCCTAAGAACTTTCCATACTCTTTTTCCAGTTTCTCCTTTTTCATACGTCCCGGATATGGAAGAGGTGGGATATATGTTCGAACTGGTTCCTTGTGCTGTTTCCTAGCAGGAGGAGGTGTAATCTCCTGTATCTTAATTGGGGACTCCTTTGTGGTGGTTTGCTGAGAGGTGGAGGTGATTCCTTCATTGGTGGTCTTACCACTCCTAAGTGTGATAGCTTTCACTTGTGCATTAGGATTGGGCACTGTGTTACTAGGAAGGCCTCCTTGCTGACGTTCCGAAAGAAGCTGTGCCATTTGTCCTACTTGATTTTCAATGACCTGTATAGATGCCTTTTGACTTTTCATTTCAACCTCGTGCTTTTGGAAACGATCTTCGTTTCTTTGAATTTGTTGCTCGGTCAATTTGTTAGAGGTTTGGGTACTAGTTAGGAGTTGTTGTAAAAGATTTTCAATGCTAGGTTCCCCACTGTTTTGATTGTTGCTGCTTGGACCTTGGTATGGTTGTTTGGGTGGAAAAGGTGCATTTTGTTGCCGGAAGGGTGGTCTTCTATTGAACCCTAGAGGTTGTTTATTATTACATCCTTCTCTGAAGTTAGAATTGTTTCTCCAGTTAGAGTTATAATTGTTTCCGTAGGAATTGTTTTAATTGTTGCTGCTTGGACCTTGGTATGGTTGTTTGGGTGGAAAAGGTGCATTTTGTTGCTGGAAGGGTGGTCTTCTATTGAACCCTGGAGGTTGTTGGTTATTACCTCCTTCTCTGAAGTTAGAATTGTTTCTCCAATTAGAGCTATAATTGTTTCCGTAGGAATTGTTTTGCCCTCCGACATAATCAACCTATTCTACCACCATTGCTTCCTGACACTCGCTAGTTTTTTTGTGTTGCTTTCCACATGTGTCGCATCGAATTTGCACTTTCTTGAACTCAGTTTGCATTTGTTCAAACTTTTTGGTGAGTGCTTCTAATTGAGCTGCGACCATAGTGTCGGTATCAACATGATGCATACCCTTTTGGGTGGGTCTGGCCCTCAACGGATTATAAGCAAAAATTTTTGTGGCGGCCTTTTCTAATGCTTGGAATGCCTCTGTTGGGGTTGCTCCTCCGAAGTCTCCTACAACACATTGGTCAATAACTTGCTTGTGTGCTCCACAGATAGCATAGTAGAATGTTTGTAATTGCAGCCATAGGTCCAGACCAAGATGTGGGCATCTTCTCAAAAGGGTCTTGTATCTCTTCCAAGCTGCATGTAGTGATTCATCGTCATCTTGACGGAAACCTGTGATACTTGACCTTAACTTGACAGTTTTGTCGGGTGGAAAGTATTTTAACAAGAATTTCTTGGCCATTTCGGCTCAAGTCATGATGGTGCTAGGAGAAGTGCATATAACCATTCCATGGCGCGGCCACGGAGAGAAAATGGAAAGAGCCTAAGTCTAACAACGTCGTCAGAACAGTTATAGATTTTGAAAGTAGCGCAGATTCGTAAGAAGCAAGCGATATGAGCATTAGGATCCTCATCCGATAGACCATTAAATTGAGCAGAATTTTCTACCAAATGAATGATGCTGGATTTTATTTCAAAGTTGTTGGCTGCAACTACTGGTTGGGCAACACTGGATTCGTAACCGTCAAGGGACGGTTTGGCGTAGTACGTCATGTTCCTTTCTTCTGCGTCCACCATGTTTTTTTTTCTGATTGAGCGTCCTCCCAAGTTTCTCCTGCTATTGCCTCAGCTACAGTTCGTGTTCGTTCTCGCAATCGGTGAAGGAAATGTCGTTCGGGTTTCGAAAATGGTGTGACGATATCAGGATCAGGTGCGGTGTACATTCATTACCTAACAATTAAATGTGATATTTTGCAGGAAAAGGAAAAGAACTAACTATGAACTGAAAAATATTTACTTGTATTTAAGAATTAAAATTTTGGATTAATTGTTGAAACCGTTTCTCTGGTAATGGCGCCAAAAACTTGATTTGCGTGAACTATATATATATATATTTTTGTTGAAGATTTCCACACAAATTTCGGTTTTAAAAGATGGTTTTCACCTAGACTAAACTACACACACAAAGGCAAGTGCACCTGTCGAGTGGTAATATAGTTTTGATAAAACTGGATGTCAATCCATAGACACAGTTTAACGTTTAACCCAAGTTTATAATTTGATTAAGTGATGGATGGGAAAATAATTGTTGTTGAGTTCTTTTCTTATTGAAATGAAAATTATGTTTTTTTTTAATTTCTGAATGACTTAACTGAGAGAAAATGACATTTTTTTAATGGAACAATCATCTTAGTTTGGAATCCGTTTATCAATTATGTCAACATCTCTCATACGGCTAAAGCTTGCTATTATGTTAATGTTCTTTGAAGTGGTTGAATTAAAACCCAATTACAGATTATAACTCCCTAATTATTAAGAAGGAATTCGATGAGTAAATTACACGTCATCCGCTTAATATTAGTTTAGTTAGACAAAAGAGTGTAATTTCTTGACTTATGAAATTCTAAAACAAAATCATATAAATTTTAAGCTTGAGTTATCAATACTCTTAATTAGTATAACTTTTGCTAAAGAAGTAACATAACATTGTTTCATAGTTTTTCCAAACACGATTTAGGGATTGCATGTCTTCATATTTCTTTCACAATCAAGGTTTCAAAGATTCATTCCTAATTCCTAGCTATAACATTTTAACAAAAGATGTTAGGGTTATAAATAAATGTTAGTCTCATAAGTTTTCCAACATGATATGGTTTCTCATTTATAAACCTTGAACTGTTCCATAAACACTTAGACATGCAATTCCATCAAGAGATTAACACAAAATCAGCATTACATTAACATAATACTTTAGCCATAATCAAGAGTTCAACATAGTTAATTAAGCTTCATCAAACTAAGATGATTGAAGAGATGTTTAGCTCATAATGAGCTTACACACAAACATATCACAATTGAAATACATGCACGTCATAGTGAGTTCAAGATGTAACCAAAGCTTCTAGTGGGTGAATGTGAGGACTTCCAAATGGGATTGTGATGATAGAATGAGTCTTCCTTGGCCTCCGAATGATCTCCAAAGCTTAATTCCTGAGTGTGATGTTAGTGAATTTTCTCTCCAAAAGCCAGCCCTCAAAAATGAACCAAAGAGCCCTTTTTATACTATCTGGGAAGTGTGGCACGGCCCCGTGCTGGGACCACGACTTAATCGTTTTTGTTTGTGTCACTTACATACTGTGCATGTACCGGACACGGGGGCATGCCTAGTGGGGCACGGCCCCGTGTTGCTTCTGATGGGGCGACAACAGTACTCGGGTACGGCTCAAAGTTGACCACGAGGGCGTGCCTTGTTGAGGCACGGCCCGTGCTTGGCTGGGTGAGTTTGTCTTCTTCTGCTGGATGAGGGCACAAGGGCGAGCCTGGTGGGGCACGGCCCGTGCTTTGCCTTTTGTCTTGCCTAATTTCTTCTCATTTTTGTCGCTTTTTTACTTGTTTGTTCTTTTTAAGGTTGGATTTCCCTGAAACTCAAATAGAAGCTAAATGAGTGACTAATTTACTCAAAGTATAAAGAAATTCACAATAAATGGGATGAAAATGATGTGAAACATATGTATATTTTAGAGCACATCAAATACCACCTTGGTCGGAATCCTACTTGCAAAACACAACTTCTACCGGTTCTGGAAACTAAGATGGATTTGGGTTTCTAAAGATGACAACTAAAGACTACCTAGTGGACCGCTAATCACTCTCATGGTGTCACCAACTAAGCTACCTAAAGTATACTAAACTCACCAGATGGTTGGATCACCTCTCGGGTATTTCCAACTATGACAATGTACCCTAAAGACAGATCACCTTTCAGTCTCATTATCCACGATACATTCAAGGAATGCACGAGGTAATCTCATGATAACAACTATGATTTGAACTAGCAACTATCACTAGACACCTAATACTAATGTCCTTTCAGACTATTAACACTCGGATTCCTAATGACGAAGACTAGAAAACTAATTCTCACCTCTCGGGTATTGAAATAGGATACACACTCAACTCTAATCAGTAGTCAATTACAACTCCTATGGTCACTACTTCTAGCAAACCACACAACAGTCACAAACCTTAGAATCTATGACCAAGATATGCAAATCAAACCGGTAGACAACCACAATTAGCATACGAGATTATAATCAATTACAAATCAAAGTTAAACATGCATATACATCATACTAATCAACCCAAGATCGTTTACAAAATCAATAAAATCATCGAATGAATCCAAAAACCGATAAAGTTGCAAACTTTAACAAGAAATCATCATTGACCTATGCAGTATTAACAAGTTTAGCCTAGGATCATACTTAGAACAAGAATAACAGAAGCAATCAAGCAATACATGATCCAAAACAAACTAATTTAAAACTAAGTTTAAACCCGAATAATCTAATCTAGACAAACCCAGAATCGAAAGCCTTGATCTTGCTCTTCAATCGAGTCCCAATCTCTCAAAATCGCCCCAAGATGGTCTCTAAACGGCTGGAATTCGATCCCCTTGAATTATGGCATTACAATTTGATTTAAAAGTCGATTAGGGCTTTTTGCGGATTTAAGGGCCTCTTGCGTACCGCGAGAGGTTGGCTTGAGTTCCTCGCGTACCACGAGGAACAAAATAATCGCGGCCGGATTCTGGATTCCTTTTCGTACCGCGAGGGTTTCTTCTGGTTTTCTCGAGTGCCGCGAGAGACCTGGATTTAAATTTTTTCACTTTTTAGCCCTGGACTTCATTCTCGTGCTCGGTTTCTTCGTATATTCACTTGTATTCCATATGAGCACCTGAAAACACAACAAAGACTCAAACTGAACCAAAAATGACCCAAAACAATAACAAAACTAATGGAATAAAGATGTGTGCTTTGCGCTACATCAAACATCCCCACACTTAACCTTTTTCGTCCTCGAAAAAGTCTGCAATGGAATCATAACTGAGATCTAACTTTAACATCAATTAACAATTCACAATTCAATTTACTCACGCGTAAAAAGCAATAATCAGTATTTCTGTCCGATTAAACCCAAGCACCAACTATCTAGCCCCCGTGATGTGTCCTAATTCCAATTTATACAACAATCAATCAAACTATGTGACTCACACTTAGAAGTTAAAACTCTACCTAATCCCGTCTCACGGTCATGTCTAGCCACGGGTTAAACCATATAGATTTGCCCACCACGTTAAACTAAGATTTATAGGTTTTTAGAAATCAATGGAATATGAAATGAATGGATGGAAATGAGCATTAATTTAAGCATAAGAATTTTCGTCTAGAGGCGTGTCAACCAAGTCACTATGGAAGCTAACACATAGACTAGATTTTAAAAGTTTAAGCACATAAATCTCACTTAGGGGTGTATCCTCCAAGTCGTCATCCCAGAGGGTAACACATAAGCAAGACTCAGTTTTCAAACAATTAAGCTCATGAGTATGGACAATATGGATTTATGGAATGGGCGCCACCGAAACTCGGATTTATTCTCATAAAAAGAGAGTGGTGTGCCATGAAAATTTTCAAAAACCTCTAAATATTGGCATAACGTGGTACCTATCACCTTATCTTGACAGTTTCAGTATTACCGACACCCTAAGAAGAGTACCCATAAAATTTCATGATTTTATTGTGTGATTAATCCTAAGTAACACTCACAGGTTATTTAAGCTATTCAAACTACCAAAACATCACTAATTAGACGCGTTTTCTTTTATTATATCATGTAAACACAACAAGTAGATCCAGTTGTACTATCATCTTTCATATATTATGCAAAACTTTTGTTTTCAAATGACATTTTTGAAAAATTTTCAATTTTTTTGTATTTTTGGATTTTTTTTGTAAAAGACACAAACTAGACACTCACATCCCCACACTTGAAAGACACATTGTCCTCAATGTGAAGCAAGACACAACTAAAAATCAAAAGCAAAAATAAACAGGAAGCGACTTAGCCGGTAAGGATAAACACTCAAATGTGCAGCTTCGTTCTTCCTTGTGTGCACCGTATAGCATTTCGGTCGCGGTTGCACACTCTGCTAAGTTGCCTTTACAAAGTAATAGAAGCACCGGTCCCACCCCAAATGGAGACTGAGTACGGACATGACTAACAATACCTGAAAAATAAACCTCACAACAAACCCATAGCATTAAACTGACTCAAATAAAATAAAAGAATCACTGACTCAAACTGACTCTAGATAGAATGCAAGGACACGTACCCGATGTGTGGCAAACATATAGACATGAATGTCACAAGTAAGGTGGGTCATCGGTTACGAACGGTTTCTTGTTTCCCATGGTCATGGTGATGAATAGTGAATGGTTAATGGTAATGGATGATGTAGGTGATGGTGGATGATATGGTAGTGATTATGATAGATGCTAGATGATGATGTTGATGGATGAATGGTGGTGGAATCGGAGATAGATGATAAGTGATGATTATGGTTATGATATGATGGTATAGATGATAAGGTGGCTGATAGCGGGTACGGAAAACGGGTATGGGAAACAAAGGAAACAGGCAAAACCAGGAGGGCCCCGCGTACCGCGAAAGACATGCGGCCACTCCTCGCGTACCGCGAGGAGTTGAAAACCACGCCGGCTTCAACGTTTGTCTCTCGCGTACCGCGAGAGACTTGGGTATTCCCTTCGCGTACCGCGAGGGAGGGTCCAACGCAGAAAGTTTTGAAATTTTTTTCACTTTTGTACTTAGAATATTTTTAGCCTCTTAAAAATCCTTCTTCGCCCAATTTTTTTTAAAACTCGTTCCAATGATAAGAATCAATGTAAAACATACTTGGAACTTCGTTCCCGGTGATTTTCCTCACTGAATCAAGCGCGAATCCCTGCAAGACATGATACATACAAAACACAATACCGAAAAACATCGAAAATGCCATGGACTCAAACAAGTAAAGCATACAAACTCTACATCCCGGGCTCTTGTCCGAGAGTCAAACAAGCCTATCAGGAGGCTTCTCCTTGATCCTAACCGGCACCACCTTCAACCTAAACGGCCTATCGGTCCTTGCTATCAACAATAACCAAACAAACACCGAAATCCCTTGTGGCTATCACCCATATCCTTCCACCACAGCTTATACCTACCTGGTCCAAAGATAACATGTCTCAGATACCCTAACAACTTATCACCCTTAAAATTCCCCACACTTGGGGTTTGCACCATCCTAAAATCATAAGATTCTCTCAAAGTACGTGTCCTATTACGGGGTGGCCTAGACCTAGGGGGACTGGAACTAAGGCTTGGCTCAACACTCACCCTCTCAGAATGCACGACGGTGATGGGAAAAGGTTCAGTAATTTGGTTTTCTAATTGTATGACCCTAACGCTCTCACTAGGATCATCTTGATCCTTCAACTCCTCAGTTATCCCCACACTTGGGGTTTTGCCTGTGACATCCTCTAATTCTGCCATCATCTCCATCAGATCATCAGGCACCTCATCGCCGTATTCGTCCGGCTCATCTAACAATCTCTCCAACTCTACCGCCTAATTAGATGGTTCTTCTAAATTAGGGGCGGGTTCACCAACTTCTAACACTGGATCAGAGTCCTGATGGCAGTCCATGAAGGCATCAAGCATGCACACGGAGTGGCTATGCTCGCCAACATCCTTCACAGACTTTGTGGCATCAAAAGTAACCGACTCATCCCCCCACACGAAGTGTGAGCTTTTCGTCAAAGACATCGATCAATGCCTTGGCGGTGCACAAGAATGGGCGCCCGAGGATGAGTGGGACTCTGTCATTCGCATTCATGTCTAGAATAACGAAGTCCACGGGGAAGACAAATTTTCCTACTTTCACTAGAAGATTTTCCACAATTCCCCGTGGATACTTGACTGAACGATCAGCCAAGGATATGCTCATGCGCGTTGGTTGCGATTCACTAAGGTGTAGCAGTTTATAAATAGAATATGGCATCCGATTGATGATAACACCTAAGTCAGCCAACGTGTGATGCAAAGGCAAACTGCCTAGGAGACATGGGATCATGAAACGACCCGAATCTCCCAGTTTCTCACGTAATTTGTTCTGCACCACCGCAGAGCATTGCTCACTAAGTGAGACATTAGAGCCCTCCTCTAGTTTATTCTTGTTGGAAAGAATATATTTGAGGAACTTGCCATATTTTGGCATACGCTGGAGGGTCTCTATAAGTGGAAGATTGACCTTGAGTTATCTAAACATATCAAGGAAGTGACTGTATTCCCTAGCTTGTTTATGTGGCAGCAAGCGCGCTGGATAGGGAACACGAATCAAGTCAATCTCGGGGGTCTTCATCTCCGCCCCCTTCTTCTTCTCCTCTGCCTTTTCAGCAGGAATATCAACTATAACCTCCTCGTCCACCTACTCCTCGGCCATCTTAGCATCGATCTCGGCGAATCGAGCTCTCCGATCAATCTTCTTGACCTCCTCAGGTGAAGGAATATTATGCTTAATGGAGTGGGAGTCATCCTCTTCAACCTCTTTCTCCTCCACACTCCTAACTGACACGGCCATCACTGAAGCGTGGGAGATTGAAGATGGATCTCCCTGTCGATCTTTCAAGCTCTTAGCGATGTCCTCAACCATGCGTTGCAGATTATGGAATGTCGATTGTTGATTCTTCAAGAGAGTGTCATAGCTGTCCAATCTCTGCCTAGCTTCCCTGTCCCTCTGGACCAGGTGGGCAAGCATCTGTGTTTGGTTCTCAATAAACTCCTCTATATTCTTGGTGTCGACACTGCTTCTCGAGCTAGCTCCTGTATCTCCTCCTACTTGTTGATTATGGCGACCATTAAACCCAGGCGGGTTATTTCCAGATCTCCATCCCGAGCCGAATTAATTGTTATAGTTATTATACCCTCGGTTCTGGTACTGGTTGCCAGCAAAGCTCACCTGCTCTGGATGACTGACGGGCCAGTCCCGGGTGTCGTGTCCTCCCCTGCACACTTCACACCGTTGAGCACTGAGCTTCAGCTCCTTGATCTTGTTAGCCATAGCGGCGAGTGCAACAGCCACGCTAGAATCAGGAGTGACCTGATGCATGCCTCTGGAAGATGAGGTGGATGATCTAGCACTAGGAATGGAAGTCCTAGTAGATAGATACTGCTGCTCGGCTTGAGCGAAGCTCTCGAACATTTTCTCGCACTCAGCTGGCTCGAGTCTCTCCATGATATGGCCTCCCGCAATTGTATTGAACATTTGCTGCTTCTCGAAGGTGAGGCCATTATAGATCTTCTCCACTATCACCCAGTCAGATATACCATGCTGGGGACATCGGCTCAACAGCGTGTTGAACCGCTCCCAGGCCATGTGATAAGGCTCGCCGGGATCCATCCGGAAGGAGTGGATTTGATCCCTTAGGCGAGCAGCCCTAGAAGGTGGATAGTACTTCTTGTAGAACTTGGGTTGAAGATCCTCCCAAGTGGTAATAGAGTTATCCGGGAGGGTGTCAAGCCAAGTAGATGCACGCCCAGAGAGTGAGAATGGAAAAGGATGCATGTAGATTGCGTCCTTGAACACACCCGTGATATGAAAGGTATCACATATATGAATGAAACAGGAAAAGTGTCCGAGTGCATCCTCATCATCGAGGCCATGAACGTGAGTGGCATGAGTTATCATGCTCATGACATGTGACGGGATCTGCCAAGAATTTGTATTAGGAATAGCGGGGTGAAAGATCGAGGATCTTGCCCTGGTGACCCAATCACTGGCCCTCTGTTGTACAGTACGCCTCGCTGGTGGATCAACGTCGCCCATTTTAGGAAATGGAATTGGGCTAGTAGGACTTACCTGGTTGTTGCACAATGCTTTCAAACGCTCCCGAAAGTCGCGGGTGCGCTCGTGAAGCCCTCGTTTAGGCTCTAGGAAAGCTGAATAAGGTGGTAATCCCTGTGAACGAGTATTGTGCATACACAGAAAGACACAAGATAGAAAGAAACAGAAAGACTCAAAGAACAAAAAGACTCTATCCTAGATTAGACACACAAATAGCACATATGATAAGCACACGAGACAGACTCAAAAGAACTAAAATAAAACCAAAAATCATAGTCAAAGTCAATATTGATATTGCCAAGTCTCCATGGCAACGGCGCCAAAAACTTGATGTCGTCGAGACGGTCTATATAAAACCTAACAAAACCTAACCTAGACTCCTAAGTAATAAATGTAGTATCTTCGACTAAACCGCACTGACAGGCAAGTGTACCTATCGAGTGTAGCACAGCTTAATGGTAAACCAGAATATCTAACCCTAGAGACACTACTATAACTATATTAAACTCTGACTCGGACTAAAGATTGAATTGGTTTGGGGGGTTGACTACACTACTTATTTAACTAATGAATGAAGAAAACAAGATCAAATCAAGCTATCAAAAGAAAGAACTAAGGAGATAACAAGATATGGGAAGAATACCACCTAGGTCGAAATCCTACTTGCAAAGCACAACTTCTACCGGTTCTGGAAACTAAGATGGATCTGGGTTTCTAAAAATGACAACTAAAGACTACCTAGTGGATCCCTAATCACTCTCAGGGTGTCACCAACTAAGCTACCTAAAGTGTACTAAACTCACCAGATGGTTGGATCACCTCTCGAGCATTTCCAACTATGACAATGTACCCTAAATACAAATCACCTTTCAGTCTCATTGTCCACGATACATTCAAGGAATGCACGAGGTAATCTCAGGATAACAACTATGATTTGAACTAGCAACTATCACTAGACACCTAATACTAACGTCCTTTCAGACTGTTAACACTCGGATTCCTAATGACGAAGACTAAACAACTAATTCTCACCTCTCGGGTATTGAAATAGGATACACAGTCAACTCTAATCAGTAGTCAGTTACAACTCCTATGGTCACTACGTGTAGCAAACCACACAACAGTCACAAACCTTAGAATCTATGAACAAGATATGCAAATCAAACTGGCAGACAACCACAATTAGCGTACTGGATTATAATCAATTGCAAATCAAAGTTAAACATGCATATACATCATACTAATCAACCCAAGATCGTTTACAAAATCAATTAAATCATCGAACGAATCCAAAAACCGATAAAATTGCAAACTTTAACAAGCAAAAACTGATAAAGAGATCTGGATTTCAGCTTTTTCACTTTTTAACCCTGGACTTCATTCTCGTGCTCGGTTTCTTCGTATATTCACTTGTATTCCATATGAGCACCTGAAAACACAACAAAGACTCAAACCAAACAAAAACGACTCAAAACAATAATAAAACTAATCTAAACCGTACGAAAACAATGGAATAAAGATGTGTGCTTTGCACTACATCAATAACATCGAAAGCTAAGATGAAGTATTCTAAAGTGTTGAACACTATTACAAGTACTAACATAAACTAGTACAATGTTCTAGAACCATATAAGTAAAAAATGTCTTGAGGTTTGACAATCATGTCTCTTCGGCTTTTAAGGTTTAATCCAAATGACTAGCCTATTCCAACCGTGTCGTTGCTATGTAACACCTGAAAAACATGTTAAAGTATGTTAACATAAAGTTGGTGAGTTCACAAGTTTAAATGTCACAATAGAAGTTCATTTTCTTGGAAAAACTTATAAAATGTACCCTTAGGATTTTGTAAAACATTCTAATATGATTGGATAATATGATTGGAATTCTAGTAGGACATTCCCTTAAAATATTTGTAAAACGTTTCGTTGAATGATATGATTGGAATTCCCGTAGGGCATTCCTTTAAAATATTTGTAAAACGTTTTCGTTGAATAATATTATTGGAATTCCCGTAGGACATTCCTTTAAAATATTTGTAAAGCGTTTTGTCAAAAAGCATGATAAACACATGTTTAATAATCTTGTTGAGCTTATTGTCGAAAATCACGATGGAAATGTTTATAAAGCTTTTGGTAAACTAGTAATTGAGATGTCATAAAAAGTAATGAACGAGTCCTGAGGTGATCTATTGTTGTCTAGCTAGGAATCACAAAAGTGATGCAGTTTCCATGAGCGCGTAACCAACCCTAGATGATTCTTGATATTTGCCCCACCAACGTTCCATCACAAACATTGAAGTGAAATTTTCGGATAATATGCATCCATTAAATCAATAGTTGACGCGACCGACTGGTGAATGGGAGTGTCAACCCAATAGTACTATTCATATATTCCTAGGCTAAGTCCATAGCTAATGGTTATAGTGAGTTCTTGGGGACTTTTCATGTGATGTTTGTAAACCCATGTAACCCATTAGAGATTGAAATACCTTGTTAGCATATGAAAACCATGCATTTTTTTGTAAACTTTATATGATTTGAAAACATTGTATCCTCTTGAAAAACTTGTATGTTTTTGAAAACTTTATATGATTTTGTAAAACGGATACACTTTTGTAAAACTGGTTTTTCCTTTTTTTATTTCATTTGTTATACAATTAAACTTTAACTAGTAATTTACCCGGCGCGTTGCTGCCGTCGTGCGCCACGACATGTTAAACAAAGGAGGCTAAATGGCTTCGAACTTTATAAAAAAAAAGATGAAATGTAAACCGTTAAATAAATTAAAGTCTACGATAAGTAATAAAACAACGAACACCAAACAGCTTCGAAACTTTATAGGTAAAAAAAATAAGCTAAACCGTTAAACAAATCAAAGTCTTTGAAGAGACACGTGCATTGCGGCGCGTTAATTCACACGTAGCGGCACGTTAAAACACACAATACATAAAAAAGTAAACATTTAATAGAGCGTTGATAATATTAAAGATATATAGAAAAACGAAATTGTTAAAAAAATTGCCGTGTACGAAATAAATAAACGCATTCGAAAGTTTATATAAAAAAACCGTTACGCAAACCTACACGTTTCAGCGAAATAGTTAGTAACCTTAAAAAAAAGTTTATACATAGAAAAAATAAAAAACAAACCTTAACGAAGCTGTTAAAAAATGACGGAGTTAAAAAAATTAATACCAACGTTGGATGTAAGTGCTTAGACAACTTGTACAATATTACGCACAACTCCGTTTTGAACAAGACTTGCATCGAATCGTAGATAAAAGTTAGTGTGACGCAATGGTATATTTGGAATTTTACAAAACTTTATATTTTAAACGCTGCAAACGGAAAATAGTGTTTTATAAAAGATGATAAAAAAGAAATTTAATATTTTAGAGAGAAAGAAAAATTTAATATTTTAAAGTGAGAGATAGTTGTGTAACTGGCGTATAGAACACTTCCTACAATGTGTAGAAACACTTTGCTACATGCAAATTGTAAGTAGATTTTTTTAGCTTTCCTATTTAATTTTCCTATTTAATTTTCTTTTTCTAACCGTATAAAAAAAAGTTTATATTTCTAATTCATAGTTTTTTTTATAAATATGAATTTATTTATTTTTTGGTATTGAATCTGTTTAAAAAAATTATTTTATCTACGTTTTGATATTCAGAACCGATCCGCCGTAACACGCGATAGCTTTCATTTTTCTTAACATTCATTTTTACAAAGGACGTGACTTTTTCATAATTTGTGAATATACCACCGCAACGTGTTTTTTATTACGTTTCGATGTTCAAAACTAAAACGCGCGGTAAACGTTCACTAGTTTAATATTATTTTTAGTTAAATAAACATTATATTATGCAAATTTTAGATAGGGCTGTAAACGAACCGAATCGAGCGAAGCCTTGTTCGTGTTCGTTTAACATTTAACTTGTTCGTGAACGGTTCACGAACACTAACCGGACGAAATTATATGTCCGTGTTCGTTCATTAAGGAAATGTATGTGTTCATGAACGGTTCACGAACGGAACCGAACGAAGGCTTGTTTGAGACTTTTGATGTCAACCCTAATGTCTTCTGAAATAAACATTTAATAAGATCATTTTAATATCAAGTATTATGTGCATGTATCGAACTTAGTTTACTTAGCTAATTTTTAGGGTAAAAATAACATAAAAAGTAAAAAATATAAAAAGTTTAGATAAAATAAAATAGAAATATACAAAAGTCTTTAATGAACAACATAAACAAACAAACACGAACGTAAACGAACGGATGTAAATAAACGAACGTTCACAAACACGTTACCGAACGTTTACAACACAAATGAACGAACGAGACATTTGTTCATGTACCTTCATTTAGTTAATCGGACGAAATTTCTTGTTCATGTTCGTTCATTTATTAAACAAACGAACTTCCCGACGAACGGTTCATGAACTGTTCGCTGAACGTTCGGTTCATTTACCGCCCTACGTATATATAATATGGGTTAAGATATGGTAAAAGGAGTTTAAAAATAAAAAGGGTAACAAGGATTCTGGGCTTGACATGTGTCCTTTTATTGATTTTGAAAGGAGGGCATATTGGTCATTGTATTAGTCAGGTCTGGTTATTATGTCTAATGTCAGGTCATTGTGTCAAATATATATCATCATTGTGTTATATGTATTCATCATTGTGTTTTACGTTTTAGACAATTTTATTGTCAAATACGTCAGGTCATTGTGTCTAATATCAGGTATGTTCATTGTGTCTAATGTTAGGTCATTGTGTCAAATATTTTTCATCATTGTGTTTTACGTTTTCAATAACTTCGTGTTATTTTTGTCACTGTTTTTTATGCCTTATATATAACACAGTGATGAAAAATATTTGACACAATGTCCTGAAATTAGACACAATGACCTGAAATTAGACACAATGACCTGACATTAGAAAAATATTTAACACTAGGCACAATGATGAGAAATATTTCGACATAATAATTTGACATTAGACATAATGACCTGACATTAGACATAATGACCTGACATTAGACATAATGACGAACAATAATCACAATCTGAAAAACTGATTTTTTTTTTCGTTTTTGTATATAAGAACAATATACACGTTTTGAAGATAAAAAATGATCGTTTTCATCATTGTGTTTTACGTATTAGATAATTTTGTGTTATTTTTGTCACTGTTTGTTATGTATTATATATAACACAGTGATGAAAAATATTTGACACAATGACCTGACGTTAGACACAACGGCCTGACATTAGAAAAATATTTGGCATTAGACACAATGATGAAAAATATTTGACACAATTACTTACATTAGACACAATGACGAACAATAATCACAATGAGCTGGAAAACATAATGTTTTTTTGTTTTTTTTATATAACGATACTATACTCGTTTTAAAGATAAAAAATGCTCGTTTTTATGGTATAATTTTTTTTATCGTTCAATAAAAGATGGGAAACTTGATAACAAAAAGTCAACAAATTTGATCTCAATAATTAAATCATTATAAATTTGATCTACAATTTGATTTAATAGCCGTAAATCTTTCTCACACCTTTTTACTTTAAAAACCATTTTTTACTTTAAAATCCCTTTTATTTAAACTTTTTCTGGTATAATATTAAAATTAGAATATGTAAAAGTCAGGTTAAAACTAATTGATTCTTGTTCCATCCTGCCCCCTTTGTTTGTGTGAAATTACTTTTATTGCCGGTCCAAGTTGTATCACACCATTGAAGCCAAACAACACGAGTCTTGTAACTTCTTACACACTAATCATCCTCATCCTGTTGCTTCCACCCCACCCCCTTCTCCTAATCATTACATCAACCAAATTTCTACATTTCCAACCCCCCCTCTCCCCTTCCCCAGATCGATAATTGAAGCCGATCATCCAACTGTTTGATTGTCTCTCACCCAGCTGCATCATGGATTCGTTTGCCCTCATAGATTTACAAGCTACTGTTCTATCATCCTTTTGAAGTAAGTTCTTTGTCAATTCAAGCTCAATTGTATCTTCAAACATGTTATTTGTGTTGGGGTTTTTTATTTTACTCATTTGGGATCAAAACTATGTAGTTTGTAACTTTGTGTGTACTTAATGTGATCTTCTTGTATTGCTTAAAGACTTGTGTGGCTAAGAATAAGAGGCATTTGTTGAAGGGTTTGTAACTTTATATGCAAAAAAGTTTGGATTTTCAATTGATGGTTTTTAAAATTTTGAAAGAAATTCTGTAATGAAACTCGTATATATATGATTTATTTGAAATTTGAAATTCCCAGTTGTTGCTGTCTTTATTTTTTGTTCAACCAGAAAGCAGATGTTGAGATATATCAATGCAAAACACCTGTCACTTATCATGCCTTTCTTGTGATATTACTCATACTTTATTGGACTCGTATGCTATTAACATTTAAAGGGTATTTGATTCAATAATGAAATGTAGTTTGTAGTGCCATGCTAACAGTTTTTTTACATCGAGCTCGTGATTAACCTATTTCTTTTTAGCTGAACATTAATGAGGGTTGCTGCTACTCTGTGACTAGTTCAGTGGTAATAAATTTCAAATTTTATCTGTCAGCTAAAACCATCTTCAAACCGAAATTAAGTTATTTCTTGGTTGTGGCTCTGATTCTGTATGAACACTAAAATATACGCATACCCGTGTCCAAATTGCACTTTCGTAATCTATTTTTCTGTTTTTTTGTGTATAGAATCGATGGTGAAGAGCATCATCATCCAAACTAATATTGGGCTGGCTGATATATAAGAGATTTAATATAATATGGGATGCTTTGTATCAACCCCGAAGGATACAGGTGGGAAAAGAAGGCGGCCAGGAAACATTGGTGAAGTGGCGGTTTTTGTTCCTGGTTTAAGGATTCCAAAACCTGTGGATTTTTCTGAGTCACTTGGTGACCATTTGAGCAAAAGTTTAGTGGAACGGATTTCTGTTCTTCGGACACGTATAGTTGTTATGGCAGGACAAGAAGCACCATCTATCACAAGAACACGGAGGAGAAATGCTACCCAACATGGTTACTCTTAAAAATATTTTTAGTAGTTAAGACTTAAGAGTAGTAATGTTATATTTATGTTTTTTTAACTTCTTGTTTTTCAGGAGGCTCAACTTTAGGAGATCTTCTGCAAGCTCTTGAAGATTATTTACCAGTCCTTCTAGGACTGGTTAAAGATGGTAAATCATGATCTAATATACTTGTTAGTTTATGTTATCTTTTCATATGATTCAAGATTTTTTCTTGATCGCTATGCAGGAAGCCCGTTACAACATAAAGTACAATTTATGTGGATAAACCAAGAGGATGATTCAGAGGTAAGGCAACAATATAAGGGGGCTGTTTAGATGTGTGTTTTGAAAGTAATTATGTGATATCAAATAGTCAGAATCAGATAGTTGGCCGTAATATTACCGGGTTGTAGGAGGTATTGTTTAGCTGTGCTTATGTTGTTTGAAACTGTAATAATAAGATAATTTGATGTTAGAGGATTTGGCTAATTTTCATAGTTTTAAGAGTTGTTAGGTAAAATGACCAAAAGAACACCTTTTTTTTGTGAATAAAGGGAAACTTTTGTGAAATGAGAGTAAAAGTCTGTCAAATTTGGTTGAAGGAAGGGGTGGCACCTTAGAAAGCGAGTTTTTGTTACAGCCGTTATGAAACGGATTATTTGACCCCTAAATGATCAGATAATCAGAAACAGAATATGTTTGTCTAAATATGAAAAAAAACTGATTATTATGATTTCTTAGTTGTGACTTCAAGTCACAATAATCAGATTTAAGTTCTGTATCAGAAGTTAATCTTTTTGAAGTGTAACAATGTCTTATATATACTTATTATTATAATTTCCAGGAAACAGGGATGTATAGTGTTTGGTATGAAGTATTATCTGTTTTGCATTTGATGACAGCTTTATCACTGTCACAAGCAAACCTGTTGATTCTCCCGAGAACGTCCACAGATGGTTATTTGCCTAAAGTATCAGAAGGTTGGTGGTCTTAACTCTTATATCAGATGAAAAGATAGCTTATTTTATATTCATGATTCTCAAAATGGTTCATGTTTCTACATCCACATGTTTGCTACATAAGCATTAACCAAAAAGTCATATTGTCACTAAAACAGTTTTGGAGATATTAAAAATGGAAATGCTTAATGATGCAAGTTAATTCTGTTAATATCAGCACCCCAAAAAGGCTATCTGAAGTAATATAATCGAACAGATCATTGTGGGTAGACACTTCATCAAGAATCATCATCCTGGAACTGGATATGTCTATAATTGGAGGGTATAGATTTGTGGATCACACTTAGTCTTGAACAATTTGTAAACTTGTGCATTTGGAAAAGAAATATACTGAGAGTGGACACAGTAAAATAGAATACTTAGAGGGTTTGCCATGAAATGAGCTTAGTAAAACAGGAGTTGTAAGTAAGCATTCAGGTTATAATTGTGTCATTGAATGTTTTATGTTCGACTTTGCTTTCACTAGACCAGATGTGTGTCTTCTTACACTATCTAGAAGTTTTATGTCAAAAGAATAAGGAAAAAAATAAAAGAACAGGAAGAGAATTAAGTGTTTCTCAAAGCAATGCAACAAAAAGTCAGACTCATAATCTTGTTAGCTAGAGGTGGTGATATTGACCCACTTATGAATGATTGATTTGGGCTATGTTTGGGGAGCGGGTCAAATGCGTCAAACGGGTTAAAAGTCATCAAAAGTCCATTTTTATTGCATACATCCTTCAAACCCTTTTATTCAAATACTTGAATTATTATCATAATTGTATTGTTTTGTATTCGTAATTAGCACATTAAATAGTTATAGGAATTTAGAAAAATGGGCAAACTGTTTGTTGTTCACCAACCTGACCCGGCCTGTTTCAATCTGTCCAGTTTTGACCCATTGCTTAATCTACTCATTGTGCCATCTATCATGATGCTAACATCTGCTTAATATCTTTTCTATTTGGAAATGTCAGCTGGTATCAAAGTGTTCCATATGCTTCTTATAGTCGCTATAGTGAAGACTATGCAACACATAGTGTCATGTAATCCTTTGACTTTGATGGTAATCTGGATTGATAATCATTGGTGTTATTAAAATGCATATTGGATAATATATTTAATGCTTATAAATCAATGAGGGAGAATGGTATGTTTGTGTATATCAAATAAAAGTCAATGGAGCAGGGCCAAATGACATTTTTTAATTTGTAGTGTTTAGTAATTATGATCACCATGAATACATGTTACATGTTTCACATTATTTGTATAATGTATTTATTTATATTTCAGAATATGTATTTTACATGATAACTATATAAACTATATAATAATTTATCCATTTCTTAAATATCTTACAGAAATTGATCATCTAAGAACTTGGTAACTATTTGTTTGATGGCCAAATCCAACTCTTTGTATCTGATTAACTTTTAGATAAATGCATAGATGCCTTCTTGTAAGCTGTAACCAGTAACTGCATCCTTAAATTGGTAAGTTTATTACCTACCATTGCTTGTATGCACATTAAGAGGGTGTTTGGATGTGCTTTTTGACAGTGAATTATGTGATATTTAATATATAATTAGTTGTAGTAAAACAGATTATAGAGCAGAATCTGTTTATCAAAACATTAAAAACTAATTATTGTGACTTCAGATTACAAAAATCCGATAATCATTTCCTAAGAACTGTAACTTATTTTTATGGCACTCCGTTCCTGAAATCTTATGATACTTTCTACTACAAAATGTAAGAATTGATGCAATTCTATGGAGAATCAATATATCTTTACTCCTAAAATTTTCATGCTACACAGCTGGATCTTAATTCTTAAAGACTTTGTATTAGTGAGGGTTTTAGCATGTTTGTTATTACTAAAATTATTATTTAGTTTACTTTTTTCTTTGCTCATAGGGTGTTTTCTACCTGTACAAGGAGATTGATAATCTTATTCCTATTACAAACTATATGGTAAACATCAGGGGTTACAATAATAGGTTCTTAAGATTCTCGTTTTTATTAATGGATTCTTAAGATTATTATTCCTTTATGCATTTTCTGATGAATATCGGGTGTTTAGTCCTGTTTTACATGAAATCTGGAATTTTCTTTAACATACAGAAAGCAGGAGATCTGCAATTGATATTTTGTTAAAGGCAGCTGGATACCTCGATTGTGCAGTAAGACACATACTTCCACAGTTGCCTTCTGAACACAGGTTCATAGATTTCTAAATTCTAGTCTCTTATTTAGTGTCATGTGTGCTTTATAGGAATTTAATTTTTATAAAATATTTGGTTTTCTTTTAGGAGAGACTTGCCAGTGGATCTTGCTGAAGGAGTTTTGAGAGCACTCTGCCTTCAAGCAATAGGACAGGTATTGTTGCAAACAACGTTTCTTCTGATAGAGCTTTTCACATCCTTAAAACCATCTGTTGTAAATTTACCGGAGGTGAAAATGTTGACCCATTAGGAATGGGTCAGTCTGGGTTATATTTTATCTCAAACGGGTCACGTAATTTATTATTTTTACCTGAAGTTTGGATTAATTTTTTATTCTTTTTTATCTCAAATGGGTTAAGTAGTTTATTTTTACCAAAAAGTCTGGGTTGTTTTTATTAGATCTCAAAAGGTCATAATTTTTTGACCCAAACTGGTCAATCTGGGTAGTGTTTTCTGCATTTTGAATACACTTTTGGCGACCTTCGACTTGTTATGTACCTATTGCTTTAACTGTGAGTCTGTGATACATAAGGTGGTTATTTAACCGCATAATCCATTCCCTCTCTTCCATTATATCCGGCCCAGCACTACATGCAAGGCTTACGCAGTTCTCGCGGTTCTCTACTTAAAGTTAGTTCTATATATGAACGCACCTCTATATAGACGTGTGTGTTTGTTGTTCTTCATGCTCTAAACTTGATAGGCTTGCATTTGTAAGAACAATATTTTTAATTAATCCGAGTCACCTTTTAGTTGTTTTAAGCTGAACTAGGAAGTTACGCTTTCAAATGGCCATTTATGCGTCAAGGTCTTTAAGAAACATGCACTGTTATTTCATAACCATTGTTGTCACGACATATAATATGGTGAGGTTTAATTTTTCTTCTTCTTTTATATGCATATATTTATTTATTGTATGTGCAAATATGCAATAAATTGATGTCTATAGCCGTAAGACATGCTTTGATATATGTAACCATGAAGTAAAAAACCAACGGTCTTGTTCTCATGACCAGTTGGGTTTATAAAAGTGTTGATTCGTTTATATGATGATTATAACTACGTCTTTGTTAGGTTTTTTAGGTGTCATGAGGATAGATGATGCTTGTTTGATGTTTTCATAAAGAATTAAGCAAACAAGATATTGTTCATCAAACTATTTGTATTGATATTTCACATCAAAATGAGGTTCTAAGATCATTTTCTTGATACTTCTCTGAACGATTATTAGCTCCTCTTATTGGAGTGAGATGGTATTAACAAGATATTTAATTTGTAAAATGCATAATTGAGACTGTCTGAAGAAATGTTTGTCGTGAGTTAGAAATAATATATAATTAGTTGTACTTCTGGCAAACTTAATTGGGAAAAAGATGTATTCTGTTGAATAATTCATGGGGTATTTATAATGTTTAACAAAGTGGGCATGGGAGATCTGTAATTATGTATGCACCAACACGAGGAGGGGTTCATGATTTGTAATATTAGTTTTTAGGTTCCATAACAATAGTATCTGTTCTGAAATAGGTTAAATATTATGTGATATGTAATCTCATGTAGTACATTGAAGTGAAATATGGGTGGGTCGGATAGCAGGTGAAAATGGGTAACTATTTAATGCTCGTCAAAATAGGTCGAGTGGACCCTCGAAAAACACTTTTTGTCACTTTTCTTGAACTTCATAAATATATAGTGCTCTAAATATGATTACCAAATCTATGCTATTACATAAGTAATATAACTTTATCAATAAAACGATTTAGGAGTTTTTTATACATTTTGATACACCATGGATGACTTTTGACCATTCTATCCATTTAACTGGTTTCCTCTTCGATTAAATCCTTTGGCTGAACCTATTTGACCTGTTAGAGATAGAACCTAACCCAATTGACTCGTTAGAGATAGAACCTAACCCAATTGACCCATTTATGTAGAAACGGGTCAAGTTTGCCACCTGTAGTAGCAAATATATACAACATTATAACCTGAAGACAACTGATGAGTTTTTATATGTTGAGTTGTAATCAGAGTGTCGACATACAACTTGGGCTTGCAATCGATAGTACCAAAGCTACACTTGCAGTGAAACGAAGGCTTGCTTGTGAGATGGTCAAGTATTGGCAGCAGGTAATTAGTTATTCTTCATAATTTTGATAGTATAGTCAGTTATTAGTGAAGAATGTATTGATTTTTGTATACTAACAATTGAGATTCCATGCCATATGTTCCATGCCTTGCTTGAAATTCTTACAAGGTTTAGCTATTGTTATAAAAACTTCATCATACCATTTTAGACATGATATTATTCATCAATTGTTTTTAGGCTATTGACTTAATTCTCTTATTAGATTAAAATGTGGTAGACACAGACGTCAATGTTAGCTTTTTCACTATTTTAACTTTTATGCAGGCCCAAGATAATATTACAAACCTTCCACTAGCAAATGGTTGGGGTGAGAAACACCGGTTGTATGTCAAGTGGAAATATATCGAAGCCAAGGTACATTTTCTATTTACTTCCTATTTTTGTACTTATAGCTTGAACTAAAGAAAGGCTGCATAGTAATTTAAATATAATGTATTAAAAGTTAGAGCATAGACGCGTGTCATGTGCAATTTGCTACAAAATCTATACTATATAATAAATAAAGGTTTTGATGTGACACTTGTCACTCTCTCATGCATCCTCAAGTTTCTTTTCCCGCCTCTCTCCTATTAATTATACAAATTTCCTTAATTGTTTTTTTATAATTTTTTGTTTCCCGCCTCTCTCTCCTATTAAATAATAATGACTTCTACAATTCTTTTTAGAACAATTTTTATGAATATGTAATATGTAAATCTTTATTACTAAGTATATATAACATTGCATTTGTTTAACACGTGTAATACATCGGGTTTCTAAAGTTTAATATTAATTAACATTTATCAGTTACATAAAAATTAATACTCAACTAAAAATATATTTTAAAAATTAACTTAACATAATTTATAATTGTCACGTAAAATTTTATTCAACTCGTGTAATACACGAGTTTTTAAAAACATAATTTTTTTTATTACCAAGTATATTACATTACATTTATTCAGCCCGTGTAATACACGGGATTCTAACCTAGTACAATTAATATTTTCATGGACTTTATTAAATGTTTATAATTTGTTATGAATCTTAGGTAATCAACTGATTTTGCAGCCTGTTGGCTATATAGAGAAAAGATCCATTACATATTGGCTCTTACATGTTCCCTTATTTCTTTAACAAATAATTGCATGCCTTATAATTCAGTTTATGAAAAAAAATTTATACAATTTGTAGGCAGCAGCGTATTATTATCATGGATTGATTCTTGACGAAGGTAACACTGAAAAATCACATGGAATGGCTGTGTCTGCTTTACAAGCAGCAGATGAGTATCTGAAAGAAAGCAAAAAGGCATGTGAAGCTTTCAATACAGCAGTTCCAATCTCAAGGTATAATTTCTTCTTAGCATGTGAAAATATTAAATGTTAATAGAAATTAGTATGTCAAAAGTTACGAATTTAGGGAATTTTTAACTGACCCATTTTTTTTCTAAGCTAGTTTCTTTAATTTTACCAGTTTGACCCGTTAGTGATAAAACATAACCCTAAGTGATCGTCTGATCCAATCATAAGTAAACGGGTCGAAATTGCCACCTCTAAGGCATGGATACATAAGTTTTGGTTTTCCACTTCAGCACAAACTTTTCATGCACAAGGACTCGAATCCCATTTTGTGAACTAATTAGTCGATATTATTCTGTTATATCTATTTATAACACAATTTCCTAAAAATATTTCATTTGCAGGAGCTTGTTATGTGTTTGTTTATGTCGCAATCAATAAAATTTGTGGTTTCTTCACTGTTTTTATTGTTCATAGTTTAGAAAGTCTGGAGTTATTACTGAGATAAAATAATTAAGCGTTATTTTCGAATCTTACTTTCTACATTTTGATGCAGAACTCCACCTCTATGGGGAACTATGAAATATCTCTCTGAAAAAATACCGAAAGACACTGCTAGCAAGGTTCGCATCAACCGGGATTTATATACTTATGAAAAGTAAGTCCACACACACACACACACACATATATGTAGTCAAAGGCGCGCACCCAGGCGCAGCGCAGCAAAAAAGCCTTGCGTCCATCAAGACGCAGAGGCACATAAAAACTTCAAAAAGCTGGCCAAAATCTAAAAAAAAAAGAAACTGTGATGTGTGAACCACCTTAAACTAGTCTAAACAGTCTAGATAGTCTAAAACAGCTAAACTCCCAGCGTAAAACATGTCTAAAATAACTAAAAATGGCTTGGAATACATGTGTGGCTTGCTCGTCTCAGGCGTACACTTTTTAAGCGCTTTGCACAATAAATATGTATAAAACACATCGATCACTCAATTTTAAATATTAAATATATATATAGGGGACAGATATATCAGAATATTCTCAATAAATATGTATAAACACATTTCCCATGTGGTAACAACTATTTAATGCAAACCAGAATTTCAATGATAATTTCTGAAATTTATGGGTTGACCATCGATCACTCAATTTAAGTATTATATAACTTTTTACACAAGTCGAGAATATATATAAAGAATAATGCCACTGCCATTTTGCAATATGAGGCATGCTAACATAGAGGTGGCAATTTGGACCCATTTACTTGTGAACGGGTTGATTTGGTTTGTGTTTTCTATCAAACGGGTCACATGGGTCAAATAAAAAGGATTAGCAAAAAGAGGTAGGCGTCAACTCCCTGATGTCGACTCCTCATGGAACGATGAACATGTCAACAAGGGGCAAAATGGGAACAACAAAGATTAAGAACAAATGCAACATCATGTGTTTTGATGCTGTGAAGCTTGACATCCAAAACATGGATCATATTGCTGTAACTTGAACATTTTTTATGTATCATCTTGTTGGCGAGTTTGTTCAAAAGAGTGATCAATCGACAATCGTTCATAAGAACAATTATGTATACTATAAATACACCAAGTCTTTAATATGAAATATGAAACTTGTACAATGTTGAGATATTTGTGGAAGGCCAAAACCTTTTTGTGTTTTAGATGTGTAAAGTATCATATATTGTATTATGGTGTCATTGAATCTATTCTGAAATTAATTCAAACTTTTCTGCTTAAGAAAATATTAATGTCTTGGTGGCAATTCGAAGATATAATACCTAAGGGCTTCTTCAATACTAGGGGTGTAAACGAGCCAAACCGGTTCACGAGCTATTCGAGATCGGCTCATTAAAAGCTTGAATCGAGTCGAGCTTAAACGAGCTCGAACCTAAAAATAAGCTTGTTTAATAAACAAGCCCGAGCTCAAGCTTCACTTATCGAGCTGGAGCCGGCTCGCTATTATTTATATATATTTTTAATTAATATGTTAATTATATATTTATAAAATAATAATTAGGATATATAAAATTATGAAAAAAAAACTAACTAAATAATAAATAGAGTAAATTACTAACCATTTGATTGAAATCAAGGTTTTTGATACATTTTCTTGGCCTTAACTTCCAGATCTTAATATTTCATATAACTCTTATCTTGATCATCAGATTGGAAGCATTTTCTTGGCCAGATTCAAGTGCTTGTTCTGATATAATAAAGTTATCATTGTTCTTACTGGCAATAAGTATCAATTGGTTTTCTGTAACACCTCGAAAATTCCCTATAAATTAAAGGACTAAACTTGCCAAGTTTCAAAGTTAAAGGTGCATTTTGGAAATAATCAAAGTCCAAGGACTTAAAATAAAAATTCTGAAAATCAAAGGGGTAGCGGACCGCTACCCAGGGCCTTAGCGGTCCGCTACGTGTTGGCTAAGGAAAGCCGCAGGAAATGACACGTGCCCATGTGACTCACCGATCAGAAATTGACGCGTGGAATGGGTGACGGACCGCTAGCCAGATCTTAACGGTGCGCTACATGTGCGGAAGCCAAATAGGCCGCCTCAAGGGGTGGCGGACCGCCACGACCAAGCGTAGCGGTCCGCTACGGGTGGAAATTTTGCCTTATAAATAGATCAACGATCTTGAGGCATTACACACACTCCGCACTCTCATTTTCACACACAAACACTCTGGTGTTCGATCCCGAGCCGCGGTTCGCGGCGAGAGTCCGGTTTTCAGCGTTTCGATTCCAAATTTTCGTAGATAATACCGAGGTAAGATTCCGACCTCCCATTAAGCTTTGGTTATACATCATTAAGATATAATTGTATACTTAAGTAATGTCATTACTTATCTAGGAGCTCTGCCCGAGGTGTTTACCACATTACGGATTAATAAGCCGAAATACTGCCAAGGTGAGTTCTTAAAATATGATGCATGAATCCAATCATGACCTTGTCTGGCATGATTGATTTATAAAAATTTTGAATATCTTGAAATGATTGTACCGATGGTTTATATATAATGTATTCTAAGAGCTTATTGTATTTCACTTGTCCGTGTAACAACATGTTGGACAGAACTCGTGGAACGGTCTTTGGTTATATATATACTGATGATTGTTCATAGTTATCTATGAATTTGGGGGTAGAACGCCATGGATGTGTTCTAAATACTTTGACGGGTCATTTTAATAAACTATTTTAGTTTATGAATTCACCAGCTTTGTGCTGACCAATGTTTTATCAAATGTTTTTTACCGCATCACATGTAGTCATTAGACAAGGCATTCCAGGACTAGATGATTAACGATCCAGATGATGGGCATGCCAGGAACTATAAATCCCGAATGATATGTTCTTTGTTAGGAACAAATGATATAAATTTTATGAGAACATGATGTAAACATTGTTTTAATGTTTAAATAAAAGTTGATTGTTTTAGTCTTTCGCTGTGTGTTTTTTATATCAACATCACAGTAACTAGAAGGCGACCTTCTGACCGGTATGTAGTTATCTGACAAACGGAATGTTCTGTCTAGAAAAGGGCGGTGTATAAATCTCTCCTATTGTAATACCCCGAAAATGTTTATGACGCTCGACCTCGTAATCATAAACGAGTACAATGAGTACTCGAAACTTGAGATTTAAACAAGCTTTTAGTGTAATAAGAGACTGTTTAATAATAATAATAATAATAATAATAATAATAATAATAATAATAAAATATTATTATTTTTGAAACTTGCTCCGTTTTTAATGAAACTTAGGTCGACTCGTATAGAAAAATAAGCTCATCCCAACGACATATTCGTAATTTTATGAAATGACATATTTTAAAAGTTCTAAGAGAAAAACGAGGTAAGCAGCTGAATTAATTAGAATAATAAAATAATAATAATTTTTTTACAAACAAAATATGTGTGTTTGTATGCGATACGTCACGTATTCAGAAATCCATCCCACATCGAAAGTTTAAGAGAACTAAAGCGGTAGACTTCAACTATAAATAGAAATATATACGTTTGTTTAGATTATAAGTTTTCGGGAACACTCTGTTATAAAGAGAATCCTGAGTTCTCAATACCCCGTTGAGTATTGTTAATAGTTATTTTGGAGCATAAGTAGAGAGACTCTACATCGAATTGTCGTAAATAATTTTCAGGTACATTCCTGTTTAAGTTTATGTCTAGTTTAATCATTAGTTATTTTATTATTATTAGGTTTTAGGATTATTATTATTAGGGTAGATATTGGGTAGCCTAGCTTTAGTTAGACATGGACTGATCATCCATGCTTAACCAAGGGATGCTTAACCAAGGGAACGTTAGTCAATATCAACCAAGATAAAAAGACCTTAGGGTTATTATTAGGGTAGATATTGGGTAGTTTAGGTTTAGTTAGGCATGGACTGATCATCTATGCTTAACCAAGGCAGTATTAGCCAATATCAACCAAAATAATAATTAGTTAGGTGTACCCTAACCTAACATAGGGCTACTGTTTCAGGACCCAGAAATCTTCGAGATAAGAGACGAAGCGCTGCTTTCAATTATGAGCTCACATTTAAGGTGAATAAATTTATACTTTTTATCAAACAGGACAAATGTTTTATGTATTCAAAATGGCATGAACCCGGTTAAATATATCTAATACATAAAGGTAACTTACGACTTGCCATTTATTGTACGTATGGTTTGATCAAATTGATATACATACCATGGTGCGTCTATGATTGCTAGCTTCATTCTTGTGGAAGGATTATAGCGTAGCCGGAGATACACCAGAAGTTATATATACTTAAATTTCAGTTGCTAGTATATGACCATGGTGCGGCTCTGGTATGACTAGCTTCATTCTTGTGGAAGGATTATAGCGCAACCGGAGATACACTCGAAGTTATATCCACTTGAATTTCAGTTGCTAGTGTATGAGGTGGTAGTGTATGTGTATGTTACTAAGCAAATTATGATTAAATAGATTTAATTGTTTCATGTGACAAAATGTTTTGGGTCTTGTAAATGTGATTCACCAACTTTCGTTGACGTATATTTTCAAAATGTTTTTCAGGTAGTCATGAATAGCCTTGATAATAAGGTAGTGGTTTAGGAAGGATATACCCTAGACTCTAGAATACCTTTATCAGTTTGAACCAGATGGTGGTTACTACAGTACATAGAGCATGGCTCCCGTGGCTCGAGATATTATTAAACAATATTGTAATCCGAAGTATAAAACTTTGAAATTTCATAATAATGATTGTAAATTACCATGAGTGTTAAATTCCCCATGTTTTATGAAAATGACAGTTACTCGACTACAAAAGTCAAGAATTTTCATAAAACTCAGAACCATGTAATTTCCGTTGTGCAAATAAAATGATTGTTCAAAACAGTTACCAATTTGAGTTGCACGCCCGGGGTGTCATTTCTCGGGGTGTGACAGGTTGGTATCAGAGCCACATGTTTCAGCAAATTAGATACTTAAGATAATATCTAAGCTTTAACCTTCATGATACCTTAGGTTTTAGTTAGATGATTGCCATAGTATCTAAGCTTTAACTAGATTGAGAAAGAATGCCTTGTAAGAAAGGTAGGTAGATACTTGTACTTAGATACTCGTATCTAACACTAAAATATAAGAAATTGCAGGATGTCGGGTGATGATAGTTATAATAGCTATTATGATATCAATCAACCTATTAAACAAGAACCGATAGAAAATCTCTATGAAACTCGGGCGACGTCAATAAAAATTCCCAACGATGACGACCTAAGTACCATTTTCTTCAGAGAACCTGATACAACATTTATGTACATGAAGATGCGGATCTGAGTGATTTAGACATAATGAAGATTCAGATTTGACTAACTGGCAAATAGATATTTCTCCACTAAGGGTAAGTGAAGTGAATCAGGCTGGCCCTGTAGGGCTACGCAATCAACAATACGAGTGGTATGGCTAACCGAAACAATATCCATACCCTCAGCTGAAGGGATGGAAGAAGAATATTAGAACTAACCTTGGGTTGGAGAGAACTCTCATAAAAAGCCACGTTACTACTCTGATCCAAATATAATTCCGGTTTCTAAAAATCCGGAAGATTATGCTCCTTTTAATTCTGATTCTGTGCTTGTACTTCGAAATCCTTATATATTCTCCGAATATGGAAGTTCTATGGATTGTGATCCATATGAAGATTATCTGAATAAAGTTCTTTCCTTAGAGCCATACAATCCTATCAGAATGTATGCAATGATACGGTGATGGGGATTCGAGATCCTCCTCCATAATATAATTATCCTTCAATCTATTCTAGCTCACTCATCAAATGTCTTGATCGTGTCTTACGAGAGACAGATGAGGTAAAAAAAAAACCTTACAACTATTATGAGGGATTACCATAAATTCCTTACAGGAATGTCCGTAACCTCGAAGGGGAAGAAAGGAAGGATTCTAATACGCTCTAAGTACCTTATCATCTGTAAGGACTAATAAGTATTCCTACTCCTCGTGTTAACAAAAAACAAAAAAACCCGTAGAGAAACAAATAGAATGGTTGAACTCAAAGAAGGAATGGCAGAAGTAGAAGCCAGTAAGAGAAAACAAAATTACAAGCAATTACAGTGAATGATGACATTGAAGAAAAATGAAGGATTATAGAAACCCCTAAGAAAAATGGTGGATGTTATAGCGAGGAACATTATAAGGATGAGATGTGTAAGAAAATTTGAATTAAGTTATTCAAGAATAATAGCATTACGAACGGATAAACAATATGTGATTAAGAGACACGAGAACTAAATAGGAAAATGAAAGAATATACTTTACATAAGTAACGACCTTAAGTTTTAATTGTTAAAATGAATTGGACAAGTCAGATTTAAAAAAGTTAAGTTAAAGCTTCTGAAGACGGTCACAATATGAAGAAGTAAGGCTTGACCAATTAGTCAAAGGAGATAATGAATTCTTAAGAATAAATAATCTGGATATATCAGTTACTAGCAGTTTAAGAATGAATTCGGGAAGATATGCTCCGAATCTATGAGATAAACCTCTAGAGTAGATAGAATGACCATCTACCCTCATATAAATTTTTTAAAGTTATCATACAAAGCAGTAAGGCAATACCATTTGGAGCACTGTATAATAGGAAGTACAAAAAAACCTATGTGATAAATAGAAGTCAGAAAGAACCCAATTATCATGACTTAAGAGATAAAGGAATTTCCAAGTGGGTTTTATAAACCTGAGAAAATATTAAAGACGACTTATGATCAATAAAAGGATTATACTTATACAAAGAAGAAGCCGTTGAAATTATATTGTCAAGGATAAGACATTATTAAAAGTAGCACCTTGAAAAGGTGTAGTTCAAAAAATTGAAAGAAAAATAAACGAAGTTCACCATTAGGTAAACAAACAAGTAAACTTTGGTACATGAGTAAAAGGTAGACAAACCAATTGCAAATCGAATATTGCAACTAAAGGTTTAGTTTTACGAATGAAAGTTTATATTCCACGAATGAGACAAAGATGTTTGTAAGATGATAACAATACTATAAAATGCCTATAAAGGCGTATGAATAATTTTAAAAGAATTGAAACTCTTGTAATTAAGAAAGCCTATTTAGGCAATGAGATGCAATTTAGATATATGAATTGTCAGTGAATAAGAAAGTTTGAGATATGAACAAACAAGTATGAAACATAATGGAAAATAATAAGAATATGGTTAGTTAATAAAGGAGTAATAACATTCTAGATCCTGTTATTATTCATTTATTTAACAAACTGTTTTCATATTATTAACCGTTATATGAATAATGGTATGTTCCATATCTTGATTTTTGACGATCTTAGATAATTGAAAATTTGAAATTAGTAAGCAAACCCTACAGATTTAAGATCAACAAACAAGTGATTTAAAAACAAAAGACGAGTGCAAATCCAAACATGTTTCTGATTGTAGAGTTAGAAATGGTATGCTCAGGGCATGGGAGGTAGCTTGGATAATCATTTACCTCACGTGGAATTTACATACAATAATAGTTGTCACACGAATGTTGTTGAAAAACGGGTACCGATACCGGTACCGAAATTACAGAATCGGTACCTATATTTCGATACCCGGTACCAGTTTGGTACCTGAATATAAATTACATTTTTTTGCTAGAAAAAAAAACCATAAAAACTATAAATTACATCAACGGGTAGTAAAAAAAACCATAAAAACTATCAATTACATCAACTTGCTACTTGTTTGGACTTTGTCCACAATTACACATATAAAGTTTCTACCATAAAAAACCATCCTTGGAATTTCACATCCGTTAGCATCAAAAAAACCATTACCATTCAATCCCTACTATCAATACCAAATACCAAAAGATATAATTGTTCCAAAAAACAAAGTAAAATTGATCTTCGTTTGATCCTCACTGATCGCTATGCATCATTGCATTGTCCCCTTTTCCTCTAACTTGTTTATTGCATCCTCAATCCTTGAAAAAAAAATATTAAAGAAAGTTGTTGATACATATTTATTTAACAACCAAACCAATTAAGAAATAAGAAGTTAAGAACTAATGCTACCTATAGCAATATCATCATCTTTTAAAATATCGTCTATGTTATCTACAATTGGTTTTCTCGACTTTCTCACCCAATCTTGAGTGCAAATCAAAGCTTCAACAATATTAGAAGACAACCTTGTTCTGTAGTCATCTAATATACGATCGCTTGTACTAAACACAGACTCGGATGCGACGGTGGATATTTGAATGGCCAAGATATCTATCAAATATAAAAAATTAATAAACATTCATATTATAATAAATATAAATACATAGTTAAAAAAGGTAAAACATTTTACCTCTAGCCATCCGAAATACGATTGGGTATCTTTGAGCGTTTTGTTTCCACCACTTTAGTATGTCAAACCTAGTAGGCAATTTAACTTTTGGCTCATTTAAGTACCTTTTTAACTCGGTTTCTATTACAACCGAGTTACTTTCTTCCACATTTAGAGATTCCGCAAAAAAATCATTACCATCGTCACATTCGACAACGTCTTCACTACGTGCTTCTTGGGAATGCCGAATTATATTCATATTCGACCTTGTCAAACCTTTCTTTGTATGTTTTGAATAACTCATGTAACCTATTTTCAACCTCTAACACCATAGCCGACACCTTACTTTCAATGTCTTGTGTAGACATGGGTTTTTCCTTGGTTATGTCATACATAACCATCTTTCTAAAACAATGATCAATAAAATGCAATTTCATTGTAGGATCCAAAATAACCACAAAATACATAAAATCATTAAGTTGATCATACTTCCCCCAATACTTGTTATACTTTTCACACATTTTACCACCCATTACACTAAATTTTGGGTGAACCGCCCATTCACGTAAATGTATGTCCACATCTAAGATTTCTCTAAAAAAATGTGAGCTAAGGGCTTCGAAGTGGCAGGCAAAATTTCTGTTTTGATCTTAAACTTTTATAAAAAGTCTACCAATTGCTTGCACACACCAAAATCTGAATGTTCGGGCACTCTTTCTAACTCATGAAAATAACCGTGATCTTCTAGTTCATAAGCAAAAAACACATCTTTTAAATCCACAACAACATCATAAGTTGAATTCCATCTAGTATGACAATCACCACACAAAAACCGATTTGATTCTATTTTCCCTTGTTCCCTGCACTTTTTAAACGTAGTTATTCTTTGTGTTGAATTTCTAATATGCCTAATCACTTTTCGCAATCAATCAACATGTGCATTATATTCCATTAATCCATCTTTCACAATTAGGTTCAAAATATGCGCCATACACCTAACTTGAAAATGTTTCCCACTTGAATACAAATTAGGCAACTTCTTAACCAAATAATCAATGGCCCTATCATTACTAGAAGCATTATCAACGGTCATAGTCATAACATTCTTTATCCCCCACCCATGAATACAATCTAACAATTCACGAGCAATATCATCCCCCTTATGACTATGAATGGGTCTAAAATTAATAATGCGTTTATGCATTACCCAATCATCATCATCTATGAAATGACCCGCAACAACCATATAATTAACCATTTGACATGATGACGTCCAGGTATCGGTGGTCAAGTGAATGTTGTTAGTTGGTTTACTTAAATAAGCCATCAATTTATTTCTTTCATCTAAGTAATATTTTCCTATATCCTTAGATATTTTATGTCATGAGGCCAATTTGAACTTTCCATTTAACGATTTAGTGTACTCAATAAAAGCTGGATTTTCTACAAGCTTAAAAGGTAATTCGGCTTCAACAATCAAGTCTAGCAAAGCCTTGTTGATTCTAACATCATCATGTTTCCAAACACTAACACTACCTTCCCCATTAGATTCTTTTTTAAACACTAAATTATGTTGTTTTTTCTTAGCAATTACCTCAAGATTCAAACTACAAGAAGATGAGTGTTTTTTGAGACCATTCGTACCGTTTCTGACTGTATTGGCTTTAATATTGATCTTGCAAAACTTGCACTTTCCATACTTCCGTTCAACCCCGTCATCTTCTTCAAGGAAAATCGGATCAAAGAATGCCCAACACGCTGCCTTCTCTTTGCCTACTTTTTTAACTTTCCTTTGGGTCCTTTCTCATTTGTATTGACTTGTTTTCTCTTGCAACTTTGTTCCACATTAACTGAATCCGAGTTATTATCAAGTTGGATATTAGGTGTCTCATCAACAAATGTAAATGTATCATCATCTTCTTCCAAAAAAAAACAAAATAATGATATCATGATATTGTGATAAGAAACCTACTAGACAATCTTATTTTCTTGTTATGATCTAACCCACTTATTCTTTGAAATCTTTTGTTGTTTGCCATCTGCACTTTTCCCATATTACCAAAAGAACACAATTTTGTTTGCTTCTGTTTTTCTATCTAATGGTCTTCTTTATCTAAAAGTTAAAACTTGTATGTATCTACTAATATTGCCCAGGATATTATATTCAAAAAATACAAAATAGTTGCCATGGAGATAAGAACCCTCACAAAAAAAATGGTCTTTTTTTTATCACAAAATAGACACCATGGAAATAATATTACCCAGGATATTATGTTAAAACAATGTTTTTTTATCAAACCTACTACTGATCAAACCCTCACAAAAAAAGACTTATTTGAGTAATAGACGCCATGGAGATGAAGATGAAGACGGTGGTTCGGTTGGTGGTGATGACGGTAGATGGTGACTGCTGGTGATGAACTGATGACGGTAAACGGCGGTGACCAGACAGTGGGTGACCGAACAGTGGGTGATGAACTGATGATGGTAGACGACTTCTGATTTTTTGTGTGTTTCACTATGAATGCCTTATGCCTGATCGATAATAAGGACAGGAGGTAAGGGAGAATTTAGGGTTGGGGATGGGGTCTTGTTGGAGAATGGGATGACGGTTCGTATAATCAGGGAGGAGTGGTTTTTGGAAATTGAAGTTTGATATATTATATGGTTTATTAAACTAGGGATAAGCTTTAATAATTAAATCATAAAAAAATGACCCTTCATATTTTGGTAATTTCGTGACAAAGAGGTATTTTTCGGTAAAGTACAGGTACCGGTACCGACCAGTACTGATACCGAAATCAGAGAAAATCAAGTCCGTGTATCGGTACCCGTTTTGATTTTTCGGTACCGGTTCGGTACGGGTATCGGTACGGGTACTGGGTACCAAAAGCTCATCCCTAATTTGAAGCCTTGTACAGGCGAAAATGTAGAACTCCGGTGTGCTGGTCTAAGTTAGAAAAGCTCAATTGTCTAGACCTGAGATTGTCAAAGAAACAACCGGCAAAATATTACAGATTTGTGAAAGATTAAAAGCTGTTAGAGATCGACAGATAAGTTATGCCGCTAGGAGAAGAAAACCATTAGAATTCCGAATAGCTGATAATGTATTATTAAAAGTTTCACCTTGGAAAGGTGTGATCCGATTTGGAAAAAGAAAGGAGATTTAAATCCACGTTTTGTGAGACCTTTTGAAATCCTGGAACATATTGGACCGGTAGCTTATCGATTAAGAATACAAGAAGAAATTAGTGGTGTATACGATGTATTTTATGTGCCAAACTTACGTAAGTGTTTGGCCGATGAAAGTTTAATAATTCCACTAAAAGTTGTTTAGGTTAACGAGAAGTTGAAATTATCGAACAACATATTCAGATAAAAGATCAACAAATCAAGAAACTAAAAAGAAAAGAATTTGGCAATTGTGAAATTCAAGTGGAACTCCACACGTGGTTCAGAATACACGTGGGAATTGTAGTCAGAATTTTGAAAGAATTATCCTCACCTTTTCAACAAATCTCGAGGACGGGATTTAAATAAAGGTGGGGAGAATGTAATGACCCAAAATTTTGGCAATTGTGAAACTAAAAAGAAATTAATTTGGCAATTGTGAAATTCAAGTGGAACTCCACACGTGGTTCAGAATACACGTGGGAATTGAAGTCAGAAATTTGAAAGAATTATCCACACCTTTTCAAAATCTCGAGTACGAGATTTAAATAAAGGTGGGGAGAATGTAATACTATGAAAATTTTTATGACACTCGACCTCGTAATCATAAACGAGTACAATGAGTACTCGAAATTTGAGATTTAAACGAGCTTTTAGTGTAATAAGAGACTATTTAATAATAATAATAAGGGTTAGGTTACACTAAAAAGGGTTTTAAAAATAAGAAGGGTCAGAAGGATCCTGGGCTTGACATGTGTCCTTTTATTGTTTTTAAAGGGAGAGCATAATGATCATTGTGTAATATAACAGGTCATTACACAATGAACAGACGTGGTATTACACAATGAACTTGTATTACACAATGAACTTATATTACACAATGACCTAACTAATTACACAATGAACTTGTATTACACAATGACCTGACTAATTACACAATGAACTTGTATTACACAATGAACTTGTATTACACAATGACTTGACTAATTACACAATGACCAGACGTGGTATTACACAATGAACTTGTATTACACAATGACCGAACTAATTACACAATGAACTTGTATTACACAATGACCTGACTAATTACACAATGAACTTGTATTACACAATGACATGACTAATTACATAATGACCAGACGTGGTATTACACAATGAACTTGTATTACACAATGACCTGACTAATTACACAATGAACTTGTATTACACAATGACCTGACTAATTACACAATGAACTTGTATTACATAATGACCTGACTAATTACACAATGACCAGATATTACACAATGACCAGACATGGTATTACACAATGAACTTGTATTACACAATGACCTGACTAATTACACAATGAGCTGGAAAACGTAAAACACAATGATAAATACATATAACACAATGAACTTGTATTACACAATGAACTTGTATTATACAATGAACTTGTATTACACAATGACCTGACTAATTACACAATGAGCTGGAAAACGTAATTTTTTTTCATTTTTGTTTATAACGACACTATACTCGTTTTAAAGATAAAAAACGCTCGTTTTTATCGTGTAATTTTTTTGAAAAAATAATGTATGTAAAAGTCATGAACGTTTAAAAATGAGGAGGGAATTTGATAAAAAGTCAACAAAAGTGGCCAAGACTAAAATATATTTCCAACAACTTTTTCTTCTATAATTTAATCTCAAGCATTAAATCTTTTTTACATTTTGATCTAACGGCCCTAAATCCTTCTCACCTTTCTTAAAATTAAAATTCTTTTTACCTGAACCTAATTCATAATAATAATAATAAAATATTATTATTTTTGAAACTTGCTCCGTTTTTAACGAAATTCAGGTCGACTCGTAGAGAAAAATAAGCTCATCCTAACGACATATTCGTAATTTTATAAAACGCCATATTTTAAAAGTTGTAAGAGAAAAACGAGGTAAGCAACTGAATTAATTAGAATAATAAAACAATAATAATTTTTTTTACAAACAAAATATGTGTGTTTGTATGCGATACGTCAATCCGACGTATTCAGAAATGCATCCCACATCGAAAGTTTAAGAGAACCAAAGCGGTAGACTTCAACTATAAATAGAAATATATACGTTCCTTTAGATTATAAGTTTATGGGAACGCTCTATTAAAAAGAGAATCCCGAGTTCTAAATACCCAGTTGGGTATTGTTAGTAGTTATTTTGGAGCACGACTAGGGAGATTTTACATTAAATTATCATACATTGTTTTCAGCTACATTCTCGTTTAAGTTTATGTCTAGTTATTTGTTAGTTATTTCATTATTATTAGGTTTTAGGATTATTATTAGGGTAGATATTGGGTAGCCTAGCTTTAGTTAGACATGGACTGATCATTAATGCTTAACTAAGGTAGCTTTAGCCAATATCAACGAGGATAATAAGAGACCTTAGGGTTATTATTAGGGTAGATATTGGGTAGCCTAGCTTTAGTTACGCATGGACTGATCATCAATTATTAACCAAGGCACATTAGCCAATATTAACCAAAATAATAATTAGTTAGGTGTACCCTAACCTAACACAGGGTTACTGTATCAGGACCCAGAAATCGTCGAGATAATAGAAGAAGCGCTGCTTTCAATTAGGAGCTCAAATTTAAGGTGAATACATTTATACTTTTTATCAAACTGTACAAAAGTTTTATGTATTCAAAATAGCATGAACCCGCTTAAATATATCTAATACATAAAGGTAACTTACGGCTTGCCATTTATTGTACGTATGGTTTGATAAAAGTGATATATATACCATGGTGTGGCTATGGTTGCTAGCTTCATTATTGTGGAAGGATTATAGCGTAGCCGGAGATACACCGGAAGTTATATCTACTTGAATTTTAGTTGCTAGTATATGACCATGGTGCGCTATGGTATAGCTAGCTTCATTCTTGTGGAAGGATTATAGCGTAGCCGGAGATACACCAGAAGTTGTATCCACTTGAATTTCAGTTGCTAGTGTATGAGGTGGTAGTGTACGTGTATGTTACTAAGCAAATTATGATTAAATAGATTTAACTGTTTCATGTGACAAAATGTTTTGGGTCTTGTAAATGTGATTCACCAACTTTCGTCGACGTATATTTTCAAAATGTTTTTCAGGTAGTCATGACTAGCTTTTATAATAAGGTAGTGGTTTAAGGAGGATATACCCTAGACTCCAGAATACATTTATCAGTTTTGAACCACACGGTGTATAAAACTTCGAATTTTAAACAGTATTATAATCCGAAGTATAAAACTTCGAATTTTCAAAATAATGACTGTAAATTATTAGGGGTGTTAAATTCCCCATGTTTTATGAAAATGGCAGTTACTGTAGGTCCCTTGGGTGGGTATGTCAGATCGATATCGTGTGAGTATGTAGCCTCTTAATCAGGTGCGGGAATGCCTGTTACTAGGTGGAACAACATATGAATGAGAGCATGATAATCAACATAAGAATGTATTTATAAATACACGGTCTATTGATAGCATGATGTTTCAAACAAGTACAGACACAAATAGAAAGACTTCTGGACTGGTATACAACTGACTTGTGCGTACTTGTGTGTGTGGTTACATCTGTTGTGAGAAATGAAACAAACCCTGCTATTTATAGACCTGGTCCATGTGTACTTTTCATGCGTACTTGTCTAAGTACGCATGACCATTTGTACTTGGCAAATACGCAGGAATACATCCATGCGTATTTGTTTAGTACAAATCAAAATCATACAAGTTCAAATACATGTTTACTGATTACAACTCGATAAACAAAATACAACAAATACTAATACATACAAGACTAAATTAATAAATTACAAAAGCTTGATTCTGATCCAGAGTGCCTGTCACCAAAACGTGCATCAACAGACTCCCACTTGACAACATCTCTAGATATCTTCAGTCTTTCACGAGCTCCATGCTTGACTCCCACCACTGATCTTTGACTTATATTCATGGCAGAATTTCACTAACCTATTGTACTTGGTAGCCAGCAGCTTTGTCCACTCATCTATATGTAAGCAATACTTGTCGACGAGAACCTCCAAATCCTTAACTGAAAAATTGATGAAAACAATTTCATCAAACACCCTGATGATTTCTCTCAAGCTCTTCTTCTCGACCATAACAGCCTCCCCGGTTACTGGATCCACATACCAGTACCACATGTTTCCCAGTATATCTTGAGGGATTCTCCTCAAAGGTATACGGGTCTCACATAGAATAGGTTCGTAGATAAGTCTTTTCAAGAATTTGAGTGTCGACGAATGTATCACTGATTTGTCCTTGACACGCCTCGGAATTTGAGGCTTAAAGATCTCGAAGTTTCCCGATCGTCCTTCTCTTTGCAGCGCACCTCACAAACCTCTAGCAATCCCATTTGATGTATCACTACATAGTTCACGATTTGCTAGGTTGACTAGATCATATTTAGGTAAGGAATTGAATGCTTCAGTTGTTGGTTTCAGGTACTGAACTCCACCTGATCTTTTAATAACAAACAACCCTTTGTCGTCTTCAAATCTTACCGACAGGATCATCCCGGCTGCACCATGTTTGTCTGTGTATTGTGGTTTATACCACGGTGCCTCGACATCTTTCTTGATCCACTCCTGAGGAATTTTCCTCCAGGAAGTGCCACTGGTACCTGCTTCTTGGTTGGTTTTAGGAACGTCAGCTGTAGTTTTATTAACATCATAAATATGAATTGTATGCTCAGCTTGTTCTCTGATTGCTGGGGCTTAAAAAATCTCCCCATCTTCCAACACATAAATCCCCTCTCCATCACCCTTAGGGAATTCAACTATCACATCATTCCCACACTCATCCCAGTCATCTCCAGAATCAATCTCCCTTTATTCCAAATCCGCCAATGCCCCGATCATAACTTCGTCGTTCATGTTTGGGCTTGCACATAACTCCTCTAAAACCTCAGCAGGTGTTTTACCCTTGTCAGCACCACCACCACCTTGTTGTTGTGTAGACTCCCCCTGAGCCGCAAGCGTCGCTTGTGTTGGCAAGACAGCTTGTGTTGCACCTCCACCAGCTCCTGAGGGGCCGACCTTGGGATCCTTCTCTTGATCTTTTTCTTTAGTAAGGTCAATATGGTGGCATGCTTCTTCTTCAGCCCTCTTGCTTGTCTCCCCCTGAGGCGTAAGCTGGTTTGTCAATTTACTCACCATTTCCACCATAATTTGATGCTCACCACGCTGGATCAATAGTTGAGTTTCCATGGCTCTCCTGGTGGCGAAGAATATATCATTGAGACCATATTGCATTTTCTGAAGGTCAAAGAATGATTTCATCTGTTCTTCCATGGCTTGCCACTGATGGGTCAACCTGGTGTTAGAATCAACAAGTAAGTTAATCTGAGTTTGTTGGGTGGCTACTTGTGATTCTAAGATTGGTATTCTTTCATCCCTTAGATCCACCGCTCTTGCTATAGAAGGTTCACCAGTTTCATGAATGGTGTCAGCAAAATGCTCGGACAAGTCAAAGTGGTGTCCCATATCTCCAAAATTTAATGAGTGTGTCATCGGCAGTAAGGTACCAGTCGTGACAGTGACGAGTAGGGTTGTTGTTTGAAGAACTGTGGGTGCTGATGTGGTTGAAACAAGAGTAGATTCGGTCATTATAGGGTGGAGTGTTATAGTTGGGATTTGGACTGTGGTAGCGGGAAAAGAGACGATGGATTGAGTAGTAGCTTCATAAGTTGGAACAACAACCGGAGTTATTGTCCTTCGTCTCCTTCGGCTATAGAGTTGTGTTGCGACATCAGGAGCTCTTTGTGCTTGAACCCGGGCATTGATCTCATCCATTATTTCTTGCCATGGGCAATCATTTTGGGTTTTATTCCTTCTTTCAGTCATATGAGGTGCCTCTTTGTTGCTATCCGAACTATCAAGTTGAAAATTGGAATCTGAACTTTGTCTTCTTCGTCGTCTCGACGATGATTCAGGAAGGGATTCCCGAATATTCTTCCTGGGGTGCCTTTGATCTGGGGTGGGTTCTGAATCATAAGAGTCGGTCTCTATTCTTTCTGATTCACTATCTTCTGGACCTTGTCCATAACCAGCACCAACATCACCCTCACCCTCATCACTATCATCATCCTCATCATCATTCTCATAATCAGTATCATTATCATCATCACCATTATCATTATCACCAACATCTTCTTCATCTGAGTGGTCACTCAACTCCGGTTCACTGTCAGCACTATACCATCTATCTCCTTCTGGTGCAATATAGGCTTCGTTGATCAGGTGACCAAATAGAGGTGTGTGCATTGGGATTGGTTCTTCGGTTCCAGCATTCATGAATTGCACAAACACTCGTTTATCAACACGTTTGACCTCTAGTTGTTGTCCTATGGGTGGAAGGTTTGGCAAGAAGTGGTTGATCAGCAGCTGAATGAAACGAGGATACAATAGAAATCTGAACCTAGGAGCATCATTAATTTGATCAAGGATTGACTTGTATACATATCGTGAAAAATTCTATCTTTTGTTGAGAGATAAACCAACCATCGCTGAGGCCAGATCATGCCATATAGCATCTTTCCCCGCCTTTCTTGCTGATATACACATAATCATCACGTGGGCGAAGTAACGCCATTGATCTAGGAGCCACATCTTTTTATAGGATGGATACTTCACCCTTCCAACGTATCCCATCCGCTACCTCCAATACCCATCTATCATATATTCCGGATATTGATTTGGATCGGTGGATAAGTCATTAAACTGTAACACCTGCCTAATAGTTGCTTCAGAAATTGCAATTCTATGGTTTGCCATAGTAGCAGTGATTACATTTGGCGTAGGTCTACAGTCCAGCTCAGCGGGATCCTAGAATTGCTCCAAATAAGGACGTGATACTACCGGGTTGGCAGAGATAGCATACGAAATCTTTGAACGATTAAGGAAAGTGACTATCTCTTGATAATTGAGGGCACCACCTCTCCATTCTGCGTCGGTAAGCACCAACATATTGAAGTCCTCGGTATACGCTCGTTTAGCTATTTCTGCAGTACAAAACAAAACAAGATTAGAACATTTTAATGATCACAATAGCATTAACAGTTAAGATATAATAGATATGTAATGAAAATCTTGGACTTAGAAAAATTTCACAATACCGCCTCATGCGTATTTAGCTAAATACGCACATACAAATGTGGTCATGCGTACTTATCAAGAACGCATGAACGAATCCTTCATGCGTATTTGTAAGTACGCATGGTCAGCGTAAAGGTCAGTTTTTGCGCAAGTCCGAAATCTCCAAATCTTGTGTTAATGAGTATAAATCTTGTCCTAAGGGTGTCGAAAATGACATAGGAACTCAATGTGATATTGGCAAGAGTTAGTATCGTTCAACACATGACCCATTTTGATCAAACAGGGCCGACGCCAAGTGACGACCCGAACCAAAATCAAAATCCGAATTTTTGAGTTTTAAAAGTTGAATTTTGTGTGTAAAAAACTTAGAATGATGATTAGAAACAAGTAGAGTTGATTAATTTCACATGCAAACAACCGTTTTGAATCAAAAATATGTCATAAAACCCTAGCCTCAAGAACATCGAATTTTGCTCAATTTTGGAAGATTTAACGGTTGGAATGGCATGAGATTCTCACCAGATGACCGTGAGATGATATTGTGTAACATCCCAGTTTTTTTTGGATAACAAACCGGTCTTATAATCATTGTAAACGATTATGTAGAGTATTAGAGAGCTAGTCGGGACTAGTGAAATATCTTTGTGTAAATAACATACAAGGGGTTAACGAGTTTCTAACGAAACTTTAAGGAGGGTTTTTGTAAAAACTACGAGACGGGCCAAGCCTGAGGGAAGATTGGTGGTGCGCAAGGGCCAATCCCGGTCTGAGAACAACACCCATTAGCGTGTTACGCAAAGGGGGAGACCCCCATTTGCATCATGCGGCTGCCAAGAACAAGGAGAGGGGAGAGAGAGCCGTTCGTCGCGTTTTACCTCCGAATCTAGGTATTTACGTGAATTATAATCATCTGTAGCATGTCGAGTCCTTGATTCATTGTAATAATGATTGTTTGTGGTATTAGGGTTGCCTAATTTCAGTGTTAGGCCACTAGGAGGCGAATTGGAGGCCATTGGTGAAGGAATAGAGTGAAGACGAGAATCCGGCGAGGTGTTTCGGCCACTGTTTGGGGTTTACGGCGGCGTCAGGCGGCGACGATGATAGCAGGAGAAAGGGTTTGGCGACACGGTCGCGTGGATATATTATTTGTCCAATTACGAGTCCTTTTGATAGGGTTTCGAGCAGCGCGAAGACAGACGTGTGAAAATGGCCGAATCCGGCCACTGTTTTATTTTTAGGGGACGGAGGCTACGGTTTTCGGCGACAGCGATTGGTTCACCTGAAAGGTTTCTGCGATACGGACGCGTGGATATATAATTCTCCTAAAACGGAGTTCATTTGGGTCAGTTTTAAGCTACTTGAATGTTGACGCACAAAACCGAGCGTGCTGACAGACGAATCCGTGTTCTGGCAGCAGTGGTGACGGAGAAGGCCGACACCAATATTTTTCTGAGGTCGGGCAAGTTAAGACGAACGCGTGGATAGGTGGATCGCGCGGAACGGAGCCTGTATGGTCGTTATATGAGCAAGACAAGTTTTCTTCTCTCATGGTGCTCAGCAGTTTCGTACAAAACCGCTTAGAACGGCTTGTATGCAAAAGTATGACCCCATTAAACTTTATATTCATTGTTGGGGACCATTTTGTGATATGAGAAAAATGTCGTAAACGACTTTCGGGAACATTTTTCGGTAACGTTAATTTAAGGGTTTTGTGCGATCGAGCGTGTCGGTTGTATGGTTTGGGACAATTTAGAACGAGCTTGTAGCTGCAGGTGCAGAGTAGGTGGGTTAGTATTATTGCTGTAAGAGGGTTGATCTGGGTGATTCGTTTGACGACAGGTTCGCGTTGGACTACGCGTTTGCGGGTATGCGGCTTACGGAAGGAAAGCTTTGCAACCGGTGAGTTTCTAATTCCCCTTTTTAAAAGTTTTACTATTTTTGGGGCTATTGTACATACTTACAAGTCGTGTTTTATTATGTTAAATATGTAATGAGCTTTGGGGTTTTTACCCAATGATTTTATTAAATTAAGTATCCAAATATGGGGCTAAGGGACTAGATGTTATCCATGGGATGTGTAGCTTAAAGGTGGGAATGGGTTTAGGTAACGGGACGTCGCATTTGTGTGTGTGCCACTATAATAGTGTGTATTGTGATAAGGACTGTCCGGGAAGAGTCGGGCTGTAAGCTAAATGTTTATGATTACTTACATGCTACATTATTTTAGTGATATGTGTGGGTGCAAGTGTAGTTAACGAGTCATATACGTGTAGTGTGATATTTCAGGTTTTTAATTCAGTTGTGTTTTGTATGTCGTTGTGAAGGATGAGGTTCGTCGGGAAGTCACCAACGGTGACATTTGTTAAACAGGTTAATGATGGGGTGTGTCAAACGCCCTGACGAGGGTAACCCTGACGAGGGTGCAGTGATAAGGTATGTGTTTGCATGCTTATATATGTGTTAATTTACATGCTAGTAATGAGTTATATTTATTGTGTGTGAGATAGTGTTAATGTGATGTGTTGATGATAGTAATGTGACAGGTAGAGTTAGATTGACCATTGTGTCAGGATTGCGAAGCGGTGTTGTTAAACGTTGTGTCAGCTGATTGGTAAGAGCTTTAGTTAAGGCTGGGTAAGTTAAGGTCTAGGGTTTGGTTGTGATCAACCAAGTGTCGAGTTAATACGTGTGCTAGAGTAACTTCGACCTACGTCGATGAAATTGCGAAATTATTATTACTCTGGATGAGTCTCGGGTGGTGAACGGTTATGGGATATTGAGTGATAACAGGGGTTATCCATTGTTAATCAATTGTGAAACTATTTTATAAGGACCGAAGGTTCTGAGTAAAGTTTTAAATAACTATTGTGATGAGTTGGCTTTTGATTAAATTAAACTATTAGAACTCACTCAGCGTAGCTGACTTTGTGTGTACGTTAGATTGTTTTGCAGGCTAGCTTTGTGTTGACGTATCTTGGCTTGGGAGCGGTGCTACTCGGATTGGTGTGCAGGCAATCGTGAGATAAACTTAATGACCTTAAATAGTAATAAATGATTTTTAGAAAGACTTTCGTTGTAGTTTGATTAAATAATAAATGCGTTTTAAATGAGAATGACCCGTCATGAGAACCAACTGTAGGATGCCCGAGTTAGGGTCTTACATATTGTAACTGAATTTGTGATGAAAAACTGGTTTAATAACACAAGATTTTGAGAGAAAATGATCAGATCTCAGCAACTAGTGAATGAGTGTTTGAAATGTGGAATAAATGCTTACTGCCATTATATATACCCCGCCAAACAGGTCATGCGTACTTATCCAAGTGCGCCTGAATTACCTCATGCGTACTTAGTAAGTACGCATGGGTTAAGTCGTGCGCACTTGTTAAGTACGTATGACTTAACACTATTTCACATTTTAACTTAAATCCCTTTTATGAAGAATTTTAAGACGAACATGATAGAAACGTTCAATTGATGTTGTTTCAAAGTCATTTCCGGAAGTTATGAAAATATTTTTGGCTTTTCAAAGGGTTAAAAACGAACCGTGCAAGAAATATTTTTGACGTTTTGTAAAGTTTATATTAAAACATACTAAAAATCTTTTTGTTGTTTTTCTAAGGTAATAAACAAAAGCAGAATGATTGAATACTTACAGTGAACATCTTTTTGGTCAAGTCATGAGCAGAGGATCATATCAGGCTAAAATATGTAGCAATAGTGATACCGGATAATTTCAAAGAACTTGAGATCATATCATGACATACTTGTTTAAAATAAATTTGAATTAAATTTCATTTTAATTTCAAATTGTCAATATTATATGATTTGAAACTATAAACATTCTTGGATCAAATTCATGTGTGTTACGGTACTATTTAAAGTTCTACAATGTGTACCCCACGGTTATATTAATAGAAAAGTAAATGCATTATCTCAAGACATCTAAGATTTTCCCTAGGATTATCAGTCTCTCCAGGTTGAAGTTATATCGTTTAGCACTGAGAAATCAAACAGAATCCGTAAGGATTATCAAGAATCATAAGATTCAGAATCGATTGATTCATTTGTCTTGGCTCGTGAGGTTTATATTTGTGAGTATTTGTGATGATTCAGGCTAATGGATATGGAATCCGAATATTCAGGTAATGGGATCCAACTATTATCTGGATGTCTTCAATGGAACATATGTGATCCAAGGGATAATATATGCTTAACGGTTGTTGTTAAGACATAACCCGAAGCTCAACTTCCCATTGCATACTTGTGAGTATGGGCAGTGAAGTGAACTGTAAATTGTGCTAAAGACATAACCCGAAGCTGGTCTCAAAGGATAATACTAGCCAAGATCTTACATTCTATTTCTAATAATGATCTTTTGTTGATCTTTTACGCACACACACTACATAACATGGGTTCAAATCATATTTGTAGTAAAGACATTTAGGTTTTCACACTACTAATGATTTAATGAATGCTTCTAGCCTACTGACAATTTCAATTAAATGATAATTTAAAATAGTTTAAGTAGTCAAAGTGCAATCATTTCCCAATAGTGCAATCTAGGAAATTTACCTCACTTACTGATGTGCAATCATTTCCTCTTGTCTTCAAATGACATTGAAATTTAAAACCTTTATATTTTTTTGGGTTTTTCTTAAAAGTTTAACAGAAAGCAAACTAAATCTAAAAGAAAATAAATGTAACTTCCAAGAAACAAGTGTGTTTTGAAAATGATTTTCATTCAGGATTGAACATTCCTATCATGTTGACAAGATGTTCAAAATGAGTACGATCAAAAGCTTTGGTGAAAAGATCAGCAAAATTATCATCCGTGTGAACTTTTACAAGTTCAATTAAATGCTTTTCAGCACAGTCACGGATGAAATGTTGACGAATTTCAATATGTTTAGTTTTGGAATGTTTCACTGGGTTGTTTGTGATGGACATGGTGGCCATGTTGTCAATGAACATAGGAGTGCCAGTGTAGTTTAAGTTGTAGTCTCTTAATTGTTGTTGAATCTATAAGATCTGAGAACAACAACTTGCAGCAGCAATGTATTCAGCTTCACAAGTTGATATAGAAACTATTGATTGCTTTTTGCATTGCCAAGAAACTAATCTGTCTCCCAAGAATTGACATCCACCAGAAGTTGACTTTCTATCAAGGTTGCAACCGCCATAATCAGAATCTGTAAAAGCTTTGAGATCAAAGGATTGTTGTTTTGAGTACCACAGACCCAATCAGGGTTTCCCTTTAAGGTATCTGAAGATTTTCTTTACAACATTTAAATGCGATTCCTTTGGTTGTTACTGAAACCTTGAGCACAAGCAGACAGCAAACATAATGTCGGGCCTTGAAGCTATGAGATACATAAGAGATCCGATCATCCCACGGTACAACTTGCAATCCACATCCTTTTCGTCTTTGTCAGGATGTAGACCATGATTGACTGGGATCGGTGTGCCATAAGTACTACAATCATTCATCTTGTATTTTGACAAAATGTCATGTACATACTTAGTTTGATATAGATAGATGCCATTCTCCCTTTGACTGACTTGCAAACCTAAGAAAAATGACATTTCACCCATATTGCTCATTTCAAACTAGGACTTCATCACATGTTTGAATTCCTTACACATCTCTTCATTGGTAGACCCAAAAATAAGTAGAAGATCACCTCCTGCTTTCCGTATGAAGAGAGTCGAATCAATTTGCCCTCGGTCGAAACCATTGGACAATAAATGCTTTGATAGTGTCTCATACCACGCTCTTGGGGCTTGATGATGACCATAAAGTGCTTTATCAAGCTTGTACACTTTGTTAGGATGTAATGGGTCTTCAAAGCCAGGTGGTTGAGTGACATAAAATTCTTCATGCACTTTGCCATACAAAAAAACACTCTTCACATCAAGTTGAAAGACCTTGAAACTGCCAAAGGAGGCATATGCAAGAAATAGTCGGATGGCTTCAAGTCTAGCAACTGGTGCATATACTTCCGTGTAATCCAGGCCTTCTTGTTGGGTAAAACCCTTGAACAACCAATCTTGCCTTATTTTTCACCACAATGTGTCGATCGACAGTTTTGCATTTGAACACCCATCTGGTTCTGATTGGATATACACCTTTTGGTATATCAACTAGATGCCATACTTGTAATTTTCTAAATTGAGAGAGTTCATCTTGCATTGCCTCAATCCAACGATTGTCAGCTAGAGCCTCCTTTACATTCTTAGGCTCTATTTGGGATACAAAAGCAGCTTTTAAACAAGTTTCCATAAAGCCTATGCTAAGAATCTCAACATAAAGACTGGTGTTTTAAGTTATGGTTTTGTGACAAGTTTGAACACCGGCATTAGGATCGCCAATGATGTTGTCGATTGGATGATTCCTATGAATTCTCGTCTCTGGTACAATGGTTTCTTGAACATTTGTTTCATGGTTCGTGCTTAACTCCCCCATATCATTTACACCTGTTCTATATTAATAAGATCAACTAGAGCTCCATCTCTGACATGAGTTCTTGGATCAATTTGAGCTCTGTCTTCTTCACCATGAGTATCTTCTTTAGTGTCACTTTCATGTGTTCCTGATGCATATGCAGCATTGGAACTGGGGGTTGGAATAGGTACCGTTGTTCTTGTTGAGAAATTGGAGTTGTCGCTGCCACTGTAGTATTGATACAGATTTGCAGCATCTTCATTAGATAAATCAGGAAGGTTAAAAGACTTAAACAGAGTATCATAATCAACACCCTAAGCTGGACCTGTTGGTTCTGTTGGAGTACTGTGTTTACTACAATCCACTTCGAACCATTCGTCGACATAACGATTTTCAATATTGTACACTCTTTTGCAAGGTGAATTGGCAACATATCCTAAGAAGATGCCTTCCACCGCTTTTGCATGAAATTTGGACTTACGATCTTTGTGTTGTAACAATAAAGAACATGGACTACCGAATGGATTTAGGTAGTCAAGTTTAGGAGGTCGATTATTGAGCAATTCATAGCTTGTTTGTTGTGTCTTTTCACCACCAGAACTCTGTTTAATACATAACAAGCTGTATTAACTGCTTCCGCCCAGAATGTTATTAGAAGTTTAGCATCTTACAGCATTGTTGTAGCAGTTTCAATTAGAGTTCTGTTTTTCCTTTCTGCAACTCCATTCTGATGAGGAGTATATGGTGCACTGAATTCATGACGAATACCCTTCTTGAGACAGAAAAGTTCCGTCATAGTATTCTTAAACTCTGTGCCATTGTCACTCCTTATTCTTCTGACTTTTAATTTGCATAATGATTCCACATTCTGAATTAGCTATTGAAGAATTTCTACAGTCTCATCCTTTGTACCTAAAAAATGTACCCAAGAAAAACGTGAGTAATCATCAGTAACAACCAGACAATATGACTTTCCACCAATACTCTTGATACTTATGGGCCTAAACAAATCCATATGTAAGAGCTCCAAAGGGTATCAATGGAGTTTTGGATCTTTGGCTTGTGAGATTTTCGTTGTTGTTTGCCCTTTTTATAAGACATACAATCATCTGCAACGGAAAATCTCAACTTAGGAACCCTGGTTACCAAACCGTTTCGGACAAGATGATTCATTTTTCTATATGAAATGCGTCCGAGTTTCCTATGCCATAAGGTGGAGTCAATTTCTGTTACTTTAGATGTAAGACCCCTTTCCCGGGTAACCTCACTCGTCGGATTTACTCATAAACATAGTCATAAATACTGAACTTAAATTAAAAACATTCAGATGTAGCGGAAGCAAACATCATTCGAATTACATAACATAACAGCGGAAGTCTTAACAAATAAAAACATAATATTGTCTTAACATATATAAAAGTGGGATGTCAGTCTCGTGCCAAGTAACCATCACGCCTTCGCACGACCCTTCCTTTCTTTACCTGAAATGTATACTAAAAGTCATCTAACGCTGGTGAGTTCTAGTTTAAAAACAATCATACATAGCATTTATCTTATCGTTATGTATTATATATGTATATATAATATACGTGCATTAGCATATTCTTTGCCTTACTGTTCTCACATAATATTCATACTGAGTATATACATATGTACATACATACTTACTTTGGGGAGAACATTCATTGGTCATACACATAGGGGTGATCAACCCGTCATACTTGTCGCGAATGTCACAAAGACAACCCAGTGAGAACTACCGTCGTAGCCCTTTTCATAAACCGTCCGGCTCTAGAAAACAGTCCGTCGAAACATAAATCCGTCCGGCAACCTTTGTCCGTCCGCTCTTAAATCGTCCTATCGTCGTAGTCCATCATTTGTCCGTCTGCCCTAGAGCATCCGTTTCCCACGCGACTATTATGTATGCAACCGTTCTACATGAGTTAAGGCATTTGCTTCGACCGTCCATGAGTGCCTTTTATACGTCCTAGCTTGCGAAGGAACGTTTTTGTCCCAATTGCAAAATAGTCACGTGGTCGTCCGTCTACCGAAGTAGCCGTCATTCACGAAGGGTCCATATCATTTACATACAATCGGGTCAAGCAATATATATAATATAAAGCAAGATTTCCATTCTTTCATTCATTCTTTATAACATACGTTTTATTCTTTGTTCGTAATTCATTTTCATATAAATATATAAATATATATATATATATATATTTGTACATTACGTATGATCACATTGTCATTCATAGCATTTATTCATTTAGTGTATACACTTCAGCCCCAAAACATTTAAAATTATTTGCACATAACATAGAAGGGGGCGCATAGAACTCACCTGATGAGTAGTTTCTGAAATACTCTTAGCTGGTTACTGAGCGTCACTAATGTCACTCACGATCTGTATAATAAAGTCATACTTGTAAGGTAATGCTCCTAGATGACACTAGACATTACTATGCTTAAACCTAGTAGTTTTGATGGATTTGCTTATATCGAAACTTGATAGTTTCGATAGGTTGCTTATGTCGAAACTTGGTAGTTTCGATAAGTTGCCTATGTCGAAACCTGGTAGTTTCGATAAGTAACTTAGGTGTAATCTTAGCTTCGGATCGTGGGCTCATATCGAAACTATGGTAGTTTCGATGGGTATGCATATATCGAAACTGAGTAGTTTCGATGGGTCTGCACATATCAAAACTGAGTAGTTTCGATGGGTCTGCACATATCGAAACTAAGTAGTTTCGATGGGCTTGCACATATCGAAACTGAGTAGTTTCGATGGGTCTGCACATATCGAAACCGAGTAGTTTCGATGGGTCTGCACATATCGTCTTCCCAAAAAATCTGAAGTTTTTGCATGCGAGTCTGATCGAGTCAATATCTAAATTTTCTTAGATCAAAACGTTCGGTTTTCATTCTAGATGCTATACTAAGCTCATTTTCAAGTTTCATCCGCAAAATCATTACCTTTTTGGCCAAAACCCGAAAATCCCAAATTAAACAAAAACTCAGTTTAGAGTCGAATCGTTACCTGGATTGGGGTTGTGATTTGGAGGTTTTGCTCATGAGCTTAGCAGTAACGTGCTCCCTCAATTCCGGGACGATCCGTCAACTTTCTCTCTCTAGACCCGAGCTCTCATTTCTCTCTCAAGAAGTTGCGTGAGTGGGGAATGAGCAGAGAAAAGGGCTGCCCTGCCTCTTATATACCTGGGCTTCCCTCGGCCCATTGAAGCCGAGCCCAAGCCTGCTCTCTTTTGTATAAATATTCTGACTAAATCACCGGTCTCGCTATATTTATTCGTTTTATTATTTTTGGGATGTTACAAGTCTACCCTCCTTAGAAAGGTTTCGTCCTCGAAACCTGCTAATCGTTAAACAGCTGGGGATATAGTCCTCTCATTTCGTCTTCTTTTTCCCGAGTAGCTTCTGAACCCTTTCTGTGTTTCCATTGTACTTTTACTAATGGGATTGACTTATTGCGTAGTCGTTTCTCAGCTCGGTCAAGAATGGCTATTGGTTCCGCTACATAATTTAGACTGTTATCCACTTCGATCTCGTCGTAAGGTATGTGAGCTGTGTCGTCAGCTAGGCACTTGCGTAAGTGCGACACGTGGATTGTAGGGTGTATTCGACTAAGCTCAACGGGTAGGTCGAGTCTGTAAGCAACTTGACCCACTCTCGCTAAAATCTTGAAAGGTCCGACAAACCTTGGACTTAGTTTGCCATGTTTTCTGAATCGGATGATTCCTTTCCATGGTGATACCTTTAACAGCACCATGTCCCCTACTTGAAACTCTAAATTCTTCCTTCTCTTATCCGCGTATGATTTCTGTCTGTCTTTTACGGCTTTCATTCGAGCTTTGATTTGATCAAATTTCTCTGAACTAGCCTTGACCACTTCAAGACTTGCAAAACCCTTCTGTCCAATCTCCCCCCCAACAAACCGGAGTCCTACATCTCCTTCCATACAACATTTCAATTGGCGGCATGCCAATAGTTGAATGATAGCTGTTGTTATATGAAAATTCTGCCAATGGTAGATGGCTGTCCCAGCTCCCACCGAAGTCAATGATACAAGCTCGGACCATGTCTTCTAAGATCTGGATTGTCCTTTCAGATTGACCATCGGTTTGAGGGTGGTAAGCTGTGCTGATGTTCAACCTAGTGCCCATCGCTTCATTGAATTTCTTCCAAAACCTTGACGCGAATCTAGTATCCCTGTCGGACACAATCGACAGCGGCATACCATGTCTGCTCACAATTTCCTTGATAAATATTTCTGCTAGCTTTTCAGAAGAAGAAGTTTCACGTATTGGCAAAAAGTGAGCACTCTTTATCAAGCGGTCGACGATCACCCAAATGGTATCATTGCCTTTAGCTGTTCGCGGTAGCTTGGTAATGAAGTCCATTGCGATCTCCTCCCACTTCCATTTCGGTATTGGTAGAGGTTGCATTTTACCGCATGGTTTCTGGTGCTCGGCCTTAACTAGTGAACACGTTAGGCACTTGTTCACGTACTCGGTCACATGATTCTTCATGCCAGGCCACCAGTACTCTTTCTTCAAGTCTTGATACATTTTGTTTGTCCCGGGGTGGATGGAATAGCGAGACTTATGGGCCTCCTTGAGTATTTTGGCTCTAAGCTCGCCAATCTTAGGTATCCACATCCGGCCAAACCTAGTTCGTACACCGTATACGTTTGCATCCAAATTCCCTTGTTGTCCTACTATTCTTTCCCGTTTAATATTTCTTTCTAATAGTGCTTCATCTTGTGCTTTTGATATTTCATTCATCAAATCTGGCGTTATAATCAGCTGACACGCCTTGATCCGGATAGGGTCAGATTGCTCATTTCTGCTTAAGGCGTCAGCTACTACGTTTGCCTTACCTGGATGGTACAGTATCTCACAATCGTAGTCCTTTAATAATTCTAACCACCTCCTTTGCGTCATATTTAATTCCTTTTGCTCGAAAAAGTACTCCAAGCTTTTATGATTGGAGTAGATGGTGCATTTAACTCCATACAGATAGTGCCTCCATATTTTTAATGCGAAAACTACTGCCGCTAACTCCAGATCATGGGTTGGGTAGTTAACCTCGTGAATCTTTAGTTGTCGTGAAGCGTAAGCAATTACCTTTCCTCATTGCATAAGTACACAGCCTAAACCTTGACCCGAAGAGTCAGAGTAGACTACCAAGTCTTCATTTCCCTTAGGTAGTGTCAAGACTGGAGCTTGGGTTAATCGCGTTTTAAGTTCCTCAAACGCTTTGTTTTGGGTTGGACCCCATTCATATTTCACTTCTTTCCGTGTCAATTTAGTTAGTGGTGAGGCTATCTTCGAGAAATCTTGAATGAACCTCCGATAGTAGCCTGCCAACCCCAGAAAACTTCGTATCTCTGTTGGTGTCTTTGGGACGTTCCATTCCTTTACTGTTTCTATCTTTGTAGGATATACCATGATGCCGTTTGGGTGTATCACATGACCTAGGAATTGGACTTCCCTAAGCAAAAACGCGCATTTGCAGAATTTTGCGTACAACTTTTCCTGCTTTAACACCTCCAGAACTTCTCTTAGGTGACAGTGGTGATCACCCTCGCTTATCGAATATACCAGTATGTCGTCTATAAAAACTATCACTGATCGATCCAACATTGGTTGACATACTCTATTCATCAAATCCATGAACGCTGCTGGTGCGTTAGTCAATCCGAAGGACATCACGAGAAACTCATAATGCCCATAACGCGTGCGAAACGAGGTCTTTGGTACGTCTTCCTCTCTTACTTTCAACTGATGGTAACCCGACCTAAGATCGATCTTTGAGAACCAACTCGCACCTTGCAGTTGATCAAAAAGGTCATCTATTCTAGGCAGTGGGTATTTGTTCTTTACTGTACTCTTGTTCAGTTCACGGTAGTCAATGCATATGCGCATGCTGCCGTCTTTCTTCTTTACGAATAGTACCGGAGCGCCCCATGGTGAAATGCTCGGTCTAATAAATCCTTTTTCTGTTAATTCCTGTAGTTGAGACATCAATTCTTTCATTTCTGACGGAGCCAATCGGTAGGGGCTTTGGCAACGGGCTCAGCTCCTGGCAGTAAATCAATCTGAAATTCTATTTCCCGATCGGGTGGCAACCCAGGTAGATCCTCAGGGAATACTTCCGGAAAGTTGCACACCACGGGTACATTCTTGAGTGCTTTCATTTTCATTCTATCGTCAATAACATATGCCAGATAAGCTTCGCAACCGCGCCTCATGTAACTTTCGACCTTGATCATCGAAATGACGTTTGGCATTGTGCAATTCCAATCCCCATAAACCGTAATTGGACTTCTGCTAGGAGCTTTGAGGTGTATCCTCTTACGTTTACATATGATTTGAGCTTCGTTGGCAGCTAACCAATCCATACCCAATACTATATCGAATCCTCCTAAGGTGAGAAGGAATAATCTAGAAGGAAACTTATGACCCTCTATTTCTATGATGCAATCCTCTGTTACTTGAAATACTACCGAATTTTTACCAACGGCAGTTTGTACGCTAAAGACCTTTATTATGGTGTTGATAGTGCAACCTAGTTTACGACTAAATGCATTGGATATAAAACTTTTACTAGCACCAGAGTCAAATAAAATAGCAGCATGTTCGTTATTAACTAGGAATGTACCAGACACAACATCAGGGTTTCCCCTTGCTTCCTCCTCAGTCAGGGCGTAGGCTCGTGTCCTAGACCTTGGCTGTCCTTGTTCTTTTTTTTTGAACCAGATTGTCTGGTTTTTCTGCAACTCTTGGTCAGATGTCCAAATTGTCCACAAATTTGACATTTAGTGTCTCTCAAATAGTCACGAGAATAGTGTCCCGCCTTCCCACACCTATAACATGTGGTGGTGCCGACTCGACACTCGGCAAGATGTTGCCTTCCACATTTCTTGCAAGTTTCATACCCTTCCGACCTTGGTTTCTTAATTTCGGTTGTTACATTCCTTCTTCCGGTGCCTCTAGACGGGTTCTCCCATTTTCTCTTTTGGGTCTCTTTTGGTGGGTTCTCATTGGCATAATCGTCGTAAACGATTCCGCTCAGATTCACTACCGATTCGAAGGTCGATGGTAGATTAGCTTTCACATGAACACAGACCCTTTGAGGTAGGCCCTTCACATAATACTTAATCATTCGTTCTTGTTCCTAGTTTCTGATAGTTATAAGGGAATACATCAATTCCATTCCTTCAGATCATAGTTTGGAACAGTACGAGCAAGGTAAAATTTTTAATTACAGTGACCGGTTTGTGATTACTAATTTACATTGCTTTTCGGGTTCAAAACTCTTCAAATCGGTTATGACATTGACATCTATTTGTTCTAAGTTAAGGTATCTATTCTTATCCAAGTGTATTAACTCTAGTACTTACTTACCGTGTTGGCGTTGGCGTTGGTTACCCATACTGACATCCGTGCGTTGGTCCCATAATCAGTTTGAGTCCAGACATTTAGGGATGTCTGAATCTCTCAAACTATTGCTCTGATACCAACTTGTAAGGCCCCTTTCCCGGGTAACCTCACTCGTTGGATTTACTCATAAACATAGTCATAAATATTGAACTTAAATTAAAAACATTCAGATGTAGCGGAAGCAAACATCATTCGAATTACATAACATAACAGTGGAAGTCTAAACAAATAAAAACATAATATTGTCTTAACATATATAAAAGTGGGATGTCAGTCTCGTGCCGGGTAACCATCACGCCTTCGCACGACCCTTCCTTTCTTTACCTGAAATGTATACTAAAAGTCAGCTAACGCTGGTGAGTTCTAGTTTAAAAACAATCATACATAGCAATTATCTTATCGTTAAGTATTATATATATGTATACATAATATACGTGCATTAGCATATTCTTTGCCTTACTGTTCTCACATAATATTCATACTGAGTATATACATATGCACATACATACTTACTTTGGGGAGAACATTCATTGGTCATACACATAGGGGTGATCAACCCGTCATACTTGTCGCGAATGTCACAAAGACAACGCAGTGAGAACTACCGTCGTAGCCCTTTTCAAAAACCGTTCGGCTCTAGAAAATCGTCCGTCGAAACAAAAATCCTTCCGGAAACCTTTGTCCGTCCGCTCTTAAACCGTCCTACCGTCGTAGTCCGTCATTTGTCCGTCTGCCCTAGGGCATCCGTTTCCCACGCGACTATTATGTATGCAACCGTTCTACATGAGTTAAGGCATTTGCTTCGACCGTCCATGAGTGCCTTTTATACGTCCTAGCTTGCGAAGGAACGTTTTTGTCCCGGTTGCAAAATAGTCACGTGGTCGTCCGTCTACCGAAGTAGCCGTCATTCACGAAGCCTCCATATCATTTACATACATTCGGGTCAAGCAATATATATAATATAAAGCAAGATTTCCATTCTTTCATTCATTCTTTATAACATACGTTTTATTCTTTGTTCGTAATTCATTTTCATATAAATATATAAATATATATATATATATATATATATATATATATTTGTACATTACGTATGATCACATTGTCATTCATAGCATTTATTCATTTAGTGTATACACTTCAGCCCCAAAACATTTAAAATGATTTGCACATAACATAGAAGGGGGCGCATAGAACTCATCTGATGAGTAGTTTCTGAAATACTCTTAGCTGGCTACTGAGCGTCACTAATGTCACTCACGATCTGTATAATAAAGTCATACTTGTAAGGTAGTGCTCCTAGATGACACTAGACATTACTATGCTTAAACCTAGTAGTTTTGATGGATTTGCTTATATCGAAACTTGATAGTTTCGATAGGTTGCTTATGTCGAAACTTGGTAGTTTCGATAAGTTGCCTATGTCGAAACCTGCTAGTTTTGATAAGTAACTTAGGTGTAATCTTAGCTTCGGATCGTGGGCTCATATCGAAACTATGGTAGTTTCGATGGGTATGCATATATCGAAACTGAGTAGTTTCGATGGGTTTGCACATATTGAAACTGAGTAGTTTCGAAGGGTCTGCACATATCGAAACTGAGTAGTTTCGATGGGCCTGCACATATCGAAACTGAGTAGTTTCGATGGGTCTGCACATATCGAAACCGAGTAGTTTCGATGGGTCTGCACATATCGTCTTCCCAAAAAATCTGAAGTTTTTGCAGGCGAGTCTGATCGAGTCAATATCTCAATTTTCTTAGATCAAAACGTTCGGTTTTCATTCTAGATGCTATACTAAGCTCATTTTCAAGTTTCATCCGCAAAATCGTTACCTTTTTGGCCAAAACCCGAAAATCCCAAATTAAACAGAAACTCAGTTTAGAGTCGAATCGTTAGCTGGATTGGGGTTGTGATTTGGAGATTTTGCTCACGAGCTTAGCAGTAACGTGCTCCCTCAATTCCGGGACGATCCGTCAACTTTCTCTCTCTAGACCCGAGCTCTCCTTTCTCTCTCTAGAAGTTGCGTGAGTGGGGAATGAGCAGAGAAGAGGGCTGCCCTGCCTCTTATATACATGGGCTTCCCTCGGCCCATTGAAGCCGAGCCCAAGCCCGCTTCCTTTTGTTTAAATATTCCGACTAAATCACCGGTCTCGCTATATTTATTCGTTTTATTATTTTTGGGATGTTACAAGTCTACCCTCCTTAGAAAGGTTTCGTCCTCGAAACCTGCTTATCGTTAAACAGCTGGGGATATAGTCCTCTCATTTCGTCTTCTTTTTCCCAAGTAGCTTCTGAACCCTTTCTGTGTTTCCATTGTACTTTTACTAATGGGATTGACTTATTGCGTAGTCGTTTCTTAGCTCGGTCAAGAATGGCTATTGGTTCCTCTACATAATTTAGACTGTTATCCACTTCGATCTCGTCGTAAGGTATGTGAGCTGTGTCGTCAGCTAGGCACTTGCGTAAGTGCGACACGTGGATTGTAGGGTGTATTCCACTAAGCTCAACGGGTAGGTCGAGTCTGTAAGCAACTTGACCCACTCTCGCTAAAATCTTGAAAGGTCCGACAAACCTTGGACTTAGTTTGCCATGTTTTCTGAATCAGATGATTCCTTTCCATGGTGATACCTTTAACAGCACCATGTCCCCTACTTGAAACTCTAAATTCATCCTTCTCTTATCCGCGTATGATTTCTGTCTGTCTTTTATGGCTTTCATTCGAGCTTTGATTTGATCATATTTCTCTGAAGTAGCCTTGACCACTTCAAGACTTGCAAAACCCTTCTGTCCAATCTCCCCCCCAACAAACCGGAGTCCTACATCTCCTTCCATACAACATTTCAAATGGCGGCATGCCAATAGTTGAATGATAGCTGTTGTTATATGAAAATTCTGCCAATGGTAGATGGCTGTCCCAGCTCCCACCGAAGTCAATGATACAAGCTCAGAGCATGTCTTCTAAGGTCTGGATTGTCCTTTCAGATTGACCATCGGTTTGAGGTGGTAAGCTGTGCTGATGTTCAATCTAGTGCCCATCGCTTCATTGAATTTCTTCCAAAACCTTGACGTGAATCTAGTATCCCTGTCGGACACAATCGACAGCGGCATACCATGACTGCTCACAATTACCTTGATAAATATTTCTGCTAGCTTTTCAGAAGGAGAAGTTTCACGTATTGGCAAAAAGTGAGCACTCTTTGTCAAGCGGTCGACGATCACCCAAATGGTATCATTGCCTTTAGCTGTTCGCGGTAGCTTGGTAATGAAGTCCATTGCGATCCTCCCACTTCCATTTCGGTATTGGTAGAGGTTGCATTTTACCGCATGGTTTCTGGTGTTCGGCCTTAACTAGTGAACACGTTAGTCACTTGTTCACGTACTTGGTCACATCATTCTTCATGCCAGGCCACCAGTACTCTTTCTTCAAGTCTTGATACATTTTGTTTGTCCCGGGGTGGATGGAATAGCGAGACTTATGGGCCTCCTCGAGTATTTTGGCTCTAAGCTCTCCAATCTTAGGTATCCACATCCGGCCAAACCTAGTTCGTACACCGTATACGTTTGCATCCAAATTCCCTTGTTGTCCTACTATTCTTTCCCATTTAATATTTCTTTCTAATAGTGCTTCATCTTGTGCTTTTGATATTTCATTCATCAAATCTGGCGTTATAATCAGCTGACACGCCTTGATCCGGATAGGGTCAGATTGCTCCTTTATGCTTAAGGCGTCAGCTACTACGTTTGCCTTGCCTGGATGGTACAGTATCTCACAATCGTAGTCCTTTAATAATTCTAACCACCTCCTTTGCCTCATATTTAATTCCTTTTGCTCGAAAAAGTACTTCAAGCTTTTATGATCGGAGTAGATGGCGCATTTAACTCCATACAGATAGTGCCTCCATATTTTTAATGCGAAAACTACTCCCGCTAACTCCAGATCATGGGTTGGGTAGTTAACCTCGTGAATCTTTAGTTGTCACGAAACGTAAGCAATTACCTTTCCTCGTTGCATAAGTACACAGCCTAAACCTTGACCCGAAGCGTCAGAGTAGACTACCAAGTCTTCATTTCCCTTAGGTAGTGTTAAGACTGGAGCTTGGGTTAATCGCGTTTTAAGTTCCTCAAACGCGTTGTTTTGGGTTGAACCCCATTCATATTTCACTTCTTTCCATGTCAATTTACTTAGTGGCGAGGCTATCTTCGAGAAATCTTGAATGAACCTCCGATAGTAGCCTGCCAACCCCAGAAAACTTCGTATCTCTGTTGGTGTCTTTGGGACGTTCCATTCCTTTACTATTTCGATCTTTGTAGGATCTACCATGATGCCGTTTGGGTGTATCACATGACCTAGGAATTGGACTTCCCTAAGCCAAAACGCGCATTTGGAGAATTTTGCGTACAACTTTTCCTGCTTTAGCACCTCCAGAACTTCTCTTAGGTGACAGTGGTGATCACCCTCGCTTTTCGAATATACCAGTATGTCGTCTATAAAAACTATCACTGATCGATCCAACATTGGTCGACATACTCTATTCATCAAATCCATGAACGCTGCTGGTGCGTTAGTCAATCCGAAGGACATCACGAGAAACTCATAATGCCCATAACGCGTGCAAAACGCGGTCTTTGGTACGTCTTCCTCTCTTACTTTAAACTGATGGTAACCCGACCTAAGATCGATCTTTGAGAACCAACTCGCACCTTGCAGTTGATCAAAAAGGTCATCTATTCTAGGTAGTGGGTATTTGTTCTTTACTGTCCTCTTGTTCAGTTCACGGTAGTCAATGCACATGCGCATGCTGCCGTCTTTCTTCTTTACGAATAGTACCGGAGCGCCCCATGGTGAAATGCTCGGTCTAATAAATCCTTTTTCTGTTAATTCCTGTAGTTGAGACATCAGTTCTTTCATTTCTGACGGAGCCAATCGGTAGGGGCTTTGGCAACGGGCTCAGCTCCTGGCAGTAAATCAATCTGAAATTCTATTTCCCGATCGGGTGGCAACCCAGGTAGATCCTCAGGGAATACTTCCAGAAAGTTGCACACCACGGGTACATTCTTGAGTGCTTTCGTTTTCATTCTATCGTCAATAACATATGCCAGATAAGCTTCGCAACCGCGCCACATGTAACTTTAGGCCTTGATCATCGAAATGACGTTTGGCATTGTGCAATTCCAATCCCCATAAACCGTAATTGGACTTCCGCTAGGAGCTTTGAGGTGTATCCTCTTACGTTTACATATGATTTGAGCTTCGTTGGCAGCTAACCAATCCATACCCAATACTATATCGAATCCTCCTAAGGTGAGAAGGAATAATCTAGAAGGAAACTTATGACCCTCTATTTCTATGATGCAATCCTCTGTTACTTGAAATACTGCCGAATTTTTACCAACGGCAGTTTGTACGCTAAAGACCTTTACTATGGTGTTGATAGTGCAACCTAGTTTACGACTAAATGCGTTGGATATAAAACTTTTACTAGCACCAGAGTCAAATAAAATAGCAACATGTTCGTTATTAACTAGGAACGTACCTGACACAACATCAGGGTTTCCCCTTGCTTTCTCCTCAGTCAGGGCGTAGGCTCGTGTCCTAGCCCTTGGCTGTCCGTGTTCCTTTTTTTTTCGAACCAGATTGTCTGGTTTTTCTGCAACTCTTGGTCAGATGTCCAAATTGTCCACAACTTTTACATTTAGTGTCTCTCAAATAGTCGTGAGAATAGTGTCCCGCCTTCCCACACCTATAACATGTGGTGGTGCCGACTCGACACTCGGCAAGATGTTGCCTTCCACATTTCTTGCAAGTTTCATACCCTTCCGACCTTGGTTTCTTAATTTCGGTTGTTACATTCCTTCTTCCGGTGCCTCTAGACGGGTTCTCCCATTTTCTCTTTTGGGTCTCTGTTGGTGGGTCCTCATTGGCATAATCGTCGTAAACGATTCCGCTCAGATTCACTACCGATTCGAAGGTCGATGGTAGATTAGCTTTCACATGAACACGGACCCTTTGAGGTAGGCCCTTCACATAATACTTAATCATTCGTTCTTGTTCCTAGTTTCTGATAGTTATAAGGAAATACATCAATTCCATTCCTTCAGATCATAGTTTGGAACAGTACGAGCAAGGTAAATTTTTAATTACAGTGACCGGTTTGTGATTACTAATTTACATTGCTTTTCGGGTTCAAAACTCTTCAAATCGGTTATGACATTGACATCTATTTGTTCTAAGTTAAGGTATCTATTCTTATCCAAGTGTATTAACTCTAGTACTTACTTACCGTGTTGGCGTTGGTTACCCATACTGACATCCGTGCGTTCGTCCCATAATCAGTTTGAGTCCAGACATTTAGGGATGTCTGAATCTCTCAAACTATTGCTCTGATACCAACTTGTAAGGCCCCTTTCCCGGGTAACCTCACTCGTTGGATTTACTCATAAACATAGTCATAAATATTGAACTTAAATTAAAAACATTCAGATGTAGCGGAAGCAAACATCATTCGAATTACATAACATAACAGTGGAAGTCTAAACAAATAAAAACATAATATTGTCTTAACATATATAAAAGTGGGATGTCAGTCTCGTGCCGGGTAACCATCACGCCTTCGCACGACCCTTCCTTTCTTTACCTGAAATGTATACTAAAAGTCAGCTAACGCTGGTGAGTTCTAGTTTAAAAACAATCATACATAGCATTTATCTTATCGTTAAGTATTATATATATGTATATATAATATACGTGCATTAGCATATTCTTTTCCTTACTGTTCTCACATAATATTCATACTGAGTATATACATATGTACATATATACTTACTTTGGGGAGAACATTCATTGGTCATACACATAGGGGTGATCAACCCATCATACTTGTCGCGAATGTCACAAAGACAACGCAGTGAGAACTACCGTCGTAGCCCTTTTCATAAACCGCCCGGCTCTAGAAAATCGTCTGTCGAAACATAAATCCGTCCGGAAACCTTTGTCCGTCCGCTCTTAAACCGTCCTACCGTCGTAGTCCGTCATTTTTCCGTCTGCCCTAGGGCATCCGTTTCCCACGCGACTATTATGTATGCAACCGTTCTACATGAGTTAAGGCATTTTCTTCGACCGTCCATGAGTGCCTTTTATACGTCCTAGCTTGCGAAGGAACGTTTTTGTCCCGGTTGCAAAATAGTCACGTGGTCGTCCGTCTACCGAAGTAGCCGTCATTCACGAAGCGTCCATATCATTTACATACATTCGGGTCAAGCAATATATATAATATAAAGCAAGATTTCCATTCTTTCATTCTTTCTTTATAACATACGTTTTATTCTTTGTTCGTAATTCATTTTCATATAAATATATAAATATATATATATATATATATATATATTTGTACATTACGTATGATCACATTGTCATTCATAGCATTTATTCATTTAGTGTATACACTTCAGCCCCAAAACATTTAAAATGATTTGCACATAACATAGAAGGGGGTGCATAGAATTCACCTGATGAGTAGTTTCTGAAATACTCTTAGCTGGCTACTGAGCGTCACTAATGTCACTCACGATCTGTATAATAAAGTCATAGTTGTAAGGTAGTGCTCCTAGATGACACTAGACATTACTATGCTTAAACCTAGTAGTTTCGATGGATTTGCTTATATCGAAACTTGATAGTTTAGATAGGTTGCTTATGTCGAAACTTGGTAGTTTCGATAAGTTGCCTATGTCGAAACCTGGTAGTTTCGATAAGTAACTTAGGTGTAATCTTAGCTTCGGATCGTGGGCTCATATCGAAACTATGGTAGTTTCGATGGGTATGCATATATCGAAACTGAGTAGTTTCGATGGGTCTGCACATATCGAAACTGAGTAGTTTCGACGGGTCTGCACATATCGAAACTGAGTAGTTTCGATGGGCTTGCACATATCGAAACTGAGTAGTTTCGATGGGTCTGCACATATCGAAACTGAGTAGTTTCGATGGGTCTGCACATATCGTCTTCCCAAAAAATCTGAAGTTTTTGCATGCGAGTCTGATCGAGTCAATATCTCAATTTTCTTAGATCAAAACGTTCGGTTTTCATTCTAGATGCTATACCTAAGCTCATTTTCAAGTTTCATCCGCAAAATCGTTACCTTTTTGGCCAAAACCCGAAAATCCCAAATTAAACAAAAACTCAGTTTAGAGTCGAATCGTTACCTGGATTGGGGTTGTGATTTGGAGGTTTTGCTCACGAGCTTAGCAGTAACGTGCTCCCTCAATTCCGGGACGATCCGTCAACTTTCTCTCTCTTCACCCGAGCTCTCCTTTCTCTCTCTAGAAGTTGCGTGAGTGGGGAATGAGCAGAGAAGAGGGCTGCCCTGCCTCTTATATACATGGGCTTCCCTCGGCCCATTGAAGCCGAGCCCAAGCCCGCTCCCTTTTGTTTAAATATTCCGACTAAATCACCGGTCTCGCTATATTTATTCGTTTTATTATTTTTGAGATGTTACATTAGAAATTAAAGAAGTTGCAAATGATGATGTGGTTGTTGCCACACTCATATCAATTTGATAAGTGTCATTTGTTCTTGGTGCACACATAAGGATCCATTCCTCTGGAATCATGAAACCAGGCTTGAGATCCAGACATTCAGATTTGTTGAACATCACCGAATATTCTTTGTCACACATCTGAGAGACACTTAACAGATTGTGCTTTAGCTGCTCATAGTAGTTGACATTGTCAAAACTGATACATCCATTAGTAACCACGCCTTGACGTGTTATGCTTCCTCCTTTTTCTCCTGCAAAGGCCACATAGCCGCCTTTAAATGGTTTAACGTCTTGAAGTAGGGCCATGTTTCCAGTCATGTGCCGGGAACAACCACTATCAACATACCAACGATTAGAAATGGATCCCTTTTATTGTCCCTGCACATGTTACAAGAAATTAGTTAAATTTGGAGACCCAAGCCATTGTGGTCTTGGGTCGTCCGTTTTTCTCAAAGTAAACTACTTCAATTAATTCACAATCATGATGATAAAAAAATGGGTGACTCCTTTGGTGAGTCGGAATTTGAGGCTTTAGAAATATCTAGTTTCTTTCTCCATACTTGTTTCTTTTGATCAACAGGTTTGCTAATGTCAATCGGTAAACAAGTAAAGGTTTTACTTAGTTGATTACCGGGCTAACCGTTGTCCAAGTTTTCTCAAACTCTTATTCCGTCTCCTCCTCTGTGGTTATGACAATTTTACCACATTCTTTGTACCAAGTTGTGCATTACCATGGATAGATACACAAGGAACAACAGATTTCTTGTTCCATTTCTTAGTAGATGGTTTAGTCACAAATCTAGACTTAACCATATACTGGACTGGTGTTTTCACAAGCTTTGAAAATTGTTTTTTGAATTGTTTTACAGGTGGAGATTTCAGGGATACGGCCTGTTGTGGGACAACGAGCCGTTTCTCTTGATTCTTATAAGGAAAATTCACAAGAATATGTCCAAAAGTTCCACAATGAAAACAACTCCTTCTTTCTTTGAAAATTCTCCTGTAAGGCTCATTGGTCTTGGAATCCCCATAAAACATCTTTTTCAATTTATCTTTTGATTCAATCACATCAGGTTCTGTTAAAATACAATTGTCACGATTGTTGACAATGTTTTTGTTAATTTTAGGTTCATTAATCATTTCCTATGAGACAATACCTTCGAATTTGTTGTCTTCTGAACATTCATCAGAATAAAACTTTTCATCTGAAGATGAATTAGCCTTACTAGAAGATTCATCAAGAAAGGATAAATCAATGTCGACTGGCCCATTGACAAATGTCTGATTAACTGGTTGTGTAATGGCATTAGTACCTAAACCTTTACCATTCACTTGTCTTACAATGGATTCATAATGTTCTACCACAAAACGAGAATTTCTCAAATTTTCAATTTTTCCACTTAACTTCAGAATTTCATTATGATGTTTGGCTATTTCGACATTCTTTTTCTCTAACTCTTTGTAGGCAACATCCAAATGAAATTGTTGTTTACTGATTTTTATTGAAAAATCGTGTTTATCTTTTCTGAGATTTTCAATAGAATCTTTAAAACGTTTTTTATTTTCCTTATAACTTAGAGCTGCACTACGTAGAAGTTCGAGTTGATCATGAATTTTGTCATTATCAACTTTTAGTATTAAAGAATTAGAACATGGAATAACAACAAAAGAATTAGAATCTACCTCAGTTGATTAACCGGATGCTTCTCCGATTGCCATTAAAGCAACTGCAGATTTCTGTTGGTCAGCAGCAACAATAGTTTCCCTTTCTTAAGCTTTTATCATCTCGATGATTTCTGCCATCAATCCCATCTGAGTGTGTGCAATGATGGCATCTTCAAGATGAACTCCCCAGTCATAGTTATCATCTTGTTGTGCTACCAGTGATGGTGCTCCTTGATATTGAGTGCAGTTGTTGAAGCTCTGGTTGTTGTAATTCTGGTTGCTTCCTGAACTTGGTCATGTGAAACCTAAAGCTGGTGCCTTGTCTTTCTGACATTCTCGTGCAAAGTGTCCAAAATTCAGACATTTATAAGACTTAGCTTTTGGTTTGTCAAACCCAACTTTAACATTTGAATGCCCACCGATAAACTTTCTACCGGTTCTATTTAGAAAACGTTTAGCCCTTCTCAAGATCATGGCAATATTCCATTGAATATCCATATCTTCCATGTCATCTGGATCCACCTGATTGAAATCTTCTTCAATTGTTTCTGGATCAGTTAGTTTACCACCAATGAAGTTTTCATATGCCAACATGCATGATGAAAATAAAGCTACATGATCTTCTGCAATCTTTGAAAAAGCAGTTAAAGATGTAGATGTTGGACTCCTCTATTGGTGTGAACTTGAACCTGTAGCAGTAAAACATGTATGACCACTGCAGCCATTTTCTTCTTCTTGTGTTGGACTCCCTGAGAACAAAGTAATACCGGATCCTGTGGTTTTTGGTGTGGAAGAGGTTCCAAAGTACATTGACGGTTCTTGCACTAGAGGTCTACTAGTGGTTTCTTTCTTTCTTAAGTTCATGTCATGTGCTTGAACCTTTCCAATGGCTTCATCAATAGTCATTTCATAGAACTTGGGGTTTTCTCTTAACATGGTAGTGTACATGTCAAATTTTGGGGGTACGACATCAAGGAAATTTTCAACTAGTTCATCATCTGGATATTTCAGTTCATAAGACTTAAGCTCAGTCTTAAGATGATAAAACCTAGAGAACAATTCGTCAATGGATTCATTTTCAAGGTATATGAAACATTTATATTGTCTTCTTAACAACTCCCTGTTACTTTTCTTAATACTATTACCCTCAAACCATTTTTGTAAGGCTTTCCATAAGTCTTGTGAGGTATCATAACCTCTGAAACTATGCAATAGGTCTCGGGTCAGTGCCATGGTTAAAGAACCATGTGCCTTCTTTCCTAGATCATATGCCTTCTTTTCTTCAGCATCAAGTCTAGAAATTGGTTTGGGTTGATTTTCACCAAGAAATTCATGAGTTGGATGTTTATACCCCTCTAATATAGGTATCCTCATGTTTGAATCTGTGTATGAAACATATTCCTCAAATCTAGCTTTCCAGTTGGAATAGTCATTCACATTTAGTAACTTCGGTGGTTTATGTGGAGTGCCTATTTCGTTATCATAATTCAACACATTACTGATGTTTTGGAGATTTGCCATTGTGTAAGACACAGTAATCAGAAGTTCAAATCAAACTTGGGTATTTGATTCTAGGGCATGCGTACTTGGTAAGTATGTATGCACAAAGATGGTCTTGCGTACTTATAAGTGCACGGGAATATCAAGTACGCACAAGAGATTAAGTACGCACAAATGACAAGTACGCACCAGAAAACTAAGTACGCAGGAATAGGTGGGTAGGATGACAAGTTTGCAAGAACACAAGTATGAAGGGTAGGATGACAAGTATGCAAGAACACAGGTATGCAGGGCAGGATGACAAGTATGCAAGGATACAAGTACACAAGGTAACAAGTACGCAGGGTGATAAGTACGCAGGGTAACAAGTACGCAGGGTGACAAGTACTCAGGGCTCAGAAAACTGGGTTTTGAAAGGTGTATCCACTTGTCTGATCAAAGGTGATGTGACCAAGTTGATAGGTATGAACAATGTGGTTTGAACAAGAGATCAGGTTTGTGACTCTAAACAGATATTGATGAATAGATCAACGAAACAAAAACAACACAAGGATGGAAGTGGGATTCTTTCAAGATGAACAAGTGTATGAAACAAGACTCAAAGAACCTCCAATGCATATGTAATCAGAACCACATTTTGATGGAAAAGTGCTCCTAACATGCTCACAACACTCGGAAACAAAAGCAAAAGCTCTGATTCCACTTGTAGGTCCCTCCGGGTGGGTGTGTCGGATCGATATTGTGTGAGTATGTAGCCTAGTAATCAGGTGCGGAATGTTGTTACTAGGTGGAACAACATATGAATGAGAGCATGATAATCAACACAAGAATTTACTTATAAATACACGGCCTATTGATAACATGATGTTTCAAACAAGTACAGACACAAATAGAAAGACTTCTGGACTGGTATACAACTGACTTGTGCGTACTTGTGTGTGTGGTTACATCTGTTGTGAGAAATGAAACAAACCCTGCTATTTATAGACCTGATCCATGTGTACTTAGCAAGTACGCATGACCAACCTTCATGCGTACTTGTCTAAGTACGCATGACCATTTGTAATTGGCAAATACGCAAGAATACATCCATGCGTATTTTTTTTAGTACAAATCAAAATCATACAAGTTCAAATACATGTTTATTGATTATAACTCGATAAAAAAATACAACAAATACTAATACATACAAGACTGAATTAATAAATAACAAAAGCTTGATTCTGATCCAGAGTGCCTGCCACCAAAACGTGCATCAACAGTTACTCGACTACAAAAGTCGGGAATTTTCATAAAACTCTGAACCATGTAATTTTCGTTGTGCAAATAAAATTATTGTTCAAAACAGGTACCAATCTGAGTCGAACACCCGGGGTGTGACACCTAGACCCGTTGTCCTTATATGGGAACATATCTGTTGGAGGTAATACTCTGGTAAGATAATTGTCATGTGTTACGAATATGACATTTTCTTTCTTTATCATTAGGAAATTGAATGCTGCCCTTAATGAAATTTAATTTTGGGGTTTCTCTATCAATTTTATCGTACGAAGTAGAAATTCATTCAATTCTATTTAATCATAAGCACGTTGTGTTTCTTGGTTTGGGTAGAGAGTAGTAGTAATGGAGTGTTTGTGGAAGATGATAAGAGAGAAGACAGAGTTTCTAATAACCATTTGAGTACCTAAAGGTATTTTAGTTTTTTTAGAAAAAAAATTAACATAAAGTCTAACGGAGTTAGCCATTTCAACTCAAATGGTTAGGAAAATCAAAAGTCAGGGTACAAATCAAGGTTTTAAAACATAAGAGACTCAAATGGTTAAACTAGATAAAGGTCATGGACTCAAATAGTAATTTACTATAATAAATATTATGTTACATATAAAAAGCATAAAAAAATACATAAATATAACTATAAAAATCTATATATATACTATATAATAAATAAAGGTTTTCCTATACCACGTGTCGCTTTCATATTCATTCTCAACATTTTTTTTCTCGTCTCTCTCTCTTATTAAATAAATCTCTATATTTTATCTTTTAATAGTGATATATCTTTAAATAAAATACTAATTATAATAATAAAACACATTTATTTTAAAATATCCTTTAGTATAAGAAATTTTAAAATCTAATTACGTAATTTTTATTTTCAATCAAATAGTAAATGAAAATCAAATTATATTAACTAGTAATTAACGTATTTTCAAAACCCAATTATATATTAGTTTTTTACATATTTTGAATTTTTTGTTCTATTCTTAGTATATGTTATACATTTTTACACATGTAAAATACATAAAGATTTATGAATTTTATATATTGATACTTTTTACCCCTTGTGTAGACACAGGTTCTAAACTAGTTAATTAATAAATAATAAACTAGCCGAGCTCGAGCTTTAAAAGCTACCCACGAGCCGAGCTCGGGCTTTAGAAATAGAGCTCGAATCGAGCCGAGCTCGAGCTCTCAGTAAGTTAAACAAGCCGAGCTCGAGCCTAGTCAACTTGTTTTTAAGTGTGAAAATGTAAAATGGGTATAATTTGTTGACTTTTTTCAAGTTCCCCCATTTTTCTAAAACACGTATAACTTTTTTATGCAACGTTATTTAAAAAAAATACATTATAAAATCGAGCATTTTATTCACTTTAATTTGAGTATAGTTTTGCTATACTTTTATTAAAAAAATCGACTTTTTTTTAAAATTCGATGTGTTGTGCGTATAACATGCGTGATTATGGTCATGCATTATTATACAACATGCGTGATTATGTTTATAACATGCGTGATTATGCGTATAACATGCGTGATTATTATCGTGTGTTATTATAAAGCATGCGTGATTGGTGAATATAGTCATGTGTTACTATAAAAATACGTGATTACGCTCATACGTTTTTATAAATATGCGTAATTACCATTTTAAACATATGTTATTATCTTTATAAAAATGTGTTATTATCATTTTACACATGCGTTATTATTATGACGCGGACACATTTACCACTTGCCACTGAACACGTGTTGCATGTTGGTGCCTTCGTACGCTAAAAGCCCACTGCTAAGTTTTTAATTATTAAAAGAAAAAATTAATTATATTTAATGCAAAAAAGGTAATTTGGGTAAAACAACATAATTTAATTTAGATAGTCATTAATTAGTCCACACTCTCTCTCCAACTATTTAAAACTTAAAAACTAAAACCCATAAAAACTAATTTAAAACCAAAAAGATTCAATAATTTTTTTTAGTTTTACATTACAATCATACAAAAAAAATATATTAGAACATAGAATTCAAGTCAAAGTTTATACCAATAATACGCAGAAAGTATAAAGTTCTCGAAGAAATTACACACAACACCAAAAACTTTACCGGAATAATACGCAGAAGGTAAAAGTTCTCGAAGAAATTACACACAACAGCAAAAACGGTCGGAGATGACTTTCCCACAACCAACACCTAAACTTACAAAAAAAGAGCCGGAGAGAATAAGATAATTAACTTTCTTGTTTGAATAAATAAAAGTGGTGAAATTAACTTTCTTGTTTGAATGAGGAAAAATGGTGAACAAAATAAATAAATTAGAAATTGACTTTCTTGTGTTATTAGATAAAATAAGATAATTAATGAACTTTAAATTAAAACACATTAATACCTAAAATAAAATTTACAAGTTTACTCAAATACCCTTTTGATAATTAAAAAAATAAATAAATTACAAATTATATGATTGGTTGAATTATGGTTATCATGGTTTTCATCTAAAAATGTGGTTAACATTTTAACCCAACCTTATATATATATATATATATATATATATATATACTAGGTTAAAGCCCAGGTGTTAAATACAACTTGTTATAAAACATTATTTTCTATCAAAATTTGTATGTTTGGTGTTATTAGTTATTTGGAAAATAAGAAATAATTGAAATTTTCTTATGATTTAGTAATTTTTAATAAAAATACATGTTATATATTTAATTATTTAACATCATCGTTATTTAATTGGAGAGAAAAGCGAAAAAACAAAAATATAGATTTCAACAGAAGTCGACCCGTAGCAAGTATAGTTATTTATTATAATATAGGTTAGAAACCCTGTATATTATACAAGGTGAATAAATGCAGTGTTATATATATTTAGTAATAAAAATATAATATTACATAATTTTTAATACAAATTTTAGAAGTGTTATATAGTTATTTTTTAAAAATGTTTTATAAAAAGAATGAAAGAAATGTTCAAACTATAAAATGTTTTATGAATAAAACTATTTTTTTAATTAAAAAATGTTTATAAAAATAGTTATAAAAATCATCACTATTTAATAGGAGAGAGGCGGGAAACACAAATTATAATTTTTTTTAGAAACTTGTATCATTAAATAGGAGAGAGAGGCGAGAAATTTTTTTTTATCAAATAGGAGAGAGAGGCGGGAAACACAAATTATAATTTTTTAATGTAAAAAAAAATTACATTAAAAAAACTTTCAGAACCTTCAAGAAATCACCAACCATATCGGTCACTCCTACAGTCAAAAGTAACAAAAAAAACATTACCTTCATAAAACAAAAAAATCATAGTTGTCAAAGGCGCAAGGCGCAAAAGGTGAGCCTTGGGTCTAGGCGCAAGGCGCTTGAAAAGAGAGGGCCCGAGATAAGAAAGGTGTGTAGCAAAAATATACCATTTTTAGGGTTTTAGACATGTTTTAGGCTTGTTTAGGGCTAGTTTAGGGCTAGTTTAGGCTAGTTGTAAGCCATTTTTGGATTGTTAAGACCAGGTTGCCCGAAATTTGTAGAATTTTGCTAAAATTTTCAAGATTTGGTCGAAATCTCACTGGAATCCGATCGGAATCTAGTTGAAATCTCGCGTGAAGGTTGCCAGAGGGCTTGGGTTGCAGCATGGCGCTTTTCCTACGCCTCGCCTTGCTTGAGGGACTAGGCGCACGCCCGAAGGGATTTTGACAACATAGCAAAAGTTTTTTTTTTTGATATGAGAAAAAAAATTCATTACCTTCATGAAATCACAAAAGGCATCTCTGGTGCTATGTCATCGCGACAAACTCCTCAATTGTTTCCCTTGTTTCTTCTTTCTATTAATCCTAACTTGACTGTTGCAAGTCACTTTTGAAGACGGCGGTTCTTGATTTTCAAAACCACCACCTTTTTTTCTTCCCGGTGGCTGAGATGGTGGATGGGTTCTTCATGGAGGACGAATGTTGCTCTTGATTTTCAAACCCACCGCCTAACTTGACTGTTGCAAGTCAATATCGATGGTGGATGAGATATTCATGGAGGACGAATGATGGCGGGAGGTGAAGCTGGCTTCTTGACGCCACTAAAGGAGACCAATACATGATAATCTCGAGGTCGGAGACTATTATGTCTCAAAAATGACAGAAAATTAGATCCAACGTTAGAAAAACCAATAGTTTGAACGTAAAAGTCTATAACCTTACCTTCTTACTCCTGTGGTAGAATATGCAAATCCAGATCTTGGCTTCTAGACGCCACACCAGATGGTATTCCTTTTTCTAAACCAAAATCATGCTGGGGGTGATTTTGTGGAGGGGTGATTCGAGTGTTGAAGATCATAGATTTAGGGTTATAATAGATTTGGGGGTGTTTGAATGTAAATGGGGAGAGTGAGCAGATATTAATCTTTAAGAGAGAGAAAATGGAATCGTGTAAAGAAAGAGAGAGAAACATGAATATATAGGGGATGTAAATGTACCATAATCCCCTCTAAAATATAAATAGTTTAAAAACTAGAAAGATATAATGTGTGATCAGAAATGAGTTTATGGGTTTTCACAATAAGAAATGATTTTCATTTGATACGTCCCGTATATATATATTCATATATATATATATATACATATATATATATATATACATATATATATATATACATATATATATATATATATATAGGGTAGGGTTCAAATGCTAACATCATTTTATAAGATAACCATGATAACCACATATCCACTATTGATTGAGTTTGATCAATGGTTGATTTCATTTAATGATAAGTTTTTAATTATTAAAAGAAAAAAAATTAATTATATTTAATGCAAAAGGGGTAATTTGGGTAAAATCAAATAATTTAATTTAGATAGTCATTAATTAGTCCACACTCTCTCTCTTACCATTTCAAATATAATAACTAAAACCCATAAAAACTAATTTAAAACAAAAAAAATTCAATAATTTTTTTTTAGTTTTACATTACAATCATACAAAAAAAATATATATATACTAGAACATAAAATTCAAGTCAAAGTTTGTTACATATACATACTAACTGTGTTACATATATGTACCAACCGTGTTACATATTCGTACCACACTCTCTCTCCTACCATTTCAAACTTAATAACTAAAAACCCATAAAAATTACTTTAAAACTAAAAAGATCAATAAATTTTTTTAGTTTTACATTACAATTATACAAAAAAAATGCTAGAACATAAAATTCAAGTCAAAGTTTGTTACACATACATACCAACTGTATTACATATACGTACCAACGGTGTTACATATTCGTACCAACGGTGTTACATATATCTACCAACCGTGTTACATATACGTACCAACCGTGTTACATATATGTAACACGGTTGGTACGTATATGTAACACCGTTGGTACGTATATGTAACACCGTTGGTACGTATATGTAACATAGTTGGTATGTATGTGTAACAAACTTTGACTTGAATTTTGTGTTCTAGCATTTTTTTTGTATAATTGTAATGTAAAACTAAAAAAATTTATTGATCTTTTTAGTTTTAAAGTAATTTTTATGGGTTTTTAGTTATTAAGTTTGAAATGGAAGGAGAGAGAGTGTGGTACGAATATGTAACACGGTTGGTATATATATGTAACACAGTTAGTATGTATATGTAACAAACTTTGACTTGAATTTTATGTTCTAGTATATATATTTTTTTGTATGATTGTAATGTAAAACTAAAAAAAATTATTGAATCTTTTTTGTTTTAAATTAGTTTTTATGGGTTTTAGTTATTATGTTTGAAATGGTAGGAGAGAGAGTGTGGACTAATTAATGACTATCTAAATTAAATTATGTTGTTTTACCCAAATTACCCTTTTTGTATTAAATATAATTAATTTTTTCTTTTAATAATTAAAAACTTATTATTAAATGAAATCAACCATTGATCAAACTCAATCAATAATGGATATGTGGTTATCTTGGTTATCTTATAAAATGAGGTTAGCATTTGAACCCTACCCTATATATATATATATATATATATATATATATATATATATATATATATATATATATATATATATATATATGGGACGTATCAAATGAAAACCCTTTGTTATTGTGAAAACCCATAAACTCATTTCTGATCACACATTATATCTTTTTAGTTTTTAAACTATTTTATATTTTAGAGGGGTATTATGGTACATTTACATCCTCTATATATTCATGTTTCTCTCTCTTTCTTTACACGATTCCATTTTGTAGATATAAAAATTGATGGCTATAAAATTCTCTAAGTACAACTGCTGCGGATTACACAGTTTTGCTGCTGACCAACAAGCTGCTGCGGATAAGCTTGTTTGGTGCGGATAGTTGTTCTCCTGCTGATGGATAACTCTGCTGCGGACAACCTTATCCGCTGAAGACCAGAGTTGCTGCTGATAGGCTTCTCAGCAACATCAAACACTTGATGCTGCTGATAGGCAAATCATCAGCAGCTTTGGATAGTTGAGTCTTGATGCGGATCACCAACTTTTCTGCTGATAGCCATATCCGCCGAAGATCAATCGTTGCTGCTGATTGGCAAAACAAAAGCAAATTTTCCATTGACAAATTTCTGTTGCAACTTTGACACATCTCATGCAGAAAGAATGTAACTGGTGCAGACAATAAAAGAAAAATACGCTCTCCTTCCAAGTATCCAAGCAATGATGCCTAAGAAGACGTTTGAGTAAAGTTATCCTTTGTAGTATTTATTGTCTTAACATGTAGTATAGCTTCTAGCTTGTGTTCGATCTGATCCTTAGAATCAAGGGTCTGTCTTGATTCTAAGTTACTATATAAGTAGTGTATCGTTTCATTGTATAAGTGTGCTTTCTTAGAGTTTTCTCTGTAATCTTGTAACCATTGAAGCTTAATACAAATTGCATTTATCAGTATTCTTTGTGTTTACTTGTTTGCATTGCTTAGTTGTGATTGTTTTCGCCAATCTCAACTAGAACAGAACTATCTTGTATTCACCGATCCTACAAGTGGTATCAGAGCTTTGGCTATCAGATTAAACAAACTCACACTTGTCTAATCACTCTCTGGTTCTATTCAATACTATCTCTCTGCTAAGACACCCTATATCACAAATCCAAAATGGCACAAAACAATGGTTTTGAAGATATTGGAAGCATCAACAGACCACCAAGACTGGTGTCTGGATAAGATTATGATATGTGGAAGTACAGGATGGAAAATTTCTTCTGCCATCAAGAATATGGGATGTGGAGATCCATTAAAGATGGACCATATGTACCCATGGTGGCCTCTGCTGATTCTGAAGGTCCATCAGTCCCCAAAGAATCTTCAAAGTATTTAGATGAAGATATCAAGAAGATGGAGGTAGACTTCAAAGCTTTGGGAGCCATTCAGAAGTGCTTGCCAAATGAAGTATCTCACAACTTCAGAGGATACAAGACTGCTAAGGAGCTATGGGAGACTCTTGAGAAGATGTTTTCTGGTTCAGAAGAAGTGGAAGAAAATAGAAGAGACATTCTGAAGCAACAATTGAGAACTTTGTCTGGAAGGAAGGTGAGTCTCTAACTGTGCTTGTGATTCCCTCAGATCTGTTGATATTCAAGGATAAAGTCTTCGATCACTCTCTGAATTGACGGAATCAATTCAGAAATCAAATCCACATTAAAATGAACAAATCAAAGAAGAACAATCTCAATACTATCAATTACACCAAATGCATACTTCATGATGATTAATTTTGTTAATCAAGTATTAACAACAGAAACACACAGAAATTCTCTTGATTAACTTGTAAAATCACAGTACAAAATGAGAAAGTTACTTGAAATACAAAAGACACAACTATTTATACTAGAGTTTTCTATCGAAATCTTCTTGATCGAAAAATGTTTTCGACCGAAAACATTTTCCGGCCGAAAACATAAAGTTTTCAACCAAAAACTATGAAGTTAATACTTCTAAAACCTAATTGATTTCTATGGGCTATTAGGTTCCAACAATCTCCCCCTAGTCCATAGAACATCAATTCTTCAAAAGTTGTCTTTTGCAGGCTTGGTTTTAACTTTAACACTTAGCTTCTTAGCATCTAGAGCGCAAGTCTCTTCTTGATCACTTCAGCTTCATGTCTTCTTGACAAACATCGAGCCATGACTCTCATATACAACTTTGCTTCGGTTTTAATCTTCGTGCTCATATCACTTCTAATAGGATTCTTGTACAAAATCTTTAGATCATCATCAGAAAAGCTAAACAAATCCACTGGATCAAAAACTCTGACTTCTGGTAAATGATCATGTATAATCACAGCTTCATGTGTTTTGTTATTATACACCCACTTCTTGAAGCTTTTAATGAATGTCTTTTTACGTGCTGGAATGTAAACAGCTGAAACCTTCTTTTGCCGTCTTTATCATTTCTTTTCAACTTTCTGCATTCAGGCACCTGTGGTTTGAACTTTTCAAATTTAGCTTTTCCACACTCTCTCTTTAAAAATTCTTCAAAATTACCAGCAAATGAATTGTTCGATGGATTGATCATCTTCAGTTGACTTAGCTCTCGAATATCCCAGTATGGCAATGTGTTTAACTTTGAACTTCTGTCAAAATACTGGATATTCCCATCACATCTCTTTATTACATACATCTTCTTTTCACCATCATACATCCACGCTAATATTTCACCAGTTAACGCTTGTTCTGGACTCTTTATTGTCTGTGTAATCTTTTCTACAATTGATGGCTTCTCAGTCACTGTCCACCAAGTACTCTTGTCAATTTTTGAAGTCTTTTGCCTTTTAGATGGTGATTCAATATCTTCAGAAACAGTAAATGGCTCTCTTTCATCTACAAGCTTATCCAATTTACTAATCACTGAACCATCTTCTTCAACATACGTCTGTTGTTGTTCATATTCATACTTTTTGTATTCAGTGTTGGTTGGAGTTTCTTGTTCAGCATCTTCAATTGTTTTTCCACTTCCACCAACACCACCAGTACCACCACTATTATCATCGTCATCTGAAGAATTTTTATCATCTTTTCTTTCACCAGTGATCACCACTTCTTCATCATCTTCTTGTTTTCACTGCTCTATCTCTTCTTGGTTCTCATCAATTTTCTCCAATCCTTCACCTTCATCATTGAGAAGCATACCAACATCAAATAACATGTTGTCTTCATACATAGTTGCTTCAAAAACTGGAGTTTGAACTTGTTCATTGTAGAAGGAATTGGTTCAGTGGCTGATGGACTATGAATCTCTTCAACGTTCTCTTTCTTATCCGTGGTACACTCACGAGCTAAGTGACCAAGCTGTTGACAGTTGTAGCACCTGAGTTTAGCTTTGTCAAAGCCAACCTTTTTACCAAACTGCAACTTATCCTTCCCAACCTTCTGTAAATACTTTTTAGCCCTTACATCTATCATGGCCATCTGCCATTGCAAGTCCATATATTCCAAGTCATCAGGATTGATCTGAACAAGATCTTCTACATCATGCACGGCAGGTTGTAACTTTCCTGTCACCAATGCATCGTAGCTACTCATGAAAGCTCCGAACAGAGCAATCTGATCTTCAGGGATTTGTCCAGATGACTTGACTTTCTCACCAGAGGAGTGTTCACAACAACCTTTGTTTTTCTCAGATTTTGTTCCACTATTTCCTTCACTACTTCCAGAAAATAATGCTGCATTTGTTGAACTTGAGTTATTTTGTTTATCTTTTTTGTTCAGTTCTCTCTTCTTTGCATCCAATTCATATGATTCGAGTAAACAGATAATATCATCAAGTGTTTTACTCTCCAGGTCTGGAGTTGTGTTCTTGATTAGCATACAAGGTATGCTCCAGCAATCTGGCAGTGAGTCTAACAACTTCTTTCCTAGTTCATACTCTTCAAATTTTACTCCCATTTTTCTCAACTTGTTGATCATGGTTGTAAACTTAGTCACCTGCTCACTGAGAGTCTCATTCTTTTTATAACTAAACATGTTATATTGCTTCAGTAGAAGATCGGTTCTGCTTTCCTGAAGAGCTGCATCACCTTCAAATCTTAAGCACAAAGCATTCCGCAGACCCTGAGCAGTTTCATGTTGCTTAAAATTCAAATACAACTCAGTCGGAAGTGCTAGAATAATATAACCTAATGCTATGTTATCCCTTTCGATTAATTTCTTATCTTCCTCTGAATAAAGATCAGGATCAGCAATCGGGACTAACCCATCAGCATTTGCAGTCTTAGGAATGTGAGGACCTTTTACAATTGATTCCCAAAGTGTGTGTTCAGTAAACTTGAAATAAGCCTTCATCATTATCTTCCAATTTGAAAATTCTGATATTGATTTAAGCATCGGTGGTGATTTCCCAATAACCCTCTCAGTATCGTATACCTTTCCAGCCACTCTTTACTTGTAATTTGAAACATGGTCGAAACCAGAAAAATTTCCAACTTATAACTTTTCGGTCAAAAACTTAGTACAATACTTTTCGATCAAAAATTCAGAATATTTCGGACAGATGAAATTTTGGACAATACTTTTCGGACGAAATACTTTTCGATCTCTTCAAACAGAGTTTTCGGCTACTTCAAATATACTTTTCGGACAATTCAACAGAAGAACACTTGAATTGACCAAAAACTTTCTGTGATGATCGAGTAAAGAATCAAGTCTTCAAACTTGATGCAAACTTCATCTCCATCAAAACTAGTTTCAAATCAGCAACAATGGCACCCAAATTACTTCAATTTGATTAGATTTGACTTAAAATCTTCTTGAATACCAAGAGCTATTAACCAACAGCTCTGATACCACTTGTGATTCCCTCAGATCTATTAATATTCAAGGATAAAGTCTTCAATCACTCTCTGAATTGGCGGAATCAATTCAGAAATCAAATCCACATTAAAATGAACAAATCAAAGAAGAACAATCTCAATACTATCAATCACACCAAATGCATACTTCATGATGATTAGTTTTGTTAATCAAGTAATGTAATCAAGTATTAACAGCAGAAATGTAGGTCCCCGGGTGTCTCGGATCGTTACGTGTGGGTGTGTTACTAGTCGGACCGGGTGCGGAATGCCCGTGACTAGTCGGACCGGGTGCGGAATGCCCGTGACTAGGTGGATAATCAAACAACACAAAGTAAACCGACAACGAAATCACTTTAAAACTCCGTCTATTATAAACTTGAACGGTTACAGAGAGAAAATACTGAGTGCAAAATGTCTGCGTACATATCTTCTTTCAACCTACTCTATTTATACTAGACATGTTGACTACGCACTTGCTAAGTGCACAGGGCTTTGTTCCTGCGTACTTAGCAAGTACGTAGACAATGTTCTTGCGTTGCTAAGTACGCAGATTAAGCAACTTGTGCACTTGTTAGGTGCGCACAACACTTAACAAAGACGAATACAACGACAAGTACCTACGAACATGATTACAACTCGATAAACCAATACACACAGATGCTGATATACAAATACAAATACATAAGGACAATACATAAGTAAAAACAATCTTCAGAGTGCTTGTCACAAGAATTGCTTCAACAAACTCCCCCTTGACAGCAGCTTTGGAGATGTCTACACAGCTTTAGAGTAAACAGCTTCAGAGTGATTGTCACAAGAATTGCTTCAACAAACTCCCTCTTGATAGCAGCTCTGGAGTTGTCTTCAGTCTCTATCATCTGTATGCAAGTAGTATTTGTCTAACAACGTCATAGTAGAGGTTCCCCAAGGTCAAAATCCGTGAGCTCAAGGACGACTATGTCAAATTTGAGCTCCGTGACCAGAGATTCCCCAAGGTCAAAATCCGTGAGCTCAAAGACGACTATGTCAAATTTGAGCTCCGTGAAACCGACGCCAGCATGGCTAACGCGCTCTCAGTCTCATGTTCAGCAACATACTTATTGTCTGAATTCTTTCGTCTTTGTCTTTTTGAGGATGGCTCGGGAAGGGAAACCTTCGCCATTCTCCGTGGGTGTGATTGGTCTGGTGCATCATCAGAGTCAGATGAATCAGATTCAGTAGCCTCAGAATCTGACTCTTCAGCACCATCTCCTCCTTCTTCTTCATCACCTCCATCACCAGTCATTTCTGCAAGAACATAAGAGAAACAACATTAGATCAAACAGAATCATTGGAATAGAACAAGCATGACATGTATAGCACATGCACTATGAATTCAATTTCAGACTTAGAAAAATTATGAGTGGGGGTTCCTGCGTATTTAACAAATACGCAGTAAGTTGTTCTTACGTACTTAGTAAGTGCGCAGGAGCTAATTCTTGCGTACTTACTAAGTGCGCATGAACTAACACTTAGAACTTTTACAAAATCCAAGATCAAGAGATTCAAAGATTTAGATGATGAGATCGGTCACCAAATTGTCGAATAACCTATTTAAGACTTATGGGACCAAAACCAACACCAATGCAAAGCTAAAACCATGTCATTTTGACCTAACCTTGGTCCGAGGCAAAACCACGGATACCAAGGGGTCAAACCCAAAATCAAGAGCAGTTAAGGACGAATTTAGCATGCTAGAACTTCGATTGATGAACATAAACTAGTTTTAGGGTTTAATTTCACTTAAACAACACCCAAAACTAGTTTAAATTTCAACACCAAAACCCTAATCTCGAAAATCAAGAAATCGGCCCTCAATAAGAGATTTTGCGGATGAAATAGACCAAGATTCTCACCAAAGATGATTAAGGTGAAGATGAAACAAGAATCGTGACGGAAAATCGATTCGGAACACACTAAAAAATTTAAAGTAAAAAGGAGTCGAGGTATTCAACAGTCGAAATGTTTGAAATGAGGTGAAACTCAAGAAAAATTCTAACTCCTGTATATATACCCAACACAAAATGGTCGTGCGTACTTGTTAAGTGCGCAAGACTTAACTCCTACGTATTTACTAAGTACGCATGACTTAAGTCTTGCGTACTTGTTAAGTACGCATGGTTTACCTCATGCGCACTTACTAAGTACGCAGAGACCCTTGTGTACTCAAACTTTCAACTCAAATTATGAATATTTCAAGTCAATTAACGAACAAGATAAGGACATTCAATCAAGAGAATTCATAGTCAATTCAAGAAGGTTAAACACAAATATTTTTTAGGATATACAACGTGTATCCTACTGATATGCTACAGAAATGTAACTTGTACTATCTCAAGGCATCTAAGATTTTTCACAAAGATTTTCAAATCTCCAGAATGAAGTTACATCGTTTAGCACAGAAAAAATCTAGCAGAATCCATAAGGATTATCAAGAATCATAAGATTCAGAATCGAGTGATTCAGATGTCTTGGTTTGATTGGATTTTCTTTTATGAATATCATATGATGATTCAGGTTGATAGATATGGAGTCTGAGGATTTAGATAAGGTGATCTAACTTTTATCTAGATTTAATTTTAATGAATCAGGTATGATTCAAGGGTGAATACATGCTCAACAGTTGATGTAAAGACATGTCTTGATTCAATCTCTCATTACATACTTGTGAGTATGGGCAGTGAGATGAACCACAGTAATTGTGCTAAAGACATAACCCGAAACTGGTCTCTTAAGAAAATATTTGCTAAAATCTTACATCCTTTATCTGATAATGATCTTTTTGTATTCTTTTACACACGTACACATGCATACATGGGTTCAAATCACAGTTGTAGTCTAGATTTAGTTTTCACACTTGTAACATTTCTGATTTTTCATTATCTATATTTCAGTTCAATGTGATACATTTCAAACCAAATTCTAGTACAATGATTTGTTCTATTCGTACCAACAATTAAATACTATGTTTCAAGGCAAATCTGCAAATTTTACACGAGTATCTTCTATTAAACTCTACACAAGTTCATATTTATACAAATCTACCAATACTGAAATTTGCAAGGACTAATTTTATAAATAAATAACCAGAAACCCTAATAGGCACGGTCGCGCCTCGTTCTGGCACGGTCGCGCCACTTGCTTTGGAACGGTCGCGCCCGGAGTCCTGGCACGGTCGCGCCTCACATGGGCACGGTCGCGCCTCTCGTCAGTTAAAACGTAAAAACAGTCTTTAATCCGAAATCCGTTCAACTTTGTAAACGTTATACACGTTCATCTATTAACAACCATCATTAGTCAATTAAACAATGACATTACACTTGAATTAAAACCAATTATAGATTTTTAAACTAAAACCGTCGACCTCTTCATCTTTTGCTCATCGAATCCACCATTCTGATCTCAATCCCCCCAAGCAAACGCATTATCATCCTCTCTAAAACTTCTGGACGGGCTGAAACACCCGGGGTTGCAGCAGAAGACGCCGGAGATCAAACCCGTCGTCGCCGGAACTCATCTCTACCGTACGCTATCAATTCATCGTCCTTCCGAGTAATTGAAACCTTCTACACCTACGTTTTAGTCTATAGATCAAAAGCCCTAATCTAATTTGGGCTTACAATATGGGAATCATCACGAACCAGAATCTATTTTTCGTTCATAATGGATTTAATCAAACCCTGCTTTGAACACGTTTTAAATACAATTAATACATTCCAATAGACTCGTAATAACCCTACAGATGAAAGCCCTATGAAATCCAACGTTAACATTATAAGAATCAGCCAATTCGTTTATGTTTTGGAACAGACATGATCGCGCTAGTCTTCTAGCGCGGTCGTGCTTCATGAGACACGGTCGTGCTAATCCCAAGCGCGGTCATGCCTCACACACTCAGACCCGGTCATATCCCTTGGCTAGACTTGGTCGTGCCTCAGAACCCTAGACACGGTCGTGCCTAGTGAACAACCTAATTATGCCTTCTGTTTGGTCAACACGGTCGCGTCCATGACTAACACGGTCGCGCCCGTGGTTCTAACACGATCGTGCCTTGTCCCAGGCACGGTCGTGTGTGTGAGAAAAATCTTGACAGAATAATTATTTTTGTATTTTAAAATCAATAAGCATTCCAAATGGATTTTTAAATAAAAATAACTGATTTTATAAAGATTTATATTAATTTTATTCAAAAAGATTAAATTTCTATTTTAAAACAAATAGAAATTATTTATTTAAAACTTACAAAAATTAATTTATATTTATTGTTAAACCCTACACTTAATTATTATTTACACAATTTATTTAAACATCTTTATGAAAATAAAGTAAAGAAATTTATATTTAATATAAAACATCTAATATATTTTTTTAACCAAATGGCTAAGTTACATATTTTATAAATAAATAAATAAGGTAACAATTATTTATTTAATTTACATTTAAACAAAAATCATTTATTTAGGTTATACTTACTTATCCCTAATACCTGCATTATTTTTTTATAACTAAGTAAATAAATAACAATGTTGTTTTGTTATTTAGTTATTCCAAACTTAAACCTTAATTTTATACAACACCATTCAAGTACAAACCACTAACACCTACATCCTCAAATTTCTTATACACACATCCAATTTAACATTAGACTTAGACATACACTATTGTGCATACTATTGATTCGATACATAATATACTCTAGGTTAACGTTGTGCATTACAAGGACCTCGTATTACTATCTAGTCTGTCGTGTTAGCTACGCCTTCAAACCAAGTGAGTATTACATAGTCCCTTTTACTCTTTTACACTTTTTGGGGTGGAACATGAACAATATATAATCTATTGCTTACATTTACACAAACTACACAAGTAAAATCCTCTTTACATTCATGTGTGCAAATTTGAGCTTTATGCCTGAGTGCTAGGTGTGCTAACTTTTGTGTGCAATTTATGTGCAATCATTAACTTTTCAAGCCAACAGTAAACAATGATAGATCTATTGAGTCTGACAAACCCACCCAGATTGGGGTGATTGTTACCGACAACACAATTTTGGATGGTAGTTACAAAGGTTTGATTGTACTTGGTTACCCAATAGCTGTTGTCCATAAATGCCTTATTTTATCATGTTATGTAAGGATTTGTTTATTTACAATTTATATGCTATCTATTTACAAACCTGTATATGCTCACCAACTTTTTAGTTGACCTTATTTTATTCATGTTTCAGGTACTAATGTGTGATTTTGATCAAGACTTGCTACACATAAGTTTTGGACCTAGATAATTTTAATAAAGGATTATGTATTTGGTTTGATTTGGTTTTGTCTTGAATACTTGAAATGAATTTGGATGATTAATATATTTCAATTTAGTCAACCTTGTGCTCATGAACAGTCTACATGTCCCGCCCCGATGATTCCGTCGTCGGTTGGGGTGTGACAGATTGGTATCAGAGCCTTGGTTATAGGGAACTAGGTTATCAGACACCCTTGACCTAGATTGTAACTTTAGGACACCCACTTGTGCCATGCTTTATGATTTTGTGATATGTGCTACATGCTATGTGTTACATGCTTACTATGATTGATTATTATTTCATTTTGATGCCTTACATGTTAAAAATTTATGACTTATTAGACTATACTAAAATAATAAATTAAATAAATGATGTCCCTACCCCTACCCTAAGCCTCATAACCTTCTTATCTACTTCTCTATCATCATCTTCCTAGCATGTGGAAACTTCATAAATCTAAATCTATAAAAATTTCTTTATTCCCTCGTTAAGGTTTTTAGACTTGTTAATTATTTGAGGACACGTGCAATCTGGAAGAGTGACACCTGTATTCTGAGTTTTCTGTCTAGGAAAGCATTTCGCATAAATCCCAATCAACCGAGGGACCCGTATGCTTTCCTGGGAATTCCCGGGATGAGTGTTTACTTATAGGCTAAAGCATGTCTCCTTGAAAAATTATATGAGTTTAATTAACCTTAATGTGTCATAGTATTCAAGTGAATATATCACTATTTGGGTACAATCCAAAGCATGATTAACTATTTTATTTGTTATCTTATTCTTTTAAATCCAAACAACATTCATAAGTTCTTACATCTTTTCTTATGTTGTGCAATTATGTAGAATGCCTCCCCGTCGTGCTACCGTGACCAACAACAACACCAATATTGCTACCATCCTTGCACAACTTGTGAATCAACTCACCCAAGCTAATGGGGCCGCCAATGGTAACCATGGAGCTAATGGGGGTGGTGGTGCCAACCCACCACAATGCACCTTCAAACACTTCAACTCATGCAATCCTCTTAAGTTCTATGGTTCGAAAGTATTGAGAATACTTTCCTCAATAGTGACTGCCCCGATAACCTTCGTGTTCGTCATGCCACAAGTGTCTTACAAAAACGGGCACTCACGTGGTGGAATGGGGAAAAGAGAACTAGAGGCGTGGAAGTAGCAATGGCCTTACCTTGGGATGAAGTTAAAAGGCTAATGACCGAAGAATTTTGTCCTCAAAATGAGGTAAAGAAACTGGAAGCCGAGTTTTGGGATCTTGCCCAAGATGGTGGTGAAAGTCTAGCTTATACAACTCGGTTCCACGAGTTGAGTCTCCTTGTTCCCCATATGGTCACACCTTTATCCCGCTGCATTGAGAAGTATATTGGTAGATTACCTAGGCTAATTCAAGATACTGTCTTAGGGAGAAATCCCGCAACACTCGAAGATGCTATCCGCTTATCTGCTACATTAACCGACAACCATGTGAAAGCGGGAACTCTGACTAGAAAAGGCACCAAGAAAGTTCCCGACACCACAAACCCTCCCACACACGTCAAAGAAGCCACAACTGAACCCTCCCGTAATAATAAGAAAAGAAAGGCTAGAAACTATGCTATGGTCACTCCTGCTATCCCTGTTAACCAAGCTGTACCTATGGTTCAAGCACCATCCAAAAAGCCATTTGTTGGGATCTACCCACTTTGTGCCACATGCAACTATCATCATCTCCAAAACACCCCATGTCGCCTTTGCACTCACTGTGGGAAATATGGCCATACGGTCAATGTCTGTAGAGCCAAAGCACTTGCAGGCCAAGTCAACCCACCAAACCGAACCAACCCCCAAGTGACTAATCAAGGTGTTCCCACTATTGCAAATGGGCGTGCTTGTATGAATGTGGCAACCCAAATCATTTCCGTGATCAGTGCCGAAGGTTAATCAATGCTAGACAAGGCGGAGCTCGTGGGCGTGCTTTCAATATAAACGCCAATGAAGCTCAAGCCAACAATGATGTGGTCAACGGTACGTTTCTTGTTAATAGTCAATATGCCTCCATTTTATTTGATACCGGTGCCGATAAAAGTTTTGTGTCACTTAAATTTGAACCCTTACTTGCAAAGACACGATCCCAATTAGAGAAAACCTTCACCGTCGAAGTAGCAAATGGTGACTCACTTACAGTTGACTCTGTTATTCACGACTGCTCTCTAGAACTTAACGATCATACATTTCCAATCAACCTTGTACCAATGCCACTAGGAAGTTTTGATATCATCATAGGCATGGATTGGCTATCAAATCATCATGCCGAAGTCATCTGTTTCGAGAAGTGCATCCGAATACCTCTACCGTCGGGAGAAACGTTAAGAGTCTTTGGTGAAAAGCCTTGCAAGGGACTAAAGTTAATGTCATGCACTACCGCCCAAAAGTACTTACGAAAGAAGTACGTAGCCTTCTTAGCTCATGTTGTTCAAAAGGATGTCAAGGAGAAGAGTATCCAAGACATTCCCATCATTCAGGATTTTCTCGAAGTATTTCCCGAAGATCTATCCGGTCTTCCACCCGTTCGACAAGTAGAATTTCGCATTGACCTTGTACCCGGAGCTAATTCCGTGGCTAGAGCTCCTTACCGTCTTGCACCTTCTGAAATGCAAGAACTTGCAAGTCAACTCCAAGAGCTCTCCGACAAAGGCTTCATCCGTCCAAGTCATTCACCGTGGGGTGCACCCATCTTATTCGTCAAGAAGAACGATGGATCATTTCGCATATGTATTGACTACCGTGAACTCAACAAGCTTACCATCAAAAACCGTTATCCCTTGCCTAGAATTGATGACCTCTTCGATCAACTTCAAGGTTCTACTTGCTTCTCAAAGATTGATCTTCGATCTGGTTATCTCCAACTCCGTGTACAAGAGGAAGATATTCCGAAGACTGCCTTCCGAACAAGGTATGGTCACTACGAGTTCATGGTCATGCCTTTTGGACTAACCAATGCACCCGCAGTTTTCATGGACCTCATGAATCGTGTGTGCAAACCGTACCTTGATAAATTTGTGATCGTCTTCATTGACGATATCTTAATCTACTCCAAGACTAAAACCGACCATGAGCAAGACCTTAGATTGGTTTTGGATCTCTTGAGGAAGGAACAAATATATGCCAAATTCTCCAAATGTGAATTTTGGTTAAAGGAAGTTCAATTTCTTGGTCATATCGTTAACGACAAGGGAATTCATGTTAACCCTGCTAAGATCGAAGCGGTTAAGAATTGGAATGCCCCGAAGACCCCTACCGAAGTTCGTTCATTTCTTGGTCTTGCGGGATATTATCGTCGCTTCATCTCAAATTTCTCTAAGATTGTTGTCCCTCTTACCGCTTTAACCCATAAGGGTAAACCTTATGAATGGGGACCAAAACAAGAAGAAGCTTTCCAAACTCTCAAGCAAAAGTTGTGCAATGCTCCTATATTGAGTCTCCCTGATGGGAATGATGTCTAGTTGTCTACTGTGATGCTCCCAACCAAGGTCTCAGTTGTGTTCTCATGCAACGAGGCAAAGTAATCGCTTATGCATCAAGGCAACTTAAGATTCATGAGAAGAATTATACGACGCATGATCTCTAGTTGGGTGCCGTCGTATTCGCATTGAAGATTTGGAGACATTACCTCTATGGCACAAAGTGTGTGGTGTTCACCGACCACAAAAGTCTCCAACACATCTTCAACCAAAAGGAACTCAATATGAGGCAACGACGTTGGGTTGAACTCCTTAACGACTATGACTGCGATATTCGTTACCATCCCGGCAAAGCGAATGTTGTAGCCGACGCTTTGAGTCAAAAGGACCATGTCATGCTTCAATGTGTCCGAATTCAAACCGACATCCAAAATCGCATCTTAGAAGCTCAACACGTCTCAGTCACCGAGGGTAACATGTACGAGGAAATGTCGTGCGGTGTTGAACTCCAGCTTGAACCGAAACCCAATGGCTTACTTTATTACTTGAACTGTATTTGGGTTCCCGATCGCGATGATCTCCGTGCATTTCTCATGAACGAGGCTCATAAGACTCGATATTCTATTCATCCGGGTGCGGATAAAATGTACCAAGATCTTCGCCAACAATATTGGTGGCCCGGTATGAAGAAAGTCATTGCTCTCTATGTTGCCAAATGTTTAACTTGCTCCAAAGTCAAAGCCGAACATCAACGTCCTTCTGGCTTACTCGAACAACCGGAAATTCCCGTGTGGAAATGGGAGAACTTAGGTATGGACTTCATTACCAAACTCCCTCGTGCCTCAAGTGGTTATGATAGCATTTGGGTGATTATTGACCGCCTCACCAAATCTACTCATTTCTTGCCTATCTGTGAAGACTATCGGGTTGAGAAATTGGCCCGTATTTACACTGACGAAATTGTGAGCCGTCACGGTGTTCCTTTGAACATAATATCCGATAGAGATGCTCGGTTCACCTCTCATTTTTGGCAATCTCTCCAAACTACTCTTGGTACACGATTGGATTCAAGCACGGCCTACCATCCCCAAACGGATGGTCAGACCGAACGAACAATCCAAACTCTTGAGGATATGCTTAGAGCTTGTGTAATTGATTTTGGTGGCAATTGGGATTCACATCTATCCCTAATCGAGTTCTCCTACAATAATAGCTACCACTCGAGTATCAACATGGCTCCATTTGAAGCTCTCTATGGTCGCAAGTGTCGTTCTCCTATCTGTTGGAACGAGAATGGTGAAGCGCAAATCACCGGTCCCGAACTAATTCAAGAAACATCCGACAAGATTATCTAAATCCGTGACAACATTCGAGTAGCGAGAAGTCGGCAAAAGAGTTATGCCGACAAACGACGAAAACCCTTGGAATTCCAAGTCGGTGACCTTGTTCTTCTAAAGGTGTCTCCATGGAAGGGTGTGATCCGTTTTGGAAAGAAAGGCAAATTAGCACCTCACTATATGGGTCCATTTAAGATCCTTGAAAGGATTGGGAAAGTGGCTTACAAACTCGACTTACCTCCATCACTTGGCAATGTGCATCCTACATTTCATGTGTCTAATCTGAAGAAATGTCTTGCTGATGAAAAATCTTCACATACCTCTTGACGACGTGCACATTGACGAAACGATGCACTTCGTTGAGAGACCAGTGGAAATCATGGATCGTGAAGTCAAACAGCTCAAACGAAGCCGTATTCCTATTGTCAAAGTTCGTTAGGAATCTAAACTTGGTCCTGAGTTTACTTGGGAACGAGAGGACCAAATGAAGCTCAAGTACCCCCATCTCTTCACCGATACCATCGCCTCCACTAGCTAAATTTCGGGACGAAATTCCCTCAACATGGGAATACTGTAGCATTTCTGATTTTTCATTATCTATATTTCAGTTCAATGTGATACATTTCAAACCAAATTCTAGTACAATGACTTGTTCTATTCGTACCAACAATTAAATACTATGTTTCAAGGAAAATCCACAAATTTTACACGAGTATCTTCTATTAAACTCTACACAAGTTCATATTTATACAAATCTACCAATACTGAAATTTGCAAGGACTAATTTTATAAATAAATAACCAGAAACCCTAATAGGCACGGTCGCGCCTCGTTCTGGCACGGTCGCGCCAAGTGCCTTGGCACGGTCGCACGTCTTGCTTTGGAACGGTCGCGCCCGGTGTCCTGGCACGGTCCCGCCTCACATGGGCACGGTCGCGCCTCTTGTCAGTTAAAACGTAAAAACAGTCTTTAATCCGAAATCCGTTCAACTTTGTAACCGTTATACACGTTCATCTATTAATAACCATCATTAGTCAATTAAACAATGACATTACACTTGAATTAAAACCAATTATAGATTTTTAAACTAAAACCGTCGACCTCTTCATCTTTTGCTCATCGAATCCACCATTCTGATCTCAATCCCCCCAAGCAAACGCATTATCATCCTCTCTAAAACTTCTGGACGCGCTGAAACACCTGGGGTTGCAGCAGAAGACGCTGGAGATCAAACCCGTCATCGCTGGAACTCATCTCTACCGTACGCTATCAATTCATCGTCCTTCCGGGTAATTGAAACCTTCTACACCTACGTTTTAGTCTATAGATCAAAAGCCCTAATCTAATTTGGGCTTACAATATAGGAATCATCACGAACCATAATATATTTTTCGTTCAAAATGGATTTAATCGAACCCTGCTTTGAACACGTTTTAAATACAATTAGTACATTCCAATAGACTCGTAATAACCCTACAGATGAAAGCCCTATGAAATCCAACGTTAACATTATAAGAATCAGCCAATTTGTTTCTGTTTTGGAACAGACATGGTCGCGCTAGTCTTCTAGCGCGGTCGTGCTTCATGAGACACGGTCGTGCTAATCCCAAGCGCGGTAGTGCCTCACACACTTAGACCCGGTCATCCCCCTTGGCTAGACTTGGTCGTGCCTTAGAACCCTAGACACGGTCGTGCATGGCCCAGACACGGTCGTGCCTAGTGAACAACCTAATTATGCCTTCTGTTTGGTCAACACGGTCGCGTCCATGACTAGCACGGTCGCGCCCGTGGTTCTAGCACGATCGTGCCTTGTCCCAGGCACGGTCGTGTGTGTGAGAAAAATCTTGGCAGAATAATTATTTTTGTATTTTAAAATCAATAAGCATTCCAAATGGATTTTTAAATAAAAATAACTGATTTTATAAAGATTTATATTAATTTTATTCTAAAAGATTAAATTTCTATTTTAAAACAAATAGAAATTATTTATTTAAAACTTATAAAATTTAATTTATATTTATTGTTAAACCCTACACTTAATTATTATTTACACAATTTATTTAAACATCTTTATGAAAATAAAGTAAAGAAATTTATATTTAATATAAAACATCTAATATATTTTTATAACCAGATGACTAAGTTACATATTTTATAAATAAATAAATAAGGTAACAATTATTTATTTAATTTACATTTAAACAAAAATCATTTATTTAGGTTGTACTTACTTATCCCTAATACCTACATTATTTTTTTATAACTAAGTAAATAAATAACAATGTTGTTTTGTTATTTAGTTATTCCAAACTTAAACCTTAATTTTATACAACACCATTCAAGTACAAACCACTAACACCTACAACCTCAAATTTCTTATACACACATCCAATTTAACCTTAGACTTAGACATAGACTATTGTGCATACTATTGATTCGATACATAATATACTCTAGGTTAACGTTGTGCATTACAAGGACCTCGTATTACTATCTAGTCTCTCGTGTTAGCTACACCTTCAAACCAAATGAGTATTACATAGCCCCTTTTACTCTTTTACACTTTTTGGGGTGGAACATGAACAATATACAATCTATTGCTTACATTTACACAAACTACACAAGTACAAAACCTCTTTACATTCATGTGTGCAAATTTGAGCTTTATGCCTGAGTGCTAGGTGTGTTAACTTTTGTGTGCAATTTATGTGCAATCATTAACTTTTCAAGGCGACGGTAAACAATGATAGATCTATTGAGTCTGACAAACCCACCCAGATTGGGGTGATTGTTACCGACAACACAATTTTGCATGCTAGTTACAAATGTTTGATTGTACTTGGTTACACAATAGCTGCTCTCCATAAATGCCTTATTTTATCATGTTATGTAAGGATTTGTTTATTTAGAATTTATATGCTATCTATGTACAAACCTGTGTATGCTTACCAACTTTTTAGTTGACCTTATTTTATTCATGTTTCAGGTACTAATGTGTGATTTTGATCAAGACTTGCTACACATAAGTTTTGGACCTAGATAATTTTAATAAAGGATTATGTATTTCATTTTATGTATTTGGTTTGATTTGGTTTTGTCTTGAATACTTGAAATGAATTTGGATGATTAATATATTTCAATTTAGTCAACCTTGTGCTCATGAACAGTATACATGTCCCGCCCCGATGATTCCGTCGTCGGTTGGGGTGTGACAACACTACTAATGATTCAAAGATGCCTACAGCCTACTGACAATTCAAATTACTTATAGATAAGCAGATTAAAAACATAACAATTTAAACTATCAAGTAAGAATGACGCAATCATTTCCCATATGAGCAGTCTATGGCGTTTAGATCATTACTGATGTACTATCATTTCCTCTTTTATCAAGATAACTTTGAAATTTTATCCATTTTCTATTGTTTTTGAATTTTTGTAAAATATTTGAAAATTAAAAGAACTATACATAAATCTTAAAAGAAATAAAATTTAACTTTCATGAATTGAATTGATTAAAGAAAAACAAGTTTTCACTCTGGATTGAACATTCCTATCAAGTTGACAAGATGCTCAAAACGGGTTCGATCAAACTCCTTAGTGAAAAGGTCAGCAAAGTTGTCATCCGTGTGAACCTTTACAAGTTCAATGAGATACTTTTCAGCACAATCACGGATGAAATGATGGCGAATTTCAATATGTTTAGTTTTGGAATGTTTCACCGAGTCGTTTGTGATGGACATGGTGGCATTATTGTCAATGAACAGTGGAGTTCCATTGAAGTTCAAGCTGTAGTCTCTCAATTGTTGTTGAATCCACAATATCTGAGAACAACAGCTAGCTGCAGCAATGTATTCTGCTTCACATGTTGAGACAGAAACCATTGACTGCTTCTTACACTGCCAGGAAACCAGTCTGTCTCCCAAGAATTGACATCCACCAGAAGTTAACTTTCTATCAAGGTTACAACCGCCATAGTCTGAATCAGTGTAGGCTTTGAAGTCAAATGACTGCTGCTTAGAGTACCAAAGACCCAATCGGGGTTTCCCTTTCAAGTATCTGAAAATCCTCTTTACAGCTATCATATGAGACTCCTTAGGTTGTGACTGAAACCTTGAGCACAAGCATACAGCAAACATTATGTCAGGCCTTGAAGCTGTGAGATACATAAGAGATCCGATCATTCCACGGTACAATTTGCAATCCACATCCTTTCCATCTTTGTCAGGATGCAGACCATGATTGACGGGGATAGGTGTGCCATAAGTACTGCTATCATTCATCTTGTATTTTGACAAGATGTCCTGCACATACTTGGTTTGATGCAGATAAATTCCATCCTCTCTTTGACTGACTTACAGACCTAGGAAGAACGAAAATTCACCCATGTTACTCATCTCAAACTTGGACTTCATCACCTGTTTGAATTCCCTACACATCTCTTCATTTGTAGACCCAAAGATAATGTCATCGACATACACTTGTACAAGAAGAATATCACCTTCTGCTTTTCGTATGAAGAGGGTCGAGTCAATCTGTCCACGGTAAAAACCATTTGAAAGTAGATGTTTTGATAATGTCTCATACCATGCCCTAGGTGCTTGATGAGGACCATAAAGTGCTTTGTCGAGCTTATACACTTTATTGATATTATGTGGATCTTCAAAGCCGGGAGGTTGAGTGACATAGACCTCTTCATGAACTTTTCCATATAGGAAAGCACTCTTCACATCAATTTGATAGACCTTGAAGCCAACATAGGAGGCATAAGCCAGAAACAGTCGAATGGCCTCAAGTCTAGCAACTGGGGTATATACTTCTGTGTAATCCAAGCCCTCTTGTTGATAAAAACCCTAAACAACCAACATTGCTTTGTTTTTCACTACAACATGACGATCATCCTTATTGCATTTGAACACCCATCTGGTGCCAATTGGTTGTACGCCTCTTGGCAAGTCAACCAAATCCCACACATGCAACTTTTGGAATTGAGACAGTTCTTCTTGCATTGCCTCAATCCAGCAGTTGTCAGCGAGAGCCTCTTTCACATTCTTCGGCTCTAACTGGGACACGGATGCAGCATGTGGACATGTTTCCATGACACCAGTTTCAAGTATCTCAGAGTAAAGACTAGTGTTCTCAGCAATGGTTCGATGACGAGTTTGAACACCAGCATGAGGATCACCAATAATGTTGTCAATTGGATGATTCTTATGCACTTTCATCTCTGGTACATTCGGTTCCTGAATTTCTGAATCGAGGTTCGTGCTTAACCCCCCCATATCCTGTGTTCCAGAAGAAGAAGATTCAATGTTGATTGGATCAGTTGCAGCTTCATTTCCTACACGAGTGTTAGGATTAGCTTGAGCGTCCTTTCCGTCAACATGAACATCTTCACTGTTATCACTGTCATGAGTTCCAGATGCAGATGCAGCATAGGAATCAGGAGTTACAATCGGTACAGTAGCACGTGTTGAAAAACTAGAGTCATCTCCGCCACTAAATAATTCATATACATTTGCGGCATCATCTGCAGACAAATCAGGAAGGTTAAAATATTTGAATAGCGCATCATAATCAAAACCCCAAGCTGGACCAGTTGGTTCTGGTGGAATGTTGTGTTTACTACAATCCACTTCAAACCATTCCTCGATGGTACGAGTTCCTATATTGTACACTCTCTTGCAGGGCGAGTTAGAAACATATCCTAAGAAGATGCCTTCCACCGCTTTTGCATGAAACTTAGACTTTCGGTCTTTGTATTGTAGCAATAAGGAACAGGGACTACCAAAAGGAACTGGATAGTCAAGATTGGGAGGTCGATTGTTGATCAACTCATAACAAGTCTTGTTGTGCCTCTTCACAACCAGAACTCTGTTCAAGACGTGACAAGCTGTATTAACTGCTTCTGCCCAGAAAGTGACAGGAAGCTTTGCATCTGACAGCATTGCCCTTGCGGTCTCAATCAAGGTTTTGTTCTTCCGTTCTGCGACTCCATTCTACTGAGGTGTGTACGGGGCACTAAATTCATGACGAATCCCCTTCTTGAGATAGAAAAGTTCCATCAAATTATTCTTGAATTCAGTTCTGTTTTCACTCCTTATTCTTCTAACTTTCAACTTGCAAAGAGATTCCAAGCTCAGGATCAGGTATTGAAGAATGTCAGAAGTTTCGTCCTTTGTACCAAACCATTTCAGACAAGATGATTCATTTTTTGATAAAAAAATGTGTCCGAGTTTCATATGCCACAAGATAGAGTCAAGCTCTGTCGCTTTGGTAAGCAAACAAGTAGCAACTGATGAGGTGGTTTTCGCCACGCTCATGTCGATCTGATAGGTGTCGTTTGTCCTTGGCGCTCGCATCAAAATCCAGTCTTCAGGAACCTCAAAACCAGGTTTGAGAATCAAGCATTCAGTTTTGTCAAACATCACCGAGTACTCCTTATCGCACATCTGGGAGACACTCAACAGGTTACGCTTCAGCTGCTCGCAGTAGTTGACGTTGTCAAAGCTAACACAACCATTTGAAAGCACGCCTTGACACGTGATACTACCGCCTTTCTCTCCAGCAAAGGCCACATAGCCGCCTCTGAATGGTTTCACATCTTGAAGCAAGGCCATGTTACCTGTCATGTGTCGGGAGCATCCACTATCTACATACCAACGATTAGAGATAGTACCCTTCGGATGTCCTTGCACGAGTCACAAAAAGAATTAATTAGATTTGGAGACCCAAGCCATAGTCGTCTTGGGTCGTCCGTCTTTTTTAAAATAAACAACCTCAATTAACTCACAATCATGACTGTAAAAAATGGATGAATCTTTAGAATATTTGGGATTAGGAGATTGAGAACATTTGAATTTGTTATTCCAGGACCACTTCTTTTTCTTAACTAGAACAGTAGACTTAGATTCAACAGCAGCAGGTGAAATAGTGGAAGCTTCACCTGATTGAATTTCAACCAGCTGTTCCAGCTTTCTCAATCTCTTGTTCCTTCTTCTCCTCTGTGGCTTTGAGAGTTTCACCATAGGTTTCTCACCAGTTGATGCACTACCAGAGGTAGATGCACTAGGTTTTGTAGATAGCTTTCCCTTTTTGAAACAGATGGTTTAGCCTCAGATGTGATCTTTGGCTTTACCATAGGTTTTACTGGTGGTTTCACCACATTTGCTTTTGGACTTTTAGAATGCTTCACTAATGGTGACTTAGGGATAACAGCCGGTTGTAAAAACAATTGGCCGTTTCCCTTGGTTCTTAGCAGGACAGTTCACAAGAATGTGACCAACCATACCAAAGTGAAAACAAGTTCTCTTTTCTTTGTAAGTCCTCCTGTAAGGCTCATTAGATCTGGCATTAGATGACTCAACATGATGAGCAGAAGAAGTTGTTTGGTGAAAAGTAGTTTGACTCGATGATGATTGGCTTTTGGGAGTATAAAATTTTTGTAAATTTTCTTGATAACCAAGCCCAAAATGAGCTGAAAAAGCTTCTTTCTTAACTTGATTAATGTTTTTATATCCCCCATAAAGCATCACTTTTAATTTCTCATTTGATTCAATGATATCGGGTTCAGTCAAAATACAATTATCACCATCAGTGATAATGTTTTTCTTAACTTTCTGTTCACCTAGCAACTCCTTAGAGACTACTCCTTCAAGGCAGGTGTTCTCAGACCCATCATCAGAAGCAGTAAAGAACTCTTCATTAGATGCAGAGTCAGCCTTACTTGAGGAATCATCCTTGTTAAAGGAATCATCCTGACTTAAGGACTCATCAAGGCAAGATAAATCAATGTCAAATAAGTTGTTGACAAATTTCCCGCTAACTGGTGGAAGAATGGCATTAGTACCCAGCCCTAAGCCATTCACTTGTCTTACTACAGACTCGTAGTGTTCCACCACAAAACGATAATTTTTCAACTTCTCAATATTACCTTTCAGCTGCAAGATCTCATTTTGCATCTTGTTGATCTCATTGTTCCTTTTCTCTAACCCCTTGTACGCAACATCCAAATGAAACTGTTGATGGCTGATTTTAAGTGAATAATCACGTTTTTCTTTCTTTAAAGTTTCAATTGAATCTTTGTAACGTTTTTCATTTTCCTTGTAGCTTAACACTCTAATACGAAGGGGTTCGACTTTGTCTTGAAGCTTAGAATTTTCAACCTTTAAGCTTAGACATTTGGAACAAGAAATGACAGCAAAAGGATTAGAATCTACCTCATTCGATGAACATGATACCTCTCCAATAGCCATGAGGGCAACTGCAGTTGTAGACTCTACTTGATCAGCCACAGAAGCTTCCCGTTCCTCAGCTTCCATTATCTCCATAATCTCAGCCATGAGACCAACCTGTGTTTGTACAATAAGGGCATCCTCCAGATGAACACCCCAATCAAAGCTTTCGTCCTATTGAGCCACCAATGCATTGGACGTTCCACCTTGGCTTTGATTGTGGTTCTTTGAGTTGTTGTAGCCTTGGCTGTTTCCTTGGCTAGGTCTGGTGAAACCCGAAGCCGGTGCTATGTCCTTTTGACATGCACGAGCAAAGTGTCCAAAGTTCTGACACTTATAGTACTTGGCCTTGGATTTTTCAAAACCAACCTTGGCATTTGAATATCCGCCAATGAACTTTCTTCTTGTTCTGTTCAGGAAATGCTTGGCTCTCCTCAAAATCATGGCCATATTCCATTGAATATCCATATCCTCCATATCATCTGGATCCACCTGATTAAAGTCTTCTTCGATGGTTTCAGGATCCGTTAGCTTGCCGCCAATGAAGTTCTCATAGGCAAGCATGCATGATGAGAATAAAGCCACATGATCTTCAGCTATCTTGGCTATTACTGATTGGTTAGCTGAAGATGTGGGAGAAGGATTTCTTGAGGAGTTCTAGTGATGAGATCCAGAACCAGATCCAGATGCTGCATAGCACGCATGACCACCACAAGCCTTTAAAGTTTCTTCCTCGTGAGATTTTCCTGAGAAAAGGGCAATTCCAGAGCCCGATGACTTGGTTGTAGAAGACGTCCAATAATACATAGAAGGGTCTTGTATTTGAGGTCTTCCTGATCTCTACTTTCTTTTTAGGTTCATATCATGTGCTTGAACCTTTCCAATTGCCTCATCAATTGTCATCTCATAAAACTTAGAATTCTCTCTCATCAGGGTAGTATACATCTCAAATTTGGGTGGCAAAGCATCCAGAAATTTTTCAACTAATTCTTCATTTGGATAGATGAGGTCAAAAGCTTTCAACTCAGTCTGCAGATGATAGAATCTAGAGATGAGCTCATATATGGATTCGTTCTCCAGATATCTGAAGCACTCATACTTCTTCCTGAGAAGATCCCTTTTACTCTTCTTGATGTCACTGTTACCCACAAATCTCTTCTGTAACGCCTTCCAGAGATCCTTGGAGTTATCGTATCCTCTAAAGCTGTGGAATAACTCCCTGGTCAAGGCCATAGTGATAGATCTGTGTGCCTTCTTCTCTCTATCATAAACTTTCTTTTCTTCTTCATCAAGTTTGGAGATAGGCTTAGGAACTTCCTCATCAAGATATGTATATGTGGGATGCTTATAACCCTCTAGAATGGGTATCCAAAGTGAAGAATCGGTATATGAGATATAGTGCTCAAAGCGTGCTTTCCAGTTTGAATAATCATTTACATTAAGCAGATTTGGTAGTTTTTGTGGGGTTCCAATTTCATTGTCATAATTAAGTAGGTTACCGGGGTTCTGAAGATTTGCCATAGTGTAACACTTAGTCAAATTTTAGAAAAGTCATAACAACTTGCGCACTTATCTCTGGCCTTGCGCACTTATCTCTGGCCTTGCGCACATAACAAACCTAGTCTTTCGTATTTAGAATTTGCTCTTGCGTACTTAATAAGTACGCAGGAGTAAATGATAAGTACGCAGGAGATCAATTAAGTACGCAGCAAATATGGTCTTGCGTACTTGATAAGTACGCAGCAAGACTGTACTTGTTTCCAAATAAGGTAAGTACGCAGGTCACTTTTTCACCAACTCTCACCAACTTTTTCCGGTCACTGGAATCTCACCGGAGATGGCAGAAATCGAAAATATGACCAAACAAAATGAGCCAAATAGTCAGAAACTCGTTTCTAACCAACCTTTGATGCTCAAAACACTCAAATACACAACAAAAGTCGGTTTTTGAGTGATTTTAGGTTCTAAAATAGTGCTCAAGAGCTACCCCAATTTTATCACAAAAATCAACAAAAACACCCACTTTTGCTTGCAAAAACTCTATAGGATGTGTAGAAGATTCTCCTAACACACTCACAACACTCGAAATCAAGAGCTAAGCTCTGATACCACTTGTAGGTCCCCGGGTGTCTCGGATCGTTACGTGTGGGTGTGTGACTAGTCGGACCAGGTGCGAAATGCCCGTGACTAGGTGGAGAATCAAACAACACAAAGTAAACCGACAACGAAATCACTTTAACACTCCGTCTATTATAAACTTGAACGGTTACAGAGAGAAAATACTGAGTGCAAAATGTCTGCGTACATATCTTCTGTCAACCTATTCTATTTATACTAGAACTGTTGACTGCGCACTTGTTAAGTGCGCAGGGCTTTGTTCTTGCGTACTTAGCAAGTACGCAGACAATGTTCTTGCGTACTTGCTAAGTACGCAGGTTAAGCAACATGCACACTTGTTAATTGCGCACAACACTTAACCAAGACGAATACAACGACACGTACCTACGAACATGATTACAACTCGATAAACCAATACATACAGATGTTGATATACAAATACAAATACATAAGGACAATACATAAGTAAAAACAATCTTCAGAGTGCTTGTCACAAGAATTGCTTCAACAAGAAACACACAGAAATTCTCTTGTTTAAAGAAAGAAATTTCATCATTAAAACATGAACAAACAAACCTTGAAACTCAAATTGATGATCTTTTGGTTTAGTTAAAAACTACAAAGGCCAAATTAGCAAACCAAAAGGTCCATGTGAAAAAATATGAGTTTGCATCCAAAAAGCTGCAAAGACTTTTACATGCTCAAATTCCTGAAAAGGTAACTGTTGGTATTGGATTTCAAGCTGAACAACTCTACAATGTCGTTCCTCCACCTGCGACTATGTAGCCATTCATGAACCAAGTTTCAATCTTTCCAACCTTGATCTGGCCAACCAAAATCTTGACCCTGTTGTCCAAGAAACCTCTGTGCAAGAATGCACTACTTCATCCGAGTCTGATTCAACATGCTTAGACTCCACTGAAACCAATAAAGCTTCATCACCACCTACCTGTGAAGTTATTAAAGCCAACAATCCAAGCCCTTTCATCCCTTCAAAAACAGTACCAGTATCTCAACTCACCAAACAAATCAAAATAAGCTATCCTCCAGAAGGAAGAAAGCTAACTGTTGTAAAGGGACAATCTTCAATCTCCACCAACCCAAATCCTCAACCCAAAACCATTCTACCTAGAGAGAAAGCTGCATATGTTCAAAAGACATTGGAGGAAGCCACCTTTGAGTACAACAAAGCCCATCCCTGGAATTTCAAAGATTTATTCAAGAAAGGGATTATGTGTACTTCAAAGGGACAAATTGGCTAAATCATGCTTTGTCTGTGGCAAATACAACCATACTGCCAACACCTGCTTCAACTACCTTCAGCAACAAATAAATCTCAAGCAACATGCTTTTGAGAAGACAAACAAGAACAAAAAGTTAAGAAGCTTTGAAGCCAAGGCAACTCATTTCAGAAACTCTCTATCCCCACCAAGGAATCAGCTGCCAAAACCTCAACTATCTTGCATCATCTGTGGTGAATCAGACCACTTTGCTGCAAATTGTAAGTTTAATCCCTTCAACCAGATTAACCAAAAGCCTATCGACAAAAGAACTTCTACAGAGAAACCATCTGGTAACAAGGTAAAGAAGGATAAGCATACATATGTTGTTAAACCATCAGCAGCCAACAAAAATGTTGTTGATCAAGTAAAGCCCAAGAAACCAAAGGACAAGCCTTCAGCAGCAACCAAGTCTGCTGCTGCTCGAGTAAAACCATCAGCAGCAACAAAATCTGTTGCTGATAAGCCAAAGTCCTCAGTAGCAAAAACTGCTGCTGATCAAGCAAATCTATCAGCAGCCAAAGCAACATCAGCTGCTGATAGATCAAAAATATCTGGAAAACCACCTCCTCAGCAATGGAAAGCCAAGATCCCAGCCTCTATCCCTCCAAGCATCATCATTGGTTCCATTAAATGCAAGCATGCTGATGCTGATGATCCAACAACACACTTACCTAAGTTTGCAAGTTCTTGGGTTCCTCCCTCTAACTAGATCTCTCTCATATGCAGGGAAAACCATGTCACAACAATAACACCTGGGTTATATACAGTGGTTGTTCCAGGCACGTGACAGGAAACAGATCCATCCTCTATAACTTCAGACACTTCAGTGGAGGATATGTTGCCTTTGGGAGTGATTCAAAAGGAGGATCAATCACTGGACAAGGAACTGTGTCCAATGAAAGGATGAGTATTGAAAGAGTAAACTATGTCAAAGAATTAGACTTCAATCTCATGAGTGTGTCACAGATCTGTGATCAAAAGCATTGGATGCTTTTCACAGATAAAGAATGTTTTGTACTATCTCCTGGCTTAACCAAACCTCCTCGAGAGAAGATCCTATTGACTACTCAGAGAAAATATAACCTATATGTGCTTGACATGAATGAGATCACTCCATCTGGTAGTGTATCTTGTTTTCTGTCAAAGGCATCAGTTGATGAATCAGCTCTCTAACACAGGAGATTAAGCCATGTCAATATCAAAACCATTAACAAGTTGGTGAAGGAAAATCTTGTCAGAGGGCTTCCTGACAAAGAATTCCAACTTAAAGATCATTGCATTGCATGTTTAAAGGGGAAGCAACACAAGAGTTCTCACGAGCCCAAAACATTTAATTCAAATGACACTCCATTACAGCTGCTACATATGGATCTCTTTGGTCCTACAAATGTCATATCAATGGGCAAGAAGTCATACTGTCTGGTGATTACTGATGACTATACCAGATTTTCATGGGTATACTTCTTGAGAACAAAGGATGAAACTGCTGAGATTCTTAAATCTTACATCCTTCGAGTTGAGAATCAAAGCAATCAAAAGGTGAAAATCATAAGGTGTGATCAAGGTACAGAGTTTAAGAACCACACTCTGAACTATTTCTGTGAAAGCAAGGGAATAGAAAGACAATACATTGCTCCAAGAACTCCTCAACAAAATGGGGTTGCTGAAAGAAGAAACAGAACTATAATTGAATCAGCAAGATCAATGTTGGCTGATTCAAAACTGCCTCTCACATTCTGGACAGAAACAGTCAGTACAGCTTGCTATGTGTAGAATATAGTTCTCATTGTCAAGCCTCTCAACAAGACACCTTATGAACTCTGGTTCAAAAGAGTTCCCTACATTGGTTTTCTAAAACCTTTTGGATGTCCATGCACCATTCTGATCACACATGGGGTTCTTCCTAAGTTTGGTGCCAAATCTGATGAAGGATATTTTGTGGGTTATTCTTCTCAATCCAAGGCCTACATAGTATTCAAATAAAGAACAAGAATCGTGGAAGAATCAGCCAATGTGGAATGTAGGGAACACATTGCATGTGAACAGGGAAAAGGCCCGAACTGGCTCTTTGATATAGACTCCTTCACACAAATATTTGAGCCTCTCAACTTCTTAAATATGGAGTCTTCCTCTTCCAAAGAACCAGCTTCCACATTTTCCTCTGACTACAGATTGGAGTTCCCTAGTCCCCCAATCAGACTGAAAAGGCCATCTATCGATCCTCCATCTGTTGTGGAAGCTATTGAAACCAGTGAAGTCGGAACCAGACTCTCAAATATTACCAGCAGCAGCCTCTCTGAGAATGAAAATCTGATTGAAGACACATCCATAAATGCTAAAGAAGCATCTGCTCCGGATGCTGCTGATGCTGCTGCTGATAATGTTGATGCTGATGTTGATATTGAAGACTCTTCCACCATGAATGAAGAATTTACTGATCAGAATCAGAGCAATCTTGAGCAAGGGATACGATTGGATGTAGTACCAGCACAGATAATCAACAAGGAACATCCCCTGGAAAATATCATTGGCCAAGTTCACCAAGGAGTTCAAACAAGAAGCAAATCTCATGAGGCCAATATATGTCTGTTTTCCTATTTTCTTTCTCAGGTAGAACCCAAGAAGATAGATGAAGATCTGACACACAACAGTTGGATTGAGGCAATGCAGGAAGAGTTGCTGCAATTCAAGAGACAGGATGTCTGGAAACTTGTTGATCTTCCACCTGGTCAAACTGCTATTGGCACAAGATGGGTATTCAGGAACAAGCAAGATGAGAGAGGCATTGTCATCAAGAACAAAGCCAGACTTGTCGCTCAAGGCTACACTCAAGAAGAAGGAATTGACTATGATGAAGTCTTTGCTCCTGTTGCCAGGCTGGAGGCCATCAGAATCTTCCTTGCATACGCTGCATCCAAGAATTTCATGGTTTATCAAATGGATGTCAAGAGTGCCTTTCTGTATGGGAAGATTAGTGAGGAATTATATTTCAAACAGCCTCCAGGCTTTGTAGATCCTACACATCCTAACAAAGTGTTCAAACTAGACAAAGCTCTCTATGGCTTACATCAAGCTCCAAGAGCCTGGAATGAAACTCTGTCTGGATATCTACTAAGCAACAACTTTAGAAGATGTGACATTGACTAGACCTTGCTTATCAAAGATGAAGAGGGAGAAATCCTACTGGTACAAATCTATGTTGATGACATTATCTTTGGATCAACAAGGAAGAAGTTGTGTAAAGACTTTGAGATCCTGATGCACTCAAAGTTTGAAATGAGTTCAATGGGTGAACTAAATTTCTTTCTGGGTCTTCAAGTCAAACAAGTTCCAAACGGAATCTTTATCAGCCAATCCAAATATGTCAAGAGCATTTTGGAAAGATTCAAGATGGCTGACTGCACTGCTACAAGAACTCCTATGCAAGTACACCATCAACTGACTCCAGACAAAGATGGTCAAGACACTGATCAAAATCAATAACGTGCAATGATAGGGTCACTCATGTATCTCACTACATCAATGACAGATATCATGTTTGTAGTATGACTGTGTGCAAGATTCCAAGCAGCTCCAAAGAATACACATCTTCAAGCTATCAAGAGAATTTTTAGATATCTAAAAGGAGCCCCAAGACTTGGGCTATGGTATTCTAAAAATGACAAGTTCAACCTGTATGCATACACTGACAGTGACTATGGGGGATGCAACTTGGACAAAAAGTCCACATCAGGGGATTGTCATTTTCTGGGAGGAAGACTGATTTCATGGCATTGCAAGAAGCAAACCTGTGTATCAACTTCTACAGCAAAAGTAGAATACATTGCAGCTTCAAGTTGCTGTGCACAAGTCATCTGGATACAAAACCAAATGTTGGACTATTGGATGACTTTCATGGCCACTCCCATTCACATTGACAACATGAGTGCTATATCAATCACAAACAATCCGGTGCAGCACTCCAAGACAAAGCACATTGACATCAGGTATCACTTCATAAGAGATCAAGCTGAGAAAAAGAGAATTATTTTAACCAAAGTTCATACCAATGAGCAATATGCTGATTTATTTACAAAACCTTTTGATGAAGCTAGATTTAGATATTTAGTTGAATCCATTGGTATGATGAACTTTGACTAAAATCTATTTCTAAATTTTTTTTTTAATAAATGTGTTTATCTTTTGTTGTAAATAAAAGTTATAAGTCAGCAGCAACCATTTTTGCTGCTGACAGGTCTAATCATCAGCAGCAAAGAATTTGCCACTGACTGCTTTAAGTTATCAGCACGAACATGTTCCTGCGGATTGCTTTAAGGCAATCAGCAGCAACATCTTTGCTGCAGACCATTACATCCATCAGCAGCAATTGAGTTTGCTGCTGACAGACTTAACCATCCGCAACAACCAAGTTTGCAGCGGATAGGCTTAACCATCCGTAGCAACCAAGTTTGTTGCTGATGGGTAAAGATAAGTACAAATTAAATTTTACCCGCTTTAAAAAGTATGTTCAGTCTTTACCATGACTGTTATAATGTATTACATCTGTAACAATGAAAAGTGAATAAGATTGTATTGTACAAGTAACTTTTCTTTTTCCCTCCTCTGCCGTAATAGCACAAATCAAATTTCTCCTTAACCTCTTCACATTCAATTCCAACCTATCTCTAACCATTTTCTCTCAAGCATTCACAGCATTCAAAGCCTTCCATACTTAACCATCTTTTAAAACTTCCTCCTTCCCTATAAACCCAACGACCATGGCAGAGGTCGATATAAACCAGTCCGATGACAAGTTCTCACCCTACCACAATCTCACTACATACCTAATAAAAGGCAAGAAGTCTGAAGGGTTCAATGACATACTCGATTTTCTCTGTTGATCAAAGATATACTTTGCACTAACCGTCAACCCCACCATATACATCCCTCATATGGAGGACTTTTGGACCACCTCCGTCTACTCTACCGAACAGAGGATTCCCCAAATCCAAGCTAAGGTAGACGGTAAAGACATCATCGTCACTGAAGCTACCCTCAGAAAACATCTTAAGCTTCAGGGCGAGGGGGCCGCCGTTTCATACTCAAGGGAAGAGTATATGAGGACCTTTGTATCCATAGGGTACACTGGAAATCAGAATGAATATACCATCGAAAAGGCGCTGATGGGCCCTCCCTGGAAGTTTCTATGCCACACTCTTCTACAATGCATATCCCAGAAGAGAAGTGGATGGCACCAAGTGAGCTCTGCACTTGCCTCTGCTATTCACGGTATAGTCACTGGCCAAGGTTTCAACTTTGCACATCTCATCTTTGAAGGTTTGAGATATAACCTTCAAGAAGGTGCAAAGCAGACATTTTATATGTACCCAAGATTCTTGAAGGAGGTTTTCAACAATGAACTAAAAGATCTTTCAAAACCTGCAAAAATCTATCTTATGCTGGGTCATAAAAATAATATTTTTCAAAGCAAGAGAACTGTTTCCAAAAAGTTCTCAAGGGTTAATGTTCCATTGTTATCTACAATGATGAACATACAAAGTACCCAGGGTGACAGTTCAACAATCCCAGCTGATACTGATCCCACACCCTCCACTTCACAACTTGAACAACAAACTGCTTCCACTGTTCGAACCCCTGTGCATAGTACTAAGGATGCACAGGCACAAAAACTACTTACACATGTTTTGGATGTTATCACCACCCAACTGGAACACAAGGCCCCAGTTGCGGCAAAATATACCAGAAAAAGGAGCAAGAAGACTCCTTCTATTCTTTCCTCATATGCCGAATCCCAACCTAAAGGCCCTCATTCAGAATCCCAACATTCTGATAAGAATATCAAAAGGGATAGCCAAACCATTAGAGAGACTTCCTTGGAAGTTTCTCTACTAGGATCAGGATCACATCCTGGATCCATAGAACAACCTACTGAGCCCTGTCATTATTTTTCTTCTCTGAACTTAAGTGCGGAGGCACCTAGTCAAGATGATATACCTTCTCCAACTACCACTATTTCGGAGGTAATGATTGACTTGGATTCTAATGTACCCAACCCAAGTTCATCACCTAATAAGGTTCACTTTGGGAGTGATGATAGAGTGAGTGTGGAAAGGGCTTTCACTACTCCTGGTACATCAATTGACCAGGAGGACAGTGATAACATCACTAAGATCCTAACCACAGCAACTCACAGTGAGGATGTTTCTCTTGAAACACTCTTCACTGAGAGGAATCCAAGGTTCCAAGAAAACTAGGGTGATGGGGATGCAGAGGCTAGGCCTAAGGCCCCATCTAGTTCCAAGGATTCCACAACTTTGGATGAGGACAGACTGAAACTTCAAAATTTGGAATTGACAGCCAGGGTGGCAATGCTAGAGGCTGAAGTGTCCAAACTACGGCACCAAGTCTCTATGCATGAAGCCCATCAATGCCCTCCAGTGACTACTCCCTCCCTTGTATCAGTGGGCACTCAAACAGGTGAAACTCTATGCACTGATGCAACCAAAAAGGGGAAGATAGTTACTATGGAAGATGATGCTGACAACCTCGATGAATGGATACAAGAGCAGGATGCTTTTCAAAGTTCTCTCTTCAAACCTGCTTTTGTTGAAATCCATGACTTGCCAGACTCAGTAGATGAAGAGGAAGATATCATTGAGGATTGGAAATTAGTTTTCCGAGCTGTGGATGAGGTGTTGAAGAATGAAAGTCAAAATGAAGACGCACCTTTGTCATTCAGCATACTTCCTGCTACTGCAACCATATCAAGACAGACCATTGCCCCTCAATTCACACCGACTGCAAATAAGCTAGAATTTGACTCCATTCTAGCTTGGGGGTATGATGGACTATCTGAGATTCTGGATTGGACGGGAGATTGGTAGAATATAAGAGCTGAATTGGAATACACTGAATCCACTTCAGGTTCTTGAACTGTACCTATCAAGCTGCATCAACACTTCCACAGATCTCTCAGCAGAACTTGCAATCAGTAGGTTCTATGTCTTGATGGAGGATAATCTGCCCTGGTTTGAAAGGTTTCTAGAAGAAGCAAACAGGGTGGCCTATCCTGAACACCATGCTGAATCTTCAACAACATCAGAACAAAGATTGGCTCCAAGATTTGACTTGATAAGGAGCAGTGCTTTAACAGAAGAAGTTCTATGTTAGAGAAGATTTTTCTACAATGAAGTGGTCAAGGGCCTGGAAGTGCAAGGATGGTCAAGCACTAGGTCCTCTGGTTTTCAGTTCTTCTTAAGTGATGGATCATCTTTCACAATCAACAACATCCAAGAGATCCTGTACCTCAATCCTGACTTCCTGCACAAGGTCTTTAAGCTCAGGACACACATCTGCAACATCAACTCCTTCGAAAGTCAAGCAATGATCAATATTATCAAAGATTTTTCTTGAAAAGGAGGGATGGCCTGCAATGGATGACTCTGAATTAGATCTATCCCTTCGCTCCTGACCAATTGTCATATTGAATGCAGCAGAATGGTCAAGAAAAGTGGCTGCTCAGAATGTCAAAGAGGCCTTTAAAGCTATATATGGGAATGAATGGGAAAAGGAAGAGAGTGAAGCAGTCCCTTTCTCTGTGTCTATTCCTCAACATGCCAATGAAGCTGAAGCTGAGATCCCAACAACATCTCTTACATCTGCTGTTGTGATCCATGAAGCCAAAGCAGAGGCATCCAACAAAGACAAGGGGAAGGGCATCATGACAGAAGAAGAAGAAAGATTAAAGAATGAGAAGAGAGAAATGGAGAAGAAAAGAAGGGAAAGAGAAGAAGAGGAGATGGCAGAGTTTAGAAAGATTCAAGAAAGAAAAGTTGCCATTCTCCTCAGAGAACAACAGATCCAGTTGCATGCTAGGCAACTGGATGCTCTGAAAGTTAAAATTCCTGCAGCTACTCAATTACAAGAAGATGAAGCTCTAGCTCTTCAGCTGTAGGAACAACTGAATAAAGAAGAAGAAGAAAGAGAAAATAAAAGAAAAGAAGAGGCTAAGTTCAGGATAACTGACTCTGATCTAGCCAAAGAAATGATAAAGGAGTGGATTGAAGCTCTGATTTCTCAAGGTGAGAATGCAGACTACCTTGAGAAATTATCAAATAAAGAAATCTACAGAGCCTTCATGGGTCAGCAAGGTCAACTGGCAAACAAGAAAAGGGCTGAAGAAGAAGAAAAAGCCATACATAAAACCAAGAAGACCATTGCTTTTAACATTAGGACCCATGAAGAAAAGAAGGTCATGATGGACTTCCTGAAGGCTAGAGGAGAAAGTGGAAAGAGGCTAGGTCTCATGAGCTTCATGAACCTACAAGCCTTATATGTCAAAGTCAATAAGGAAGAGGAAGAAAGATTGGGGAAGACAGGCTCAAAGAAAAGGGTAAACACTCAAACAGATGATAGAAAACAAAAGAAACCAAGACTACTCCCTCATCCACTCCTTCCTCTATCCAACAACCTTCCACTCTCCCTCCTAGACCTCATCCACTCTTCTCTAATCCTCACACCCAGCTCCTCCTCATCAACAGCCTCCCAAGAAGAAAACCAAACCTACTACCACACCAGAAGACTCAAGAGAAATTGTTATCTGGTTCTTCAGCAATCAAGATCAATGGTTTGAGGTTTTCAGGGGAAGGACAGAGGTAAAAAGATCAATCTACAAATCTGTTGATGAGGTAATGCAGCTCGCAGATTCTGATCTTAGAAGAATGATGGAGCTTGGTGAAGCTCATGAGCCTGAGAATGAAGGTGGGAGGCATCTGTTGCTAGTGATCAAACATCACTTCAATCCTAGCAGAGATGTAATCTTTGATGCTAAACCTCTCCAATCCCACTCTCCATTCATCAGTTGGTCCTACAATGCTGCTCAGGATGAGTACACTTTGATAGATGTCAGAGGACAGAAGATGAGATGTTCAAGCAAGGCCATGTTCAGTATGCCAAGCAAAGACATCAAGACGCTGTTTGAGCTTCCTCTTGACAATCCCAGCAAGGACCCTAGAGGCTATGAGGTTGCAAGGATAGTTGCTAACATGCAAAAGCTTCAGCAGCAAAAGCAGTAAGAGAGTTTTGGTAGCATCAGTCTAGGGGGAGTTTGCAGATATAAAGATTGATGGCTACAAAATTCTCTAAGTACAACTGCTGCGGACTCCATAGTTTTGCTGCTGACCAACAAGCTGTTGCGGATAAGCTTGTTTGCTGCGTATAGTTGTTCTCCTGCTGATGGACAACTCTGTTGCGGACAACCTTATCCACTGAAGACCATAGTTGCCGTTGATAGGCTTCTCAGCAACATGAAACACTTGATGCTGCTGATAGGCAAATCATCAGCAGCTTTGGATAGTTGAGTCTTAATGCGGATCACCAACTTTGTTGCTGATAGCCATATCTGCCAAAGATCAATCGTTGCTGCTGATTGGCAAAGCAAAAGCAAAATTTCCACTGACAACTTTCTACTACAACTCTGACACATCTCATGCAGAAAGAATGTTACTGGTGCAGACAATAAAAGAAAACAACGCTCTCCTTCCAAGTATCCAAGCAATGATGCCTAAGAAGACGTTTGAGTAAAGTTATCCTTTGTAGTATTTATTGTCTTAACGTGTAGTATAGCTTCTAGTTTGTGTTCGATCTGATCCTTAGAATCAAGGGTCTGTCTTGATTCTAAGTTACTATATAAGTAGTGTATCATTTCATTGTATAAGTGTGCTTTCTTAGAGTTTTCTCTGTAATCTTGTAACCATTAAAGCTTAATACAATTTGCATTTATCAGTATTCTTTGTGTTTACTTGTTTATATTACTTAGTTGTGATTGTTTTCGCCAATCTCAACTAGAATAGAACCATCATGTATTCACCGATCCTACACATTTTCTCTCTCTTGAAGATTAATATCTGCTCTCTTTCCCCATTTACATTCAAACGCCCCAAATGTATTATAACCCTAAATCTATGATCTTTAACACTGGAATCACCCCTCCATAAAATCGCCCCAAGCATGATTTTTGTTTTAGAAAAAGGAATACCATCTGGTGTGGCGTCAAGAAGCAAGATCTGGATCTGCATATTCTACCACAGGAGCAAGAAGGTAAGGTTTTATGTTCAAACTATTGGTTTTTCTAACGTTGGATCTAATTTTCCGTCATTTTTGGGACATAATAGTCTACGACCTCGAGATTACCATGGCTTGGTCTCCTGTTGTGGCGTCAAGAAGCCAGCTTCACTTCCCGCCATCATTCGTCCTCCATGAAGATCTCATCCACCATCGATATTGACTTGCAACAGTCAAGTTAGGCGGTGGGTTTGAAAATCAAGGGCAGCATTCATCCTCCATGAAGATCTCATCCACCATCTCAGCCACCGGGAAGAAAAAAAGGCGGTGGGTTTGAAAATCAAGAACTGTCGTCTTCGAAAGTGACTTGTAACAGCCAAGTTAGGATTAATAGAAAGAAGAAACAAGGGAACAGTTGAGGAGTTTGTCGCGACGACATAGCACCAGAGATGTCTTTTGTGATTTCATGAAGGTAATGAATTTTTTTCCCATGACCAAAAAAAATCTTTTGCTATGTTGTTAAAAGCCCTTCGGGCGTGCGCCTAGGCCCTCAAGCGTGGAGAGGCATAGGAAAAGCGCCTTGCTGCATCCCAAGCCCTCCAGCAACCTTCGAGCAAGATTTCAACTAGATTCCGATCGGATTCCAGTGAGATTCCGGCCAAATCTTGAAAATTCTAGCAAAATTCTACAAATTTCGGGCAACCTGGTCTTAACAATCCAAAATGGCCTACAACTAGCCTAAACTAGCCCTAAACAAGCCTAAAACATGTCTAAAACCCCAAAAATGGTATATTTGTGTTAAACGCCTTTCTTATCTCGGGCCCTCTCTTTTCAAGCGCGTTGCGCCTAGGCCCAAGGGTCACCCTTTGCGCCTTGAGTACGCCTTGCGCCTTTGACAACTATGATTTTTGTTTTCATGAAGGTAATGTTTTTTTGTTACTTTTGATTGTAGGAGTGATCGATATGGTTGGTGATTTCTTGAAGGTTCTGAAAGTTTTATTTTAATGTAATTTTTTTTCCAGTAATTTTGTTACTTGAATATATTTATAATGATAGAACAAAATAATGTAGTCATAATTCCAAGAAATTGATTTTTTACACATGTGTAAAGTGATTTTTACACATGTGTAAACTGGGAGTACTTATCACTAGATTTTCCAAGTTTATTAGGGTTTGCTGTATTTTCATCTTTTATGTATGAAAATTTGTATTGTATGAATTTAAAACATAAAGTCAACATTTGTTCTTCAATATTTAAGTAGACCTGAAAATATAAAGAGATAAAGAAGGGAGAGAGAGAAAAAAAGAAAGAGTTATTTTGTTAAATAAAGGATGTAAGTTTACTCATTTACCCTTTTGGGGGTATTTTATGAACTTTAAAAATTGAAAATGTATTATTTTATTGTCTTTAAATTATGAGTCACATATGAATTAATGAGTTTTTTAATGAATGGCTAGGAAAGGGTTTATGTATTTTCACAATAAGCAAGAGTTTTCATTTGATACGTCCTCTATATATATATATATATATATCCTTGATCTTCATATCATATCCCTCTATATAAAAAAAAATCTTCCGTTCACTGCAAATATTGTCATCCGCATCCGTTGTGCATATATCCATTTTCTCTACCTCGCTACCATCTTATTGTAAGTGTTTTATTATTTCAATTTCAATTTATGAAATCTGGTACACAGCCTAAATTGGTATCAGAGCAAAGGCTTTCCTAAAATCTAAAAGACAAAGACAGGTCCATGAAAGGCAGCTTTGTATGCTTAAGTCATATTTTTAATGAAACCATCTTTGGTGAAGATTAGGGAAATTTTTTTGCTTTGATATAAATTCAGACAAGATATCAGAATTTATGACGTTTTATGTTAATTAATACGTCTTATAATTATCAAAAATTGGGATATGAGAAAATCTTAAGAGGATTAACAAGTGTGAAAAGTTAAGCTAAAGAGGCAGATTTCTCTAATCATAGATTCCTCAAACTCTAATTCAATACCCAGAAAACTCGATTTCTTAAATCTAGAATTCTCTGAAAAAGTGAACAAAACAATTAATACAAATAATTATAATTTAATCTGTAGAATCAAAAAAGATTACGAACATAGTTTACATACAGATAATATACATCTAAACGCCTTAACAGATCTAGTAATCAACCTATGAATAAATTTACAGAAAGAGTCTATTTTTAACAGACAAGAGTTTGATAAAATACAAACAAAAATAAATAATAAAACAGAAGAATGTAAGAAATATATAGAAAATCTAGATTATATTAAAGATCAAAACAACCAAATCCTTAAAGAATTAAAAGAAATTAGAAAAAATAACCCAGAAAAGCAAGATTTAAATAACGACATAAACAAAGTTACTGAAGCCATAAACAAGTTAAGTTTGGAAAATATAAAAATTAATAGACAACCGAAACCTTATAAACATTGGCAACCAAGAAAATGATGAATATAAATTTCTTAAGAAGAGGAAGACTATTACAAGAAGCAAGAAACTCTACAAGTAATATACAATACACTATAACATCTGATACTTTTCTAAATAGAATAGTTAGAAGGGGTTCAGGATCTACTAGCACAACACCTACAGTACAGTTAGAAGAAGAAATAGATCTCGATAGAAACATAAATCTATACAATCAACATCAACTCAATATTCTAAACCCAAAAATATTATACCAAACAGGAATCCTAAACATCAATACAACATTAATACGAAGCAGTAGAGAAGAAAGTTTAAGGGTTATAGACAAAACAGTAACAGTAGACTTAATTTCACAAGAGACTATACAAAAAATCAACCAATCTGGTAAAAACTTTGTCCATACAGGATTAATAGTCATAGGAATAAAAGCTTTAGGAAGAAAAAATTTAGGATAAAAATTATTAGCTTTAATATTAGATAAGAGTTGAAAAACAGAATTAAAAAAGGCTATAATATCAGGAATGGAAATTGACCTTAGTCAAAATACAACTCTATTTTACTCCACACCAGGAATCTTAAAAGACATTAGAGATCTAAAAAACCTTAAGATAGCATTACAAACTAAAGGTTATGAAAATTATGAAGGGAATAACATAGTTATAAGTATAGGAATGCTAGGAAAAGCTAGTAATAGATCAGACATGAAGTATAAAGTAAATATAGAAGGAATTGTACAAACAATAGCGTCAAAATCTATACAAATGATAGACCCAGTAACAATAAATCCTGAAGAATTGGCAGGATTAGAATGGGATATAAATGAATTACAGGAAAATGAAAGTCTTAGTACCAAAAAGAAGTCTTATTTATGAAGGAGTAGATGGATTACAAAGTATAAGATTCGTAGATTTTGAACAGAAAAATAATATAAATGAAGAAAATAATGAAGAAACCACTACAGAAAATAATTTTATGAATTTAGAAACAGATAATGACGAAGGTCCCATCTACGATACAGAAACAGAAGATGAAGAAATAAATACAGAATTCTTACGTTTCGAAGAGGAAGAAGCAGACTATAGTATAATAGATTATTTAGAAGATTTTGAAGAAGATAAATTAACAGCCTTTAAAATAGAAGAAACAAATAAAACCATAGAACAAATTATAGATAGAAAATTCACCGAATTAAATATACAGGAAGAAGTAGACAATATGATAATAGATTGTATAACATAATTAGGATTAACTTATGAAGAGAGTTACAAAAAACTACAAAATTATTATAATCTACCACTAGTTGAAGACATTTTACAAGAAAAAACTATGTTAATAGAATTCTATAAACAAGAACAATCTTTTATGGATCAAGATATGAATAATCTATTAAAAAGAAGAATAAAGTGGAATCAAACAGATGGTGAATCTTCATATGAAACATCAGGAAGTGAACCATGGTTTCCCCCTACCATAAGTTACCAACAAGAATCAAATTTCAAAGGAAAAGGTAGTAGATTACCAATAGGACACATACAAGTGGGGTTATGTTGGTGCTTGAACAACAAAAACCACAGCTATTGATAGATGAGATTTTAACATGGGAACAAAATACAGTTAGAATGTAGAAAACAAACAAAAAAGATAGTATGTACATGTTTGCTTACTTAGAAACCACATTAGGACCTATAGCTCTAGGCATTTGGCAAAGCAAAAAAAACACAAGACCCAGAAAGAATAAATGCGTTAAAAGCCTTAGGAGATAACCCGTATAACTTTACATCCCAAATTAGGATATATATATATATATATATATATATATATAGGGTTGGGTTCAAATGCTAAACACATTTTTAGGTGATAACCATGATAACCACAATCCAATCAATCATATAATTTGTAATTTATTTATTTTTCTAATTATCAAAAGGGTATTTGAGTAAACATGCAAATTTTATTTTAGGTATTTATGTGTTTTAATTTAAAGTTCATTAATTATCTTATTATCTCTACTAACACAAGAAAGTCAATTTCTAATTTATTTATTTTGTTTATCACTTTTCCTCATTCAAACAAGAAACTCAATTTCACCACTTTTACTCATTCAAACAAGAAAGTTAATTATCTTATTCTCTCCGGATCTTTTTTTTTTGTAAGTTTAGGTGTTGGTTGTGGGAAAGTCATCTCCGGCTGTTTTTGGTGTTGTGTGTAATTTCTTAGAGAACTTTTTACCTTCTACGTATTATTCCGGTAAAGTTTTTGGTGTTGTGTGTAATTTCTTCGACAACTTTATACCTTCTGCGTATTATTGGTATCAAGATGTGTGCTTTCTTCAACAAGCAACAAATCAACACCACTTACTGCAAGGAGTAACATGGACCCTAGTGAAAAATTTAGACAGGTGGTACGTATATGTAACACGATTGGTACGTATATGTAACACCGTTGGTACGTATGTAACACCATTGGTACGTTTATGTAACACAATTGGTATGTATGTGTAACAAACTTTGACTTGAATTTTATGTTCTAGCATATTTTTTTTTGTATAATTGTAATGTAAAACTAAAAAAAATTATTGATCTTTTTAGTTTTAAAGTAATTTTTATGAGTTTTTAGTTATTAAGTTTGAAATGGTATGAGAGAGAGTGTGGTACGAATATGTAACACGGTTGGTACACATATGTAACACAGTTAGTATGTATATGTAACAAACTTTGACTTGAATTTTATGTTCTAGTATATATTTTTTTGTATGATTATAATGTAAAACTAAAAAAAAATTATTGAATCTTTTTTGTTTTAAATTAGTTTTTATGGGTTTTAGTTATTATGTTTGAAATGGTAGAAGAGAGAGTGTGGACTAATTAATAACTATCTTTTTTTTTTGAAAGTCAGATTAATTAATAACTATCTAAATTAAATTATGTTGTTTTACCCAAATGACCCTTTTTGCATTAAATATAATTAATCTTTTCTTTTAATAATTAAAAACTTATCATTAAATGAAATCAACCATTGATCAAACTCAATCAATGGTGGATATGTGGTTATCATGGTTATCTTATAAAATGAGGTTAGCATTTGAACCCTACCCTATATATATATATCAAATAAGAAGTTGATTTTGTCTAAGTACGTTAAGCAGGGTTATAGAGGTGACATGTGTCGGTTCTTAAAATTAGAGTCAAGGGGCATTTTTGTCCATTTTATTTTCCATAATATCTAGCCCAAACTCTCATTTCCGTTCACACCATTCATTTCACACAGCACAAAAAATCCCAAGTTTTCAATCAAAACCCTATTTCATCGGACCTGGCCATCGATTTTCGTGGAATTCACTTCCATTTCTTCTACACTCGACTTATTAGTTCATCGTCTTGTTTCTGGTTGTTCTTCGCTCTGAAGTTTGAGGCGTTTTGATGGAGTGAAGCAATTTTTCACCGATATGGAGTGGGATAGTAGCAGTTCTAATCTGAGTGGAGACAAAGAAGGGTTTTTTGTTGATTGATAGAGCTTTGCTGGCGTTCCCCGTCGACGACCTGCTTTGATCGGTGTCGTGTGGTTTGTTGTGTCGGCGCTTCGAAGCCTGGCCATCCCATTATTTTGTCAACTAATTATTCGAGATCATAATTGGTTATCACACTGAAGAAGCCATCAACGATTGATGATTGATCGAGTAGACGAAGGATTGATTATCGATGTAGAAGATTAGGGATGAAAATTGTTGATGTTCCACTGCTCCAGCAATAGATTGAAGGTTTATGATGAATTGATGATGATGATGACAGTAGCTCCAGTCCGTTTTAGTCGTTGATGATGGTGACAGTTGCTTTATTTCATATTGTAGCTTTGGTTTCTCTTATCAAGGTATGTGTCATTTAAAGGAATTTCAAATCATGCCTTGTAATTGAAGGTTTTATGGTTTTTAACTTCCTTTTAAGTTTTTGAAGTGGAAATAGTTTGATAAATAAGCCGGTTTGAAGCTTGCGGGAACCGCATGTTGAGAATGGTTTACTGGATTTGTTCCTTTTAATTGGCACACGAGTTATTCGATCCAAGTTGAGGAAAAAAAATGCAGCACGGAAAAAAAATGTAGCACATAAATTCAGTACACATATTAATTAAGCACAAAAAATACAGCATAGAAAAAAAAACAACACACAAATTCAGCATAGAAAAATTCAGCACAGAAATTCAGCACAGAAAAATACAGCATAGAAAAATACAGCACCAAATTCAACACACAGAAAAATACAGCACAAAGATTATACCCAGAAAAATACAGCACGATTTTCATAACTTTTGTAAATTGACATTTTCCATATAGCAATACTATACTCAAATTAAAGATAAAAAAACGCTTAATTTTATGGTGTAATTTTTAAAAAAAAATATTGTCGTATGAAAAAGTTATGACCGTTTAAAAAAAATGAGTGAAATTAAAAAAAATCAACAATTGTGGCTCTTACACAAATGCCCCTCCAGCCCATTTTTTTTGTCCACTTGAATCTCAACCTTTAATCATCAAAATTAGTGGCTAAGATCACTTCTTAGGCTAATTATATATATATATATATATATATATATATATATATATATATATATATATATATATATATAAAAGTGGTTTACATTAGATCTTTTTCATATATATATATATATATACATCTATACATACTAATAAATAAAGGTTTTGGGTTGGCACATGTCACTCCCTCATGCCTCCTTATATTGGTTTTTCTAGCTCTCTTTCCTAATAAATGCACCTATATCTTGTTAAATAATAATGATATTATAAATCTTACTACTATAATAAATGGAAATCTCTTCAGGACACGTGTCACTCTCTGGTTATTCCTCATCTTTATTTTTCTATCTCTCTCTCCTATTAAATATTAGATTTTCTATTTCTCTCTTCTATTAAATAATTATATTTATATTAATAAATCTAATTACGGATACTTATTATTTAATTATAAATAGTTATTATATCATCAATCAAATAAACTTAATATGAAATAATATTTATCAATTAAATTAAAAAATTAATACTCACTTGAAAAAAATGTTTTAAAAACTAACTTAACAAAACTTATAACTGTCACGACAAATTACATTTTTTAAAAACATATTTTGACAAATGTGTTTGTTAACAAATTACATTATATTTTATTCAACCGATGTAATATACTGGTTTATTCAACTCGTGTATTACACGGGTTTTTAAAAATATAAATTTTTTATTACTAAATATATAGCATTTTATTTATTTAACTCGTGTAATAAACATGATTTTAATCTAGTATATATATAAGGCTGTTAAGCATCTAACTTAGATGCGAAACTCATCAAAACGACGTAGTTTTGATTAATTATCATTAAATGCCTTTATTTCTTTTTATTCCTTCCCCTCCATAAATTTCACCATGTAAGTTGCAAGATCTTCTTCCTCTAATCATCTGTCATAATCGTTTTGATTAAAATTTTCCAACAACTTGTTTATTTAAAATCACATCTTCAACTCTGGTCAGATCCGCAGTTCTTCAAAAATTTAATTTTGCTTGAGTTTCATTATTTTCATCGTTTCAACCTTCTCTCTCTACTTCGTCAATTTCATCGATTCATTCTTTAATCCAATCGAGTAGAAGGTTAGTAAAGGATTCAGTTACTATCTACTGTTCTCAGATAAAAGGTATGATTTTTCAAAGTTATGGTTTAGCGCGTATTCCAGATGCTCCTCTCGATTGCATTCCATGTGTTTGGTGAAATGCTTTAATTAAACGTTTCTAAATTTTAGTTTATTGATGTTATTTGTATAAGTGTGGACGTGATGATCACCATGATAATGCAATGGATTCATAAATTTTGTCTATCTTGTGTTCGATAAAATGCCTAGTAGATTGAATATGTTTACAAATCTGGGGTTGTGCAAAAATGAGGTCAGAATGCAAATTAAAGTTGATTGTCCATGTTCCTGTTATTAAGAAGTTCATTGTTAGCTAGTATAAACACAAAATATTTTTTTGATGGGTGTGAAAAAGTTGTGCTTGACCGCAGTATATGCACCGTTCAAAACCTGGACTTTACTTGCACATTTGTATTTCCTTCTTTTAATTGTTCACCATGTCCATGTACAACACATGCTTGACAAACGTGTGTTTTCATGTTTCGCTTCCCTTTTGTCACCACATAAAACTTTATTTTGTATACAGGTTTCCAGATCGTACTATTCCCTGTCCTTTCATCTTGCATTTTGAAACCAACCAATATGGATGCAAACGCAATTTGTTTACAGGTTTCCATAACATATCCAGCTTTATATTTTGACTCTTTACATTGTAAATTTCTTTATTTTGACCTGTTTCATTTTAAGTTTCTATGTTTTGACCCATTTCATTTTAAGTTTCTATGTGTTGACCCGTTCAATACTAGCTAATATTAATTCATATATTCTCACCTTGTTTTGGCCCGTTTAATACTAGCTAATATATTCCCACCCTGTTTTGATCCGTTTAATATAAATTCATAAATTCCCACCTTGTATTTTGACCTGTTTAAGATTAATTCATTATATATTGACCCGTTTAATATTTATTTACTATATTCTGACCCGTTTAAGACCATTTCCTTTTGAATTCCTATATTTTGACCCGTTTAATATTTATTCACTATATTTTGACCCGTTCAGTAGTAATTCACTACACTTTGGCCCGTTTGATCTATTCCATTTTAAATTCCTATATTGTGGCCTGTTTGACCTGTTCCAATTGCAGGCCAATTTAATAAGATCAATAGTTTAGCAGGTTCAAGCTAATAATCTGTGATCGAAATATCATATAGGAAAGTCAAAACTAAAGAGTTTCAACTGAAGTAGGATAGAATGGTTTTGGCAATTGTATCAATCAATTGATATGATGCCTAGAAGATGAGTAAAATCGAGAAAGCAGTTTGAATTGGCTAAAAGATGCACGTCTAATCTGTTTTGGATAGGAGGAAACGATTGTTGGCGAATTTTATGGAGATCGCTGTTAGTCTTCCAAATTAAAAAGATTTACATAATTTTTTTAATTGATTTTAGTTTAAAAGAAATAAGGCATTTAATGAGAATTAATCAAAACTACGCCGTTTTGATGAGTTTCGTATATAAGTTAGATGCTTAACAGCCCCATATTCACTTTCCCCATATATATATAGGGGAGGGTTTCAGAGAAAACCACAAGTTAGGCTAAAAACAAGAAAACCACTAAAAAAACCAATTTTACCCAATCATATAATAATTTTTATTTTTTGTTTTATTTTATTTTTATTTATTTATAAGAGTATCAATGTAATATTAAACATTTTTACCAAAAAACATTTTTACACATAGTGTTACGTATACGTAAGCATAAAACAAAAAATTGCGGTTACGTATACGTAAATCAAAAAAATTGTTTTTGGATACGTATACGTAAATAAAAAAATTGCCTAAAATGTTGTTGTTTTCTTGGTTTTCGCCTAACTTTGTGGTTTTCTTTTGATCCCTCCCCTATATATATATATATATATATATATTTATATATATAAATATATATATATAGGGGAAGGATCATAAGAAAACTTAATGTTCATGAGAAAACCAAAAAACTACCTATTTAAGGTAAAAAAAATAACTAAAAAATCATAACTCAAAAAATAAATCAAAAATTAAAAAACTGTTTCGGAGCCTTTGTTTCTCACGTCGTCCTCGTTCAAAAAAAAAACTCGAAAGGTAATGGGTTTAGCTTTTGGACTTAGTTTTTTGGGTTTATTTTAGCTTTTAGGTTAGGTTTGTTTAGGGGTGGGGCGGGGTGGGGGGGTTTAGGTTTTTGGGGGGTGGGTGAGGGGGTAGGTGGGGTTAGGTTTTTGGGTGGGGGTGGGGGGATTAGGTTTTTGGGGGTGGGTTAGGCTTTTTGGTTTAGTTTTTGGGTTTAATTTAGGTTTTTTAGAAGGGTGGGGTAGGGGGTTTAGGTTTTTTGGAAGGGTGGGGGGGGTTTAGGTTTTTGGGGTGGGGTGGGGAGGTTTAGGTTTTTGGGGTGGGGTGGGGGTGAGGTGGGGAGGGTTAGGTTTTTGAGGGTGGGTTGGGGTTTTGGGTAGAAACTATGTTACCTGATTAATAATGTCTGTGTTCCCCTCCGTATCACGCAAGCACCTCTCTAGTATATGTGTGTGTGTGTTTTCCCGCATAGTTCTCTTTCCCAGAAGTCGGTCATATCCCATTTGTTACCCGCCCCAAAACATTTGTTCATGTTAGTAGCAACTATGTATGTCGTTAGCAATTGAAGCATTGGTAGTAACTTTATACTTAGGTAGAAACTATGGTCGGTAGTAACCTTGTTGCCAATGATAGTCCTGTCAATCAAATGACCTCAAAAGTCACATAAAAATTTGAAAGCTATGGGTGATCAATTGTGTTATTAAAATTGTTTAGAAAAATTATTATTATTGGTAAGATTATATTAATTAGTTGTGATAAGATTTATGATAATTAGTGGTTGTGTTATTATTTTATCTCATACATTTTAAACCCGTTTGGATCAGATCCATAAAGAAATAATGGTCAATGATTATTCAGGTATCAAAACTGATAACTGAAGATTCAAGCAAAGTAACTCGAGTAGAGTACATTTAGAGCATGGGGTATACACGTGTGATTATGATGTGGTGTGATAATAAATTGCACGTTACGCCATTATCTTCATTATAACACCAATGATCACTAGGCAAGGGGTATACCAGTGTGATTGTGGTGGTGTGATAATTAAATGTTTAATTAAACTTTTATTTTCATTTAAATAAAATAAAACATAATATTTAATAATAAAAAAATACATTATATGAGTTCATTTTCCCATTTATATGAGTCAATTTTGAACTCAATTTGTCTAAAGTTCGGTAACCGGACGGTACGCTCATGAAAGATTCAAATTTTTCACGAATGCGAGTCCATAACGTCCTTTTGTTTTGGGCGTTGCTTTCAAAAAAAAATTTTAATTAATAAACACAAAAATAAAATAATAAAAATTTAAAAAATAGAAAAAACAAAATTATTGTTACCGATTATTGGATTCTCCGATACGTCTATATACGCCTTAACCAAGTATAGTGGTTCATCTTTGCCCCACTTTTTTTTTGTATTCGGCTGGCTTGAAGTATCTTGCGATACCTTCTTTTTTCCTTTTTTTGTGAGACATTTTGAGTCTCGGCCACGGTTTCTTGTGTCATTTCTTGAGTTACCGGTACAAAGTCAAGTGGTGTACCCGGTTGGGACATTGGGGATTGGTAGTTAAACATTTGAAAGTTTGGGTTGGGGTGGAAGTTCGGGTTGGGTTGAAAGTTCGGGTTAGATTGGAAGTTCGGGTTGGGTTGAAAGTTTTGGTTCATTTGGTTGGCCATAAACGCGTTATCACGAGCCACGTATTGAACCCAAAAGTGTGGGTTCAGATCGTTACTCATTTTTTTTGATAGAAAAGTAGAAGATTTAGTAAGTAGAAGAGGAGAAAATTAGAATAGTAGAAGATTACTGAGTGAAAATATATGTAGTAAAATTTGGTATTTATAGTGAGTAAAAATAATATTATTAATAATTATTTAATTTTTTTTTAATTGCAACGGTAACAAATAATACAGTTTAATGGTATTATTTACTCGATTTACTCAATTTACTCGTGTGATAAAAATCACGCTCGGAAATCACGGCGTGATAAAATGAACGAGGGGGCGGTGTTGGCTAAAAATTACGGCGTGATTATTGGATACACGTAGGACGACGACGTGATTTAGATACGTATACCAGATGGCCTTATATCATATTATTAAGCAATTACCATTTGTTACAATGGTACTTGAATCAGGATCCAAACAAACAAACCTTTTGTGTTTCTTTGGTTATAGTGGCTAATTATGCATACTAGAATTTATCAAATAGTGTACTAGTCCTTTCGACTTTAAGTTCTAAGTTTGTTATCTATCTAGAAATTATGCATTATGTTTGGTGTTGCTACAACGAATATGCTAGGGGTACTCGCTGCTTCAACAAATACAAGTCAGAGTGAGGGTCTTGATGTTCTCGCTTGAATCAGCTGCTTGAGGTACCTGCTAAGAACAAAGCACCGTTAGTCTCACCGCAGGAGGGGGCCTCCTGCCATCAGCCTCCAGCGTGAGAATAAGATAACGGTTCTTTGGGAGTGATAAGGATCTTCGGAACGAGAATGATGGATGTAAAAGCGTAAGAGTGAGTGTGAGAATGGACTTGGGATGTGGAGAGCCGAAGTCCTTCTCTTATACCTAAGGTTGTTCTGGCTTCATGCTATGTGCGGGGGTATCCCCTTCTCTTTCCTATCCCTGCAGCAAAGCCCTTTCCCTTTTGGTGTAAAGAGCCAAAGTCCTCTATAGGGACAAAGGTCTCTCCCTTCAAGGTCATTAAGACACGTTGTCTTATATCCTTGACTTCTTGGAGATTCCAAACGGGTCACTATCACTCGTGCCACGTCACCTCGTTGCTTGGGAGACACGACTTAGTGGTTCTGCTTAGTACGTGTGCTTCATCAATGAAGCTGAGCTTCGTGATTGTACCCACGTCATCAGCCCCCCAGTCAGGAGTGCTTATTGCGTAGTAATGAGGGATTCTGACTAAACGCTATTAAAAAATTTGTTTCTTTGCTCTATCTAGTTCATTTCAAAAGGAACCGGTTTTGCATTAATTGCTGGTTGGGTTACTCAGCGTAGGCTTCCCTACGTGCGTCAGTTATCATTGATCCTTCTCTCTCCCGATTTGAATTTGAATTTTGAAAAGGCAGTTCCTTTATATTTGACCGAACCCTTATTTTGAATCCTTTACATTTTCTCAAATGATTTCTTTTTCCAAGGGTTTACATTGGGTCGTTTTCGAGGTTTGGATGCTTAAATCGTCTATGTCAAATGCCAGTCGGATCTTAACCACCACCATTTAATATGTTTAGAAAGCTAAGCAACAGGTCTGCTTCTATGTCAAACCTCTTTTTTCATAAAACGACAAGTCTACTTCTGCATCAGAGCACCATTTTTTAAAGAGTCTCACATTATCATAAGGAAGAGTTATTTACCTTTTAACTCCGCAAATCTCCATTACTATATTACTATATTTTTCGATGAAGCATTTTTTAAGGGAAGTGACTTGTAAAAAGTTTTATGAAACAAAGAACTTTTGGTCAAATTACATTTTCAAAATATATTTATAGCAAAATAGGCATATATAAGCCCACTTCATGTGGCCACAAGCCTTCTACATACTTTATGGGATTGATAGTTGCTCACTTTTTCTTGTGCTTTGATTAAACATCTTACTAATGGCAAGCAGAGATCAATTCAGCAGTTTACTGGTTACCACAAGAAGCACCGACTTACGAAAAATATTCTCTGAGAAGCAGCCATTCAGCTTGCTAACACATGTTAACATAGAAAGCGACATATCATGACATTTTGACAAGATGAAGATGCCAACTTTTTTATGCAAAAAAGGTGACAATGACCTTGCACATGAAAAGGGACATATCCACTAAAAAATGTGTGATGTTGACAAGTCTATTATGACAAATGTTTTGTCCATAACCTTCTAGTCTAGAAAACATTTTTAATGTTTCACATGCCACATTCATGTACAACATCTAAAACAGAAGGTACAACCCTTCTCCAACACATGTGTAGACATATCTGGTGTTGAAGCAACGTAGTTCACTACATGATGAAGCACCAAAGCATCAGAGGAAACCAGTTCATTTGAAGCAGGAGAGCAGCTAACTCATTCGAAGCTTGCTCAACCAAGGACATGACCAACTTACACAGAAGCACTTTGTTGATGCACTAAAGCAGCTCGCCGGAGAACCAAAGCACCTCGGCAAAGTACCTACACAACTTAATGCTTACATCGCCAAGCGCATGAAGCATACCTCACCAAATGCACGAAACAGGTTAGTGCACGAGGCAAACAAACACCAATTATGGTATCTTTCAAGCACTTTAACCTCGAACGAAGGTGCTCAAGTCTCCACTATAAGCCAGAAGCGCATACAAAATGACCAAGAGGAATAGATGTTTAGTTCCTAAAAACCAAGGACGATCGTACAAGAAGACAAACACCTTGGTCAAGCCCACCTTGGCACATATGAAAGTCACATTCGTTAGCTGAAAGTCAGCCTTCAAGAAACTAACAATTTTCATAATAAGCTCAACCTCCGGGTGATGACGAAAACGACCTACTAACTAATAGGAAGATAAACACCTTCTGAAGCTTCAAAATATCAACAAAGGAAGAACTTGGTCAAAGGCTTAAATAATTCATCCAAGCCGAAACTAAAGTTAACCACATCTTGTGGATGCCAAAAGCCCATCCCCGATCAAGTCTCATCGGTTAAATCCCATATGCTAAGGATGTAGCCTAATTTCGATATCAGGAAGAAACGTCATGACATTATTAGTCAAACACAAACGATTCAACAAGCAACGCCTAATCATGTTTCTCCCACAAGATATCCAACTTTAAATTACAAACCAAAATCAAGATTCCAACAATGACATAAGAAAATCATAGGAAGCAGATAATACCAAGCGAAGGACAAGCTCTGAATAACTTGAAAGTCAGCCTTCAAGAAACTAACATATTTTCATAATAAGCTCAACTTCCGGGTGATGAGCAGCTTCAGAGCTGCAGTATATGGACTAATGAAGCTTCTTAGTATTTGGGAGTAGCCACCATCAAACAGTTGTGGCACTCTTGCTTACGCAAAAAAGAAAGGCCATCAAAATGCAGCAAGAACATAATTGATGCTATTCAGAAGAACACCTACACGGAAAGAAGCAATGAAGCTATTGTAAAATACACCATGAATGGCCAAGGGCGAATGCCCTCCTACAAGTAAAGAAGCATGTCACGTTTCACCATCTATGGAAAATGTAAGAAGCAACAGGATCAACCAAAAACTCTTCATCGGCAGAAGCCAAGCAAGCAAGCGAATTACTACTCACCAGGGTAGCTACAAGTCAAGAGGTCAAGGAAACATCATAAAGCTTTCATTACGGGGTTTCACAATAACAAGACCCACGAAATAGATTGAAGAAGCTAAATGAAGGCTATCAACAGGCGCATACCTTGCATATAGCTCAAACATCATTCACTGAGTACTTCAAGACCAGGTTTATACCAATATACCACCATGGAATGTGTTTCACGCACAAAGCAGAAGCGCTTTTTGCAAGGCTCTGACTAGTCAAATAAGTGAAGGTATCTAAGATACACACATTTTCCCACTCAATGTAAGTAGCAAAGTCAAATGGAAGATCATCCTACTCCATTAAAAGAACAAGTGATGGAAAATACGAAGTGAAAAGCAAAAAACGAGGGGTCACATGCATAAAGCGAAACAAGTCCTATGAGGAAAGAAGCATGCAAGCCGACACTTTCAGCATCGACCTCCACTCTTCTTTTACTTAATACCAGTCTCAAAGTATCATTCAATTGCAAAACTGAATGTACAAAATGTCACAATTTCCTGAAAGGAATCACCATAAGAAATAAACATAACATCCACAAATGGAAGCTAAGAAGCATGTCCTAGAAGAAGCGGTCCTTTACAATAAAAATCCTACTTATCCCATCACCTCAAATGCGTCAGGCCTAATCAAAATAAACATTTGATGTAATGGTGCACTGGGGATATGTGAGGTTTATCTAGGACCTTGTTCGGTGGACATAAGATTAACATTTCACAAATAGGATATGGACATTACAAGGTCCTTTCCCCCTCAAAAGCAATGAAGCAAGTGAATGCTAGCAAGTTAGGCCTAAAAATGAGTCAATACTACATTAACAAAACACATAAAGGAAGCTCGTGCGAGCTAAGAGACATGAGTTGAAGGAAAACGACTTCCAAGACACTGGAATGCCAAACAAATTAGTCACTTCATACAAATCATTGATGTAAAACAAGGGGAACACTTGTTATTATCCCCTTTGTACCAACACAGTCATTGAATAAAAATGCGTTCTTTCGTCAAAATCCATTTTGTGTTAGTTATCCTATTGGGGGTGAGCTCCTTAATCAAAATCCATTTTGTGTTAGTTATCCTATCGGGGGTGAGCTCCTTAATGAACTAAGCTCCATGGGGTCCGGGTAAAACCTCTCCATGTAAAGGGATGAGCTCCTAGGCCAAAAAGCTCAACGTGATTCGACCTTGACCTACTCGTATAAAGGTTGAGTGCCTAAAACACTACAACTCCGTGGGTCTTAAGTCTTACTTAGCCATGTAACAGGGTGAGATCTCATCAATAATGTTCCATAAGTAGTAACTCGTAAATACTTATGATTACGCCCAACATTATAACAAATAATGGGCTTCTTGCAAAGATAGGATAATACCATGTATTTATAACCTTGCATTTATCTAGTATGGTGTCTACAGCACCATGCCTTGATAAAACTTGGATTATGGAAACACAAAAACAAAAGTCTAAATTAAGAATTGACACTTCAAAGCACGCGAGCTTTGCCGATACACAAATAAGATAAAAATCCAATAAAGGATAGACATCTATAATATTCAAAAGGACATACAAGTTGCCTTTAAGGCGCAAGTCCAAAAGGCATAGAAAAAAACATGATGAGATGACTTAGGTATGTGCATGGAGCACAACTGCGTGCAAGAAGCAAACACGTACTAAGCAGAACCTTGAACTGGGTCTCCCAAACAATGAGGTAACATGGCACAACTGAAAAAGACTATGACTTGTTACACTAAAGAGGTACAGGTCTCACTACAATCAAAGGAAAAAGAAAAAGATATCTATCTCTGCATACAGTAAGAAGCTGGCGCATGTCCGGAAGGTATAAAAACATGACGAAAACCGCACATTGCCTACATAGGCTCAAAAACAAGCTAGCGAAACAATACAAGATCTCCAAGTAACATGATAAGTGACAAATCGCATAGACGCACAACAAGCAATCACATGCATACTAGCAACGGCCATGATGAATGTGCCTCCATCTCTTTATACAACCTAGACGCACAACAACTAGAAAGATCAAGAGAATACAAAGCCTTGTAAAGAATGATGTCATAAGCATCGGAAAGCACAACGAACGATAATCCACTTTCTTGCATGAAGCAACTCTAATTTTTCACAAGCTTCTTACAAGCACCAAAAACTTGACAACATGCTTGTCCATAAAGTCAGCAACTCAAATTTGCAAAGAAATGCTATAAAGGAAGCAAGAAGATAAAGACATACTTTCGCAATATGACAAAAAGCGGTGATCTAATATATCTTAAATAAGCATCTAAAGAAGCTCATATTCGCACGGAATAAGCGCACATGCTCACGTTTGTACGAGGTAAGCACACCTGCTAACCTTCGTGAACCAAAACACTATGTTACCGTGTGAGCTTCCACAATTTAGTTCTACCGCCCATGTAATACAAAAAGAAGTTTATCACCACAACGCAAAAACCCAAAGATTTTTTTGTTAGCAAGACCGCTCCATTTGATGAACGACATCCGCAAGCTCCTGCTCAACAAGAGATTAACACTTAGAATGGTTACGGAATGGTCGTTTGACACAATACCCGTAAAACACTTAGGAATGTCTGAACCAAAGCAAACGACCGTTATGTCAACATTCTAACACGCCACGTGTTCTTACATAGAAACAGAGTAATTCTATTTTGATAAATGTGATAGTATCAAGGCATAAACATCTGAATCGGAAGGATGATGGGAACCTCGACGGTTGCATCATATCTTCTATAAGAAGCTAATCACTCGCGGCAAGAAGTTGATTATCTCCTGTTGCAGAAAGCTTCCCCTTCTACAGAAAAAGCACATTGCTTACCTCGTTTGACCCTACCAACGTAGCCAGTAAAATAAATCGCCTATTATTAGGTGAACAAGAATGTCCACCATCCCATCTTGCTATGGCCTTTCGATAGCACCCGGCTACTATGACTATGCGTTAAACATTACGAGTACAATCACATTTCGGAAAACTAACATTATCTTCAAGATGTTTGCCCACAATAAAGATATTGTCAACAATTTGACAACTCACCAAAACAGCATAAGCGAAAGAAGGATGACGAAGATTTGCATTCTAGTACGATGTAGTTACCTAGCAAAGAAAGGGAAAGGTAAGTCAGAAGCCCTCATTACTACGCAATAAGCACTCCTGACTAAGGGGCTGATGACGTGGGTACGTACATGAAGCACGGCTAACCACAAGAAGCGGGTCCTAAAATATTAGCTAATGGGCTAAACCAATAAGGCCCACATAATAATCAGGTAGGAGGATCTGCTGGGCTCCTTGCAGCCCACACCACTCAAGATCCACTTCAGGCCCGAAGCCCATCAGGAAAAGCCCATCAGGCTTCATGACTCAAGCCCTATAAATGGGGAGCCATTCCCCTCTTCACAACCATCTCATTTGCCTGGCCTAGACCAGAGCATCTAACTCCATCTCTTAATCTCTAATCTGTTGTAAGGAGCTCTTAAGCTTCTTTAGCACTCGACTGACAAGAAAGCAGCTTCATGCTACTGAGGTACCACTACAGCTGCTTGCAGGTAGCCCGTCGGATCTTAACCACCACCATTTATACTCTCTACTCCTTATGTGTTTATACATTTACATAATCTTATATATCTATATATATTTACATGTTATATATACTTATTCACTTTGGATAAACTCTAATGTTGAGCGTCGGAGGTTGGTTCCGAGACCCCGGTCTCGGACCCCTTCTAACGAGTTCCTTCATCTTAGCAGCTAAGTGTAGAAGGTTCGGAAGCTGGCATCCTAGGAACGTTAAAACCCCCTCCTGTCTATTTGTTGCAGCACCGGGTATACTTTGCCTATTCGTTGTAGCAACACTGTGGTTGATGAGTTCTGTCAACAATGGGGTTTGGACTCGAAGTTTCGTCCTACCGCTCTGATCATGGGGAAAACCTTTGATCAATGTCCGGAGGGCATGCTTGCTATGTACAGTCGTCACTTTGAATTCTCGAATATCTGATACCCATTTTCCCTCTTTTTTTTGCGTTTTTTTGAGTATGCCTTAATTTTAGTCAATTGTCGCTTGTTGGGGTTAGTAAGGCCATCTTCTTTGAGGTTGCGTGTAGATCCCTAGGTTATGAACCGTACCTTACAATGTTTCGCCGTTTCTTCTCTCTTACAAAGAATGGGGACTGGTACACAGTGGAGAAAACCAAATGTGATGAGGGGCTTGTATCCGTAACCATTTCTTGCCTTCGCTCCTGGAAAGATCACTTCTTCTGGGTTTCGAACGAGATTCTGCCCTTTACTGTAATTCCTAGGAAACCGTCTGATCCACTTAACCTTGACGAACCTGATGTTTCATCTTTGGACCCTGTCCTCTATAGTAAGCTTAAGTCTTTTTCTTCTCCGCTTCGTGTTTATCTGGAGCAGTTGCTTGTGAAGCTTGGGTTAACTGTACTATGGGACCCGACATTTGTTCCTCTATTAAGTTTAGATGGGAAGGGTATGGATTTCGTTTTTGCGTTTGCTCATATGTTTATTTGATTTCATTGTCTTATTGTTTATCCTTTCTTTGTAGATATGAGTGCTTTAGATATTCTTTTGGTTGAAGATACTTCTGACGTGGAGGAGGATAGGAGAGAGCTGGAGAAAGGTGAGACTACCGCGTTGGTTCTGAACAAGTCTGTTCGTTATGAGGGTGGTGCTTACACCGGTGTTCCGGATGTTGCTAGCACGAAACAGTGTAAGGGTAAGGGTAAGAAGCTTGCTTCTTCCTCTAAAGCTAAGAAAGGTAAAGCTCCTCTGCGTTCTAGCAAGAAGCTTGCTCGTGCATCTGCTACCCCACCTTCTGGGCCTATTGATGTTTTGGATAATGATGATGATTTCCTTGCTGGTTGTACTAGGTCTATTCCTTCGATGGTGAAGCCGGAACCCTTGGATGGTGAAGGTGATAGTGGTGGTTCGGGTGGTAGTGGTGGCAAAAAACCTGAGCGGCTGGGAGTGTTTATGTTCCTGAATGGTCTGTCAAGAACGATGATTCTGTGAAGAGTCATTTTGTTTGCCAAGAGATGATTTACCACTTTGCGACTCCTGCCGATCGTGACGCTCTTCGTGGTGATATGGAGCAGGCACTTATTGGATGTATTCTTGTTAATGCTACTAGGCTTCTTACCTTTCTTCCTGAAGGCATTGATCGGCTTTGCGCTGATGCCGAGAAAGTTGATCGTGCGGAACAGAAGAATTGTGCCTTGAGGGAACAACTTGCCAATGCTCAGAGTCATGTGTCTGCTTAATCTACTCATGAGAAGCAGCTCGTAAGCAGTATGATGTTGATAGTGAGAAGCTTGCTTCATTGAGGCAAAATTTGGAGGAAGAGAAAGCGAAGATGGATGCTGAGAAAGTTACGCTTGACGCTGAGAGGGCAGTAGTTCAAGCGGAGAAAGAGAGTTTGGATTTTGTTATTGAGGAATGGAAATGTAGGGCTAAGGTTCTTGCTGGGGAGAAAAGGGGTCTTATTGAGGACGAGTTTCAACAGGTGGTTGCTTATCTTCTTCATAGTAATAAGTTCAATGCTCCCTTGAGCGATATGTACAAGAAGCTTTTGAAGCGGGGACGCCATATGGGACTTGTTTCTGGTTACAAGAATCAGCCTTTGAAGGCAATCTCTGAGTGCAGCAACTACCATCCTGAGGCAGAGCAGGAGTCTATTAAGGCCATTCAACAGATGGAGCAGCTAACATATCCTTATATTCATGAACTGTCTAAATATTTTTATAGGCCCTTGTCTAAGCTACAAGCTTTGGAGCCTCAAGGCTTGAAGAAGGAAGCTGCTGAGTCCGTGCTGAAATCTATCGGAAGCAAGCGCTCGCGGGATGAAGCTGGTGGTTCCAAATCCCTTGCCTCGGTGTCCCTGAAAGGGAACGCGAGGCGGAGCAAAACGAGCCGACCTGGCTCGGTTTCAGAGGCGAAGACTCAAGTTTCTGTTGGACTCCAGGCTGCTGACACCACAGACAAAGTTGTTGCTTCTTCTGCTGAGGAAAGCGTTTGTATAGGACCGAAGCCTGATGCTGTTGAAACTAAGATGACTGATGAACCTTCTGCTTGATTGAAGCTTTTTATTAATGTTGTTGTGATTTTGAACAATTTGTATGCTTAGCTTTCTGAACATGTTATTTTGGACCCCGCGTCGTCGTATCTGATGTAAGCCCTTGTTTGGGAAAACAGTTTAACTTTGCTTGTCTTAATTTGGTGATGCCCTTTGTGGCTTAAACTTGCTTTCATGGAAAAGCCTTTTCGACCTTGTATTGCATATCTTATTTTTGACTTGACCTTGCTAGGTCATATGCCTTGTTTGTATGCTTGCATAGTTAAGTGTTTAAACCAAGGGTTTACCTTGTTGGTTTGATTTTCCTTTAGGAATACAAGATACTTCCCTTGCTATCATTTTTATGTTTTTGTTGTGTTTTCATAATTCGAGGTTTTGTCAAGGCATGATGCTGCAAACATCATACTAGATAATTCCAAGTTATTACTAACACGAAGTGTTATCCTATCTGTTCGAAGCCATTTATATTGGTTAATTTCATTTGGGTGTGATCATAAGCTTGGATGTTCGCTTATGGAGCATTGGTGATGGGAGCTCACCCGCTTCATAGGTAAACAAAACTTAGTACCTAAGGAGTTGTATTGTTTTAGGAACTTAACCTTTATACGGGTAAGACAAAACTTGAACCCGTTGAGCGTTTTGGCCTACGAGCTCATCCCTTTACATGGAGAGGTTTTACCCGGACCCCATGGAGCTAGTTTTTTATAGGAGCTCACCCTCGATAGGATAACAAGATATCAATTATACTTTAAAATGCGAATTTAATTCATTGAACTTGTTTCATACAAGAGACTTGTCACAAAATTCCTCTTGGGCTACATTGATCACGGCTTATATGAAGAAGCGTCGTAGGTGTTTGGCATTCCAGTGCCTTGGAAGCCTTTTTCCTTCCATGTCATCAAGTTTGTATGAACCTCCTCGGTGTGCTTCTGCAATCTAGTAAGGACCTTCTCATTTAGGATCCAATTTTCCGGTATCCTCTTGTCTGCTTGCACCATTGTTTCGGTGCACCAGGTCTCCAACTTTGAAATTTTCATTTTTGACCCTTTTGCTGTAGTAGGATTCCATTTTTTGCTTGTATCTGGCATCCCTGATTCTTGCATGATCTCTGACTTCTTCCAGGAGATCAAGGTTCTGCATTATCTCTGCATTATCTTGATGCTAGGCTTGATTGTTTACTCGATGTGTGGCTACCCCTATTTCAGCAGGAATCACTGCTTCTGAGCAGAAGACTAGACTATATGCGGTGCGGCCGTGGCTTGTTTTCTCCGTTGTCCTGATAGCCCACAGGACGGTTGGTAACTCTTCCAGCCAATCTTTACCATGTCATCCACGCCTTGTTTTTACCCCGGATACAAGGCTCCGGTTCATTTGTTCAACTTGGCCATTGGACTGAGGGTAAGCGGCGGAACTAAAGATTTGCTTTATGTGTAGCTCCATACACCAAGCGCTGAATGGTTTATCAGCAAACTGCTTGCCGTTGTCAGTGACAATTTGTCCTGGGAGGCCGAAGCGGAAAATTATTTGTTCCCAGACGAAGTTGATCACCTGTTTGGCAATAGTTGTTATATTTTCGTCGATGCGACCGAATTTACAAATGATTTGATATTTAATCAAGGCGATTACCTGTTTGCCTGTGATCGAAGCTAGTGGTTTGACCTCGGCCCACTTGGTGAAATAGTCAACTGCTACTAGCAAGAACTTGACCTTCCTCTCGCTTCGTGGAATGGGCCAACAATATCCATCCCCCATTTGTAGAATGGCCATGCTGAGGTAACGGTCACTAGGTCGTGCTTCGGACTTGCTTTGATTGGTGAATGCAGCTGGCAGCCTTCACACTTGTGTATTTCTTCTGAAGCATCCTTATGCATTGTGGGCCAGTAGTAACCCAAATTCATCAGCTTTGTGACCACTGATCTAGGACCAGAGTGAGTCCCACATATTCCTTCGTGTACTTCTCTGATCAAGTAGTTACTTTGATCCGGTCCGACACAACGAAGGAGAGGTGATAAGTAGGACTTCTTGTAAAGATAGCCATCCTCGATCACGTATTACTTAGCTTTTATCTGCAGCCTTACTGCTTCTGCTTCATCCTATGGCAGCCTTCCTTCCTCCAAGAAGTCTATGACCGGGGTCATCCAGTTCTTTTCCTCTTCAGTTATGACATCATGTATTTCTTCTTCGCAAATGGATGGAGCTTTGAGTACTTCCACTAGAACCTTCTTGGTTAAGTGCGCGAAGGTAAGTGAGGCTAGCTTGCTAAAGGCATCAGCTTGCTTATTCTTAGATCATGGAATTTGCTTCACATTGCAAGTCTCAAAACTTTGCATTAACTCTTGTGCTTTAGCTTTGTATTTCCTCATGCTCTCTTCTTTAGCCAGGTACTGGTTGTTGACCTGGCTGGCTATTAGCAGTGAGTCGACAAACACTTGTATCTTTGACACCTTCATCTCTTTAGCTATCCTTAGGCCTTCAAGCAGTGCTTCGTACTCAGCTTCATTATTGGTGCTTGGGAAGTCTAAACGAAGGGCGTATGTGAATTCTTTCACTTCAGGGTCTAATAGTACCAGACCAGCTCCGGAGCCTTCTATGCTAGAAGCTCCGTCGACAAATAGTATCCATGTGTCAGGAGGATGCTCCTGCTGTTCATCATTCTTTGCTACCTTTGCTTCTTCTTTTGGTCCTTCCGGGACCTCGGCAAGGAAATCAGCTAGGACTTGAGCTTTGATCGCTTTTCTTGGTACGTACTCTATCTTGTGTTCCCCAAGCTCGATGGCCCATTTTGCTAAACGGCCAGATGTTTCAGGTCTTTCGAGTATTGTTCTGATAGGTTGATCGGTGACAACCCTTATTGGCAATCTTTCCATTTAGGCTTTGTACATCGTTCTTTGTTCTTGGATACCTCATTTCCATGACTGCTCGAACCTTGCTAGGATTGGCTTTTATGCTTTGCTTTCATACGATATGGCTCAGAAACTTGCCTTCTTAAAAGCCGAAGGAGCACTTCCCTGGGTTGAGCTTCATGCTGATGCTTCGAAGGTTATCGAACGTTTCTTTGATGTCTTTTATCATTCCTTCTTCATTCTTGCTCTTAATCACCAGATCATCAACATAGGCCTCCATGTTTCTCCCTATCTGATCGGTGAATGTCTTGTCGATTACTCTTTGATAGGTAGATCCTGCGTTCTTGAGGCCGAAGGGCATCTTCTTGTAACAAAAGATCCATTTTTCTGTATGAAAGGCCTTTTTTTCTTTATCCTCCTCCTTCATGTGTATTTGATGATAACCTTTGTAGGCATCTAGAAAGCATTTGTATTTGAAACCTGTCAAAGAATCAACCTTCAAGTTTATTTCAGGAAAAGGATAACATTCCTTTGGACATGCCTGATTCAGATCTTTGAAGTCTACACACATACGCCAGGAGCCATCTGATTTTTTGACTAGTACTGGGTTTGCCACCCATGATTGGTATTGCACTTCCCTTAGGATTCCTGCTTTTACCAATTTGTCCACCTCCATACATGCATCTTGGATTCTATCGGGGGCCAAACTTCTCTTCTTCTGTATTATGGGCTTTATACCAGGTGCTATGTTGAGGGAGTGTTCAACTATATCCCTTGGTACTCCTACCATGTCGGCAGGACAACAAGCAAAAACGTCCTTGCTTTCCCTCAGTAGATCTTTTAGTTTGCTTATCGCCATGGGTGAGAGATCATTGCTTATCTTTACTTTCTGGTCTGGGTACGAAGGATTTATACTTAGCTCCAAAATTTTCTCCTGCTTCTACTCTTCATCCTCTTCTGCAGTAGCGATGAGTAGAGCTTTCTTCTTTGGCTTGATTGTTTCTATCCCCCGATCAGTGGGGAACTTCATTAGACCGTGCGTAGTGGAAACTACGGCTCCAAAGGTGCTTATAACCGACCTTCCAATGATTATGTTATACCTTGATGGGGCCCGGACCACGAGGAACGTAAGAAGCTCCGTTCGAGAGAGTGGTCCGTCCCTGAGACAGACTGTCAGCTTTATCTGGCCCAGCGTGGGCACTCTTTCTCCCGAGAACCCTATGAGTGGAGTGTCTGCTTCTTCCAATCTTGCCTTGACTTCTTCTTTTAGTTGTAAGAAGCATCTTTCATACATGGTTTCGGAAGCAGCTCCGCAATCCATGTATATTCTGTCAATGATTGTCCCTTCTATTTCAGCTTCCACAATGATTGGAGTAAAGACTAGCTCTGCTTCCTCCGTCGTGGGAAAGCATATTCATTGCTTGTCCCAAGATTCTCTTTTGGACCTTTTTTGTGTCTCACTTCTGGTAAGGTGCATCATGTTCGTTTCCTTGACTTTTCCTTTTCCCTTTGGATCTTTCTTCCTCTTAATGTCCTTTACCAGACGAGCGAGCTCTCCGGACATTACTGCCTCTTCTATCCGCTTCTTTAGCTGGTAGCAGTCATTGGTGTGGTGACCTTTGTCGTCATGGAATTCACAGTACTTGCTCGAGCTTCTTGCTTCAGAAGATTTTGAGAGAGGATGTGGAGGTTTGAAGCTCTACCTAGCGTCTTCAGTTGCCATTATCTCTTCTGGTGTCATAGTCAAAGCTGTGAAAGCAATATATTTTTCTTTCTCCGGCGTGCTCTTGTGATACGGAGGACGATAACAGTCGTCCGTTCTTCTCGAATCACGATGGCGATCGGATCTTCTTTCCACGAAGGAATGAAACTTCAGATTCGTGCTAGAAGAGTGGTGACTTTTCCATGGGTCTCGCCTCTTGGTTTCTAGATTTTGCAATGCTTTTTTTCCCCTCAAGTATGCTTCTGCTCGTTCAAGAGCTTCATCCATGGTTTGAGGGATGTTCTTGTTTAGATCTTCAATGAGTTGTTTTGGTTGTACTGCGTTCATAAAGCCAGATACTCTCATCTTTTCTGTTGCACCTGCGTAGGACAACCCTTCTTTCTTGTATCTGCCTATGAAGCTTCAGAGACCTTCATCTTCCTTTTGCTTAATCTGATACAACACAGCAGCGTCCTTTTTGTATTTCTTCAGCTGGGGGGAAATTAACAAGGAACCTTTGACTGAGGTCGTCGAAATAATCAATGCTTCTTTCAGGAAGGCTGTTGAACCATAAGCATGCAGATCCAATGATTGTTTGCATGAACATGTGGCAACACTCGGCATTCGTCCATCTTTCAATGCCTGCTGCACCAGAAAATACCTGCATATGGTCTTCGGGGTCATCAGTCCCATCATATGTTTTAATGTTCGCCGACATCTTTATCTTTGTTGGAAAGTCAAAGTTGTCTATTCTTTCAGAGAAGCATGACAACAAAGTAGACCGGTATGGTCGGAAGACTTTTTTTGTCTCCGTCCTAGTGGTAACGGGAACTTCCTGCATCAAGGGTCTCGCCGTCGTTGCCACCGGACCGTTCGTCATGGGAGCCATATGTTTCCAAAGCTGATCCTCACCTACTGCGGACTGAACCGCGAGTATGCCACTGGCTAGATGTTGCCAGGGGTAAGCACTCTGCCATGGGTTAGCGTATTGAGCCATCATGTACGCAGCAAGCTGGGTATGTGAACCCAGGGTGTTGAGTTGTGGGAATTGGGCAGCTTACATTCATCGGAGTTGACATTCCCATACTTCGAGCTAGTGGCAGGGATGCCATAGCCTGGCTCATCTGTACGACATAGGAGAATACATCATAGGCTGTGTGAGCTGCATCAGCTGCTCGACTCTGTATTATGGTGTTTCGTCCATCAAGGGAGTCTAGTTTAGAGGAGAAGGATTCTCTCTCTGGATACTAGGTCCTGCTTCTGCTGTGGGAACCCTATTCTGGTTCAGACCGAAGGTGACAGCTGCTTCCTCATGGACGTCATTGATTCCAAAAGGAGGTGGAATAGGTGACAATGTCATCTCAGGTTCTTCGTATGCCAATCGAACCTTGACGCCTTTTGCACGCTCTTCTTGTACGTAGCTATTCATCAAATCCTTCAATCAAAGGAAGTTCTTCTGCACTCCTTTGGGTGTAACATCCATCCTTTCCATAGGCAACAAGGTATCCGTCCGAGGGGACGCGCTTGCTATTCTGAAAGGAGAAGTAGTCTGAAACGGGGAGTTGTTTTGCAACAGTTCGTCAGGAAGTCCGTTGTTGCTGGAGAGTTTCTGCCTACTTCTTCTCACGACGTCTGGCTAGAAGCATATCATAAGTGATAGGGAGGTGGAGTTGCGTCCACTCCCGGAGAAACGTCATCACCTGACATCAAGAACACTTAGGAACAAAAGGAGCGGAATTACGAGTGAAGCTCTGTTCTAAGTAGCGCTGCCCCACGGTGGGCGCCAACTTGTTGCTACAACGAATATGCTAGGGGTACTCACTTCTTCAACGTCAGAGTGAGGGTCTTGATGTTCTCGCTTGAATCAGCTGCTTGAGGTACCTGCTAAGAACAAAGCACCGTTAGTCTAACCGCAAGAGGGGGCCTCCTGCGATCAGCCTTCGGCGTGAGAATAAGATAACGGTTCTTTGGGAGTGATAAGGATCTTTGGAACGAGAATGATGGATGTAAAAGCGTAAGAGTGAGTGTGAGAATGGACCTGGGATGTGGAGAGCCCAAGTCCTTCTCTTATACCTGAGGTTGTTCTGGCTTCATGATATGTGCGGGGGTATCCCCTTCTCTTTCCTGTCCCTGCAGCAAAGCCCTTTCCCTTTTGGTGTAAAGAGCCGAAGTCCTGTATAGGGACAAAGGTCTCTCCCTTCAAGGCCATTAAGACACGTTGTCTTATAGCCTTGACTTCCTAGAGATTCCAAACAGGTCACTATCACTCGTGCCACGTCACCTCGTTGCTTGGGAGACACGACTTAGTGGTTTTGCTTAGTACGTGTGCTTCATCAATGAAGCTGGGCTTCGCGATCGTACCCACGTCATCATTTGGCAAACTTAAACCTAACTCACAACAAGACATTGTAAAAAGTGTACTAATCCTTGAACTTTTAACTCCCAAGTTTGTTATCTATCTTGAAATTAAGCATTATGAATGGCAAACTTTAACCTAACTCAAAACAACACATTATACGTTTTCATGGCTAATCTAATCACCAAGATACTATGGTTTTTTAAGTATTCTATTTCTAAAATCTAGTACAATCTGTAACAAAAACCATTTTTTTTATTTGACTATTGATTATGTTTGCTTCAGTCTGTGACATATGGAATGGCTCTTGAGTTGGATGGTGTAACTCAACTAACAGAAAGGGATGAATGTGCGTATCAAGATTTTGATTTGTGATTGGCCATACTTATCAAGACTTCTATTTGTAGAAATTTTGGATAATTCATAAAAAAATTTGTAACTTTGTAAAAAGTTTGGTTTGTTATGATTTGATTTGTTTTTGTATGGCTTTCAGTGGTTTCGGATAGTGAATGGGGATACCCCGTCCCCGTGAAAGTACAGTAAGTAAAGACAAAAGGAAGTGAAACATTTAATAAAAAGGAAAACATGAAAAACAGTATCTTTTTAGGAAACCATTAGGAAGTACAAAAGGGACTCGGAAATCAGGGAGCAAGCCCCTGATGGCCTGACAACATAGACACAACATTTAATGCTCACCGTGAAGGAATCGTGACGATGTCAATATCAGGAGCTCTCAAGAAAACTGAAGCAAACGAGTATCACCCTCTCTCTCTCTATCTCTCTCACTTTACAATTTATAACTAACCATAATTAATTACAAGGGGAAACCCTTTTACTAAAAAACAACGGCTTATTCTCACGCCGAGATTGGTCGTAGAGAAACCCACTCAGGTCCACCACGTCGAGACTAATGGTGTTCTGTTTTGTAGCTTTTCCAGGAGAAAAGACCAAGCTACCGTTCTTCATCGTTGCCGATGAGGATCGGGGACGCTACATTGGCTCCATCCGTGGAACGGGTCTTAGTGACTTGATCCTTTCAATCAAAAAACTATAAAACAAACCCCTCTATCTCGTAAGAAATAGCTGCATGGCAGACCCCAATGTGATAACGACACTAAATTGGATGCAAACCCATATATGAGGGGAATGGCCATTGACAAAGATCCAATCATAATAGCGGTTAATGAGACCGACTGAAAGGAAACGTTACACTTGACGGGTTCAGAAGCACAGATAAACCCCCGAGTTTGTCCGCAAAAATAGAGAACGACTTATGAGGCAGTTGGAAGAGTTGGACCATTTGGAAAGATTGAGCGGAGTCAGATCAAGACTTTCATTTGAACATACATTTTCAGACAAGACACCGATAATCCCCACCAACACCACAACAAATGGTGGAGACACCATGTATGAGCAACCTCATATGGAGAGAATAGAAGAAGAAGGGAGCCAAAGCGAGAACATAGAAAAGAATCTGAACATCGCAATGTTACTAGAGTCCCTGCTGGCAGCTTTGGATACTAGAAGGATCCCCATACAGACATACCAGAAGAATTCTGACCCCTTGCTACTTCCATATAGACCGACAAAGATGTTAGACTTTTCAAAGTTCACAAAGAGAATTGTCGAGGCCCCCCATGTCGACGGGTCTCAAGGTCCCATCCCACGTGGGAAAATATGACGGGACCAAAGACCTCGAGGACCACCTACACGTATTTGTTGGGGCGATCTAGGTAAGGCAATGGAGTATGCCCACTTGGTGCCACATGTTCGTAACATGACCCCGCCTGGTCCCCATCCTTCCTGGCAGCATGAATGGGTATGAAGAACCAAGGGACAATTTCCTAAGAAAATTCAATCAGAGTAAAAAGACAATCAAAAACCGCAATGAGATCCTGCATATAAGAAGAAAAGACGAGGGATCGGTCGAAGTGTTCATGGAACGTTTTATAAATGAAGGCATGCATATCCGGGATGTGGCGGAAGTGATGAAGATCCATGTTGGTAAGTGTTTAAGGTGCTTATAGACACATTATTTATTGAAATCCTCAATCAAATTGGTGACTTGTGAAATTGAGGATTTTGGTAAAATTGGATAAAACCTTAACGAGTCATTTGGGTTGAATGATTGTTGTTGGGAGTTAGAGGATTCGTTTAAGTTGTATTAACCAAGTTAAGTAATGGTGCTGATCATTAGGTCATAGGTGGAAGTTAAATCTCAAATTGGTAAATGTATTAAGATCATTAGTTTACTAAACATAAGTGTAATTATTTAGGTAAACGGGTTGCTAAGGTTGAAGATCATCCGGGTGCGTCTAAAGTCAAAGGTAAGTGTCTTCACACTTACTTAGTAATTCATAGGTGGTTGTTAATACATATGTATGTTTACTTATGTGTATGGTGTTGGTACTAAATTTGTGTGTCTATGATATATACATAATGGGTGGAGGTGAGATTGGGTGAATTGAAGTCTATGAACTTCACAATAGTTGAATGTTGTTGTTATGTATGAATAATTATGTGTATGTTGGAATAGTGATAAATTGTATAATTCAAATACATACAATGGTGAATAGGTGTAAACTTGAAGTCAAATACTTCCTAGTGTGAATGGGTGTTAATATATGTACGCATACATGTGTATGTGTGTGTGTTAATTGGTGATAAGTGGTATAAGTTGATTACAAAGAATGGTGTAAACTGAATTCATGATCCTCACGGGTGTTTTGAGGACTTGAACTTCATGGGGGTAAAATGAATTCATGATCCTCATGGGTGATTTGAGGACTTGAACTTCATTGGGATCACTGAATCTCACAAGGGTTATATTCACTTGAGTTCACGAGCCTCGCAAGGGTGAAATGGTGAATTGAAGTCTTGAACTTCATTGGGATCATTGAATCCCACAAGGGTGATATTATCTTGAGGTCACTAGTCTCACAAGGGTGAAATGGTGAAATGATGTGACATCCCAAAAACCTATAAATTGACGATTTGAATTTATGGATAACCCGAATCTTTAATTTATGAAGCGACAAGTAGACTGGACCCGTGTAGCGTAATTCAACGGGAATAAAGGTCCCGGTTAGCCATTTAACCAACAGTTCAAACCAAATCCACAATTATGGATAACGATGGAACCTAGATGTAAGTCCTTGTTGTTTAAATACCACTTATTGAGAAAACCCTAGGTCATATGACCTAGGTGTTTGCGTGCGGCCGAAGAGAGGAAAGCAGGGAGAGAAAGAGAGATTTTTGGTGAAGGGTGGCGACTGCACGGCGGTCCTACAGTGGTGACGGGTAGAGAAACTACATTACATGAAAAGGTAATCTTGTTTTATGGTTAATTACGTTGTTTACGCATGTAGCACTGATGGATAACCAATTAGGGTTCCGGGTTCTTGGCCGTGAACGACGACAAGAGTGGGACTAGTAATGCTGGTTGGGGGTGGTGGTAGCATAGGAGTGGTATTAGGGTAACCGGATAACAGGTTGGTGGTCTCGTGGATGCCGACGATGGCCAACGATAGTCTTAGGGAGTGGGTGATCTAGAATTTGGTTTGATGGGGTGGTGGTAGCTATGGGCATGGCTTGGCGGCAGCAGCATAGTGGAGGGTGTAAAGGTAGAAGACGGTGGGAGAGTGATGCTCGTTGGGAGATGCAGGTCCTGTAGGGACGGTTATGGGGGTGGCTGCCATGGCAGCCGTGATGCGGATGTGAGGGTGCTGCGAAAAGCCGGCGGATGAGGACGGCTAAGGTGGTGACCTCAGGAGTAGCCAGAGACAATGGACCCGACGAAGCCGATGACGGGAAGCTAAACGATTATGTTTCGAATAAATATGAAGACTTAATCTTTTTAAGCATGAACAACTATTATGTTACAAATTCATATAATCGTATTCATATATAAATGTATAGTTAAGTATATCTTATATGAACCCGAACGTTTACTTGCGAGATACATGAACTGTACAAATATATTTTAGAGTTAATTATATATATATATATATATATATATATATATATATATATATATGCATAATTTTATATTAGCACGTTTATATAATAAAACTCTGAGATAGTTTCATTAGAACACCGAGTTGCACACAATCTGTTAAGAGTCACACGAACGAGAATTGTGATTATTATTTATGAGTATATATCATTATGCACAACCATGAGTTTGATAAACTGATACTTTTGAATGTGACCATTGGAACATAAACAAGTTAAGGATCCCAACTCGACCTAAATAACAATTATTACCAATAGTTAAATCAACAACATGGCTCAACCGTACGCGCAATAACTAAGTTTAGATATGTTTATAATATTAGGGTTAGTCCATGAAGCTTTTTAAGTACCTACATGTATCATAGGACACGAGTAGGACATAAACTGTGACTATCTTATTATGTGGACATTGGTTTCCATTACTATCACGAGGACATTATTATTCCTGACACATTACTAGGTGAGTTCACTGCCCCCTTTTAACTTTTAAATGTTTTAGAAACATCGGGGGAGAAACATACTTGCGTAACACATTTTATACATTGGGGAACATCATTACTTGATACATTTGAGAAAATCTAAAATATATTTGCTTACACGTTTGAAAACCTGGAACACATTTACGAACATTTTCATATGGTAACAAGAGAACAAGACCCGACCTTATGTTTACATGAGTTAACGAAAAAGAAGCTCGCTAAAAGTCCCTTGGAACAATTTTATAACCATTAGCTATCTAGCCTGGGATTCTATGAATAGTACTATTGGAATTGACACCCCATGTCATGGTTCGATCGGTTTTGGTCGAACGGCCGCATAGTGTTCAAATATGTGCTCGGGAGGTATAGATTAGGGGCAAAATACCTGTGTCATGGTTTGGTTATGCCTCATGTATGAACATATTATTTGTATTCTTAGCTAGTCTATAAATGGGTCAACATTACTTGTTCTATTTACCATATACACATGAACCGCTATTTGTTTTGGGTTAACGTTCCTATCTTTAATAACTTCTCTAAAGAGGTATTGACATGGGCTATTCATTAAAATGTTTTCATTGGGAAAACTACTCGTTTTATGACTATAAAGTCATCACATGTTTTCGTTGGGAAAACTACTCGTTTCATGACCATGAAGTCATCACATGTTTTCGAGGAAAACGCTTTTATATTATGCCCATGTACAAAATATCAACGTTTTCAAGGAAAACGGCTTTACATTGCAACAATTAAATCTATGAACTCACCAACCTTTGTGTTGACACTTTAAGTATGTTTTTCAGGTAATTCATAGCTATGGCACGGCTGGAATAGGTTAGCTGTATGGATTAAACCCTAGAAGACGAAGAAGTATATGGTTCCAGGACAATGCACTAGTTTAATTTAGTATTTGTAATGACGTTTAACACTTTAGAAGTTTTCAATTTGTTTTCGAGGTTGTGTACTGTTACCAATCGTTGCAACCTGGATTTATTTATTTATTAGTAAATGAATAAATTTGGGGGTGTGACAGATTGGTATCAGAGCCAATGGTTTTAACGAATTAGGTTTCCTTAATGACACCTAGGCTCTAACCAGACTCATTTAGGGACCAAGACTCATAAGATTTACGTCACATTAAGAACACCCAAGACTTGAGTATAGAAATTCCAACCGTTGCCGAACAACTTGATTAGACAATTAGTGTATGTAGTTACACTAGGGTGTCATTATCTACACTAATACTTAATACAATTACATGGCACATGTAACGAACACTTAACACGTAAACAAGGTGGAAATAATAGACGCCTACAATATTTCTCAACAAAGTGTCACTGTTCAGATTACGAATCAAGGATGACCGGAACTCAGCGCATTATAGCTCTGGAAGATCGAGCCAGAGCTGAGCTTGGGTGACAACGATCGCAATTTCCAATTACCGATCTGGGTATTACAACAGGCTTGGTGACTGACTTCAGCTGTGGAGTTAGTTTTCTTCTCTCACATATGTAATCTTCATTAGGTATGGTATGTATACTCTCTTCCGTGAATTGCTGAGATGGATAACAAAAATCTTCGCCATAAGACATGACAGACAAAACTACCCTATCAGAAGGGAACCCGAGGTAGATAATTAGGACCGAACAGGAGAGAACTTTACTGGTCAGGAGAACCATCAACTCATCGGTATCATGAGGATCTACCCGTACATACGAACTTGAAACATGAATTGCTTGACACAAGTTTGAGGATCTCTACCCAAACGTGGTGACTGACTTCCACGGCACACAAAGGACATGACTGTGTCTCTCTACCATTAATTCCGTCGATCAATAGCCATAGTCGTCAAATTCATAAGTATTGGTATACACGATTAAGAGTAATCCGATAAAACATATACACTTGTACGCAAGAGGGCAACACGACGGCACAACCTAATGAACATTCCAGTTTCCTTTAGCTAGGAGCTTGTGATGGAAGAAACACTAGTGGGACCATGCGAGGTAAATTATTATTACGGGTGCACAAGTAATCATAATTTGCAGCGCATGAGAAGTCTGGTGAGTCTTACAGTCCAAGCTAATGTTCATGGTTAATCTGTATTCCTAATCTCAATTCCCAGTCACTCGATTAATGACTGAAATTACCATAACCAAAGGGTTGGGCCAAAATTGTATCAGATATGATGCGATGGGCTATCACAATGTACATCATCTCCTCCATCTTTGAATCCTAATGGATCTAAAACGCTTAACGAGACTTCAATGCATGACAACACTAAAACTTTAAAGAGATCTATTCTCAGATGATTTGACCTGTAATCGGACGTCTTGAAAATTTCTTGTAAGGAATTGTTTCACCCTTTGAGGTTCAGTTATAGATTTTTCTCCTTTCAATGTCGTTACTTATCTACCCACGCTTACGGCTGATCTTTGGTCCAACATGAATTAGACCTTTACATTTCTGATCCCTTATTAGGTCTTCATGTAACATTCTCATAGTACGGCAGGAACAAGAGAAACTCGAATTTGATGTACCCGGCCCGAGGCCAGTAACTAAATTGACTTTTCAGATTTGATGTCAAACGGAGGTGTTTCCACAACATTTGACATTCAAGACATATCAAATGCATATATTTTCCCAATAATCAATAAGTTATGTGTTATGCTCAAGCAAATTCTAAGGAAGCCCAAGTGTGAACTTCAACTATTGTCAGACAAACATAAGGCTGGCACACAAACTCTTAAACATGCCCAGAGAAAATACAAACCTCGTACATTTAACACTTATTAACCCAAATTTTATGGCTTAAACATTTGTGCTGAAGACGAACACATGACGAATCATAACTAATTATGCTCTCTTAAGGAACTACTCCCTTACCCCTATTTTGTAAGATCCATGATTTCCTGGTATTATTCTATTTTATTTTAAACAATAATGACACTTCACTTTTAATCCCGTACTTGTTAAACACAATGAGTCACATTAAGCATTATTTGAACATGTATCAATACAAAAAAATTTCAATATTTACAATTAACATATCATTTTCTAATATATATAACATAGGTATGCATAATTATATAAACATATATATATATATATATATATACTTTGTTATATTATATGAATAAAAGATAAAACTTATAAATTTGTTACATCTTTATATATAACTAGGTTAGAATCCCGTGTATTACACGGGTTAAATAAATGTAATATTGTATTCTAAGTAATAAAAATTTATGTCTTTAAAAACATATGTATTACACCGGTTGAATAAACCCATGTATACACATATAATATAATCTGTTAACACATACGCATATCAAAATATGTTTTTAAAAATATATTTTGGCGTGACAGTTATAAATTCTGTTAAGTTCATTTTTAAAATATTTTTTCAATCGGGTATTAATTTATTTATATAATTGATAAATGTTAGATAATATTAAATTTATTTACTTAATGATATAATAATCATCCATAATTAAATAATAAGTATCTATAATTAGATTAACATTTAATATGAGAGAGAGACGGAAAAACCATATTGAGGATGCACCACAAAATGACATGTGTCCCAACATTTTACTTCTTTATTATTTAGTATAGATATAGATTATACATGTATATGATGTTACTAAATAAACAATTTACACACATTGTAATTTAAAAAAAATATAGGATTTATCCCTTTATAAAGTAATTATAATTAAACAAATATTGTTTAGGTTTTTTATAAATTTTATTAAAAAACAATTTTAGAAATAAATAATATGTATATATATATACACACAAGTTTTTTTGTAAAAAGATGATAGTTATCATATTTTGAATGTAAGTCTTGGGCCTTTTTATTTAGTTTGAACCCATTCAAAATAGGTTGAACCCTTTCTTTTGAACCCTGGAACTCAAAGGAACCCAATTTTGACTCATAGAAAGTCAAACCACATTCAGTTCCTCCCAATCTTCTAAAATCTCGGGATTTTGATTCCCAATTCAGTTTCTAAAACGCGTACGATCATAAGGAAACCGTTATCAATCTTTTTGATTGAGAAATCAATTGGTTTGACCCGATATCTCACCTTGACTAATTGTAAAACGCATTTCAAGCTATCTGTTAACCTCCTTCGATCTCCCATTTTGCTTCAGAATCAAAATCTTCCCACGAGACCAATTTTCCTTGTCCTCTCGGTTTACAATCAACGCAAGGGGGAGGGGACGAGCTCAACAACTCCGAAATTGGTGTTTGTGTGCGAGGTCGACTCCAGGTAAACCACTCTCCTGCATAGTTTACACACTCCTCTGATCGAAGGCTTGAAATCGATTTTAGGGTTTGGGGAAAGTTGATTTCACGTCTGATGTTAGGTTGGGGAAGGAATGGGGCTGCAAAATTTTTGTTAAACCAAAAAACATTACAGTTCTTTAACAAGGCATTAGCCCAGATGCACTAGTTAACATCCTTTCCCTACACTACACAGGTCGCGCGTTGGAACCCGGATCTGCCCCATTTCTATTCCTTTATTTTTGTTGTTAATCTGTTCTAGTATACTACTTTCATTCCCTAACACACACACACACACACACACACACACACACATATATATATATATATATATATATATATATATAGGGTTAGGTTATAGTAAAAGGAGTTTTAAAAATAAGAAGGGTAAGAAGGATTCTGGGCTTGACATGTGTCATTTTATTATTTTTGAAGGGAGGGCATAATGGTCATTGTGTAATATACCAGGTCATTACACAATGAACAGACGTGGTATTATACAATGAACTTGTATTACACAATGACCTGACTAATTACACAATGAACTTGTATTACACAATGACCTGACTAATTACACAATGAACTTGTATTACACAATGACCTGACTAATTACACAATAAACTTGTATTACATAATGAACTGACTAATTACACAATGACCAGATATCACACAATGACCAGACGTGGTATTACACAATGACTTGACTAATTACACATTGAACTTGTATTACACAATGACCTGACTAATTACACAATGAACTTGTATTACATAATGAACTTGTATTACACAATAACCTGACTGATTACACAATGACCAGACGTGGTATTACACAATGAACTTGTATTACACTGTTAGGATATAGAGTGTATGACAAAAGCTTTGTAATAGTTTAGGTTTTATTGTCTTTATGTTTTGCATGTAATTGTTTAGATTTGTCTAATTATAAATACAAGTTCTGCTAGAGGCGAACTTGTTAAGTTCACCTAAGCATCTTTGAAGCGAACTTGTTAAGTTCGCCTATTGCAGAACATGTGTCTATAAATATAGAGTTTACAGAGTCTGTTTTGTAGGCGTGAAATAGATTGAACAATCAAGTATTCTGTAAACTCTATTTGGTGATATAAAAGAGAAAGTTTATTTACCTGCTGTTTCTATTGTCGATTGATATACAAAACGTTAATACGGTAGGATTCCGCACTCCGCGTTAACGATACGTCCTGTCACGAGATCGATCTAAGATGAGTCATGTGGACCTACAAGTGGTATCAGAGCTTTTGCTCGTGATTTGCGTTTGATTCTTGGTGATTAGAGACGTTTTTGTGTACAATTTGACAAGAAAATGAGCATTTTGTATCCATGGATTTTTCAAGTTCTTGAAACTGATTTTACTGCTGAATTCATGAATTTGAGGTTAATTTTGGTGAAATTGATCCGATAGAAGTGTTCTAATTCATGAAATACTAAATCCCACGGTTCAATTTCTTCAAATTCCTTCTAATCTGTGAGAAATAATGATTTTTGGTGTTGTTTGTTCGCGTTTGGGTTAAAGTTCTTGCTGAGTTTGTTTCAGCTGTTTTAGGCGAACTTGCTGAAAGTTATTGCAGGCGAACTTAGCAAGCGAACTTATTAAGTTCGCTTCTCTCAGTTTAAGAGAACTTAGTAGGCGAACTTATCAGTAAGCGAACTTATTGGATTTCTTGGGTAAGCGAACTTGTCAAGTTCGCTTGATATTCAAATTCGCTTGTTTGGCTGAAGCAAACTTATTATCTTCGCCTAAGGGAGTTTTGTGTTCAACACTTGGAAATTTTTTCTGAAAAATGGCAAATATGGTGCAAGTGACTAATATGTTAAATTACGACAACGAGATTGGTACATCTCAGAAACCGCCCAAATTGTTAAGTCCTGCAGATTATTCCAACTGGAAAGATCGGTTTGATCAGTTCGTATATTTTACTGATACAAGTTTATGGATTCCAATCTTAGAGGGTTATACGCATCCGACATATACTTGGATGGGAAAGGATGATGTTTCGAAATCAGTATCTGCGTTAACCACAGAAGAAAAATTATTGTTTGATAGAGAAAAGAAGGCAATGGCCAGTATCTCAATGTCTCTTCCTAAAGAAATTTATCACAGCTTTAAACAATTCAGGACTTCTCAACAATTATGGGAGGCAATGCAAAAGAGGTGTGAAGGTAGTTTGGATGTTAAGAAAAGCCGAAAAGAATTACTTAAGAAGCAGTTCTTAGTATTCAAGCACTTTCAAAATGAATCTTTAGATGATCTTTCAACGAGATTCTATCATTTGCTAAGTGAGTTGTCAAGTGCTTTAGTGGTTTATGAGACTGAAGAGATAAATGATAAGTTTTTGGAGGCATTACCATCTAAATTTGATGTGTATACGGTTTTGATTAAAGAGAATGTCAAGTATAAAACAATGTCTCTTGAAGAGGTTCTTGGCAAGATTCAATCACATGATTTGAATATGAAGAAGAAGGAAACCAATATGGAGCTGTAGAAACAAAGACTGATGGCTACAAAATTCTCTAAGTACAAATGCTGCTGATCTCAGAGTTTGCTGCTGACCAACAAACTGCTGCGGACAAGCTTATCTGCTGCGTATACTTGTTCTCCCGCTGAAGAACAAATCTGCTGCGAATAGCCTTATCTGCTGAAGACCAAAGTTGCTGCGGATAGGCTTCTCAGCAGCATCAACACTTGATGCTACTGACAGGAAAATCATCAGCAGCTTTGGATGGTCACATCTTGCTGCTGATCCTCATCTTTGCTGCTGACAGCCGTGTGCCTTGAAGACAAATCGTTGCAGCTGACTATCCATGCCAAGCGTCACTGACAACTTTCTACAAAAGCATCTGACACACTCAAAGCAGAAGGAACCTCAATGGCACAACCAATGACGGATAACAATGCTTTTCTCCAAGCATGCAAGTAATAATGCACAAAGAAGACGCTTCAATAAAGTTAACTAGTTTTAGACTAAACGTGTAATAGTTAGCTATATACAAAAGATCAACGGTCTGTGTTAGATCTGATCCTTAGAATCAAGGGTCTGTCTTGATTCTAAGTGAGTATAAATACTGTGTAAACACTTCATTGTAAGTGTGCTTTTTGATTGAGTTTTCATTTGTAATCGTTTATTTGCAAAAGCTTAATACAACAGTGTTCTTATAAGTATTATTTCTGTTTACTCAATTATACTTGTGTAGTTGTTATTGTTTCCGCCAATTTCAACTAAGAACAGAACCATCTTGTACTTTCACGATCCTACAGGAGCATATTCAAGATCCTTTAATGTATTTTGCTAAGTCTTCTGGCAAAACTGGTGCAGGTGTTGCGTTCTTTTCTGGTGATACTCAAGATATTTCTCATGATCATTGTTCTAGGGTTTCAAGTCATTCAGGTTTCTCTGCAAATACAACTTCTTCATCATCTGGAACACATACAATGAATCAAAGGGTTGCTAATTATTTTTTAGCTATGTTTTCTTCCTTTATGGCTTCTTAGGAAAATTTTATTGGGGGAAAGATTCATGATCCAGAGGTTATTGAAGAAGATTTCAGACAGATTGATCCTGTTGATCTAGAAGAGATGAACATTCAATGGAACATGGCTATGCTTATGCGACAAGCAAAGGATTTTTTGAAGAAGAATGGAAGAAAGTATATTGGGTTTAACAGTCGTTCACGCATGGGATTTGATAAAACTAAAGTTCGTTGCTATAATTGTCAAGAGTATGATCATTTTGCCAAAGAATGTGTGAAGCCGAAAGTTGAATTTGATTCTCAGAAGAAGCCAAATAACTTTCAGAACAATCGTAATCAGTCACATGGTTCTTCTAATTCTGGAAATTCTAATCATGCATCTGCATCATCTACTTTGGTTGCTCAGAATGATGAAAATTATGACTGGGGTATTCATCTTGAAGATTTGGTTGGTTCGGTAAGTCAAGCGTTTGTAGCTGAGATTCATTCTACTAAATCTGAAGAGTTAACTGATGATGATAGCTCAAGTGTGACACCCGACATTTCAGGTCAATATCCGTACATGTATTAAACAAGTTTACGTTATAATTATTTTTGTGATTTATTTAATTTCACAAACAAGGACATTAAGGTCTAACAAAGACCGTACATGGTCTCATTTTAAATTTTTCGTAATTCTGGGAGTTACCGGTTCACATACCAGTATAAACCGAATTAAATTACCCTTTTAAAACTATAATTAATAAACTAATACCTTAAATCTAATTATTATTCAAAATAAACCCAACCCACTTACCCCTTGACTTTCTCGGCCGAAGCCAGAGAAAGCCATTCCCACAATTTTCCTTCACTCACATTCAACTTCTTTATATTATAACCCATACCTCCTACTGCGAACACTCAGACAAAACCATACTCTTTTCAATCAAAACTCTCACAAACCCTTTTATCTCTCATTTTCATACGGCAAACTTCTTCATTTCTCTTCAAAATCGAAGCCAAGTTTTAAGGCAAAACTTACCACAATTCGGTATTTTAAGAAGAATTTCAAGTGTTTTGAAGAAAGTTTAGCAAAAGATTCAAGATCACTCTCTGTTTTCTTTCATCATCTTCATCTCGGTTTTAAGGTAAAAACTCAATACTATCCACCTTATTTTCTTTAAAACCGTATCTAAGCATACAAAATGTTTAAATCGCAAGTAAGATAACAAGAAAAGTGTGTCAAATTCAAGTTTTAAAACATAAATATGCAGGACTAATTCTGTCAAACAGAAGTCCAGTAATCGAAACTAGAAGTTTCGATACCAGTTAACTCAATAGAAACTAGGAGTTTCGATACCTGTTGATCAATCGAAACTAGGTAGTTTCGATACCTTTTACTCAATCGAAACTAGGTTGTTTCGATAACAACTACTCAATCGAAACTAGGTTGTTTCGACACTCAAATACTCAATCGAAACTAGGTAGTTTCGATACCCAACTACTCGAGCGAAACTAGGTAGTTTCGATAACCATCTACTCAATCGAAACTAGGAAGTTTCGATACTCAATTGCCCAATCGAAACTAGGTAGTTTCGATACCTGTGTCAGTCCCCTTTTGGGCAGTAACTAAGATCTATTTTTATAACAAAACAAGTGTTGAAAATTTAAGAAGATATTTTAAACAAAAGCAACCAGATTTACAAAGTCGGTGAACAATTTGCAAATATAAGACGATCAGTCTTAACACAATTTACCCTTTGGTATTTAGGGTACGAATAGTCAAGTTTGACTACAACAAGTATCATACAAGTATACACAAACTCAAGGTGAGTTTCACGGCCCCTTTTTACGGTTTTCTAATATTTGGGGGAAGAACATACGTCAACTATTTTATGGGATAACAAGAGAATAAGACACGACTTTATGTTTACATGGGATAAGAACAACACATTGGAGGCCACTAAAGTCCCCTGGAACAACATAGTAACCATTAACTGTAGCCTAGGGTCCTATGAATAGTACTATGGAGAGTGACGTCTCCCGGTCATGGTTAGTCGCGCTAACCACAATCTGGAGGATTTATGGCCGCATAGAACCTGATAACCACTATAGGGGCTCACACATGTCATGGTTTGGTTACGCCTCATGTATGAACATATTATTTGTATTCCTAGCTAGTTTACAAATAGGTCAACAATTCTTATTCTGTTTATCACATACAACTGAACTATTTATGAACAATTGAAGTTTACAAAGAACTATTTGATTAAACCTGTGAACTCACCAACCTAGTGTTGACGATTTTAAGTATGTTTTTCAGGTAACTGAACGTGATTTCAAGGTTAGCAATGTAGATTACATGCATGCATGATGGATACTACTCAAGGAGGATTTCCCCTGTATAACTCATTAAATTGAGTTATATTTGTGAAATCTTAACTTTTTGTAAACTCTGATTACATTTTTGTAATGTAAAACTTTAAATTTGTTTATGTATCCATTTATCATGTATGTGTTTGCGGTAATCATATGCTTTGGAAACCATGAACGTCGCGCCTCGCGTTTCCGCCTTGGCGGGGTGTGACATCAAGTGATGGTGAGAGTTTGCCAAGTGCTGATGAAGAAAGTGATCAAGTACAAAATGGTGAGACTGAGATTACATCTGGTGTATCTGAAGTTGATATTGTTTTAACTCAAAATTCTTCTGATGGTGCTAATTCTGAAAATATCCCGATTGCAAAAGTCTTCATGGCAGATATGTCAGATCCTTCAAAGGTAAAAGATTCTGTTTGTCACATTTATTGCTCAAATTGCATAAGTATAAAAGATAAAATGCAAAAAGTAATGGATGATAACACAAATTTAATTTGTGATATGAAATCGATGCATTCAGTTAATCAAAAATTAAAAGATAATGATAAATTGTGTATAGATAGAATTGAGTCTTTGAAAAGAGATTTGAACTCTTTGGGATTGAAATATAAGGAACAAGCATATCATCTGGATATGGCTTATGCTGAGATTGAGAAGCGAAATGAAATTGTTGCTCAAAAGAACAAAGAAATTTCTGATAAAGAATCTGAGGTGATCAAATTACATAGAATGCTGGAAAACTTTGAAAATTCATCTGTAGTATTGGATTACTTTAATGCTAATGCTGATCCTACTAAGAGGGTTGCTGGAATTGGATTTGTTCCTCCACCATTCAATGCAAATTATGTGGTTGAACCAGAGATTATTCATGAAGAGGAAATTGATCCAAAGACAGTGTTGAAGGTGAATTCAGTAACTGGTGAAGATATGATCTATGATTCTGATTCTGAGGATGAGGTGTTTGATGATAATAAGGTTGAAGGCATTCCAAAGGAAGTGCAAATTGATGAACCAAAGTAGTGAAGAATGTTACCCGTGATAGATGCATTTTAACAGAACCGGATGAGGTGAAAGTTGTTCAACCTAATCTTTCCAAAATGCTTCAATCAAGTGGTTTTGTTGCTGCTGGTTATCAGAAGAAGAATTCATCGATGGTGACTAAACAAGTTTTTGTTCCAAAGAAGTCAGTCAACTGTTCAGAAAATTCTTCTGAAGCTTGTTCATCATACGAGTCATCAAATTCAAGAAAAACTCCTTATATCAGAAATCATCAAGATAAAAGAGTTTGTTTTCATTGTAATGAGGCTTGTCATATTCTGATTCACTGTCCTTATAAGAATCAAGGCAAAATTAAAAGTGATCCCTCACAAAAACAAGCAGTGACGATTCTGAAAAGATAAACTGGGGAAAAGCCTAAGTGTAGTGTTGAAAAGAATATGCCTTGTCAATCATTTGCTTAATCTTCGGGATTTAAGCAACATGATAAGCGTATTTTTAAACCTGTTGTTTTTCAAAAGAAGTTTGAGATTCCACATGTTGGAATTCCAAAAGAGTCTCAACCTGAGGTCAAGCTTTCTAGACCACAACGAAGAAGATGTAACAGAAAACTAAAGAAATTTTTGGAAATACCTGAATCTGATAATCATAAATCTAATAATGTTTTTCCAACAAATCATACTATGTCTTCTTTGAGAAAGTGTAATCATAAATCTTATGTTCCAAAGGTTGATGACAATGTTGATTGTGAATTGCTTGAAGTTGTTTATTTTGATCCATCTGGACAACCCAAGACCACAATGGCTTGGGTTCCAATTTCTAACTGTTTTTCTTTGTTTATGTAGGGACAATCAAGGAGGACTATCAACAATACGTGGTATGTGGATAGTGGTTGTTCTCGACATATGTCAGGGAATATTCGTTTGTTGGAAGATGTGATTAATATTGATGGTGGTTATGTCGCTTTTGCTGGTAATAAAGGCGGGTACATAACTGGTCAGGGTACTTTAAAGAATGAAAAAAGTCAAATTTGAGAAAGTGAACTATGTGGAGCAACTTGAACATAATCTTTTAAGTGTATCTCAAGTGTGTGACAAGAAATTTTCATTTCATTTCCATGATTCTGAGTGTTATATCTTGAAACCGGGCTTTGTGATTCCTGACGAATGGATTCTAATGAAGGCTCCAAGGAGAAATGACACATATGTCCTAGACATGAGTGTTGCTACTACTACGGATCCAATTCCTACTTGTTTACTCTCCAAGGCGTCTGAGTCAGATTCTATTTTGTGGCACAGGAAACTTGCTCACATCAATTATCGAAAAATGAATTATCTTTGTGAAGAATGATCTGGTTTTTGGTGTTCCAAAAATGAAATTTCCAGTTCCTGATGACTGTATTCCTTGTAAGAAGGGGAAACAACATAAGAAGTCCCACAAATCTAAGACAAAAAATTCTATTGTAACTCCTTTGTAGCTATTGCATATGGATTTGTTTGGACCGATTAGTATCAGGAGCATTGGTGGTAAATCTTACTGTCTGGTGGTAACAGATGATTTCTCTAGATTTTCATGGGTTAAGTTCCTTGCTTCTGAAGCCGAAACCACAGAGTTGGTACAATTCTTAATCCTGGGTTTAGAGAATTTGTTCAAACAGAAAGTCAGAAGAATTAGGAGTGACAATGGCAGTGAATTTAAGAATAGCAAAATGGGATTATTCTATCTTCAAAATGAAATTCATCATGAATTTAGTGCGCCATATGTACCTCAAAAAAATGGTGTTGCTGAACGAAAGAACAGGACTTTAGTTGAAACTACACGTACGATGCTTGCTGATTCTAAGCTTCCAGTAACTTTTTGGGCTGAGGCTATGAATACTGCGTGTCATGTTTTGAACTGAGTCTTGACCGTTAAGCGACACAACAAGACGTGCTATGAGTTTCTTAATAATCGTAAGCCGAATCTGGAATATTTACTACCTTTTGGTAATCCATGCACCCATTTGAAAGTTCGTGATGTCCCAACCAAGTTCAGTGCTAAGGAAATTGAAGGGATCTTTCTGGGGTATGTTGCTAATTCTACTACCAAGAGGGATTATAACAAAGAGACTCGCCAAGTTGAAGAATAGTTTCATATTGACTGTTCTAATCGGTCTTTACCTCAAATGGCGATTGGACCAAACTGGGCTTTTTATTTATGAGAATTTATTCAAGTCTTTTCATTTACCTTCTGATATTTCTCCTGCGGAAGCTGCTGTTTTATATGACTCATGTCAAGATGCACAGAATAGTGGTTTTCTACCGACTGCGGTTCCACATTCATCTGTTCCTTCAACATCTGCTCTGGATCCTAATGCTGCTTCTTGTTTGGGAACACAAGAGTCTGATAGTGAAGATGAAAATGTTATTTTCCAAGATTCTTCTGCTGATCCGTTTATAGTTGATGAACCTTCTAATTTGTCACAGGATCAGGGGGAGATTCCTACAAATCTAGACTCGGGGATACCAGTTAATCAAGATCTGTCTTATCAATCTGATATAACTCAAGTTGATGTGTTGCCAGTTCCTGAGGTTGCATCAATCAAGGAACTCAAAGCTCATCCGATTTCAAATATCATTCGGGGATTTGCGTGATGGAGTTCAAACGCGTTCTACTCTTGACAACACTTGCTTGTATACAGGTTTTAAAGAGACTAGTGTTTTTGATGTATGCTCACATTCCTGTTTTATTTCTCAGGTCGAACCAAAGAATGTCGAAATGGCGTTGAGTGTTAACAATTGGATAGAGGCCATGCAGGAAGAACTTGCTCAGTTTGACAAACTTAAAGTTTGGAATCTTGTAGATCTTCCAAAGGGTGTGTATCCAATTGGTACGAAGTGGGTGTTTAAATGCAAGAAAGATGATCGAGGTGTTGTGGTGAGAAATAAGGCAAGATTAGTTGTACAAGGTTTCAATCAACAAGAGGGAATTGATTACACCGAGGTTTATACGCATGTTGCTAGGCTTGAAGCTATAAGGTTGTTTCTTGATTTTGCCTCATACAAAGGGTTTAAGGTGTTTCAATTAGATGTAAAAAGTGCTTTCTTATATGGTAAAGTCAAGGAGGAAGTTTATGTGTGTCTGCCGCCGGGGTTTGAAGATCCAATTAATCCGTCCAAAGTTTTCAAGCTTGATAAAGCTCTCTATGGTCTTCATCAAGCTCCCCGAGCGTGGTATGAAACGTTGTCTACACATCTTCTGGAGAATGATTTTGTTCGTGGACATATTGACTCGACTTTATTCATTAAGAAAGCAGGGGGAGAATACCTACTGGTACAAATATATGTAGATGATATTATTTTTGGCTCTACAAATGAAGGGTTATGCAAAGAGTTTGAGAGTATTATGAAATCAAAGTTTGAGATGTCTGCTATGGGAGAGTTATCATTTTTCCTAGGTCTTCAAGTTAATCAGAAGGAAGATGGTTTCTTTATTCATCAGTCCAAGTATGTAAAGGACATCTTGAACCGATTCAAGATGGAGGAATGTACCCCATATGATACTCCGATTCCGGTCAACCATAAATTGAATTCTAACCCGGATGGAAAAGAAGTTGATTGCCTAATCTATCGTGCAATGATTGGATCTTTCATGTACTTAACCGCTTCAAGACCAGATATAATGTTCGCTGTGTGTATTTGTTCCAGGTTCCAAGCAAAACCAAAAGAATCTCATTTGATTGCAGTAAAGAGAATCTTTCGTTATCTGAAAGGAAAACAAAGATTGGGACTATGGTTTCCTCATGGTTCTAACTTTGAATTCAATGCTTACACTGATTCTGATTTTGGTGGTTGTTGTTTGGACAGGAAATCTACTACAGGTGGTTGCCAGTTCTTGGGTAATCGTCTAGTTTCCTGGCAATGCAAAAAGCAAACTACGGTCTCCATTTCAACATGCGAAGCAGAATACATTGCTGATGCAAGTTGTTGTTCACAAATCTTGTGGATCCAACATCAATTAAAAGAATACGGTTTGAACTTTACAGGAACCCCCATGTTTATTGATAATAATGCTACAATGTCTATCACAAATAATCCTGTTAAGCACAGTAAAACAAAGTACATTGAAATTAGATATCATTTTATTCGTGATTGTGCAGTTAAGAAGTTTATTGAGCTGGTAAAGGTACATACATATGACAATTTTGCTGATCTTTTTACCAAAGCATTTGATCGTACCAGGTTTGAATTTCTGATCAAAATGATTGGTATGATCAATACCAAATAAAAGTTTTTCAAAATAATTTTCATGGGAGATTTTGTTTTTCAATTTCTTTTATTGCTTTATTACATTTCTGCATTTTAAATTTCAGTTAAAAATTGTTATTTATAAAAATTCAAAACAAAATGAAAAATATAAAATTGACATCATTTGAAGTTATAGAAGAAATGATAGTACATCGGTGAATAATTCATTACACATGACCTTAGTAGACCTTTGACATATGAAAGTTTAAAATAATTTGATTTGATCTAAATTTCAAAGTCTGCATAAATGAGAAATGATAGTGTTTTGAATGCTCTAATCTTGATAACATGTTATAATTTGAATATGAGTTTGAAACTTGAATTGTCAATAGACTAGAAGCGTTTTTGAACCAATAGTAGTGTGAAAATTAAATATGACATGATTACATCTGTGACTTGAATCCATTATATGCCTGAGTGTGTGTGTAAAAGATCATTATCAGATATAGAATATATGGTTTTAAGAATTTCATGAGACCAATATCAAATTATGTCTTTAGCACAATCTCTTTCAGTTCACTTCACTGCCCATGCTCCGAAAAACATGCAATGTGTTGCTGAACTAAGATATGTTTCTGACAACATCTGTTAGAACATATATTCACCCTTGGATCAGTTAGATACATCATCTATTCTGATTTCATTGAAATTTATCCAGATAATAGTTGGATCCTTTTACCTGAATCTATTGATTCTCATTATAAAGCCAATTCATTAGAATCTTTCGATTCTGAATCATTCTGATTCTTATATCCTTTGGGATATGCTATTCTATACTTCTGCTAATAGAGATAATTTCATGTTGGAGATTGATCTAATCTTTCAATAAACTGTGTATGTCTTGAAGATAATGCAAATTTAATTTCTGTTGGCATATATGTGGGGTACACGATGTTTTTCATCTAAATGGTACTAACTCACATGAATTTAGAAGAAAAATGCTTATAGTTTCAAATCATATAATATTGACAATTTAAAACTTCATGCTTTGTATTGCAAATTCGGAATGAAAAATTGAGAATTTCATAACCTGATCTTGTTTACTTTGAAATTTATCGCGTATCATTTTAAGTATTATTCAAATAGATTGCAAAAGTTTCATAAAATTGAAAAAAATATGAGTTACATAAGTATGAGTTTGATTGTTTCATATCATAGGTTACCTTTAATTGATTATAAACTGTGTGATGAATTGCTCATATACTGATATGATCTTCTTGCTCATGATGTTTATTCAAAAATATGTATTTTAGTTTGCTCATATAAAAAAAAACCAAAAATACGTGTTTTCAGTTTGTTCAGATAAAACCAAAAATATGTGATTCCGTTTGTACAGATAAAATCCAAAAATATTTAATTTTTATCTTCCATTAAAATTTTATTTTTAAAATGTTTCAGGATTGGATATGATACTTGCTACAGATGGAAGTTCACAAGAATGTGTCGTGTTGAAAGTGAAGAATTTTGGTCAAAGGAAAAGGTTTGGAGCGAACTTAATATGTTCGCCTGGTTCTGAGTAAGTGAACTTAATATGTTCGCCTGAAGCTTGTTAAGCGAACTTAACAAGTTCACTGTTTGAGCGAACTTATAAGAGCGAACTTACGGAATATTTTAGCGAACTTGTGATTTCAGATCTAGGGTTTCTGATTAGAATTTTGTGTGATTGTTTCTGAATCGGTTTTCGATTGCGAGTAATTCTAGGGTAAATTCAACGAATTTTATCCGGTAAATCTTCTGGATTTTGAATTTTTTTACTCTGAGTTCTTCATTTTGAAAGCTTTCACGTTTTCTGAGATTTGAACATAGTTTCTATATTAACACTTGAAATTGATGATTTAAAATGTGTCGTGAGTCTTAATCGATGATATTGTTAAGTTTGATTTGAGAATTTATACTTGATTTAGACATGTTTGTTTATTCTATGTGGAATTTGTATCGACAGACAGGTTCAGACGAACTTGTTCAAGCGAACTTGTTTAGGCGAACTTATTATGTTCGCCTCTTGCAACACTATGCGAACTTAGTAAGTTCGCCTAAGGGCTCAGGAGTGTTTTGGACTTGTGAATTTTTTGTTGAAATTTTTTTTTTGTGTTGAAATTTTTTTAATTTTCTTTTTGTTTGTTTTGATTACTAATGTGTTTTTGTCATCTACATTTATAGATGGCTCGTCGTGTTGAGTACAAACATAATCAAGTGGCGTTATTGGATCCTAATATGTCTGAAGCTGTTAATTTTCAAGGAATTATCAACTTTCTAAATCGTTCAAGATTGCAAGTGGCTTTATCTGCTAATTCGTATATAAGTTTACCATATATTCAACAATTCTTGGATACCGTCCATCAAGATACGGATGTTGAACCTCACGTACTTCGTGCTACAGTATATAATACGGAGGTTGCTATTTCAGTAGAAACTATTCGTGCTGCATTGGGATTAGGAGGTGCTGTGGACGATCCTATGTCATATCCTGGAACACTTATTATGGGGTGTTTTCAGCGGATGGGTTACAGAGGAAGACCAAATGATACACAAGCAAGAAAGGGAGGCTTAGTTGGCGAATGGAGATATTTTATGCACGTAATCATACAATGTCTGTCTCCAAGGAAGGCTGGTACTGATGGGTTAAAGAGTGCACTACAGGCTGCTATGATTTCTTTGACACTCAACAAACAGTTTAACTTTGCTTTATACTTCTACCGTGAGTTGGTCATGCAAATAAGTCCTCTAGAAGGACAAGGGTTCCTTATGTATCCTCGGTTCGTGCAAATGATTTTGAATCATTTAATTCCAGATTTACGTCCGCTTCCAATCCGTTTAACTTTGACTCCTATGTCAAAAAGGATCTTTACCGATTGTACTAAGGTGAAACAACAAAATGCTGCTTTAATTCCTGTTCCTACTCCTCTGTTTGGTCACATAATCAATCCTGATTATGTTGAGCCACCTAATGATAATTGGTTTCATCCTGAGGAGTTAGTACAAGGACAAGTCCAGAATCAAGTTCCACTTCCACAACCAATTCAAGCTCAAGTACAACAAGTTCCTGCTTAACAACAACAACAAGAAGTTCCTATTCCACAAGAACAGGTTCAAATTCCTGTTAATGAACCAGTTCAAGATGAGATTGCTCAAGATAATGATCAAGAGTTGGGTATGAATATGGATGATTTTGATCATGAAGCTGTGATCTCACCTATTCATGAAGCTGAAGGCAATGTTGAAGATACGAGTTCCGGTGATATTATATTCCCTGATTCTGAAGCTACCGATACTGATTCGTCTAGAGATTTTAGCTCAGATCATTATGCAAGGTTGGCTACGTTACCAATGGCTAATGTGGGTAAACATATTAAATCTACAACCAGAAAAATGAGGCGTAAGACTGTTCGGAATCCTCCTTCTGGATCAGTTCTTCGCAAGAGAACTTTAATAGATGAAAGTTCTTACTCGGATAGTGATGCTATTCCAGTTCCTACAGCTTAGAAGCTTATGTCTGCTTCTATTGCTGCTGCTCATTCATCTCAGGGTGTAGAGGATGCAAATTTTGTTGCTTCCTTATTGATTACACCTCCTGCTTCTAAACATACATCTCCAGTGCTTTCTCCACATGTTCCTCACACATCTGAAGATGGTCCTTCAAAGCCGTCTGATTCTGATCGAATTACATTCCTTGAATCACAGGTGCTAGCTTTACAGACTCAAGTAGATACTCTTGTGTCTACTGATTCTTAGAGACAGTTGGTCCTTCAAGCTCAAGCTACACAGATTGCTGACATGCAATTATTGGTGTCTAAACTTGTTGAGCGTTATGACGCTCAGGGGGAGTTAAGGATAAATGATACGTGTCATGCTGAATCAATTCAATGAAAATATAATGATGACAATGATCCTAGTGGTAATGTTGAGGGTGATCGTCAATACACTGACGTGAATCCAATATCCAGAGCTCAGGGGGAGTCGACATCACATACTATTGAAGGAACCAAACATGATTCTGGAGTGAATGAAGAAATATTGTTATTGGAATTCTTTCAAGATTCTGAAGAAGAAGAAGCTGAGAAATTAGAATGTCTGGATGATATAGACGAGTTATTTGATGATGATGAAGAAGATGTGTTGGATAATGATGTTGAAGAAGGAGAGATTGTAGAGATTGAAATAGAAAAGAGTAAATCTAAGGTTACATATGAAGGAAGTGATGGTCTGAATGTTCCGTATAACTTCATCCAAGATGATGTTATTCCTGAGTTTTATTATGATGGAGTAATAGATTCTATGGACTCTGTTGAAGACATCACTACACCTGATGATACTACGTAATCCAAGATATATTCTAATGTTGATACTACTCATATTGTGTCTCCTAAGCCGAATGAAGAACCTGTGATGCATAGAAATATAGGAATGACTAGAGGACAGTGGAGAGAAGTCGTTAAGAGTTGAATGAAAGTACTACCAAAGTCACCTATACAACCTGCTCAGAAAGAAAGATATGTGAATAAAGAGAGGTGTATTGGAAAGATCATAAGTTGGTTTTATGATGATGAAACTAAGCTGTTTGCTCTTAAAAGATCTGATGGTGTTCAATACTTAAAGCATATGATCAAGTATTTCAATACCTTGCCAAGGTGTGAAATGAATGGTCTAGCTACGAAACCATTGATTAATAGATCTAAGTGTGGATTAGCCGATGTGATTGCCAATTTGATAAAGAGAGAAGGTGGATCGGGGAAGTATGAAAGGTTAAAACCACAAAAGGGAAAAAGTGTGAAGATCGTAGATCAAAAGACTAAGAATGTGACTTGGAATTATAAGTTCAAGCCAGTACGTGTTGTACAGAAGATACCATTGAAGAAAATTCCACAAGATTTTCTGGGGAATATGAAATGGTGGTATGTTGATGTGAAGACTGGTGAAGCTAGGATTGATGATAAAGATAATAAGGTCATTGTTAGTTTCTATGATGGAATGAATCTTATTAACTTCTCAAAGAAAGATCAGAGGACGTTAAGAAAAAGTGAGATCATGTTCACTGATGAATGGAGAGAACAAGGATTGCAGTATAAAAGAGTGTTGGAGATATGTCAAAGATATGGAGTGCATATAGGAAGCAGATTACCAGACAACTGGAGGAGTTCGTCATAAAGACTGACTATAGAAGATCAAGCTATTGTCAAGGGGGAGTCTATTAGGACATAGAGTGTATGACAAAAGCTTTGTAATAGTTTAGGTCTTATTGTCTTTATGTTTTGCATGTAATTGTTTAGATTTGTCTAAGTATAAATACAAGTTCTGCTAGAGGCGAACTTATTAGAGGCGAACTAAGCATCTTTGAAGCGAACTTGTTAAGTTCGCATATTGCAGAACATGTGTCTAAAATATAGAGTTTACAGAGTCTGTTTTGTAGGCGTGAAATAGATTGAACAATCAAGTATTCTGTAAACTCTGTTTGGTGATATAAAAGAGAAAGTTTATTTACCTGCTGTTTCTATTGTCGATTGATGTACAAAACGTTAATACGGTAGGATTCCGCACTCCGCGTTAACGATACGTCTTGTCACGAGATCGATCTAAGATGAGTCATGTGGACCTACATACACAATGAACTTGTATTACGCAATGAACTTGTATTACACGATGAACTTGTATTACATAATGAACTGACTAGTTACACAATGAGCTGGAAAACGTAAAACACAATGATAAATACATATAACACAATGAACTTGTATTACACAATGACCTGACTAATTACACAATGAGCTAAAAAACGTAAAAAAAATCGTTTTTGTATATAACGACACTATACTCTTTTTAAAGATAAAAAAACGCTCGTTTTTATGGTGTTATTTTTTTGAAAAAATAATGTCGTATGTAAAAGTTATGAACGTTTAAAAATGAGAAGGGAACTTGATAAAAAGTCAACAAAAGTGGCCAATACTAAAATACTCTTCCAACAACTTTTTCTCCTACAATTTAATCTCAACCATTAAATCTTTTCTACAATTTGATTTAATAGCCCTAAATACTTATCACCTTTCTTAGAATTAGAATTATTTTTACCTGAACCTAATCCTATATATATATATATATATATATATATATTCGTAGATAAATAATATAATACATATTCTTGAAGAGTTTAAATGGTAAAATGCATATTTAATAATTATAACAAAACTATTGCAAATAATTTTAACATTTACACTCGTTTTATAAATGTATATAAAATTATTGTTATAAACCAATTCTTTTATATATTTTCAAGGGTTTACAATAAGTATCGTTTCAAAATAAAAATGTACACATCTAGAACCACGTCTAAATGATTTTTATTATGAGCATCATTATCTTTGAAGCGTGCACTGATCCCTGGTCCATTTTTAAACGCATATTACATTTGAAAGATTTGGATTATAAAATATTTTTAGGATATAAAAGAAACTATTTTATTTAGTATTATTAGGATAAAAACCTAATAAATCATAATTTATTTAAACAAATCCTTTAACAAATTATTTATTTGAAATCCCTAATTTATAAATTATATTTGGAAACATAAATATGATTATGTTTATAAAATCATTTATCTCATAAATATTTAAACACCCTTTTTATATAATTATTTTTTTTATATAAAATTCATATTTTTAATAATTTTGACTTAACTAGAACACTAATTTCACACTTAATTTTTATGGAAACCAAACTATAAATAAGTAAAAGGATTATTTATTTAATTAGTTACTTATTTATTTTGTAGTTAATTACTTACTCAACTAATTATCGTTAAGTTATTTATTGATTTATTAACTTATTCATTTACAAACACAAGAAAACTATTTATTTGTTTATTTATTTATTTACAAACGAAAGAACACTACTTATTTATTCATACGTTTATTTATTTATTTGCAAACAAAGGAAAATTGTTTATTTATTCCTTCATTTATTCAAATTATAATACAATTATTTATCAAGATTTACATAAATATTATTTGAAACTTAAATAATTAATTTTTATTATTAGAATGAGGAAACCCACATCTACCATTTGCACATTAGGATTCCCTTATTCATTTGTATAACCTATTGATACACATATTCCAATAAAACATAGGTTTATCTTGTGATTAACTAGAACACTTGTGCAACAACAACAACTTACTTGGTATTCAAGCTACTCATTGCAAGTTGAGTTTTACATAGCCCATTTTTACATTTTGCACTTTTGGGGTGAAACATGATTACACTTTGAAACTCTTTGCAATTACTCATATACAATTCAATAATATGATGCTATGCGTTATTTATGCTTTATGCTTGAATGCTATGAGTTAAGACTACATATACATGACATTAGTACAATCATTAACTCAGTACAAACCAACGGTTAACATTGATAGATCTATTGAGTCTGACAAACCCACCCGGGTAGGGTGTTTATTACCAAAATTACATTAGGGTAACCTGCGTGTTATGCCTCAGTCACAAGGTTTGATTGTACACCTAGCTTAACTATAGATTATCCATAAATGCCTTATATACCATGTATCGTATGAATTGTATAAAAAATTTGAACTTTATTTGTGGTGTCAAAACCTATGTATGCTCACCAACTATTTTTAGTTGACCTCGTTTTTATCATGTTTCAGGTACAAATGTTTGAGTTAAGATCAAGTTGTTTCATTTAAGATTGAGGACCTAGTTTTGAATTTAATAAAGTTATTCATGTATTTTTAAATTATTGTAATGTTGGATTTGACTACTTGATCTATGAAATGAATTTGGTTGTTTAATTTGTTAGACCTAGAATTTTGGTTTATGATTAAGCTTAATATTAACGTCTTGTAGGGTGTAACCGTGAACCAAGAGTTCACGGTTTGGGTGTTATGGGCCGGCTTCAAGGCCGAGAACATGTAATGGGCTAAATTGTTTTTGTTCAGTATATATTCATGTTTACCCTAACCGTGTAGGGTTAGCGGTTGTTAAGTGTTTTTCTATGTAATTATCTCAATCAATATACGAGTTATTACTTTGAATCCGTTTGTTCTTGAATCACCACAATCACCAGTTTCCGCCTTGTGATTGTGAGAGTTTTTTTTATCATGTGTGTGCGTATTCCTGTGTGCGTTTATACGAAGATCCACCATGATTGAGGCTTACAATTGGTATCAGATCCATTAGATTCAATTCAAGGCCCGATTTTGATATCAACGATTCAAGACAGTTTTCGTTTAAGGTATCGTTCATTGCTTTCGGTTGAGTTTTTATTAATAATCTGTTGTTGTGTAATAGAAGACTTGATATTCTGCTAAGAATCAGCGATTTGATCGTGCATTTCTTGGTTAATTTGCTGCTGTTGAAAAGGATTTAGGACTGATTTCGTTTGAAATCGTCTTCGTGTTCTTCGGGGTTTATTTGGAGTTCAAAATTTGAATCCCATAATTTTAGGGATTAATTTTGGAAACTAAATCAGTCAGAAAGCATGGTTCAAGGAATTGAAGGTTCACGGGAAGGATACTCGGGTCACTTTCATGGGTGAAGGTTCACGGGCAGTTTGAATTTTTTCTGTGTTAATACTGGTTCACGGGAGTTCATAAGTTCACGTCTTTTGTTGGTTCACGGCTAAATTCACGGTTAGGAGTTGACGGGGAGACAATGCAGTTCACGGGTCAAGGTTCTCGGGAGGAGTTGACACTTCACGGGTTGGCTCTTCACGGTTTTGAACCTTGTCTATGGTTTGAGTTCACGGCAACTCATAGGTTCACGGTCGTTCACTAGTTCACGGTATTGAAGAAGTTCACGGCTAAATACAAGTTCACGGTATATCTCACAGTTTTCACGGCAACTCATATGGGACTTGAAATGTCATAACATAAAAGTTCAGAGTTAATGCGGAAGCGTACACGTTAAAACGAAGTCAAAAGTAATTACACACAACAAGCGTTAATTAATATAATTAAGTAATTGTTTAAAATGTTTGAAATGAATAATATGACAATAAGACTCCATGCATGTCCTAAGTGCGCAACCCGTGCTAAAGCGACCTGAGAAACATGTAAGAAAAAGTGTCAACACGAGGTTGGTGAGTTCACAGGTTTCAAGTTTACAATAAGAGAGTGTTTGCCAGATTATGTACATTCAATATGCATATCTATAGGTAGCTAGCCTATGTTCATGTTTTACTAAAGCGCTCGCACCCGAAGCTGACTGTTTGTGTTTGTATGCCTCCTGCCAGGTCTATCAAATCTGGCAAATGTGAGTAGGCTAACATTTCACCCGTTCGACCTCCAATCGAGTTAGCGCGACTAACGCGGGTGGGGCTTGTCAAACCTAGTAGTACTACTAAACATTACCTCGCTAAGATCCATATTAACGGTTCGATGTATGATGAGGACTTTCTGTGATAGTGTGTCACGCTTAGCCTCAATAGTAATAACATATGAATTACAATAATCTAAAATAGTTGTGTCATGTTTTCTCCACCAACGGGAAAAACATGTAACATAATGTTTGTCTGCGTACCTGTTTCTCCCCCACGGGGAAAACAAGTAAAAGTATGATAGTTGGTGTTCAAGCATGTTTCTCCCCCAGTAGTAAAACAAGTAAAAAGGGGCCGTGAAACTCACCTGCGTTGCGTAGTAGGTAGTATCACATAAGTATGAGATTTGGTACATAAGTGTTTGCCTGTGAACTGCTTAAGTATGCCCTAGAATTATAAGCATAATAGTTAGGGACACATGGAATATTGTGACGATGACACGGAAGGTTGAACGTCCTATGACACTCTAATGATCAAAGAGTAGACGAATTTTCCACAGAAATAAGGATTTCTTAATATAATAGTTAAAGATAAAAGCGTTTCTTGTCGAACGTCTCCACTTGCGAATAATGTTATTTACATAAATAATTATGTGTTTGTACCATTAAATAATGGTTTTGGGAATAATATAATTTATTGTACTATTTTTAAGTTCGAAGAATTATCAAAATAATCATTTTCGTGGCAAAAATAATAAGTGTATTATTTTTGTCGAGGATATATACGTGGGTAATAATATAAATAATTATATTATTTTCAATTGTGGAGTAAATATTTATTAACGAGATATAAAATAATAGTTTTAGATGTAAACAAAATAATTATGTTATTTTTATTATTATTTTAACACCTAAACTGATATATAAATCCGTTCCCGAGCCTACGAGTGCTTTTTCCGGGTTAAAACATAATTATATATAAATATAATAATATAGGAATGAGTTTTATATTAAAAATGGTAGTTTAAAAATGATTTAAACCAAAACAGGGGTGGGGAGACTCGAACCCGGGTCTCCTCCACACCAACACACAACCTTAACCAACACACCCGCTAGGATAATCGCACTAGGAACCGGATTCGTTTGGTTTTAATCCTCACATCTCCTGAGTTTTTCCCCATTATCACGACCGAACCCAAAACCATCTTCAAAATCATCGAATTCGATCGTGATTGAACACTAGGGTTTAGGGCTTTTGATAATTGATTCATAACGAACCTGCGGGTGGATTTAATTGAAAAAAACTAACAAGTATAATCGTTTAATTTCTGTTTAAAAGAGCGAAACCCTAGTTTTAAAACACAATTTCAAATTGATAAAATCCGATAGTAAGAGTTGTTGAAATCATAGGGCTAACAAAATAAACGTGATGGCGAATCTGCTTATAAGGTTTAATTGAATTGAATTTGAGTTTTAGATCAAAACCCCCAAAACGTTTTATGAACAAATCCTAGGTTACTGATTGAGTTCTATTCGTTGTTGTTCGTTAAAATTTACATAGGGTTATCATCAAACATGGTATTGCGAAGCTATTGATATGATTTAATTGCATTTTAACAGAGTCTAGGGTAATGATCGATCAAATCGGTTTCGTATGAACCCTAGAATTGGGTTCATCTCAAAATCGATGTTATAAGCCTCTAAAAGGTTAGGGCTTCACTCTATAGATAAAAACAAAGCTGTAGGTGTAAGAAATTACCAAATTGATGTACAAATTGATGATCATCGAGTAAATGGATCTCGACTTACGTGAGTTCGACTTCCGACAACACAGTCTCTGTCTTCGGCCGAATTGGTATAGGGAAAGGGATCAGAGGGGTTCGAATATTGTGTGCAGGGTGTTTACTTTCAATTGTGTTAGACCCAATGATCGAATTGATGGTCATAGACCCGAGGGTCGACGGTTATGAGTTTAGATGGTTTAAATTCGATTAATTCGTGATTATTAGTAATCAGAAACGTATGGAACCCATTCAATGATGCTCGACATCATCATTACCATGCATATCAGTTACAAATTTGGGCTGGCATAGATGATACGGGTTTGATTTTGGATCCAAGGATGTCAATTTTGACTTTCAAAAGTCAAAGGGATTGGGTTTGGGTTAACTACAGAACTAGTCCCTGTAGTTTCATGTGTTTGAGCTTGAGTTATGACAGAGTTAGTCCTTGTGGTTTGAATTGGGTTAGAACTTGGTTAGTTTGACTATCGCAAAGTCAACAGGAACTTAGATCTTTTGATTTTGACTTTACGAAGTCAAATGGAATTGAGTTTAGGCTAATTACACAAATAGTCCATGTAATTAGAGTTTGAAAAATGACAGAAATAATCCCTGGAGTTTGTGATGAGGTTAATTAGGTTAACTTTAACTGGATTTTGTTAACGGAGTTAACTGGAAAAGTCCGGATTGTTACAAACATCATCCCGTAAACATCATTTCGTAAACATCACATCGTAAACATCGTTTCGTAAACATCATTTCATAAACATCATTTCCTAAACCTCGTTTCATAAACCTCATTTCAAAACATCATTCCGTATGTATGCACACCAGCCCAAAAACATTTAATTAAAACTTTTAAAGAAGGGATTTTAGAACTCACCTGATAAACTAATCTGGGTTGTCCTATACAAAGGTCCCACAACGTCACTTCCGATCTGAATTGATTAGTTAAATACACATTAGACCAAATCCCGACTCTAACGGTTTAACCTTCTAAACATACTGACTTTACCTAAACAGCCTGATGCCTTCGCACTTAGCAAGTGCGCAGGGCCTTGTTCTTGCGTACTTAATAAGTGCACAAAATTTGCTTCATGCGTACTTGATAAGTACGCAGGACCCTCTTCATGCGTACTTGATAAGTACGCAGGATCTTCTTCATGCGTACTTGATAAGTACGCATGATCTGTTTCCCCGCAAAAACCCTAACTTTCGCATTCGGGTCTGATCACGTCAAGATCCCGAACTTGTTTACATTCAAAACGTTCGCTTTTCATTATGGAAACTCAAATCTATGCTTTTCTTCTAGTTTCATCTGTAAAAACGTCACATTTTTGTCCAAAACCCAAAAAACCCAAAAACGAACAAAAACTCAGATCTTGGTTGGATCGTTACCTGTATCAAGCTTCTGATTCGAAGGCTCTTCTCACGAGCTATGGAGCAACGCACTTCTTCAATCTCGGGTCGATCCGCTGACTTTCTCTCTCTACGGTTTCTCTCTCTAGAACTTGCAAATGACAGAAATGTGGAGTGTGTTAGGCTATTTATAGGGAAGGGACTCCTCCCCTCAAGTTCGCCGGCCCATCTGATTCGGCCCGTCACGCCTCGTTCATTTATTCCTTTCATCTCACGTCTAACCCGTTATTTTAATCGTCGTCTTATTTTTGGGATGTTACAAGTCTACCCCCTTACAATAGGTTTCGTCCCCGAAACCTGTCATAAGTCAAATAGTTGAGGGTACGACTCCCTCATTTCCGTCTTCGTTTCCTAAGTGGCTTCCGATCCCTTTCGATATTTCCATTGGACTTTAACCAATTGGATTACTTTATTACGTAAACGTTTCTCCTTCCGATCTAGGATGGCCACGAGTTCTTCGATGTAGTTAACGTTGTTTTCGACCTCGATGTCAGTAAGTGGTACGTGAGCCGATTCATCCACCAAACACTTTCGCAAGCGTGATACATGGAAGGTAGGATGAATACCACTTAACTCATCAGGCAGCTCTAGCCGATAAGCGACTTCACCAACCTGTGCCATTATCCTGAATGGTCTGACAAACCTCGGGCTTAACTTTCCTCTCTTCCTGAATCGTATGATTCCCTTCTAGGGTGACACTTTCAACATTACTCTGTCCGCAACATCTAACTCGATAGGCCTTCGTCGTTTATCCGCATAGGATTTCTGACGATCTTGTGCGGCCTTCATTCGTTCTTTGATTTGATCAAACCTTTCCGACGTTTCTCTTACTACTTCAAGACTCCCTAATTCCTTTTGTCCAATCTCACCCCAACAAACCGGGGTCCTGCATCTTCTCCCATACAACATTTCGTAAGGCGGCATGCCTATAGTAGTGTGATGACTATTGTTGTAGGAGAATTCGGCTAACGGCAGATGACTGTCCCAACTACCGCCAAAATCAATAATACAAGCACGAAGCATATCCTCCAATGTCTGAATGGTCCTTTCAGACTGACCATCCGTTTGTGGGTGGTATGCCGTGCTGATATTAAGCCTCGTGCCCATCACCTCATGAAATCTTTTCCAGAACCTCGATGTGAATCGTGTGTCCTGGTCAGATACGATCGTCAAAGGCATCCCATGCCGCGCTACTACTTCGTTAATAAATACTTCCGCTAACCTTTCCGACGAGAATGTCTCGGGAATTGGTAGAAAATGAGCACTCTTCGTTAATCGGTCTACAATTACCCAAATGGTGTCATGACCTTTAGCTGTGCGAGGTAGCTTGGTTATGAAGTCCATGGTAATGTGTTCCCACTTCCATTCCGGTATATCAAGTGGTTGAATCTTTCCATACGGTTTTTGGTGTTCGGCCTTTACTTGTGAGCAAGTCAAGTACTTGCTTACATACTTTGTCACCTCATGTTTCATCCCAGGCCACCAGTATTCCTTCCTCAGATCTTGGTACATTTTATTGGTACTAGGATGGATAGAGTATCGAAACTTATGAGCCTCATCCAAGATTTTGGTTCTAAGCTCGCCACCCATAGGTATCTATACCCGTCCAAAACTTTGCGCTTCATTGGCAGTTAGCCAATCCATACCTAACACGACATCGAACCCACCCAAAAGCATAACAAACAACCTGACAGGGAACCTATGACCTTCTATTTTTATCGTGGAGTTGTCAACTACATTGGTCACTCTCACAGTCCTACCCTCAGCGGTTTCTACGCTAAAGGACCTTTCTAACTTACTCATAGTGTACTTCACTCGTTTACAAAAAGTTACAGATATAAAACTCTTACTGGCACCCGAATCAAATAACACAGAAACAAAAGTGTTGTCAAGGATGAACTTACCTGACGCCACATCGGGGTCTGCCCTGGCTTGTTCTTGCGTCAGTGCGTACGCACGAGTCTTTCCTCGGGGCCTGTCTTCCTTCTTCTCCTGGCCTTTCCCTTTCCCGGCTTCACCAGTTCTAGGCTTGGTGCATTCCCGGCTCATACGACCGCTTTCACCACAATTATAACATTTAATGCCTTGCATGCATTCATGGGAGTAGTGCCCAGTCTTGCCACATTTGTAGCACAGATTTGTCCCTAGCCGACATTCACCCGTATGTCTTACCCCACATTTTCCACAGACTGCCGTCTCGCCTACCCTGGCCTGTTTGTCCCGAGCCCCAAACAACTTCCCATCCGATCGCTTAGCGGGAAAACTCAGCTTCTTCTTGGGCTCTTCAATGGGAACGACATTCAGCGCCAGATCATCAAATACCACTCCGCTCAGTTCTACTTCCGAATCGTAGGTAGTAGGGGCGTTTGCTTTAACATAGGTGCGAACCTGGTCCAGCAGCCCTTGAATGTAGCAGGCAATCTTTCTTTCCTTAGTCGTGACAAGATGTGGCACCAGACGTGCCAGTTCATTGAACCGTGTGGTGTACTGTCGGTGCGTCATGCTCCCGGCCTTAATCCCCAGGAATTCCCTTTCTACCTTTTCGATCTCATTCCTTGGACAGAAATTCTTGATCACCAATGTTTTCAAATCAGTCCACATCATCACATCCACAGCCTCGTCCCCTCTAGCTTGACGTACGTGTTCCCACCAATGGGATGCTTCCTCCCTCAAGGAGTTAGCATCAAACTTCACAACTTGATCCGCTCGACACTCGCTCAGACGAATGGCAGCTTCCATAAGGATCACCTAATCAAACGTAGCCACCGCGTCCTTCTTCCCAGTCAGGACCGGTGGGTCACAAGCCTTAAAGGACTTATAGTCGCAACCACGGTTAAGCGGTGTGTTGATTGCCTCGGTGTTCGGGGTAACAACCGCCGTGTTAGACCCACCTGTCTCACTAGCCTTCTTTAACGCTTCTTCCAACAGCCCTGGCAGAGAAACCTTCATCAACTCAGTATACTCGCGTGCCAGAGCCGCTCTCACTTCCGGTTCAAAAGTGAATTGTTGTCCTTCGACATGAGTCGGCTCAATCCCGTGCATACTAACTTCTGGCTTAGAGTGAACACTCCCTTCTTCACTGTACTCTTGGCGTGCAGGGGTCCTTCCGCGCCCACTGGTACGACCACCGGTACAACCGTCGGTACGGCCCCTACCACGCCTTCCGCTCTTTCGTCCCGCCATTTCGTTCTATAAGACAAGGAATCCAATGTCATCACGCTAGTTAACAAATAAAATTCAACAAGCACTGTAAAATGTTAATATACACTGGCCATCTGTAATTAACCTGTAGAAATAAAGACTGATGGCTACAAAATTCTCTAAGTACAAATGTTGCTGATCTCAGAGTTTGTTGTTGACCAACAAACCGCTGCGGACAAGCTTATCTGCAGCGGATACTTGTTATTCTGCTGAAGAACAAATCTGCTACGGATAGCCTTATCTGCTGAATACCAGAGTTGCTGCGGATAGGCTTCTCAGCAGCATCAACACTTGATGCTGCTGATAGGCAAATCATCAGCAGCTTTGGATGGTCACATCTTGCTGCTGATCCTCATCCTTGCTGCTGACAGCCTTGTACCTTGAAGATCCATCGTTACAGCTGACTATCCATGTCAAGCGTCACTGAAAACCTTCTGCAAAAGCTACTGACACACTCAAAGCAGAAGGAACATCAATGGTGCAACCAATGATGGACAACAATGCTCTTCTCCAAGCATGCAAGTAATAATGCATAAAGAAGACGCTTCAATAAAGTTATCTAGTTTAGACTAAACTTGTAATTGTTAGCTTTATACAAAAGATCAACGGTCTGTGTTAGATCTAATCCTTTGAATCAAGGGTCTGTCTTGATTCTAAGTTAGTATAAATACTGTGTAAACACTTCATTGTAAGTGTGCTTTTTGATTGAGTTTTCATTTGTAATCATTTATTTGCTAAAGCTTAATACAACAGTGTTCTTTTAAGTATTCTTTCTGTTTACTAGATTATACTTGTGTAATTGCTATTGTTTCCGCCAATTTCACCCATGAACAGAACCATCTTGTACTTTCACGATCCTACTTGTGGTATCAGAGCTTTGGCTCAGATTAAACAAACTCACACTTGTTTAATCACCTCTGGTTCTATTCTAAACTCTCTCTTTAATCAAGTCACCCAAAATCACAAAGACAAAGATGGCACAGAGCAATGGATTTGAAGACATCGGCAGCATCAACCGACCACCAAGATTGGTATCTGGGGAAGACTACGACATGTGGAAGAATCGCATGGAAAGCTTTTTCATTTATCAGGAGTACGGAATGTGGAAATCCATCAGGGATGGACCCTACACTCCCATGGTGGCCTCTGCTGATTCTGGAGGACCACTAGTTCCGAAGGACCCCTCCAAGTACTCAGAAGAGGACATAAAGAAGATGGAGGTAGACTTCAAGGCACTAGGAGCTATCCAAATGTGCCTTCCAAATGAAGTTTTTCAGAAGTTACAAACTGCTAAGGAGCTCTGGGAGGCTCTTAAGAAGATGTTTGCTGGCTCAGAGGAAGTCAAAGAAATCAGAAAGGATGTCCTGAAACAGCAATATGAAAACTTCGTCTGGAAGGAAGGTGAGTCACTAACCGTTTTGTATAACAGGTACACTTACCTGGTGGGAGAACTGCAGAGCTCCAAAGTAAAGCTAGAGAATGAAGATATTCTCAAAAAGTTTATCAGATCACACCCAAGCTGCTGGACACTATAGACAGTGTCTATAAGAAGAACATAGAATTTAAAAACTCTCCAAATGACAGAGCTCTTTGGCATACTGAAAACATATGAATTAGAAATGATTCAAGCCAAAGAAAGGAGCTCCAATCATCAATCAGCCTCTTATTCCTCCACCATCTCATATGCGCTTCACTCCGACCACTCAGGTCCTAGTTCTAGCAACTACTATCCTCCCATTGTCACCCATCCACTAACTCCAACCTCTCAAACAAACACCTCACCATTTCTCCTAGAAGCTCCTCCTCAAACCTCAACCTCTGCTGCTTTTATTTCGGAAAACTCAAGCAACATGTCCTTTATCAAGGAGGATCTGGAGTGCTTCCACCCAGATGACTTAGAAGAAATGGACATACAGCACTCGTATGCCATGCTCTCTATAAGAGCAAAAAGGTTCTACTCTAGAACCGGAAGACCCATTCCAAGCAACAACTCCAACTCCAGAGTTGGATTGGATAAAAGCAAACTAAGATGTTACAACTGTAACCTACTGGGTCACTTTGCTAGAGAATGCAAGGCACCAAGAGCAAATCCAGCTACTCCTCAGTTAAGACAGACCCACTAAGCCCAACCCAGACAACAACAACAACAAGCTACTCCTCCAGTTCAAACTGCAGCCTGTGCAACTGTTGGAACTTCCGACTTCGACTGGAGCTTCCAGTATGAAGAGCTGCCTGCCAACAACCAAGCTCTTATGGCGGACACTGCAGAGATACCACCTCAGGTATTTGAACATCTTTGCTCTCAAGCTTGTATTGATAAAGTTTTGGGTTATAGAAAGCATAACCAAAACCTTATAGATCAAAATAAAGAGTTTCATCAGTTGAAATCTGTGTTCAAAAAGGTTGAAAATACTTATAAAGAAAAGATTAACTGCCTTATGAAAGAGATTTCATTGTTAAAACACGAACAAACTAATCTTGAAACTCAGATTGATGATCTACTGGTCAAACTAAAAGTTACCAGAGCTGAACTGGCAGAACAGAAAGTTCATGTTGAAAAATATGAATTTTCCTCCAAAAAGTTACAAAGACTTTTAGATATTCAAGTCCATGAGAAGGTAAAGACTGGACTTGGGTATAATAATGATCAGTACAAATCTGTTCCTCCTCCTGTTGACTATATTGCCATTCACGAACCAAGCTTCAATGTTGCAAATCTTGACACTGCAAACCGAAACCTTGATCCTTCAACGGATGAACCTTTCGTCGAAGACTGCACTACCTCATCGGAATCTGAACCAACCTGCTCAGACCATGATGAAACCAGTGCAGCCCCATCTGAAGCAACTCTGAATAGAGTTGAAGTTCCTATTGTTATTCTAGCTATTCCAGCTCCTGTCCCATTCAAATAGATCAAGATCAGCTATCCTCCAGATGGAAGAAAGCTAAACATTGAAAAGGGAGAGACATCAGGATCCATTAACCCCAAGCCTCAGTCAAAGACGATCACAAAGAGGAAGGTGTTTGATATATGTCATACGCCTGGGGAAAAAGTTCCATATGTTCAAAAGACCCTAGAAGAAGCCACTTTTATACATAACAAAGCTCATCCATGGAACTTCAAGATCTGTTCCAAAGAAAGGACTATGTCTACCTTTCAAGAGACAAACTGGAGAGATCATGCTTTGTATGTGGCAGATATAACCACATTGCAAGCACCTGCTTTCATTACCTGGAATAGCAAAGAAATTCAAAGCAGCATGTCTTTGAAAAGACAAACGAAAACAAGAAGGTAAGAAGCTACGAGGCCAAAGCAACTAAGTTCAGGGAGTCTCTATCTCCCCCAAGAGTGAAGGTGTCAAGACCTCAACAAACCTGTATCATTTGTGGTGAAACCAACCACTTTGCTGCCAAATGCAAATTTAATCCCTTCAACCAGATTGCAAACTGCTCATCTAGATTTTCACCATCAGCAGTAAACAAAACAGCTGCTGATCTTGAAAAGTCTGAAAAAACAAAAGTTAAGCCTGCAGCAGCAAGAGTGTCCACTGCTGATAAGGAAAAATCCAGGGTAAAGCCTTCAGCAGCAAGAGTGTCCACTGCTGATAAGGTAAAATCCAAGGCAATGCCATCAGCAGCAAGTGTATCCACTGCTGATAAGGCAAAATCCAAGGCAAAGCCTTCAGCTGCCAAGAATGCTGCCACTTCAGCAAAGCTATCAGCAACAGGATCTACTGTTGACAAGCCAGAAACATCAGTAGCAAAATCCGCTGCTGACAATGTGAGGAAAACTAGAAAATCACCAACAAAGCAATGGAAAGCCAAACCATCTCCAATCATTATCATTGGTTCCATTGACTGTAAACATACTAAAAAGGATAATCTAACAACCATCTTTTTCAAGTCTACAGACTTTTGGGTTCCTCCCACTAATTAGAAATCTATCATGTGCAGGGACAGCCAAATCACAAGAATAACACTTGGGTGGTAGACAGTGGTTGTTCCAGGCACATGACAGGTAACAGATCCATCCTCTCCAACTTCAGACAATTCAATGGAGGATATGTTGCCTTTGGAAGTGACTCAAAGGGAGGATCCATTACTGGACAAGGAACTGTGTCCAACGAAAGAATGAGCATTGATAAGGTCAACTATGTCAAAGAATTGGATTTCAATCTCATGAGTGTTTCCCATGTCTGTGACCAAAAGCATTGGATGCTCTTCACAGATAAAGAATGCTTGGTACTGTCTCCAGGCTTATCCATACCTCCTCCAGAAAGCATTTTATTAACTGCTCAGAGAAAAGAAAATCTCTATGTACTGGACATGAATGAAGTCACTCTATGTGGGAGTGTTTCCTATTTTTTTATCAAAAGCCTCAGTTGATGAATCATCTCTCTGGCACAGGAGATTAAGCCATGTTAATATCAAAACTATTAACAAATTGGTGAAGAATAATCTTGTCAGAGGATTCCTGACAAAGAATTTCAGCTAGAAGACCACTGCATTGCGTGCTTAAAGGTGAAGAAACACAAGAGTTCTCATAAGCCCAAGACCTTGAATACAAATGACACTCCACTACAACTGCTGCATATGGATCTCTTCGGTCCTACAAATATCATGTCAATGGGCAAAAAGTCATACTGTCTGGTGATAACTGATGACTACACCAGATTCTCTTGGGTATACTTCTTGAGAACTAAAGATGAAACTGCTGAAATTCTCAAATCCTACATTTCGAGGGTAGAAAATCAAAGCAATCAAAAGGTGAAGATCATAAGGTGTGATCAGGGCACAGAGTTCAAAAACTACACTTTAAACTGTTTCTGTGAAAGCAAGGGGATAGAAAGACAATACAGTGCTCCAAGAACTCCTCAACAAAATGGAGTTGCTGAAAGAAGAAACAGAACTCTTATTGAGTCAGCAAGATCTATGTTGGCTGACTCAAAACTGCCACTCACATTCTGGGCAGAAGCAGTTAGCACAGTCTGTTATGTGCAAAATAGAGTTCTAATTGTCAAACCCCTCAACAAGACACCTTATGAACTTTGGTTTCAAAGAGTTCCCTACATTGGGTTTCTAAAACCTTTTGGGTGTCCATGCACCATTCTTATCACACATGGGGTTCTTCCTAAGTTTGGTGCCAAATCTGATGAAGGATATTTTGTGGGCTATTCCTCTCAATCAAAGGCCTATAGAGTATTCAATTCAAGAACAAGAATTGTGGAGGAATCAGCAAATGTGGAATGTAGAGAACACATAGTATGTGAGCAGGGAAAAGGTCCAAACTAGCTCTTAGACATAGACTCCTTCTCCCAAATATTTGAGCCTCTCACCTTCTCAAATATGGAGTCTACGTCTACACAAACACCTGCCTCCACTTCATCCACTGACTACAGACTGAAGTTTCCTAAATCTTCTATCAGTCTGAGAAGACCATCAATTGATCCTCCATCAGTTGTGGAAGCAATTGAAGCAAGTGAAGCCGGAACAAGACTATCTAATGTAACCAACAGCAGCCTGCCTGAAACTGAAAATCTAAATGAAGACTCTTCGGTAAATGCTGCAAATGCTGATGATGTTATTGCTGAAAATATTGATGTGGCTAATGATGTTGAAGACTCTTCCACCATGAATGAAGAGACCCCTGATCAAAATCAAAGCAATCTGGAGCAAGGGATACAGCTGGAGGTGGTACCAGCACAGAGGATCCACAAAGAACATCCTCAAGAAAATATTATTGGCCAATTCCACCAAGGAGTTCTCACAAGAAGCAAATATCACGAGGCCAATATATGCTTGTTTTCATGTTTCCTATCTCAGGTGGAACCCAAGAAGATAGATGAAGCACTCAAACACAGCAGCTGGATTGAGGCAATGCAGGAAGAATTGCTGCAATTCAAGAGGCGGGATGTCTGGAAACTTGTTGATCTTCCACCAGGCAAAAATATGCTATTGGCACACGATGGGTTTTCAGGAACAAGCAAGACGAGAGAGGTATAGTAGTCAAGAACAAAGCCAGACTTGTAGCTCAAGGCTACACTCAGGAAGAAGGAATTGACTATAATGAAGTCTTTGCTCTTGTTGATCTTCCTGGCATATGTTGCATCTAAGAATTTCACTGTCTATCAAATGGACGTAAAAAGTGCCTTTCTGTATGGGAAGATTGGTGAGGAAGTATACGTCAAACAGCCTCCAGGCTTTATAGATCCTGCACATCCTACTCATGTGTTCAAACTAGACAAAGCTCTGTATGGCCTACATCAAGCACCAAGAGCCTGGTATGAAACCTTGTCAGGATATCTACTAAGCAACAACTTCAGAAGAGGTGCCATTGACCAGACCTTGTTTATCAAAGATGAAGGGGGAGAAATCTTACTAGTTCAAATGTATGTTGATGACATCATCTTTGGATCAACAAGGAAACAGTTGTGCAAAGACTTTGAGACTCTGATGCACTCAAAGTTTGAAATGAGTTCAATGGGTGAACTAAATTTCTTTTTGGGTCTACAAGTCAAACAGGTCCCAAATGGAATCTTCATCAGCCAATCCAAATATGTAAAGAGCATTTTGGAAAGATTCAAAATGGTTGACTGCTCTGCTGCAAGAACCCCTATGCAAGTGCATCGTCAGCTGACTCCAGACAAAGATGGCCAAGACACTGATCAACATCAGTACCGTGCAATGATAGGGTCTCTCATGTATCTCACTGCCTTAAGGCCAGATATCATGTTTGTTGTATGTCTCTGTGCAAGATTTCAAGCAGCTCCAAAAATTTCACATCTTCAAGCCGTCAGGAGAATCTTTAGATACCTAAAGGGAGCCTCAAAACTTGGGCTATGGTACTCTAAAAATGACATGTTTAATCTGTATGCATACACTGACAGTGACTATGGGGGATGTAACTTGGACAAAAAGTCCACTTCAGGGGGATGTCAGTTTCTGGGAGGGAGACTGATCTCATGGCAGTGCAAGAAGCAAACATGTGTTTCAACTTCTACAGCTGAAGCAGAATACATTGTAGCTTCAAGTTGCTGTGCACAAGTCATCTGGATACAAAATCAAATGCTGGATTACGGGATGACTTTCATGGCAACTCCAATTCACATTGACAACATGAGTGCTATATCAATCACAAACAATCCGATGCAGCACTCCAAAACAAAGCACATTGACATCATGTATCATTTCATAAGAGATCAAGCTGAGAAAAAGAGGATTATTTTAACCAAAGTTCATACGAATGAGCAATATGCTGATTTGTTTACAAAACCTTTTGATGAAGCTAGATTTAGATATTTAGTTGAATCCATTGGTATGATGAACTTTGAATAAAATCTATCTCTAAAATTCTATTTTAAAATGTGCTTTGTCTTTTTGTTGTAAATAAAAGTTATAAGTCAGCAGCATTTTTGTCCTTCAGCTACTGACAGGTTTAATCTTCAGCAGCAAAAGATTTGCAATTGACTGCTTTAAGTTATCGGCAGGAACAGGTTTTCCGTGGATAACATTAAGACTGTCAGCATCAACATCTTTGCTGCGGATTATTAAATCCATCAGCAGCAGATGGGTTTGCTGCTGACAGACTTAACCTTCCGCAGCAACCAAGTTTGCAGCGGACATGCTTATTCATTCACAGCAACCAAGTTTGCTGCTGATGGGTAAATTTAAGTCCAAATTAACTTTTACCCGCTGTAAAAATTAACGTCAGTCTTTACAATGACTGTCTCGGTGTATTACAGCTGTAACAGTAAAAGGTGAATAAGGTTGTACTGTACAAGTCATTTTGCTTTTTCCCTCCTCTGCCATTATAAGAACAAATCCAATTTCCTTACCACCTCTTCACCGTCAATTTCACCCTAAACCCACATCACTTTCTCTCAAGTCCCCACCACATTCAAAGCCCTTCATCCTTAAAACATTTAAAGCCTTCCATATTCTAAACCTTCAAACCTTCCCTCCAAATCAAACAACAATAGCAGACATCAATAACCCTGACGATAAGTTTTCCCCATACCATAACCTTACAGCATCCCTAACCAAGGGAAAAAAAATAAGAAGGATTCAATGATACGATCGACTTCTTATGTCGATCAAAGATCCATTTTGCCCTCACAACCAACCCTACCATATATATCCCTCATATGGAGGATTTCTGGAGTACCGTCGTCTACTCTACCGAACAGGGGATTCCCCAAATTAAAGCCAAGGTAGACGGCAAGGATATCACCATCTCGGAAGCCACACGCAGGAAACATCTTAAGTTTCAAGATGAGGGAGCAACCATCTCATACTCAAAGGACGAGTACATGAGGACCTTTGTATCCATAGGGTACACTGGAAATCAAAATGAGTATATAATTGAGAAGGCTCTGATGGGCCCTCCATGGAAGTATCTCTGCCACACTCTTCTCCAATGCATATCTCAAAAGAGAAGTGGATGGCATCAGGTGAGCTCCGCACTTGCCTCCGCCTTCCTTGGTATGATCACTGGCCTAGGCTTCAACTTTGCACACCTCATCTTTGAGGGTTTGAGATATAACCTTCAAGAGGGTGCAAAGCAACAATTTTTTATATACCCAAGATTCTTGCAAGAGGTTTTCAATCAAGAACTAAAAGAACTTTCAAAACCTGCAAGAATCTACATCATGCTGGGACATAAAAATAATATTTTTTAAAGCATGAGAACTGTTTCCAAAAAGTTCTCACGGGTCAATGTTCCATTGTTATCTACAATGCTGAACATACAAAGTACCCCGAGTGACAGTTCAGCAATCCCAACTGATACTGATCCCACACCCTCCACCTCACATCATGAACAAGTATCCGCTTCCACCATTCGAACCCCTGTGCATACTACTAAGGATGCACAGGTACAAAAATTACTTACACCTGTTTTTGATATTATCTTTCAACCGGAACACAGGGCCCCTGTTGCAATGACATATACAAGGAAAAGGGGCAAGATAACTCCTTCTTCTCTTGCCTCCAAGGCCCAATCCCAATCTCTAAGCCCTCATTCAGAATCCCAACATTCTGATAAGAATATCAAAAGGGATAGCCACAACACTAGAGAGACTTCTTTGGAAGCCTCTCTATTAGGATCAGGATCACATCACGGAACCATAGAGCAACCCCCTGAGGCACTCCTCTCTCTTCTGAACTTAAGTGTTGAGGAACCTGATCAAGATGATGTACCTTCTCCAACTACCACTATCTCGGAGGTACTGATTGATCTTGCTTCCAACACACCCAACCCAAGTTCTTCTACCCTAAAGGTCCACTCTAGGAGTTATGACAGAGTGGATGTGGAAGAGGCTGTCACTACTGCTGGTCCATCAAATGACCAGGAGGACAGTGACAACATCGCTAAGACCTCAACCACGGCAACTCACAGTGAGGATGCTTCCTTGGAAACTCCCCTCACTGAGAGGAATCCCAGGCGCCAAGAAACCATGGGTGATGGGGATGCAGAGGCTAGGCCTAAGGCCCCATCTAGATCCAAGGATTCCACAACTGTGGATGAGGACAGACTGAAACTTCATAACTTGGAATTGACGGCCAGGGTGGCTATGCTAGAGGCTGAAGTGTCCAAACTAAGACACCAAGTCTCTATGCATGAAGCCCATCAATGCCCAACTGTGCCTACTCCCTCTCTTGTATCAGTGGGCACCAAAACTGATGCTTATTTGTCCACTGATGCAACCAAAAAGGGGGAGATGGTCCCAACAGAAAAAGAATCAGACAGTCATGACGACTGGATTCAAGAGCAGGCTGTATTTCAAAGCACGCTATTCAAGCGAGCTTTTATACAGGTTCATGACTTGCCAGCTTCAGATGACGAAGAAGAAGAGACATCTAAAGATTGGAAGTTAGTCGTCAGGGTTGTTGATGAGATAACGACTGATGCTGAAAACATAGAACAAACATATACATCTTTCAGCGTTATCCCTGAAGCAGCAGCCATCATAAGTCAATCCACTACCCTCCAATTTCCACTGACTTCAACACAGCTAGAGTTTGACACAATACTAGCTTGGGGGTATGATGGAAAGTCTGAGAGGTTCTGGATTGGTTGGGAGTTTGGCGGGGTAGAAGAGCTAAACTGGGACTTTCTCAACAGCATCCAAGTCCTTCACCTATACCATCTACAATGCATTAACAACTCTACGGACCTCTCAGCAGAACTTGTTATTGGCAGGTTCTATGACTTGATGGAGGATAATCTACCCAACTTCGAAAGAAAAATACAAGCAGCAAAACGGGTAGCCTAAATCTTCAGTAGCAGCAGAAAGAAGACTGACTCCTAGAAGACTTGAAATAATAAGGAGCAGTTTCTCACTGAAGAAGAAGTTATGTACTGGAGAAGATTCCTGTACAACAGAATGGTCAGGGATGTAGAAGTGCAAGGATGGATAAGCACTGACTCCCATGACTTCACATTCTTCCTGAGCAATGGATCTTCTCTATCGATCAACATCAAAGAGATCTTGCTCCTACCATCAGCCTTCCTGCACAAGGTCTTTGAGCTCAGATCACTCATCTTCAATGTCAACTCCTTAGAAAGTCAAGAAATGATCAAAATCATCAAGGCTTCTCTTTATAAGGAGGAATCTGGATCTGACTCAGACCTATCCTTTCTCTCTTCTCCAACAGTCAGACTGAAAACAGAAGAAGAATCAAAAAGAAGAGAAGAGGAAAAGATGAAAGAGGCATGGAAAGATGTGACAGGTAGGGAATGGGAAGAAGATGAAGAAAGTTCCCCTCCCTTGTCCATTCCCCAAAATGCCAATGAAGTTGAGGCTGAGATTCCAACAGCAGCACAATCATCTACTGTTGTGATCAGTGAAGCCGAAGCAGAGGCATCCAACAAAGATAAGGGAAAGGGAATTATGACCAAAGAAGATAAAGAGAGGTTGCTCAGTGAGAAGAGAGAGAAGGAAGAAAGAACAAGAAGAAGAGAAGTAGAGGAGATGGCTGAAATAAAGAAAGCTGGATGATCAACAGCCATTCTCCTCAGAGAACAACAGATCCGGTTGTATGCAAAACAGCTGGATGATCTGAAAGTAAAGATTCATGCAGTTTATCAAATTGAAGAAGATGAAGCTCTTGCTCTTCAACTGCAGGAACAATTCGATAAAGAAAAAGAAAAGATTCAGAAGAAGAAGAAGAAAGAGGCTAAGTTCAGAATAACTGATTCTGAACTAGCCAAAGAAATGAGAGAGGAATGGGTAAAGGCTCTGATTTCTCAAGGTGAGGATGTAGACTACCTTGAGAAACTATCCAATAAAGAAATCTACAGAGCCTTCATGGGTCAGCAGGGTCAATTGGCAAAGAAGAAAAAGGCTGAAGAAGAAGAAAAAGCCAAACAAAAGTCCAAAAAGACCATTGCCTTTAATCAAAGAACCCATGAAGAAAGGAAGATAATGATTGACTTCCTTAAGGCTAGAGGAGAGAGTGGAAAGAGGCTAGGTCTCATGAATTTCATGAACATGCAAGCCCTCTATTTTAAAGTCAAGAAGGATGAGGAAGAAAGATTGGAGAAGAAAGGCTCCAAGAAAAAGGTAATCATTCAAGAAGAAGAAAGGAAAACAAAGAAACCCAAGCCTTCTATCTCACCCAACAATTCCTCAATCCAACAACCTTCCACTCTCCATCCTAGACCTCCCTCCTCTCCTCCCTCAAAGTCCAAATCCTCACACCCAGCTCCTAGTCATCAACAACCTCCCAAAAAGAAAAACAAACCCACTTCCAAACCAGAAGACTCAAGAGAAATAATCAAATGGTCATATAGCCCTCAAGACCAATGGTTTGAAGTGTTTAGGGGGAGGACAGAAGTTAAAAGATTAATTTATACATCTGTTGATGAGGTACTACAGCTTCCAGATTCTGATCTAAGAAGAATGATGGAGCTGGGTGAAGCCAATGAGCCTGAGAATGAAGGTGGGAGACATCTATTGCTGGTAATCAAACATTACTTCAACCCTAGCAAAGATGAAATCATTGATTTCAAACATCTCTAATCCCACTCTCCATTCATCAGCTGGTCCTACAATGCTGAAAAGGATGAATTCACACTGACAGATGTTAAAGGACAGAATATGAGGTGTTCAAGCAAGGCTATCTTCAAAATGGCAAGCAAAGACATCAAGACTCTATCTAAGCTTCCTCTTAACAATCCCAGCATGGACCAGAGAGGATATGAGGTTGAAAGAATAGTCAGCAACAAGCAAAAGCTTCAGCAACAATAGAAGTAAGAGAGTTTTGGTAGCATCAGTCTAGGGGGAGTTTGTAGAAATAAAGAATGATGGCTACAAAATTCTCTAAGTACAAATGCTGCTGATCTCAGAGTTTGCTGCTGACAAACAAACTGCTACGGACAAGCTTATCTGCAGCGGATACTTGTTCTTTTGCTAAAGAACAAATCTGCTGTGGATAGCCTTATCTACTGAAGACCAGAGTTGCTGCGGATAGGCTTCTTAGCAGCATCAACACTTGATGCTGCTGATAGGCAAATCATCAGCAGCTTTGGATGGTCACATCTTGCTGCTAATCCTCATCCTTGCTGCTGACAGCCTTGTGCCTTGAAGATCAATCGTTGCAGCTGACTATCCATGCCAAGCATCACTGACAACCTTCTGCAAAAGCTACTGACACACTCAAAGCAGAAGGAACCTCAATGGTCCAACCAATGACGGACAACAATGCTCTTCTCCAAGCATGCAAGTAATAATGCATAAAGAAGACGCTTCAATAAAGTTAGCTAGTTTAGACTAAACTTGTAATTGTTAGCTTTATACAAAAGATCAACGGTCTGTGTTAGATCTGATCCTTAGAATCAAGGGTCTGTCTTAATTCTAAGTTAGTATAAATACTGTGTAAACACTTCATTATAAGTGTGCTTTTTGATTGAGTTTTCATTTGTAATCTTTTATTTGCAAAAGCTTAATACAACAGTGTTCTTATAAGTATTCTTTCTATTTACTTGATTATACTTGTGTAGTTGCTATTGTTTCCGCCAATTTCAACTAAGAACAGAACCATCTGTACTTTCACGATCCTACAAGTGGTATCAGAGCTTTGGCTCAGATTAAACAAACTCACACTTGTTTAATCACCTCTTGTTCTATTCTAAACTCTCTCTTTAATCAAGTCACCCAAAATCACAAAGACAAAGATGGCACAGAGCAACGGATTTGAATACATCGGCAGCATCAACCGACCACCAAGATTGGTATCAAGTCACACTTGTTTAATCACCTCTGGTTCTATTCTAAACTCTCTCTTTAATCAAGTCACCCAAAATCACAAAGACAAAGATGGCACAGAGCAATGGATTTGAAGACATCGGCAGCATCAACCGACCACCAAGATTGGTATATGGGGAAGACTACGACATGTGGAAGAATCGCATGGAAAGCTTTTTCTGTTATCAGGAGTACGAAATGTGGAAATCCATCAGGGATGGACCCTACACTCCCATGGTGGCCTCTGCTGATTCTGGAGGACCACTAGTTCTGAAGGAGCCCTCCAAGTACTCAGAAGAGGACATAAAGAAGATGGAGGTAGACTTCAAGGCACTAGGAGCTATCCAAATGTGCCTTCCAAATGAAGTTTTTCATAACTTCAGAAGTTACAAAACTGCTAAGGAGCTCTGGGAGGCTCTTGAGAAGATGTTTGCTGGCTCATAGGAAGTCAAAGAAAACATAAGGGACGTCCTGAAACAGCAATACAAAAACTTTATCTGGAAGGAAGGTGAGTCACTAACCGTTTTGTATAACAGGTACACTTACCTGGTGGGAGAACTGTAGAGCTCCAAAGTAAAGCTAGAGAATGAAGATATTCTCAAAAAGTTTATCAGATCTCTCCCAGGCTGCTGGACACTATATACAGTGTCTATAAGAAGAACATAGAATTTAAAAACTCTCCAAATGACAGAGCTCTTTGGCATACTGAAAACATATGAATTAGAAATGATTCAAGCCAAATAAAGGAGTTACAATCATCAATCAGCCTCTTATTCCTCCACCATCTCATCTGCGCTTCACTCCGACCACTCAGGTCCTAGTTCTAGCAACTACTATCCTCCCATTGTCACCCATCCACAAACTCCAACCTCTCAAACAAACACCTCACCAATTCTCCTAGAAGCTCCTCCTCAAACCTCAACCTCTACTGCTTTTATTTCAGAAAACTCAAGCAACATGTCCTTTATCAAGGAGGATCTGGAGTGCTTCCACCCAGATGACTTAGAAGAAATGGACATACAGCACTCGTATGCCATGCTCTCTATAAGAGCAAAATGGTTCTACTCTAGAACCGGAAGACCCATTCCAAGCAACAACTCCAACACCAGAGTTGGATTGGATAAAAGCAAACTAAGATGTTACAATTGTAACCTACTGGGTCACTTTGCTGCGAATGCATGGCACCAAGAGCAAATCCAGCTACTCCTCAGTCAAGACAGACCCACCAAGCCCAACCCAGACAACAACAACAACAACAAGCTACTCCTCCTGTTCAAACTACAGCCTGTATAATTGTAGGAACTTCCGACTTCGACTGGAGCTTCAAGTATGAAGAGCTGCCTGCCAACAATCAAGCTCTTATGGCAGACACTGCAGAGATACCACCTCAGGTATTTGATAAAGTTTTGGGTTATAGAAAGCATAACCAAAACCTTATAGACCAAAATGAAGAGTTTCATCAGATGAAATCTGAGTTCAAAAAGGTTGAAAATACTTATAAAGAAAAAGATTAACTGCCTTAAGAAAGAGATTTCATTGTTAAAACACGAACAAACTAATCTTGAAACTCAGATTGATGATCTACTGGTCAAACTAAAAGCTACCAGAGCTGAACTGGTAGAACAGAAAGTTTATATGGAAAAATATGAATTTTCCTCCAAAAAGTTACAAAGACTTTTAGATATTCAAGTCCATGAGAAGGTAAAGACTGGACTTGGGTATAATAATGATCTGTACAAATCTGTTCCTCCTCCTGCTGACTATAGTGCCTTTCACGAACCAAGCTTCAATGTTGCAAATCTTGACACTGCAAACCGAAACCTTGATCCTTCAACGGATGAACCTTTCGTCGAAGACTGCACTACCTCATCGGAATCTGAACCAACCTGCTCAGACCATGATGAAACCAGTGCAGCCCCATCTGAAGCAACTCTGAATAGAGTTGAAGTTCCTGCTGTTATTCTAGCTATTCCAGCTACTGTCCCATTCAAATTGATCAAGATCAGCTATCCTCCAGATGGAAGAAAGCTAAACATTGAAAAGGGAGAGACATCAGGATCCATGAACCGCAAGCCTCAGTCAAAGCCGATCACAAAGAGGAAGGTGTTTGATATATGTCATACGCCTGGGGAAAAAGTTCCATATGTTTAAAAGACCCTAGAAGAAGCCACTTTTGAACATAACAAAGCTCATCCATGGAACTTCAAAGATCTGTTCCAAAGAAAGGACTATGTCTACCTTTCAAGAGACAAACTGGCGAGATCATGCTTTGTATGTGGTAGATATAACCACACTGCCAGCACCTGCTTTCATTACCTGGAATACCAAAGAAATTCAAAGCAGAATGTCTTTGAAAAGACAAACAAAAACAAGAAGGTAAGAAGCTACGAGGCCAAAGCAACTAAGTTCAGGGAGTCTCTATCTCCCCCAAGACTGAAGGTGTCAAGACCTCAACAAACCTGTATCATTTGTGGTGAAACCAACCACTTTGCTGCCAAATGCAAATTTAATCCCTTCAACCAGATTGCAAACTGCTCATCTAGATTTACACCATCAGCAGTAAACAAAATAGCTGCTGATCTTGAAAAGTCTGAAAAAACAAAAGTTAAGCCTTCAGCAGCAAGAGTGTCCACTGCTGATAAGGTAAAATCCAGGGCAAAGCCTTCAGCAGTAAGAGTGTCCACTGCTTATAAGGTAAAATCCAGGGCAAAGCCATCAGCAACAAGAGTGCCCACTGCTGATAAGGCAAAATCCAAGGCAAAGCCTTCAGCAGCCAAGAATGCTGCCACTTCAGCAAAGCTATCAGCAGCAGGATCTACTGTTGACAATCCAGAAACATCAGTAGCAAAATCCGCTGCTGATAATGTGAGGAAAACTAGAAAATCACCAACAAAGCAATGGAAAGCCAAACCATCTCCAAGCATTATCATTGGTTCCATTTACTGCAAACATACTGAAAAGGATAATCTAACAACCATCTTTTTCAAGTCTGCAGACTCTTGGGTTCCTCCCACTAATTAGAAATCTATCATGTGTCGGGACCACTGCATTGCGTGCTTAAAGGGGAAGCAACACAAGAGTTCTCACAAGCCCAAGACCTTGAATACAAATGACACTCCACTACAACTGCTGCATATGGATCTCTTCGGTCCTACAAATGTCATGTCAATGGGCAAAAATTCATATTGTCTGGTGATAACTGATGACTACACTAGATTCTTTTGGGTATACTTCTTGAGAACAAAAGATGAAACTGTTGAAATTCTCAAATCCTACATTCCGAGGGTAGAAAATCAAAGCAATCAAAAGGTGAAGATCATAAGGATGTCTGGAAACTTGTTGATCTTCCACCAGGTAAATATGCTATTGGCACACGATGGGTTTTCAGGAACAAGCAAGACGAGAGAGGTATTGTAGTCAAGAACAAAGCCAGACTTGTAGCTCAAGGCTACACTCAGGAAGAAGGAATTGACTATGATGATGTCTTTGCTCCTGTTGCCAGGCTGGAGGCCATTAGAATCTTCCTGGCATATGCTGCATCCAAGAACTTCACTATCTATCAAATGGACGTAAAAGTGCCTTTCTGTACGGGAAGATTGGTGAGGAAGTATACGTCAAACAACCTTCAGGCTTTATAGATCCTGCACATCCTACTCATGTGTTCAAACTAGACAAAGCTCTGTATGGCCTACATCAAGCACCAAGAGCCTGGTATGAAACCTTGTCAGGATATCTACTAAGCAACAACTTCAGAAGAGGTGCCATTGACCAGACCTTGTTTATCAAATATGAAGGGGGAGAAATCTTACTAGTTCAAATTTATGTTGATGACATCATCTTTGGATCAACAAGGAAACAGCTGTGCAAAGACTTTGAGACTCTGATGCACTCAAAGTTTGAAATGAGTTCAATGGGTGAACTAAATTTCTTTTTGGGTCTACAAGTCAAACATGATGTCGCTCGGACGGTCTATAAAAATAACTATATAAAACCTAACCTAGACTCTCTAGCTTTAAATTTATAAATCTAGACTCAATCTAATACTAGACCACACAACCGGCAAGTGTACCGATCAATGTAGTAAAGCCTAATGAAGTCCGGATATCGAACCCACGAGACACTAGCAATAACCCTACCTAGACTCTGACTCAACTAACTAAACTGAAATATATTGGGGGATTTTGTGTTGTAACTTAATGTAAACTTTCTAACTAACGACACTCAACTATCAAGCAGAACTCTTTAAACGAATTCAAGAATAGGGAAGGCACTACCTAGGTTAAGAATCTTACTTGCAAAGTATAACTTCTATCGGTTCTGAAAACTATGATGGATCTGGGTTTCTAATGAAACAACTCTAGATAACCTAATGGATTCCTGATCACTCTCGGTCTCGGGATGTCACCAACTCAGCTACCTAAAGCGTATTAAACTCACCAGATAATTGGATCACTTCTCAGGTATTTCCAACTATGACAAGTACCCTAATAAACGGATTACCTCTCAGTCTCACCGCCTACCATACACTCAAGGAATGCACGGGGTAATCTCAAGCTAACTACTATGATTCGGATAGCTACAATCACTAGACACCTAACACTAACGTCCTCTCAGACTGTTAATACTCGGATTCCTAATGACGAAGACTAAACGACTAATTCTCACCTCTCGGGTATTGAACTAGGACACACATTCACTTCTAATCAGTAATCACTTATGAATTCCTATGGCTACTACGTCTAGAAACCACTCACAATCACAAACCCTAAGATCTATGACCACAAAACGAAGATCAAACTGGCAGACAACCACAATCAACGCAGGAAATCACAAACAACCACAAGATCAGCAGTAAATATATACTAACATCATACATAATCAACCAAAGATCTTTACTAAATCATAAACCCATCAATTGAATCCAAAAACCAATAAAAATCATAACTTTAACATGCAATCATCTTAAACCTAGGCAGTATGCAAAATCTAGCCAACAAACATGTTCAAAACAACCAAAACAGAAGTCATAAACATAGTCATAGGTTCAATTAAACAAAGTAAAGATAAAAGAAGAAGAATCATAAACCGAACGATCACGAATAACCAATTCGGGTTCCAAAACTCCAACTCCTTGCTCCACTAGCCTTCTTCTTCCTCCAAATCGCCAAAAGGTCCTAACTTGACGGCTGGAATCGACCCTTCTCAATAACAGCCGACATCATCAATAAAAACCTAAAAATCCAATTTTTCCGGATTTACGACTCTCTCGCGTACCGCGAGAGAATTTGGGCCAGCCCCTCGCGTACCGCGAGAGCCAATTTAGTCGGGCGCGCTTTTGAAGATCTTCGCGTACCGCGAGACTTCTCCACTCCTCTCTCGCGTACCGCGAGAGACATAAAATCTAGAAAATTGTCTTCTAGAGCTTGGACTTTTTCGGGCTTGGTTCCTTTGCTCGTTTTCTTCATGTATTCACTTGTATTCCATACGAACTCCTACAAATATGATAAAGACTCAATTGTACATAAAAACGACTCAAAACAAATATAAAACTAACTAAAAACACATTAAAACAACGGAATAAAGACATGTGCTTTCGCACAATATCAAATATCCCCACACTTAACCTTTTTTCGTCCTCGAAAAATATGCAAATGGAATCATAACTGGCATCTAACTCAACAAACATAAATTTCAATTTTCAAAACATACTCACGTGTTAAAAAGCAACAATTAGTATTTCTGTCCGATTAAACCCAAGCACTAACTTTCAAGCCCCCGTTACGTGTTCTAAATCCATTTTATACAACATATCAATCAATCTATGTGACTCACACTTAGAAGTTACAGCTCTACCTAATCCCGTCTCAAGGTCATGTTTAGGCACGGATTAAACCATATAGATTTACCCTACCACGTTAAACTACTATTTACAGGTTTTTAGAAACCAGATGAAATCATGAATGAATGGATGATAATGAGCATAATAAGCAAAAGAACTTTCGTCTAGAGGCGTTTCAACCAAGTCACTATCCCGGAGGGTAACACATAGACTACATTCTATCAATGAAGCACATAAATCTTACTTAGGGGTGTATCCTCCAAGTCGCTATCCCAAAGGGTAACACATAAGCAAAACTCAGTATAGCTCATAAATTATGGAATAACATGGATTATGGAATGCGGGCGCCACCGAAACTCGGATTTATTCTCATAAAAAGAGAATGGTGTGCCATAAAAAATTTCAAAAACCTTTAAATTTTAACTTAATCGTGGTACCTATCACCCTATATTGACAGTTTCAGTATTACCATTACTCTAAGATGAATACCCACAAGATATCATGATTTTATTCCGTGATTAATCCTAAATAACACAAACAGGATATTTAAGCTCTACTAGTTAGCTGGGTCTACCAAAACATCACTAATTAGACACGTTTTCTATCATTATTTATTTTAAATTCTACAAGCATTTCCAGTTATACCTATCATCTTCCATTTTGCTTGCAAAAACTCTAATTCAAAGGACATTTTTTTCAAATTTTTCAAATTTTTACCTAAAAATACAAAAATAGACTATTTATAAAAGAAAAACAAACTAAACAAACTAGACTCAAGAGGTTTCCCATCCCCACACTTGAACGACACATTGTCCTCAATGTGAACTAAGAAACAACTAAAAATAAAATTAAAATAAAGACTCAAAAATAAAAGATGGTAAAGTGGAAGCGACTTAGCTGGTAATGATAGCAAGATTCTGTGCAGCTTCGTTCTTCCACTTGTGCAACCGTATAGCATTTCCTTCGCGGCTTGCACATCTCATTGTCGGGTTGCCTTTACAAGATAAATAAGATGATAATCAATCCCGCCCGAATGGAGATTGAGTACGGGCGAAATGATAAAACCTGCAAAATAAACCGCAAACATACCCGCAGCATCAAAGTGACTCAAAATAAAAATAAAATAAAAGACTCGACTGACTCACTAAGAAATAAAAGACTCAAGATAGATAGATTGCAGAGAAAACATACTCGATAGGTGGCAAACACATAGACATGAAAGCCACATTACGTAGATCACCGGTCACGAACAGTTTCTAGGTCTCCCATGGTCGTGGTGGATGATGGATGATGGTAGTGGTGGTCGGATTGTATGAAGGGGGTGGTGAATGATAGTGGTGATATGGATGATAGTGGATGGTGGTGGTGATAACAATGGATGTTGGATAGATGAGGTGGATGGGAGGTGTATGATAATGAAAATGGTGGTGATAAAAGAGTAGTAGTGTTTGTGGTAGTGGTGATAGTGGGTATGGAGAACCATGGGAAACAAAGGAGGAAGGGCAAATCCAGCATTTCCTCGCGTATCGCGAGAAGGGAGGATTCTATTCCTCGCGTACCGCGAGGAACAAAAATCATCGTCGGCCAGGAATTTTGTCCTTCGCGTACCGCGAAGACCTGGACAGATTTTTCTCGCGTACCGCGAGAGGGTGTTCTTCACAGAAAGTTTGGAAAATTTTCCAATTTTTATACTTAGAATATTTTTCACCCATTAAAATTTTTCATTACCCAAACTCACTAAAACCCGTCCCAAGCATAAAAACATATGTAAACATACTTGGAACTTCACTCCCGATGATTTTCCTCACCGAATCAAGCACGAATTCCCTGCACAACACGACACAAACAAAACACATACCAAAAAACATAAAAACAGACACGGACTCACACCAACGAATGCACACAAACTCTACATCCCGGGCACTTGCCCGAGACTCAAGCAAGCCTATCAGGAGGCTTCTCCTTTATGCCGCCCCCATCCGGCCCGTTTAGTATGATTGGTCTACCACCGATTTGACAAACATGGGTGGCAGACCTTAAATTTATTTTTAAAAATGTAAACGGGTCGGTCCACCAATATTTAAACTTACCTGGACCAAACCTGATACGGGGCATGTAGTGCGGTGATTGGTCATCTCCAGTATACTCCTTCCTATGGTCCTTGTATGACCATCCCAGGACCTTCATAACATGCCGGTCCATACGTCTTCTCGCCCTGTCCCGTGGTCGTGCTGATAAGGGTGGCGATCCACCATCTACTTCCTCCACGGGCTCTTGCCTCTCTCTATCTTGGGTGAAAAGTGGTAGGTCCGACACCAGCTCGGTTCGTGGTTCGTTGATAACCTCTTGCACTTTCACCTCTTCTTCTATCCCCACACTTGGCCCTTGATATAGCAAATCTTCAAGGAGCCTTAGATCGCCAAGTGGGTCAAATCCTTCTTCACTAGGAGTCGGCAGGTCCAACAACTCATCACCAAACTCATCCTCCCAGGATGGGACCTGTTCTCCTTCTATCTCTTCCAACTCTAGCAGACCCTCTTCACTAAACATCCATTCCATAGAGTCAGATAAATCCACATCTTCTCGTTCATCTTCATCTAATGACTCATCCTCATCACAGTCACTCCAAGAGAATTCATAAACGCCTGGCCGAGTTTGCTTAAGACCCTGTAGAACCGAGGGTGGGACGAAGAAGTCCATTTTCGTCCTCGGCTCTGTTTGCAATTCTTGCATAACATCGTCCTCACTCCCAACCAATGGATCAACAGGCTGAGATTCCCTAACATCCTCTTCTTCGAATAAACCTGCCAATCCTTCTTCTAGACAATCGCCTTCAGTTGGGGTTTTAGGGATCTCTACTTCTTCTTCTTCAATCAACTCTTCATCTTCACTCCAAAAACTATCATCATCACTATCATCCCCAGAGAAATCATACACACCCGGCCGAATTTGCTTAAGACCCTGCAGGTCCGAGGGTGGGACTACTACGCCCATTTTTGTCCTCGGTTCCGGAGGTTCCTCTTCCTGTTGTAGCTTGATACTTTCTAGCTCATCCATGAGCCTCCCATTTTCTTCTAGAAAGTGTAATTGTTCGGCTCTAGTTATCAGGTGCCATTGATTGTTCATGATATCTTGCACCTTCCTCTGCTCCTCCTTGATTATATATTCATTCCTTATTTCCTGCACCAACTCATTCTCACAAGACAAGTGTAAAGTATCATAATGAACTGTGTTATCTTGTGTAGAAGTTGACACACCAACATCAGTAATATAATCAGGGTCAGAATATATACCTGGAGGTGGGACTTGTGCTTCACCTTCTGTCACTGTGCTTTGCACGTCGTCCATTGTATTCCCCAGTATTAACTCCCCTGATGCAGTTTCGATCCCAATCTCATTCCCATCTTGATCGTAAACCACACGATCTATATTTGTAGGCCGGTGTGATCCAATGCGAGCTAATATTGCTTGGATATCCCTCTCGTACTGCTCGTTTGCCTCTTTGCACCAGGCATTCAACTCCTCTCGAGTTCTGTATTCCGCCTGTGGCTGTACCTGCGGATAAGCATACTCATAGTAGTTTGCAGATTCCCCCGATGAATATGGGCAACGACAAGTAAAATGGGGTCCTCCACAGATATCACACATAATGAAAAAAATTAATAAAAATTAAATAAAAAAAATTTAATTAAGCAGACTCAAGATACAAGCTAGACACACTAAAAACAAAGACTCACTAAAGGACACACAAAATAGACTCAACAAAATAGAAAAGACTCAAAACACAAAAGACCAAATAATCAGATAAGTTCAATCAAAGTTAGATACGCTATCGCCTAAGTGTCCCCGGCAACGGCGCCAAAAAAACTTGGGGGATCAATGTAGTAAAGCCTAACCTAGACTTTACAAAAACTTGATGTCGCTCGGACGGTCTATAAAAATAACTATATAAAACCTAACCTAGACTCTCTAGCTTTAAATTTATAAATCTAGACTCAATCTAATACTAGACCACACAACCGGCAAGTGTACCGATCAATGTAGTAAAGCCTAATGAAGTCCGGATATCGAACCCACGAGACACTAGCAATAACCCTACCTAGACTCTGACTCAACTAACTAAACTGAAATATATTGGGGGATTTTGTGTTGTAACTTAATATAAACTTTCTAACTAACGACACTCAACTATCAAGCAGAACTCTTTAAACGAATTCAAGAATAGGGAAGGCACTACCTAGGTTAAGAATCTTACTTGTAAAGTATAACTTCTATCGGTTCTGAAAACTATGATGGATCTGGGTTTCTAATGAAACAACTCTAGATAACCTAATGGATTCCTGATCACTCTCGGTCTCGGGATGTCACCAACTCAGCTACCTAAAGCGTATTAAACTCACCAGATAATTGGATCACTTCTCAGGTATTTCCAACTATGACAAGTACCCTAATAAACGGATTACCTCTCAGTCTCACCGTCTACCATACACTCAAGGAATGCACGGGGTAATCTCAAGCTAACTACTATGATTCGGATAGCTAAATTCACTAGACACCTAACACTAACGTCCTCTCAGACTGTTAATACTCGGATTCCTAATGACGAAGACTAAACGACTAATTCTCACCTCTCGGGTATTGAACTAGGACACACATTCACTTCTAATCAGTAATCACTTATGAATTCCTATGGCTACTACGTCTAGAAACCACTCACAATCACAAACCCTAAGATCTATGACCACAAAACGAAGATCAAACTGGCAGACAACCACAATCAACGCAGGAAATCACAAACAACCACAAGATCAGCAGTAAATATATACTAACATCATACATAATCAACCAAAGATCTTTACTAAATCATAAACCCATCAATTGAATCCAAAAACCAATAAAAATCATAACTTTAACATGCAATCATCTTAAACCTAGGCAGTATGCAAAATCTAGCCAACAAACATGTTCAAAACAACCAAAACAGAAGTAATAAACATAGTCATAGGTTCAATTAAACAAAGTAAAGATAAAAGAAGAAGAATCATAAACCGAACGATCACGAATAACCAATTCGGGTTCCAAAACTCCAACTCCTTGCTCCACTAGCCTTCTTCTTCCTCAAAATCGCCAAAAGGTTCTAACTTGACGGCTGGAATCGACCCTTTTTCAATAACAGCCGACATCATCAATAAAAACCTAAAAATCCAATTTTTCCGGATTTACGACTCTCTCGCGTACCGCGAGAGAATTTGGGCCAGCCCCTCGCGTACCGCGAGAGCCAATTTAGTCGGGCGCGCTTTTGAAGATCTTCGCGTACCGCGAGACTTCTCCACTCCTCTATCGCGTACCGCGAGAGACATAAAATCTAGAAAATTGTCTTCTAGAGCTTGGACTTTTTCGGGCTTGGTTCCTTTGCTCGTTTTCTTCATGTATTCACTTGTATTCCATACGAACTCCTACAAATATGATAAAGACTCAATTGTACATAAAAACGACTCAAAACTAAAATAAAACTACTTAGAACACATTAAAACAACGGAATAAAGACATGTGCTTTCGCACAATATCAAATATCCCCACACTTAACCTTTTTTCGTCCTCGAAAAATATGCAAATTGAATCATAACTGGCATCTAACTCAACAAACATAAATTTCAATTTTCAAAACATACTCACGTGTTAAAAAGCAACAATTAGTATTTCTGTCCGATTAAACCCAAGCACTAACTTTCAAGCCCCCGTTACGTGTTCTAAATCCATTTTATACAACATATCAATCAATCTATGTGACTCACACTTAGAAGTTACAGCTCTACCTAATCCCGTCTCAAGGTCATGTTTAGGCACGGATTAAACCATATAGATTTACCCTACCACGTTAAACTACTATTTACAGGTTTTTAGAAATCAGATGAAATCATGAATGAATGGATGATAATGAGCATAATAAGCAAAAGAACTTTCGTCTAGAGGCGTTTCAACCAAGTCACTATCCCGGAGGGTAACACATAGACTACATTCTATCAATGAAGCACATAAATCTTACTTAGGGGTGTATCCTCCAAGTTGCTATCCCAGAGGGAAACACATAAGCAAAACTCAGTATAGCTCATAAATTATGGAATAATGGATGCAGGCGCCACCAAACTCGGATTTATTTTCATAAAAAGAGAGTGGTGTGCCATGAAAATTTCAAAAACCTCTAAATTTTAACTTAATCGTGGTACCTATCACCCTATATTGACAGTTTCAGTATTACCATTACTCTAAGATGAATACCCACAAGATATCATGATTTTATTCCGTGATTAATCCTAAATAACACAAACAGGATATTTAAGCTCTACTAGTTAGCTGGGTCTACCAAAACATCACTAATTAGACACGTTTTCAATTATCTAATCTTTTAAACTCATAAATAGATCCAGTTCTACTATCATTTTCCAAGTATTTGCAATTATTTTCAAGAACATTTTTCAAATTTTTCAATTTTTTTTTTTTTTTTTTTTTAAAGACACAAACTAAACAAACTAGACACTCACATCCCCACACTTGAAAGACACATTGTCCTCAATGTGAAGCAAAACACAACTAAAAATGAAAATGCAAAAATAAAAACAAAACAGAACAGGAAGCGACTTAGCTGGTAATGTAGATGCAATATAGTATGCAGCTTCGTTCTTCCTTGTGTGCACCGTATAGCATTTCCTTCGCGGTTACACATCAGCTGTTGGGTTGCCTTTACAAGATAGTAATGGTAATCATCAAACCCGCCCGAATGGAGATCGAGTACGGGCGAAATGATAAAACCTGCAAAATAAACCGCAAACATACCCGCAGCATCAAAGTGACTCAAAATAAAAATAAAATAAAAGACTCGACTGACTCACTAAGAAATAAAAGACTCAAGATAGATAGATTGCAGAGAAAACATACTCGATAGGTGGCAAACACATAGACATGAAAGCCACATTACGTAGATCATCGGTCATGAACGGTTTCTAGATCTCCCGTTGTAATGATGGTCGGTGAATGATGATGTGTGAATTAATGTGATGGATGATGGTGGTTAAAGGTGATGCTTCATGGTAGTGGTGGTATGAAGGTAGGTGATGAATAGTGGTGGTGAGTGAAAACGGGGACGGAAACGGGTAAGGGAAACCAGGGGAACAAATGAAAAAGTTTTGGTCAAGACCCCCTCGCGTACCGCGAGAGACATGTGGCTGGCTCCTCGCGTACCGCGAGGAACAAAAGACTGAGCCGGCCACTCTTTTTGTCTCTAGCGTACCGCGAAATATTGCATCCAAACTCCTCGCGTACCGCGAGGAGGCATCCTTCACAGAAAGATTCGAACTTTTTTCACTTTTTATACTTAGAAAAATTTTTGATCATTTAAAATCTTGTTTCACCCAAACTCACTAAAAACCGTCCCAATCATAAAAACGAATGTAAACATACCTGGAACTTCATTCCCGATGATTCTCCTCACCGAATCAAGCATGAATTACTGCAAAACTCGACACAAACAAAACACACTACCGAAAAAAAAAAAAAAAAAAAAAAAATTAAAGGAAAAGACACGGACTCACACTAACGAATGCACACAAACTCTACATCCCGGGCACTTGCCCGAGATTCAAGCAAGCCTACCTATCAGGAGGCTTCTCCTTTATGCCGCCCCCATCCGGCCCGTTTAGTATGATTGGTCTACCACCTTTTTTACAAACATGGGTGGCAGACCTTAAGAACAATTTTGAAAATTCAAACGGGTCGGGCCACCAATACTTAAACTTACCTGGACCAAACTTGATACGTGGCATGTAATGTGGTGCATGATCATCTCCAGTATACTCCTTCCTACGATCCGTGTATGACCATCCCAGGACCTTCATAACATGCCGGTCCATACGTCTTCTCGCCCTGTCCCGTGGTCTTGATGATCTAGGTGGCGATCCACCATCTTCTTCCTCCACGGGCTCTTGCCTTTCTCTACCTTGGGTGAAAAGCTTAAGGTCCGACACCAGCTCGGTTCGTGGTTCGTTGATAACCTCTTGCACTTTCACCTCTTCTTCTATCCCCACACTTGGCTCTTGATATAATAGATCTTCAAGAAGTTTTAGATCGCCAAGTGGGTCATATTCTCCATCTTCTTCAAAAGTTGGCAAACCCACCAACTCGTCACCAAACTCTTCTTCCCATGACGCCTCATCAACAATCTTAACTAAAAGCTCATCCTCACTATTATCATCAGTCTCGAACAACCCGGCTAATCCCTCTTCAAAGCATTCATCTTCAATCGGGGTTTTAGGGATTTCAATATTCTCTTCATCATCAATCACATCTTCATCATCGCTCCAAAAGCTATCATTGTCACTCTCATCCCAAGAGAATTCATAGACACCCGGCCGAATTTGCTTAAGACCCTGCAGGTCCGAGGGTGGGACTACTACGCCCATTTTTGTCCTCGGTTCCGGAGGTTCCTCTTCCTGTTGTAGCTTGATACTTTCTAGCTCATCCATGAGCCTCCCATTTTCTTCTAGAAAGTGTAATTGTTCGGCTCTAGTTATCAGGTGCCATTGATTGTTCATGATATCTTGCACCTTCCTCTGCTCCTCCTTGATTATATCTTAATTCCTTATTTCCTGCACCAACTCATTCTCACAAGACAAGTGTAAAGTATCATAATGAACTGTGTTATCTTGTGTAGAAGTTGACACACCAACATCAGTAATATAATCAGGGTCAGAATATATACCTGGAGGTGGGACTTGTGCTTCACCTTCTGTCACTGTGCTTTGCACGTCGTCCATTGTATTCCCCAGTATTAACTCCCCTGATGCAGTTTCGATCCCAATCTCATTCCCATCTTGATCGTAAACCACACGATCTATATTTGTAGGCCGGTGTGATCCAATGCAAGCTAATATTGCTTGGATATCCCTCTCGTACTGCTCGTTTGCCTCTTTGCACCAGGCATTCAACTCTTCTCGAGTTCTGTATCTCTCATGTGGCTGTACCTGCGGATAAGCATACTCATAGTAGTTTGCAGATTCCCCCGATGAATATGGGCAACGACAAGTAAAATGGGGTCCTCCACAGATATCACACATAATGAAAAAATTAATAAAAATTAAATAAAAAAAAAAAAAAAAAAATTTAATTAAGCAGACTCAAGATACAAGCTAGACACACTAAAAACAAAGACTCACTAAAGGACACACAAACTAGACTCAACAAAATAGAAAAGACTCAAAACACAAAAGACCAAATAATCAGATAAGTTCAATCAAAGTTAGATACGCTATCGCCTAAGTGTCCCCGGCAACGGCGCCAAAAACTTGATGTCGCTCGGACGGTCTATAAAAATAACTATATAAAACCTAACCTAGACTCTCTAGCTTTAAATTTATAAATCTAAACTCAATCTAATACTAGACCACACAACCGGCAAGTGTACCGATCAATGTAGTAAAGCCTAATGAAGTCCGGATATCGAACCCACGAGACACTAGCAATAACCCTACCTAGACTCTGACTCAACTAACTAAACTGAAATATATTGGGGGATTTTGTGTTGTAACTTAATATAAACTTTCTAACTAACGACACTCAACTATCAAGCAGAACTCTTTAAACGAATTCAAGAATAGGGAAGGCACTACCTAGGTTAAGAATCTTACTTGTAAAGTATAACTTCTATCGGTTCTGAAAACTATGATGGATCTGGGTTTCTAATGAAACAACTCTAGATAACCTAATGGATTCCTGATCACTCTCGGTCTCGGGATGTCACCAACTCAGCTACCTAAAGCGTATTAAACTCACCAGATAATTGGATCACTTCTCAGGTATTTCCAACTATGACAAGTACCCTAATAAACGGATTACCTCTCAGTCTCACCGTCTACCATACACTCAAGGAATGCACGGGGTAATCTCAAGCTAACTACTATGATTCGGATAGCTAAATTCACTAGACACCTAACACTAACGTCCTCTCAGACTGTTAATACTCGGATTCCTAATGACGAAGACTAAACGACTAATTCTCACCTCTCGGGTATTGAACTAGGACACACATTCACTTCTAATCAGTAATCACTTATGAATTCCTATGGCTACTACGTCTAGAAACCACTCACAATCACAAACCCTAAGATCTATGACCACAAAACGAAGATCAAACTGGCAGACAACCACAATCAACGCAGGAAATCACAAACAACCACAAGATCAGCAGTAAATATATACTAACATCATACATAATCAACCAAAGATCTTTACTAAATCATAAACCCATCAATTGAATCCAAAAACCAATAAAAATCATAACTTTAACATGCAATCATCTTAAACCTAGGCAGTATGCAAAATCTAGCCAACAAACATGTTCAAAACAACCAAAACAGAAGTAATAAACATAGTCATAGGTTCAATTAAACAAAGTAAAGATAAAAGAAGAAGAATCATAAACCGAACGATCACGAATAACCAATTCGGGTTCCAAAACTCCAACTCCTTGCTCCACTAGCCTTCTTCTTCCTCAAAATCGCCAAAAGGTTCTAACTTGACGGCTGGAATCGACCCTTTTTCAATAACAGCCGACATCATCAATAAAAACCTAAAAATCCAATTTTTCCGGATTTACGACTCTCTCGCGTACCGCGAGAGAATTTGGGCCAGCCCCTCGCGTACCGCGAGAGCCAATTTAGTCGGGCGCGCTTTTGAAGATCTTCGCGTACCGCGAGACTTCTCCACTCCTCTATCGCGTACCGCGAGAGACATAAAATCTAGAAAATTGTCTTCTAGAGCTTGGACTTTTTCGGGCTTGGTTCCTTTGCTCGTTTTCTTCATGTATTCACTTGTATTCCATACGAACTCCTACAAATATGATAAAGACTCAATTGTACATAAAAACGACTCAAAACTAAAATAAAACTACTTAGAACACATTAAAACAACGGAATAAAGACATGTGCTTTCGCACAATATCACATGTCCCAAATGGAATCTTCATCAGCCAATCCAAATATGTAAAGAGCATTTTGGAAAGATTCAAAATGGCTGACTGCTCTGCTGCAAGAACCCCTATGCAAGTGCATCATCAGCTGACTCCAGACAAAGATGGCCAAGACACTGATCAACATCAGTACCGTGCAATGATAGGGTCTCTCATGTATCTCACTGCCTCAAGTCCAGATATCATGTTTGCAATATGTCTCTGTGCAAGATTTCAAGCAGCTCCAAAAATTTCACATCTTCAAGCCATCAAGAGAATCTTTAGATACCTAAAGGGAGCCTCAAAACTTGGGCTATAGTACTCTAAAAATGACATGTTTAATCTGTGTGCATACACTGACAGTGACTATGGGGGATGTAACTTGGACAAAAAGTCAACTTCAGGGGGATGTCAGTTTCTGGGAGGGAGACTGATCTCATGGTAGTGCAAGAAGCAAACATGTGTTTCAACTTCTACAGCTGAAGGAGAATACATTGCAGCTTCAAGTTGCTGTGCACAAGTCATCTGGATATAAAATCAAATGCTGGATTACGGGATGACTTTCATGGCAACTCCAATTCACATTGACAACATGAGTGCTATATCAATCACAAACAATCCGATGCAGCACTCCAAAACAAAGCACATTGACATCAGGTATCATTGCATAAGAGATCAAGATGAGAAAAAGAGGATTATTTTAACCAAAGTTCATACGAATGAGCAATATGCTGATTTGTTTACAAAACTTTATGATGAAACTAGATTTAGATATTTAGTTGAATCCATTGGTATGATGAACTTTGATTCAAATCTATCTCTAAAATTCTATTTTAAAATGTGCTTTGTCTTTTTGTTGTAAACAAAAGTTATAAGTCAGCAGCATTTTTGTCCTTCAGCTGCTGACAGGTTTAATCTTCAGCAACAAAAGATTTGCAACTGACTGCTTTAAGTTATTAGCAGGAACAGGTTTTCTGCAAATAACTTTAAAACTGTCAGCAGCAACATCTTTGCTACGGATTATTAAATCCATCAGCAGCAGATGGGTTTGCTGCTGACAGACTTAACCTTCCGCAGCAACCAAGTTTGCAGTGGACAGGCTTATTCATCCACCGCAACCAAGTTTGCTGTTGATGGGTAAATTTAAGTCCAAATTAACTTTTACCCGCTGTAAAAATTAACGTCAGTCTTTACCATGACTACCTCGGTGTATTACAGCTGTAACAGTAAAATGTGAATAAGGTTGTACTGTACAAGTCATTTTGCTTTTTCCCTCCTCTGCCGTTATAAGAACAAATCCAATTTCCTTACCACCTCTTCACCTTCAATTTCACCCTAAATCCACATCACTTTCTCTCAAGTCCCCACCACATTCAAAGCCCTTTATCCTTAAAACATTCAAAGCCTTCCATATTCTAAACATTCAAACCTTCTCTCCAAATCAAACAACAATGGCAGACATCAATAACCCTGACGATAAGTTCTCTCCATACCATAACCTTATAGCATACCTAACCAAGGGAAAGAAATCAGAAGGATTCAATGATATGATCGACTTCTTATGTCGATCAAAGATCCATTTTGCCCTCACAACCAACCCTACCATATATATCCCTCATATGGAGGATTTTTGGAGTACCGCCGTCTACTCTACCGAACAGGGGATTCCCCAAATTAAAGCCAAGGTAGACGGCAAGGATATCACCATCTCGGAAGCCACACTCAGAAAACATATTAAGCTTCAAGATGAGGGAGCATCCATCTCATACTCAAAGGACGAGTACATGAGGACCTTTGTATCCATAGGGTACACTAGAAATCAAAATGAGTATACAATTGAGAAGGCGCTGATGGGCCCTCCATGGAAGTATCTATGCCACACTCTTCTCCAATGCATATCTCAGAAGAGAAGTGGATGGCATCAGGTGAGCTCCGCACTTGCCTCCGCCTTCCATGGTATGATCACTGGCCTAGGCTTCAACTTTTCACACCTCATCTTTGAGGGTTTGAGATATAACCTTCAAGAGGGTACAAAGCAACAATTTTTTATGTACCCAAGATTCTTGCAGGAGGTTTTCAATCAAGAACTAAAATAACTTTCAAAACCTGCAAGAATCTGCATCATGCTGGGACATAAAAATAATATTTTTCAAAGCATGAGAACTGTTTCCAAAAAGTTCTCAGGGGTCAATGTTCTATTGTTATCTACAATGCTGAACATACAAAGTACCCTGGGTGACAGTTCAGCAATCCCAGCTGATACTGATCCCACACCCTCCACCTCACATCCTGAACAAGTATCCGCTTCCACCATTCGAACCCCTGTGCATACTACTAAGGATGTACAGGTACAAAAATTACTTACACCTGTTTTTGATGTTATCGTTCAACCGGAACACAGGGCCCCGGTTGTAACGACATATACAAGGAAAAGGGGCAAGAGAACTCCTTCTTCTCTTGCCTCCAAGGCCCAAACCCAATCTCTAAGCCCTCATTCAGAATCCTAATATTCTGATGAGAATATCAAAAGGGATAGCCACAACACTAGAGAGACTTCTTTGGAAGCCTCTCTATTAGGATCAGGATCACATCACGGATCCATAGAGCAACCCCCTGAGGCACTCCTCTCTCTTCTGAACTTAAGTGTTGCGGAACCTGATCAAGATGATGTACCTTCTCCAACTACCACTATCTCAGAGGTACTGATTGATCTTGCTTCCAACACACCCAACCCAAGTTCTTCTACCCTGAAGGTCCACTCTAGGAGTTATGACAGAGTGGATGTGGAAGAGGCTGTCACTACTGCTGGTCCATCAAATGACCAGGAGGACAGTGACAACATCGCTAAGACCTCAACCACGGCAACTCACAGTGAGGATGCTTCCTTGGAAACTCCCCTCACTGAGAGGAATCCCAGGCGCCAAGAAACCATGGGTGATGGGGATGTAGAGGCTAAGCCTAAGGCCCCATCTAGATCCAAGGATTCCACAACTATGGATAAGGACAGACTGAAAATTCATAACTTGGAATTGATGGCCAGGGTGGCTATGCTAGAGGCTGAAGTGTCTAAACTAAGACACCAAGTCTCTATGCATGAAGCCCATCAATGCCCAACTGTGCCTACTCCCTCTCTTGTATCAGTGGGCACCCAAACTGATGCTTATTTGTCCACTAATGCAACCAAAAAGGGGGAGATGGTCCCAATGGAAGAAGAATTAGACAATCTTGATGACTGGATTCAAGAGCAGGCTATATTTAAAAGCACTATTCAAGCCAGCTTTTGTACAGGTTCATGACCTGCCAGCTTCAGATGACGAAGAAGAAGAGACATCTGAAGAGTGGAAGTTAGTTGTCAGGGCTGTTGATGAGATGCTGACGGATGCTGAAGACATAGAACAAACATATACATCTTTCAACATCATCCCTGAAGCAGCAGCCATCATAAGTCAATCCACTACCCCCCAATTTCCACAGACTTCAACACAGCTAGAGTTTGACACAATACTAGCTTGGGGGTATGATGGAAAGTCTGAGAGGTTCTGGATTGGTTGGGAGTTTGGCGGAGTAGAAGAGCTAAACTGGGACTTTCTCAACAGCATCCAAGTCCTTCACATATACCATCTACAATGCATTAACAACACTACGGACCTCTCGGCGGAACTTGCTATTGGAAGGTTCTATGACTTGATGCAGGATAATCTACCCAACTTCGAAAGACAAATACAAGCAGCAAAACAGGTAGCCTATCCTGAATCTTCAGCAGCAGCAGAAAGAAGACTGCCTCCTAGAAGACTTGAAATAATAAGGTGTAGTCTTCTCACTGAAGAAGAAGTTCTATGCTGGAGAAGATTCCTGTACAACAGAAAGGTCAGGGATGTAGAAGTGCAAGGATGGATAAGCACTGACTCCCATGACTTCACCTTCTTCCTGAGTAATGGATCTTCTCTATCGATCAACATCAAAGAGATCTTGCTTCTACCATCAGCCTTCCTGCACAAGGTCTTTGAGCTCAGATCACTCATCTTCAATGTCAACTCCTTAGAAAGTCAAGAAATGGTCAAAATCATCAAGGCTTCTCTTTATAAGGAGGAATCTGGATCTGACTCAGACCTATCCTTTCTCTCTTCTCCAACAGTCAGACTGAAAACAGAAGAAGAATCAAAAAGAAGAGAAGAGGAAAAGATGAAAGAGGCATGGAAAGATGTGACAGGTAGGGAATGGGAAGAAGATGAAGAAAGTTCCCCTCCCTTGTCCATTCCCCAAAATGTCAATGAAGCTGAGGCTGAGATTCCAACAGCCGCACAATCATCTGCTGTTGTGATCAGTGTAGCCGAAGCAGAGGCATCCAACAAAGATAAGGGAAAGGGAATTATGACCAAAGAAGATGAAGAGAGGTTGCTCAGTGAGAAGAGAGAGAAGGAAGAAAGAAGAAGAAAAAGAAGAAGAGAAGAAGAGGAGATGGCTGAAATAAAGAAAGCTCAAGATAGACTCACAGCCATTCTCCTCAGAGAACAACAGATCCAGATGTATGCAAAATAGCTGGATGATCTGAAAGTAAAGATTCCTACAGTTTATCAAATTGAAGAAGATGAAGCTCTTGCTCTTCAACTGCAGGAACAATTCAATAGAGAAGAAGAAGAGATTCAGAAGAAGAAGAAGAAAGAGGCTAAGTTCAGAATAACTGATTCTGAACTAGCCAAAGAAATGAGAGAGGAATGGGTAAAGGCTCTGATTTCTCAAGGTGAGGATGTAGACTACCTTGAGAAACTATCCAATAAAGAAATCTACAGAGCCTTCATGGGTCAGCAGGGTCAATTGGCAAAAAAGAAAAAGGGTGAAGAAGAAGAAAAAGCCAAACAAAAGTCCAAAAAGACCATTCCCTTTAATCAAAGAACCCATGAAGAAAGGAATATCATGATTGACTTACTTAAGGCTAGAGGAGAGAGTGGAAAGAGGCTAGGTCCCATGAATTTTATGAACCTGCAAGCCCTCTATTTTAAAGTCAAGAAGGTTGAGGAAGAAAAATTGGAGAAGAAAGGCTCCAAGAAAAGGGTAATCACTCAAGAAGAAGAAAGGAAAACAAAGAAACCCAAGCCTTCTCTCTCACCCAACACTTCCTCAATCCAACAACCTTCCACTCTCCATCCTAGACCTCCCTCCTCTCCTCCCTCAAAGTCCAAATCCTCACACGCAGCTCCTACTCATCAACAACCTCCCAAAAGGAAAAACAAACCCACTTCCAAACCAGAAGACATCAGATGGTCATACAGCCCTCAAGACCAATGGTTTGAAGTGTTCAGGGGGAGGACATAAGTTAAAAGATCAATTTATACATCTGTTGATGAGGTACTACAGCTTCTAGATTCTAATCAAAGTAGAATGATGGAGCTGGGTGAGGCCAATGAGCCTGAGAATGAAGATGGGAGACATCTATTACTGGTAATCAAACATTGCTTCAACCCCAGCAAAGATGAAATCATTGATGTCAAACCTCTCCAATCGCACTCTCCATTCATCAGCTGGTCCTACAATGCTGAAAAGAATGAATTCACACTGACAGATGTTAAAGGACAGAATATGAGGTGTTCAAGCAAGGCTATCTTAAAAATGGCAAGCAAAGACATCAAGACTCTATCTGAGCTTCCTCTTAACAATCCCAGCATGGACCAGAGAGGATATGAGGTTGAAAGAATAGTCAGCAACAAGCAAAAGCTTCAGCAACAAAAGCAGTAAGAGAGTTTTGGTAGCATCAGTCTAGGGGGAGTTTGTAGAAATAAAGACTGATGGCTACAAAATTCTCTAAGTACAAATGCTGCTGATCTCAGAGTTTGCTGCTGACCAACAAACTGCTACGGACAAGCTTATCTGCAGCGGATAAAGAACAAATCTGTTGTGGATAGCCTTATCTGCTGAAGACCAGAGTTGCTGCGGATAGGCTTCTCAGTAGCATCAACACTTGATGCTGCTGATAGGCAAATCATCAGAAGTTTTGGATGGTCACATCTTGCTGCTGATCCTCATCCTTGCTGCTGACAGCCTTGTGCCTTGAAGATCAATCGTTGCAGCTGACTATCCATGCCAAGCGTCACTGACAACCTTCTGCAAAAGCTACTGACACACTCAAAGCAGAAGGAACCTCAATGGTGCAACCAATTACGGACAACAATGCTCTTCTCCAAGCATGCAAGTAATAATGCATAAAGAAGACGCTTCAATAAAGTTAGCTAGTTTAGACTAAACTTGTAATTGTTAGCTTTATACAAAAGATCAACGGTCTGTGTTAGATCTGATCCTTAGAATCAAGGGTCTGTCTTGATTATAAGTTAGTATAAATACTGTGTAAACACTTCATTGTAAGTGTGCTTTTTGATTGAGTTTTCATTTGTAACCATTTATTTGCAAAAGCTTAATACAACAGTATTCTTATAAGTATTCTTTCTGTTTACTCGATTATACTTCTGTAGTTGCTATTGTTTCCGCCAAATTCAACTAAGAACAGAACCATCTTGTACTTTCACGATCCTACATAACCATTACACTACCTTTCGATTTCTATTTGACCACCTTTGTGATTCCATCAGAACACAAGTCCTTACCTAACCCTTTCTAAGGCATACTATATATGTAAATATATACTACCTTCGTACTTGATGACGTGGCTTGAGTTACCCGTGCTGGCATCCGCTTTCGGTCCCATTCACAGTTTAAGTTCAGACACTGGAAGTGTCCGAATCTCTCAAACTATTTCTCTGATACCAACTTGTAAGGCCCCAAACCCGGGAGGCCTCACTTGTTGGATTTACTCATTCACAAACAGTTATTAAACTTGAATATCAAATAACGCAGCAGAATCATTCATTCATCATAATTAAAACTTGTTCAAACATGCAGAAGCGTAACATTGTCAAATACATAAACATAACATAAACAACTCATAACGGGATGCCAGTCTTCATATCATCCGGGTAACTCTTCTCGCTTGCCAAGCATCACCGTCCATCACCATAACCTGCCCTTAACCTGAATGTGCATTCTAAAAAAAGTCAGCTATGCTGGTGAGTTCTAGCTTTACATAAAACCATAACATAAATATTTTTCCAAAAACATAACATACATTTGTTTAACAAAAGCATACGTAAAACGTGCAATAACTTAACATCATCAAAACATCGTAACATAGCATCATAACATAAGTCAACATGAATCGAATCTGCACCTTCTCGTAACTTTCAATCCCATACATCGCATACCAGCGGATGAACTTTAGGCTCGTTACCTCTAAGTCACCCGTCACCATGTCCCCTAAGGCTCGTTACCTCTAGCTGGACCAAACATATGTCTCCTAAGGCTCGTTATATCTAGGTAGACCAAACATATGTCTCCTAAGGCTCGTTACCTCTAGGTAGACCAAACATATGTCTCCTAAGGCTCGTTACTTCTAGGTAGACCAAACATATGTCTCCTAAGCCTCGTTACATCTAGGTAGACCAAACATATGTCTCCTAAGGCTCGTTACCTCTAGGTAGACAGAACATAACTTAAGCACTATTTCCCTGCAAAGAATAGTACCTTTAATCAGGATCCCGGTAATCCCATGGGTGACCATCGTCACCCCATCATCAACCAGTTGTACAACCGTTAGCCAGCCACAAAGGCCCCCCCGTAAGGGTGAGGCCAATACATACTTACATACCTTAACTCACGTAGGAACTCGTGGAAGATTCATTCATTCGTGACTTTCATAAAACCTTTACCTCATTTTAGTTAAAGCATTCGTACGTTTTATTAAACAAAACATCATCTCTTTCGTAAACCTTTCGTAAACTTCATTTGGCAAAACATTTCATAAACATCATCCCATAAACATCATTTTGTAAACATTACATTGTAAACATCGTTTCGTAAACATCATTTCGTAAACATCATTTCGTAAACCTCGTTTCGTAAACCTCATTTCAAAACATCATTCCGTATGAATGTACACCAGCCCAAAAATATTTAATTAAAACATTTAAAGAAGGGCTTTTAGAACTCACCTGATAAGCTAATCTGGGTTGTCCTAAACAAAGGTCCCACAACATCACTTCCGATCTGAATTGATTAGTTAAATACACATCAGACCAAATCCCGACTCTAACGGTTTAACCTTCTAAACATACTGACTTTACCTAAACAACCTGATGCCTTCCCACTTAGCAAGTGCGCAGGGCCTTGTTCTTGCGTACTTAATAAGTGCGTAAACTTTGCTTCATGCGTACTTGATAAGTACGTAGGACCCTCTTCATGCGTACTTGATAAGTACGCATGATCCTCTTCATGCGTACTTGATAAGTACGCAGGATCTGTTTCCTCGCAAAAACCCTAACTTTCGCATTGGGTCTGATCACGTCAAGATCCCGAACTTGTTTACAATCAAAACGTTTGCTTTTCATTATGGAAACTCAAATCTATGTTTTTCTTCCAGTTTCATCTGTAAAAACGTCACATTTTCGTCCAAACCCCAAAAAACGCAAAAACGAACAAAAACTCAGATCTAGGTTGGATCGTTACCTGTATCGAGCTTCTGATTTGAAAGTTCTTCTCAGGAGCTATGGAGCAACGCACTTATTCAATCACGGGTCGATCCGCCGACTTTATCTCTCTATGGTTTCTCTCTCTAGAACTTGCAAATGAGAGAAATGTGGAGTGTGTTTGGCTATTTATAGGGAAGGGACTCCTCCCCTCAAGTTTGTCGGCCCATCTGGCCCGGCCTATCACGCCTCTCTCATTTATTCTTTTCATCTCACATCTAACCCGTTATTTTAATCATCGTCTTATTTTTGGGATGTTACATCAAGGCAAGAGAGTTCGAGTTTCAGAAGCCATAATTAGAACTGCTCTATAGTTGTGTGATCTACCAGCTCATCTGACCAAGTTGAATCCAGATGAAGTTATTCCAGTCCTCACAAGAATGGGTTATGAAGGACCTTACCCTCCTCTCTACGAGAAGCTGTTACATCCTTACCGGAGATATCTTGCACATGTGGCATGAATTGTTTATAGGGAAGAAAAGGAGGATTTGATGAGAAAAACACTACCATCTCTTCAGCTATGGTTGCCCTGACCATGAGCTTAGACAACAACTTCTCTAAGATGGTGTTTGAAGAGTTTAAAAGTAATCTCAAAGGAGGAAAGAAGGAGATCTTTCTCATGTATCCCAGATTCTTACAGATCATTCTCAATGGGAATCATGCTGATCTGGAGCCCACTGTTGAAACATTGGACCTGAAAGCTATGGGTCCTATGATATTCAAGTTTATGAATGTCAATAAACAGGGAAGAAGAGTATATCAAGGGCTGCACCCAATTGAAAATTTTGGTAGATTTGCAGCTTTACTTGAAGAAGAAATTGAAGAACCGGCTGTGCAAGTACAAGCCAAGGTTGCTGACGAACAACTACCACCTGTTCAACCACAAAATGAACACCCACACAAATTCCCATTCCAACAACTTCCTCACCAACTCAATTACCCACTCAGATGACACACTCACCTACCATCACATTATCTCAACCTCAATCCTCATCCCATGATCATCACAACCTAATTCTGGAGGACGTTGATTATGACAACTTCTTGATCTCATCAAGTGAAGCTTATAAAGTTGAAAAGGCCAAAGGAAAAAGCCATGTGGAGTCCTCTACACCTGCTCCTGTATATGCATACGTTTTACAGGAAAGGTTGTTTGAGTTAGAAAAACAAGTAGCCACACAGAACTCCAAGATTCTAACTCTGGAAGCAAATCAGGGCTATCTTGTCACTCTGGTGTATTAGTTGAAGAAACAGATTGATGATATGAAGGGAAAACAGAATGATCATGTAAATACTGATGCAAGTAATGAATGATAATGATCAAGGATGTGGAGGTGATGGAGGCAATGATCAAGGTGATCATCAAGATGATACTCAAGGAAGTGATCATTTCAACTTTAAGTTTGAGGGAAATCCTAATGGTCTAAAAGATGGAGAATCATCTCAACACTTGGATTCAGATCAAGCAACAAATATCCAAGATGACAATGTTGAGAGTTCGTCATATTCAGAGATGGAAAGACTGAATCAAGACATTGATGATGAAGTCAACATCCCAAGCTCAACTGCAAATGTATCTGAAGCTGATAATACAAGAATTCAAAAGGAGCTACTCCCTTGGAAACTGCCACCTGGTCCTCCCTCTGAAACTCATGTTACTGTCAACATAGAAAGCTACTATTCTAAGGGAGGAGACAGGTCTGGTATTGCTTCTTGGGCTTTTGATTCAGAGAAGAATATGTATGTGGTGAAGAGAAAGAGTGGACGTCTGGAATACTATAAGAGGTCTAATAACTTTAGCTCGTTAACCAAACTCGATCTTCAACAGTTAAATGAAGCTTATTTTGATAACAGAGGAAGAAACGGACCAGCCGAGATGTTTCGTTCATTTATGAATGAACAATGCTTAACTAACTTCGCCAAAATGAAAACAGCTGAGTCTAGGCTAAAGACGGCTAAAGGAGTCAAAGATCCTTGCACAGGCAAAGACTGGTATAACGTCATCTGCCCTGCTTCCAAGACAGTCAAGATAGTGACTGTTCACAAGAAAATTCCAGTAAACACTCTAAGAGATTTTCAGTACTGGGCATATGATCCAGTTTCAGTCGAAGCCCTAATAGTCACTAATCAAGCAGAGTTGAGGATACTGGATCCATTTGACCTGTCTAAGTTTGGTGAGGAACACATCAAAGTATTAGCAAGAAACCAGATTAGACATGAGCAGCTACGGGAAGAGCAAGCAAAGATCTTTACAGTTCCTGCTGCTGATATCCTGAGGAAGAAATTATATGCTGGAAGTGGAGATCATGGTGAAGACATCAACTTTTGATAAGGAAAGCCTAATCCTAGGTGGAGATTGTTAGACCTAGACTTTTGGTTTATGATTAAGCTTAATATTAACGTCTTGTAGGGTATAACCGTGACCCAAGAGTTCACGGTTTGGGTGTTATGGGCCGGCTTCAAGGCCGAGAACATGTAATGGGCTAAATTGTTTTTGTTTAGTATATATTCATGTTTACCCTAACCGTGTAGGGTTAGCGTTTGTTAAGTGTTTTTCTCTGTAATTCTCTCAATCAATATACGAGTTATTACTTTGAAACTGTTTTTTTTTAATCACCACAATCACCAGTTTCCGCCTTGTGATTATGAGAGTTTGATATCGTGTGTGCGTTTATACGAAGATCCATCAAGATTGGGACTTACATAATTATTTCAACTTTAGTAAACCATTAGCTTATGAACAGTCTCCATGTCCCGCCCCAACGTATTCCGTCGTCGGTTGGGGTGTGACATATTTCGACTCCATTAATTCCTTTTATTTATATTCGCTCTTTTTCAAGATCTTACCAATAAATCTATAAAATTTCTCTAAGGAACCTAAATACACGACGTCCTCAAATTTGGCAAACCCATAATCAATCTTAGGGGACACTGTTCCTACGCGACAAGTTCCGAGGTCCCGCTGTTTATTTCCCCGCCTAGATGAATTGTTACTTTTCCAAACGAGCATAGACCTTCATAAGGCTAACATACCTCGTGGACATGATAGTCAAGTCATGAATTCACAAAGCAGGATATCACAACCTAAATGCTAGACAGCAGTAGAGATACGATGCAAACAGTGGTTAATGGAGTGTAGAACTCAATTTTCGCCAACAAAAGCTAGAAGATTCACAAACATTTTTATTTGAACCCATGAAGATTCGCTTACATCTGTGTCTATTGAGACAAATCAAATAGTCGATTCCCAAAAACTTTGACATTCTCTTTCTTCATCAAGATCCACCCTCAGCTTCAGATAAACCACAAAATCTGAACGATTTGAAAACCTTGATGATTCAATGATAATGTGAGATGCCATGGTCTCAAGGGTTATTGTTGACATCCATTTTGTTAATATTTCTATCTAAAACAGTCTAATTCCTTTATGAGAAATTATATTTGATGATATTACTTCCTGGAACTCAATCAAATCAGTTTAACCTACATATCGATTAGACCGACGAAATGTCAGTTAAAATCTTTTGTTCTAAAAAGACAGAATGCATAAAGGCATCGACTCGTTGCAACAAACGGTCAGTTACCTGATTATTAACAAAGAAGTAGACATTACATCGAAACAACTTTGACATATCTTTATGGAACTTGCGATAAGTTTTTCGTTAGATTCTATCATGGTTTGTTTTCATGAGAGAAAACATGTATGTGAATAAAGAGTATGCGCCCCTAAACTTCCGGAAATCCGCGTACGTGAATGCATTTTGGTCATTCATTACTAAGATAAGGATCATACAGTTACACTATAATGGGATTGATCACATAAAAGAATTCTTCGACATCCAAACCTTAATGGTTTACTCTGGTGTGAGTTGTTAACTTGATTTGTGAAAACTCGTCATTACAATTCACATCGACCAGACAATTCTTTTAATGATTTACTCACTACATGAGTGTGATTTCACTGATTGTAATCTCTTTTTGTTTATGGGACTCTAGTGGTGACTTTATCACTTCGGGCTATAGACAACATCGCCCACTAAACGACAAGTTCAAGGAGTCCTCCTAAATCAACCTAGTTGATATAATATCTGCTCTACAGTAACGTTATGCTGGTATATGATACGTTGATATCTCAAACCCTTACACATCTAACATCGTTAGTCGGTGAGGTATTCGCTTTACCTTCAAATACCGACTACTAAGTGGATTAAATGAAAATTCTCCCTATTAACTAGAAATGAACTAAGTATACGGAACACCCATCAGAATAAGTTAAGTCAATTCTAGAGGATAGCTCAAGCTAAGTCTCGAGGATGAAACTTTCTTAAGGAGGGGAGAATGTGACACCTGCAAAAATTCCATAACCTAAAACCTAGTTGTTGAGCTAGGCCTAATAGAAATCCAAGCCCATTTGAGGCCCAATATAAATCCAAGCCCGTTAGAGGTCCAACATACATAATCTGAACATGTTTCGTCTAAGTGATTTGTTACGTAATCCTGAGAAATTAAGAAAACATATAAGAATGTACACAATTCAGAAATGTTAAACGTTTAACGTGTCAAACATCGATTTGATACCGGATACTCGGTGAGACAATTAAATAAGATAATGAATTATTAATATTAGGTATTAATATTCACTGGGAAGACTATTCAGACAAATAAACAAGTAGTACGTGTATGTGAACGTTAAACGACGTTAGATGTCGTAAGGTTAATGATGTGTTCGTGAGATAAGTAAAAATATAAGTAAATATATTTTCAGGATGATTTCATAAGATCAGGTTTTAAAGTTATAAAATGATAATTACATTAACTAAAAACATACACAATAGGCAAGTGTACATATCGCAGCGTAATATTGTTTAGGTAAGAACCAAGTATCAAACCAATGGACATGGTCGAGTTCCAATACCCAACTTTTTTATCGTTTAGCCGGATTAATTAGTGAGTGGGTTTTGCTGCTTATGAAGTAGAAAAGTAAATGACGGTAAAGTAAATAGCATAAAAGTAAAAAAGTGCATGAACTGTGTAACAGAAATGTAAATAGCAGAAAATTAAATAAAGCAAAAATGATCAGATTACGGAATGTATTGCTTTGGGATTAAATCAGCTTGGTACGTGATAATGTTATGTTAACAAATTCAGTGGTATGACTACTATAAACTTGTGACCTGGGTCACCACTAGAGCCCCGTCCTCACTACATTTGATTTGTAAATTATATTATTTAAAAAGTAGTAGTGCCTCCCGTTAGGGACAACAATTACCCTCAACCCATCGAATGATCATCTCCGGGTTGGTTTAAGACATCAGACTCAAAATGCTTTATATTAAACTTTAATAGGTGATTATATTTTACTCACCGAGAGGCGGTGTAATAATGGAACCAAGTATAAAGACGTACCGTTCCCAACATGAGTTCACCAATTTTTGGTCGCATAATAATCTCGTATAAAGACGTACGATCTTAGAAGTATAGACCAAGCCTTGGCTTATCAATCACTGCTCGTAAAAAGACGTACAGGTTTCAAAGGAAGTTTGATTAAAAAGGGTTTTACGATCTTACTCTTTAAAATCAAGACACTCACAAATATAAAGATGGAATTAGACAATAATAAAAGCCCATCAAAAGATGGTTTTTGAGAATGAATTAGTTAAAGACATAAACATTCCACTTCATTAATAGGTTAAACATTAACATGCACCAAACATCATCTTCACCCTAGCAATACAAAGAAGTTTTAGCCACAAATGGCCATAACGACTAGCATAATGATGAGTTTCGTAGGCTCCCCTATTGTGGAACAAGGAGGAAGAGCCCCTCTACTCTCTACTCTAACTATGAGAATGCTCTCTTATTGAGTGTTCTTTAGGTCTGGATTGGTGTGTTTAATGAAGAACTCAAGCCTCCTATTTATAGGCCTCAACGGGGTACAGAGGACACGGTACTAGGCCGTGGAGGAGAAGAAAGGGCAATGAACGACCGTGCATTGGGATGCATGCCCGTGTATCCCCTTGTTTTCTCCCAGCTCTGTCTTTTAGATTCTTATTGACTATTGTTGACCAATTTTGACTTCTTGGGGGTGAAAGCTCCGGAATAAATCTTCTAGAAGCTTGAATTCTTGGTGTTTTTGATAGATTTTAGCTAGATTTTTATTTTTAACACCGAATAACCTGCAATTACAAAATATAAGTATTTTAAGTATAAAGTGCAAGATTATTATTCAATTAGGACCATAATGTGGGGATTATTATGTATGTAAAATATGTATAAATGATGGCACATCATAACAATCCACACTTAAACTTTGCTTGTCCTCAAGCAAACTCATGCATGATCACACCCATAACTAAAAACTTTACAAGGGTAATGGAATTTCAACTAGTGTTGAAACTCCGGGATAACTCTTGAGCTGCTTATTCTATTTTTGTATTTTTCTGTTTTAAGATGATAGAATCCATGACAAGCCTGCTAGAAATTTGATGTGGTTTCCGGAACCAGGCTCGTAGAGTTGGAGTGTAACTCCTCAAAGTAGAGAGATTATCTGGTGATGTTATTCTACCTGAAAAATAAAGAAAAACATAAAAACGAACAATGAAAATAAAAGATAGTACTTAAGCTACTAAGGTCCTAGTATCGAGAAGGCATACCTGGGGGCAAAAGTAATTAGAAACTTAAATTTGGAGCAACCAAACCTGAGGTCCATGCTTTCTGCCGTATGCACCAACTTCTCAATTTATTCATGATCATTGGGTTACCTCCCGGAAGCACTACGTTTATTTAAGGGTCTTTAGCCCAACCCGTACGTGCTGCGTGAATTTCTCATTTAGTGTTGAATCTATCAAATGGGTGGCTTGTAATATGGAGAGGTTAATCCAACCCATTTGATAACCATGTGTACGATGATACGGTCGTGCAAAGGCCTAGGGAATCAAACAGGGTACAGAGGACACGGTACTAGGCCATGGAGGAGAAGAAAGGGCAATGCACGACCGTGCATTGGAATGCACGGCCGTGCATCCCCTTGTTTTCTCCTAGCTTTGTCTTTTAGCTTCTTGTAGACAATTGTTGACTATTGTTGACCAATTTTTACTTCTTGGTGGTTAAAGCTCGGGAATGAATCTTTTAGAAGCTTGAATTCTTGGTGTTTTTGAAAGATTTTAGCTTGATTTATATTTTCAACACCGAATAACCTCCAATTCCAAAATATAAGTATTTTAAGTATAAATTACAAGGTTATTATTCAATTAGTACCATAATGTGGGGATTATTATGTATGTAAAATATGTATAAATGATGGCACATCATAACACCCCACACTTAAACTTTGCTTTTTCTCAAGCAAACTTATGCACGATCACACCCATAACTAAAAACTTTACAAGGGTAATGGAATTTCAACTAGTGTTGAAACTCCGGGATAACTCTTGAGCTGCTTATTCTATTTTTGTATTTTTTTGTTTTAAATGATGGAATCCATGACAAGCCTACTAGAACTTTGATTATGCAATAACTCCTCACTGCTCATAATGCTCACTCAACTCTAGGGTTATATATATATATATGAATAATGTAAGTGAAGTGGAACACTTGAGTTCGAATCGAATTATACAATGGTCATAAGCTTGTATGCAAATCAAGTCTCCACCAACTAACTAAGTAGTATGCATGAATCAAGAGGACTTTAAAGGGTTGTAATGTGGTAAGGTAAAACTAAGGGTGAAAATGAAAATATTTTTGGATTTTTAGGGATTTTTTTAGGGTTTGGATGGCTGCAGCTATCGCAAAACACTCAGCTACGGCCTCATGGCTTAAAATGGAAAATGCTGAAAGGTTCCCTTTACAGTACTCAGATTATGAGGGTATAACTAATCTGAGGGCTCGTTTGTGTTCAGATCGTCAAGACCAAGATCTCTCATCAAGTTCAACTCGTTCCTTATTGCGTAATACAAATTGCTACATTTTCGTACGGTTCCTTTGGCTAACCGCCTAACAGCACCTACTTCGATCAGGTATGTATATTCACTTTGGGCTCGAGTTTGATTCTTGCTACACTTTCCATCGTGGCTCCAGTTGCCACATTTTCTACATATTCCGTATCTTTTGGCTCTCTTTTGGTGGCACTTTTTGATAAGCCGCAGAATCGTGGCAATTGTTCTTCCTTGCGCCACCATTTTCTTACATCACTGGTTGCCTGAAAAATCTTTTCTCGGAGTTCGGTTGGTAATTCAGGCTTTGCGAAATGAAGGCATGAGAGCAAATTGAAATCAAAGGAATGCATGTCCAGTTCTTTAAGGTCTCCCGGTAAAAGACCATTTTTTTTACAGGACAACTTCTTCAATAGTTCTTCTCCTCAATTTTCTTGAAATAATGTTTCTGTAAATTTCCTGCAGATAGTTCAGATTTTTCCTAATTTATTCGCCATCTGAGTGGGACAAATTCTTTCCAAAATTATCTTGATAATAATGAACTTGAAAATAGGAAAACTTTCCCATTTTTAAGACAGTCAGCCAATAACCGGTGTTTGCGAAAACCTGGTTGGGTGATAAGTATGGGTTTTAGAAAAGAAAAGGCTAAGGCTCAGAGGGATATCTAGGCGGATAATATTTTTGTGACTTTTGGGTAGTAAATTCCTAGGTGACTCAATCATTTTCATGCTTCCACTAGTTCATGGTCCTGATTTTTATAGTCATACAAGTTCTAATTATGCATAGAATTCAATCGAATAAACACTCAATATACCTAACGAAAAAGCATACAATAATAATGCTAATAATGTTCGTGAAAAGGCTCGGATTATTCTCACATGGAAACGGATGGGATAGGGTTTAGTGATTTGTTATGCGTAATTTCCGTTTGGTTCTACTTGCTACAGGTCCCTCGGGCGTGGCGGATCGTCACATGCAAGTGCGTTCCTGAGTCGGACCGGGTGCGGAATGCCCGTGACTAGGTAGAGAGTCTTACAACACAAATTAAACCGACAAGAGAATCACTTTAAACTTTCGTCTATTATAAACACTTGAAGGTTACAAAGAGAAATATTGAGTTTACAAAGTCTGAGTATATGGCTGCGTACTTGTCTACTGTCAACCTATCCTATTTATACACGACCTGGTCTCTACGCACTTAGCAAGTGCGCAGGGCAAATTGCTCATGCGTACTTAGCAAGTACGCAAGATATTCTTGCGTACTTGCTAAGTACGCAGGAACTAATTCCTGCGCACATACAAGTGCGCAAAACACTTAGAGATTTCAGCAACTATCAACATGCATTAGTAAATACAACTCGATAACTAATACATACAGACATTTACAAACAAAGACAAATACATACAATGAAAGTACAAAACTAAGACTCTATCCAGAGTGTTTGTCACACGAAAGTGCTTTTAACAAACTCCCCCTTGACAATAGCTCTGGATCGTCTTCGGTATTCAGTCTTCGGTCTTCGGTCTCCATAGCTCTACATCTTTAGCTTCCATCTTCTTCTTGTAGTCAAGGAAAAACTTGATCACCTTGTCATATTTAGAAGCAAGAAATTTTGTCCATTCATCTGTATGCATGCAATACCTGTCTGCTAGTGCCTCCAGATCTTTCACAGAGAAGTTAATGAAGCAGACTTCATCAAATTCTCTGATTAGTTCCCTCGGCACTAAGCATCCACTTTCTGACCGTTCCTTTCCTATCACCACAGCCTCGCCCATTTTAGGATCTACGTACCAGTACCACATGTCACCGAGGATATCCTGAAATAACTTGCTCAGGGGAATCTTGGTTTCATATAGCACTGGCTTGTATACCATTTTCTTTAAGCGTTTTTTAGTCACAGGATGTCTAGCATTCTTATCCTTGACTCGCTTAGGCATTTGAGGCTTGAACATTTCAAACTTCCCAGATCTTGCTTCCCGCTGTAGAACCCACCACAAACCCATCGCCACTGCGTGATTTGAGTGACCCAGCAGCTCTCGGTTTGCTAGGTTCATAAGGTCGTATTTAGTTAAGGAGTTGAACGCTTCACTGGTTGGTTTCAAGTATTGAACCCCCCCAGATCGTTTGATTGCGAACAACTGCTTATCTTCCTCGAACCTTACAGCTAAGATCATCCATGTTGCTCCTTGTTTGTCTATGATAGAAGTCTTTTGCCAAACAGGAGTTGGACCCTTTGATGAACTAGCAGGCATATCTTTATCTTTCGGTGCCTCTGGATCCACAGGTATAGGATCAACTGGGGAGGCTTCAGTCGATGCTTCAACGTTACTAGCAGTGTCGACTGAACCTGTGTCGAGCTGAGATTCAAAGGATGGCACTTCAAAGATCTCACCATCTTCGAACTCATACTCTCCTTCCCCGTCGCCCTTGGGAACTTCAATAACTACATCCTCATCATCTTCATCCCAGTCATCACCAGAGTCGATCTCTCCTTCTTCAAGACTGTATAGAGCATCGATCTGTGCTTCCTTGGAATAGTCAGGATCTAAGTATAAGATCTCCTCGTCAGATAGATCCTTTAGAACATCAGCCACTGACTTTCCTTTGTCACCACCAGAGGTATCACCACCTTCCTGATGAGTAGACTCCCCCTCAGCCATTGGAATAGCAGAAATAGGCACGATTGCTAAAGCTTGGTGCTCACTTCCACTAGGACCGACTTCGGGATCCTTGTCTTTGTCATAATCCTTAGTCAAATCAACAGGATGACAAAGCTCATCACCAATAGGTGTTGATGTCTTCTCTTTCTCTTTCTCCTTCTCCTTCTCCCCCTGAGCATCAAGCTTCTTGGTCAGATCAGCAATTAGTTTGACCATCAGTTCATGCTCTTTCTGCTGCATATCAAACCTCAGCTCAAGAGACGACCTATGTCCCAAAATCATATTATTTGTCTTGTTTAGAAGCTTGTTCTGGGCCATTACATTCTTTAGTCTCTCGTATGTCCCCATTCTCTGGCTTCTTAGAATTCTAACTTCGTCCACCAAATAATTAATCTGTGCCTGTTGAGCGTCAGATTCCTCCTTTGACTTCCGAACAGTTTCCAGCAGACTAGCAACTTGGGTTTCCAGAATTTCTATCCTTTCTTCATTAGGATCAGGATGTCTGGATGTAGACGCTTCAGCATGGTGAATTGGGGAGGATAAGATAGTATCAAAGTCAAACCCCTGAGTGAATTCTCCATAGTTGAAAGGTTGACTTGTAGGTTCGATGGTTGTAGGGATTGTAGATGTGATAATGGTTGTAGGGGTGATGGAAGGTGTGATGGTGACTGACTCTGTGAGAATTGGAGTAGTCACCGCCACCTGGACAGATGTGACAGGGAGGGTCACTATCACAGGAATTACCTCTATGCTAGTAGTGACCGCCACATCAGGTTGTACATGTGGCCTTCTCCTCTGTCACCGGTATAATTGCTGTGAAGGTGGGGTAGAGGCTGAATCAGTACTTGCAGCTGAAACCTGAACTTACTGTTGGGCACTGACCTCCACCTCACTGGGAATATCATGTTGCTGCCTATCCCCCCTGTTCTTGTTTATACTTTCACACCTTTGTCTCTGAATAGCAGCGTCAGAGTCAGAATCTTGCTCATATTCACTACTTGATGACTGACGCTTTCTCTTTGAGGACGACTCAGGAAGGGTCACCTTCATCGTTCTCCTCGGATTTGCCTGTGATGGTGCATCATCAGAATCAGAAGAATTAGACTCTTTCTCTTCAGAGTCGGATCCCGCAGCACCATCATGATCTGCTTCTTCGTCTGCACTTTTTGACGATTCATCCACGCTTTCAATTTCCTCCTCTTCTTGTTGTTCATCCGAATGTTCACTTAATTCTGGCTCCGAGTCGTGGCTAAACCATCTCTAGTCAGACGGTGCCACATACGCTTCGTTTATCAGGTAGCCAAAGAGTGTTGTGTGCTAAGGGGTAGGTTCTACACTGCCTGGCTTTAAGAATTGTGCAAACACCCTCTTGTCCACCCTCTTAACTTGCAATCTCTCCCCACTAGCAGGGAGGTTTGGCAACGCATCGTCAATCAGTAGTTGCACAAACCTTGGGTATAACAAGAACCTGAACCTCTCAGCCGTGTTTATCTGATCATTTATGGCTTTGAATATGTATCTTAAGAAGTTGTAGCCCTTGTTGAGAGATAAGTCAACCATGGCTGCAGCAAGATCATGACCTATTCGATCCTTTCCAGCCTTTCTTGAGGAGATGCACATGATCATGACGTGGGCAAAATATCTCCATTGATCAAGCACCCACATTTTCTTGTATGAATCATAATCTCTAACATCGACGTACCCCATTCGTTGCTTCCAACAACCATCCACAAAGTAGTCAGGATAGGCTGTTGGTTCGGTGGAGAGATCTCATAATTGCAAGACCCGTCTAATTGTGTCTTCAGAAAAGGCGATTTCATGACCCGCCACCGTAGCCCTTATAACATTGGGGGTTACCGCGCAATCATGCTCCGCGGTCTCCCAGAACTGCTCGATATATGGTCTTGAAACAATCGGGTCTGCTGAAATAGCATAGCTGATTCTTGAACGGTTCAAGAAATCAACTATCTCTCGGTACTGCAGTGCAGCACCCTTCCACTCAGGTTCTGTATGTGCCAGGAGATTGAACTCATTTGTAAACGCACGATCCATACCTGCAAAAACACACAGAAAACACAATAAGAACAACAAGTTTCATTGGAATTGAATACACATGATTTAGTATAGCAGTTACTCATTGAACTGAAATTTCAGACTTAGAAAATTTTGACAAGTGTTGGTCCTACGTACTTAGCAAGTACGCAGGAATTTGTTCTTGCGTACTTAACAAGTACGCAGGAATTTGTTCTTGCGTACTTGTTAAGTGCGCAAGAAACGCACTTGTACAATTTTCCAGAAATCTAAAAAATTCAACAGATGTTCAAAAATGATGTGGATTAGGTCACCACAAGGTCGAAATACATGATTCTAGCCTATGAGATCAATATCTACACCAATCAACTGCTACATTTGTCACAATTTTGACCTAATTGACGACCCAGACGAACCGTCGGTCAATCGAGAGTCAAAAGTCAAAATCAATGGCTATTAAGGACTGATTAAGGGTCGATTACAGATTCTAAACAAGTTTTAATTATCATGTTTTACCAAAACAACCAAACATTTGACTAAAATCATGAATTAAACCCTAAAATTTTTAAAGTCTAAATCGGCCATAACTTGTGATTTTGTGGATGGAATGTCATTAGATTCTCACCAAGAAATTGTAATACGATAATGATACTAGTAACGGGACGAAAAATCGGTTAAGAACACTCCAATTTTGGAGTAAAATTTGCAGAGGGAAATGAACAGGCGAAAGAAACTTGAATGTGATAAGAAGTCTAAAAACTTTCTAAGTCCTGTATATATACTCAACACAAAATGGTCTTGCGTACTTGCTAAGTGCGCAAGACTTAACTCCTGCATACTTACTAAGTACGCATGACTTAAGTCTTGCGTACTTGTTAAGTACGCAGGGTTTACCTCATGCGCACTTATCAAGTACGCAGAGACCCTTATGTGCTCAAACTTTCAACTCAAATTATGAAGATTTCAAGTCAAATAACGAACAAGATACACAACATTCAATCAAGAGGATTCAAAAGCAATTCAGGAAGATTAAACATAAATATTTTTGGCTTTTCTGATTTAAGACTGAACTATACACAAACTTAAAATCTTTTTGATCTTTTCTAGATAGAAATATACACATATTCACACAAACTATTTTTGATCAAAGACACGAGCTGAGGATCTTATAAGGCTAACTTATAGCAAAAACGATACACTATAAACATCAAAGAATATGGGATCATGTCATGTATTACTATTTATTCATACGTAATAAGCACATAAACAAGTAATTCAAGTTGACAATATTATAAGATTTGAAGCTATAAGCATCTTTGTATCACGTTCTTGTGTGTTAAGGTATTAATTATAAGATATACAACTTGTAACCCACTGATATGCTACAGTAATGTAACTTTCACTATCTCAAGGCATCTAAGATTTTCCCAATTATTTTCTAAATTTTCAGAATGAAGCTACATCAATTAGCACAGGAAAAATCAAGCAGAATCGTTAAGGATTATCAGGAATCATATGATTCAGAATCAAGTGATTCATTTGTCTTGGTTTCATTTGATTTCTTCATGAATATCGGTATGATGATTCAGGATAATGAATGTGGTGTTTGAGTATTAAGGTAAGGGAATCCAACTTTTATTTGGATTTGATTTCAATTAATCAGGAGTGATTCAAGGGTGAATACATGCTCAACGGTTAATGTAGAGACATGTCTTGATTCAATCTCTCATTGCATACTTGTGAGTATGGGCAGAGAGATGAACTGCATTAATTGTGCTAACGACATAACCCGAAACTGATCTCAGAAGAAAATTATTACCAAAATCTAACATCCTTTATCTGATAATGATCTTTTCTATTCTTTTACGCACACACACTAGCAAACATGGGTCCAAATCACAGTTGTAATTTAGATTTAGTTTCCACACTACTAGTGATTCAAAGACGCATACAGCCTACTGACAATTCAAATTACTTGTAAATAAACAAATTAAAAATCATAACAATTTAAACAATTAAGTAAGCATGACGCAATCATTTCCCATATGAGCAGTCTATGACGTTTAGATCATTTCTGATGTACTATCATTTCCTCTTTTCTCAAGTTAACTTTGAAATTTTCTCCATTTTCTATTTTGTTTTTGATTTTGTAAAATATTTTGAAAATTAAAAGAGCTATACTGAAGATTTAAAATGAAATAAAATTTAACTTCCTTGAATTGAATTGATTTGAGAAAAATAAATTTTCACTCAGGATTGAACATTCCTATCAAGTTGACAAGATGCTCAAAACGGGATCGATCAAATGCCTTAATGAAAAGATCAGCAAGATTGTCATCCGTGTGAACTTTTACAAGTTCAATTAAATTCTTTTCAGCACAATCACGGATGAAATGATGGCGAATTTCTATATGTTTAGTTTTGGAATGTTTCACCGGGTTATTTGTGATGGAGATTGTGGCGTTGTTGTCAATGAACAGAGGAGTTCCAGTGAAGTTCAAGCCGTAGTCTCTCAATTGCTGCTGAATCCACAATATCTGAGAACAACCGCTCACCACAGCAATGTATTCTGCTTCACATGTTGAGACAGAAACCGTTGACTGCTTCTTACACTGCCAGGAAACCAGTCTGTCTCCTAAGAATTGACATCCACCAGAAGTTTACTTTCTATCAAGGTTACAACCGCCATATTCTGAATCAGTGTAGGCTTTGAAGTCAAAAGACTGCTGTTTAGAGTACCAAATACCCAATCGGGGTTTCCCTTTCAAGTATCTGAAAATTCTCTTCACAGCTATCATGTGGGACTCCTTCGGTTGTGACTGAAACCTTGAGCACAAGCACACAGCAAACATTATATCGGGTCTTGAAGCTGTGAGATACATAAGTGATCTGATCATCCCACGGTACAATATGCAATCCACATCCTTTCCATCTTTGTTAGGATGCAGACCATGATTGACTGGGATAGGTGTGCCATAAGTACTGCTATCATTCATCTTGTAATTTGACAAGATGTCCTGCACATACTTTGTTTGATGTAGATAAATGTCATCCTCTCTTTGACTGACTTGCAGACCCAGGAAGAATGGCAATTCACCCATGTTACTCATTTCAAACTTAGACTTCATCACCTGTTCGAATTCCCTACACATCCCTTCATTTGTAGATCCAAAAATAATGTCGTCGACGTAGACTTGTACAAGAAGAATGTCACCTCCTGCTTTCCGTATGAAGAGGGTCGAGTCGGTCTGTCCACGGTCGAAACCATTAGACAATAGATGCTTAGATAATGTCTCATACTATGCCTGTGGCGCTTGATGAAGACCATAAAGTGCTTTGTCGAGCTTGTACACTTTATTGATATTATGCGGATCTTCAAAGTCGGGAGGTTGAGTGACATAGACCTCTTCATGTACTTTTCCATATAGGAAAGCACTCTTCACATCAAGTTGATAGACCTTGAAGCCAACATATGAGGCATAAGCCAGAAATAGTCGAATGGCTTCAAGTCTAGCAACTGGGGCATATACTTTTGTGTAATCCAAGCCCTCTTGTTGATAAAAACCCTGAACAACCAATCTTGCTTTGTTCTTCACCACAACATAACGATCATCCGTCTGGCATTTGATGACTCAGCATTATGAGCAGGAGGAGTTGATTTGCGAACAGGAGTTTGACCCGATATTGATTGGTTTTTGGGAGTATAGTATTTTTGCAAATTTTATTTATAACCAAGCCCATAGTGAGCTGAAAAAGCTTCTTTCTTAACTTGATTAAGATTTTTATACCCCCCATAAAGCATTACCTTTAATTTATCATTTGATTCAATGATATCGGGTTTAGTTAAAATACAATTGTCACTATTAGTGATAATGTTTTTCTTGACTTTCTGTTCAGATAACAACTCCTCAGATACTACTCCTTCAGGGCAGGTGTTAACCGACCCATCATCAGAAGCAGTAAAGAACTCCTTATTAGATGTGGAGTTGGCCTTACTTGAGGAATCATCCTTGTTAGAGGAATCATCCTTACCTGAGGACTCATCAAGGCAAGTTAGATCAATGTCTACTAAGTCGTTGACAAATTTCCCGCTAACTGGTGGAGGAATGGCATTAGTACCCAGCCCTTAGCCATTCATTTGTCTCACTACAGATTCGTAGCGTTCCACCACAAAATGAGAATTTTTCAACTTCTCATTAGTACATTTCAACTGCAAGATCTCATTTTGCAGCTTGTTGATCTCATTGTTCCTTTTTTCTGACCCCCTGTATGCAATATCCAAGTGAAGCTGTTGATCGCTCATTTTAAGTGAATAATCACGTTTTTCTTTCTTCAACGTTTCAATTGAATCTTTAAATCATTTTTGTTTTCTTTGTAGCTTAAAGCTGCAATACGAAGGGGTTCGACCTTGTCTTGAAGCTTAGAGTTTTCAATTTTTAAGCCTAGACATTTGGAACAAGAAATAACAGTAAAAGGATTAGAATCTACCTCATTTGATGAATGTGATGCCTCTCTGATAGCCATGAGGGCAACAACAGTTGTAGACTCTTCTGGATCAGCCACAGAAGCTTCCCTTTCCTCAGCTTCCATCATCTCCATAACCTCAGCCATGAGACCAACATGAGTTTGTGCAATAATGGCCTCCTCCAGATGAACGCCCCAATCAAAGCTATCGTCCTGTTGAGCCACCAATGCATTGGACGTTCCACCTTGGCTTTGATTGTGGTTGTTTGAGTTGTTGTAGCCTTGGTTGTTTCCTTGACTATGTCTGGTGAAACCCGAAGCTGGTGCTTTGTCCTTTTGACATTCACGAGCAAAGTGTCCAAAGTTCAGACACTTGTAGCACTTGGCCTTGGATTTGTCAATACCAACCTTGGCATTAGAATGGCCACCAATGAACTTTTGGCCAGTTCTGTTCAGGAAACGCTTGGCTCTCCTCAATATCATGGCCATATTCCACGGAATTTCCATGTCCTCCATATCATCCGGATCCACCTGATTAAAGTCTTCTTCGATAGTTTCAGGATCCGTTAGCTTACCTCCAATGAAGTTCTCATAGGCAAGCATGCAAGATAAGAATAAAGCCACATGATCTTCAGCTATCTTGGCTATTGCTGATTGGTTAGCTGAAGATGTGGGAGAAGGATTTCTTGAGGAGTTCTGATGATGAGATCCAGAACCAGATGCTGCTTAGCATGCATGACCACCACAAGCCTTTACGGTTTCTTCCTCATGAGAGTTTCCTGCGAACAGGGCAATTCCAGAGCCCGATGACTTGGTTATAGAAGACGTCCCATGATACATAGAAGGGTCTTGTATCTGAGGTCTTCCTGAGCTCTCTTTCCTTTTTAGGTTCATGTCATGAGCTTGAACCTTTCCAATTGCCTCATCAATTTTCATCTCATAGAACTTAGAATTTTCTCTCATCAGGGTTGTATACATCTCAAACTTGGGTGGCAAAGCATCCACAAAATTTTCAACTAATTCTTCATCGGGATACTTTAGCTCAAAAGCTTTCAACTCAGTCTGCAGATGATAGAATCTAGAGATGAGATCGTCTATAGATTGGTTCTCTAGAAATCTGAAGCACTCATACTGCTTCCTGAGTAGATCCCACTTACTTTTCTTGATGTCACTATTGCCCTCAAATCTTTTCTGTAACGCCTTCCAAAGATCCTTGGAGTTATCATATCCTCTGAAACTGTGGAATAACTCCCTAGTCAAGGCCATAGTGATAGAACCGTGAGCCTACTTCTCTCAATCATAAACTTTCTTTTCTTCTTCATCGAGTTTAGAGATGGGCTTGGGCATTACTTCATCAAGGTAAAGGTGTGTTTATATCCCTCCAGAATTGGTATCCATAACGAAGAATCGGTATAAGAAATGTAATTCTCAAAGCGTGCTTTCTAGTTAGAATAGTCATTTACATTTAGCAACTTTGGAGGTTTCTGAGGTGTTCCGATCTCATTGTCATAGTTCAGAAGGATACCGAGGTTCTGAAGATTAGACATGGTGAACACTTAGTCAAATTTCAGAAAGATCAAAGACACTTGCGCACTTGATATTGGCCTTGCGCACTTAGAGAAATGGTCTTGCGTAGTTAGGATTTGCTCTTGCGTACTTAGTAAGTACGCAGGAGTAAATGATAAGTACGCAGGAGATAACTTAAGTACGCACAAGATTGGTCTTGCGTACTTGATAAGTACGCAGCAAGACTGAACTTTTTGCCAGATATGGTAAGTACGCAGGTAACCTTTTCACCAACTCTCACCAAACTATTCCGGTCACTAGAATCTCACCGGAGATGGCAAAAATCAGACAGATGAACAAGCAAAATGAGCCAAAGGGTCAGAAACTTGTTTCTAACCAACCTTTGTTGCTAAAAACACTCAAATACACAACAAAAATCGGTTTTTGAGTGATTTTTGCTTCTAAAATAGTGCTTAAGAGCTACCCCTATTTTATCACAAAAATCAACAAAAATACCCACTTTTGCTTGTAAAAACTCTGTAGAAAACTCTCTAAACACACTCACAACACTTGAAATCAAGAGCAATGCTCTGATACCACTTGTAGGTCCCTCGGGTGTGGCAGATCGTCACATGCAAGTGCGTTCCTGAGTCGGACCGGGTGCGGAATGCCTGTGACTAGGTAGAGAGTCTTACAACACAAAGTAAACTGACAAGAGAATCACTTTAAACTTTCGTCTATTATAAACACTTGAAGGTTACAGAGAGAAATACTGAGTTTACAAAGTCTGAGTATATGACTGCGTACTTGTCTACTGTCAACCTATCCTATTTATACACGACCTGGTCTCTGCGTACTTAGCAAGTGCGCAGGGCAAATTGCTCATGCGTACTTAGCAAGTACGCAATATATTCTTGCGTACTTGCTAAGTACGCAGGAACAAATTCCTGCGCACATACAAGTGCGCAAAACACTTAGAGATTTCAGCAACTATCAACATGCATTAGTAAATACAACTCGATAACTAATACATACAGACACTTACAAACAAAGAAAAATACATACAATGAAAGTACAAAACTAAGACTCTATCCAGAGTGTTTGTCACACGAAAGTGCTTCAACACTTGCCATGTCTTCATTTTATTTACTTAGGTGCGAACTCAAAGAGGTTTAGATTTACAGGGTTTAAAATTTTTCAGGTTTTATAAAAGTTTGGTTTTTGTAATGTTTTAGTCAAATGGGTAGAAAATCACAAGTTGAATTTTACTGGTCTAAGGTTACAAGCAGTCCTGAATCTCCAATTCCCCACCCCACACTTAAAACTATGCATTGCCCTCAATTTACAATTGCATGTAATGGAATGCTATGCATGAATTTAAATGCATGGAGTTTTAAGGGAAGAAAAACTAGTACTCCCCCGGTTAACTCAGTGTATAACCTAAGGCCAAAAATCATTGCTACTGCCAGGTTGTGCCTATTAGCTGTTTGTCAACATGTTGCTTCAAAGACTTTATCGAATTTCTTAGAAATTTGATGTGGTTTCCCGAACCAGGCTCGTAGAGTTGGAGTGTAACTCCTCAAAGTAGAGAGATGATCTGGTGATGTTATTCTACATGAAACATAAAGAAAAACATAAAAACGAACAAGGAAAATAAAAGATAGTAGTTAAGCTACTAAGGTCCTAGTATCAAGAAGGCATACCTGGCGGCTGAAGTAATTAGAAACTTAAATTTGGAGAAACCAAACCTGAGGTCCATGCTTTCTACCGTGTGCACCAACTTCTCAATTTATTCATGATCATCGGGTTGCCTCCCGGAAGCGCTACGTTTATTTAAGGGTCTTTAGCCTGACCCGTACGTGCTGCGTGAATTTCTCATTTGGTGTTGAATCTATCAAATGGGTGGCTTGTGTAGGATCGAGAAATTACAAGATGGTTCTGTTCTTAGTTGAAATTGGCGGAAACAATAACAACTACACAAGTGTAATCGAGCAAGCAGAAAGAATACTTTTAAGAACACGATCGTATTAAGCTTTTGCAGATAAACGATTAAAATTGAAACTCAATCTAAAAGCACAAAAAGCACACTTACAATGAAGTGTTTACACATTATTTATACTCACTTAGAATCAAAACAGCCCCTTGATTCTAAGGATCAGATCTAACACAGATCGTTGATCTGTTGTATGTAGCTAACTATTACAAGTTTAGTCTAAAACTAGTTAACTTTATTGAAGCGTCTTCTTTATGCATCATTACTTGCATGCTTGGAGAAGAGCATTGTTGTCCGTCATTGGTTGTGTCATTGCAGTTCCTTCTGCTTTGAGTGTGTCAGTTGCTTTTGCAGAAAGTTGTCAGTGACGCTTGGTATGGATAGTCAGCTGCAACGATTTGTCTTCAAGGCACAAGGCTGTCAGCAGCAAAGATGTAACCATCCAAAGTTGCTGATGATTTGCCTGTCAGCAGCATCAAGTGTTGATGCTGCTGAGAAGCCTATCCGCAGCAACTTTGGTCTTCAGCAGATAAGGCTATCCGCAGCAGATTTGTTCTTCAGCAGGAGAACAAGTATCCGCAGCAGATAAGCTTGTCCGCAGCAGTTTGTTGGTCAGCAGCAAACTCTGAGATCAGCAGCATTTGTACTTAGAGAATTTTGTAGCCATCAGTCTTTGGTTCTACAAAGTCCCCCTAGACTGATGCTACCAAAATTCTCTTACTGCCTTTGTTGCTGAAGCTTTTGCATATTTCTGACTATCCTTTCAACCTTATATCCTTTCTGGTCCATGCTGGGATTGTTAAGAGGAAGCTCAGATAGAGTCTTGATGTCTTTGCTTGCCATTTTGAAGATAGCTTTGCTTGAACACCTCATCTTCTGTCCTTTAACATATGTCAGAGTGAATTCATTCTTCTCAGCATTGTAGGACCAGCTGATGAATGGAGTGTGGGATTGAAGAGGTTTGGCATCAATGATTTCATCTTTGCTGGGGTTGAAGTAATGTCTGATTACCAGCAAAATATGTCTCCCACCTTCATTCTCAGGCTTAGAGGATTCACCCAGCTCCATCATTCTTCTTAGATCAGAATCTGGAAGCTGTAGTACCTCATCAACAGAAGTATAGATTTATCTTTTAGCTTCTGTCCTCCCCCTGAACACTTCAAACCATTGGTCTTCAGGGTTGTATGACCATCTGATTATTTCTCTTGAGTCTTCAGGTTTGGAAGTGGGTTTGTTTTTCTTTTTGGGAGGTTGTTGATGAGTAGGAGCTGGGTGTGTGGATTTGGACTTTGAGGGAGGAGAGGAGGGAGGTCTAGGAAGGAGAGTGGAAGGTTGTTGGATTGAGGAAGTGTTGGGTTTCTTTGATTTCCTTTCTTCTTCTTGAATGTTTACCCTTTTCTTGGAGCCTTTCTTCTCCAATCTTTCTTCCTCATCCTTCTTGACTTTGAAATAGAGGGCTTGCAGGTTCATGAAATTCATGGGACCTAGCCTCTTTCCACTCTCTCCTCTAGCCTTAAGGTAGTCAATTATAACCTTCCTTTCTTCATGGGTCCGTTTATTAAAGGCAATGGTCTTTTTGGACTTTTGTTTGGCTTTTTCTTCTTCTTCAGCCTTTTTCTTCTTTGCCAATTGACCTTGCTGACCCATGAAGGCTCTGTAGATTTCTTTATTTGATAGTTTCTCAAGGTAGTCTGCATCCTCACCTTGAGAATGTAGAGCCTTTACCCACTCCTCTCTTATTTCTTTGGCTAGTTCAGAATCAGTTATTCTGAACTTAGCCTCTTCCTTCTTCTTCTTCTCTAGTTCTTCTTCTTCCTTGTAAAATTGTTCCTGCAGTTGAAGAGCAAGAGCTTCATCTTCTTCAATCTGATAAACTGCAGGAATCTTTACTTTGAGCTCATCCAACTGTTTTACATACATCTGGATTTGTTGTTCTCTGAGGAGAATGGCTGTGAGTCTATCTTGAGCTTTCTTTGTTTCAGCCATCTCCTCTTCTTCTCTTCTTCTTCTTCTTTCTTCTTTCTCTTTCTTTTATCTTTGCAACCTCTCTTCGTCTTCTTCGATATAATTCCCTTTCCCTTATCTTTGTTGGATGCCTCTGCTTCGGCTTCACTGATCACAGCAGCAGATGATTGTGCTGCTATGGGAATCTCAGCCTCAGCTTCATTGGCAATTTAAGAGGTTGATAAGGGAAGGTCATTAGCTTCATCTGTTTTGCACTCAGGACTTGTAAATTCTATCAGCATTTCTTTGACAGTGGATCTTGATTCATATGCAGCAGCAAAGATGTCTACTCGAAGGGAAGCTGAGTCAGAATCAGTGTTAGAATTTGACACATATACCGCTTCAGCATTCCTTCCTTCTTGTTCAAGATGGGCTCTGACAGTAGCCATCATTGCTTGGCTTTCGAGGGAGTTGACATTGCAGATATTTGCTCTGAGTTGAAAGATCTTGTAAAGAAAGTCTGTAGGCAATAGCTGGATGTTCCTGGTGTTGATGGTGAGAGAGGAGCCGTTGCTTAGCAGAAAGGTGTGGTCAAGAGACTTAGTGCTTACCCAACCCAGTACATCTAAGTCCTTGACAATTGAGTTGTATAGAAATCTTCTTAAGCACAGAACTTCTTCTTCTTCAGTGAGAAGACTGCTCCTTATTATTTCAAGTCTTCTAGGAGGCAGTCTTCTTTCTGCTGCTGTTGAAGATTCAGGATAGGCTACCCTTTTTGCTGCTTGTATTTGTCTTTGAAAGTTGGGTAGATTATCCTCCATCAAGTCATAGAACCTGCCAATGGCAAGTTCTGCTGAGAGGTCCGTTGAGTTGTTGATGCATTGTAGATGGTATAGGTGAAGGACTTGGATGATGTTGAGAAAGTCCCAGTTTAGCTCTTCTACTCCGCCAAACTCCCAACCAATACAGAACCTCTCTCAATCATACCCCCAAGCTAGTATTGTATCAAACTCTAGATGTGTTGAAGTCAGTGGAAATTGGGGGTAGTGGAGTGACTTATGATGGCTGCTGCTTCAGGGATGATGCTGAAAGGTGTATATGTTTGTTTTGTGTCTTCGGCATCATTCAACATTTCATCAACAGCCCTGACGACTAACTTCCAGTCTTCAGATGTCTCTTCTTCTTCGTTGTCTGAAGCTGGCAGGTCATGAACCTGTACAAAAGCAGGCTTGAAAAGTGTGCTTTGAAATACAGCCTGCTCTTGAATCCAGTCGTCAAGACTGTCCGAGTCCTCCTCCATTGGGACCATCTCCCCCTTTTTGGTTGCATTAGTGGACAAATAAGCATCATTTTGGGTGCCCACTGATACAAGAGAGGGAGAAGGTACAGTTGGGCATTGATGGGCTTCATGCATAGAGACTTGGTGTCTTAGTTTGGACACTTCAGCCTCTAGCATAGCCACCCTGACAGTCAATTCCAAGTTATGAAGTTTTAGTTTGTCCTCATCCACAGTTGTGGAATCCTTGGATCCAGATGGGGCCCTAGGCCTAGCCTCTTCATCCCCATCACCCATGGTTTCTTGGCACCTGGGATTCCTTTTAGTGAGGGGAGTTTCCAAGGAAGCATCCTCACTGTGTGTTGCCGTGGTTGAGGTCTTAGCAATGTTTTCACTGTCCTCCTGGTCATTTGATGGACCAGCAGTAGTGACAGCCTCTTCCACATCCACTCTTTCATAACTCCTAGAGTGGACCTTCATGGTAGAAGAACTTGGGTTGGGTGTGTTGGAAGCAAGATCAATCAGTACCTCCAAGATAGTGGTAGTTAGAGAAGGTACATCACTTTGATCAGGTTCCTCAACACTTAAATTCAGAAGAGACAGGAAAGGCTCAGGGGGCTGTTCTATGGATCCGGGAAGTGATCCTGATCCTAATAGAGAGACATCCAAAGGAGTCTCTCTAATAATGTGGCTGTCCCTTATGATATTCTCATCAGAATGTTGTGAATCTGAGTGAGGGCTGTTAGGTTGTGTTTGGGCCTTGGAGGCAGGAGAAGAAGGAGTTCTCTTGCCCCTTTTTCTAATATATGTCGTTGCAACCGGGGCCCTGTGTTCCAGTTGAACGATAACATCCAAAACAGGTGTAAGTAATTTTTGTGCATGTGCATCCTTAGTAGTATGCACAGGGGTTCGAATGGTAGAAGCAGACTGTTGTTCAGGATGTGAGGTGGAGGGTGTGGGATCAGTATCAGCTGGGATTGCTGAACTGTCACCCGGGGTACTTTGTATGTTCAGCATTGTAGATAACAATGGAACATTGACCCCTGAGAACTTTTTGGAAACAATTCTCATGCTTTGAAAAATGTTATTTTTATGTCCCAACATAATGTAGATTCTTGCAGATTTTGAAAGTTCTTTTAGTTCTTGATTGAAAACTTCCTGCAAGAATCTTGGGTACATAAAAAATTGTTGCTTTGCACTCTCTTGAAGGTTATATCTCAAACCCTCAAAGATGAGGTGTGCAAAGTTGAAGCCTTAGTTAGTGACCATACCATGGAAGGCGGAGGCAAGTGCGGAGCTCACCTGATGCCATCCACTCCTCTTCTGAGATATGCAATGGAGAAGAGTGTGACAAAGATACTTCCATGGAGGGCCCATCAGCGCCTTCTCGATCGTATACTCGGTCTGATTTCCAGTGTATCCAATGGATACAAAGGTCCTCATGTATTCGTCCTTCGAGTATGAGATGGCTGCTCCCTCATCTTGAAGCTTAAGATGTTTTCTGAGTGTGGCTTCCAAGATGGTGATATCCTTGCCGTCTACTTTGGCTTTAATTTGGGGAATTCCCTGTTTGGTTGAGTAGACGGCGGTACTCCAAAAATCCTCCATATGAGGGATATATATGGTAGGGTTGGTGGTGAGGGAAAAGTAGATCTTTGATCGACATAAGAAATCGATCATATCATTAAATCCTTCGGATTTCTTTCCTTTGGTAAGATATGCTGTAAGGTTGTGGTATGGGGAGAACTTATCATCAGGGTTTTAGATGTCTTCCATTGTTGTTTGATTTGGAGGGAAGGTTAGAATATGGGAGGCTTTGAATGTTTTAAAGATGAAGGGCTTGAATATGGTGGGGACTTGAGAGAAAGTGATGTGGGTTTAGGGTGAAATTGAAGATGAAGAGGTGGTAAGGAAATTTGATTCCTTCTTATAACGGCAGAAGAGGGAAAAGGCAAAATGACTTATACAGTACAACCCAATTCACCTTTTATTGTTACAGCTGTAATACACTGAGGCTGTCATGGTAAAGACTGACGTTAATTTTTTTACAGCGGGTAAAAGTTAATTTGGACTTAAATTTACCCATCAGCAGCAAACCTGATTGTTGTGGATGAGTGAGCCTGTCCGCTGCAACCTTGGTTGATGCAGAAGGTTAAGTCTGTCAGCAGTAAACTTATCTGCTGCTAATGGATTTAATAATCCGCAGCAAGGATGTTGCTGCTGACAGTCTTAAAGAAATCCGTAGGAAACCTGTTCCTGCTGATAACTTAAAGCAGTCAGCTGCACATCTTTTGCTGCTGAGGATTAAACCTATCAGCAGCCAAAAAGGATGCTGCTTACTTATAACTTTTATTTACAACAAAGGACAGACACATTTACAACAAAGGATAGACGCATTCAACTGAACCAATGATGATGCTTGGTGGTTTCTTTGCCTTCCATTGTTGAGTTGGTGGTTTTCCAGCTCTTTTTGTCATTTCAGCAGCATAAGCTGCATCTGAGGACGTTGACTGATCAGAAGCAGATTTTGTTGCTGCTGATGGTTTTACTTGAGCAGCTCCAGACTTTGCTGCTGAAGGCTTTCCTTTTGGTTTTTTGGGCTTTACTCGATCAGCAACAGTTTTGTTGGCTGCTGATGGTTTAAGAACAGACTTATGCCTATCCTTCTTCACCTTACTAATAGGCTTTTGTATAATTGGGGTTGGAAGAAGAATCTGATTGAAAGGATTAAACTTACAATCTGCAGCAAAGTGATCTGATTCACCACAGATGATGCAAGATTGTAGAGGTTTTGACAACTGCTCCCATGGTGGAGAAAGAGAGTTTCTGAATTGAGTTGTCTTAGCTTCAAACCTTCTTACTTGTTTTTTCTTCTTTGTCTTCTCAAAAGCATGTTGCTTGAGGTTTCTTTGGTGCTGAAGGTAATAGAAGCAGGTGCTGGCAGTATGATTGTATTTCCCACACACAAATCATGATTTCGCCAGTTTGTCCCTTTGAAAGTACATATAGTCCTTTCTTTTGAACAAGTCTTTGAAGTTCCAGGGGTGAGCTTTGTTATGCTCAAAGGTGGCTTCTTCCAATGTTATTTGAACATATGGAACCCTCTCTCCAGGCGCATGACATATGTCAAACACCTTCCTTGGTTAGATTGAAGTTGAGGACTGGCCCTTTTCAATATTTAGCTTCCTACCTTCTAGAGGATAACTAATTTTGATTTGTTTGAATGGTGTAGGAACTGGTACTGAAATGGCTGGTACTGGTGCTGAGTGGATAATGGGGACTTCATCTTTAGTCAGAATAACTTGAGAGGCAGGAGGAGATGAAGCTTCACTTGTTTCAGTGGAGTCTGAGCAAGTTGATTCAGACTCTGATGAGGTAGTGCATTCTTGCACCAAAGGTTCATCCTTAGAAGGATCAAGATTTATGTTGGCCATATCAAGATTTACAAGATTGAAGCTTGGTTTATGGATGGCAACGTAGTCAGCAGGGGGTGCAACGGTTTGATATTGTTCAGCATGATACCCAGAGCAGTTTTTACCTTTTCATGAATTTGAGCATCCAAAAGTCTTTGCAGCTTTTTGGATGCAAATTCATATTTGTCAACATGAACTTTCTGTTCTGCCAATTCTGCTCTGGTAGCTTTTAATCTGACCGGTAGATCATTAATCTGAGTTTCAAGATTGGTTTGTTCATGTCTTAATGATGAAATCTCTTTCTTTTGGCAGTTAATTTTTTCTTTGTAACTGTCTTCGACCTTTCTGAATTCAGATTTCATTTGATGAAACTCTTCATTTTGATCTATGAGATTTTGATTATGCTTTCTGTAGCCTAAAACCTTATCAATACAGGCTTGGGAACATAGATGTTCATATACCTGAGGCGGTATTTTAGTTGTATCTGCCATAAGAGCTTGGTTGTTGGTAGGCAGATCTTCATACTGAAAGCTCCAGTCAAAGTCAGAAGTTCCAACAGCTGCACAAGCTGCAGTTTGAGCTGGAGGAGTAGCTTGTTGCTGTTGTTGTCTAGGTTGGGCTTAGTGAGCTTGTCTTGTTCGATCATCAGCTGGGTTTGCCCTAGGTGCCTTGCATTCTCTAGCAAAATGACCCAGTTGGTTACAGTTGTAACATCTCAATTTGCTTTTATCCAAGCCAACTCTGGTGTTGGAGTTGTTGCTTGGAATGGGTCTTCCGGTTCTAGAGTAGAACCTTTTTGCTCTTATAGAGAGCATGGCATACGAGTGTTGTATATCCATTTCTTCTAGATCATCTGGATGGAAACATTCTAGATCCTCCTTGATAAAGTACATGTTGCTTGAGTTTTCAGAAACAAAAGCAGCAGAGGTTGAGGCTTGAGGAGGAGCTTCAAGAAGAAATGGTGATCTGTTTGTTTTAGAGGTAGGAGTTTGAGGATGTGTGACTATGGGAGGATAGTAGTTGCTAGTACTAGGACCTGAGTGCTCAGAGTGAAGAGCAGAAGAGGTGGTGGTGGATGTTGAAGCTGTTTGATAGCTTGAGCTCCTTTCCTTGGCCTGAATCATTTCTAATTCATAGGTTTTGAGCATACCAAATAGCTCAGTCATCTGAAGAGTCTTCAGATTCTCAGTTCTTCTGATGGACACTGTGTAGAGTGTCCAGCAACTAGGTAGAGATCTGATGAATTGCTTAAGAATATCTTCATTCTCCAACTTCACTTTTGAGCACTGCAGCTCACCTACAAGATAAGTATATCTGTTATATAAAACAGTTAGAGACTCACCTTCCTTCCAGACGAAGTTTTCATACTGCTGCTTAAGGATGTCTCTTCTGTTTTCTTTGACTTCCTCAGAGCCAGCAAACATCTTCTCAAGAGCCTCCCAGAGCTCTTTAGAAGTTTTGTAACTTCTGAAGTTATGAAAAACTTCATTTGGAAGGCACATTTGGATAGCTCCTAGTGCCTTGAAGTCCACCTCCATCTTCTTTATGTCCTCTTCTGAGTACGTGGAGGGCTCCTTTGGAACTGATGGTCCTCCAGGGTCAGCAGAGGCCACCATGGGAGTGTAGGGTCCATCCCTGATGGATTTCCACATTCCGTACTCCTGATAGCAGAAAAAACTTTCCATGCCATTTTTCCACATGTCGTAGTCTTCCCCAGATACCAATCTTGGTGGTCGGTTGATGCTGCCGATGTCTTCAAATCCGTTTCTCTGTGCCATCTTTGTTCTTGGTGACTTGATGAAAGAGAGAGAGTTTAGAATAGAACCAAAAGTGATTAAACAAGTGTGAGTTTGTTTAATCCGAGCCAAAGCTCTGATACCACTTGTAGGATCGAGAAATTACAAGATGGTTCTGTTCTTAGTTGAAATTGGCGGAAACAATAACAACTACACAAGTGTAATCGAGCAAGCAGAAAGAATACTTTTAAGAACACGATCGTATTAAGCTTTTGCAGATAAACGATTAAAATTGAAACTCAATCTAAAAGCACAAAAAGCACACTTACAATGAAGTGTTTACACATTATTTATACTCACTTAGAATCAAGACAGCCCCTTGATTCTAAGGATCAGATCTAACACAGACCGTTGATCTGTTGTATGTAGCTAACTATTACACGTTTAGTCTAAAACTAGTTAACTTTATTGAAGCGTCTTCTTTATGCATCATTACTTGCATGCTTGGAGAAGAGCATTGTTGTCCGTCATTGGTTGTGTCATTGCGGTTCCTTCTGCTTTGAGTGTGTCAGTTGCTGTTGCAGAAAGTTGTCAGTGACGCTTGGTATGGATTGTCAGCTGCAACGATTTGTCTTCAAGGCACAAGGCTGTCAGCAGCAAAGATGATGATCAACAGCAAGATGTAACCATCCAAAGCTGCTGATGATTTGCCTGTCAGCAGCATCAAGTGTTGATGCTGCTTAGAAGCCTATCCGCAGCAACTTTGGTCTTCAGCAGATAAGGCTATCCGCAGCAGATTTGTTCTTTAGCAGGAGAACAAGTATCCGCAGCAGATAAGCTTGTCCGCAGCAGTTTGTTGGTCAGCAGCAAACTCTGAGATCAACAGCATTTGTACTTAGAGAATTTTGTAGCCATCAGTCTTTGGTTCTACAGCTTGTAATATGGAGAGGTTCATCTAACCCATTTGATAACCATGTGTACGATGATACTAAGTTGATATATGAATTAGTGAAGTCCATCCTGCCAAATTTAGAATGCTCTATAGAAGAGCACCTAAAGAAAATGGTGTACTTGAATCATGCCACCACCATTTGAAATTTCTTGGAACAAACTTCAAGAAACTCATGTAGTGAAGGAGACGGTCACCCCGGTATGATACTTTTGTCTCGTAAACAGCGTTGGATGAACGTTGCTTCTTCCATGAGAAGTGGTCCTCAGAGTGATATGCCTTATCCTGCGACATATGTGATTGATGGAATGATTCACTGATATGCTTGGTCACAGGCCAGCGATCACTGTTGCAAGGAAGAGGTGCCACCATTGTCATTTGTTTGTTGGTGATTACATCCTCCTATGCTTCCATATTTAGGACTCCCATCAGTTCTTCTTTAAATCTTCGCTCTTCTGGATCGTTTGATTGTTTAGCTTCCAGCTTCTCAGGGAAGTCAAGAAGTGATTGTAAAGTCGTTGTAAGCTTTTCCTCTGAATCACCCGTTATCACTTCCGATTGATCCATGTTTTTGAAGATGGAAGGTTCCTGCTCCTTAGAGTCACTTGACCTTACTTCAAATGTTGGAACTATGACTTTCGATTCTTGGACTTTGAAGGAATCATCTTGTTATTCAGTCGGAAAGCTCTTTAGGATTTGAAGCTTAATTTCTTCCAAATGAAGAAACACTTGTTGTTCACATGGAGAGCTATTTATGAGTTGATCCTTAATTTCCTCCAAATGACGAAACAGATTTCTTGGGGTCCATGATTCGAAATCTTGAGCTGAGTGTTGAATTTCTTGGGGCGGTGTGGTTTCCTCATATGGTTGCCAGTAGGGTTGGTGAAAATCTGTGGAATACCCTTGGTAGTTATAAAAATCTTGGGTGTAGTGCGGTTCCCCACAGATCTCACACCAAACCTCTGAATAGTGGTACTCATAGTCGTTTTGGTATCCTCCATAACAACTCTCGTAATTCTCATCCATGAAAGCTATTGTAAAGAACAATCAAAACAAACCATAAAAATTTTAAGGTTAAAAAGGCTAATCCGTTGAATCGAATTTTTCTTGAAATCGCCGTGTCCCCGGCAACGGCACCAAAAACTTGATGTGTTTGTGAGATAAGTAAAAAATATAAGTAAATAAATTTTCGGGATGATTTCACAAGATCAGGTTTTAAATTTATAAAATGATAATTACATTAACTTAAAACACACACAATAGGCAAGTGTACCTATCGCAACGTAATATAGTTTAGGTAAGAACCAAGTATCGAACCAATGGACATGGTCGAGTTCCAATACTCAACTTTTGTTATCGTTTAGCCGGATTAATTAGGGAGTGGGTTTTGTGTGCTTGTGAAGCAGAAAAGTAATTGACAGTAAAGTAAATAGCATAAAAGTAAAAAGGTGTGTGAAGTGTGTAACATAAATGTAAATAGCAGAATAGTAAATAGTAGAAAAGTAAATAAGGCAAAAATGATCAGATTACGAAATGTATTTCTTTGGGATTTGAATAAGCTTGGTACGTGATAATGTTAGGTTAACTAATTCAGTGGTATGACTACTACAAACTTGTGACCCGGGTCACTGCTAGAGCCTCGTCCTCACTACATTTGATTTGCAAATTGTATTCTTTAAAAAGTAGTAGTGCCTCCCATTAGGGACAACAATTACCCTCAACCCATCGAATGGTCATCTCCGGGATGGTTTAAGGCATCGGACTCAAAATGATTTATATTAAAGTTAAATAGGTGATTATATTTTGCTCACCGAGAGGCGGTGTAACAATGGGACCAAGTATAAAGACGTACCGTTCCCAACATCAGTTCACCAATTCTAGGTCGCATAATAATCTCGTATAAAGATGTACGATCTTAGAAGTATAGACCAAGCATTGGCTTATCAATCTCTGTTCGTATAAAGACGTACGATCTTAGAAGTATAGACCAAGCCTTGACTTATCAATCTCTGCTCGTATAAAGACACACGAGTTTCAAAGGAAGTATGATTAAAAAGGGTTTTACGATCTTACTCATTAAAATCAAGACACTCACAAATATAAAGACGGATTTAGACATTAATAAAAGCCCATCAAAAGATGGTTTTTGAGAACGAATTAGTTAAAGACATAAACATACCACTTCATTAATAGGTTAAACATTAACATGCACCGAACATCATCTTCACCCTAGCAATACAAAGAAGTTTTAGCCACGAATGGCCATAACGACTAGCGTAATGATGAGTTTCGTAGGCTCCCCTATTATGGAACAAGCAGGAAGAGCCCCTCTACTCTCTACTCTAACTACGAGAATGCTCTCTTCTTGAGTATTCTTTAGGTCTGGATTGGTGTGTTTAATGAAGAACTCAAGCCTCCTATTTATAGGCCTCAAAATGTGCAATTCACGGCCGTGCAATGGGTTACACAGTCGTGCAAAGGCCTAGGGAATCAAACAGGGTACATAGGACACGGTACTAGGCCGTGGAGGAGAAGAAACGGCAATGCACGACCGTGCATTAGGAGGCATGCCCGTGTATCCCCTTATTTTCTTCCAGCTTTGTCTTTTAGCTTCTTGTTGACTATTGTTGACCAATTTTGACTTCTTGGGGGTCAAAGTCGGGAATTAATCTTCTAGATGCTTGAATTCTCAGTGTTTTTGATAGATTTTAGCTTGATTTATATTTTCAACACCGAATAACCTGCAATTACAAAATATAAGTATTTTACGTATAAATTGCAAAGTTATTTTTCAATTAGTATCATAATGTGGGGATTATTATGTATATAAAATATGTTAAACGACGGCACATTAGTTAACGACAACGGTACAATTATTGCCGATATGTACAAGTGATACGATAAATATTATAATTATTTATTTTAATATTATTAGTAAAATAAAAATCTTATGCGCAACGCGAAACGTTTAATCGAGCAAATGCGATAGGCACGCGGTACAGACGCGTAACGGCCTGAACAATAGTCGGAACCGAAATTTCATAAATTAAGTATTCAAACCATATAAATATTTTTAAGTTACATAATTCTAATATATACATATATATATACGTATATTAAGATATTGATTCAGGATTTTAAACGTGTCAGAGACCCGAGAGGATATGCGATAGACCCAAGTCAGTATTATTTCTCTTTAGAAGCCTCTCTAAAAACTCTAACAATAAATTCATTTCATTCTCATCTTCCCCCATTTTTCCCTCAAACCCTAATACAACCCACTAAAACCTCTCTAAAGAACTTTAGAGAGAGAGAGAATCGGTTAGAGAGAGGAGAGGTGGTAGCCACCATCATTAGCCACCCCCCAAGGGAAGCAATGGCGGAGCCATGGCGGCTCAATGGCAGGAGACTCAGACGAAGGAGGAGAGTGGCTGAGAAGAACGATGGCGGGAGACGAAGACGGGTTCGAGTTGGGGTTTCGAAACCCGATTTCCGGTGAGTTCCAACGGAGGAGCTAGGTTTCCAACAAGAAAGCAAGAGGCGGAAGACGCAGGTCCGGCGAGGGTCTAATCGAGTAAAATCCGTGCTTGCATGTTTTCTAACTGCTTAGATCTATGGTGTTTGAAGTACGTGCATGTCGATTCGTTTATTTTTCCGGCAATTCGAGCCATTTCCGACTCATAATAAGCTTCTATGGTGGAATATAGAGGAGGTAGCCAACACACCAAGCAACGCCGGCGATCTAGGATTCCGACCAGCCCCGTTTTTCTGGCAGAAATCGAGGTTCCGGTGACTAAGGTAGGGGTAAACACGGAAGACCTACGTGGGGTGTTCCGAATATGAGCCGATCCGACGATTCAAAGAGTGTTCCGGCGAAACCCGACTTCCCGGAGAGCTCGGACGAACAAGTTCGTGTTATTGGTCATTCTAACATCCCGATCTACATTTTCCAAAGTTTGTTTCGACAATTTAGGATAACTTTTATAGATTTATTGTTTCCCGACTACATCTAGTGACTTTTGGGTTGCCGGGCTCCATTCCCGAGTATAAAACGTGTGTTTTTGGAAAGGATACGACATCCCGAGCCGTGGTCAAACCTAATCAAACTCAGTCAACCAAAGTCAACTATGGTCAACATGAGTCAATGGATTTGTATACGCAAACCGAGTGCTCGGAAATGTATTAAACGCATGCTAAAATGATTATATTATTTAGGCGAAAGTTAAACGCGTGCCTGGTTAAATTTAGTTCTTATGAACTGTAAAAATAAATTTTAACATAATAACTAGTATTAACGGACCGTAACACGTATGTTTAAATCTAGAGAGTTCGTTTCGACTAAAATATATAATTACTAATAAACGAGAAAATATATTCGTAAGTGAGTATTCGTTAACTAGAGTTATGAAACACGATTAACGAACGATTAATGCTATTATTGAACATTGCTACTTGAAAGTGAAAACAATTATATTATGTTTGTAGTATAAAATAGTTTATACAAAATACACACGATTGGGATAACGTTGATTTCAAGGATATATATAGATCTATTTGATGGATCGTTGACTAGTAACAAAATAACTGGAAGGACTAAACTAGAATTTGACAAATGGAAAACTTGATACAATTACATTTTCATAAATGTAAATGTACCATATATATACATATACTTATACATATACCTATGTGCACATGTATAGATATAAATATTCACATTTAATATAGAATTAAATGATTATTTTAAAACATGATATTTATTCTCGAACATATACATGTATATTCATGTACTCAAATATAAAGTAAATGCATGTGTCATTAAGATTATTGATTTAAGACACAGACAATTTGAAATCTAAACGATTATGGATTATTGATTATAAGACACGGACAATTGGAAATCTAAACGATTATGTTTCGAATAAATATGAAGACTTAAATCTTTTAAACATGAACAAATATTATGTTACAAATACATATAATCGTATTCATATATAAATGTATAGTTAAGTATATCTTATATGAACCCGAACGTTTACTTGCGAGATACATGAACTGTACAAATATATTTTAGAGTTAATTATATATATATATATATATATATATAACCAATTAAGGTTGGGTAGAGTTTTTTAAACACTTGCAAAAGTAAGACATAAAACATAAAAACTTACAGTATATTTGCAGTGGATGGTAGATAATATTGGCAGCGGAGGAGTTGTAGAAGAGTTGCAGCAGAAACACTTTTTTTTTCTTTTTTATTTATCTATGGGGTATAGTATGAAGAACTGAAGAAATTTAAGGAAGTAAGGGTTTTTCTAAAGAAATCAGAAAGAGAGTTTTAAGTTTCTATAAGAAAGAAATTCTTATTGATTCTTAATATTTCTCGGTGTATCTACAACTGAATTCTTCGTGCCTATAAATAGGCAGGAGCCTAAGCTAACAAACAAAACAAAAAGGAGCGCACCAAGCGCACTAACTATCAATCGTACAAAGATAAAATAAAATATTGACAGCGCATATGGCGCACTAAGATTACATTATCTGCGAAAAAGAAAAAGTAAAAACGACAAAAACTTTTAATGTTGTCGGCATAGTGGGCTGTCGGCAGAATTATTTGATCTTTATTTGATTGTGTGTTTTGATGTCATTGCATACGTATGTGTATCCTTTGATGTCATTGCTTACCTCTTCTTTTGTCTCTTTCAGAAATCTCTGTGTGTATATGGAATGGTGTCTGTTTCACTGAAGTCGTCTGGATTCAAGTAATAATCTTCTTGGTCCAGAATATGATTCAACTGGAGAGATTCTCCTTCTCCAATGAATGGCAAAAGCATGTTCCAGTTTTTAAGACTCCATATTTGTAAATAATGACCTTCGGAGAGTAAATGGTAGCAATCCCAATGGAAGTTAGAAGGTAGGTCTGGAGTTTTTTGGTGTAGGGAGATGAAGTGTTTTATGTCTTTTTGTTTGTCTTTTATGATGAGGCTGGCAAGATTGTCAACCCAGTAAAGCTTTGAGAACTGTATCTCGGTTTGAACTGCTAGGTTTTTTAAATAGTCTCTAACATAAATTTTGTGGCTGATGAAAATTCTCTTTCTAGCAGGTCTGTATGTGTGATCGTTAGCAAAGGGAAAGGAAGAGAAGATCTTGCAACTGATATAGGGAGGAGAGGCGTGTGTAGAAATGTTTCCTGTAGTTATCACAAACTTTTCTCCGAAGAGGTTTATGATTCCTTCGGTTTTAGGATTTAATTCTAGTTCTATGTAATCAATCATACCGTTATGATAAAATTGAAGAATTAGATCATTAGGCATATCTGTTTCTTTTAGATTTATTTGGAGGAGGAGTAAGCAGGTTCCTTTTCCATCTTCATCTGTTCTTTCAATGACTGTTACCCCTTTATACTTTTCTTCATTTAGGGCAATAGACATAAGTCGGAGCTGTAAATCATACAACACCATTGGAAATTCTGTGTTTATTTTCTTAGAAATAATCTGTTCAAATTCTGGGAATTGATCAAACACTGTTTGAAGGCAAGTCTTCCAAGGTGTGTCTAGCATTCTTGCTCTAAAGGAGTCATAGCTTCTGTAGCTATTTTCTTTTTTGTCTATTCTTTCTAAAAGCAACATGTTTTTAGCTTCAAGTATTTCTACTTTCTGCTTTAGCTTACTGTATTCAATATGATTCTGAATTGACTGTGTATTCTTTCCCTGCTGTATAAGCTGTCTTTGCAGATTTGCTATAGTTTCTTCTTGAGTCTTTATTATCTGTTCATGACTCGTTTTTATAACCTGAGAAAAGGTTTGCACTTCTTCTGGTTCTATGAAAAAATTGTCTAGGCCAAAATGATTTCTGGCTGTGTCAAGTGCTTCAGAAAAGCTATGGTATCCTTTATAAATAGGGCCATGGCACTGTATATACTTTACTACCGTGTCCCATTTATTAAAAATTCCAATTTTTGTGCCTCTGAAAATTATGTAGTGTGTAAACTTTGGTGGAGGCTGGGTTTTTTCAGGGCATTTTGTTCCCTGTTCGCTAAAATATATGCTAAGCGCGTTTAAAACCTGTACTTTAAAAGAGGACGCGTGTGGCATGGTTTGTATATGCCATAAGTTGTCCAGTAGACACTGCTGTTTATTGGTAAGTTTTATCCCGTGATTAGGACAGAATTTCATGTGTGTGTCATTGCAGGCTTGTAGGTCATATGTACCAAAAGAGAATATAGGGGGATTGTGTAGAGAAGTGGGTCTTTGGGCTTGTTTTTGGATTTGTTTATGGGCTTGTTTTTTGTATATCATGTTTTGGATGAAGGTGTTTGGGCTTTGAGAAGTCTGTGGGTTTTGGGAAGGTTGTGTAAGGAAGTAAGGAGGGAGTTGTCTAGTACTTTGTAGAATAGGAGGTAAAAGGGTCGTCTGTCTAGAACTGTATATTTTTTCGGCCTTGATAGATTGACCGAGCAGTTTTTCTGTTTCTTCATCGTCGTTAGACGAGATGCTCATGGGGGAAGGGTTTTGTTTATATTGTAATGGTCTGACGACCACTTTCTCTTTTCCTTTTAGCTTTCTATCCATCTGAACAAAACAATTTGATAATATTTCGAGATAATAAATCTGCTATCCCGTTGTCTTTTCCCTTTATATGTTCAAATTATATAGAGTACCCGCTACCTTGTATAATATTTTGTAAATTTACCCACCTTGTTCTGTTTATCTTTTTACTCTTATTATTTTTTATGAATCTAACTATAGCTTCGCAGTCTGTTCTGACTGTAAAGTCTTTATGTAAAAATAGTTTAAATTTTTCTAAAGCATTAATTAATGCTTGTATTTCAAAATCTAAGCTGGTCCAGGTGGATCCAACTTTAAAACTTCCGCTGTAATAAGAACAAATCTTTTCTTCTTTTTTATAACTATGTACGTTTGGTTTGCAAATGAGGACTGCTCCCCATCCGTCTTTGCATCCATCAACTTCTATAATAATATAATCTGTTATAAGTGGTAATTCTAAGGGTTTAATTTCTTTGACCTTTTCTTTAATCTTTTTTATCAGAATCACATCTTCAATATTAAAATGTCTTTGGGCGTTTTTAGAGGTTTTACTATATAACGGTCCAACTAATTTTGAAAGGTTTGGTATAAACTTTCTAGCATAGTTTACCAGGCCTAAAAAAGCTTTAATTTGTTTTAAATTTGTAAGCTTTTCTGGGAAATCGAGAATTTTTGTAGAAATATGTGGTTGTAACTCAATTTTTCCGTTGCCAATTTCTAATCCTAAAAAAGAGATTTTTCTTTTAAATAATTCCATTTTTCTTTTAGACACTACTATCCCATTCTTTTTTATTTCTTCAAATACTTGTTGTAAATGTTTTTCATGTTCTTGAACAGTTTCGCTTGCTACTAGTATATCATCGATATAGACTAGGCAAAATTTGTATTTGAGAAATATACTGTCCATAAATCTTTGAAAAATTGAAGGGGCGTTCTTTAGTCCGAAGCTAAGAACATTCCATTCATACAGGCCTTCAGAACATGTGAAGGCTGTCCATTTTTTTAAGTCTTCATTCAAATGTAATTGATTAAAACCTGACTTTAAATCAAATTTAGAAAATACTTTTTTGTTTTGTATTAATTGGATTAGATTATCTTTATTAGGAATATTATAACCATCGTCTTCTGTGTTATCATTTAATCTTTTATAATTGTAAACGATTCTTGCTTTTCCTCTCTTTATTTCACTAAGATTTTTTACTATAAAGGCTGTTGATCTATGAGGACTTTCAGATTTTCTGATTAATCCTTATTTGGTCATTTCTAGGATTTGTGTTCTAAATTCTTCTTTGTCTAGGGGACTATACTCTATATTTTTGTTTCTTATTGTTATGTCTGGGTTTTTTATTTTAAATTTGCAGACATAATTAACTTTAGAGTTTGTAATGTCTTCTCCTATGAGTCCTAGTTTTTCTAAGTGTAGGATTATAGGGTGATTTATACTTTTTGTTATATCTTTCCCTTTTTCTAATTCATGGTTTATAAAGTTGGTAAGTAATTGCAGGGATTCATTTTCTGCAACATTTTGTCTTTTATTTTTATTTAAAAATTCTAAGTTTCCTTTTTTCCCTTTTTTGTGAGCAATTTCATTCATGCTTTTATATCTAAAGGTTGGGAAACTGTAAATTTGCTTACTAATAGTTATGAAATTTCTTGTTATAGTAATTGCACCATTTAGTCCTAGTATAAAATATAATCCTAAGACAAAATCTCTAGATTTAATGTGTTGTGGATTTATATTTATCTGTGGTATATCATATTTTGTGCTGTAATTTCCTGCAAAATCTAAGAATTGTATTCCTATTGGTTCTAGGTAATGTGTTATGTTTATTAATCTGTCTTCTACAGTTCTTGTCATTAATTTATATGTCAGGGGTTTATGAAATTTTTCATGTGTCAAACTATGTGATATTACGCTTTTAGTTGCTCCTGTAACTACTAAAGCTGTTAAATCTATTGGTGTATTGGCGTCAAGCCATAATCTACACTGTATGTTTATCATATTCATTGACCCATTGGTTTGTATGAAAGTTTGGTCATTAGTTTGTATTTGATTTTGCTCTGGTTCTGTGGCCATGCTATTTAATTCTGTAAGTACTACTGCTTGTTTTTTCTTTTCTATTAAATCTTCAAGTCTAGTAATTTTGTTACCCATAATTTCTATTTTTAATTTGTTAACTTCTATAGCTAGTTCTAGTTTTTCTATCTTTTCATCGTATTCATTTATATTTTTATTTGTATTTTGACTGGTACTTGGTGTTTCTATACTGTGAACATCATTTAAGCAAATATGGCATATTTCTTTAAAGCATATGTTACATTGAGATCTTTTTTCTATGCTTGGGTAGTATTCACAAATGTAACATTTAATATAATTATTTCATTTTCTATGTTTCCAATCATGTTTACATTCTTCTGGATTTGTATATGTATATGAGATTTTTGTTATTGGTTTATCTTCTTCACTATATATACTGTATATAGATTCATTATCTGTATGATCTGTATCTAATGCTTCTATTTCGTAGTCATTAATTTGTTCTACTAGATTGCTTTTCTCTATATTTTTATTTTTGTTTGGACATTTGTTAGCTAGATGTTCTGTATCTCCGCATATAAAACACTTACATGTCCTAGTATGAGGTTTTCTGACGTATTTATTCTGATATTTTTTATACGGTTTGTATTCTTTTTTATATGTGGTACTTTTTCTAATTTTCTTTTTTCTATCATAATATACGTAGGCTTGTGGAGTGTAAATAGCTGTTTTGCAAAATGCAAAAGCATTTCTTTTTAACTGTTCTTGTAATGCTACTTCTTTACATTTTTCTTCTAGGATTCCAAATGTAAAGGTTATTCTAGGTCCAATTCCTAAGTTTTCTATATTTCCATACTGTAATTTCCAGGCTTCATGTATAGTTTTTCCTAAATCTCCTGGTAATTTTATAAAATATTTGTCACATAGGTTATCGTCCATGGCTTGTCCTGTTTGTGCTAATAACCTTGTAAAATCTAGTGTAAATTCATTTATGTATTTCATATCAGCTATACTTAGTTATTCTAAATTTCTAATGGCTGTATCTTGTAGTAGACTGTTATTTTTTGCTGGGTCTACTCCTAAAATAAGAACTCTTATTTGGGATGTGAAATTATAAGGATTGTCTCCTATAGCTTTGAGCCTGTTTATTTGGTCTGGGCTATGGCCTTTTTTACTTTGCCATATCCCTAAGGTTGTTGGGCCTAGAGTTGTTTCTAGATAAGAAAACATATCCATGCTTTCTTTTTTGTTGGTTTCCCACATTCTTACTACTGTTTGTTCCCATATGAGAACTTCATCTACCCATAATTGAGGTTTTTGTTGTTCTAATAATAGCATACTACCACTAAAAATTTTTCCTATATGTAGCCTATTTCCTGTTCCTTTGTAACTTGACTCTTGTTGGTAGCCTGTGACTGGTTTAGTCCATGGTTCTCTTCCCATGTTTTCATATGAAGTTTCTCCTACTTCAGTATATTGTCTTTTAGGTTTTTCTTCAGGGTTCATGAGGTTTCTTTCTAGATTTTGTTTATAAAAATCAGAGATCATGGTGTCTCATTTGACTATACTATTTACTAATGGTAAATTAAAATCTTCGAGTAATTTGTTATAACTTTGTTCGTATGTCATACTTAAAGTAGTCATACATTCTACTATCATGTCGTCTACTTCTTCCTGTATATTTAGTTCAGTAAACTTTCTATTTGTTATTTGTTCATACGATTTGTTTGTCTCTTCTGTTTTAAAGATTGTATTTGTTTCTATATCTTCTGTTGAATGATCTAGTAGACTGTAATCTATGTCTATGTCTATATCTTCTTGTTCAAATTTTGTGAATTCTGAATTTATACATTCATCATCACTTTCTTCATTTTCTGTATCATATATAGGTTGTCCGTATTCAGATTCGTCATCTGATTCAATATTCATAAAGTTATATTGTGGTTGTTCTAATGGTTCTGATGGTTGTCCTTCAGAATAACTACTACTTTCTTCGTATCTATTATTTTCCTGTTTAAAATCTGTAAATCTTAAGCTTTGTATACCATCTATTCCTTCATATATATGACTTCTTTTAGGTACTAATGTTGAACTATCGGTTTCTGTTAAATCGTTTATCTGCCATTCTAATCCTGCTAATTCTTCAGGATCATTTTTTACTAGTTCTATCATTTGTATAGATTTTGAAGCGACTGTATTTACTATTCCTTCTATATTTACTTTATATTTCATTCCTGACCTATTGCTAGCTTTTCCTAAGACTCCTATACTTATTACTATGTTGTTTCCTTCATAGTTTTCGTATCCTTTTGTTTGTAAGGCTATTTTTAGTTTTTGTAAATCTTTTATGTCTTTTAATATTCCAGGTGTACAATAAAAAAGGGCTGTATTTTGAATTAAATCTATTTCCATCCCTGAAATTATTGTTTTTTTCATGTCTGTTTTCCAGCTTTTATCTAGTATTAAAGCTAGAAGTTTAGTTCCTAGGTTTTTTCTTCCTAGAGCTTTGATCCCTACGACTATGAGTCCTGTGTGTATAAATTGTTTTCCTGATTGTTTAATTTTTTGGATTGTTTCTGGTGAGAATAAATCTATTTCTACCATTTTGTCTATCACTCTTAAACTTTCTTCTCTGCTACTTTGTATTAACGTTGTATTGATGTTTAACCTTCCTGTCTGGTATAAAATTCTAGGATTTAGGATATCAAGTTGGTTGTATAAGTCTATGTTTTTATCTAGGTCTATTTCTTCTTCTATCTGTATTGTTTGTTGTGTATATCTAGAAGATGATCCTTTCTTTAAAATTCTGTTTAAAAAAGTGTCGGATGTAATAACATCTCTTATATTACTAGTAGATTTTCTAGATCCTTGGATAATTTGTCTATTCATTGTTAGGTTTCCAATGTTTATATGGTTTTGGCTTATTATCACTTATATGTATTTATTTAGCTTGTTTATAATTTGATCTATTTCGTTAGAACCTTTGCCTTCTTCTAGTATATGTTTATTTCTGTTGATATTTTTTAATTCTAGTAAAATTTGATTATTCTGTTCTCTTATATAATCTAAGTTTTCTGTGAATTTTTTAACTTCTTCTGTTTCTTTGTTTATTAAATGTATAATTTTTTCAAAAAAGTATTTATTGTTTACTGATTCTCTTTGTAAACTGAAACCTAAATTTATTATAAGGTCTGTGATACTATTTAGATGTGTATTATCTGTATGAAGACTATGCCTATGAAGTTCTTTAAATCTGCAGATATGACTATAGTAATTACTATTTATATTTTTATGATCGCTTTTGTCTGAAAATTCTAGATTTAAGAATTCTAATTTTTTGAAGGTTCTTGAAGATTCAATAATTATTTAAAAATCTGATTTCTTTAGTGAACAACTTACCTTTTAAATTTCTTCTCATAGTATTTTTCTATACCCTGATTTTTAATAAAAGTAAAAAATCATTGATATGTATCAAACATACAAGTTTATAAAAACCTTTGATAGCTTTATCTAAATTAGTAAATCAAAGCAAGTTTTTTCCCTAATCTTCACTTAAGCGGGTTTCCACATAAATAGGACTTAAGCTTGTTAAGCTGCCTGATATGGACCTGTCTTAGTATTTTAGATATTAGGAAAGCCTTTGCTCTGATACCAATTAAGGTTGGGTAGAGTTTTTTAAACACTTGCAAAAGTAAGACATAAAACATAAAAACTTACAGTATATTTGCAGTGGATTTTTTAAACACTTGCAAAAGTAAGACATAAAACATAAAAACTTACAGTATATTTGCAGTAGATGGTAGATAATATTGGCAGCGGAGGAGTTGTAGAAGAGTTGCAGCAAAAACACTTTTTTTTTTTTTATCTATGGGGTATAGTATGAAGAACTAAAGAAATTTAAGGAAGTAAGGGTTTTTGTAAAGAAATCAGAAAGAGAGTTTTAAGTTTCCATAAGAAAGAAATTTTTATTGATTCTTAATAGTAGCAAGCGAAACTGTTCAAGAACATGAAAAACATTTACAACAAGTATTTGAAGAAATAAAAAAGAATGTGATAGTAGTGTCTAAAAGAAAAATGGAATTATTTAAAAGAAAAATCTCTTTTTTAGGATTAGAAATTGGCAACGAAAAAATTGAGTTACAACCACATATTTCTACAAAAATTCTCGATTTTCCAGAAAAGCTTACAAATTTAAAACAAATTCAAGCTTTTTTAGGCCTGGTAAACTATGCTAGAAAGTTTATACTAAACCTTTCAAAATTAGTTGGACCGTTATATAGTAAAACCACTAAAAACGCCCAAAGACATTTTAATATTGAAGATGTGATTCTGATAAAAAAGATTAAAGAAAAGGTCAAAGAAATTAAACCCTTAGAATTACCACTTATAACAGATTATATTATTATAGAAGTTGATGGATGCAAAGACGGATAGGGAGCAGTCCTCATTTGCAAACCAAACGTACATAGTTATAAAAAAGAAGAAAAGATTTGTTCTTATTACAGCGGAAGTTTTAAAGTTGGATCCACCTGGACCAGCTTAGATTTTGAAATACAAGCATTAATTAATGCTTTAGAAAAATTTAAACTATTTTTACATAAAGACTTTACAGTCAGAACAGACTGCGAAGCTATAGTTAGATTCATAAAAAATAATCAGAGTAAAAAGATAAACAGAACAAGGTGGGTAAATTTACAAAATATTATACAAGGTAGCGGGTACTCTATATAATTTGAACATATAAAGGGAAAAGACAACGGGATAGCAGATTTATTATCTCGAAATATTATCAAATTGTTTTGTTCAGATGGATAGAAAGCTAAAAGGAAAAGAGAAAGTGGTCGTCAGACCATTACAGTATAAACAAAACCCTTCCCCCATGAGCATCTCGTCTAACGACGATGAAGAAACAGAAAAACTGCTCAGTCAATCTATCAAGGCCGAAAAAATACACAGTTCTAGACAGACGACCCTTTTACGTCCTATTCTACAAAGTACTAGACAACTCCCTCCTTACTTCCTTACACAACCTTCCCAAAACCCACTGACTTCTCAAAGCCCAAACACCTTCATCCAAAACATGATATACAAAAAACAGGCCCATAAACAAATCCAAAAACAAGCCCAAAGACCCACTTCTCTACACAATCCCCCTATATTCTCTTTTGGTACATATGACCTACAAGCCTGCAATGAAACACACATGAAATTCCGTCCTAATCACGGGATAAAACTTACTGATAAACAGCAGTGTCTACTGGACAACTTGTGGCATATACAAACCATGCCACACGCGTCCTCTTTTAAAGTACAGGTTTTAAACGCGCTTAGCATATATTTTAGCGAACAGGGAACAAAATGCCCTGAAAAAACCCAGCCTCCACCAAAGTTTACACACTACATAATTTTCAGAGGCACAAAAATTGGAATTTTTAATAAATGGGACACGGTAGTAAAGTATATACAGTGCCATGGCCCTATTTATAAAGGATACCACAGCTTTTCTGAAGCACTTGACACAGCCAGAAATCATTTTGGCCTAGACAATTTTTTCATAGAACCAGAAGAAGTGCAAACCTTTTCTCAGGTTATAAAAACGAGTCATGAACAGATAATAAAGACTCAAGAAGAAACTATAGCAAATCTGTAAAGACAGCTTATATAGCAGGGAAAGAATACACAGTCAATTCAGAATCATATTGAATAAAGTAAGCTAAAGCAGAAAGTAGAAATACTTGAAGCTAAAAACATGTTGCTTTTAGAAAGAATAGACAAATAAGAAAATAGCTACAGAAGCTATGACTCCTTTAGAGCAAGAATGCTAGACACACCTTGGAAGACTTTCCTTCAAACCGTGTTTGATCAATTCCCAGAATTTCAACAGATTATTTCTAAGAAAATAAACACAGAATTTCCAATGGTGTTGTATGATTTACAGCTCCGACTTATGTCTATTGCCCTAAATGAAGAAAAGTATAAAGGGGTAACAGTCATTGAAAGAACAGATGAAGATGGAGAAGGAACCTGCTTACTCCTCTTCCAAATAAATCTAAAAGAAACAGATATGCCTAATGATCTAATTCTTCAATTTTATCATAACGGTATGATTGATTACATAGAACTAGAATTAAATCCTAAAACCGAAGGAATCATAAACCTCTTCGGAGAAAAGTTTGTGATAACTACAGGAAACATTTCTACACACGCCTCTCCTCCCTATATCGGTTGCAAGATCTTCTCTTCATTTCCCTTTGCTAACGATCACACATACAGACCTGCTAGAAAGAGAATTTTCATCAGCCACAAAATTTTTGTTAGAGACTATTTAAAAAACCTAGCAGTTCAAACCGAGATACAGTTCTCAAAGCTTTACTGGGTTGACAATCTTGCCAGCCTCAACACAAAAGCCAAACAAAAAGACACAAAACACTTCATCTCCCTACACCAAAATACTCCAGACCTACCTTCTAACTTCCATTGGGATTGCTACCATTTACTCACCGAAGGTCATTATTTACAAATATGGAGCCTTAAAAACTGGAACTTGCTTTTGCCATTCATTGGAGAAGGAGAATCTCTACAATTGAATCATATTCTGGACCAAGAAGATTATTACTTGAATCCAGACGACTTCAGTGAAACAGACACCATTCTAGATACACACAGAGATTTCTGAAAGAGACAAAAGAAGACGTAAGCAATGACATCAAAGGATACACAGACGTATGCAATGACATCAAAACACACAATCAAATAAAGATCAAATAATTCTGCCGACAGCCCACTATGCCGACAGCACTAAAAGTTTTTGTCGTTTTTACTTTTTCTTTTTCGCAGATAATGTAATCTTAGTGCGCCATATGCGCTGTCAATATTTTATTTTATCTTTGTACGATTGATAGTTAGTGCGCTTGGTGCGCTCCTTTTTTTTTGTTTGTTAGCTTAGGCTCCTGCCTATTTAAAGGCACGAAGAATTCAGTTGTAGATACACCGAGAAATATTAAGAATCAATAAGAATTTCTTTCTTATGGAAACTTAAAACTCTCTTTCTGATTTCTTTACAAAAACCCTTACTTCCTTAAATTTCTTCAGTTCTTCATACTATACCCCATAGATAAAAAAAAATGTTTCTGCTGCAACTCTTCTACAACTCCTCCGCTGCCAATATTATCTACCATCCACTGCAAATATACTGTAAGTTTTTATGTTTTATGTCTTACTTTTGCAAGTGTTTAAAAAACTCTACCCAACCTAACCTTAATTGGTATCAGAGCAAAGGCTTTCCTAATATCTAAAAGACTAAGATAGGTCCATATCAGGCAGCTTAACATGCTTAAGTCCTATTTATGTGGAAACCCGCTTAAGTGAAGATTAGGGAAAAAACTTGCTTTGATTTACTAATTTTGATAAAGCTATCAAAGGTTTTTATAAACTTGTATGTTTAATACATATCAATGATTTTTTACTTTTATTAAAAATCGGGGTATAGAAAAATACTATGAGAAGAAATTTAAAAGGTAAGGTGTTCACTAAAGAAATCAGATTTTTAAATAATTATTGAATCTTCAAGAACCTTCAGAAAGTTAGAATTCTTAAATCTAGAATTTTCAGATAAAAGCGATCATAAAAATATAAATAGTAATTACTATAGTCATATCTGCAGATTTAAAGAACTTCATACGCATAGTCTTCATACAGATAATACACATCTAAATAGTTTCACAGACCTTATAATAAATTTAGGTTTCAGTTTACAAAGAGAATCAGTAAACAAAAAATACTTTTTTGAAAAAAATATACATTTAATAAACAAAGAAACAGAAGAAGTTAAAAAATTCACAGAAAACTTAGATTATATAAGAGAACAGAATAATCAAATTTTACTAAAAATAAAAAATATCAACAGAAATAAACATATACTAGAAGAAGGCAAAAGTTCTAACGAAATAGATCAAATTATAAACAAGCTAAATAAAATACATATAAGTGATAATAAGCTAAAACCATATAAACATTGGAAACCTAACAATGAATAGACAAATTATCCAAGGATCTAGAAAATCTACTAGTAATATAAGAGATGTTATTACATCCGACACTTTTTTAAACAGAATTTTAAAGAAAGGATCATCTTCTAGAAATACACAACAAACAATACAGATAGAAGAAGAAATAGACCTAGATAAAAACATAGACTTATACAACCAACACCAACTAGATATCCTAATTCCTAGAATTTTATACCAGACAGGAAGGTTAAACGTCAATACAACGTTAATACAAAGTAGCAGAGAAGAAAGTTTAAGAGTGATAGACAAAATGGTAGAAATAGATTTATTCTCACCAGAAACAATCCAAAAAATTAAACAATCAGGAAAACAATTTATACACACAGGACTCATAGTCGTAGGGATCAAAGCTCTAGGAAGAAAAAACCTAGGAACTAAACTTCTAGCTTTAATACTAGATAAAAGCTGGAAAACAGACATGAAAAAAGCAATTGTCACACCCCAAAATCCACCAACGGAGTTTTACCATTAGGGGCGTGACATAACATGATCTCAGTCATTAGTTACGTTGAACAACTCTATATGAGTTTAAGAAAAACCACTAGTATTGCTCATAGTCACGATGCAACACTAGTAATGAAAATACTGATTTAATGTAAGACTGCGGAAGCGAAAAGTAAATGGAAAACATGCGCTAAAACAATTGCGCCAAAAGTAAATAAACCAAAAATAAATAAAGTAAATAATTCTTGAGTTTGAAAATGATGGACTTCAAATGCATGCATGCCTTATCTCGTGCTTGTACCTTAATGACCTGAGAAAACATGCTAAAACGTGTCAACACTAGGTTGGTGAGTTCACAGGTTTATATGTTTGTAAAGCTTACTAGATATTACCGTATTCAATTATATCATAGGTAGCTAACCTAGTACATGTTACTAAAGCGTTTCGACACCGAAGCTGACTGTCTGTATGTTTAAACTGCCTTCCACCATGACTATCACAATCAATGGTAAATGTTTAGGTAAATGTTACACCCGTTCGACTACCTGTCGTGTTAGCGCGACTAACGCGGGTGGGGCTTGTCAATGCCCAGTAGTACTACTCAAGATTTCCTCGCTAACCCATATACTAACGGTTCGATAAGTAAGGACTTTCGTGATATGTTTGCGCTTAGTACACAAGTGATATAAAAGAAACGTAAGATCTAAATGTTCGTACCCATGTTTTCTCCCCCAAGTTTAAAACGTAAGAAAAAGGGCCGTGAAACTCACCTTAGAGTATGTGCGAAAGAAAGCGAACCTAAAATGCTTGACGACTAACTGCCACCTATAAACACCGGTTTATAAGTGTATGTTCGTGCAAGTTGATACAAACCCTAAGTATCCAAACAATCCCATTGTTTAAGTGTTTGAAAAGAGTTTACAAGTTTGACTCATGTTTGACCAAGTTTCACTAAGTTTGACCCGACGACCCGTTGGTGACCCGATTAATGATTTAACGTTTGTTCAGTATAATACTTCTATATTATACACAAATGATCATGATGTAACCTTTAGCAACAAATCCTAATTGTTCTAATCAAACAAGCATGATTTCCAAAAATAGAAAGTTTCCAAAAATAACAGGTTTCTATAAATAGAAAGTTTCTAAAAATAGCAGGTTTCTATGAATAAAAAGTTTCTAAAAATAGAAAGTTTGTTCGGGATTTGTGACTCTTGAAATTATCATTGTTAATATGCTTGTCAGACTACTATAACATGTTCAAGATCATCATATCACATAACCATTGCATAGAACTTAACATGTATATCACAATTCCAAGTAAAGTTTCCATCTTTAGTAACCTATGACTAGCATGCGTGATTTCAAACACCTAACACGTTACAACAGGTTATTGTATCTTAACTAACATGTACCAATCATTAAACCATGTCATGCATGTCTAATTAGCAAGTTGTAACCACTTTTAACAATTAAAGTTTCCTTATTTGGAAAGTTCGCAAAACCGGGTTATGTATTTAAAATCTGATTTCACAAATCATGTCAACATGTATCAAGTAGCTCATAACTATTATCACATCATCCTAATCACGTCTAGCATGCAAAATAGAATTTATAAAAAGTTTCCTATTTTAGTAACTCGACCATTACACGCTCAAATCACAAAATTAACATGTCAAATCAATAACAAATACTTCAACTAATATAATTACAACAATATTAATCATTATTCACGTCTAACATGCGATTTCTAAACATCACATAATCAAACATATTCTATTTTCACATCGTATGACAACTAGGGTTTCATAAACGTTCATCAAATCATCAATAAAATTCAGTAACATCAAACAATTAATGAATCCATTATCATATTTCAAAATCATTATGTTTGGATAATCTAGGGTTTCAATCTCAAAAATAATAATGAAAAAGTGACGGATTTAAACGAAACGACTTACGTAGAGACGTTAGAAACGCCTAGACTAGCACGTATCTATTTCCGGATTCACGATCGGGGCTCAAATGAATGCTCCACCTCTTGATCTTTGTTCGGCCGAGAGAGAGGGTGAGGGGGTGAGGTCGCGACGGCAATAGGGTGGGGATAGGGTTTTTGATTTTTTTTTTTTATAAAGTTCTTTATATACATTTTGGATTAATGGGTTTTTAGGATGGGCTTCAAGCTTAATTAAAGCCCGTATACTCTAATTAATTAAATAACCCTTAACTATTAACTAGGAATTTTCGATTTATATATTTATAAAAACCCTGGCTTTTATAAAAAATATTGTATGCGGTTAATATTCGATAAACACGTACGAGACCAATACGATTCACATAATTCACGTAAAGTCACATAATCACATAAAGTTCACACAATTTATAATAAATATAAATTATTAAATATTCAATTTATTTATTTTAATTAATCACCAACGTTCCGGGTTTAGACTCGATGCAATGCACGTGTGACTAACTGGGATAACTGAATTTGAAACGAATAATGTTTGAACTAACGAGGTTTGAGTTAACGGAGTTAACCTGAAAATGCCGGATGTCACATCATCCCCTTGTTGAAAGAATTTTCGTCCCGAAAATTAAACGAAGTCCGTAACGTCTGAAACAAAAAGTTTAGGTTTGTCACATCATCCCCTTGTTGAAATAAATTTCATCTCGAAATTTAGTTAGTACCTTCCGTGTTTGCCGTTGAATGTTTGAAAAGATGATGATACTTTTTCATCATTTGATCCTCGCGTTCCCACGTGAACTCCGGTCCACGCTTCGAGTTCCAGCAAACTCTGACAATAGGTATCTTACTGCGCTTGAGTGTCTTGACCTCTCGGTCCATGATCTCAATGGGTTCCTCAATGAAACGTAGCTGTTCATCAATTTCCAACTCCTCGGGTGGAACTACAAGCGTCTCATCTGATAGGCACTTCTTTAGGTTTGATACATGAAAGACGTTGTGCACTCCATTGAGTGTATCTGGTAGGTTAAGTCGGTATGCTACTGGACCGATCCTTTTCTCTATCTCGAATGGTCCAACGTAACGCAGGTTTAACTTTCCTCGTTTTCCGAAACGAATTACACCTTTCCACGGTGAAACCTTTAATAACACTTTGTCGCCCACTTGGAATTCTAGTGGTTTTCTGCGCTTGTCTGCATAACTCTTTTGACGGTCACGAGCTGCCACCATACGGTTTCGGATTTGTACTATTTTCTCTGAGGTTTCATGCACAAGTTCAGGACCCGTAAGTTGACTATCTCCAACTTCAGCCCAACAAAGTGGTGATCGACACTTTCTCCCATACAAAGCCTCGAACGGTGCGGCTTTGATGCTAGTATGATAGTTGTTATTATAAGAGAACTCCACTAAAGGTAAGTGAGTCTCCCAACTGTTTCCGAAGTCAATTACGCAGGCTCGTAACATGTCTTCTAGAGTTTGAATGGTACGCTCGCTCTGGCCATCTGTTTGAGGATGGTACGCTGTGCTCATATCCAGGCGCGTGCCTAGAGCTTTCTGTAATGATTTCCAAAAGTGTGAGGTGAATCGGGCGTCTCTATCAGAAATGATGGAAATTGGAACTCCATGTCGAGATACTACTTCTTTAAGGTAGAGACGAGTTAACTTTTCCATTTTGTCTGTCTCTTTGATAGCAAGGAAATGAGCTGATTTGGTTAGGCGATCCACTATCACCCAGATTGTGTCACATCCAGAAGGGGTTCGGGGTAATTTGGTTATGAAATCCATGGAAATCTGCTCCCATTTCCACATTGGGATTTCCGGTTGTTGAATAATCCGGATGGCTTTTGGTATTCCACCTTGACCTTGGAACAAGTTAGGCACTTGCTCACGTAGGTGGCTATGTCAGCTTTCATGTTCGGCCAACAATATAAAACTTTGAGATCGTGATACATCTTGTCAGATCCCGGATGGATAGAGTATCGGGATTTGTGAGCTTCATCCATGACTAGATCTCTTAGGTTTCCATATACTGGTATCCATATTAGCTCTACAAAGTAGCGAATACCATCTGCCTTAACCTCAAGTTGTTTCTCCATACCACGAGTGGATTCTAATGATAAGTTCTCCTCTTTTAAAGCTTCGAGTTGGGCATTACGGATCTGTTCGGGTAATCCAGTATGGATAGTGAGTTGTAAGGCTCTAACTCGTCGGGGTTTGGTTTCTTTTCTACTTAGGGCATCGGCTACCACATTAGCTTTGCCCGGATGGTACTTGATTGCACAATCATAGTCGTTTAATAACTCGATCCAACGACGTTGACGCATGTTCAACTCTTTCTGCTAAAAAATATGTTGAAGACTCTTGTGATCGGTGTAAATGGTGCACTTGGTACCATACAAGTAATGTCTCCATATCTTGAGTGCAAACACCACGGCTCCTAACTCCAAATCGTGAGTCGTGTAGTTCTTTTTGTGGATTTTTAACTGTCGAGAAGCGTATGCGATAACCTTGTCGCGTTGCATAAATACACAACCGAGACCTTGGATTGAGGCATCGCAATACACCACGAAGTCATCTGTTCCCTCTAGTAAAGACAGGATAGGTGCGCTACATAGTTTCTGCTTTAGTAGCTGGAATGCTGATTCTTGAGTCTCGCCCCAATTATAGAGTTTATCTTTTTGGGTTAAGGATGTGAGGGGTTGGGCAATCTTTGAGAATCCCTCGATAAAACGACGGTAGTATCCGGCCAATCCTAGGAATTGCCGAACTTCGGTTGGAGTTGTTGGTGCTGCCCAATTCTTAATAGCTTCCACTTTGGCTGGATCGACATGTATTCCCTTCTCATTGATCACATGTCCTAAAAATTGAACCTCGCGAATCCAAAAATCGCATTTGGAAAACTTCGCGTACAGCTGCTCCTGTTTCAGTAGTTCAAGGATCAAACGCAGATGCTCCTCATGCTCTTCCTGACTCTTAGAATATATGAGGATATCGTCAATAAAAACAATGACGAATTGGTCCAGATAGGGTTTACACACACGGTTCATGAGGTCCATGAACACCGCGGGTGCGTTAGTTAATCCAAATGGCATGACCAAAAACTCGAAATGGCCGTACCGGGTTCTGAATGCAGTCTTGGATATATCTTCATCTCGAACTCTCAGCTGATGATATCCAGACCTTAAATCAATTTTCGAGTAGAAACTTGACCCTTGAAGTTGGTCGAATAAATCGTCAATGCGGGGTAGGGGGTAGCGGTTCTTGACTGTTACCTTGTTTAACTCTCGGTAATCAATGCACATGCGGAAAGTTCCATCTTTCTTTTTGACAAATAGGACTGGAGCTCCCCATGGCGAAGAGCTCGGTCAGTCGGATGAAACCTTTATCCAACAACTCTTGCAGTTGAGTGGATAGCTCTTTCAACTCGCTTGGTGCCAGTCTATAGGGTGCCCGAGCAATAGGCGCTGCTCCGGGTGTTAGGTCAATCTGAAATTCGACCTGACGATGAGGTGGAAGACCAGGTAGGTCTTCAGGAAATACTTCTGGGAATTCGTGAACGATTGGGATATCTTCTAACTTTTTCTCCTCGGTAGCCTTGTCAGCAACAAGGGCCAGTATCGTGGTATGACCCTTACGCAGACACTTCTGAGCCTTCATGAAAGATATGATGCCCATGACTGCACCACTTCTTTTGCCCTGAACGGATATGATCTCTCCACTAGGAAGGGGTATACGAACGATCTTCTCACTACAGATGATCTCAGCTTGGTTTTTAGACAACCAATCCATGCCCACAATTATGTCAAAACTGCCAAGTGTAACTGGCATGAGATCGATGTCAAGTTTGTGACCAGAAAGTTCTAACTGACATCCCTTGAGAATGTGGGTTGCCTCGATTACTTTACCGTCTGCTATCTCTACGGTATAATGATGTTCTAGTAAAGTTGGGTTTATTCCTAACTGACCACTAAGTTCTCTAGATATAAAACTTCTATCGGCGCCAGTATCAAAAAGTACAGAAGCATAATGATCGTTTAAGAGAAACATACCGTTCACCACGTTCCGATCATTCCGAGCTTCTCCCGATCCAATCACAAATGCTCGGCCCTTTGCACCATTTCCGTTGTTATTACCATTTCCACCCTGGTGGTTATTACCATTTCCATTACCACCCTGATGATTGTTGCCATTTCCATTCACGTTCCCGTTTCTCCTCAACTGCGAACAATCCTTCTTGAAATGCCCTTCCTTACCGCACTCAAAACAACCTTTGGGTACGTTTCCAGGTGGTGTGTGTTTGTTCTGCAGATCTACTCTACAGTCTTTGGCCAAATGGCCCATTTTTCCACACCGTTGGCAACGGTACCGGTCACATGCCCCATGATGGTGAAAGTTACATTTATTGCACTTCGGATACTTGCCATTATAAGAACCCTGATTCTGCTGAGAAGAGTTAGACTGATTGTTGTTCTTTGAAGGTTCAAGCTTACGGTGTTGCTGTTGCTGTTGCTGAGAAGGTGGGTTTGACTGGAAGGTTTTGGGGAATGAACTGTCAAACTTCCTCTTGTTGTCAGCTGTCTTTGATAGTGCACCTCTAGGTGGTAGAGTGCCCTGAGCGACTGTCTGATCCGTTAGCCTGTGAGCCAACCTGATTGCTTGCTGGATCGTAGTGGGATTCGAAGATGTCACCATGCTCTGAATTTGCGGGACCAAACCGTCAATGAACTTCTCAATCCTCTTATAGGGAGGTGTTACCATTTGCGGGCACAAGTTCGCCAGTTCATGCGAACGAGTAGTGTAGGCTTCGATCTCAGATCCCTCCATCTTAAGGTTTCAGAACTCGCCCTCCAGTTTCTGTACTTCATCGCGGGGACAATACTCCTCCCGCATCATAGTCTTAAATTCTTCCCACGACAATGCATTTGCCATCTCTAGAGTTAACATTTGCACTTGGGAATTCCACCAAGTAAGGGCCGGATCCTCAAGTGTGCCAGATGCATACTTCACCTGATTACCCGGCGGGCAATTACACATTGCCAATGCGGATTCAGATCTCTCCATCCAGCGGAGTAAGCCAACAGCCCCTTCGGCTCCACTAAACGAATGAGGCTTGCATTCCATGAATGCTTTGAATGTGCAAACCTGCTGGTGGTTATGCTGACCTGGATTGTAAACAAGAATGCGTTTTAAGAATACTATATTCGAATTTGAGTTTAGAATGAATGATGACTCACTAGAGCTGGAAAAATTTCTGCTTTACCTCCAGCAATAGCAGTGGCTTGACTAGCTGCTACTGCTTCAGCCACATGCTCATTTATGAGTGCCGCAAGCTCGGCCGCAGTCATGCTAATGTTTCCTCGACCACCGCGTCCTCCGGTGCGTCCACCACGTCTATTTCCTCTTCCAGACATTATCTTTACATTCACAACATATAATAATGAGAAAAATATACATCGCATTTTTATCATCATACAAGTACCAGTAAACAAAGAAATTCAAACCACAACATATAACATTTCAATAATAGTAATACTTGATAAAATAAATTGTAACGATTACAACTAAATTCAACCAAACATCAAAATTCTAGAAACATCTGTTGGATGGGAACAACCCTGCCCATCTAGGTTCAAAAGAAAAGACGTAAATAAGTAATGAAGATAGATGATCAAATGTCACTGCCAACTGATGTAACATCGGATGTTGCATCATCATCCTCATCCTGATCTCCTGCAGGTGCATCCTCTGGTACATCCTCTAGTGCAACTCCTGCTGCCTCAACTGCTGCAAGTCGTGCATCAACCTGCTCAATCCTAGTGTGGAGTATATCTAGGTTCCACTCTACAGTGTTCAGCCGGTCCTCCATATACACACATCCATTTGCCAAATTCTCATGGACTGTATCAGTTGCTGCTAAATCTGTAGTCAGTTTGGTGATCCTCTGATTCATCAACATCTCTCGCTGAAGTATACTAGTAATCTCTCCAGCTGCATCTCTCATGTTCCGGATCTCCCGGTCCATCCTAGCCACAAAGGCAGCTATCACCTGCTCATGGGGGTACTGCAACGGTGGCAAAGCTCGTACAGAAGATGATGAAGAAGAAGAAGCAATGTCAGTAGTGAGCGGAGGTGGGACTTCCTCCTCGCGGATCCAGTTCCTGATCCTATCGGGATACCAATCCCAGTCCTGCATTTTGCCTCTGACACGCACATGAATAGGCTCATCATGCCCTATTGTGGTGTTGATCGGGTTGAGTCGACGTCTCCTCGACTCTAGCAAAGGTACTGTAGGAACATCGTGCTCTTGAACGACTGGGATGCTGGTGAATTGGGTGGGGTCGACATTTCCTGTAACGGGATGAGTGAGTGCCATGTTTGAGTGTAAGTGCTGTGTAACTAATGCATGTATGTGGTTATAGTCTAGTATGCATTTCCTAGTTCTCTAACACCTGGCTCTGATACCAATCCGTCACACCCCCAAAATCCACCAACGGAGTTTTACCGTTAGGGGCGTGACATAACAGGATCTCAGTCATTAGTTACGTTGAACGACTCTATATGAGTTTAAGAAAAACCACTAGTATTGCTCATAGTCACGATGCAACACTAGTAATGAAAATACTGATTTAATGTAAGACTGCGGAAGCGAAAAGTAAATGAAAAACGTGCGCTAAAACAATTGCGCCAAAAGTAAATAAACCAAAAATAAATAAAGTAAATAATTCTTGAGTTTGAAAATGATGGACTTCAAATGCATGCATGCCTTATCTCGTGCTTGTACCATAATGACCTGAGAAAACATGCTAAAACGTGTCAACACTAGGTTGGTGAGTTCACAGGTTTATATGTTTGTAAAGCTTACTAGATAATACCGTATTCAATTATATCATAGGTAGCTAACCTAGTACATGTTACTAAAGCGTTTCGACACCGAAGCTGACTGTCTGTATGTTTGAACTGCCTTCCACCATGACTATCACAATCAATGGTAAATGTTTAGGTAATGTTACACCCGTTCGACTACCTGTCGTGTTAGCGCGACTAACGCGGGTGGGGCTTGTCAATGCCCAGTAGTACTACTCAAAATTTCCTCGCTAACCCATATACTAACGGTTCGATAAGTAAGGACTTTCGTGATATGTTTGCGCTTAGTACACAAGTGATATAAAAGAAACATAAGATCTAAATGTTCGTACCCATGTTTTCTCCCCCAAGTTTAAAACGTAAGAAAAAGGGGCCGTGAAACTCACCTTAGTGTATGTGCGAAAGAAAGCGAACCTAAAATGCTTGACGACTAACTGCCACCTATAAACACCGGTTTATAAGTGTATGTTCGTGCAAGTTGATACAAACCCTAAGTATCCAAACAATCCCATTGTTTAAGTGTTTGAAAAGAGTTTACAAGTTTGACTCATGTTTGACCAAGTTTGACTAAGTTTGACCAAGTTTGACCCGACGACCCGTTGGTGACCCGATTAATGATTTAACGTTTGTTCAGTATAATACTTCTATATTATACACAAATGATCATACTGTAACCTTTAGCAACAAATCCTAATTGTTCTAATCAAACAAGCATGATTTCCAAAAATAGAAAGTTTCCAAAAATAGAAAGTTTCCAAAAATAGAAAGTTTCCAAAAATAACAGGTTTCTATAAATAGAAAGTTTCTAAAAATAGCAGGTTTCTATAAATAGAAAGTTTCTAAAAATAGAAAGTTTGTTCGGGATTTGTGTCTCGTGAAATTATCATTGTTAATATGCTTGTCAGACTACTATAACATGTTCAAGATCATCACATCACATAACCATTGCATAGAACTTAACATGTATATCACAATTCCAAGTGAAGTTTCCATCTTTAGTAACCTATGACTAGCATGCGTGATTTCAAACACCTAACACGTTACAACAGGTTATTGTATCTTAACTAACATGTACCAATCATTAAACCATGTCATGCATGTCTAATTAGCAAGTTGTAACCACTTTTAACAATTAAAGTTTCCTTATTTGGAAAGTTCGCAAAACCGGGTTATGTATTTAAAATCTGATTTCACAAATCATGTCAACATGTATCAAGTAGCTCATAACTATTATCACATCATCCTAATCACGTCTAGCATGCAAAATAGAATTTATAAAAAGTTTCCTATTTTAGTAACTCGACCATTACACGCTCAAATCACAAAATTAACATGTCAAATCAATCACAAATCCTTCAACTAATATAATTACAACAATATTAATCATTATTCACGTCTAACATGCGATTTCTAAACATCACATAATCAAACATATTCTATTTTCACATCGTATGACAACTAGGGTTTCATAAACGTTCATCAAATCATCAATAAAATTCAATAACATCAAACAATTAATGAATCCATTATCATATTTCAAAATCATTATGTTTGGATAATCTAGGGTTTCAATCTCAAAAGTAATAATGAAAAAGTGACGGATTTAAACGAAACGACTTACGTAGAGACATTAGAAACGCCTAGACTAGCACGTATCTATTTCCGGATTCACGATCGGGGCTCAAACGAATGCTCCACCTCTTGATCTTTGTTCCGCCGAGAGAGAGGGTGAGGGGGTGAGATCGCGACGACAATAGGGTGGGGATAGGGTTTTTGATTTTTTTTTTTATAAAGTTCTTTATATACATTTTGGATTAATGGGTTTTTAGGATGGGCTTCAAGCTTAATTAAAGCCCGTAGACTCTAATTAATTAAATAACCCTTAACTATTAACTAAGAATTTTTTATTTATATATTTATAAAAACCCTGGATTTTATAAAAATATTGTATGCGGTTAATATTCGATAAACACGTACGAGACCAATACGATTCACATAATTCACGTAAAGTCATATAATCACATAAAGTTCACACAATTTATAATAAATATAAATTATTAAATATTCAATTTATTTATTTTAATTAATCACCAACGTTCCGGGTTTAGACTTGATGCAATGCACGTGTGACTAACTGGGATAACTGAATTTGAAACGAATAATGTTTGAACTAACGAGGTTTGAGTTAACGGAGTTAACCTGAAAATGTCGGATGTCACAGCAATAATTTCAGGGATGGAAATAGATTTAAGTCAAAATACAGCCCTTTTTTATTGTACACCTGGAATATTAAAAGACATAAAAGATTTACAAAAACTAAAAATAGCCTTACAAACAAAAGGATACGAAAACTATGAAGGAAACAACATAGTAATAAGTATAGGAGTCTTAGGAAAAGCTAGCAATAGGTCAGGAATTTAATATAAAGTAAATATAGAAGGAATAGAAAATACAGTCACTTCAAAATCTATACAAATGATAGAACCAGTAAAAATTGATCCTGAAGAATTAGCAGGATTAGAATGGCAGATAAACGATTTAATAGAAACCGATAGTTCAACATTAGTACCTAAAAGAAGTCATATATATGAAGGAATAGATGGTATACAAAGCTTAAGATTTACAGATTTTAAACAGGAAAATAATAGATACGAATAAAGTAGTAGTTATTCTGAAGGACAACCATCAGAACCATTAGAACAACCACAATATAACTTTATGAATATTGAATCAGATGACGAATCTGAATACGGACAACCTATATATGATACAGAAAATGAAGAAAGTGATGATGAATGTATAAATTCAGAATTCACAAAATTTGAACAAGAAGATATAGACATAGACATAGATTACAGTCTACTAGATCATTCAACAGAAGATATAGAAACAAATACAATCTTTAAAACAGAAGAGACAAACAAATCGTATGAACAAATAACAAATAGAAAGTTTACTGAACTAAATATACAGGAAGAAGTAGACGACATGATAGTAGAATGTATGACTACTTTAAGTATGACATACGAACAAAGTTATAACAAATTACTCGAAGATTTTAATTTACCATTAGTAAATATTTTAGTCAAAGGAGACACCATGATCTCTGATTTTTATAAACAAAATCTAGAAAGAAACCTCATGAACCCTGAACAAAAACCTAAAAGACAATATACTGAAGTAGGAGAAACTTCATATGAAAACATGGGAAGAGAACCATGGACTAAACCAGTCACAGGCTACCAACAAGAGTCAAGTTACAAAGGAACAGGAAATAGGCTACCTATAGGAAAAAATTTTAGTGGTAGTATGCTATTATTAGAACAACAAAAACCTCAATTATGGGTAGATGAAGTTCTCATATGGGAACAAACAGTAGTAAGAATGTGGGAAACCAACAAAAAAGAAAGCATGGATATGTTTTCTTATCTAGAAACAACTCTAGGCCCAACAGCCTTAGGGATATGGCAAAGTAAAAAAGCCCACAGCCTAGACCAAATAAACAGGCTCAAAGCTATAGGAGACAATCCTTATAATTTCACATCCCAAATAAGAGTTCTTATTTTAGGAGTAGACCCGGCAAAAAATAACAGTCTACTACAAGATACAGCCATTAGAAATTTAGAACAACTAAGTATAGCTGATATGAAATACATAAATGAATTTACACTAGATTTTACAAGGTTATTAGCACAAACAGGACAAGCCATGGACGATAACCTATGTGACAAATATTTTATAAAATTACCAGGAGATTTAGGAAAAACTATACATGAAGCCTGGAAATTACAGTATGGAAATATAGAAAACTTAGGAATTGGACCTGGAATAACCTTTACATTTGGAATCCTAGAAGAAAAATGTAAAGAAGTAGCATTACAAGAACAGTTAAAAAGAAATGCTTTTGCATTTTGCAAAACAGCTATTTACACTCCACAAGCCTACGGATATTATGATAGAAAAAAGAAAATTAGAAAAAGTACCACATATAAAAAAGAATACAAACCGTATAAAAAATATCAGAATAAATACGTCAGAAAACCTCATACTAGGACATGTAAGTGTTTTATATGCGGAGATACAGAACATCTAGCTAACAAATGTCCAAATAAAAATAAAAATATAGAGAGAAGCAATCTAGTAGAACAAATTAATGACTACGAAATAGAAGAATTAGATACAGATCATACAGATAATGAATCTATATACAGTATATATAGTGAAGAAGATAAACCAATAACAAAAATCTCATATACATATACAAATCCAGAAGAATGTAAACATGATTGGAAACATAGAAAAGGAAATAATTATATTAAATGTTACATTTGTGAATACTACCCAAGCATAGAAAAAAGATCTCAATGTAACATATGCTTTAAAGAAATATGCCATATTTGCTTAAATGATGTTCATAGTATAGAAACACCAAGTACCAGTCAAAATACAAATAAAAATATAAATGAATACGATGAAAAGATAGAAAAACTAGAACTAGCTATAGAAGTTAACAAATTAAAAATAGAAATTATGGGTAACAAAATTACTAGACTTGAAGATTTAATAGAAAAGAAAAAACAAGCAGTAGTACTTACAGAATTAAATAGCATGGCCACAGAACCAGAGCAAAATCAAATACAAACTAATGACCAAACTTTCATACAAACCAATGGGTCAATGAATATGATAAACATACAGTGTAGATTATCGCTTGAGGCCAATACACCAATAGATTTAACAGCTTTAGTAGATACAGGAGCAACTAAAAGCGTAATATCACATAGTTTGACACATAAAAAAATTTCATAAACCCCTGACATATATATTAATGACAAGAACTGTAGAAGACAGATTAATAAACATAACACATTACCTAGAACCAATAGGAATACAATTCTTAGATTTTGCAGGAAATTACAGCACAAAATATGATATACCACAGATAAATATAAATCCACAACACATTAAATCTAGAGATTTTGTCTTAGGATTAAATTTTATACTAGGACTAAATGGTGCAATTACTATAACAAGAAATTTCATAACTATTAGTAAGCAAATTTATAGTTTCCCAACCTTTAGATATAAAAGCATGAATGAAATTGCTCACAAAAAAGGAGAAAAAGGAAACTTAGAATTTTTAAATAAAAATAAAAGACAAAATGTTGCAGAAAATGAATCCCTGCAATTACTTACCAACTTTATAAACCATGAATTAGAAAAAGGGAAAGATATAACAAAAAGTATAAATCACCCTATAATCCTACACTTAGAAAAACTAGGACTCATAGGAGAAGACATTACAAACTCTAAAGTTAATTATGTTTGCAAATTTAAAATAAAAAACCCAGACATAACAATAAGAAACAAAAATATAGAGTATAGTCCCCTAAACAAAGAAGAATTTAGAACACAAATCCTAGAAATGACCAAACAAGGATTAATCAGAAAATCTGAAAGTCCTCATAGATCAACAGCCTTTATAGTAAAAAATCATAGTGAAATAAAGAGAGGAAAAGCAAGAATCGTTTACAATTATAAAAGATTAAATGATAACACAGAACACGATGGTTATAATATTCCTAATAAAGATAATCTAATCCAATTAATACAAAACAACAAAGTATTTTCTAAATTTGATTTAAAATCATGTTTTAATCAATTACATTTGAATGAAGATTTTAAAAAATGGACAGCCTTCACATGTTCTGAAGCCCTGTATGAATAGAATGTTCTTAGCTTCGGACTAAAGAACTTCCCTTCAATTTTTCAAAGATTTATGGACAGTATATTTCTCAAATACAAATTTTGCCTAGTCTATATCGATGATATACTAGTAGCAAGCGAAACTGTTCAAGAACATGAAAAACATTTACAACAAGTATTTGAAGAAATAAAAAAGAATGGGATAGTAGTGTCTAAAAGAAAAATGGAATTATTTAAAAGAAAAATCTCTTTTTTAGGATTAGAAATTGGCAACGGAAAAATTGAGTTACAACCACATATTTCTACAAAAATTCTTGATTTTCCAGAAAAGCTTACAAATTTAAAACAAATTCAAGCTTTTTTAGGCCTGGTAAACTATGCTAGAAAGTTTATACCAAACCTTTCAAAATTAGTTGGACCGTTATATAGTAAAACCACTAAAAACGGCCAAAGACATTTTAATATTGAAGATGTGATTCTGATAAAAAAGATTAAAGAAAAGGTCAAAGAAATTAAACCCTTAGAATTACCACTTATAACAGATTATATTATTATAGAAGTTGATGGATGCAAAGACGGATGGGGAGCAGTCCTCATTTGCAAACCAAACGTACATAGTTATAAAAAAGAAGAAAAGATTTGTTCTTATTACAGCGAAAGTTTTAAAGTTGGATCCACCTAGACCAGCTTAGATTTTGAAATACAAGCATTAATTAATGCTTTAGAAAAATTTAAACTATTTTTACATAAAGACTTTACAGTCAGAACAGACTGCGAAGCTATAGTTAGATTCATAAAAAATAATCAGAGTAAAAAGATAAACAGAACAAGGTGGGTAAATTTACAAAATATTATACAAGGTAGCGGGTACTCTATACAATTTAAACATATAAAGGGAAAAGACAACGGGATAGCAGATTTATTATCTCGAAATATTAACAAATTGTTTTGTTCAGATGGATAGAAAGCTAAAAGGAAAAGAGAAAGTGGTCGTCAGACCATTACATTATAAACAAAACCCTTCCCCCATGAGCATCTCGTGTAACGACGATGAAGAAACAGAAAAACTGCTCAGTCAATCTATCAAGGCCGAAAAAATACACAGTTCTAGACAGACGGCCCTTTTACCTCCTATTCTACAAAGTACTAGAAAACTCCCTCCTTACTTCCTTACACAACCTTCCCAAAACCCACAGACTTCTCAAAGCCTAAACACCTTCATCCAAAACATGATATACAAAAAACAGGCCCATAAACAAATCCAAAAACAAGCCCAAAGACCCACTTCTCTACACAATCCCCCTATATTCTCTTTTGGTACATATGACCTACAAGCCTGTAATGACACACACATGAAATTCCGTCCTAATCACGAGATAAAACTTACCGATAAACAGCAGTGTCTACTGGACAACTTATGGCATATACAAACCATGCCACACGCGTGCTCTTTTAAAGTACAGGTTTTAAACGCGCTTAGCATATATTTTAGCGAACAAGGAACTAAATGCCCTGAAAAAACCCAGCCTCCACCAAAGTTTACACACTACATAATTTTCAGAGGCACAAAAATTGGAATTTTTAATAAATGGGACACGGTAGTAAAGTATATACAGTGCCATGGCCCTATTTATAAAGGATACCACAGCTTTTCTGAAGCACTTGACACGACCAGAAATCATTTTGGCCTAGACAATTTTTTCATAGAACCAGAAGAAGTGCAAACCTTTTCTCAGGTTATAAAAACGAGTCATGAACAGATAATAAAGACTCAAGAAGAAACTATAGCAAATCTGCAAAGACAGCTTATACAGCAGGGAAAGAATACACAGTCAATTCAGAATCATATTGAATAAAGTAAGCTAAAGCAGAAAGTAGAAATACTTGAAGCTAAAAACATGTTGCTTTTAGAAAGAATAGACAAAAAAGAAAATTGCTACATAAGCTATGACTCCTTTAGAGCAAGAATGCTAGACACACCTTGGAAGACTTGCCTTCAAACAGTGTTTGATCAATTCCCAGAATTTGAACATATTATTTCTAAGAAAATAAACACAGAATTTCCAATGGTATTGTATGATTTACAGCTCCGACTTATGTCTATTGCCCTAAATGAAGAAAAGTATAAAGGGGTAACAGTCATTGAAAGAACAGATGAAGATGGAGAAGGAACCTGCTTACTCCTCCTCCAAATAAATCTAAAAGAAACAGATATGCCTAATGATCTAATTCTTCAATTTTATCATAACGGTATGATTGATTACATAGAACTAGAATTAAATCCTAAAACCGAAGGAATCATAAACCTCTTCGGAGAAAAGTTTGTGATAACTACAGGAAACATTTCTACACACGCCTCTCCTCCCTATATCGGTTGCAAGATCTTCTCTTCCTTTCCCTTTGCTAACGATCACACATACAGACCTGCTAGAAAGAGAATTTTCATTAGCCACAAAATTTCTGTTAGAGACTATTAAAAAAACCTAGCAGTTCAAACCGAGATACATTTCTCAAAGCTTTACTGGGTTGACAATCTTGCCAGCCTCATCACAAAAGACAAACAAAAAGACACATAACACTTCATCTCCCTACACCAAAAAACTCCAGACCTACCTTCTAACTTCCATTGGGATTGCTACCATTTACTCGCCGAAGGTCATTATTTACAAATATGGAGTCTTAAAAACTGGAACATGCTTTTGCCATTCATTGGAGAAGGAGAATCTCTCCAGTTGAATCATATTCTGGACCAAGAAGATTATTACTTGAATCCAGACGACTTCAGTGAAACAGACACCATTCCAGATACACACAGAGATTTCTGAAAGAGACAAAAGAAGACGTAAGCAATGACATCAAAGGATACACAGACGTATGCAATGACATCAAAACACACAATCAAATAAAGATCAAATAATTCTGCCGACAGCCCACTATGCCGACAGCACTAAAAGTTTTTGTCGTTTTTACTTTTTCTTTTTCGCAGATAATGTAATCTTAGTGCGCCATATGCGCTGTCAATATTTTATTTTATCTTTGTACGATTGATAGTTAGTGCGCTTGGTGCGCTCCTTTTTGTTTTGTTTGTTAGCTTAGGCTCCTGCCTATTTAAAGGCACGAAGAATTCAGTTGTAGATACACCGAGAAATATTAAGAATCAATAAGAATTTCTTTCTTATGGAAACTTAAAACTCTCTTTCTGATTTCTTTACAAAAACCCTTACTTCCTTAAATTTCTTCAGTTCTTCATACTATACCCCATAGATAAAAAAAAAAAAAAAAAAAAAAAGTGTTTCTGCTGCAACTCTTCTACAACTCCTTCGCTGCCAATATTATCTATCATCCACTGCAAATATACTGTAAGTTTTTATGTTTCATGTCTTACTTTTGCAAGTGTTTAAAAAACTCTACCCAACCTTAATTGGTATATATATATATATATATATATGCATACTTTTATATTAGCATGTTTATATAATAAAACTCTGAGATAGTTTCATCAGAACACCGAGTTGCACACAATTTATTAAGAGTCACACGAACGAGAATTGTGATTATTAATTATGAGTATATATTGTTATGCACAACCGTGAGTTCGATAAACTGATACGTTTGAATGTGACCATTGGAACATAAACAAGTTAAGGATGACCTAAATAACAATTATTATCAATCGTTAAATCAACAACATGGCTCAACCGCACGCGTAATAACTGAGTTTAGATATGTTTATAATATTAGGGTTAGTCCATGAAGCATTTTAAGTACCTACAGGTATTGTAGGACACGAGTAGGACATAAAACCGTGACTATCTTATTATGTGGACATTGGTTTCCATTACTATCGTGAGGACATTATTATTCCTGACATATTACAAGGTGAGTTCATTGCCCCCTTTTAACTTTTAAATGTTTTAGAAACATCGGGAGAGAAACATACTTGCATAACACATTACTAATATATACAATTTGCTACCAATATTTCTAATATATTCCGTTCTTCCTAATATTAATATAATATTCAATTGTTAAGGGTTCCGTGAGTCTTCCGTCCTTCCAAAATTAATATAATATATTCCGTTCTTCCTAATATTAATATAATATTCAATTTTTAAGGGTTCCGTCAGTCTTCCATCCTTTCAAAATTAATATAATATTCAATTGTTAACTCTATCCCAAATCTCTTTTCAATCAACGAACCGTTCTTTTTTTCTTTTTTCCCAATTTCATTCTTTTGTTAATTTGATTCTTTTCTTTTCCTATTTACCCCAACTGCCTCCATCGTCTTCTTCCCCCAAATACCCTTAAAAAAGTATATGCTTTCCGTTAACTATTCCACCGCTGTCAACAACCGTTCGCCGTCGACAACCGTTCGTCCTCAATCATAACACCATCATAACAACCGTCGCAACCTTTTATCTACCCGTCGCAACCTTTTATCTACCCGTAGCAACCTTTCTTTTATTCCCTATAAATGGAAGTCACCTTCCTTTCGGTGTCATCCCCATCGTCCCCCACCCATTCCCTCTGTCTAACTGATCTTAAAGCACAATCGAATGTTTTGTAGGTGTTTTTACGATCTATCTCTGCCTCCTTTTTTGACGCCTGTCATCGTCAAAAAGGGTAGATTTTCCACTTACGCCATTAAATACGCTGGGAAACCGCCAACCTTAACGACAGTCAGTATATTGATATAAGAAATTAAGAAAAGTATGAAGATGAACGACCCCGATGGGTGTGGAACAGAAAAGAAGACCGGGTAACAGAAATGATTCCGTTGATGTATTCGCTGATGCCGACCAATCGGTGGAGGTCATATTGAGCGACAGATAGAGAGAGAAGAAGATGAGAGAGACATTGGTGGTGGATGGTGTGGGGGTAGCGGTGGTGGTGGTTGTTGCCGGGCGGAGGTGGCCATATACGGTGGTGGTGGTGGTGGTGGTTTCTTAGAGGAAGAGGAAGTAAGATGAGATATGAAGAAGATAAATATTACCTTTAACTTTCATTTAGTTACCGATGTGCAATCTGTATCCAACTTCACCAAATCAGTTTTTTACATAAAATTAAAAATTGATTTAATGTTTTATGTTAATTGTTATAATAACTTTTGAAGTTAACGTATTATATTAATTTATTTATATTAATCAATCAATGGAAGATGTGTTCAATTCAATGCACCTAATTTATATTAATCAATATGAATCACTAAATTTATATTAATCAATCAATTCAAGATGTGTCATTTTTTTTAAATCTATAGACTCAAATCTCTAACCTTCCACAAGCATATAGCTTTATCAAATTCACATCTTCATTACATGTCATTTTGATGAAACCACCATGCAATTGTACAAATCTTTTTTATTTTTTGTTTTTGTTTTTAATATTATTATTATTATTCAATATTTGGTCATCCATTATTTTCAATCGCCAACCAATGTTAGAGCATGTTTTGTAACTGTCGCTGAAATTCTATGTTGTAAGTTAGCGAAGCTGTCAAGTTCGCATATGAAACTTAGAGCGAACTTGATAGGCGAACTTGCTAAGTTCGCCTAAGCTTGTTAGGGGCGAACTTAACAAGTTCGCCTGTGGTCTTTGTGGTTTCCCGATAAATAGAGGTTTACTTGTCAGTTTTAACAGCTTAGAGAATAGATCAGAACTAAACAGAAACTGAGAGAACTTGTAAACTGAGATTTGTGGTGGAAATACAACGAGGATTATTTACATCGTGTTGTTGATTGAGTTACACGTTGCACGTTGATCATGGATTCCGCACGTTATCATCGTGTTGTACCGCGAGTCTAGAGATCCGTCACGTCCGAACCGGGACTTACAAGTGGTATCAGAGCCTTTGCTCTTGATTAGTAGAAGATTCGTGATGTTTTCGTGTACAATCAACATCAAATATCACTGAATTTGAAGAGAATTTGAACGATTTTTCCTCATTTTCGTTTCTTGACAAAAATGGAATATTTTTGATCAATTTGGATTGCATTTGGATTCGTTTGAAGAAATTGATCCGATAGGATTGCTCCTAATCAGTTTCTGCACAATCCTACGGTTCAGGATTGTCTAATTCCATCATATTGATCAGAAATCATGATTTTCAGCAGAGTTGGTTCGTATTGGTGTTCTTCCTAAGATTTCAGCGATTTAGGCGAACTTGTCTGATCAGTTACAGGCGAACTTAACAAGTTTGCTCAGTGAAGTTCAGGCGAACTTAATAGGTTCGCTCAGGCAGTTTAAGGCGAACTTACTAAGTTCCCTCAGGTTCCCAAGTTCGCTACTGTTAAAATTTTTTTTTGTCCCGGTTACAAAATAGTCACGTGGTCGTCCGTCTACCGAAGTAGCTGTTGTCATAGAAGTGTTCATAACGTTTACATACATTCATAACATGCAATATATATAATATAAAGCAAGATTTCATTCATTTACGTTATGTCCTTCTTTCATTCATTCTTTATAATCATACGTTTCATTCTTTGTTCATAATTCACTTTCATATATAAGTATATATATATAGGGGCATGTTCTTTTGAGAACCAACCATATGTTGAGAACCGAAAGAACCGCACAAAACGTGTACATATCGCTTTAGTGAAAAAAGTAAAATTCAACAACAATGTTTTATTTATCTCTTCCCACTCTTAGTTTGAGTTTATCTCCTCTCTCCTGAATTTTTTTAAGAAAAGTATAAAAATATGCATATATGCATTCATTTGTGCATATAGTGTGAGTGCATATATGCATTTAAAAAAATGACTATAAATTCGAGGTCTTTTAAAACCAAACCTTAAACATATTGAAATGTACATGAATTCTAGTCAATTTGTATTATAAATCGAGGAACAGTTAATGCGGTTCTCACGGTTCTTAACATATTGTTGGTTCTCAAAAAAACATTATATATATTTGTATACCACGTATGATCACATTGACATTCATAGCATTTATTCATTTAGTGTATACACTTCAGCCCCAAAACATTTAAATTGATTTGCACATAACATAGAAGGGGGCACATAGAACTCACCTGATAGTTAGTCTTGGTTGTCCTAAACAAAGGTCCAACAACGTCACGTACGATCTGAATTAGGTAGTTAAATACACATCAGACCCAATCCCGACTCTAACGGTTTAATCATTCTAAACATACTGACTTTACTTAACCAGCCTGCTTCCTGCGCACTTAGTAAGTGCGCAGGGCCTTGCTCATGCGTACTTGACAGGTTCGCAGAGCATTCTTCTTGCGTACTTGGTAAGTACGCAGGATCTTCCTCCTGCGTACTTGGTAAGTACGCAGGACGTCCTCCTTGCGTACTTGATAAGTACGCAATACCTGTTTCCTGGACAAAAATCCGAAATTCTTGCATGCTAACCCGATCATGCCAATCTAACAATTTTCTTTGATCAAAACGTGCGGTTTTCATTCTAGATGCTAGTTCTAAGCTTATTATCAGGTTTCATCCATAAAAAACGTCTCCTATTTAGGTAAAACCCGAGAAACCTCAAAACGAACAAAAACTCAGATTATGGTCGAATCGTTACCTAGATTGGAATTCTGATTCGGAGGTTTTGCTCACGAGCTCAGCAGTAACGTGCTCCTTCAATCTCGTGTCGATCCGTCGACTTTCTCTCTCTAGACCCGAGCTTCCCTTTCTCTCTATAGAGTGATGAAATGAGGTTGAAATGGCGAGGTGGGCTGCCTTTCCCCTTATATACCTGGGCTTCCATCGGCCCGTTGGAGACGAGCCCAAGCCCATCCGTTTTTCTTTTGTTTTAAGACGATTAAGTCTCTATCGTTTTATTATTTACTTATTTATTATTTTTGGGATGTTACAAGTCTACCCTCCTTAAAGAGGTTTCGTCCTTGAAACCGCTTATACGTTAAACAATTGAGGGTATAGTCCCCTCATCTCGTCTTCTTTTTTCCCATGTAGCTTTTGACCCTTTTCTGTGCTTCCATTGTACTTTAACTAAATGGATCGACTTATTGCGTAGTCGTTTCTCAGCTCGGTCAAGAATGGCTATCGGTTCCTCCACATAATTTAGACTGTTATCCACTTCGATCTCGTCGTAATGTATGTGAGCTATGTCGTCAGCTAGGCACTTGCGTAAGTGCGACACGTGGAACGTAGGGTGTATTCGACTAAGCTCAACGGGTAGGTCGAGTCTGTAAGCAACTTGACCCACTCTCGCTAAAATCTTGAAAGGTCTGACAAACCTTGGACTTAGTTTGCCACGTTTTCTAAATCGAATGATTCCTTTCCATGGTGATACCTTTAACAGTACCATGTCCCCCACTTGAAACTCTAAATCCCTTCTTCTCTTATCCGCGTATGATTTCTATCTGTCTTTTGCAGCTTTCATTCAAGTCTTGATTTGATCAAACTTCTCGGAAGTAGCTTTAACCACTTCGAGACTTGCAAAATCCTTTTGTCCAATTTCCCCCCAACAAACCGGGGTCCTACATTTCCTCCCATACAACATTTCAAATGGCGGCATGCCAATAGTTGAGTGATAGCTGTTGTTATATGAAAATTCTGCCAATAGTAGGTGGCTGTCCCAGCTCCCACCGAAGTCAATTATACAGGCCCGGAGCATGTCCTCCAAGGTCTGAATGGTCCTTTCCGATTGTCCATCGGTTTGGGGGAGGTAAGCGGTGCTGATGTTCAGTCTAGTGAGCACTTTTCGTCAAGCGGTCGACGATCACCCAGATGGTATCATTTCCTTTAGCTGTTCGCGGTAGCTTGGTAATGAAGTCCATCGTGATCTCCTCCCACTTCCATTCCGGTATTGGTAAAGGTTGCATTTTACCGCATGGTTTCTGGTGGTCGGCCTTAACTAGGGAACACGTTAGGCACTTGTTCACGTACTCAGTCACATCATTCTTCATGCCAGGCCACCAGCACTCTTTCTTCAAGTCTTGATACATTTTGTTTGTCCCAGGGTGGATAGAATAGCGAGACTTATGGGCCTCATCGAGTATTTTGCCTCTAAGCTCGCCAATCTTAGGTATCCACATCCTGCCAAACCTAGTTCATACACCGTATGCATTTGCATCCAAATTTCCTTGTTGTCCTACTATTCTTTCCCGTTTTATATTTCTTTCTAATAGTGCTTCATATTGTGCCTTTGATATTTCACTCATCAAATCAGGCGTTATAATCAGCTAACACGCTTTGATTGGGATAGGTTCCGATTCTTCCTTTCTGCTTAAAGCGTCAGCCACTACGTTTGCCTTGCCTGGATGGTACAATATCTCACAATCATAGTCCTTCAGTAGCTCTAACCACCTCCTTTGTCTCATGTTTAATTCCTTTTGTTCGAAAAAGTACTTTAGGCTTTTGTGATCGGAGTAAATGGTGCATTTAACTCCATACAGATAGTGGCTCCATATTTTCAACGCGAAAACTACTGCCGCCAACTCTAGATCGTGAGTTGGGTAGTTAACCTCATGAATCTTTAGTTACCGCGAGGCATAAGCAATTACCTTTCCTCGTTGCATAAGTACGCATCCTAAACCTTGACCCGAGGCGTCAGAGTAGACTACTAAGTCTTCATTTCCCTCAGGTAGTGTCAAGACTGGAGCTTGGGTTAATCGTGTCTTAAGTTCCTCAAACGCATTGTTTTTGGTTGGACCCCATTCATACTTTACTTCCTTACGTGTTAGCTTTGTCAGCGGCGAGGCTATTCTCGAGAAATCCTGAATGAATCTCTGATAGTATCCTGCCAATTCCAGAAAACTTCGTATCTCTGTTGGCGTTTTCGGGATGTTCCAACCTTTTACGGTTTTGATCTTTGTAGGTTCCACCATAATACCGTTTGGGTTTATGACATGACCTAGGAATTGGACTTTCCTAAGCCAGAACGCGCATTTGGAGAATTTTGCGTACAACTTTTCCTGCTTAAGCACCTCCAGAACATCTCTTAGGTGGCAGTGGTGATCACCCTCGCTTTTCGAATATACCAGTATGTCGTCTATAAAAACTATCACTGATCTATCCAACATGGGTCGACATACTATATTCATCAACTCCATGAACGCTGCTGGTGCGTTAGTCAATCCGAAGGACATCACGAGAAACTCATAATGCCCATAACGCGTGCGAAACGTGGTCTTTGGTACGTCCTCTTTTCTTACTTTCAACTGATGGTAACCCGACCTAAGATCGATCTTTGAGAACCAACTCGCACCTTACAGTTGATCAAAAAGGTCGTCTATTCTAGACAGTGGGTATTTGTTCTTTACTGTCCTCTTGTTCAGTTCGCGGTAGTCAATGCACATGCGCATGCTGCCGTCCTTCTTCTTTACAAATAGTACCGGAGCGCCCCATGGTGAAATGCTCGGTCTAATAAATCCTTTTTCTGTTAGTTCCTCTAGTTGAGATATCAATTCTTTCATTTCTGACGGAGCCAATCGGTAGGGGGCTTTGGCAACGAGCTCAGCTCCTGGCAGTAAGTCAATCTGAAATTCTATTTCCCGATCGGGTGGCAACCCATGTAGATCCTCAGGGAATACTTCCGGAAAGTTGCACACCACAGGTACCTTCTTGAGTTCGTTCATTTCCATTCTATCGTCAATAACATATGCCAGATAAGCTTCGCAACCGCGCCTCATGTAACTTTCGGCCTTGATCATCGAGATGACGTTTGGCATCGTGCAATTCCAATCCCCATAAACCGTAATTGGGCTGCCGCTTGGAGCTTTGAGGTGTATCCTCTTACGTTTACATATGATTTGAGCTTCATTGGCAGCTAGCCAATCCATACCCAATACTATATCGAATCCTCCTAAGGTGAGAAGGAACAATCCAGAAGGGAACTTATGACCCTCTATTTCTATGATGCAATTCTCTGTTACTTGAAATATTGCCGAATTTTTACCAACGGCAGTTTGTACGCTAAAGGCCTTTACTATGGTGTTGATAGTGCAATCTAGTTTACGACTAAATGCATTGGATATAAAGCTTTTACTAGCACCAGAGTCAAATAAAATAGCAACATGTTCATCATTAACTAGGAACGTACCTGACACAACATCAGGGTTTCCCCTTGCTTCTTCCTCAGTCAGGGCGTAGGCTCGAGTCCTAGCATGCGGCTGTTCCTTTTCAGCTTCCTTTTCCTTTCCCGAACCGGATTGTCTGGTTTTCCTGCAATCCCTAGTCGGGTGTCCATATCTTCCACAACCTTGGCACTTGACGTCCTTTATGCAATCTCGGGAGTAGTGCCCCGGCTTCCCGCATTTATAGCACATGGTTATGCCAACTAAACATTCGCCTTGGTGTTTCCTTGAGTGTTTCGTACAAACTTCATACCCTTCTACTCTAGGCTTCTTTACCTCAGCGGCGTAGTTTCCTTTTCCATTTCCTTTGATCGAGTTCTCCCATTTCCGTTTCGGAGCTTCGGGAGCTGTATCCTCGTTAGCATAATCGTCATAGACGATCCCCGACAGGTTGACTACCGACTCGAAGGTCAAGGGTAGGTTGGTTTTCACATGGACACGGACCCTTTGAGGTAGGCCCTTCACATAATACTTGATCATTCGTTCTTCTGTCTTCACCAGGTGGGGTACCAGTTGAGCTAGCTCATTGAACCTAGAAGTATACTGACGGTGGCTCTTGCTTCCAGCCTTGAAGTTTAGGAATTCATTTTCCACTCGATCAATTTCATTCTGGGGACAGAACTTTTATATTATCGGCTTCTTCAAGTCTTCCCATGTCATTCTTGCAAGAGCGTTTGGCGACTTTGTCCTCTGAATGTTCCTCCACCAACTTAGTGCTTCATTGGTGAAAGAATGGGCAACATACTTAACAGCCTGGTCCGGTCGACACTCGATGATGTTAATTACAGCGTTCATCCTCTCAATTCATACGAACGTAGCCACTGAATCCTTGTTTCCATCGAACTTGGGTGGGTCTCCGTCCTTGAAACCTTTGTAGGTACACCCACGATTGCTTGGTCCCATTTTCACTTCATCCCCATCACTGTCGTACACTTTCTCTTCATGGTCTCCTTCGTCCTCCTCTCTACTTTTCTTTAGTGCCTCAGATAGTAGATCAGGCAATACTTTCTTCAGAGTGAGTACCACTTCGCGGGCAATAGCTTCCCTGACCTCTGGTTCTAACTGTAAAGGCCCTTGATTGTCGTCCCTAGTTGGGGTCACCTCTGTTTCGTGCACACTTTCAGTGTGTTCTGCGTGCACACTCTCTTCCTCTTCATGTCTTTGATTCAATGGAGGTCTACCGACTTGGCCAGTGCGACCGCCTAGGCGTCCTGTTCTTCCTCCACCAGCCATAGTTCCTAGTTCCTGATATTTATAAAGGGAATACATCAATACCATTCCTTTATATCACAGTTTTAGAACAGTATGGGCAAGGTAAATTTTTAAATACAGTGACCGGTTTGTGATTACTAATTTACATTGCCTTTCGGGTTCAAAACTCTTCAAATCGGTTGTGACATTGACATCTATTTGTTCTAAGTTAAGGTATCTATTCTTATCCAAGTGCATTAACTTTAGTACTTACTTACTGTGATGGTGTTGGCGTTGGTTACCCATACTGACATCCGTGCGTTGGTCCCATAATCAGTTTGAGTCCAGACATTTAGGGATGTCTGAATCTCTCAAACTATTGCTCTGATACCAACTTGTAAGGCCCCTTCCCGGGTAACCTCACTTGTTGGATTTACTCATAAACATAGTCGTAATTACTGAACTTAAATTTAAAACATTCGAATTCAATCATTACATAACATGACATAACGTGACAGCGGAAGTCTTAACAATTAAAAACATAACATTGTCTTAACACATATGCTAAAGTGGGATGCCAGTCTCGTGCTGGGTAACCTTCACGCCATCGCACGACCCTTTCTTCCTTTACCTGAAATGTATACTAAAAGTCAGCTAACGCTGGTGAGTTCTAGTTTAAAGACAATCATACATAATATTTATCTTATCATGAGTATTATATATATGTATATAATATACTTAACATTTTACATATTCTTTGCTTTACTATTCTAACATAACATTCATACTGAGTACATACATACTTATTTGGGGAGAACATTCATTTGGCCATAAACATAAGGGTGATCAACCCATCATACTTGTCGCGAATGTCACAAAGACATCGCAGTGAGAGCTACCGTCGTCGCCCTTTTCATAAACCGTCCAGCTCCAGAAAACCGTCCGTCGATACATAAATCCGTCCGGTAACCTTTGTCCGTCCGCTCTTAACCCGTTCTACCTTCGTAGTACGGTCATTCGCCCGTCTGCCTTGGGGCATCCGTTTCCCACATGGCTATTATGTATGCAACCGTTCTACATGTAATAAGGCATTTGCTTCGACCGTCCATGAGTACCTTTTATACGTCCTAGCTTGCGAAGGAACGTTTTTATCCCGGTTGCAAAATAGTCACGTGGTCGTCCGTCTACCGAAGTAGCCGTTGTCATAGAAGTGTTCATAACGTTTACATACATTCATAACATGCAATATATATAATATAAAGCAAGATTTCATTCATTTACGTTATGTCCTTCTTTCATTCATTCTTTATAATCATACGTTTCATTCTTTGTTTATAATTCATTTTCACATATAAGTATGTATATATATATATATATATATATTTGTATCACATTGACATTCATAGCATTTATTCATTTAGTGTATACACTTCAGCCCCAAAACATTTAAATTAATTTGCACATAACATAGAAGGGGGCACATAGAACTCACCTGATAGCTAGTCTTGGTTGTCCTAAACAAAGGTCCAACAATGTCACGTACGATCTGAATTAGGTAGTTAAATACACATCAGACCCAATCCCGACTCTAACGGTTTAATCATTCTAAACATACTGACTTTACTTAACCAGCTTGCTGCCTGCGCACTTAGTAAGTGCGTAGGGCCTTGCTCATGCGTACTTGACAATTGCGCAGAGCATTCTTCTTGCGTACTTGGTAAGTACGTAGGATCTTCCTCCTGCGTACTTGGTAAGTACGTAGGACGTCCTCTTTGCGTACTTGATAAGTACGCAATACCTGTTTCCTGGACAAAAATCCGAAATTCTTGCATGCTAACCCGATTATGCCAATCTTACAATTTTCTTTGATCAAAACGTGCGGTTTTCATTCTAGATGCTAGTTCTAAGCTTATTATCAAGTTTCATCCGTAAAAACGTCTCCTATTTAGCTAAAACCCGAGAAACCTCAAAACGAACAAAAACTCAGATTATGGTCGAATCGTTACCTGGATTGGAATTCTGATTCGGAGGTTTTGCTCACGAGCTCAGAAGTAACGTGCTCCTTCAATCTCGTGTCGATCTGTCGACTTTCTCTCTCTAGACCCGAGCTTCCCTTTCTCTCTCTAGAGTGATGAAATGAGGTTGAAATGGCGAGGTGGGCTGCCTTGCCCCTTATATACCTGGGCTTCCATCAGCCCGTTGGAGCCGAGCCCAAGCCCATCCGTTTTTCTTTTGTTTTAAGACGATTAAGTCTCTATCGTTTTATTATTTACTTATTTATTATTTTTGGGATGTTACATTTTTCTTGTGAAATTTTTTGAGGAGACATTTATATACTTCTTTTTAGTCATTTTTGAGAATATTGTAATTTTAAAAAAATTTCTTCCCTAAAGAGTTTTTTGGAGGGAAAATATTTCCGTGTTCGTTTACACAAATTCTCGAGATGACCAATTTTTCGAAGAGTAGAAGAGATTTGTTAGAGAAACAATTTATGTTTTTCAAGTATTTGGAGGATGAAACTGTTAATGATATCGTTTCCATATACTACCATCTTTTGAGAGAGTTGGTAAAATGTGATGTTTCTTACCCTAGGTTTGAGAAATACTCAGTGCTCATCAAGAAAAATGAGGATTTAATCGATATGTCTTTAGCAGAATTGATTCATACAGTTTATTCTTATAAAGAAGGTGGTGTGACAAAAGTTAGTGACAAGAGTGATTCTGAAAGTGACTGTTTTTCCGAATCAAGTGATAAAGAAAGTTTTCACTCTTCTTCTTCAGAGGAAAAAGCTGAGGTTCATACTGATGCTGGTTCTGATAATATATCTACAGACAGTGACTTGAGTGAGTCTAGGAGTGTTGCTGAAATTGAAGAATCAATAATTCAGAATGTTGAGCCAAAATTTTCAACTAAAGAACTGCTTGATGATGGAGCTACTGGGAAAGTGGCTGAGAAAATTGTTGAGATGTTATCTGAAGCAAATGCATCCATGGCTGATTCGAAACAGATATATAAGGTTGTTTCTTGTTCTAAGTGCATTGATTTAGAATTGAAAATTGTAAGATTGTGTGATGACAACACAAATCTGATATGTGACATGAAGGCAATATACACAACAAATCAAGTTTTGAAAGAAAATGAAAAGCTTTTATGTAACACCTGCCCTGAAAATGTCCAAGATTTGGCAAAAGGTAAACCCTAGGGACTATAAGAGTAATTATCTTAAAGTTCAGGGTTTAAATTGAAAAAATTTATGATTTAGACCTTAGCGGACCGCTAAGGCTAAGCATAACGGTCCGCTAAAGGTGTTGGTTTGGGTGGCGGACCGCCACCATATAAGGTAACGGTCCGCTAGGTGTTGACTAAGCAATGGATCCGGCTAAGCCGCGTGTATAGTGACTAATGGTCATGTATTCTGACACGTGTACCCGTGGCGGACCGCCACGCCACGTGGTAACGGTCTGCCAGCCGCAAACCCATATTCGGTCCAATCGGGAGTTGACACATAGGGCTGACGACACCCAAGGCGATAGCGGATCACTACCATCTCACCTAACGGTCCAATCGGGAGTTGACACATAGGGCTGATCAGGAATATGCTACTAAACTCCTGGAGTATGCTCGCATAGTTCCTCATCTTTTAACTCCTGAATCAAACCTGATCAAGCGTTATATTTGGGGTTTAATTGGTGAAATCACGACATGGTGAAGGTCGCAAATTGTGAAAATCCGGATGATGCCATGGACTTAGGATCATCATTAACTACTAGCTTGATTAGAAATCAAGAAGAAGGAAAGAAGAAAAAGGAGATAATTGGGCAAGGCCCAAGTGGATCCAAGAAATATAATTTTACTCCTCGTAACAACAACTCTTCTACTCCTGAGTGTCCAATGTGTAGAAGAAGGCACTGGGGACAATGTCGTGCTGGAATTATCTGCAATTATTGTAAGATGCATGGACATAAAGCAGAGGACTATTATAAAAAGAAATCCATCACCTGCTTTGGATGTGGCGAAACCGACCATACCAAAATCAATTGTCCGAAATAGAAGAAAACAGATGGGACAGGTCCCAAACCTGCAGAAGGAGTAAAGAAGAATGCACGAGCATTTGTTCTTAACACTCACGAAGCAGCAGGTATGCCCGATGTCATTACGGGTACATTTCTTGTTGATGATGTTTATGCTCGAGTTTTATTTGACTCTGGTGCAAACCAAAGTTTTATAGATCATAGATTCTGTGGACTGTTAAATAAAACTCTAGCTAAATTAGATAAGAAATACGTGGTAGAGACTGCCAACGGTGACCTAGTCCAAATCTCTGAAATCCTCGATAATTGCCACATTACATCATCCGGACATGTTATTCCCGCAAAACTGTTGCCAATGACTTTGGCAGGCTTTGACATTGTCTTAGGAATGGATTGGTTAGTCTCTAACCAAACCCGTATCCTGTCTGATAAAAAGGAAATAGAACTTCGTTCACCGAAGGGCGATATTCTTACGATCAATGGTGATAAATTATCCAACCCCGTTGGAATAATTTCTATGCTGAAAGCCACAACGTATTTAAGAAAAGGATGCTTAGCATACCTTGTTTCTGTTACCACCGACACCAAGGCAAAAATTGAAGATGTGCTGATTGTGGCTGAATTTCCTGATGTCTTTCCTGATGAACTGCCTGGAATTCCACCTGAAAAAGAAGTGGAGTTCAGAATTAATCTAGTACCTGGTACAACACCTATCACTAAAGCCCCGTACACATTAGCTCTAAACGAAATGGTAGAATTTAAGAAGTAATTAGATGAATTACTGGAAAAAGGATTTATAAGACCAAGCTCATCACCTTGGGGAGCTCCAGTTTTATTCGTTAAGAAGAAGGATGGATCGATGCGTATGTTCATTGATTATCATGATCTAAACAAAGTTACAATAAAGAATCGTTATCCACTCCCTCGAATTGACGACCTTTTTGATGAACTCCAAGGAGCTCGTTGCTTTTCTAAGATTGATCTTCGATCCGGTTACCTTTAGTTGAAAGTTCAGGAAGAAGACATTCCTAAAACCGCCTTCAGAACTCGATATGGCCATTACGAGTTCACGGCGATGCCGTTTGGACTTACTAATGCATCAGCAGCATTCATGGACATGATGAATCGAGTTTGTAAACCTTACTTGGACAAGTTCGTTATTGTATTCATTGACGATATTCTTATATATTCCAAAAGTAAGGAAGATCATGCCAATCACTTGAAAATCTTACTTGAAATTCTGAGGACAGAGAAGCTATATGCTAAGTTCTCCAAATGTGAATTCTAGCTATCAGAAGTTTAATTCCTTGGTCATATAATCAACGCTAATGGTATTCAAGTTAACCCTGTCAAAATTGAAGCCATATCTAAATGGGAAATCCCAAAGTCACCAACTGAAGTCTGAAGTTTTCTCGGTCTAGCTGGTTACTATCGAAGATTTATTCAAGATTTCTCTCGAATTGCAGTACCATTGACTTCTCTAACTCGCAAATCAGTTAAGTATGAATAGGACCTAAACAATCTGAAGCTTTCGAAACTCTAAAACAGAAATTGACTCAATCACCCAAACTGGCTTTGCCAGATGGAAATGAAGACTTTTCAATTTACTGTGATGCTTCACACACAGGCTTTGGTTGTGTGTTAATGCAGGGAAGTAAAGTCATTGCTTATGCTTCTCGTCAATTAAAAACTCATGAAAAGAATTATACGACTCATGATTTAGAGTTGGGCGCCATAATCTTCGCTCTGAAATTATGGAGGCACTATCTTTATGGAGTCAAATTCACTGTCTTTACTGATCATTTAAGCCTGAAGTATATATTCTGTCAAAAAGAACTGAATATGAGGCAAAGACGTTGGATGGAAGTCATGAATGATTATGATTGTGAAATCTGTTATCATGAAGGAAATGCCAATGTCATAGTTGATGCTCTAAGCAGAAAGGAACATGAGAAACCGAAACAAGTTCGTGCTTTAAGACTCAATCTCCAAATCGATCTTATTACTCGTATTAAGGAATCTCAGAAACTTGCCTTTCAAGAACCAACCTTGAGAAAGAAGGATTGGGAGGCATGATTGATCAGTTAATTAAAGGAGATGATGAAATTCTTAAAATGAATAAAAGAATCTGGGTTCTTATCTATGGAAATACTCGTGAAGAAATTCTGGAGGAATCCCATAAATCTAAATATACAATGCATCCTGGAAGCGATAAGATGTACAAAAACCTAAAAGCCAATTATTGGTGGATAGGAATGAAGAAACATATCGCTATCTATGTGGCAAAGTGTTTGACCTGTTCTCAAGTGAAAGCTGAACATCAGAAACCATCTGGTTTGTTACAGCAACTTGAAATTCCTGTCTGGAAATGGGAAATGATAACCATGGAATTTATCACAAAACTTTCCCTAACAAGTCAAGGGAATGATACAATCTGGGTTATCATTGATAGACTCACCAAGTCTGCTCATTTTCTTCCTATGAAAGAAACATACAGCATGGATAAGTTGGCACAATTATACATTAATGAAATCGTAACATTACACGGTGTGCCCTTATCTATCGTGTCAAATAGAGATAGTAGATTTACTTCTCGATTCTGGAAAAGTTTTCAAAAATCTCTCGGTACCAGATTAAATCTTAGCACTGCCTACCATCCTCAAACGGATGGGCAGAGCGAAAGAACAATTCAAACTCTTGAAGATATGTTAAGAGCTTGTGTTATTGATCTGGGAGGAAGTTGGGATGACTACTTGCCTCTGATGGAATTCTCCTACAATAACAGCTATCATACGAGTATACAGGCTGCTCCTTTTGAAGCCTTATACGGTCGTAAATGTTGAACTCCAATCTGTTGGTCTGAAATAGGAGAAAATAAGTTGTCCGGACCCGAAATAGTTCTGGAAACAACTGAGAATGTTATCTAAATTAAAGATATATTAAAAGCGGCTCGTGATCATCAAAAGAGTTATGTTGATAAGAAACGAAAGCCATTAGAATTCAACGTCGGTGATAACGTCCTATTAAAAGTTTCACCCTGGATTCGTAGGACCATTCAAAAATTCTCAAAAGAGTTGGGCCTGTGGCCTATCAACTTGAACTACCAGATGAAATGAATGGAGTACACGATGTATTCCATGTGTCAAATCTACGTAAGTGTTTAGCAGATGAAACTCTGGTAATACCCCTACAAGATGTAGAGGTAGATGAGAAATTAAGATTTGTAGAACAACCTTTCCAAATTAAGGGCAGGCAGGAAAAGAGATTACAAATAAGGAAATTAACAATTGTGAAAGTGAAATGAAACTCTAGACGTGGACCTGAGTATACATGAGAACTAGAGTTAGAATTGAAAAAGAAATATCTACACCTGTTTGAGTAACCTCGAGGACGAATTTCAAACAAGGTGGGGAGGATGTAACACCTACCCTGAATATGTCCATGATTTGGCAAAAGGTAAACCCTAGTGACTATAAGAGTAATTATCTTAAAGTTCAGGGTTTAAATTGGAAAATTTGAGGATTTAGACCATAGCGGACCGCTAAGGCTAAGCATAACGGTCCGCTAAGGTGTTGGTTTGGGTGGCGAACCGCCACCATATAAGGTAACGGTCCGCTACATGTTGACTAAGAAATGAATCCGGTTACGCCACGTGTATAGTGACTAATGGTCATGTATTCTGGCACGTGTGCTCGTGGCGGACCGCCACGCCTCGTGGTAACGGTCCGCCAGCCGCAAAACTCATAAGATCTCACCACGCGTGCAGGTGGAGGCCCGCCACGCCACGTGGTAACGGTCCACCAGCCGCAAACCCATATTCGGTCCAATCAGGAGCTGACATATAGGGTTGACGCCACACAAGGCGGTAGCGGACCGCCACCATCTCGCCTAATAGTCCGCTACGGACCAGATTTCACCCTTATAAATACTTGAATGATTTCAATCATTTTTCTCATCCCACAAACGAAACCACCACTCAAAACTCATTCCAGAGTATCTCTAGTCCACTCCCGACAAGCCCGGTTCGATTCCCGCTCACTCTAGTGGCCGGTGTAAGAAGAAACGCTCGTAGAAAGGTCGAAACGCTAGAGAAAGCAAGTTAAGAAACTAGAAGCTAAGCTTTTGACTTTAGAGGCTCATTCCTACAAACAAGGTGAATACTTTATCTCTTTCAAAACTTGTGTCAAACATTATATTTGCGAAAATGGCCAAATAAAGACTAACGAAATAATGCTCAACGTTCTTCTACAAACCAAGCATTCAGGCCATAGGTATACGTAAAACTTGCAAGGGATAAACGGGTATCGGGTGAAATTCCCGGATTATGGCTGGTGCTTATCTTATAACAAATGAAGGACGTGGAGTTCTCGTTGTTATAAACTATGACGCCAGTGTATACAGTGGTGCATACGGTCAGAACATGGGTTTGCTGAATGATTAGATTGAACATGAAGTTGTGATTATCAACTTAATACTTATTTGTGCCAAAATAAATTTTATGTCAAGATATTGTATTCACAAGCATTCGCACTGACGTTTTATTTTCAAAATGTTTTCCAGGTAATGATTAAATTATGATGAGAGATGTTTAAGGGTAGACATAATATCTGACCCGGTAAAGGATGGAATGCACGTTGGATTCTCAGGCCTCATGTAAAGGGAAATCCAAAAGAAAGGAGATAGGACCCGGGAATTGATCAACCCTATGTTGGAACTAGTTCCAGTGGCTCATCATGTATTTGATTTCAAACTAGTTTTGTAATCAAATGAAAAGGGTGTTGAAACCCTATGTTTATAAAGTAAATACAAGGCTTTTGTTTTCCAACTGAGTTTTTGTATTTACAATTACAACCTTTGAGGTTGAAAGAACGATGAAACGATCCTTTGAGAAAGACTTCTGATGTATTTTATAAAGCTCTGAAATCAAGTAACCAAACGATACCAATCGGACTCGTACACGTCCAGGGGGGGTGCCTGAGGCGGGGTGTGACATTTTAAATGCAAGAATTGAATCATTGAAAGATGATATCAAGTTTTTTTACAGATAAAGGTAAATTAACAAGCTTTTCACATTGATGTGGCATATTCTGAATATGAGAAAAAGATAAATTAACTTGCCCAGTCACTGAGTGAGGTCACTAAATTGTTGAGAAAGCTCGAAGGTTATAAGAATTCTAGTTTTCTATTGGAATATTATAATGAGAAAGCTTCAGGAGAGAAAGTAGTTGGTGGTGTTGGTTCATGTCTTTCATTTGATGACAACGATATTGGAGGAGGTGTTGGATATTGTCCACCTTTCAATGGTAATTACACTTCTCGTACTACCGAGGTTGTGACAGAAGACGATCTGGAACCAAAAACCATCCTCAAGGTAAATCCTGTTACAGGAAAGGAAATGGTTTATGATGATTCAAGCGATGATGAAACATTTGATCCAGATAAATTTGAAGGAACAGTAAGAAAGCAAGGTTGATGAACCAGATGTGGTTAAGAAAGTCATAAGGGATCAGTGCATCTTGACTGAACCAGATGAAGATATTGAACAACCACAACCTAAACCAGTTAAAAAGTTTGTGAGCAGTTGTTTTGATTTTCATGAAAATAATAAAATTGAGAAAATTTCAACTCTTGATTTTATTAAAAATAAGGTTGATTAAAAAAAACCCAAGGTTATTCAAGTATCTAACACTGCTTCTCAGTGTGGATCGTTTACTTCAAGAAGTGTTAAGCAAGTGAAGTTTGTCAGGGTTTACAAAGATAGACGAACATGTTTTCATTGCGGCGTTGTTGGCCATATCTTGGTAAATTGTCCAGATAAGAATGTGGGAAAGCGTCTAGAACATCCCAGGTTGGGAAGACCTTTTGTTATACCGCCAGCAAAACCGGTGGTGAAATCTGTTTTTGTGAAGAAACCTGGTGTTTCTAAACCTGAAGTAAAGGTTTCATATGTACCCGTGAAACCAACGTTACAAATTCAGTCAACAAAATATGTGAATCAAACTGAAGTGTCTAGTTCTGTAGGTTCAAGAGATATGACTCCAAAGCTCCTTACGAAAGGAAGTCTATTGATAGGAGAAGTTATTTTTCTTGTGGTGTAGTGGGTCACATTTGTGTGAATTGTCCTTCAAAGAACCAGTCTTATGAGACACCAAAGACTAGACCAATTGTGACAAGATCAGTTGGTAGAAATTTTGTTAATTCACAATCTCAGGTTAGGCTCTCTCGACCTCAGAGACGGAGAAGAAATAGAAGATTGAGAAAATTGTTAGAACAACAAGATGTTTCACAATCGCACCATGTTTCAAATGAACTAGAATTCTCAGACACTTCAATTTTTAAAAGGAAGGAACTTCATGAACAGAAGAGTGTTTGGAAAAGAAAAGTTTTTGTTTCTGATTCAATGGAACAATCTCCAAAAATTGAGGAGAGATTCGACTGTGAATTGCGTGAAGTCATTTATTTTGATACAGATGGACGACCGAGGACTACCATGGCTTGGGTTTCTATTTCAGACTAATGCTTCTTGTTTAATGTGCAGGATTAACCAAGAGGGACTATTAATACAATTTGATTTGTTAATAATGGTTGTTCATAGCACATCACATGGAATGACTGTTACACCCCAACCGATGGCGGAATACGTGGGGCGGGACATGTAGATTGTTCATGAGCTCAAGGTTGACTAAATTTCAATATATTAAATCCATTTCAATTCAACAAACATAAACCAATTCCAAAGTACATAAATGAAATACAAATTGTTCTTTTAATTAAAATTAACTAAGTCCCAAAGCCTATGTGTAGCAGGCCTTGATCAAACATTAGCACCTGAAACATGAATAAAATAAGGTCAACTAAAAAGTTGGTGAGCATACACAGGTTTGTACATAGATAGTATATAGATGTGAATAAACAAATCCTTACATAACATGATAAAATAAGGCATTTATGGGGAGCAACCATTGTGTAACCAAAGTATAATCAAACCTTTGTAACTAGCATGCAAATTGTATTGTCGGTAACAATCACCCCAATCTTGGTGGGTTTGTCAGACTTAATAGATCTATCATTGTTAACCGTCGGCTTGTATAGTTAATGATTGCACATGTAATTGCACACAAAGTAGTTAACACACCTAGTACTCAAACATAAAGCTCAAATTGCACACATGAATGTAAAGCGGATTTGTGTTTGTGTAGTTTGTGTAAATGTAAACAATTGTATGTACAGAGTTCATGTTTCACGCCAAAAAGTGTAAAAGTGTGAAAAGGGGCTATGTAATACTCACCTGTAATAATTATGTAGATGACATGAGCAAATATGTAGCACAAATGATTCTCGAATCACAAGTTAACCTAGGGTGAAATTGTATGAACTTGAATTAATAATATGCAAAAAGGTCTAAGCAAAATCTAAGGTTTAGCGGGATTGAGTGTAGGGACTTGTACGAGGTGTTTGTGTCATTCTATGTGGAAAATGTATGTTAGTGTTTGTATTTGGATGAAAGTATAAAACATAAGTTTAAAGTATAAGAATTTATCAAAATAGTAATTGACATAGGGTTGTATTAAAATAATTAAATAGATTAAATAAATAAATTCTTTTTATTTATTTAATTATTGATTGCTAATATAACGTGTCTTAAAATGGTAAGGTAAACACGTATTTAATAAATATATGTTTAGGAAAATAAACTAAATCCTAATTGGGTTGTTAAAAAAAAGGTATTTATTTCAAGGAAATAATTTCTTTTTATTTATTCATTAGTTAGAATAGTAGTTAAAAATATGGAAAATGTAAATGCATATATGTCTAGAAAAGTTTTTTTTATTTAAATAGGGTTTAACCCATATATTTTAATAGAAATAAATGATTTATAAAATTTGTTTTTATGACAAAGTATTTTATAAAAATCTTGTCAAAATTTTTATAAAATTAGATATTTAAGGTATATTTTTAGTAGAAGTAAATGAGGTTTTAAACAATTAAATGCGTACAAATAATGGTTTTAGGTTTAAAAATGTATATTATTGTACAAATCTGATCTGAGTGGTATTGGTTTTTATAAAAAATGATTTTTAATAAAAGTTTGAGTGTTAAAAGTTGTTTTAAAAAGATTTGTGGTCCACACGGATCGAACCCGGGTTGGTCCTGGGTGAGGGCAAGTGTCTAACCATCGAACCAGAGGTCTAACCGTGTTAAGGAGCTGATTCTAAAAACATGCTAACAACTCTTTTTGGAAGAGACGAGTCTGGTATTAGTTAAAAAACAAAAATGGCGTTGATGGTGGGTATCAAACCCACACCACCTGGTTCGGCGGTACGGTGGCTTACCGGCCAGACCAGGTGGTTTCGCTGGTAGAACATTAAACTCGCAAATATAAATACGTTAAACAAAGTCGAAATAGAAACCCTAATCAAACTCGTATGAACAGGTTCCAAACTCAACGTGAATTCGGATCTGATGCAACCTATTATTACGAATTGATATGGGGCTATTGTAAAACATCATGTTACGAACCTAAGGACATAAATCTTACGTGTGTAGGCGTAGAATCGGATGCAAACGACCAGGTCAAAATAATTGTTGTTCTTGTTACTCGATCGGGAGCAAGATGTAACATCCTAAAATGGCGAGAAATAAGGTTAACGAGTTCAAGCGGGCCGAAGTTGGGCCGAGTCAGTCGCGAACCAGGCTTGGTGAGGTCTCCCCTATAAATAGCCTAAAGCCCTCATTTTTCTCCTCTCAGCAATTCTAGAGAGAGAAAACCGTAGAGTGAGAAAGTGTCGGAATCGCACAAGATTGCACCCGCTCGTGTCTCTTGCACTCGTGATCATCCCCTCCAAATCAGAAATCCAATCCAGGTAATCATCCGATCATAATCTGAGTTTTTGTGATATTTTAGGATTTCCAGGTTTTCGGGTGAAAATAGGACGTTTTTACGGATGAAACTTGAGAATAAGCTTAGGATTAGTATCTACAATGAAAATCGGTTGTTTTGAGCAAAGAAAGTTGAAGTTTTGACATAATCGAACCCAAATCCGAGAATTTCGGACTGTTTGGGGAAGATGACTGCTGTTGCAGGCGAACTTTGCAAGTTCGCCTGTTAAGTTCGCTTGGTGGAGGCGAACTTATCAAGTTCACCTGGTTAAGTTCGCTTGGCAAGTTCGCTTGGCCAAGGGTAAGCGAACTTATTAAGTTCGCTTGACAAGTTCGCTTGGCCAAGGGTAAGCGAACTTATTAAGTTCGCCTAGGCTAGTGGAAGCGAACTTAGGCATTAAGTTCGCCTATAAGTTCGCCTAGGCCAGTTGAAGCGAACTTAGGCATTAAGTTCGCCTATGTCAGCTGTGTTAGGAATATAACTTGGTTTAGATCTGATACGGGTATAGTTAATTAATCCAGATCGTGTGCGGCGCTCATCAGACCGCAGATAAGACAGAACAGGACTAGCTGATCAGGTGAGTTCTATGTGCCCCCTCTATGTTATGTGCAAATGATTTATAAATATTTTTGGGGCTGAAGTGTATACACTAAATGAATAAATGTTATGAATGCCAATGTGAACATAAGTGATATATATAAATATATGAAAATGAATTATGAACAAAGATTGAAACGTATGTTTACAAAGTATGAATGAAATCTTGCCTTATATTATATATATACTGCATGTTATGAATATACGTGAATGTTATGGACGCTTCGATGCTAACGGCTACTACGGTAGACGGACGACCACGTGTCTATCTTGCAACCGGGACAAAAACGTTCCTTCATCAGCAAGGAAATAAAAAGGGGCATAAATGGGCGGTCGAAGCAAATGCCAAATCATATGTAGAACGGTTGCAAACATGGTAGCACGTGGGAAACGGATACCTTCGGGTAGACGGGCGAAAATGACGGCCTACGACGGTAGGACGGTATGACGGACGGCCGAAGGTTGGCCGGACGGTTTTTTTTTATGGCGGACGGTTTCTAGGACCGGACGAGTCAAAGGGCTACGACGGTAGCTTCATGGTGTATGCCTTTGTGGCATACGTAGTAAAAGACGGGTTGATCACCCATATGTGTACGACCAAATGAATGTTAAGAAAAAGTTAAGAATACGTAATTACGTTCTTATGTAAAAACTTATGAATACTTTTAAGAAAATAATGTTTATACTTAATCATTTTAAACTAGAACTCACCAGCGTTAGCTGATTTTTAGTATACATTTCAGGTAACAAAGAAAAGGGTCGTGCGAAGGCGTGAAGGTTACCCGGCTAAAGACTGACATCCCGATTTATGTTTTTTTTAAATACTGATGTATGTGTTAAATGTTAAGACTTCCGCTGTAATGTACTCAAATGTGAATGATTTTGGCTGTTAATTGAATATGTTAAATTTAAAGTTCAGTATTGATGACTTTGTTTATGAGTAAATCCAATAAGTGAGGTCACCCGGAGAAAGGGGCCTTACAAGTTGGTATCAGAGCAATAGTTTGAGAGATTCAGGCATCCCTAAATGTCTGGACTCAAGCTGATTATGGGACCAACGCATGGGTGTCAGTCTGGGTAGCTAACGCCGACGCCATCACTGTAAGTAAGTACTAAAGTTCATGATTGTAGATAGGAATAGATGCCTTAACTTAGAACCAATAGATGTCAATGTTTTGACCAATTTGAAGAGTTTGGAACCTGAAAGGCAATGTAAATTTCTAATCACAAACCGGTCACTGTAATTAAAAATTTACCTTGTTCGTACTGTTCTAAAACTATGATCTGAAGAAATGGCATTGATGTATTCCCTTTATAACTATCAGGAAACTAGGAATTATGGCTGGTGGAGGAAGGACAGGACGCCGAGGCGGTCGTACTGGCCGAGTAGGTAGACCTCCACTGAATCCAAGACATCAAGAAGAAGAGGATGTGCACACAGAAAACACTGAGAGCGTGCACCAAACTAATGTCACCCCAACTGGGGGCGACCATCAAGGGTCTTTACAGTTGGAACCTGAGGTCAGAGATGCTATTGCCCGTGAGGTCGTGCTCACCTTGAAGAATGTATTGCCTGACCTACTATCGGAGGCATTAAAGAAAATCAAGGAAGATGATGAAGGAAACAATGAGGAAAAGGTATATGACAGCGATGAGGATGAAATAAAGGTGGGACCAAGTAAACGGGGGTGCACTTATAAAGGTTTCAAGGACGGAGACCCACCCAAGTTTGATGGAAACAAGGACTCGGTGGCCACCCTCGAGTGGATCGAGAGGATGAACGCTGTCATCAACATCAGCGAGTGTCGATCCGACCAAGCTGTTAAGTATGTTGCCCATTCTTTCACTAACGAAGCACTAAGTTGGTGGAGGAATGTTCAAAGAACTAAGTCACCAAATGCTATCAACAGAATGACGTGGGAAGACTTGAAAAAGCTTATAATCCAAAAGTTCTGCCCACAGAATGAGATCGATCATGTGGAGAACGAGTTCTTGAACCTTAAAGCTGGCAACAAGACTCATCGCCAGTATACTTCAAGATTCAATGAACTAGCTCAACTGGTACCCCACCTGGTAGAGATGGAAGAAAGACTGATTAGGTACTATGTGAAGGGCATACCTCAAAGGGTCCGTGTTCATGTGAAAGCCAACTTACCCACGACCTTCGAGTCGGCAGTGAATCTGAGCGGAATCGTCTACGACGACTACGCCAATGAGGACCCGACACCTGAGACACAAAAGAGAAAGTGGGAGAACCCGTCTAGGGGCACCGGGAAAGGGAATGTGGTAGCTGAAATAAAGAAACCAAGGTTAGAGGAATATGAAACTTGCAAAAAGTGTGGAAAACGCCATTTTGGCGAGTGCCGAATCGGCACCACCATGTGTTATAAGTGCGGAAAGCCGGGGCACTTCTCTCGAGAGTGTTTAAAGGATGTGAAGTGCCAAAGTTGTGGAAAATATGGACACCATACTAAGGATTGCTGGAAAACCGGGCAGTCCAGTTCGGGAAAGGGAAAGGAAGTTGCAAAGGAACAACCGAAGGCTAGGACTCGAGCCTACGCCCTGACTGAGGAGGAAGCAAGGGGAAACCCTGATGTCGTATCAGGTACGTTTCCAGTAAATGATGAACCTGCTGCTATCTTATTCGACTCTAGTGCTAGTAAAAGCTTTATATCCAATGCATTTAGTCGTAAACTAGATTGCACTATCAACACCATAGTAAAGGCCTTTAGCGTACAAACTGCCGTTGGTAAAAATTCGGCAGTATTCCAAGTAACCGATGATTGTATCATAGAAATAGAGGGCCATAAGTTCCCCTCTAGATTATTCCTTCTCACATTAGGAGGATTCGATGTAGTACTGGGTATGGATTGGTTAGCTGCCAACGAAGCTCAGATCATATGTAAACGCAAGAGGATACACCTCAAGGCTCCAAGCGGCACTCCAATTACGGTTTATGGGGATTGGAATTGCACGATGCCTAACATCATCTCGATGATCAAGGCCGAAAGTTATATGAGGCGCGGTTGCGAAGCTTATCTGGCGTACGTTATTGACGAAAGGATGAAAATAAAGGAACTCAAGGATGTAACCGTGGTGTGCAACTTTCCGGAAGTATTCCCTGAGGATCTACCGGGATTGCCACCCGATCGGGAAATAGAATTTCAGATTGACTTACTGCCAAGAGCTGAACCCGTTGCCAAAGCCCCCTACCGATTGGCTCCGTCAGAAATGAAAGAATTGATGTCTCAACTACAGGAATTAACAGAAAAAGGATTTATTAGACCGAGCATTTCGCCATGGGGTGCTCCGGTACTGTTTATAAAGAAGAAGGACGGCAGCATGCGCATGTGCATTGATTACCGAGAACTGAACAAAAAGACAGTAAAGAACAAATACCCACTGCCTAGAATAGATGACCTCTTTGATCAACTGCAAGGTGCGAGTTGGTTCTCAAAGATCGATCTTAGGTCGGGTTATCATCAGTTAAAGGTGAGAGAAGAAGATGTACCAAAGACCGCGTTTCGTACGCGTTACGGGCATTATGAGTTTCTGGTAATGTCATTCGGGTTGACCAACGCACCAGCAGCGTTTATGGACTTGATGAATAGAATATGCCGACCGATGTTGGATCGATCAGTGATAGTCTTCATTGACGACATACTAGTTTATTCAAAAAACGAGGGTGATCACCACTGTCACCTAAGAGAAGTATTGGAAGTGTTAAAGCAGGAAAAGTTGTACGCAAAATTCTCCAAATGCGCTTTCTGGCTTAGGGAAGTCCAATTCCTAGGTCATGTGATAAACACGAAAGGCATCATGGTAGATCCTGCGAAGATTGAGATAGTAAAGGAATGGAACATCCCGAAGACACCAACAGAGATACGAAGTTTTCTGGGATTGGCAGGCTACTATCGCAGGTTCATTCAAGATTTCTCAAGAATTGCCTCGCCATTAACCAAACTGACACGGAAGGAAGTAAAGTACGAATGTGGACCAACCCAAAACAACGCATTTGAGGAACTTAAGACACGATTAACTCAAGCACCAGTCTTGACACTACCTGAAGGAAATGAAGACTTGGTAGTATACTCTGACGCGTCAAGCCAAGGTCTGGGATGCGTACTTATGCAACGAGGAAAGGTAGTTGCTTACGCCTCACGACAACTAAGGATTCACGAGGTTAACTACCCAACCCACGATCTAGAGTTAGCAGCAGTAGTCTTCGCCCTAAAAATATGGAGACACTACCTATATGGAGTTAAGTGCACCATTTACTCCGACCATAAAAGCTTGAAGTACTTTTTCGAGCAAAAGGAATTAAACATGAGGCAAAGGAGGTGGCTAGAACTACTAAAGGACTACGATTGTGAGATACTGTACCATCCAGGCAAGGCAAACGTAGTAGCTGACGCCTTAAGCAGAAAGGAGCAATCTGATCCTATCCGGATCAAGGCGTGTCAGCTGATATTAACGCCAGATTTGATGAGTGAAATATCAAAGGCTCAAGATGAAGCACTGTTAGAAAGAAATATAAAACGGGAAAGAATAGTAGGACAACAAGGGAATCTGGATGCAAATGCATACGGTGTACGAACTAGGTTTGGCCGGATGTGGATACCTAAGATTGGCGAGCTTAGAGCTAAAATACTCGATGAGGCCCATAAGTCTCGCTATTCTATCCACCCCGGGACAAACAAAATGTATCAAGACTTGAAGAAAGAGTACTGGTGGCCTGGCATGAAGAATGATGTAACCGAGTACGTGAACAAGTGCCTAACGTGTTCACTAGTTAAGGCCGAGCACCAGAAACCATGTGGTAAAATGCAACCTCTACCAATACCGGAATGGAAGTGGGAGGAGATCACAATGGACTTCATTACCAAGCTACCGTGAACAGCTAAAGGCAATGATACCATTTGGGTGATTGTTGACCGCTTAACAAAGAGTGCTCACTTCTTGCCAATACGTGAGGCTGCTTCGTCTGAAAAACTAGCAGAAGTTTTTATCAAAGAAATTGTGAGCAGGCATGGTATGCCGCTGTCCATTGTGTCCGACACGGATACTAGATTCACGTCAAGGTTTTGGAAGAAATTCAATGAAGCGATGGGCACTAGACTGAACATAAGCACCGCTTACCACCCTCAAACCGATGGTCAAACTGAAAGGACCATTCAGACCTTGGAGGATATGCTCCGGGCCTGTATCATTGACTTCGGTGGGAGCTGGGACAGCCATCTACCACTGGCAGAATTTTCATATAACAACAGCTATCACTCGACTATTGGCATGCCGCCATTTGAAATGTTGTATGGAAGGAGATGTAGAACCCCGGTCTGTTGGGGGGAAATCGGGCAGAAGGATTTTGCAAGTCTCGAAGTGGTCAAAGCTACATCTGAGAAATTTGATCAAATCAAGGGTCGAATGAAAGCCGCAAAGGACAGACAAAAATCATATGCGGATAAGAGAAGAAGGGATTTAGAGTTTCACGTAGGGGACATGGTACTGTTAAAGGTATCACCATGGAAAGGAATCATTCGATTCAGAAAACGTGGCAAACTAAGTCCAAGGTTTGTCGGACCTTTCAAGATTTTAGCGAGAGTGGGTCAAGTTGCTTACAGACTCGACCTACCCGTTGAGCTTAGTGGAATACACCCTACGTTCCACGTGTCGCACTTACGCAAGTGCCTAGCTGACGACACAGCGCACATACCTTACGATGAAATCGAGGTGGATAACAGTCTGAATTATGTCGAAGAACCAATAGCCATCCTTGACCGATCTGAGAAGCGACTACGCAACAAGTCAATCCCATTGGTCAAAGTTCAATGGAAGCACAGAAAGGGATCAGAAGCTACCTGGGAGAAAGAAGACGAGATGCGGGAACTATACCCTCGGTTGTTTAACGCATAACTCGTTTCGAGGACGAAACCTTTTTAAGGGGGGTAGACTTGTAACATCCTAAAATGGCGAGAAATAAGGTTAACGAGTTCAAGCGGGCCGAAGTTGGGCCGAGTCAGTCGCGAACCGGGCTTGGTGAGGTCTCCCCTATAAATAGCCTAAAGCCCTCATTTTTCTCCTCTCAGCAATTCTAGAGAGAGAAAACCGTAGAGTGAAAAGTGTCGGAATCGCACAAGATTGCACCCGCTCGTGTCTCTTGCACTCGTGATCATCCCCTCCAAATCAGAAATCCAATCCAGGTAATCATCCGATCATAATCTGAGTTTTTGTGATATTTTAGGATTTCCGGGTTTTCGGGTGAAAATAGGACGTTTTTACGGATGAAACTTGAGAATAAGCTTAGGATTAGTATCTACAATGAAAATCGGTTGTTTTGAGCAAAGAAAGTTGAAGTTTTGACATAATCGAACCCAAATCCGAGAATTTCGGACTGTTTAGGGAAGATGACTGCTGTTGCAGTCGAACTTAGCAAGTTCGCCTGTTAAGTTCACTTGGTGGAGGCGAACTTATCAAGTTCGCCTGGTTAAGTTCGATTGGCAAGTTCGCTTGGCCAAGGGTAAGCGAACTTATTAAGTTCGCTTGACAAGTTCGCTTGGCCAAGGGTAAGCGAACTTATTAAGTTCGCCTATAAGTTCGCCTAGGCTAGTGGAAGCGAACTTAGGCATTAAGTTCGCCTATAAGTTCGCCTAGGCCAGTGGAAGCGAACTTAGGCATTAAGTTCGCCTATGTCAGCTGTGTTAGGAATATAACTTGGTTTAGATCTGATACGGGTATAGTTAATTAATCCAGATCGTGTGCGGCGCTCATCAGACCGCAGATAGGACAGAACAGGACTAGCTGATCAGGTGAGTTCTATGTGCCCCCTCTATGTTATGTGCAAATGATTTATAAATATTTTTGGGGCTGAAGTGTATACACTAAATGAATAAATGTTATAAATGCCAATGTGAACATACGTGATATATATAAATATATGAAAATGAATTATGAACAAAGATTGAAACGTATGTTTACAAAGTATGAATGAAATCTTGCCTTATATTATATATATACTGCATGTTATGAATATACGTGAATGTTATGGACGCTTCGATGCTAACGGCTACTACAGTAGACGGACGACCACGTGTCTATCTTGCAACCGGGATAAAAACGTTCCTTCATCAGCAAGGAAATAAAAAGGGGCATAAATGGGCGGTCGAAGCAAATGCCAAATCATATGTAGAACGGTTGCAAACATGGTAGCACGTGGGAAACGGATACCTTCGGGTAGACGGGCGAAAAGGACGGCTTACGACGGTAGGACGGTATGACGGACGGCCGAAGGTTGGCCGGACGGTTTTTTTTATGGCGGACGGTTTCTAGGACCGGACGAGTCAAAGGGCTACGACGGTAGCTTCATGGCGTATGCCTTTGTGGCATACGTAGTAAAAGACGGGTTGATCACCCATATGTGTACGACCAAATGAATGTTAAGAAAAAGTTAAGAATACGTAATTACGTTCTTATGTAAAAACTTATGAATACCTTTAAGAAAATAATGTTTATACTTAATCATTTTAAACTAGAACTCACCAGCGTTAGCTGATTTTTAGTATACATTTCAGGTAACAAAGAAAAGGGTCGTGCGAAGGCGTGAAGGTTACCCGGCTAAAGACTGACATCCCGATTTATGTTTTTGTTAAATACTGATGTATGTGTTAAATGTTAAGACTTTCGCTGTAATGTACTCAAATGTGAATGATTTTGGCTGTTAATTGAATATGTTAAATTTAAAGTTCAGTATTGATGACTTTGTTTATGAGTAAATCCAATAAGTGAGGTCACCCGGAGAAAGGGGCCTTACACAAGACGTGAAATGGGATGCGATTACGGGTTCAGAGAGTTTCTAAATGATTATGTGAAGGTGTGTGATTGTTTTAGGTGGTTCAATTCCACCTTAATTGTTCGATTCGAGTCAGTCTTGCACGTGACAACTGTCGGCCATGATTCACGCGTAAATTCAATGAGGGAGAATGAATTGGGTCATGATTGTGGTTGGAATGCAAGCGTTTATAGTATGTGCGTGATTTACGGGCTGTAATTTTGTTAAATTGCTTGATTTTGGGGATAGTTAAGGCTCTGTTTGACTATAGAGAGTCAAACCTGTTTGAATTTCTAATTAATTCGTGCAAAGGTTGAATTGTGATGTTAAATGAGTCTGCATTTGAACAATACTGGATTATGTAAACATGGTAAGTCCATTCACATGGGCTTGTCCGATTTTCATCCTTGAATTATAAGAAATTGAGGTTGTTTGACTTTTGAAGTCAAAATAGGTCAAAAGGGGTCAAATTGGAATTAAAGAGGGGTTTAATTTGAGGGTTCAAGGGTATGAAGGGGGTTCAAGACCACTTTAAATATATAAAACATTTGGTTTTATTTATAAAACTTATGACATCTTAATTGTTTGATTAGTTACATATTTTTATAAAGAATTGTATTTTATATTTAATGAAAATTACAATTTGTTAAATAGTTTAACAAAATATATATGTATTTACATATTCATTTAACAATAAATACATATATATATATATATATTTAGAAGGTGTAAACACGTGATTATGAGTTTTAAAACTTTGAATTGAAATACGTTCAGCTAATAATTAATGAGACATAGGTTTGAACAAGTACATGATTTAATGTAGTGTTGTTATTGTATTAATTAAAATAAACTAAAATAGGATCGGAAAATCAGAGATGTTACATGTCACACCCCAACCGATGGCGGAATCATCGGGGCGGGACATGTAGACTGTTCATAAGCACATGGTTTACTAGATTGAATATATTAAACATCAAATTTAATAACAAGTAGTCCAAACACAACCAAATCCAAGATAGAACAAAATTGAAATACATAGAGTTCTTTTATTTAAATTAACGAAGTCCAAGCCTATGTGTAGCACATCTTCATCAATCTCACACATTAGAACCTGAAACATGAATAAAATAAAGTCAACTAAAAAGTTGGTGAGTATAACACAGGTTTATATAGATAGCATATAGATTGTAAAACAAATCCTTACATAACATGATAAATAAGGCATTTATGGGGAGCAGCTATTGTGTAACCATGTACAATCAAACCTTTGTAACTAGCACAAAATTGTGTTGTCGGTATCAATCACCCCAATCTGGGTGGGTTTGTCAGACTCAATAGATCTATCATTGAAAACCGTCGGCTTGAATAGTTAATGATTGCACATAATCGCATACAAAGGTTAGCACACCTAGCACTCGGGCATAAAGCTCAAATTGCACACATTAATGTAAATAGGATTTGTACTTGTGTTGTTTGTGTAAATATAAACATGTAATTTGAATAGTGTTCATGTTTCACCCAAAAATGTAAAAGAGTAAAAGGGGCTATGTATACTCACTTGGTTCGAAGGCGTAACTAACAAAGATACTAGATAGAATAAGGATCCTTGAAATGCACAAGTTAACCTAATGAGTAATGTATATGGTATTAATAGTGTGCACCAATGTTTAAGTCTAAAGTTGCATTTGGACTTGTGTAATAAGGTCATTGATTTGTAATTGGAGGTATTGAATAAAATATATAAAGTTTGAAAGAGTATTTTTAGAACATTTTGATTAACGTTTGAGTTTAAATAATTAAATAAGTAATGTAAATAATTATTGTTTATGAAAACATTGTAAGTATTAGTTATAAGTTCGTATAATTAATTAATCATTTTTTGTTTAAATATAAATTAAATAAATAATCATTTTATTTATTTATTTATAAAATGTAACTTAACCATTTAAATACTTTTTAAATGAAAGGTTTAATAATAATTGTAAATTAAATTTTATAAACTTTAAATAATTAATTTTTCCATTTATTAAATATTTGTTCTTTCTAAATAAGATTAAATGCAATTTTATAAAATTCAACTATTTTTATTTTGTAACTCAATCAGAATATTTGTGGTTTGAAAAATATATAAAATTTATAATTCTGCCAAGATTTTAACTCACACACGACCGTGCCTTGGAAGGGCACGATCGTGCTCGAACCACGGGCGCGACCATGCTAGTCAGGGCGCGACCGTGTTGATCAAACAGAGGGCTTAAACTAATCAAATCAATAGGCACGATCGTGTCTATGATCCTAAAACAAGACTGAGATTAGCCAAAGGGCATGATTGGGTCTGTACAGGAGGACAAGACCGCGCTGATAGTCGGCACGACTGCACTAGATGATTAGCGCGACCGCGTCTGTTCCAAATCAGGAACGAATTGACTAATTCTTATAATAATAGGGTTGGAAATCATAGGGCTTTCACCCATTAGGTCATCACGAATCCTTTTGTAGAGTTTAATTGTATTTAAAACGTGTCTAAGGTTTGATTCGATTAAATCATTTTTAACGAAAATGTGGATTCGGGTTCGTGGTGATTTCCATAAAGGAAGCCCAAATTATCATGGGGCTTTTGATCTATGAACTGAAGCGAAAGTGTGGAAGGTTTCAATTACCCAGATGAATAATGAATCGATGTACGGTAGGGACTTGCTCCGGCGACGACGGTTTGATCTCCGGCGTCTTCTGCTGTAACTCCGGCTGCTTCTGTGCATTCAGAAGTTTTTTAGAGAGGATGTTAATGCGTTTGTTTGAGAGAATTGAGACCAAAATAGTGGATTCGGTGAACAAGAATGAAGGGTCGACGGTTTAGCTTAGGAATCTATAATTGGTGTTAATTCAGGTGTAATGTCGATGCTTAATCGTCTAATGATGATTATTAATAGATAAACGTGTATAACCGTTACGGAATTGAGCGAGTTTAGAATTTAAGATCGTTTTTACGTTTCAACTGTCAAGAGGCGCGAGCGTGCCAATATGATGCGCGACCGTGCTAAGGCACCAGGCGTGATCGTTCCAAAGCAAGTCGCGCGACCATGCCAAAGCACTCGCGCGCGACCGTGCCAGAACGAGGCGCGACCGTGCCTATTAGGATTTCTTGTAAATTTTCAACATCAGACCTTGTAACTTTGGTCTTTGACATATTTGTATAAATAGATACTTATGTAGTGTTTTAGTAGGTTATAATCGTGTAAAATTTGCGGGTTAACATTGAAATATAGTATTTAATTGTTGGTACGAAAAGGAATAAAACAGTGCACCAGAATTGAGTTTGAAATGCATTACATTGAATTGAAAATACGGATACTAAAATCAGAAATGTTACAGTCTCCCCATGTTGAGGGAATTTCATCCCGAAATTTAGCTAGAGGAAACTACGGCATCAGTAAAAAGATGGGGGTACTTGAGCTTCATTTGGTCCTCTCGTTCCCGAGTGAATTCAGGACCACGCTTAGATTCCCAACGAACTTTGACAATAGGAATACGACTTCGCTTGAGTTGTTTGATTTCACGATCCATAATTTCTACCAGTTTCTCAACGAAGTGCATCGTTTCATCAATGTGCACGTCATCAAGCGGTATATGGAGATTCTCATCGGCAATACATTTCTTCAGATTTGATACATGAAATGTGGGATGCACATTGCCAAGAGATGGAGGTAAATCGAGTTTGTAAGCCACTTTTCCAATCCTTTCAAGGATTTTGAATGGACCAACATAGCGAGGACCTAACTTGCCTTTCTTTCCAAAACGGATCACACCCTTCCACGGAGACACTTTAAGAAGAACAAGGTTACCGACTTGGAATTCCAAGGGTTTTCGTCGTTTATCGGCATAACTCTTTTGCCGACTTCTCGCTGTTCGAATGTTGTCACGGATTTGCAAAATCTTGTCGAATGTTTCTTGAATTAGCTCGGGACCGGTGATTTGTGCTTCACCAATCTCGTTCCAACAGATAGGAGAACGACACTTGCGACCATAAAGAGCTTCAAATGGAGCCATGTTGATACTCGTGTGGTAGCTATTATTGTAAGAAAACTCGATTAGGGATAGATGTGAATCCCATTTGCCACCAAAATCAATTACACAAGCTCTAAGCATATCCTCAAGAGTTTGGATTGTTCGCTCGGTCTAACCATCAGTTTGAGGATGGTAGGCCGTGCTCAAATTCAATCGTGTACCAAGTGCAGTTTGGAGAGATTGCCAAAAGCGAGAGGTGAACCGAGCATCTATATCGGAGATTATGTTTAAGGGAACACCGTGACGGTTCACAATTTCATCAATGTAAATTCGGGCTAGTTTCTCAACCCGATAGTCTTCACGGATAGGCAAGAAATGAGCAGATTTGGTAAGACGGTCAATGATCACCCAAATGCTATCATAACCACTTGAGGTGCGAGGGAGTTTGGTAATAAAGTCCATAGCTAAGTTCTCCCATTTCCACACGGGAATTTCTGGTTGTTCAAGCAAACCGGAAGGACATTGGTGTTTGGCTTTGACTTTGGAGCAAGTTAGACATTTGGCAACATAGAGAGCAATGTCCTTTTTCATACCGGGCCATCAATATTGTTGGCGAAGATCTTGGTACATTTTATCCGCACCAGGATGAATAGAATAACGAGTCTTGTGAGCCTCGTTCATAAGAAATGTACGGAGATTGTCGCGATCGGGAACCCAAATGCAGTTCAAGTAATAAAGTAAGCCATTGGGTTTTGATTCAAGTTGAAGTTCAACACCACACGACATTTCCTCATACATGTTACCCTCGGTGACTGAGACGTGTTGAGCTTCTAAGATGCAGTTTTGAATATCGTTTTGAATTCGAACACATTGAAGCATGACATGGTCCTTTCAACTCAAAGCGTCGGCTACAACATTCGCTTTGCCGGGATGGTAACGAATCTCGCAGTCATAGTCGTTAAGGAGTTCAACCCAACGTCGTTGCCTCATATTAAGTTCTTTTTGGTTGAAGATGTGTTGGAGACTTTTGTGGTCGGTGAACACCACACATTTCGTGCCATAGAGATAATGTCTCCAAATCTTCAATGCGAATACGACCGCACCCAATTCGAGGTCGTGCGTCGTATAATTCTTTTCATGAATCTTAAGTTGTCTTGATGCATAAGCGATTACTTTGCCTCATTGCATGAGGACACAACCGAGACCTTGGTTAGAAGCATCACAGTAGACAACTAGATCATCATTCCCATCCGGGAGAGTCAAGATAGGTGCATTGCACAACTTTTGCTTGAGAGTTTGGAACGCTTCTTCTTGTTTTGGTCCCCATTCATAAGTTTTACCCTTGTGGGTCAAAGCGGTAAGAGGGACAGCAATCTTAGAGAAATTTGAGATGAAGCGACGATAATATCCCGCAAGACCAAGAAATGAACGAGCTTCAGTGGGAGTCTTCGGGGCATTCCAATTCTTAACCGTTTCGATCTTAGCAGGGTCAACATGAATACCCTTGTCGTTGACGATATGACCAAGAAACTGAACTTCCTTTAGCCAAAATTCACATTTGGAGAACTTGGAATATAGTTTCTCTTTTCTCAAGAGATCTAAAACCAATCTAAGATGTTGCTCATGGTCGGCTTTAGTCTTGGAGTAGATTAAGATATCGTCAATGAAGACGATCACAAATTTATCAAGGTACGGTTTGCACACGCGATTCATAAGGTCCATGAAAACTGCGGGTGCATTGGTTAGTCCGAAAGGCATAACCATGAACTCGTAATGACCATACCTTGTTCGGAAGGCAGTCTTTGGAATATCGTCTTCTTGCACACGGAGTTGGTGATAACCAGATCGAAGATCAATCTTTGAGAAGCAATTAGAACCTTGAAGTTGATCAAAGAGATCATCAATTCTAGGCAAAGGATAACGGTTTTTGATAGTAAGCTTGTTGAGTTCGCGGTAGTCAATACACATGCGAAATGATCCATCCTTCTTTTTGACGAATAAGACGGGTGCACCCCACGGAGAATGACTTGGACGAATGAATCCCTTGTCGGAGAGCTCTTGAAGTTGACTTGCAAGTTCTTGCATTTCAGAAGGTGCAAGACGGTATGGAGCTCTAGCCACGGGGTTAGCTCCGGGCACAAGATCAATGCGAAATTCTACTTGTCAAACGGGTGGAAGACCAGATAAGTCTTCGGGAAAATCCTGAATGATGGGAATGTCTTGTATACTCTTCTTTTTGACATCTTTTTGGACAATATGAGCTAAGAAGGCCACGTACTTCTTTCGTAGGTACTTTTGGGCGGTAGTGCACGACATTAACTTAAGTCCTTTGCAAGGCTTTTCACCAAAGACTCTTAACGTTTCTCCCGATGGTAGGGGTATTCGGATGCACTTCTCGAAACAAATAACTTTGGCATGATGATTTGATAGCCAATCCATGCCTATGATGATATCAAAGCTTCCTAGTGGCATTGGAACAAGGTTGATTGGGAATGTATGATCATTAAGTTCTAAAGAGCAATCATAGATAATGGATTCAATTGTGAGAGAGTCACCATTTGCTACTTCAACGGTAAATGTTTTCTCTAAAAGGGAACGTGTCCTTGCAAGTAAAGGTTCAAAGTTAAGTGACACAAAACTTTTATCGGCACCGATATCGAATAAAATGGAGGCATATTGACTATTAACAAGAAACGTACCATTGACCACGTCATTGTTGGCTTGAGCTTCATTGGCGTTTATGTTGAAAGCACGCCCACGAGCTCCACCTTGTCTAGCATTGACTAACTTTGGGCATTGATCACGGAAATGGTTCGGGTTGCCACACTCATAACATGCTCGCCCATTTGCAATAGCGGGTACACCTTGATTAGCCACTTAGGTGTTGGTTTGGTTTGGTGGGTTGACTTGGCCCGCAAGAGCTTTGGCCCTACAAACATTAACTGTGTGGCCATATTTCCCACAATAAGTACAAAGGCGACATGGGATGCCTTGGGGATGAAGGTAGTTGCAGGTGGCTCAAAGTGGGTAGATTCCCACATATGGCTTTTTGGTCGGTGCTTGAACCATAGGTGCAGCTTGATTAACAGGAATAGCAGGAGTGACCACAGCAAAATTTCTAGTCTTTCTTTTCCTATTATTGCGGGAGGGTTCAGTTGTGGCTTCTTTGTTGTGGGTAGGGGGGGTTATAGTGTCAGAAACTTTCTTGGTGCCCTTTTTAGTAAGAGTCCCCGCTTTCACATGGTTATCAGTTAAGGTGGCGGATAGCATCTTCAAGTGTTGCGGGATTCCTTCCTAGGACGGTATCTTGAATTTGCCTAGGTAGTCCCCCAATATACTTTTCAATGCAGCGGGATAGAGGAGTGACCATGTGGGGCACAAGAAGACTCAACTCATGAAACCGAGTTGTGTATGCCAAGTTTTCACCACTATCTTCGGCAAGATCCCAAAATTCAGCTTCAAGTTTCTTTACTTCATTTCGAGGACAGAATTCCTCGGTCATTAACCTTTTAACCTCATCCCAAGGTAAGGCCATTGCCACATCCACACCTCGATTTCTCTTCTCCCCATTCCACCACGTAAGTGCCCGTTTTTGTAGGACACTTGTGGCATGACGAACACGAAGGTTGTCGGGGCAGTCACTATTGAGAAAGGTATTCTCAATGCTTTCGAACCATTGAAGGAGTCCGGTAGCTCCTTCGGTACCATAGAACTTGAGGGGATTGCACGAGTTGAAGTGCTTGAAGGTGCATTGAGATGGGTTGTTACCACCATTTCCACCATTACCAGCATTACCACTATTACTACCATTTCCACCATTGTTGCCATTGGTGGCACTATTAGCTTGAGTGAGTTGTGTCACGAGTTGTGCAAGAATAGCAGCAATGTCGGTATTGGTGCTGGCGGCGGGAGCACGACGAGGAGGCATTCTACATATTTTCACAAGACAAGAAAAGATGTAAAAACTTATGAGAATTGTTTGGATTTAATAGAATAAGATAATCAAAATAAATAGATAATCATAGTTTGGATTGTACTCAAATAGTGATAAAATCACTCGAATACTATGACACATTAAGGTTAATTTAAACTTATATAATTTTCAAGGAGACATGCTTTAGCCTATAAGTAAACACTCATCTCGGGAATTCCCAGGAAAGCATACGGGTCCCTCGGTTGATTGGGATTTATGCGAAATGCTTTCCTAGACAGAAAACCCAAAATACAGGTGTCACTCTTCCAGATTGCACGTGTCCTCAAATAATTAACAAAGCTTAAAAACCTTAACGAGGAAATAAAGAATTTTTTTTTTATGAATTTAGCTTCATGAAGTTTCCACATGCTTAGAAAGATAAAGATAGAGAAGAAGATAAGAATATTATGAGGTTTTAGGATATAGGAAAGGATATTGTTTATTTAATTCATCATTTAAGCATATATTAATAAGTCATGGATTTTTAACAAATAAGTCATCAAATAAAATAATAACTAATCATAGTAAGCATGTAGCACATAGCATGTAACATATAACGTGTAACATATAACGTATAACATATAACCTGTAGCATATAACATGAAATCATGAAACATAGCATAAGTAGGTGTCCTAAAGTTATAGTCTAGGTCAAGGTGTCTAATAACCTAATTCCCTACAACCAAGGCTCTGATACCAATCTGTCACACCCCGACCGATGGCGGAATCATCGGGGCGGGACATGTAGACTGTTCATAAGCACATGGTTTACTAGATTGAATATATTAAACATCAAATTTCATAACAAGTAGTCCAAACACAACTAAATCCAAGATAGAACAAAATTGAAATACATAGAGTTCTTTTATTTAAATTAACTAAGTCCAAGCCTATGTGTAGCACATCTTCATCAATCTCACACATTAGAACCTGAAACATGAATAAAATAAAGTCAACTAAAAAGTTGGTGAGTATAACACAGGTTTATATAGATAGCATAAAGATTGTAAAACAAATCCTTACATAATATGATAAATAAGGCATTTATGGGGAGCAGCTATTGTGTAACCATGTACAATCAAACCTTTGTAACTAGCATGCAAAATTGTGTTGTCGGTATCAATCACCCCAATCTGGGTGGGTTTGTCAGACTCAATAGATCTATAATTGAAAACCGTCGGCTTGAATAGTTAATGATTGCACATAATCGCATACAAAGGTTAGCACACCTAGCACTCGGGCATAAAGCTCAAATTGCACACATGAATGTAAATAGGATTTACTTGTGTTGTTTGTGTAAATGTAAACATGTAATTTGAATAGTGTTCATGTTTCACCCCAAAAATGTAAAAGAGTAAAAGGGGCTATGTATACTCACTTGGTTCGAAGGCGTAGCTAACAAAGATACTAGATAGAATAAGGATCCTTGAAATGCACAAGTTAACCTAAGGAGTAATGTATATAGTATTAATAGTGTGCTCCAATGTTTAAGTCTAAAGTTGCATTTGGACTTGTGTAATAAGGTCATTGATTTGTAATTGGAGGTATTGAATAAAATATATAAAGTTTGAAAGAGTATTTTTAGAACATTTTGATTAAGGTTTGAGTTTAAATAATTAAATAAGTAATGTAAATAATTATTGTTTATGAAAACATTGTAAGTATTAGTTATAAGTTAGTATAATTAATTAATCATTTTTGTTTAAATATAAATTAAATAAATAATCATTTTACTTATTTATTTATAAAATGTAACTTAACCATTTAAATACTTTTTAAATGAAAGGTTTAACAATAATTATAAATTAAATTTTATAAACTTTAAATAATTATTTTTTCCATTTATTAAATATTTGTTCTTTCTAAATAAGATTAAATGTAATTTTATAAAATTCAACTATTTTTCTTTTGTAACTCAATCAGAATATTTGTGGTTTGAAAAATATATAAAATTTATAATTCTGCCAAGATTTTAACTCACACACGACCGTGCCTGGGAAGGGCACGATCGTGCTCGAACCACGGGCGCGACCATGCTAGTCAGGGCGCGACCGTGCCTTGGCTAGGCACATCGTGTCTATGATCCTAAGACACGACTGAGATTAGCCAAAGGGCATGATTGGGTCTGTACAGGAGGACACGACCGCGCTGATAGTCGGCACGACCGCGTCTCATGAGACACGACCGCGCTAGATGATTAGCGCGACCGCGTCTGTTCCAAATCAGGAACGAATTGACTAATTCTTATAATAACAAGGTTGGAAATCATAGGGCTTTCACCCATTAGGTCATCACGAATCCTTTTGTAGAGTTTAATTGTATTTAAAACGTGTCTAAGGTTTGATTCGATTAAATCATTTTTAACGAAAATGTGGATTCGGGTTCGTGGTGATTTCCATAAAGGAAGCCCAAATTATCATGGGGCTTTTGATCTATGAACTGAAGCGAAAGTGTGGAAGGTTTCAATTACCCGGATGAATAATGAATCGATGGAGTACGGTAGGGACTTGTTCCAGCGACGACGGTTTGATCTCCAGCGTCTTCTACTGTAACTCCGGCTGCTTCTGTGCGTTCAGAAGTTTTTTAGAGAGGATGGTAATGCGTTTGTTTGAGAGAATTGAGACCAGAATAGTGGATTCGGTGAACAAGAATGAAGGTTCGACGGTTTAGCTTAGGAATCTATAATTGGTGTTAATTCAGGTGTAATGTCGATGCTTAATCGTCTAATGATGATTATTAACAGATAAACGTGTATAACCATTACGGAATTGAGCGAGTTTAGAATTTAAGATCGTTTTTACGTTTCAACTGTCAAGAGGCGCGACCGTGCCAATATGAGGCGCGACCATGCTAAGGCACTAGGCGCGATCGTTCCAAAGCAAGTCGCGCGACCGTGCCAAAGCACTCGGCGCGACCGTGCCTATTAGGGTTTCTTGTAAATTTTCAACATCAGACCTTGTAACTTTGGTCTTTGACATATTTGTATAAATAGATACTTATGTAGTGTTTTAGTAGGTTATAACCATGTAAAATTTGCGGGTTAACATTGAAATATAGTATTTAATTGATGGTACGAAAAGGAATAAAACAGTGCACTAGAATTGAGTTTGAAATGCATTACATTTAATTGAAAATACGGATACTAAAATCAGAAATGTTACATTACAGTGTCCCCATGTTAAGGGAATTTCATTTTTAACTAATTGACGCTACTAATCAGGGAAGGTGAAGGTTTTGATTCTCGATGAGTTTTGACTGTTAAAATTCCAGGGAGTGTAACTGATGACATGGTTTAGGCCTAATACTCAAGGTCGGATACGAATGATGATAATGAATTTAGTTTTGGAATAAGTTTAGGGGGGGATTGTCGAATAATATTTTGGATTCTAAAGGGTGAAATGCATTACTTGGAGTGGATTTGATGGGACTTTGATAATTAGGGTTTGTTTAAGGGGCAATCAAATATGCTCAAGAATTGTCGGTGGATAAAAGATTTCACAAACATTGGTCTGGGTCAAAACTTCATGTGACACGAACAACGCTACTTCTGATAATATGATAGGCCACTTATATATAGGAAGTACCATCGGCGTATCCACCATGCCTTTGTCATATCACATCAGTTTCGTTGTTACATATCATGATAAGTCTTAGGTCTCAACACACGACAAAACTTACTATGTTTTCCATGTGCTGATTTTTATAATTCCGTGTGCACCCGTAATTACTCAAATCATCGCATGGTCCGTATAGATCCTTCCGTTGTGTGCAGGTCAAGAGGGGCACAATTTAACTCAGTTCATGTCTATTGTTTTCACATAAGAGTTGCTAAAAATTAACTATGTCCTTAAGTAGGCAGGTCAGTTAGCAACTAAAGAGTAATATGGTAGTATAACTTAAAGGTCCTTAAGTACTCGTGTTTGAACAAGAATACGTCAGACACCGAGTTGTTTTAAAGTGTTTCAGCTTCCTCGTGTTTGAATAAGAATACGTCAAACCCCGAGTAGCTTCGATGTGTTATAGCTTACAACTTTGGTGAACAAAGTGTATGACCATTTTCTGTGTATAATGCGATCAATCAGTTGCAACAATTGTAAGCAATTTGGTTTCAAGCATAAAGTAAACACACAAGTTTCATGTATGATCTAGTGTCATGTATCTTGTAATCAAATGGGTTTCATGTGTAATGTGAACAATTTAGCATCATGTATTTTGTAAATCAATAAGCTTTCATGTGTAACGTAAACAACGTAGTATAGGTGTATTGCAAGAAATGAATTTCTTGTATGGTGTTAACAACTTAGTATCATGTATTTTGTAATCAAATAAATCTCATGCTTTAATGTGGTCAATCTAATATTATGTACCAAATAAACGATTGTTATGTATCATGTGATCAATTTGATATATTACAAACCACTACGTTTCATGTATTACGTAATCAATCCAGTAGAACGTGTATTGCAAATAATCAAGTTTCATGTATTATGTAGTCAGTGTAGCATTAGGTATATTGAAAATAACTAAGTTTATAAACATGGGCTATTTCTGAGACAGAGAACTCAACAGCATGATGTTTAATCATGAATTCCAAGGTATACAGGGTTCTCCAAACCATCGGCATGGTTTGAGCAAAGCTAAGACCACTCTTTATAAAGAAATCAGTAGTGAGAGGAGGAAACGGGTAAGTAAAACCTAGGGAAAAGGGAAAATAAAGAAAGCAAACCCAAGTACTTGACGTGAAATCAGCCCTAGTTTTAGGATCGAAGGGTCTAAAGACAGTATCTTCAGGAAAGAAGCCTCCATATTTCAGTGACTCAATATCAAGATCGGTAAAAAGGCATTTTTTGGAATCAGGGTTGGCGATTAAATTCTAACTGAAGAGATCATCGGAAGAAGTAGAAGAACGAGTATTCTTCTTTGCCATTTCGAAAACAAAATTCGAAAAAATAAAAAAAAGTTGAGATCGTTACCTGGAATCTCAGAGAGAAAGCTAAGAAGATGAAGTCGGAATGGAGAAGAATGAAAGAATGATGATATGCAATTATAACCGCATCAGTACACGTCTCTTCATATCCTAATTTCCCGCACCCAGTCTTATCAAGCAGCCGGTTTTATTTATAATTCAAATTTCAAAAATTTAACAGCTGTAAAATAGACCTCCAGCTGTCAAATTTTGGGGACAATTGTTACGGGTTAAATTTCAGAGAAGGATCCTGAGCGATATGTGATCCAAGATCCGGTATCCCGATAAGGTCAGTATCCTGAATATTACTAACGGCTACATGTTTATTGCTTTATTACTCGTAGGAAAAACGTGTGCAACCCTTAAAGACTCGGACGTGGAGCATGAAACGTGTGGAATGTGCGTAGAAGGTCTCACAACGGTCATATGATAAGATAGAGTCAAAGACTAGAATTTCGGATAGTTATTTATAGACGATTTGTATTTAATAAGCCATAAATCGTATAGGAACACACAACAACACCCGCACTTGCAATCATTGAAACACTTAGCATACGGTATCGATTGGCTCTCATTGTAATCGATAGTTTTCATTTTAATAAAATTCATCAAGGCAGTTTGACTTTTGTCGGCTCCCGAGGTTTTATGTCGGAGATCATCAAGGATCAAGGGCTTTCCTCATAATCATCCGTGTCAACTTTTACATTTTTTATATTGTTTCACATCGATTTCACAAAGCACTTTACCTCACTTACGAGATTTGGTTACAAAGTTAGTTTGCATAATTTTTACCCAAAACACACACACACACAAATATATATATATATATATATATATATATATATATATATATATATATATATGTATGTATGTATGTATGTATGTATGTATGTATGTATGTATGTATGAATGTATGTATGTATGTATGTATGTATGTATGTATGTATGTATGTATGTATGTATGTATGTATGTGTGTTAAATTACATACAAGTGTTGGGTTATATTTATTGTGTGTCAGATATTATTAATGTGATGTGTAGATAATATTAATGAGGCAAGTAGAATTAGATTGATGGTTGTGTCAGTATTGTGATATGGTACTTATAATTGTCCTGTCAGTTGATTTGTGATAACCTTAGTCAAGGTTGAGTAAATCGGTGTCGAGGAATTTATCGTGTTAATCGGGTTTTGTACTTAATACAGGTAGTAAATTACGAGTAACTAGGGTAGAAAGATTGAATTGTGTTGGTGACATGTATGGGGTTATATTTGTGGTGCGAGTCTTGGGTGGTGACATTTTAGGATATCATAAGATAACATGGGTTATTGATGTACCATCATTTATACATATTTTACATACATAATAATCGCACATTATGGTACTAATTGAATAATAACCTTGCAATTTATGCTTAAAATACTTATATTTTGTAATTACAGGTTATTCGGTGTTGAAAATATAAATCAAGATAAAATCTATCAAAAACACCAAGAATTCAAGCTTCTAGAAGATTCATTCCCGAGCTTTGACCCCCAAGAAGTCAAAATTGGTCAACAATAGTCAACAAGAAGCTAAAAGACAAACCTGGAAGAAAAAGGAGGGATACACGGTCGTGCATCTCTTTGCACGGCCGGGCATTGGCTAAATTTTACTCCACGGCCCAGTACAGTGTCCTCTGTGCCCTGTTTGATTCCCTAGGCCTTTGCACGATCGTGCAGCCCATTTCACGGCCATGCATTACACATTTTGAGGCCTATAAATATGAGGCTTGAGTTCTTCATTAAACACACCAATCCAAACCTAAAGAACACTCAAGAAGAGAGAATTCTTGTAGTTTAGAGTAGAGAATATAGAGTAGAGGGGCTCTTCCTCCTTGTTCCACAATAGAGGAGCCTACGAAACTCATCATTACGCTAGTCATTATGGCCATTCGTGGCTAAAACTTCTATGTATTGCTAGGGTGAAGATGATGTTTGGTGCATGTTAATGTTTAACCTATAAATGAAGTGTTATGTTTATATATTTAACTAATTCGTTCTTAAAACCCATCTTTTGATGGGCTTTTATTATTGTCTAAATCCGTCTTTATATTTGTGAGTGTCTTGATTTTAAAGAGTGATATCGTAAAACCCTTTTTAATCAAACTTCCTTTGAAACTCGCATGTCTTTATACGAGCAGAGATTGATAAGCCAAGGCTTGGTCTATACTTCTAAGATCGTACGTCTTTATACGAGATTATTCTGTGACCAAGAATTGGTGAACTCATGTTGGGACCGGTACGTCTTCATACTTGGTCCCATTGTTACACCGCCTCCCGGTGAGCAAAATAATCACCTATTTAACTTTAATATAAAGCATTTTGAGTCTGATGTCTTAAACCAACCCAGAGATGACCATTCAATTGGTTGAGGGTAAGTGTTGTCCCTAAAGGGAGGCGCTACCCCTTTTAAAAAATATAACTTGCAAATCAAATGTAGTGAGGACGAGGCTCTCGCGGTGACCCGGGTCACAAGTTTGTAGTATTCATACCACTGAATTAGTTAACTTAACATTATCACGTACCAAGCTGATTCGAATCCCGAAGCAATACATTCCGTAATCTAATCATTTTCGCTTTATTTACTTTTCTGCTATTTACTGTTATGTTATTTACATTTCTGTTACACACTTCACGCACGTTTTTACTTTTATGTTATTTACTTTACCGTCGTTTACTTATATGCTTCACAAGCACACAAAACCCACTCACTGATTAATCCGGCTAAACGATAACAAAATTTGAGTATTGGAACTCGACCGTGTCCATTTGTTCGATACTTGGTTCTTGCCAAACTATATTACACTGCGATAGGTACACTTGCCTATTGTGTGTGTTTTAAGTTAACATAATTGTCATTTTATAAATTTAAAACCTGATCTTGTGAGATCATCCTACAAATATATTTACTTATATTTTTATACTTACATCACACTACATCAGTTATCTATATGATGATAATTTATAAACAACGGATTAGCCTTTTTACAATATATATATATATATATATATATATATATATATATATATATTTATATAATGGACTCATATAACGAAAATTTTACTCAAGAAGAATTCTTCAGATTTGATGGGGATTTCTCAGATTCATGGGGCGAATTATGTGGAGGATCACACTACGCCGAGGAGTGTTATCTTTTCGTATGGCGCCCTATGGATCGTGAGATGAATCTCCATCCAACACCATTTGAAGAAATGCTTCCTTCCCCACTTCCATCGGTACACATGGATTGTGTCTTCCGTGAACCAGATCCTTGGAAACCAGACACTTTATTCCGTAATCTAGAGGAAATAAAGAATCAAATCATTAAACTCTATGCTACAGAACCGCATGAAGATCCGTCTGAAGTACTTCATCAACCACCAGGTGATGAATACAACCAGGCATCACAGAACGTAGAGGTGGTAACCATGATCCCTATGGATAATATGGGGAATATCGGCGAAGACAACATAGTAAGGGCTAAAATCATACAAGAAACCTTAGAACCATAACTAGAGAAGCAGTTTAAACGTTTTCAGTCTTTACTAAATCAGATTCAGCTAAATCTACCATACGAGCTGTTCCTCTATAAGATGCCATCTCATGCAAAGTTCCTCAAAGATATGTTGACCAACCGCGATAAAAGGGAAGAACTCCCACAAATCACATTGAATGAAGAGTGATCAGCCATTATTAGAGGAAGGAAACCTCCCGACCAATTTATGATTTCATGTCTTATAGGCGACTCAATTCAAGGCAACGCCATTGCAGACCTGCATATTAGCGTAAACATCCTACCAAGCGCTATATTTAACAAAATGAACCTCAAGAAACTCCAACCCACAAAATTAGAACTGTGTCTAACCAATAGAACGGTTCACTATCCAAAGGGAATCGCTGAAGATATGCTTATAAAGATTAATGAATTCATTTTTCCAGTGGATTTTGTGGTAGTTGACAAAATTGGAGGAACACGTAATCCTCTTATTTTGGAGAGACCATTCCTCAATACAGCTCTCGCCCTCATCGATGTTTGGGGAGGAAGACTAGCATTGAGCGTTCAACTAGAACGAATTACTTTCGATCTTAAGAAGGCCATGAAGCGACCAAGCGGTCACGACGATCTCGCTTTCCTATTCGACGATTTCGACTATCTTGTAGGCTACTACATGCATGACGTTTTAGGGAAGGAGGAAGAATGGCCAGCCGCAGAACATGAGGAATGTTTAGTTTGTGAAGGGTTCATGATAAAACACACTAATCATGATGAAGATACATTAGTTATTGAAGAATTGAAAGATAGAGATGAGAGTGAAAAGACAAAATCGTCAATTAAAGAACCACCCACATTGGAGTTAAAAGAGCTTCCTCTAGAACTTTCATATGCCTTTTTAGACGAGGAATCCAGGCTTCCAGTCATCATTTCCTCCAGATTAGAAGATGATGAAAAAGAAAAATTACTAGCAGTATTAAAAAGGCATAAGAAGGCCATTGCATGGAAGCTGATGGATCTTAAAGGAATTAATCCATCATTCTGCATGTGATTCCCTACGATCTGCTGACATTCAAGGATAATGTCTTCAATCACTCTCTGAATTGGCGGAATCAATCTAGAAATCCAAGTCACACCGAAATGATCAAATAAAAGATGAACAAGAAGGATAGAATCAATCACATAAGATGCATACAATCATGATGATCATCTTCATTAATCAAGTAATGTAATCAGAAAGTAACAACAAAAACAGACATAAATTCTCTCAGATAGATTTGAAATCAACAATACAAAATGAGAATCGTTACTTGAAATACAAAAGATAAAACTATTTATACTAAAGAGTTTCGATCGAAATCTTCTGATCGAAAAGTGTTTTCGACCGAAAACACTTTCCGACCGAAAACTCTAAAGTTATACAAATCTAAACCTAATTGATCTCTATGGACTAAAACGTTCCAACAATCTCCCCTAGTCCACAGAACATCAATTCTTCACATGTTGTCTTTTGCAGGCTTGGTTTTCGCTTTAACATTCAGCTTCTTAGCATCCAGAGCAGCAAGTCTCTTCTTGATCACTTCAGCTTCATGTCTTCTTGACAAACATCGAGCCACGACTCTCATATACAACTTTTCCTCAGCTTTAATCTTCGTGCTCATATCACACCTGATAGGATTCTTGTACTAAGTCTTCAGATCTTCTTCAGAAAAACTAAACAAATCAACTGGATCAAAGACTCTGAATTCTGGTGACTTATCCTACACGATCACAGCTTCATATGTTTTGCTATCATACATCCACATTTTAAAGCTTTTTATGAATGTCTCTTTTCTTGCTGGAATGTATACAGTAGAAACTGTATATGCGGGCTTCACTATATACCTAAATCTTCTTTTATCATTCTTGTTTTTTCTCTTCAATTGTCGGCATTCAGGTACTTGTGGCTTGAAATTCTCAAACTTGTCTTTACTACATTCTTTCTTCAAGTACTCTTCAAAGTTAGCAGCAAACGTATTGTTTGAAGGATTGATCATATTCAAGTGACTCGGCTCTCTAATATCCCAATATGGCAAAGATTTCAACTTTGAGCTCCGATCAAAATATTAGATATTTCCTTGTCCTATTTTAACCACATACATCTTCTTATTATCATCATATATCCAAGCCAGAATTTCTCCAGTCAATGCTTGTTCTGGACTCTTGATTGTTTGTGTAAGCCTTTCAACAATGGATGGCTTTTCAGTCACTGTCCACCAAGAGCTTTTGTCTATCTTTGTAGCTTTTGACTTTTCAACTTGTGGTTCAACATCTTCAGGAACTGTAAATGGTTCTCGTTCATCAACCAGTTTATCCATCTTCCCAATTACCGAGCCATCTTCTTCTACATAGGTTTGCTGTTGTTCATACTCATATTTCTTATATTCAGTGTTGGTCTGATTATCTTGTTCAGTATCTTCAGTCGTTCTGTCATTTCCACCAACACCTCCAGCACCACCACTGTTGTTATCATCATCTGAAGAATCATTATCATCTCTCCTTTCACTAGTAATCACCACTTCTTCATCATCTTCTTCTTCTTCCTTCTCTGTTTCTTCTTGATTTTCATCAGTTCTTTCCAAACCTTCACCTCCGTCATTAAGAAGCATATCAACATCAAATAAAGTGTTATCTTCATACATATTTGCTTCAAAGACTGGAGTTTGAACTTGTTCACTTGTAGAAGGAATTGGTTCAGTGGTTGCCGGACTATGTACATCTTCAATATTTTCTTGTTGATTAGTGAGATTGGAGCACCAATCTGAGCTATCAAATCTTGAACAATCCTATGAAGTTGATCAATTTGTTGTTGTTGCTTTTCAAGTAAACACTTATGTTTGTTGCTTTCTGTTTTCAGTTCTCTTATCTCTCTTGTATTTGCAGCTTCTCTGTTTTGTAGATTGGAGATTTGAGTTTCAGCTGACTAACTACATCTGCAGTTTCTCTTGTAGCATAATTCAAAAACTCTTCGTCAACCAAACCATAATTCTTTGATTTCTTAGACTTTTACTTCTCTGAAACTTCTTTTGCCTTGCATTTGCCTTTATTAAGTGCAGTGGTTGTTGTTTTCTTCTTCTTTCTTTGTTCTGGATCTGTAAACACGATACCCTTAGACGGAGGAGGTCTAGAAGGTACGGTTTTTGACGTTTCAGGCTCTTTCCTCTTATTTGATGGGGTTGTTGCTGTTGCTGTTAACTGTTCATCATGAACTTCCAACAATTCAGTATTTACACCTAAAACATCTTCAGTTTCAGCTATGAATACTTCTGTGTGACTCAACAACGGTTCTGTAACCTTTTCATTAACCTCAGTAATGATGTTATCTTCAAAAATCAGGTCATGTACTTCATACTCACCCAGATTTGTATCAACCCTCAGTTCTTCAACTTGAACTTAAACTTCTTGCTGAATTTCTGGTATCACATTTCTTTGACCACCATCATGACCTTGATCGTCATCATTTTCCTGATCATCATTATTAACTTGTTCATTTTCATCATTATCACTGTCAACTCCATCTTCTATATCTTCAGCCACTAAATCATCTATCTCATCTTCAAGGTTAAAATCTGGATCAGAATTCTCTTCAAGCATATTTGGAAATAGTTGTGTCACAGTGCCACTAAACTTCCTTGTCTTTCTCACATTATTCATACTGCTGAAAATTACTTCTTGCATTGTCTCTAATGGTATTTCAACACCATCATTTTCCAGATTTGGCAGCAATGTATTAATGATCATTTGTACAAAGCTTGGATACATCAAAAACTTGTAATTCTGTCTTGTCCCACAAAATTGCTTATCATTGCTTCAAAGATCATTCTTGAAAAGTTAAATCTTCTATGAGTCGCCAAACAAACTAACGCCCTGCTAAATACTTCACCAATCTGATCAAAACCAGACGTTCTTGGACTCAAACAATGAATTAGAACGTGAAAACAATGAATTAGAACGTGAACCAAATATCACCACTGTTTCCCGAACATGATCTTTGTAACTTGTCTTCTTAAGAAAGTTCCTTAATACCCCATGGTCATAATGATTCTAGATACTGCAATGTGATTTATCTTGTAAGGAAAGTCTGCTGCATCTCTAAAGTGTAATTCTTCTCTTATCACTTGTTCAGTAACTTTGATCTTGTTTCCTCCAACTGAACTCTCAATCCATATCTCTTTATTCACATGCTTGTATTATACATTATCCTAAAACTCCCTCACATGTTTTTCAAACACAGGTACTTGTGTAGATATAGCTGTATTAATTCTTCAGTTTGCTAAAAATCTAACAATCTCTTCATATCCACGTGCCTTCTTTGTATTTGTAGTTAAACAAGCACAGATGTTGTGCTTAGGTTCAAACTTTAACTTGTTCATATCTGTAAAGAAAAAACAAGTTAGAAAATTTCTGAAAAAATTCTTAACTTCTGACGTTTCGATCGAAAACTCCCTTATATATACAACTTTTTCGATCGAAAACTTTCAAAAATCCCTTTTATCAGAAGATGAAATTCCACATCTTTGACCTTTTCGATCGAAAACTCTATCAACACTACAACATTTCGATCAAAAACTCAAACACAACTAGAGATTTAAATCAATTTTTGAACTTTTCGACCGAAAACTCTTTATCAGTATAACAACTTTTCGATCGAAAACACTGATTTTTTTTATATATATTTTTTAATCAAAAACTTTTCTTATTATATTTAACCAATGATGACTTTTCGATCGAAAACTCTAATTTTACAAAAAATTTCAAGCACTGACTTTTCGATCGAAAACAATTTTTCGGTCGAAAACACATTTCGGACAAATCAGAATCGACCATTCATTTCCATCTGAAACACTTTTCGGACCATTCATTAGACTTTTCAATCCATTCAATCCTAGTTTTCGAGCAATTCAAAAACTCAAACATTCAAACTAAAACTAAGGCTTTGGCTCTAACCTATCAACCTCTACGAATCACGAGAACATACCTAGATGATCGAAATCAAATGATGAACACGATGACGTCACGATCGAGCACTTTTTCGCACGAAATCTCAACACTTGTAAAACAAGAAGAAACTTGAAACAGCACAGTTTGAGAGAAAACGACAGTTGGAAAAAAAGATTTTCAATCAAAAATTTTGAATATATAGATTTTTCAAAACTGACCGAAAACTTGGGTTGAAACTTTTCGATCGAAAACTTTTTCAGATGATACTTTTTCAGTCAAGAGATTTCAACCAAAAACTCCAAACTTATTGAATTTTGAAAATTTTCAATCCAACTTTATTTATTTTGTTATATATTATTTAAGTCCATTTTGACATTATTAAGACATGTTTCAATTTTTTAATAATTTTCACAATTTCAATCATAACCAGATAAGAATACACACTTACACAGTAAATTTTTTATCAAAAATGATTTATTATTCTTCTACAGACACAGAAAACAGATAAACACTTAACAAAACACATAGTTATTCATTTATTCCTACTATTTTTCTTTTGAGTTTTTTTTCACATATATTTCAACACTTTATTTTATTTTTCATTTTCTTTTGATGAACTGAACTGACATAGGATCATAAATGTATACGATCTTAACTACACTGCATATCAAATCAAGATCTAAACAGTTCAACCTTGATTGCTAGTATATTTTTCAGCTTAAACTCAAACATCATATTTCACCAGATACTGTGTGACATTTAAGGTAAGATTTATCAATACAAACTATATCCAAACATCAAGATGGATTAAACTAATACGCAACACAAAGTTTCACCAAAACATAATCCAATCACCAGCATGAGGGTAGCGTTTTTAGCACAGAAAAATAATCCAAATGGATTTGATGAGAATCTTTTTAGTTCTTATATCTTGGTTTCTGATGGAACGAATACTGAATCAATTTGATTCATATGAGATATAACATGTAGTGATGAACTTTTGGAATCAGATTTGATTCGGGTATGCAGATATCCATATAGTATTGGATATGTTAATTGAAATCACGAATGATTCAAAGGGCGAGACATATTGACTTTCTGGTTTTCATCCGAGATTTTCCCCAGAACCATCAGCTGTATAAAGATGTTTAACTCTAAATCATATATTTGACGAGTATAGTCAATAGAGTAAATGAATTGTGCTAAAAACCCATCAAGATCATGGTCTCATGGTATGAATGGATTCACTTAGCATTCGAAGAATGAAAGTACCGATATTCGATAAGGATAACACTAAGATTGCAATTTAGTTAATCACACAAATATCGCCTAATTTACATATGCAGAGCCTACCAACATATCAAACAATGTAACCGATGTCACCATCATATCCAATTCATGTATAAGCTCAGCACACACTTATACTATCATTTCCTATTTATACGTCAATCAGACACACTTATTATTATTTTTCAGTTTTTCACAAAGATCAAATACACACTACATATTCAGTTTTTTTTATTTTCTTTTTCTTTTATTCTCCCCCTAAAGTTGTGATGTAACTTTATTTTCTATTTATACCACTTATGAGAACAAACATATTTGACACAAACACGTAGTAAACTAACACTCATATAAAGCATAAACAACACAATTTTAACACTTAAAAAAATCTTTTTGAGGAACATATATTTGAGGTCTTTCAGTTCAAAAATGGACATTTTTTTATTATTATTATATTTTTATATTTATGACTTTTTATTTTAAAAAGAAATCATCCTCAACATCTCAACCAAAGAGTTAATCCGATCAATTGAAAAGGCTTTTGTAAAAATATCGGCTTTTTGCTCTAGGGTATCGACATGGACCACTTTAATCAGCACATTTTCAAAACAATCACGAATGAAATGTAACCTGATCGCAATGTGCTTTGTTTTGGAATGCTGAATAGGATTTTTGACTATTCCGAGCACTGCCTCGTTGTCATAATAAATTGGAGTTTTTGGGAAATTCACTCCAAAATCTAGCATTTGATGTTGAATCCATATAACTTGTGAACAACAGCTCGATGCAGCAGTATACTTAGCTTCAGCAGTTGATGTGGGTACATTTGTTTGTTTCTTACACTACCAAGATACCAGTCTCTCCCCAAAAAATTGACATCCACCTGAAGTTGACTTCCTGTCCAAGTTACAACCTCCATAATCGCTGTCAGTGTAAGCAAATAAATTAAATTCAGAATCAGAAGGGTACCATAAACCTAAATTTACTCGACCCTTAAGATATCATAATATTCTTTTAACAGCCGATTCATGAGATTCTAACACACTGTCATTCTCAGAAGCTCTCTTGAAATGCTGAGTAACTTTGCTCTTAACTTTCTCTTTGTTCTTTGTGAGCCTTGACTTACTAGAGTTGTGTTTGCAATTTCTCGCAAAATGACCAACTTGACCACACACAAAGTAATTGTAGCTCTTAGGCTTTGACTTTGACTTTGAACACTCGCCTACTTCGCTCTTTAGGCAATAACCTTTCTTTCTTAATTGTCCTTTGATTTGAACAGGCTTATCTTTGACATCAATGAACTTGTCTTTGACGTCAATGGATTTACTTTTAACACACCAAGACTTTCTTTGGACAGTTGTTGGTACACTCACTTTAACTTTGACAACTTTATTGCCCTCTGTCTCACTAGTAAGAATATGATTCTCTGGTGCTATGACGTCATTTTTCTTTGGTCTCTCACTTGACAAATCATACTCTTGAATCAAAGGATTTCCAAACTCATCTAAGACCACATCACCAACTAGACTTGAGACTTTATGAAGTGGGACATAATCTCTAGCTGCATGCACTACTTTATCAAAGAAAGTGGAAGTTGATGACACTTCAGACATGCAATCAAAATCATCACAACCATTAGTAGAGCGTGCCGAAACATCAGAATCAGAATCAGAAACTTGAACATTGTTTACATCAACATTAACACTAGAAACTGAAACATATTTATTTAGATTACAGTCAACATCTAGGTACTGTTTGCAGTCCCTAATAAACTCCCTAGTGCATTGTTTATTGAAAGCTGAAAAACTTTTCACTCCATCAAGTTCATTATCATCATCCACACACCCTGAGTTTATATCTGCACTTATATACATATCATGAAAGTTAGAGTTACATGCATTCATTAACTCATTTGATTCATGCGGTTCAGGAAATGGTACAAAGTTATCAGGATGTGGAACTTTGTTGTAACCCAACCTGTCTTTGATGTAAACAGTTCCCTGTTTACTCACACATTCATCAACGACATTTTGTTGCATCTTCCACTTTGCAACAATCACCCTTTCTTTTATTAACTCAGTTTCAGATTTGACAAGTTTTTCTGAAAGAACTTTGATTAAAACATCCTTTTTATCCAAATATTCTTTAAATGTTACATTGTCTTTCAACAATGCTTTAATTTTTCTTGTAAAATATACTTCATTTTGTTTCAGTTCTTTGTTTACTCTTTTTAGTTTATCATTTTCAGCAAGTAGAAACGTGTTTGCTGCATGATAATTCTGCATTCGTTCTATACATAATGAGGAACATATGTCAAATTCATTATCAGAATTTACCTCACTCTCAGATGAAGATTCGTCAGAATCAACAGCTTTGCCCTTTACTGTAGAATCTGTTTTGAGCGCACAATCACTGGCAATCTCAGCTGGTTTCTTTGAATCTTCAATTTCAGCCATCAAGGCTTCAGCTAGTTCATCCTCAGCATCCTCGATCTCATCTTCCCATTCACAGTTGCTAAGCTTTTTGGACATGAGTGCAGTTGGAGCCTTCTTTGATTTGTCAGTCTCATCAATCATCTCTACTAGCTTAACTCCGCTTCCCTCAACCTTCTTTTTCTTGTCCTTGGCGCACTCACGAGCGAAGTGACCAAGTTGTTGACAGTTGTAGCACCGGATTTTTGCTTTGTCAAGACCAACCTTTTTGCCAAACTGAAGCTTGTCCTTCCCAACCTTCTACATATACTTTTTAGCCCTTACAGCTATCATGGCCATCTGCCATTGTAAGTCCATATATTCCAAATCATCAGGATTTATATGAACAAGATCCTCTACATCATGCACGGCAGGTTGTAACTTTCTTGTCACCAATGCATCATAGCTGCTCATGAAAGCTCCGAACAGAGCAATATGATCTTCAGGGATTTGTTCAGATGACTTGATGTTGAAGCACTTTCCTATGACAAACACTCTAGATAGATAGAGTCTTAGTTTTGTACTTTCATGTATGTATTTGTATTTGTTTGTAAGTGTCTGTATGTATTAGTAATCGAGTTGTATTTACTTTTACATATTGCTTGTTGTAAATTTCTCTAAGTGTTTTGCGCACTTGTATGTGCACAGGAATTAGTTCCTGCGTACTTAGCAAGTACGCAAGAATACCTTTGCATACTTTCCAAGTACGCATGAGCAAATTACCCTGCGCACTTGCTAAGTGCGCAGGCATCAAGTCGTGTATAAATAGGAATGGTTGACAGTAGATAAGTACGCATTCATAGTAGCAAATACGCAGAATTTGTAATCTCAGTATTTCTCTCTGTAACCTTCAAGTGTTTATAATAGATGAACGTTTAAAGTGATCATCTTGTCGGTTTACTTTGTGTTGTAAGACTCTCCACCTAGTCACGGGTATTCCGCACCCGGTCCGTCTAGTAGACCCACTTGCATGTGATGATCCGCCACACCCGAGGGACCTACAAGTGGTATCAGAGCTTTTGCTCTTGATTTCGAGTGTTGTGAGTGAGTTTGGAGAGTTTTCTACAGAGTTTTACAAGCAAAAGGAGGTGTTTTGTTGATTTTTATGATAAAATAGGGGTAGCTCTTGAGCACTATTTTAGAAGCAAAAATCACTCAAAAACCGACTTTTGTTGTGTATCTTGAGTGTTTTGAGCATCAAAGGTTGGTTAGAAACAAGTTTCTGACCCTTTGGCTCATTTTGATTGTTCATCCGTCCGATTTTTACCATCTCCGGCGTGTTTCCAGTGACCAGAATAGTTTGGTGAGAGTTGGTGAAAAGGTGTTCTGCGTACTTACCATATCTGGGAAAAAGTACAGTCTTGCTGCGTACTTACTAAATACGCAAGACTAATCTCTTGCGTACTTACTAAATACGCAAGACTAATCTTGTGCGTACTTAAGTTATATCCTGCGTACTTATCATTTACTCCTGCGTACTTATCAAGTACGCAAGAGCAAATATTAAATACGCAAGACCATTCCTCTAAGTGCGCAAGGCCAATATCAAGTGCGCAAGTGTCTCTGATTTTTCTGAAATTTGACTAAGTGTTCACCATGTCGAATCTTCAGAACCTTGGAAACCTTTTTAACTATGACAATGAGATCGGTACTCCTCAGAAACCGCCAAAGCTGCTAAATGTAAATGATTATTCTAACTGGAAGACACGCTTTGAGCATTACATTTCTTACACCGATTCTTCGTTATGGATACCAATCCGAGAGGGATATAAGCATCCCACACACATCTATCTTGATGAAGTCATGCCCAACCCTATCTCTAAACTTGAGGAAGAAGAAAATAAAGTTTATGATAGAGAGAAGAAGGCTCTTGGTTCTATCACTATGGCATTAACTCGGGAGTTGTTCCACAGCTTCAGAGGTTATGACAACTCTAAGGATCTTTGGAAGGCACTACAGAAAAGATTCGAGGGGAATAGTGATATCAAGAAGAGTAAACGGGATCTACTCAGGAAGCAGTATGAATGCTTCAGATTTTTGGAGAATGAGTCTTTAGATGACCTCATCTCTAGATTCTATCATCTGCAGACAGAAATGAAAGCTTTTGAGCTCAAGTATCCCGATGAAGAGTTGGTGGAAAAGTTTCTAGATGCTTTGCCACCCAGGTTTGAAATGTACACAACCCTGATGAGAAAGAATCCAAAATTCTATGAAATGACAGTGGAGGAGGCAATTATAAAGGTTCAAGCTCATAACATGAACCTTAGAAAGAAGGAGAGCTCAGGAAGACCTCAGATACAAGACCCTTCTATGTATCATGGGACGTCTTCTACAACCAAATCTTCGGGCTCTAGAATTGCCCTTTTCTCTGGAAACTCTACTGAAGAAGACCGCTCAAATGGTTGTGGTGGTCATGCATGCTATGCATCTGGATCAGGTTCTGGATCTCATCAAAAACATACCTCAAGAAATCCTCCCGCTATAACTTCAGCTAACCAATTAGCTATAGCCAAAATAGCTGAAGATCATGTAGCACTATTTTCATCTTGTATGCTGGCCTACGAGAACTTCATAGGTGGCAAGCTTACAGATCCCGAGATAATTGAAGAAGATTTTAATCAAGTGGATCCTGATGACATGGAGGATATGGATATTCAATAGAATATGGCCATGATACTGAGGAGAGCCAAGCTTTTCCTGAACAGAACAGGAAGAAAGTTCATTGGCGGGCATTCTAACGCCAAGGTTGGTTTTGACAAATCCAAGGCCAAATTCTATAAGTGTCTAAACTTTGGACACTTTGCTCGTGAATGTCAGAAAGACAGAGCACCGGCTTTGGGTTTCACCAGACCTAGCCAAGGAAACAGCCATGGCTACAACAACACAAACAACCACAATCAAAGCCACGGTGGTTCGTCCAATGCACTGGTAGCTCAACAGGACGACAGCTTTGATTGGGGTGTTCATCTGGAAGATGTCATCATTGCACAAACTCAGGTTGGTCTCATGGCTGAGATCATGGATTTGATGGAAGCTGAGAAAAAGGAAGCTGAGGAGAAGGAAACTGAAGAAAATAAAGCTTCTGTAGCTGATCAAGAGGAATCTAGTACTGCTGTTGCTCTCATGGCTATTGGAGAGGCAACAAGTTCATCAACTAAGGTAGATTCTAATCCTTTTTCTGTTATTTCTTGTTCTAAATGTCTAGGCTTAAAACTTGAAAATTCTAAGCTTCAAGACAAGGTCGAACCACTTCGCATTGCAGCTCTAAGTTATAAAGAAAACGAAAAACGTTTTAAAGATTCAATTGAAACGTTGAAAAAGGAAAAATGTGAGTATTCACTAAAAATGAACGATCAACAGCTTCACTTGGATATTGCATACAGGGGGTTGGAGAAAAGGAACAATGAAATTAACAAGCTGCAAAATGAAATCTTGTAGTTGAAATGTTCTAATGAGAAGTTGAAAAACTCTCGTTTTGTGGTGGAACACTACGAATCTGTAGTGAGGCAAATGAATGGCTTAGGGCTGGGTACTAATGCCATTCCTCCACCAGTTAGTGGGAAGTTTGTCAACAGCTTAGTAGACATTGATCTAACTTGTCTTGATGAGTCCTCAGGAAAGGATGATTCCTCAAGTAAGGCTAACTCCACATCTAATGAGGAGTTCTTTACTGCTTCTGATGATGGGTCGGTTAACACTTTCCTTGAAGGAGTAGTATCTGAGGAGTTGTTATCTGAACAGAAAGTCAAGAAAAACATTATCACTAATAGTGATAACTGTATTTTAACTGAACCCGATATCATTGAATCTAATGATAAATTAAAGGTAATGCTTTATGGGGGTATAAAAATCTTAATCAAGTAAAGAAAGAGGCTTTTTCAGCTCACTATGGGCTTGGTTACAAAGAAAATTTGCAAAAATACTATACTCCCAAGAACCAATCTGTATCGGGTCAGACTCCTGTTCACAAATCAACTCCTCCTGCTCATCATGCTGAGTCATCTAATACGAGATCTAATGAGCCTTACAAAAGGACTTATACGGACAAGAGGACTTTCTTTCACTGTGGCTTGGTTGGTCACATTTTTTTGTGAACTGTCCTTCAAAGAATCAAGGGAAACGGCCTATTGTTTCACAACCGGCTGTCATCCCTAAGTCGCCATCAATGAAACCTCCCAAATGTCCAAAACAAAATGTAGTGAAACCACCAGTTAAACCGATGGCAAAGCCAAAGATCAAATCTGAGGCCAAACCATTTGTTTCAAGAAAGGTAAAGCAACCTGCTATACCTTGTGTTTCTACCCCTAGTAGTACACGTACTGGTGAGAAACCAGTGGTGAAACTCTCAAAGCCACAGAGAAGGAGAAGGAATAAGAGATTGAGAAAGCTAGAGCAGCTGACTTCAGTTCAATCAGGTGAAGCTTCCACAAGTTCACCTGCTGTTGTTGAACCAAAGTCTACTGTTCCGGTTAAGAAAAAGAAGAGGTCCTGGATTGCCAAATCTAAAAATTCTCAATCTCCTAGTCCTAATTCTTTTAAAGATTCATCCATTTTGAACAGTCATCACGACTGTGAGTTAAAAGAGGTAGTTTATTTTGAAAAGGATGGACGACCCAAGACCACTATGGATTGGGTCTCTAAAACTAACTAATTATTTTTGTGACTCGTGCAGGGACGTCCGAAGGGTACTATCTCTAACCGCTGGTATGTAGATAGCGGATGCTCCCGGCACATGACAGGAAACATGGCCTTGCTTCAAGACGTGAAACCATTCAGAGGTGGCTATGTGGCCTTTGCTGGAGAGAAAGGTGTAGTATCACGTGTCAATGCGTGGTATCAAATGGTTGTGTCAGTTTTGACAATGTCAACTTTTGCGAGCAGCTAAAGCATAACCTGCTGAGTGTCTCCCAAATGTGCGACAAGGAGTACTCGGTGATGTTTGATAACAATGAATGCTTGATTCTTAAGCCTGGTTTTGAAGTTTCTGAAGAATGGATTCTGATGAGAGCGCCAAGGACAAACGACACCTATCAGATTGATATGAGCGTGGCAAAAACCACCTCATCAGTTGCTACTTGTTTGCTTACCAAAACGACAGAGCTTGACTCTATCTTGTGGCATAGGAAACTCGAACATATTTCTTATTGTAAAATGAATCATCTGGTCCAAAACGGCTTAGTAACCGGTGTTCCTAAACTGAGATTTACCGTTGCAGATGACTGTATTCCTTGTAAAAAGGGCAAACAGCAGCGGAAGTCTCACAAGCCCAAGCTCCAAAACTCCATTGATACCCCTTTGGAGCTATTACATATGGATTTGTTTGGCCCCATAAGTATCAGGAGTATTGGAGGTAAGTCATTCTGTCTGGTTGTAACTGATGATTTCTCACGTTTTTCTTGGGTGCATTTTTTAGGTACAAAGGATGAGACTGCTGATATTCTTCAATACCTGATCTTGAGCTTAAAGGTTAGAAGAATAAGGAGTGACAACGGAACTGAGTTCAAGAATAATTTGATGGAACTTTTCTGTCTCAAGAAGGGGATCCATCACGAATTCAGCGCCCCATACAAGCCTCAGCAGAATGGAGTCGCAGAACGGAAGAACAGAACATTGATCGAGACTGCAAGGACGATGCTGTCAGATGCAAAGCTTCCTATCACTTTCTGGGCAGAAGCAGTTAATACAGCTTGTCACGTCTTGAACAGAGTTCTGGTTGTGAAGAGGCACAACAAGACTTGTTACGAATTGATCAACAATCGACTTCCCAATCTTGATTACCTAGTTTCTTTTGGTAGTCCCTGTTCCTTATTGCTACAATACAAAGACCGCCAGTCTAAGTTTCATGCAAAAGCGGTGGAAGGCATCTTCTTAGGATACGTTGCCAACTCGCCTTGCAAGAGAGTGTACAATATAGTAACTCGTACTGTCGAGGAATGGTTTGAAGTGGATTGCAGTAAACACAGCATTCCACCAGAACCAACAGGTCCAGCTTGGGGTTTTAATTATGATACGCTATTCAAGTCATTCAATCTTCCTGATCTATCTGCAGTTGACGCCGCAAATGTTTATGAATTATTGGGTGGCGGCGATGACTCCAGTTTCTCTACTCGTGCTACTGTACCGATTGTAACTCCTGATTCCAATGCTTCATCTGCATCTGGAACTCATGACAGTGATAACAGTGAAGATGTTCATGTTGATGGAGATGACGCTCAAGCTAATCCTAACACAACTGTAGGAAATGAAGCTTCAGCTGATCCAATTAACATTGAATCTTCTTCTTCTGGAACACAGGAAATGGGGGAGTTAAGCACGAATCTCGATTCAGAAATTTAGGAACCGAATGTACCAGAGACAAGAGTGCATAAGAATCATCCAATCGACAACATTATTGGTGATCCTCATGCCGGTTTTCAGACTCGTCATCGAACCATTACAGAGAACACTAGTCTGTACTCGGAGATACTTGACACTGGTGTCATTGAAACATGTCTGCATACTGCATTCGTGTCCCAGTTAGAGCCGAAGAATGTGAAGGAGGCTCTCGCTGACAACTGCTGGATTGAGGCGATGCAAGATGAATTGTCTCAATTCCAAAAGTTGCACGTGTGGGATTTGGTTGACTTGCCAAAATGCTTTCAGCCAATTGGAACCAGATGGGTGTTCAAATGCAAGACGAATGATCGTCATGTGGTTGTGAAGAACAAAGCAAGATTGGTTGTTCAGGGTTTTTATCAGCAAGAGGGCTTGGATTACACGGAAGTATATGCCCCAGTTGCTAGACTTGAAGCCATTCGATGGTTTCTGGCTTATGCCTCATATGTTGGATTCAAGGTCTATCAACTTGATGTGAAGAGTGCTTTCCTATATGGAAAAGTACACGAAGAGGTCTATGTCACTCAACCTCCCGGCTTTGAAGATCCACATAATATCAATAAAGTGTATAAGCTCGACAAAGCACTTTATGGTCTTCATCAAGCACCGCGGGCATGGTATGAGACATTATCTAAACATCTACTGTCAAATGGTTTCGACCGTGGACAGATTGACTCGACCCTCTTCATTAAGAAAGCAGGAGGTGACATTCTTATTGTACAAGTATATGTCGACGACATTATTTTTGGATCTACAAATGAATGGATGTGTAGGGAATTCGAGCAGGTGATGAAGTCCAAGTTTGAAATGAGTAACATGGGTGAATTGTCGTTCTTCCTGGGTCTGCAAGTCAGTGAAAGAGGGGATGGTATTTATCTACATCAAACTAAGTATGTGCATGACATCTTGTCAAAATACAAGATGAATGATAGCAGTACTTATGGCACACCTATCCCAGTCAATCATGGTCTGCATCCTGACAAAGATGGAAAGGATTTTGATTGCAGATTGTACCGTGGGATGATCGAATCTCTTATGTATCTCACAGCTTCAAGACCCGATATAATGTTTGCTGTGTGCTTGTGCTCAAGGTTTCAGTCACAACCGAAGGAGTCCCATATGATAGCTGTGAAGAGGATTTCAGATACTTGAAAGGGAAACCCCGATTGGGTCTTTGGTACTCTAAGCAGCAGTCATTTGACTTCAAAGCCTACACTGATTCAAACTATGGCGGTTGTAACCTTGACAGAAAGTCAACTTCTGGTGGATGTCAATTCTTAGGAGACAGACTGGTTTCCTGGCAGTGTAAGAAGCAGTCAACGGTTTCTGTCTCAACTTGTGAAGCAGAATACATTGCTGCGGCGAGCGGTTGTTCTCAGATATTATGGATTCAGTAGAAATTGAAAGACTACGGCTTAAACTTCACTGGAACTCCTTTATTCATTGACAACAATGCCACCATGTCCATCACAAATAACCCGGTGAAACATTCCAAAACTAAACATATAGAAATTCGCCATCATTTCATCCGTGATTGTGCTGAAAAGCATTTAATTGAACTTGTTAAAGTTCACACGGATGACAATCTTGCTGACCTTTTCACAAAGGCATTTGATCGATCCCGTTTTGAGCAACTTGTCAACTTGATAGGAATGTTCAATCCTGAGTGAAAACTTGTTTTTCTTAAATCAATTCAATTCATGAAAGTTAAATTTTATTTTCTTTTAAGTTTTTTTGTATAGTTCTTTTAACTTTCAAAAACATTTTACAAAATCAAAAACAAAATAGAAAATGGAGAAAATTTCAATGTTAACTTGGAAAAAGAGGAAATGATAGTACATCAGAAATGATCTAAACGTCACAGACTGCTCATATGTAAATTATTATGGTTTTAATCTGCTTATTTACAAGTAATTTGAATTGTCAGTAGGTTGTTTGCGTCTTTGAATCACTAGTAGTGTGGAAACTTAATCTAAAATTACAACTGTGATTTGAACCCATGTTTGCTAGTGTGTGTGCGTAAAAGAATAGAAAAGATCATTATCAGATAAAGGATGTTAGATTTTGGCAATAATTTTCTTTTGAGATCAGTTTCGGGTTATGTCGTTAGCACAATTAATGCGGTTCATCTCACTGCCCATACTCACAAGTATGCAAGGAGAGATTGAATCAAGACATGTCTCTATATCAACCGTGGAGCGTGTATTCACCCTTGAATCACTCCTGATTCATTGAAATCAAATCCAGATAGAAGTTGGATTCCCTTACCTTATTCAAACACCATATTCATTATCCTGAATCATCATACCGATATTCAATGAAGAAATCAAATGAAACCAAGACAAATGAATCACTCGATTCTGAATCTTATGATTCCTAATAATCCTTATGGATTCTGCTTGATTTTTCCTGTGCTAATTGATGTAACTTCATTCTGAAAATTTAGAAAATTATTGGGAAAATCTTAGATGCCTTGAGATAGTGCAACTTACATTATTGTAGCATATCAGTGGGGTACACGTTGTATACCTTATAATCAATACCTTAACACACAAGAACGTGATACAAAGATGCTTATAGTTTCAAATCTTATAATATTATCAACTTGAATTACTTGTTTATGTGCTTATTACGTATGAATAAATAGTAATCCATGACATGATCCCATATTCTTTGATGTTTTCATTGTATCGTTTTTGCTATAAGTTAGCCTGATATGATCCTCTGCTCGTGTCTTTGATCAAAAATAGTTTGTGTGAATATGTGTATATTTCTATCTTGAAAAGATCAAAAAGATTTTAAGTTTGTGTATAGTTCAATCTTAATCAGAAAAGCCAAAAATATTTGTGTTTAACCTTCCTGAATTGATTTTGAATCCTCTTGATTGAATGTTTTTTATCTTGTTCGTTATTTGACTTGAAAAACCTTCATAATTTGAGTTGAAAGTTTGCGCACTTAAGGGTTTCTGCGTACTTGACAAGTGCGCATGAAGTAAGTACGCAGGAGTTAAAGCTTGCGCACTTAGCAAGTACGCAAGACCATTATGTGTTGGGTATATATACAGGAGTTAGAAAATTTTTCAGATTTTTATCACATTCAAACTCAAACGACTGTTCAATTCCCTCCGCAAATTTTCCTCAAAAATCTGAGTGTTCCAAACCATTTTTTCGTCCCATCTCTAGTATCATCATCTTCTTACAATCATTTGGTAAGAATCTAGATCCAATCCATCCACAAAATCACATTTTTTAGACCGATTAAGACGTTAAAAATTTTAGGGATTAATCCGTTGATTTTAGACAAATTTTAGGGCATTTTAGTAACAATTTATGACTAAAACTTGTTAAGAATCATCAGTCGATCCCTTAATCACTCGATTTCGTCCTTGATTTTGCCCTTTGACCCTCGATTGACCGTAGGTTCATCTGGGTGGTCGATTAGGTCAAAATTGAACTAGTATAGCAGTTATTTGATGTGAATGTTGGTCCCATAGGCTAGAATCATGCATTCCGACCTAGTGGTGACCTAATACACATCAAATCTTGAACATCTGTTGATTTCTTAGATTTCTAAAATTTTGAACAAGTGCGTTTCCTGCGCACTTAACAAGTACGCAAGAAGCAATTCATGCGTACTTGTTAAGTACGCAAGAAGAAATTCTTGCGTACTTGCTAACTACGCAGGACCAACACTTGGGAAAAATTTCTAAGTTTGGAATTTCAGTTCAAAGAGTAACTGCTATACTGAGTCATGTTTATTCAATTCCAAGGAAACTTGTTGTTCTGATTATGTTTTCTGTGTGTTTTTGCAGATTATGGCTCGTGCGTTTATGAATGAGTTCAATCTTCTAGCTCATAGACCGAGAGATAGTTGATTTCTTGAATCGTTCAAGAATCAGCTATGCTATTTCAGCTGACCCTATAGTTTCAAGACCTTATCTTGAGCAATTTTGGGAGACCGCGGAGCATGATTGCACAGTAACCCCCAATGTTATAAGGGCTACCGTTGCGGGTCATGATATCGCCTTTTCTGAAGACACTATTAGACGGGTCTTGCAATTCAGAGATCTTTCCACCAACCCGACAGCCTATCCTGACTACTTTATGGATGGCTGTTGGAGGCAACGAATGGGGTATGTCGGTGCGAGAGACTACGCTTCTTACAAGAAAATGTGGGTGCTTGATCAATGGAGATATTTTGCCCACATTATGATCATGTGCATCTCCTCAAGAAAAGCTGGAAAGGATGCAATGGGTCATGACCTTGATGCTGCCATTGTTGGCTTATCTCTCAATAAGGGCTACAACTTCTCACGATACATATTCAAAGCCATCAATGATCAGATTAACACGGCTGAAAGGTTCAGGTTCTTATTATACCCAAGGTTTGTGCAACTTCTGATTGACGATGCGTTGCCAAACCTACCTGCAACTGGGGAGAGATTGCAAGTTAAAAGGGTGGACAAAGAGTGTTTGCATAGTTTTTAAAGCCAGGCAGTGTAGAACCTACCCCTGAGCATACAGCACTTTTTGGCCACCTAATAAACGAAGCATATGTGCCACCGGCTGACTGGAGATGGTATAGTCATGATTCGGAGCCAGAGTTGAGTGAACATTCAGATGAACAACATCAAGAAGAGGAGGAAGTTGAAAGTGTAGATGGATCGTCGGAAAATGGAGATGAAGAAGAAGGTCATGATGGTGCTGAGGGATCCGACTCGGAAGAGACAGAGTCTGATTCTTCTGATTCTGATGATACACCATCACAGGCTCACCCGAGGAGAATGATGAAGGTAACCCTACCTGAGTCATCCTCAAAGAGAAAGCGACAAGCTTCAAGCAGCGAATATGAGCCAGATTCTGACTCTGACTCTGCCATACAGAGACAGAGGCGTGAAAGTGTAAACAAGAACAGAGGGGATAGGCAGCAACTTGCTATTCCCAGTGAGGTGGAGGTTACTACTCTGTAGCAAGTATAAGTTCCAGCTGCAAGTACTGATTCAGCCTCTACCCCACCTTCACAGCAATTATACCGGAGACAAAGGAGGAGTCCATAGGTACAACCTGAGGTGGCAGTCACTTCAATCACAGAGGATGTTCCTGTGATAGTGACCCTCCCTGTCACATCTGTCCAGGTGGCGGTGATTACTCCAATTCTCACGGAGTCAGTCACCATCACCCCTTCCATAACACCTACAATCGTCATCACATCCTCAATCCCAACAACCACCATTGAACTGATAAGTCAACCCTTCAACTATGGAGAATTTACTCAAGGGTTTGACTTCGATACTATCTTCTCCTCCCCAATTCACAATGTTGAAGCATCTACCTCCAGACATCCTGATCCTAATGAAGAAAGGATAGTAATTCTGGAAACCCAAGTTGCTGGTCTGTTGGAAACTATTCAGAAGTCAAAGGAGGAATCTGATGCTCAACAAGCACAGATTAATTCGTTGGTGGACGAAGTTAGAATTCTATGAAGCCAGAGAACGGGGACAGACGAGAGACTGAAGAACATAATGGCCCAGAACGAGCTGCTGACCAAGACAAACAACTTAATTCTAGGACACAGGTCGTCTCTTGAGCTTCGATTTGATATGCAGAAGAAAGAGCATGAGCTGATGGTTAAACTAATTGCTGATCTGACCAAGAAGCTTGATGCTCAGGGGGAGAAAGATAAGGATAAGGAGAAAGAAAAGACAACTACTGGTGATGAGGCTTGTCATCATGTGGATTTGACAAAGGATGACGACAAAGACAAGGATCCTGAAGTCGGTCCTAGTGGGAGTGACTACCAAGCTTTGGCAATCGTGCCCATTTATGCTATTCCAATGGCTGAGGGGGAGTTTACTCATCAAGAGGGTGGAAATACTTCTGGTGGTGGTGGTGACAAAGGAAAGTCAGTAGCTGATGTGCTTAAGGATCTATCTGACGATGAGATCTTATACTTAGAGCCTGACTATTCCAAGGAAGCACAGATCGATGCTCTCTACAACCTAGAAGAATGAGAGATCGACTCTGGTGATGATTGGGATGAAGATGATGAGGATGTAGTGATAGAAGTTCCCAATGGCGACGGGCAAGGGGAGTATGAGTTAGAAGATAGACAGATCTTTGAAGTTCCATCCTTCGAAGCTCAGCTCGACACAGGTTCAGTCGAGCATGATAGTAATGTTGAAGCCTCGACTGAAGCCTCCCCAGTTGACCCTACACATGTGGATCCGGAGGCACCGAAAGAAAAAGATATGCCTTCTACTTCATCTAAGGGTCAGATCCTGTTTGGCAGAAGACGTCTATCATAGACAAACAAGGGGCAACATGGATGATCTTGGCTGTAAGGTTCGAGGAGGATAAGTATTTGTTCGTAATCAAAAGATCTGAGGGGGTTCAATACTTGAAACCAACCAGTGAAGCGTTCAACTCCTTACCCAAATACGACCTTCTGAACCTAGCGAACCGAGAGCTGCTGGGTCATTCTAATCACGCAGTGGCGATGGGTTTGTGGCAGGTTCTACAATGGGAAGCAAGATCTGGGAAGTTCGAAGTGTTCAAGCCTCAAGTGCCCAAAAGAGTCAAGGATAAGAAAGCTAGACATCCTGTGACTAAGAAGTACTTAAAGAAATTGGTATACAAGCCAGTGCTATGTGAAACCAAGATTCCCCTGAGCAAGTTATCTCAGGATATCCTCGGTGACATGTGGTACTGGTATGTAGATCCAAAAACGGGCGAGGCTGTGGTGATAGGAAATGTACGGTCAGAAAGTGGATGCTTAGTGCCGAGGGAACTAATCAGAGTATTTGATGAAGTCTGTTTCATTAACTTTTCTGTGAAAGATCTGGAGGCACTAGCAGACAGGTATTGCATGCATATGGACGAATGGACGAAATTCCTTGCTTCTAAATATGACAAGGTGATCAAGTTCTGCCTTGACTATAAGAAGAAGATGGAAGCTAAAGATGCATAGCTGTGAAGACTGAAGACCGAAGACTGAAGACTAAAGATCGAAGATGATCCAGAGTTGTTGTCAAGGGGGAGTTTGTTGAAGCACTTTCCTATGATAAACACTCTGGATAGATAGAGTGTTAGTTTTGTACTTTCATGTATGTATTTGTCTTTGTTTGTAAGTGTCTGTATGTATTAGTAATCGAGTTGTATTTACTTTTACATATTGCTTGTTGTAAATTTCTCTAAGTGTTTTGCGCACTTGTATGTGCGTAGGAATTAGTTCCTGCATACTTAGCAAGTACGCAAGAATACCTTTGCGTACTTGATAAGTACGCATGAGCAAATTTCCCTGCGCACTTGCTAAGTGCGCAGGCATCAGGTCGTGTATAAATAGGAATGGTTGACAGTAGATAAGTACGCAGAATTTGTAATCTCAGTATTTCTCTCTGTAACCTTCAAGTGTTATAATAGACGAACGTTTAAAGTGATCATCTTGTCGGTTTACTTTGTGTTGTAAGACTCTCCACCTAGTCACGGGTATTCCGCACCCGGTCCGATTAGTAGACCCACTTGCATGTGACGATCTGCCATACCCGAGGGACCTACACTTGACTTTCTCACCAGAGGAGTGTTCACAACAACTTTTACTTTTCTCAGATTTTGTTCCACTGCTTCCAGAGAATAGTGCTGCATTTGTTGAACCTGAATTGTTTTGTGTATCCTGGTTGTTCAGTTCTCTCTTCTTTGCATCCAATTCATAAGACTCGAGCAGACAGATAATATCATCATGGGTTTTACTCTTCAGATCTGGAGTTGTGTTCTTGATTAGCATACTAGGTATGCTCCAGCAATCTGGCAATGAGTCTAACAGCTTCTTCCCTAGATCATACTCTTCACATTTCACTCCCATTTTTCTCAATCTGTTGATCATGGTTGTAAACCTGGTCACCTGCTCACTGAGAGTCTCATTCTTCTTATAACTAAACATGTTATATTGCTTCAGTAGAAGATTGGTTCTGCTTTCCTGAAGAGCTACATTTCCTTCAAATCTTAAGCACAAAGCATTCCACAAACCCTGAGTTGTTTCATGTTGCTCAAAATTTAAATACAACTCAATCAGAAGTGCTAGAATAATAGAACCCAATGCTCTGTTATCCCTCTCGATTAAATTTTTATCTTCCTCTGAATAAAGATCAGGATCAGCAATCGGGACTAACCCATCAGCATTTGTAGTCTTGGGAATATGAAGACCCTTCACAATTGATTCCCAAAGTGTGTGTTCAGTAAACTTGAAGTACACCTTCATCATTATTTTCCAATTTGAAAATTCTGATATTGATTTCAGCATCGGTGGTGATTTCCCAATAACCCTCTCAGTGTCGTATACCTTTCCAGCCATTCTGTACTTGTAATTTGAAGCTTGATCGAAATCAGAAAAATTTCCAACTTAGAACTTTATGGTCGAAAACTTTGGATAATACTTTTCGATCGAAAAGTCTAAATATTTCGAACACAGATGAAATTTCGGACAATACTTTTCAGTCGAAAAGTATGAAATTTATCCGACTTTTGGCACTACTTTTCGATCAAAAAATATAGGCTTGATGCAAACTTCATCAAACAGACTTTTCGTCTTCTACAAACAGACTTTTCGGGCAATTCAACAGAAGAACACTTGAATTGACCAAAAACTTTCTGTGATGATCCGAGTAAAAAATTAAGTCTCCAAACTTGATGCAAACTTCATCTCCATCAATATTAGCTTCAAATCAGCAACAATGGCACCCAAATTACTTCAATTCGATCAATTTTGACTAAATTCTTCTTGAATACCAAGAGCTCTTAACCTGGCTCTAATACCACTTGTGATTCCCTACGATCTGCTGATATTCAAGGATAATGTCTTCAATCACTCTCTGAATTGGCGGAATCAATCCAGAAATCCAAGTCACACCGAAATGATCAAATCAAATATGAACAAGAAGGATAGAATCAATCACACAAGATGCATACAATCATGATGATCATCTTCATTAATCCAGCAATGTAATCAGAAAGTAACAACAAAAACACATAGAAATTCTCTCAGATAGATTTGAAATCAACAATACAAAATGAGAATCGTTACTTGAAATACAAAAGACAAAACTATTTATACTAAAGAGTTTCGATCGAAATCTTCTAATCGAAAAGTGTTTTCGACTGAAAACTTAAAGTATTCGACCGAAAACTCTAAAGTTATACAAATCTAAACCTAATTGATTTCTATGGACTACTAGGTTCCAACACTGCACACATAAGATCCTCATGGAAGAGAACTACAAGACTAGTGTGCAACACCAAAGACGGCTAAATCCAAAAATGCAAGAGGTAGTAAAGAATGAAGTTATCAAATTACTCGACGTAGGGGTTATTTACCCTACTTCAGACTCAACCTGGGTTAGTCCTGTACAAGTCGTCCCAAAGAAAAGAGGGATAACATTAGTTACAAACGAGAAAAATGAACTAATACAAACCCGTACAGGCACAGGATGGCGGGTATGTATTGATTATCGCAAGTTGAATGATGCTACCAGAAAAGATCACTTTCCGCTTCCTTTCATAGATCAAATGTTGGAACGACTATCTGGAAACATGTTCTACTATTTTCTTGATGGATTTTCGAGCTACATTCAAATCCCTATTGCCCCTCGAAGACCAGGAGAAAACCACGTTCACCTGCCCCTATGGCACTTTAGCTTATAGACGAGTAATGCTCTTGCTACATTTCAGCGGTGCATGATCGCTATATTCCATGATATTATAGAATAATCAATGGAAGTATTCATGGATGACTTCTCAGTTTTTGGAAATTCCTTCGACCACTGTGTACAAAACTTGGAAAAGATGTTAGCAAGATGCGAGGAATCAAATTTGGCATTAAATTGGGAGAAGTGTCATTTCATGGTCAAAGAAGGAATAGTTCTGGGTCATAAGATTTCAAAAGATGGTATTGAAGTCGACAGGGAAAAAGTTAAAACTATATCAATGCTTCATCCACCAAATTCAGTGAAGGGAATCAGAAGCTTCCTCGGTCATGCAGGATTCTACAGGAGGTTCATAAAATATTTTTCATCAATCGCTAGGCCACTAACTCAGCTGTTAGAAAAAGATAGACTATTCCTATTCTCCGACGATTGTTTGACAGCTTTTGAAACTCTCAAAAAGAAGCTCGTGGATGCACCAATCATGGCAGCACCTGATTGGACAAAACCATTCAAGCTTATGTGCGACGCAAGTGATTATGCAGTAGGGGCCGTTCTCGGACAACGAAAAGAAAAGCACTTTCACCCGATTCACTACGCAAGTAAAACCTTGAATGATGCTCAAGAAAATTACACCACCACTGAAAAAGAGTTGTTAGCTGTGGTTTTTGCTTTTGATAAATTCCGCTCGTATCTAGTCTTATCCAAGACCGTCGCCTACACCGATCATGCAGCATTGAGACATCTCTTCAACAAACAAGATGCAAAGCCAAGGCTAATTAGATGGTTTCTCCTATTACAAGAATTTGACACAGAGATCAAAGATAAGAAAGGAGCAGAGAACTTCGTGGCAGATCATCTATCTCACCTTGAAAATACTTAGAAAACTAAGGAGATGGCTATAAATGATAGCTTCCCTCACGAATACATATTGCATGTGCAAGACATTGATGAATATCCTTGGTTTTCAGACATCGCAAACTTCCTAGCAAGTGGAGTACTAATAAAAGGAATGACGTTCCAAGAAAAAAGAAAATTTTTCTTAGAAATAAAATACTACTTTTGGGAAGATCCATATCGGTTTCGTGTTTGCCCAGACAAAATAGTCCGATGATGCGTATATGGGAAAGAGGCGCATGAGATACTGCGACAATGCCATGAAGGACCAACGGGAGAACACCATGGAGGAAATTATATGGCAAGAAAGGTCTTTGAGGCCGGATTCTATTGGCCTTCTGTTTTCAAAGACACCCATAAGCTTATAAGTACATGCGACTCATGTCAAAGGATTCAAAACGGGATGAAATGCCTCAAACAAGCATCCAAGTATGTGAAATATTCGATGTTTGGGGGATCGATTTTGTGGGTCCTTTTCCTCCATCAAAAGGAAATCAATACATCTTGGTAGCAGCAGACTACGTATCAAAATGGGTTGAGGCACAAGCTCTACCAACCAATGACGCAAAAGTAGTCATTCGGTTTCTCAAAAGACTGTTTACTCGTTTTGGCACACCAAAAGCACTAATTAGTGATAGAGGAACACACTTCTGCAACTCTCAATTAGAAAAGATTCTTAAGCGCTATGGGTGTACTCACAAACTTTCCACACCTTACTACCCCCAAGCAAATGGTCAAGTAGAAGTCACAAATAGAGTAATCAAGCGAATTTTGGAAAAGGGCGTAAGTCTAAATTGGAAAGACTGGTTTGATAAGCTTGAAGATGCATTATGGGCTCTACGCACAGCTTACAAAACGCCTATCGGGACTATTCCTTACTGAATGGTTTATGGCAAAGCATGTCACCTTCCAATAGAAATTGAGCATAAAGCATACTAGGCACTTAAAGCAGTAAACTTAGAATTGTCCAGCGCAGGGGAACACCGCCTTCTACAAAATCACGGATTAGAAGAAATACAAAATCAAGCATATATAAACTCAACCATATACAAGGACAGAGAAAAAAAGACTCCATGACAAGAAGCTAAAGAAGGGGGAAGCTAAAGAAGGAGAAAAAGTCTTACTCTACAACTCAAGACTACAACTATTTCCATGGAAGCTATGATCAAAATGGATTGGACCATACATAGTTAGAAAAATATTCCCTTATGGAACATTGGAGCTAGAGCAATCAGATGGGAAAACCTTCAAAGTGAACGGCCATCGAGTGAAACGTTACCTCGAAGGACCAATTGACCAAGAAGTAGATGATGTCCCATTAGAAAAGAAAGACTGTTGCAACACGTACGGATCTGGCTAAAGACCCTTAAATAAACGTAGCGCTTCCGGGAGGCAACTTGATGATCGTGAATAAATTGAGAAGTTGATGCATACGGCATAACGCATGGACCTCAGGTTTGGTTTCTCCAAATTTAAGTTTCTAATTACTTCAGCCCCCAGGTATGCCTTCTCGATACTAGGACCTTAGTAGCTTAACTACTATGTTTTATTTTCCTTGTTTGTTTTTATTTTTTTCATTATGTTTTAGGTAGAATAACATCACCAGATCATCTCTCTACTTTGAGGAGTTACAGTCCAAGTCTACGAGCCTGGAGCCGGAAACCACATCAAATTTATGAGAAATTCAATGAAGTCTTTAAAGCAACATGTTGGCAAGCAGCTAATGGGGCACACCCCGACAGCAAAAATAAGTTTTGGCCTTAGGTTATATACCGAATTGACCAGGGGAGTACCAGTTTCTTTTTCCTTAAAACTTCATGCATTTAAATTCCTGCATAGCATTCCATTACATGCATTTATACATTGAGAGCAATGCACAGTTTTAAGTGTGGGGTGAGGAATTAGAGATTCAGGACTGTTAACCTCAAAGCAGTAAAATTTAACTTGTGATTTTCTACCCATTTGACTAAAACATTACAAAAACTTACCTTTTATAAAACCCGAAAAAAATTTCAAAAAAATTTAAACCCTTTAAATCAAAACCTCTTAGAGTTTGCACTTTATTAAATAAAATGAAAACATGGCAAGTAGAAACAAACGGAAATTACGCATAACAAATCACCAAACCCTATCCCATCCGTTTCTATGTGAGAAGAATCTGAGCCTTTTCACGAGCATTATTATCATTATTTTTGCATGCTCTTTCGTTCGGTATATTGAGTGTTTATTCGATTGAATTCTATTCATACTTAGAACTTGTATGACTTATACATATCAAGACCATGAACTAGTGGAAGTATGAAAATGATTGAGGCACCTAGGACTTTATTACCCTTATCATCCAAAAATCACAAAAATATTATCCGCCTAGACAGCCCTCTGAGCCTTAGCCTTTTCTTTTCTAAACCCATACCTATCAACCAACCATCTTTTCGCAAACACCGGTTATTGGCAAACTGTCTTCAAAATGGGAAAATTATCCTATATTGTCATTTCATGTTCATTATCATAGAGACAATTTTGGAAAGAATCTACCCTACTCAGAAGAATTGGAATATACAAATGGTGGATGCATTAGGAAATTATCTGAACTATCTGCAGGAAAAATCAAGGAAATATTATTTCAAATAAATTGAGGAAGAAGGACTATTGAAGAATTTGTCTTTTAAAAAAAAAGATAAAGTTGGTCTTTTACCGGGAGACCTTGAAGAACTGGATATGCATTCCTTTGATTTCAATTTACTTTCCTGCCTTCATTTCGCAAATCCTGAATTACCAAGCGAACTCCGAGAAAAGATTTTTCAAGCAACCAGTGATGTAAGAAAATGGTGGCGCAAAGAAGAACAATTGCCACCATTCTACGGCTTGTCAAAAATTGCCGCCAAAAGATACGGAAGATGTAGAAAATGTGGCAACTGGAGCCACGATGGAAAGTGTAGTAAGAATCAAACTCGAGCCCAAAGTGAATATACATACCTAATCGAAGTAGGTGCTGTTAGGCGACTAGCCGAAGGTACCGTACAAAAAGGCAGCAATTTGTATTACGCAATAAGGAACGAGTTGAACCTGATGAGAGATCTTGGTCTTGGCAATCTGACCATAAACGAGCCCTCAGATTAGTTATACCCTCATAATCTGAGTACTATAGAGGGAACCTTTTAGTATTTTCCATTTAAGCCATGAGGCCGTAGCTGAGTGTGTCGCGATAGCTGTAGCCCTCCAAACCCCATAAAAATCCCTAAAAATCCAATAATATTTTCATTTTCACCCATAGTTTTAGTTTAGCCACATTACAACCCTTTAAAGTCCTCTTTATTCATGTATACTACTTAGTTAGTTGGTGGAGACTTGATTTGCATACAAGCTTATGACCATTGCATAATTCGATCCGAACTTGAGTGTTCCACTTCACTTACATTATCCATATATATAACCCTAGAGTTGAGTGAGCATTGTGAGTAGTGACCAGTTATTGCATAATCAAAGTTCTAGTAGGCTTGTCATGGATTCCAGCATCTTAAAACAGAAAAATACAAAAACAGAATAAGCAGCTTAAGAGTTATCTCGGAGTTCTAACACTAGTTGAAATTCCATTACCCTTGTAAAGTTTTTAGTTATGGGTGTGATCATGCATGGGTTTGCTTGAGGACAAGAAAAGTTTAAGTGTGGGGTGTTGTGATGTGCCATCATTTATACATATTTAACATACATAATAATCCCACATTATGGTACTAATTGAATAATAACCTTGCAATTTATGCTTAAAATACTTATATTTTGTAATTGTAGGTTATTCGGTGTTGAAAATATAAATCAAGATAAAATCTATCAAAAACACCAAGAATTCAAGCTTCTAGAAGGTTCATTCCCGAGCTTTGACCCCCAAGAAGTCAAAATTGGTCAAAAATAGTCAACAAGAAGCTAAAAGACAAACCTTAAAGAAAAAGGAGGGATGCACGGTCGTGCATACCTTTGCACGGTCGTACATTGGCTAACTTCTACTCCATGGCCCAGTACAGTGTCCTATGTACCCTGTTTGATTCCCTAGGCCTTTGCACGACCGTGCATTGCACATTTTTAGGCCTATAAATCAGAGGCTTGAGTTCTTCATTAAACACACCAATACAGACCTAAAGACCACTCAAGAAGATAGCATTCTCGTAGTTTAGAGTAGAGAGTATAGAGAGTAGAGGGGCTCTTCCTCCTTGTTCCACAATAGGGGAGCCTACGAAACTCATCATTAAGCTAGTTGTTATGGCCATTCGTGGCTAAAACTTCTTTGTATTGCTAGGGTGAATATGATGTTTGGTGCATGTTAATGTTTAACCTATTAATGAAGTGGTATGTTTATGTCTTTAACTAATTCGTTCTTAAAAACCATCTTTTGATAGGCTTTTATTATTGTCCAAATCCGTTTTTATATTTGATAGTTTCTTGGTTTTAAAGAGAAAGATCGTAAAACCCTTTTTAATCAAACTTCCTTTGAAACTCGTACGTCTTTATACGAGCAGAGATTGATAAGCCAAGGCTTGGTCTATACTTCTAAGATCGTACGTCTTTATACGAGATTATTATGCGATCAAGAATTGGTGAACTCATGTTGGGAATGGTACGTCTTTATACTTGATCTCATTGTTACACCGCCTCCCGGTGAGCATAATATAATCACCTATTTAACTTTAATATAAAGCATTTTGAGTCCGATGTCTTAAACCAACCCGGAGATGACCATTCGATGGGTTGAGGGTAAATGTTTTCCTAACGGGAGGCACTACCACTTTTTAAAGAATATAATTTGCAAATCAAATGTAGTGAGGACGAGGCTCTAGCGGTGACGCGGGTCACAAGTTTGTAGTAGTCATACCACTGAATTAGTTAACTTAACATTATCACGTACCAAGTTGATTCGAATCCCGAAGCAATACATTACGTAATCTGATCATTTTTGCTTTATTTACTTTTCTGCTATTTACTATTCTGCTATTTACATTTATGTTACACACTTCACGCACGTTTTTACTTTTATGCTATTTACTTTACTGTCATTTACTTTTCTGCTTCACAAGCACACAAAACCCACTCACTAATTAATCCAGCTAAACGATAACCAAAGTTGAGTATTGGAACTCGACCGTGTCCATTGGTTCGATACTTGGTTCTTGCCAAACTATATTACACTGCGATAGGTACACTTGCCTATTGTGTGTGTTTTAAGTTAACGTAATTATCATTTTATAAATTTAAAACCTGATCTTGTGAAATCATCCTAAAAATATATTTACTTATATTTTTATACTTACATCACACTACATCAGTTATCTATATGATGATAATTTATAAACAACAATTTTATAAGGACCGGGGGGTTCTGAGTGAGATAATTATTTATTGAGGCAAGATGACTTATTTAAATAATTAAACTATAAGAATTCACTCAGCGTAGCTGACTTTGTGTGAACGTTAGATTGTGTTGCAGGTGAGCTTTAGGGTCGGCGTATCTTGTCTTGGGAGTGGTGCGACTCGGATTGGTGTGCAGACATTCGTGAGGTAAACTTATGAAGATAACGATGTTAAATAATAATATAGATTTTGGAAAGACTTCCGCTATAGTTTGATTAATAATATATGTATTTTAAAGAAAGTAACCCGTTATGAGAATCAACTGTAAGATGCCCGGGTCAGGGTCTTACAATTGAAGTCTATCAACTTCATTGGGATCATTGAATCCCACAAAGGGTGTAAATCTTGAAGTATAAGAACTTCGTGGGTGATAATTGAGATCAATGAATCTCACAAATTGCTATGTTGTAGATATAAAGACTGATGGCTACAAAATTCTCTAAGTACAACTGCTGTGAAATTCACAATTTTGCTACTGACCAACAAGCTACTGCGTATAAGGTTAGTTACTACGGATAGTTGTTCTCCTGCTGATGAACAACTATGTTGCGGATAGCCTTATCTGCTGAAGACCAGAGTTGTTGCTGATAGGCTTCTCAGCAGCATCAAACACTTGATGTCCTGATAGGCAAATCATCAGCAGCTTTAACTTTGCAACTAACACCTCTGCTACAACACTGACACATCTATCAGCAGAATGAATGTTATTGGTGCAAATGATTAAAGACAAACCACTTCTGAAGTCTCCTGCAAAGATTCCTATGAAGACTTTTGACCTGAATACAATTGTTTGCTGCAGTTTGTCTTTTAGTTGTCTACCGATAGTAGTATAGCTTGTAACTGTCCGAGATCAACAGTCTATGTTTGATATGATCCTTAGAATCAAGGGTCTGTCTTGACTCTAAGTTCCTTTATATGTATTGTATCTTACATTTGTACAAGTGTGCTTCCTTAGAGTTTTCTCAGTAATCTTGTAAACATTGAAGATCAATACTATTTGCATTTATCAGTATTCTCTTTGTTTATCTGTTTACATTGCATAGTTGTGATTGTTTCCATCAATCTCAACTAAAATAGAATCATCTTGTAATCACCTATCCTACAAGTGGTATCAGAGCTTTGGTTCTAGGATTAAACAAATTCACACTTGTTTAATCACTCTCTGGTTCTATTCACTACTATCTCTTTGCTAAAATACCATATCACAAATGAGTTTAATGGGTGAACTAAATTTCTTCTTGGGTCTTCAAGTCAAACAAGTTCCAAATGGAATATTCATCAGCCAATCCAAATATGTCAACAACATTTTGGAAGAGATCTGATTCAGGCCAAAGAAAGAAGCTCAAGTTATTCTACAGCCTCATCATCCACCCCCACCTCTTCAGCACTACATTCTGACCACAGAGTCTCCAGTTCAACCAACTACTATCCTCACATTGTCACTCATCCCGAGACTCCAACCTCACAGTCAAATAACTCACCATTTCTTCTTGAAGCCCCACCTCAAACATCAACTTCTGCCGCCTTTGTCTCTGAAAACTCAAGCACTATGCCCTTTATCAAGGATGATCTGGAATGTTTTCATCCAGATGATCTAGAAGAAATAGATATACAGCATACCTATGTCATGCTTTCTCTAAAAGCAAAAAGGTTCTACTCGAGAACAGGAAGACCCATTCCAAGCAACAACTCCAACACTAGAGTTGGCTTTGACAAAAGCAAACAGAGATGTTACAACTGTTACCAACTTTGTCATTTTGCTAGAGAATGAAAGGCACCAAAGGCAAACACAGCTGCTGCTCAGCCAAGACAAGCTCACCAAGCTCAACCAAGACTGCAACAACAGCAACAAGCCACTCCTCCTGCTCAAACTGCAGCTTGTGCAGCTGTTGGAACTGCTGAATTTGACTGGAGCTTCCAGTATGAGGATCTTTCTACCAACAACCAAGCTCTTAAGGCAGACACCACAGAGATACCACCTCAGGTATATGAACATCTTTGTACTCAAGCTTGTGTTGATAAGGTTCTTGGATACAGAAAACATAACCAGAATCTCATAGATCAAAATGAAGAGTTTCACCAAATAAAAACTGAATACAAAAAGGCTGAATACAAAAAGGCTAAAAACAGTTACAAAGAAAAGATTAACTGTTTAAAGAAAGAGATTTCATCATTAAAACATGAACAAACAAATCTTGAAACTCAGATTGATGATCTTCTGGTTAAGTTAAAAGCTACAAGGGCTGAATTGGCAGACCAAAAAGTCCATGTTGAAAAATATGAGTTTGCATCCAAAAAGTTGCAAAGACTTTTGGATGCTCAAATTCATGAAAAAGTAACTGCTGGGCTTGGGTTTCAAGCTGAAAAACCCTACAATGTTGTGCCTCCACCTACTGACTATGTAGCCATTCATGAACCAAGTTTCAATCTTTCCAATCTTGATCTGGCCAACCGAAATCTTGATCCTTCAAAGGAAGAACCACTTGTGCAAGAACTCACTACCTCATCTGAGTCTGAGTCCACATGCTCAGACTTCAATGAAACCAATGAAGCTCCATCACTACCTACCTTTGAAGTCATTCAAACCAATGGTCCAAGCCCCTTCATCCCTTCAATACCAGTACCAGTACCTCAACTCACCAATCAGATTAAAATTAGCTATCCTCCCAAAGGGAGAAAGTTAATTGTTGAAAAGGGACAATCCTCAACCTCCACCAATTTTCAAGCAAACCAAACCATCCAACCCAGAAAGGTGTTTGATATCTGTCATGCACCTGGAGAGAGAGCTCCATATGTTCAAAAGACATTGGAGGAAGCCACCTTTGAGCACAACAAAGCTTATCCCTGTAATTGCAAAGACTTATTCAAGATAAAGGATTATGTGTACTTTTAAAGGGACAAATTGGCTAAATCATGCTTCGTCTGTGGCAAATACAACCATTCTGCCAGCACCTGCTTCTACTACCTTCAACTGCTTCTACTACCTTCAACATCAAAGAAATCTCAAACAACATGCCTTTGAGAAAAAAACAAGAACAAAAAGGTAAGAAGCTATGAAGCCAAGACAACTGAATTCAGAAAATCTCTTTCTCCTCCAATGAAGCAGCTCCCAAAATCCCAACAATCTTGCATCATTTGTGGTGAATCAGACCACTTTGCGGCAAATTATGAATTCAATCCTTTCAACCAGATCCTTCAACAAGCCACTCCTAAACAAAACCAATCTACAAAAGAACTTCCACAAAGAACTCTCTGTTAGAAAGGTAAAGCTGGAGAAGCAATTATCTGTTGTTGAACCATCAGCAGCCAGCAAAATTGTTGATGATCTTGTGAAGCTGAAGAAATCAAAAACCAAGCCTTCAGCAACAACCAAGTCTGCTACTGATCATGTAAAGCCATCAGCAGTAACCAAGTCTGCTGCTGATAAGCCAAAATCTTCCACAGCAAAGTCTGATGTTGATCAAGCAAAACCTTCAGCAGCTAAAGCAATATCAGCTGCTGACAGAGCAAAAAGATCTGGAAAACCATCCCAACAATGGAAAGCCAAGACCCCAGCCTCTATCCCTCAAAGCTTCATCATTGTCTCCACTGAGTGCAAGCATACTGATGCGTCTGATCCAAAGACACACTTACCCAAGTCTGCAAGTTCTTTGGTTTCTCCCTCTCACTAGATCTCTCTCATGTGCAGGGACAAACAGGTCACAAGGATAACACCTGGGTTGTAGACAGTGGTTGTTCCACGCACATGACTGGCAACAGGTCCATCCTCTCCAAGTTCAGACATTTTAATGGAGGATATGTTTCCTTTGGGAGTGATTCAAAAGGAGGATCAATTACTGGACAGGGAACTGTGTCCAATGACAGAATGAGTATTGAAAGAGTAAACTTTGTCAAGGAATTGGACTTCAATCTCATGAGTGTGTCTCAGATATGTGATCAAAAGCATTGGATGCTTTTCACAGATAAAGAATGTTTTGTGTTATCCCATGGCTTAAACAAACCTCCTCCAGAGAAGATTCTATTTACTGCTCAGAGAAAAGATAACCTATATGTGCTTGACATAAATGAGGTCACTCCATCTGGTGGTGTATCTTATTTTCTGTCAAAGGCATCAGTTGATGAATCAGCTCTCTGGCACATGAGATTAAGCCATGTCAATGTAAAAACCATCAACAAGTTGGTAAAGGGAAATCTTATCAGAGGGCTTCCTGACAAAGAATTTCAACTTGAAGATCATTGCATCGCATGCCTGAAGGGGAAGCAACACAAGAGTTCTCACAAGCCCAAGACATTGAATTCAAATGACAATCCATTACAGCTGATGCATATGGATCTCTTTGGTCCTACAAATGTCATGTCAATGGGCAAGAAGTCATATTGTTTGGTGATCACTGATGACTATACCAGATTTTCATGGGTATACTTCTTGAGAACAAAAGATGAAACTGCTGAGATTCTTAAATCTTACATTCTTAGAGTTGAGAATCAAAGCAATCAAAAGGTGAAAGTTATAAGGTGTGATCAAGGTACAGAGTTCAAAAATCACACCTTGAACTGTTTGTGAGAGCAAGAGCATAGAAAGACAGTACAGTGCTCCAAGAACTCCTCAACAAAATGGGGTTGCTGAAAGGAGAAAAGAACTCTAATTGAATAAGCAAGATCAATGTTGGCTGATTCAAAACTGCCCCTCACATTCTGGGCAGAAGCAGTCAGCACAGCTGGCTATGTGCAGAATAGAGTTCTCATTGTCAAGCCTCTCAACAAGACACTTTATGAACTCTGGTTCAAAAGAGTTCCCTACATTGGATTTCTAAAACCTTTTGGCTTTGTAGATCCTACACATCCATTTCTACTTGATGGTTGGCACCCCTCCTAGTCTCCTACAAGCGCCTAATTGAGACGAACCTAACAAAGTGATCAAACTAGACAAAGCTCTCTAAGGCTTACATCAAGCTCCAATAGCCTGGTATGAAACTTTGTCTGGATATCTACAAAGCAACAACTTTCGAAGAGGTGTCATTGACTAGACCTTGTTTATCAAAGATTAAGGGGGAGAAATCCTACTAGTACAAATCTATGTTGATGACATCATCTTTGGATCAACAAGGAAGAAGTTGTGTAAAGACTTTGAGGTCCTGATGCACTCAAAGTTTGAAATGAGTTTAATGGGTGAACTAATTTTTTTCTTGGGTCTTCAAGTCAAACAAGTTCCAAATGGAATCTTCATCAGCCAATCCAAATATGTCAAGAGCATTTTGGAAAGATTCAAAATGGCTGACTGCTCTTCTGCAAGAACTCCTATGTAAGTGCACCATCAACTGACTCTAGAAAAAGATGGTTAAGACACTGATCAACATCAGTACCGCGCAATGATAGGATAACTCTTGTATCTCACTGCCTCAAGGCAAGATATCATGTTTGCAGTATGCCTTTTTGCAAGATTCCAAGCAGCTCTAAAGAATACACATCTTCAAGCTGTCAAGAGAATTTTTAGATACCTAAAGGGAGCCTCAAGACTTGGGCTATGGTATTCTAAAAATGATAAGTTCAACCAGTATGCATACACTGACATTGACTATGGGGGATGCAACATGGAAAAAGAGTCCACATCAGGGGGATGTCAGTTTCTGAGAGGAAGACTGATTTCATGGCAGTGCAAGAAGCAAAGTTGTGTATCAACTTCTACAACAGAAGCAGAATACATTGCAGCTTCAAGTTGCTGTGCACAATTCATCTGGATACAAAACCAAAAACTGGATTATGGGATGACTTTCATGGCCACTCACATTCACATTGACAACATAAGTGCTATATCAATCATAAACAATCCGGTGCAGCACTCCAAGACAAAGCACATTGACATCAGGTCTCACTTCATAAGAGATCAAGCTGAGAAAAAGAGAATTATTTTACCCAAAGTTCATACCAATGAGCAATATGCTGACTTGTTTACAATACCTTTTGATGAAGCTAGATATAGATATTTAGTTGAATCCATTGGTATGATGAACTTTGACTAAAATCTGTCTCTAAAAAGTTTTGAATGAAATGTGTTTATCTTTTGTTGAAAAAAAAAGTTATAAGTCAGCAGCAAATATTTTTGCTGCTGACACGTCTAATCATCAGCAGCAAAGAATTTGTCACTAACTTCTTTAAGTTATCAGCAGGAACAAGTTTCCTGCGGATAGCTTTAAGGCAATCAGGAGCAACATCTTTACTGCGGACTATTATATCCATCAGCAGCAATTGAGTTTGCTGCAGACAGAGTTAAACATTCACAGCAACCAAGTTTGCAGCTGATAGACTTAACCATCCGCAGCAACCAAGTTTGCTGCTGATGGGTAAAAATAAGTCCAAATTAACTTTTACCCGATGTAAAAAGTACTGTCAGTCTTTACCATGACTGCTACAGTGTATTACAGCTGTAAAACAGTGAAAAGTGAATGGGTTGTACTGTACAAGTAACTTTGCTTTTTCCCTCCTCTGCCGTTATAAAACAAATCAAATTTCTCCTTAACCTCTTCACATTCAATTCCGACCTAACTCTCACAATTTTCTCTCAAGCATTCAAAGCTTTCCATAGTTAACCACCTTTCATAAACTTCCTCCTTCCCTCCAAATCCAACAACAATGGCAGAGGTCGACATAAACCATCATGATGACAAGTTTTCAACCTACCACAATCTCACTGCATACCTGGTTAAAGGAAAGAAGTCCGAAGGGTTTGATGATATGATCGATTTCCTTTGTCGATCAAAGATCTATTTTGCACTCACTGTCAACCCTACCATCTATATCCCTCATATGGAGGATTCTGGAACACAGTCGTCTACTCTACCGAACAGGGGATTCCCCAAATCACTGCCAAGGTAGACGGCAAACACATTATCGTCACTGAAGCCAAACTTAGAAAACACCTCAAACTTCAGGACGAGGGAGCCGCCATCACATACACCAAAGACGAGTATATGAGGACCTTTGTATCCATATGGTACACTGGAAATCAAGACGAGTACACCATTGAGAAGGCGCTGATGGGTCCTCCATGGAAGTTTCTATGCCACACTCTTCTTCAATGCATATCCTAGAAGAGAAGTGGATGGCATCAAGTGAGTTCTGCTCTCGCCTCTGCTGTCCATGGTATGGTTACTGGCCAAGGATTTAATTTTGCACATCTAATATTTGAAGGTTTGAAATATAACCTTCAAGAAGGTGCAAAACAGGCATTTTTTATGTACCTAAGGTTCTTGTAGGAGGTTTTCAATAATGAACTAAAAGATTTATCAAAACCTGCAAAAAGTTCTCAGGAGTCAATGTTCCATTGTTATCTACAATGATGAACATACAAAGTACCCAGGGTGACAGTTCAGCAATCCCAGCTGATACTGATCCCACACCCTCCACTTCAAAGCCTGAACATCAATCTGCTTCCGTTGTTCGATCCCCTATGCATCCTATTAAGGGTGCACAGGCACACCAAATACTTACACCGGTTTTGGAAACCCAGCTGGAACACAGGGCCCAAGTTGAGGCAAGTTATACCAGAAAAAGAAAAATGAGCAAGAAGACTCCTTTTATTCTTGTCTCGCAGGCCCAATCCCAACCTAAAATCCCTCATTCAGAATCCCAACATTCTTATGAGAATATCAAAAGGGATAGCCAAATTATTTGGAAGTCCCTCTATTAGGATCAAGATAACATCCCGGATCCATAGAACAACCCCTTAAGCCTATAAATTCTTGTGTTTCTTTGAACTTAAGTACAGAGGCACCATTCCCCATTGATTTCACAAAATCTGGAATATAACTCAATTCAATGTTAGGGATATGATGGTCTGTCAGAAAGGTTTTGGATTGGATGGGAATCTGGCAAAATTGAAGAGCTAAATTGGAATACTCTAAATCCCTTCCATATCCTAGATCTATACCATACAAAGTGCATCAACAATTCAACAGATCTTCCTGCTGAACTTATCATTGGAAGATTTTATGATCTGATGGAAGACAACATGCCCTTGTTTGAATGGTTTCTTCAAGAAGCAACTAAATTGGCTTATCCATCGACTGCAGAGTCTTCAAGAACAGCAGAGCAAAGAATAGCTCCAAGACTTGACTTGATAGGGAGCGGGGCTTTAACAGAAGAATAAGTTCTATGTTTGAGAATATTCTTCTATAATGAAGTGGTCAAGGGCCTAGAAGTGCAGGGATGGTCAAGCATTGGGTCCTCTGGTTTTCAGTTCTTCTTGTGTGATGGATCATCCTTCAAAATTAACAACATTCAAGAAATCCTGCTCCTAAATCCATATTTCTTGTATAAGGTCTTTGAGCTCAGGACATACATCTGCAACATCAACTCCTTAGAAAGTCAAGCAATGATCAAGATTATCAAATATTTTCTTGAAAATGAGGGATGGATTGCAATGGATGATTCTGACTCAGACCTATCCATTCCCTTCTCACCAACTGTTATACTGAATGCAGCAGTAGAGTCAAGAAAAGTGGCTGCTCAGAATGTTAAAGAGGCTTTTAAAGCTACATATGGGAATGAATGGGAAAAGGAATAGAGTGAAGCAGTCCCTTCCACTTTGTCTGCTCCTCAGATTGCCAATGAAGCTGAGATCTCAACAGCATCTCTCACCTCTGCTGTTGTGATCAATGAAGCTGAAGCAGAGGCATCCAATAAAGATAAAGGGAAGGGCATCATGACAGAAGAAGAAAGAATAGATAAACAAAAGAAAGAAAAAGAGAATAGAATAAGAGAAAGAGAAGAAGAGGAGATGGCCGAGCTTAAAAAGATCCAAGAAAGAAAAGATGTCATACTCCTCCGAGAACAGCAGATCCAGTTGCATGCTAGGCAGCTGGATAAGTTAAAGGTCAAAGTTTATGTAGCCGAACAATTAAAAGAAGATGAAGCTCTAGCCCTTCAGCTGTAGGAACAACTTAATAAAGAAGAAGAAGAAGAAGAAAGAGAGAAGAAGAGAAGAGGCTAAGTTCAGGATAACTGATTCTTAACTAGCCAAAGAGATAAGAGAGGGTGGACTGAAGCTCTGATTTCTCAAGGTGAGGATGCAGACTACCTTGAGAAATTATCAAATAAACAAATCTATAGAGCCTTCATGGGTCAGCAAGGTCAACTGGCAAATAAGAAAAGGGCTGAAGAAGAAGAAAAAGCCAAAAAGAAAACCAAGAAGACCATTGCATTCAATATAAGAACCCATGAAGAAAGGAAGGTTATGATGGACTTCCTGAAGGCTAGAGAAGAGAGTGGAAAGAGGCTAGGTCCCATGAGATTCATGAACCTGCAAGCCTTATATGTCAAAGTCAAGAAGGAAGAGGAAGAGAGATTGGGGAAGACAGGCTCAAAGAAAAGGGTAAACACTCAAACTGATGATAGAAAACAAAAGAAACCCAAGCCTACTCCATCATCCACTCCTTCCTCTATCCAACAACCTTCCACTCTCCTTCCTAGACCTCCCTCATGTCCACCCAAAGAGTCCAAATCCTTTCACCCAGTTCCTCGTCATCAACAGCCTCCCAAGAAAAAAACCAAACCTACTACCACACCAGAAGATTCAAGAGAAATTGTTACCTGGTTCTATAGCATTCAAGATCAATGGTTTGAGGTTTTCAGGGGAAGGACAGAGGTAAAAAGATCAATCTACAGATCGGTTGATGAGGTGATGCAGCTTCCAGATTCTGATCTTCAGAGAATGATGGAGCTGGGTGAAGCTCATGAGCTAGAGAATTAAAGTGTGAGGCATCTGTTGCTAGTGATCAAACATCACTTCAATCCTAGCAAAGATGTGATCATTGATGCTAAACCTCTCCAATCCCACTTTCCATTCACTAGTTGGTCCTACAATGCTGAGAAGAATGAATACACTATAACATATGTCAGAGGTCAGAAGATGAGATGTTCTAGTAAGGCCATCTTTCCATTCACTATGGGGATGCAACTTGGACAAAAAGTCCACATTCGGGGGATGTCAGTTTCTGGGAGGAAGACTGATTTCATGGCAGTGCAAGAAGCATACCTGTGTATCAACTTCTACAATAGAAGCAGAATACATTACAGCTTCAAGTTGCTATGCACAAGTCATCTGGATACAAAACCAAATGCTGGATTATGGGATGACTTTCATGGACACTCCCATTCACATTGACAACATGAGTGCTATATCAATCACAAACAATCTGGTGTAGCACTCCAAGACAAAGCACATTGACATCAGGTATCACCTCATAAGAGATCAAGCTGAGAAAAAGAGAATTATTTTAACCAAAGTTCATACCAATGAGCAATATGCTGACTTGTTTACAAAACCTTTTGATGAAGCTAGATTTAGATATTTAGTTGAATCCATTAGTATGATGAACTTTGACTAAAAGTTGTCTCTAAATTTTTTGAATAAAATGTGTTTGTCTTTTGTTGAAAATAAAAGTTATAAGTCAGCAACAAATATTTTTGCTGCTGACAGGTCTAATCATCAGCAGCAAAGAATTTGCCACTGACTACTTTAAGTTATCAGCAGGAACAAGTTTCATGCGGATAGCTTTAAGGCAATCAGCAGCAACATCTTTACCGCGGGCCATTATATTCATCAACAGCAATTGAGTTTGCTGCTGACAGACTTAACCATCCGCAGCAACCAAATTTGTAGCTGATAGGCTTAACCATCCGCAGCAACCAAGTTTGCTGCTGATGGGTAAAAATAAGTCCAAATTAACTTTTACCCGCTGTAAAAAGTACTGTCAGTCTTTACCATGACTGCTACAGTGTATTACAGCTGTAAAACAGTGAAAAGTGAATGGGTTGTACTGTACAAGTAACTTTGCTTTTTCCCTCCTCTGCCGTTATAAAACAAATCAAATTTCTCCTTAACCTCTTCACATTCAATTCCGACCTAACTCTCACCATTTTCTCTCAAGCATTCCATACTTAACCACCTTTCAAAAACTTCCTCCTTCCCTCCAAATCCAACGACAATTGCAGAGGTCGACATAAACCATCCTGATGACAAGTTTTCAACCTACCACAATCTCACTGCATACCTGGTTAAAAGAAAGAAGTCTGAAGGGTTTGATGATATGATCGATTTCCTTTGTAAATCAAAGATCTATTTTTCACTCACTGTCAACCCTACCATCTATATCCCTCATATGGAGGACTTCTGGAACACAGTCGTCTACTCTACCGAACAGGGGATTCCCAAATCACAGCCATGGTAGACGGCAAAGACATCATCGTCACTGAAGCCACACTAAGAAAACACCTCAAACTTCAGGACAAGGGATTCGCCATCTCATACACCAAAGACGAGTATATGAGCACCTTTGTATCCATAGGGTACACTGGAAATCAAGACGAGTACACCATTGAGAAGGCGATGATGGGTCCTCCATAGAAGTTTCTATGCCACACTCTTCTTCAATGCATATCCCAGAAGAGAAGTGGGTGGCATCAAGTGAGTTTTGCTCTCGCCTCTGCTGTCCATGGTATGGTTACTGGCCAAGGATTTAATTTTGCACATCTAATATTTGAAGGTTTGAAATATAACCTTCAAGAAGGTGCAAAACAGGCATTTTTTATGTACCTAAGGTTCTTGTAGGAGGTTTTCAATAATGAACTAAAAGATTTATCAAAACCTGCAAGAATCTACATGATGTTGGGGCATAAAAACAACATTTTTTCAAAGCATGAAAACTTTTTCCAAAAAGTTCTCAGCGTTAATATTCCATTATTTTCTACAATGATGAATATACAAAGTACCCAGGGTGACAGTTCAGCAATCCCAGCTGATACTGATCCCACACCCTCCACTTCAAATCCTGAACATCAATCTGCTTCCGTTGTTCAAACCCCTGTGCATCCTATTGAGGGTGCACAGGCACACCAAATACTTACACCTGTTTTGGAAGCCCAACTGGAACACAGGGCCCCAGTTGAGGCAAGTTATACTAGAAAAAGAAAAAGGAGCAAGAAGACTCCTTCTATTCTTGTCTCTCAGGCCCAATCCCAACCTAAAAGCCATCATTCAGAATCCCAACATTCTGATGAGAATATCAAAAGGGATAGCCAAATTATTAGAAAGACTTCATTGGAAGTCCCTCTATTAGGATCAAGATCACATCCCGGATCCATAGAACAACCCCTTGAGCCTACACACTCTGCTGGTTCTTTGAACTTAAGTACAGAGGCACCATGTCAAGATGATGAACCTTCTCCAACTGCCACTATCTCGGAGGTACTGATTGACTTGGCGGCCAAAGTACACAGCCCAAGTCCATCACCCGAGAAGGTTCACTATGGGAGTGATGATAAAGTGAATATGGAAGGGGCTATCACTACTTCTGGTCCAGCAATTGACCAGGAGGATAGTGATAACACCACTAGGTCCCCAACCATGGCAACTCGCAGTGAAGATGTTTCTCTTGAAACACTCTTCACTGAGGGGAATCACAGGTGCCAAGAAAACCAGGGTGATGGGGATGTAGAGGCTAGGCCTAAGGCCCCATCTAGTTCCAAGGATTCCACAACTCTGGATGAGGACAGACTGAAACTTGAAAACATGGAATTGACGGCCAGGGTGGCAATGCTAGAGGCTGAGGTGTCCAAACTAAAGTACCAAGTCTCTATGCATGAAGCCCATAAAGGCCCACCTGTGACTACTCCTTCCCTTGTATCAGTGGGAACTCAAACAGATGAAACTCTATGCACTGATGCAACCAAAAAGAGGGAGATATTTACTGCTCAAGATGATGCTGACAGCCTTGATGAATGGATACAAGAGCAGGCTCCTTTTCAAAGTGCACTATTCAAACCTGCTTTTGTTCAAATCCATGACTTGCCAGACTCAGTAGATGAAGAGGAAGATATCTCTGAGGATTGGAAGTTAGTTTTCAGAGCTGTTGATGAGGTGTTGGAGAATGAAAGTCAGGATGAAGACACACCTTTGTCATTTAGCATACTTCCAGCTGCAGCCATCATATCCAGACAAGTAATATCCCCCCATTCCCCAAATATAACTCAATCCTATCTTGGGGATATGATGGTTTATCGAAAAGGTTTTGGATTGGATGGGAATCTGGCAAAATTGAAGAGTTAAATTGGAATACTCTAAATCACTTCCATATCCCAGATCTATACCTTACAAAGTGCATCAACAATTCAACAGATCTTCCTGCTGAACTTGCAATTGGAAGATTTTATGATCTGATGGAAGACAACATGCCATGGCTTGAATGGTTTCTTCAAGAAGCAACTAAATTGGATTATCCATCAACTATAGAGTCTTCAAGAACAGCAGAGCAAAGAATAGCTCCAAGACTTGACTTGATAGGGAGCGGGGCTTTAACAGAAGAACAAGTTCTATGTCTGAGAAAATTCTTCTATAATGAAGTGGTCAGGGTCCTGGAAGTGCAGGGATGGTCAAGCACTTGGTCCTCTAGTTTTCAGTTCTTCTTGTGTGATGGATCATCCTTCAAAATTAACAACATTCAAGAAATCCTGCTCCTAAATCCATATTTCCTGTATAAGGTCTTTGAGCTCAGGACACACATCTGCAACATCAACTCCTTAGAAACTCAAGCAATGATCAAGATTATCAAAGCTTTTCTTGAAAAGGAGGGATGGATTGCAATGGATGATTCTGACTCAGACCTATCCCTTCCCTCCTCAACAACTGATAAACTGAATGCAGCAGTAGAGTCAAGAAAAGTGGCTGCTCAGAATGTTAAAGAGGCTTTTAAAGCTACATATGGGAATGAATGGGAAAAGGAAGAGAGTGAAGCAGTCCCTTCCACTTTGTCTGCTCCTCAAATTGCCAATGAAGCTGAAGCTGAAGCTGAGATCTCAATAGCATCTCTCACCTCTGCTGTTGTGATTAATGAAGCAGAAGCAAAGGCATCCAATAAAGATAAAGGGAAGGGCATCATGACAGAAGAAGAAGAAGAAGAAGAAAGAATAGAGAAATAAAAGAAAGAAAAAGAGAAGAAAATAAGAGAAAGAGAAGAAGAGGAGATGGCCGAGCTTAAAAAAATCCAAGAGAGAAAAGCTGACATACTCCTCCGAGAACAGCAGATCCAGTTGCATGCTAGGCAACTGGATAAGTTAAAGGTCAAAGTTTATGTAGCTGAACAATTAAAAGAAGATGAAGCTCTAACCCTTCAGCTATAGGAACAACTTAATAAAGAAGAAGAATAAAGAGAGAAGAAGAGAAGAGAATAGGCTAAGTTCGGGATAACTGACTCTAAACTAGCCAAAGATATGAGAGAGGAGTGGACTGAAGCTCTGATTTCTCAAGGTGAGGATGCAGACTACCTTGAGAAACTATCAAATAAACAAATCTATAGAGCCTTCATGGGTCAGCAAGGTCAACTGGAAAATAAGAAAAGAGCTGAAGAAGAAGAAGAAGAAGAAAAAGCCAAAAAGAAAACCAAGAAGACCATTGCATTCAATATAAGAACCCATGAAGAAAGGAATGTTATGATGGACTTCATGAATGCTAGAGGAGAGAGTGTAAAGAGGCTAGGTCCCATGAGCTTCATGAACCTGCAAGCCTTATATGTCAAAGTCAAGAAGGAAGAGGAAGAGAGATTGTGGAAGACAAGCTCAAAGAAAAGGGTAAACAATCAAACTGATGGTAGAAAACAAAAGAAACTCAAGCCTACTCCCTCATTAGCAGCTTTGACTTTGCTACTGACACCTCTGCTACAACACTGACACATCTATCAGCAGAAGGAATGTTATTGGTTCAGATGATTAAAGCCAAACCACTTCTGAAGTCTCCTGTAAAGATTCCTAAAAAGACTTTTGACCTGATTACAACTGTTTGCTGCAGTTTGTCTTTTAGTTGTCTACCAATAGTAGTATAGCTTGTAACTGTCCAAGATCAACGGTCTATGTTTGATCTGGTCCTTAGAATCAAGAGTCTGTCTTGACTCTAAGTTCCTTTATATGTATTGTATCTTACATTTGTACAAATGTGCTTCCTTAGAGTTTTCTCTGTAATCTTCTAAACATTGAAGATCAATACTATTTGCATTTATCAGTATTCTCTTTGTTTATCTGTTTTCATTGCATAGTTGTGACTGTTTCCACCAATCTCAACTAAAATATAATCATCTTGTAATCACCGATCCTACATATATGTTTCCTCTTTGGGGGTTAATTATGAATGGGAAACTTGTATATGGGGTATATATGGTTATTATATGTTGAATTATGGTGAAAACCATGAATGGGTCGAATTTAATGGTTTGGAATGGCTGAAAAAAAAAAAGAAAATTGGTTGGCTGATCTGATGCCAGAGTAGCGACGCCAGTGGCGGCGTCGGCTACGCTGGTTGGTTGATATGCATTGTCGACTACACCGGTTGGCTGATATGCGGCGTCGGCTAAGCCGGTTGGGCACTGCCTATGTCGGCTAGCATGTTGTTTGTGAGGTTTTGGTCAAATTTCGGGGTGTTAACTTGGGGGTTGTTCCAAGGGTGTATATCATTACTAATGGTGAATTGTGGGGTGTTTTTTGGTGTAGGTAAAACTTCGGTCTAGCCTCGGGTCTTACTTCAAGTGGATTGGATTCTCACGAAGATATCATGGCGTTTGATTTTGTTGAAACTAAACCTCCGTGAGAGGGTTTTAAAAATAATGGTTTTAAATGTAAAGGTGCGAAGAAATAATTGTCGATGCCTTGGGTTTTTGAAATGTAATGTTTAATGTATGTGGTTTTTGTATTTAACAATCATGTTGTTTTGGAAAGTGTAAATTGGACCAACTTAAGCATGTGTTTAAAAGGTTTTAATTAGTTTGAAATTCTGAGTGTTACAACACTCACCCCAACTCTCATTGTCACTTTCTTATTCGGTTATGATTAAAGAGCCGTGCGAATTTTTAATTATTGCAGATTTGGTTTCATAATTATGTGTATGTTAGTATAATACACGAAGAATATGGATGTCAGTTGGTTAGCTTGGAAAACGAAAGGACGCTCAGCAAATGTATCCCGGTTAAGATTCCACAACAGTGCCATGACAGAAAAGAGGGTGGCCGATGACGAAGATGGGTGGTGGCAATGTTCTTTGGGTGCTACGGGGTTCGTTTGGGTCAAAGCAAGTAAGTAATCGCCTAGTGGGAGATGATTTAGTTGATTCGTTGCATGGTTGTGTGATGTGGAAACTCGTCGGATTTTAAACAGTCACCGCCTATTAACACATAGGGAGACGATAATTTAAAAAGAGGTGTCAACAATATTTTAATATTTTTATTTTTTTTAAAAGGGGTATAATAGTCAATTTACATTCACTTAACAAGAGTTTTTTTAACAGTCGTTCAAGTCATGAATCACAAGTGTTATGATTTTTTAAAGAGTTAAATTCCAATCCGTAAAAAAAATTTTGAATGGCCAACAAACAGAGAATTGTCTAAGTACTCCGTACGGGGTGACCCATTGGCAAAAAGCCACCGCCAGCTGGCCCAACCCAGCCGTACGGAGCCCTTAATCACCCCAAGTTATCTCCAGTTCCGGGGAAAACTCACCCACCCGAAAACCCATTGGTGGTAAAACCCGGACGCCCTCGGGATCGAACCGGAGATCACAAAGATCCCAGTCTTCCTTCATTGAGCCAGCATGCCCCTTCCTAAAGTGATGCCAGTGGGGATAGAAGCTGAGTCTTTTTTTTACACCAATCCGTAAATTTTAAAAGGAGTAAATTTCGTTTTGCGTCCCTGTGGTTTGGTCAAATAATCGCTTTGGATCCAAATGTTTCAATTGGACTTTTTGCGTCCTTGTGGTTTCATTTTTGTTTCAATTAAACTCATGACACTAACACTGTTAGTTTTTTTTATTAAATTAAGAGGTATTTTAGTCTTTTTACGGACTAATAATATAATTTTGAATTTGAAGGAACTATTTCTTTAAATATAAAATAATTAAAATCCCACCCCAACTGATGGATTGGTTTGAAGGTAAGTGTGGCTCTGCAAACTGATGGATTGGTTTGAAGGTTTCTAGAAATGAGAACTGCGGTGCGAGATTTCGTTGGTAAATTGCGAAAAGGAGACCCTGAAGATGTAATTTCTCGGCCTGTTATCAACATTATCCCAATTCAGTATCTTTTATTTCGCTATCAGCGGCTTCATATAAACGTTTGCTGTGAAACTTTGGGGGTATTTTAGTAACATTTGTTGTGAAGCTTGATGATGCACATTTGTTGCAGATGTACTAGAAGATTATATTGATGAGAACACAGGCAGGTTTTATTTTGGATTTGTTTTTAAATTGGGGTTTGATTTTGGGCAAATCTCTTTTGTCGTTTGAACAAAAGCAGTGATTTCTTTGAACGGATGAAGCTTTTCTTTTGTGTTGAATTGTAGTTGTAGGTGTAGAAATGATGGTCTCCATTTTTGTCACAGATCGACAAAGAAGACGATCGACGGTGGTGGTGTTCTTGGTTGTCGGAGTGATCGATGGTGGCGGTGGCGTTCTTGGTTGTCGGAGGGTTCTGATCGATGGTGGTGGCGTTCTTGGTTGTCGGAGTGATTGAAGAAGACAATCGATGGTGGTGGTGTTCTTGGTTGCCGGTGTTCTTGGTTGTCGGAGTGGTCGATGGTGGTGGGGGTTGGTTGTGTTCTGGTGGCTGTGGTCTTGGTCCTCAACAGAAGGGATCAAAGACATCGAGGGTTTTGTTTTCAGGAAGAAAGGTTGGTCCCTGTGTTAATGTAAAGAAATGACACAATTAGTCCCTTACTAGTAAAAGACTAAAATATCCCTTAATTTAATAGAAAAATTAACGGTGTTAGTGTCATGGTTTAATTGAAACAAAAATAAAACCACAAGGACGTAAAAAGTCTAATTAAAACCTTTTGATTCAAAGCGATAATTTTCAAAACCACAGAGACGCAAAACGAAATTCTCTTTTAAAAGTTAAAAACTAAAAATGATTTTTTTACAAAACCCGGTTCAAACCTTGTGTATTTAAGACACAATTAGTTGATTCACTTGACTCGGAAACTGTACGTAATAGTCACCTTTGTCGTTACCAAACTGCAGCTTTATGTGTGTGTGTGACAGATTTTGGGAACTGACGTAAAGATAATCCAAGTACTTCAATTTTCTCTCTATTTTTTAGGGTTTTCTACCTTCTTTTTGTGCTTCAATCTTCTTTGTCGATTTTCTACTCCTGTCTGAGCCGATTTCTCAGGGTAAGTGTTTGTTTCTGATGTCATCATGTATTCTCTCTTTCTGTATATTTATTTATTTATTTTTTAAACATAGATGAAACATGCAGGATAACGTTTAATATTCTCTCTTTCATGTTGTCATGTGTGTGTTCCTTTTTTTTAAATTTATTTTTCTCTAATCTTTTTTATTGGAGTTTTGTCATATTGTACGTTTGATCTTCTGATGTATGTTTAACTGTTCTGTTTTTAAGATTATTGATGGCCGTTAATTAGTTATTTTTCTATATTTAAGTAATTCTGGCTGGTGTTTGTATAAGCTGTAATAATATTAAATACATCTTGTGGTTCATTTATGTTGAGATTATTTGTAGTATTATTAATAATTCTGGATTTTGCTGTATGACTTTGTTTGATCATTGATGTGTTTTGGGGATGTATGTACTATGTAGCCTTTTGATTTAATATGTTATTTAATATTTTAGGCAAGTTGATCTTAATAAAATTTGACCGGTGACGGTTCTAACTTTTCAATTTTGTTGTCAAGAGCAGTCCCAGTAAATCGAGTGTAAATCAAAGATGATTATGCTACTAGGACAGCCCTTGGCAACAAAAGTGAAAAGTCACCGGTCAAATTGTCAATATGGATTATTATCGGCTAATGGGTCGTAATTTAGATTATTAAAATCCAATTTGCCGATTTTTCATTCATGCTGAATGTTAAATTTTTATGGTAGTTAAATGGGAGATGATTTTGTTTGTTCTAGCAGTCATAGTGGTAAAGAAGAGGAGGTATGAAGGTTTGAGCTATGAGCACCAGGAGGATGGTTATGGTGAAGACAGCAGTGCTCGAAGGCCACCATCAGAACGACAGCAGGGTGGTTATAACAGAAGAGGGCGGCAGGGTGGTTTTCAAGGCGGACAAGGTGGTTACCAGAGTGGTGGACAGACTCACGAAGGAAGAGACAGGGTGCATAGGGATAGATATGCTGGTGGTGGTTCCCGGCAGTACTATGGGGAACCACCCCAGCATAAATCTCGAAGAGGAACTGATCCACCTCACCGTCATGGTGGGTCTGAACCATCTTATTCTGGTGGACCGTCAAGGCCATCAATTCCCGACCTGTACCAAGCAACACAAGCGCCTCAGCAGCCTGTGACCACAATGCAGCCTATGCTTCATGCTGAGACATCTTCCACTTGCCAGATTGTAGATGAGCCAGTGGAACCGTGTCAGCAAGTAGAGCCCGTTCAGGATGCACCAATGAGACTTCCTTTGCGTCCAGGAAAGGGTAGCAAAGGGACCAGACTCATTGTGAAGGCAAACCACTTTTTTGCTCAACTACCTGATAAGGATTTACACCAATACGACGTGAGTTTTTATTTTATATTGTCACAAGTCGTCTTCTTGTAGTTTAACTTGTATTCTGACCCGCGATTATTTTTCTTATTGGTACAGGTGACAATCACTCCAGAGGTGACATCGCGTGGTGTGAATCGCGCTGTAATACAACAACTGGTGAAATTGTACAGGGACTCTCATCTTGGGAAGAGGCTTCCTGCATATGATGGAAGAAAGAATCTGTATACAGCTGGCCCTTTTCCCTTTGTTTCAAGAGAGTTTAAAATTACTCTTCGAGATGAAGAAGACGGTTCATGCAGGAGAGATAGAGACTTTAAAGTTGTGATCAAACTGGTTTCACGTGCTGATTTGCATCACCTGGAAAGGTTTTTAGCTGGAAGGCAAGCAGATGCGCCTCGAGACGCGATTATGGTTCTGGATATTGTTCTACGTGAGTTGCCTATTAATCGGTATGTATTTTACATTTATATTTGGTTAATATCTTTTAACATATGTAATGACATTAGTTAACTATTGATTGAATTTTATGCAGGTATTTTCCCGTGGGGCAGTCATTTTATTCTCCTAATTTGGGTCGTAGACAATCACTGAGTGAGGGGTTGGAGAGTTGGCGTGGGTTCTATCAGAGCATCCGGTCTACACAGATGGGGCTGTCCTTAAATATCCGTTAGTAAATTTATTAACATAAGTTGTAATGGGTCTGTCTTGAAATTTGTTTAGCTGATGTCATTGTATGACATGTTGAGTTGCAGATATGTCTTCAACGGCATTCATTGAACCACTTCCGGTGGTCGACTTTATCACACAGCTTCTAAATAGGGATGTTTCAGCAAGACCATTATCTGATTCTGACCTCCTGAAGGTTAGCCTTGTAGTAGGTTGTTACATGTAATATGTTGCTTAGAACAGTTATTGATGTATATTTCACATTCTTACACTAACTAGATCAAAAAATCACTAAGAGGAGTCAGGGTTGAAGTTACTCACCGTGGAAACATGCGTCGGAAGCACATCATATCTGGTTTAACATCTCAAACAACACAGGAGCTAAAGTGAGAATCTTATTCTTACCTTAACTTAAAATTATATTATTTGTGTTGACCAAATCATGAAATGCTTCATTTCTTTTGTTGTGCACCAGATTCCCAGTTGATGACAGAGGTACTATGAAATCTATGGTTGGTTACTTCCGGGATACTTATGGATTTTCCATCCAACATCTGCAATGGCCGTGATTGAAAGTTGGGAACGCTCAGAGGGTAATTTATTTGCCTATGGAGGTCTGCAAGATTGTGGAGGGCCAGAGGTGGTCAAAGAGTCTAAATGAGCGACAAATTACCGCCCTACTTAAGGTCACATGCCAGCGCCCTCGGGAAAGAGAGCAGGATATTCTCAAGGTTTAACTTGTGTTTAATGGTAGTTTTTGTTCTTTAAAGGAAAAATTGCATAAATAGGCAACCAACTTTAGTCAAATTCGTATTTCGGGTAACCAACAGTTTATAAAAAAAATTATAAAAGTTTGAGGGTTTTCTTTAGGACCAAAAAATTAGTTACTTGAAATAGAAACTTGACCAAATTTGGTTACTTTTTCATGCAATTACCCTTCTTTAAAGATTCTCGCTTTTACCCTTTCTGTTGGCTGCTTGTGTCTTGTTTCTGCAGACTCTCAGTCACAATGCTTATGGCCAGGATCCTTATGCTAAAGAGTTCGGGATAAAAATTAGCACAGAACTAACCTCTGTTGAAGCGCGAGTATTGCCACCTCCACGGGTAAATGAGTGAGCATTTTCTTATTTGTTGACTGTTGTGCATCTTTTCTAACTGTGTTCTTTTCTTTTGACAGCTTAAATATCATGATGCAGGCCGTGAACGGGACTGCCTGCCTCAAGTTGGCCAATGGAACATGATGAACAAGGTAATATTTACATAGTTTATTCTTATATGCAATTGTCATCAAATTATCAGAGATGCATAATGCTGTTAAATTTTGATATTTGTGACAGAAAATGATCAATGGTGGAACGGTCGCTAGCTGGATCTGCATAAACTTTTCACGGGATGTTCAAGATAAAATTGCCCGTGCTTTTTGTTCAGAGCTTGCCCAAATGTGCAATATTTCTGGCATGGTATTGTCAAAAAGACTCTCATCTGTTTTTTTTTACAATATTTGCAAGTTAAATGCCTGTTGACTGTTGAGCTATCTGTTTCTTTGATTATGTTTGCTTTTGCAGGAATTTAATCCTGATCCTGTGCTTCCTATACTTAGTGGTCGTCCTGATCAGGCTGAGAGAGTCTTGAAAGGTCGTTTTCACGATGCCATGACTAAACTTAAGCCCCGCAAAAAAAAATTGATTTGCTAATTGTTATTCTACCGGACAACAATGGATCACTTTATGGTATTAAGTTTTGTCCCATCTGATTGGTCTTATTGTAACAATCTTAACCATAATTAGGAGATATGATTTGATTAGGTTTCTTTTGTAATTATATAGTTGATTAATGATATATATTATGAAGTCTGTTGTTTTAAATTGTGCAGGTGACTTGAAAAAGATTTGTGAGACTGATCTTGGCGTTGTTTCACAGTGTTGTTTAACCAAGAATGTATTCAAAAAGAGTAAGCAGTACCTTTCTAATGTTGCGTTAAAGATAATTGTTAAGGTTGGTGGAAGGAATACGGTTCTTGCTGATGCGTTGTCAAGGTGTATACCTAATGTCAGTGATGTCCCTACTGTCATATTTGGTGCTGATGTCACTCATCCTCACCGTGGAGAAGATTCAAGCCCCTCAATTGCAGCTGTAAGTTTTTCTGTTATTGATTCTGTTTTTTGTACTCTAAATTTATAGTGGCTTTATCTCGTTTATGATATGTGGCTTTATCTCATTTATGATATGCTTCTTTGAATGAAACGTAGGTTGTGGCTTCCCAAGATTGGCCTGAGATTACCAAGTATGTGGGATTGGTTTGTGCACAAGCTCACCGCGAAGAACTAATTCAAGATCTATTCAAGGAATGGCAGGATCCCGATAGAGGCAAAGTGTCGGGTGGCATGGTCAAGTATGCTCTAGTTTCCCTCTATTTTGTCTCAATGGAACTTTTTAATAAATTGTTAATAAGTTATATATGATTATAATAACTTTGTTATTACAATAGCAATTGAACTTTTTAAAATAAACAATTTGGAAGGTTGTAAGCGTCAAGAAAACACTTCTGATAACTTTTAAGTTTCAACCTGTTTCCCTACAGCTTTTTTTTTCTTTATTTGATTAATGTGGGATAAAAACCATAAGCCAAATCCACCCGGGTGGCAATTTCTGACACGACACAAAAATAATCAGGTTTTGGGTTGTCAAAACCAAGCCTGTTTATAAACGGTTGTGTTTGATTAAAAAATAATCAGGTTTTGGATTTAATTAAGCAGGCCGTGTACGGTTGGCATGTTTAATTAAATAGATCGACCCGCCAACCCATTTACGACCCGTTTAACCCTTTTTTACAACCCACCAAGCCGACTCGCACACTTACAACTTGATTACTACCCGTGAACCTATCAACTCGTTTGACACATTTAGATAAATAAGTGGTTTTAGGGTTACACGATTTTAAGCGTGTCCCAGTTAGGGCTGATGTTTTTGACACGAATAAATATATAGGTCGTGTTCGGGTTGAACAAATCATTCCGCCAACCTGCCAAACCAAAACCAGTCAACCCGCCATGATTGAGACCCCTAATTTCACCTGTTTTTGACATATGCTTCTATGTTTTGGTTCCTCATGCTTACCGGCATATTAAATTATTAATGTGGTTTTTGATATCAATTTGCTTATGCACAAAAAATAGGGAACTTCTGATATCATTCCGCAGAGCAACTGGGCAAAAACCACAGCGTATCATCTTCTACAGGTACTCCATTTTCTTCTTTAACTGTTTCTTCATACCAAATATATTTACTCATCTTTTCATGTACATTTGATTGTAAAGGGATGGTGTGAGCGAAGGGCAGTTCTACCAAGTTCTACTTTATGAGCTTGATGCAATCCGGAAGGTAATTAACATTGAATATAAAATTGTGTTGTTTACCATCTTCATGGGCAGGTCTTAACGGGTCTGGTAACAGTTACAATGAGAGTTTTGGTCAAATTGGTCTATTTTTCAAAAAACTGGTATACAAATTAGCTGTCAGATATGATTACAAAAGTTATATAATTTCAGTACTAACATGGTGTTATGAATAATATGATTTAGGAGTTTTTGTACATTAAAGATACACTAGGCCCGAGTTTGTTTGTTTGTTTGTTTTTTGTTATTATTTTACCCATCAAAGATAAAATATAAGTGATCCAAACTGTTTGAAAATTGAAACTGTGTCAGGCTTGTGCATCATTGGAGCCAAATTATCAGCCTCCAGTGACATTTGTTGTGGTTCAAAAACGCCACCACACTAGATTGTTTGCAAGCAACCATCGTGATTGTAATTCTGTAGACAGGAGTGGGAACATACTGCCTGGTATGCTATTTCCTTTTCAGCTCTATTTGATATCCATCATTTGTCTCTTATTTTCTGGCAAATTTATTTTTTCTGTATTGGAATCGGTCTACAGGCACAGTGGTTGATTCAAAGATTTCTCATCCTACAGAGTTTGATTTTTATTTGTGCAGCCATGCTGGGATCCAGGTAAATTATACATGACATTTTTTTTACATGGGTCGGGTTAGATTATCGAAATGTTAATGTATTTTCTAAAATTTCAATATATTATGTATCGTTGAACAGGGTACAAGTCGTCCGGCCCATTACCATGTATTGTGGGATGAGAACAAGTTTTCAGCTGACGACCTGCAATCACTCACGAATAATCTTTGCTATACGTATACTCGTTTAACTTTTTCTTCCCCAATGAATTTTTTTTCTTTTTTTTTCTTTTTTTTTTCTTTCTATTCTTGTATGTTCACTTTGATAGATATGCCAGGTGCACAAGATCTGTCTCCATTGGTAAGTATTGTTGTTTTCCTTGCATTTAGTTTCTGCTAGTGGTGGCATAACTGGCAGGTCAGGGTAATGGATCAAAATAGTCAATTTGGCCCTTTGGTTTTAAAAAAGCACGCCTGATGCGTGAGGCAATCCGGAAACGCCCCGGGTACATCTGGGTCAAAGTTGACTTTAAAACTTGTTTAAAATCGTACGGTTGTTTAGAAAAAACATTTTTGGGTGATTCTTTTTGGAAAACTCTTTATTTGAGACTTATGTCCTCTCGAAAATTCTGGATTTGTAGCTTAGTGGGTAAAAATCCCGTTTTTAAATAAACAATGGTCAAAATTAGGGTCGGTAGGAGGCTATATATAAAAACAACCAAACCATGAATGGTTTACTTGATAAAAAACTTATATGTAAAGAAATGAGACAGATGCAACTTTTGGTTGTACTTAAGGCTTATTTCGTTGTACATAGAGCAACACCTCACGTACATGAAGCAATGGCCTCATGTTTCCTAAAACAAGCCTGATGTAATGTCAAATATTATAATAATGTCACACCCTCAAATTCCACTAACGGAGTTTTACCGTTTTGGAGGGTGACCAACCAGGATCTCAGACATCAGTTACTTCAAATGACACTATATGGGACTTGAAATGTAATAACATAAAAGATCAAGGTTCAGAGTGTATATGCGGAAGCGTTAAACGAAAGTAAATGCGCAAAACAACGCGCCCAAGTTCAATTACAAACAAAACATAAATATTATTCGATAGATAATTATTTGAAGTCCAAGACACATGCATGACTTAACGTGATCCTGAGTGCCAACCTGAGAAAACATGTAAGAAAACGAGTCAACACTAGGTTGGTGAGTTCACAGGTTTCAATCATTTCAAATAAAACATTTGCGGATTATGTACATTCAATATGCATATCAATAGGTTGCATGCCTATATTCATGTTTTGCTAAAGCGCTCGCAACCGAAACTGACAGTGTGTTTGTTTGTTTGCCTCCATCCAGGTCTATCAACTCTGACTAATGTGTTAAGGTTAATATAACACCTGTTCGACCTTCAATCGAGTTAGCGCGACTAACACGGGTGGGGTTTGTCAAACCCAGTAGTACTACCAAAATTACCTCGTTTATACCATATTAACGGTCCGATGTGTGTGAGGACTTTTCATGATAGTGTGTTACGCTTAGCCTCAACAGTGATATCTTATGAATTACAATAAACCAAAAAGTTGCGACATGTTTTCTTCCCGGAATAAAAACAGTAAAAGGGGCCGTGAAACTCACATGCGTTGCGTAGTAGGTAGTATCACACAAGTATGAGATTTATAATCTCAAGTGTTAGCCTGCACGGCTTACGTATGCCCTATAATTATAACACATAAGTTAGGGACATATGGGATTTGTGACGACGACACGGAAGTTAGAACATCTTAACGCTTTCTAAGGATTTAAGAGTAGACGGACGTGTCTACGGAATTATATAACTTTCTTAATATAATCATTAAGGAAAAGCGTTACGTGTCGTACGTTAATAACGAATAATAAATAAATACATTCGTACGTTAAAGTCGTTTACAAAAGTTAGAAAAATAATATAATTTAATATATTATTTTTAGGTTCGAAGGATTAACTAAATAGTCATTTATGTGGAAAAATAATAAATATGTTATTTTTAATCGAGTATATAAACGTGGGTAAATAATATAACAATTATATTATTAATTGGTTTGAAACGTCACACGAGGTATAAAACGATACAAAATAATATAACATATATATTATTTAATAAGATTAGTCACGGTTTGAAAATAATATAAACATATTATTTTATACGAAGTTACGGTTTGAAAAAAATATAAATATATTATTTTTATTCGATAATATCATAAATATATTATTTATAAAAGTGGAAAAGATTATAAAATGGATTAATAAATTAAACCGAGCCTACGGGTTGTTTTCCGGACTAAAACACTTTTATATATTAATATAATAATATTGTTTTAAAAATATAAAAATGAATCAAAACATTCTGACATAAGGGTTTTCTTACACACGACCGCGCCTAAGACAAGGCACGACCGTGTCTGAGTCATGGGCGCGACTGTGCTAGACAAGGGCGCGACCGCGCTGATCAAATAGAAGACACAACAAAGCTGATCACTAGGCACGACCGTGGCTGAGCCAGGCACGACCGTGTCTAGGGTTCTGAGGCACGACTAGGTCTAGCCAAGAGGCACGACCAGGTCAGAGGGTGAGGCACGACCGTGCTAGAACCTGGCACGACCGCGTCTCCCTGATTTACAGACCCTTTTTAATAGAATAACCCAATAAATTCCAATTTGCTTGATTTAGATAACAATCGATCAAATAAACATGGGGTTTTTACAAAACAGAACATTGCTAATATGATAGGATAGGTTAATTTGATTAGCAACATGATTAATATCAAAATCCCAAAATTGAATAAGAACAAACCCTAATTTATGATTCCTGATAAATTCGATAACGATTGACTCAATTAACATAGGGCTAATGATATAGGCAAAGAAACGAAACTGAATATGTAAGTGATTACCAGAATACGATACGAATTGGTGGTGAACGGCTAGAATGACTTCCGACAGTGACGGAATCGACTTCCGGCGACTGATGCTGCAACTCCGGCCGAATTAACGTGATAATCAGCTAGAGAACAATTTGTTTAAGATGATAATGAGCAAACTTGAGAGAATGATAATCGAATTCGAGAGTTTATAAGGGTGAGTCGACGGTTATGTTTGGATTCCTCATAATTGGTGTTTAACTCGATTAATTCGGAAGTTAAAGTCCTAATAATGGACGTTAATGGTTACGGCGTGCTAAAGCCGTTACAAAATCGAACAAGTTCGCGATTAAAGACTGCATTTACGTTTCAACTGGGTAAGAGGCGCGACCGTGCCAAGGCACTTGGCGCGACCGTGCCAAAACAAGGCGCGACCGTGCCTACTAGGGTTTCTGATTATTTACAAAACCAGCCCTTGTAACTTCAGCTTTGACAGAATTGATCCCTTGGTTTTAGAGTTGGGTTAACTTGGTTAGGATTTAACAGAATATTTAACGGAATTACTAACGGGATTAACTTGAAAAGTCGGATTGTCACATCATCCCCTAGTTAAAAGAATTTTCTTCCTGAAAATTAAATAAAATAAAAAAAAAATTCCGGATTGTCACATAATCCCCTAGTTGAAAGAATTTTCGTCCCGAAAATTAGGATAGTACCTTAAGAGTTTGACGTGGAGTGCTTGAACAGATTAGGATATTTGCGTATCATCTGATCCTCGCGCTCCCACGTGAATTCCGGTCCGCGTTTTGAGTTCCAACGAACTCTGACAATCGGGATTTTACTGTGTTTTAACGTTTTGATTTCCCTATCCATGATTGTTATCGGTTCTTCAACGAACCGCAGTTGTTCATAGATTTGTAGTTCCTCAAGAGGAACCGCGAGTGTTTCATCTGCTAGACATTTCTTCAAGTTCGAGACATGAAAGACATCGTGTACACCACTAAGTCCTTCAGGTAGGTCCAGCTGATATGCTACTGGCCCAATTCTTTTTACTATCTTGAACGGTCCAACATAACTAGGATTCAGTTTGCTTCGTTTCCCGAAGCGAATTACACCCTTCCAAGGTGAGACTTTAAGTAGAACCATGTCGCCTACTTGAAACTCTAACGGTTTACGACGCTTATCGGCGTAGCTCTTTTAACGATCACGAGCTGCTGCCTTATGGTTTCGGATTTGAACGATCTTTTTAGAGGTTTCGAATACAAGATCGGGACCTGTAAGTTGACTATCCCCAACTTCAGCCCAACAGATAGGAGATCGGCATTTACATCTGTACAATGTCTCGAATGGTACCGCCTTGACGATAGTGTGATAACCATTATATAGAAGAACTCCACTAAAGGTAAGTGAGACTATTATTTGTGCATTCATGAAGGATATGATGCCCATAACAGCACCACTCCTTTCGCCTTGGACGGAGAGGGTTTCTCCATTAGGAAGAGGAAGGCGAACGATTATCTCGCGACAGATAACCTCAGCCTGATTCTTAGATAATCAGTCCATTCCGACAATTACGTCGAAACTACCGAGTGTGACCGTGTAACATCCCAAAATAAATGAGGATTTTAAATAACGGGTTGAACCGGGACGAACGGGATAAAAGAACGAGGCGTAACGGGCCGGGCCGGTTGGGCCGGCAAACTTGAAGGAAGGGGGGGTTTCCTCCCTTTAAATAGCCAACACACACACACCATTTCTCTCATTTGCAAGAATCTAGAGAGAGAAACCGTAGAGAGAGAAAGTTGGCGGATCGACCCGAGATTGAAGGAGCTTGTTGCTACTGAACTCGTGAGCAAAACCTCCGGATCAGAATCTCGAAATCAGGTAACACCCGAACCAAATCTGAGTTTTTGTTCGTTTTTGGGTTTTCGGGTATTTTCGGGAAAATGACGGGTTTTTATAAACCAAATGAGGAAAGGGTTATAAATCTGGAATCACGAAGGGAAAATACACGTTTTGAATGTAAAAAGTCCGGATCTTGACAAGATCGGACCTGCATGCGAAAGTTAGGGTTTTTGGGGAAGATAGCTGAGTTCTGCAGGTATCGAAACTAGAGTTTCGAGTGGCCTGCAGGTGTCGAAACTAGAAGTTTCGAGTGACCTGCAGTTGTCGAAACTAGAAGTTTCGAGTGACCTGCAGTTGTCGAAACTAGAAGTTTCGAGTGACCTGCAGTTGTCGAAACTAGAAGTTTCGAGTGACCTGCAGTTGTCGAAACTAGAAGTTTCGAGTGACCTGCAGTTGTCGAAACTAGAAGTTTCGATGGGCCTGCACCTGTCGAAACTAAGTAGTTTCGATAGGTCTGCATCAGTAAGTGAAGTCAGTGTATTCACCTGTAACAGAACGAGTAAACCGTTAGAGTCGGGATTTAGGTCTGATGTGTATTTAACTAATCAATTCAGATCGGAAGTGACGTTGTCGGACCTTCGTTTAGGACAACCCATATTAGCGTATCAGGTGAGTTCTAGAGCCCTCTTTTAAATGTTTTGTTAATGTTTTTGGGCTGGTGTGCATACTTACGAAATGATGTTTAACGAAATGATGTTTAACGAAATGATGTTTAACGAAATGATGTTTAACGAAATGATGTTTAACGAAATGATGTTTTAACGAAATGATGTTTTAACGAAATGATGTTTAACGAAAGGAAAGGTTTTGAAATGTTGAAACGATGTTTACGAAAGGAAAGGTTTTGAAATGTTTTTGCCAAAAAGGGTTACGAATGCTTTATGAACGGTTTAAATGAGGAAATGTTTAATGAGAAGAGAAAGAGGTAAAGGTTTTAAAGAAGTCATTACAAATCTAATCTGTCGAATGAATGGAATTGACGAATGAAGTCTGGGAATGAGATTCCCAGCCTTGTGGTAGATTATGGACAGCGAGCCATAGTTGCTACAAGAACAACAGGGGCATGTCTTTGTGGCATGCCAATGGTTATGATGTTGTACAACTGGTAAAAGGGAGTAACGACGGTTACTCAGGGGTTAACGTGACCCCATGTAAGGTTAAATTATGATCCGACGATGTTATGGCTGAGAGTCATAACCGTCGATGGAAGTTGTCGGTTTATGGACATGAGAGCCATAAGGGCAACTGAATGGGTATTGTCGGTCCTCGCGCAGTTAGCCTTGGGGGCAATACCATAAGGAAATTGACGGAATGTATGGTATTGTCGGTCTTCGTGCAGTTAAGCCTTAGGGGCAATACCATACTAAATGACGGAACGAAGGGTAACACAGATTTAGATAATAATGTATGACTTAAATGAATGTTAAAAGTTTTAATGAACGATCCGTTTAACGGTGTTTATGATTATGATGTTGATGATGATATGGGTACGAAACCTTTTTTTTAAAGATGTTAAATTATTACATGCTTTTGTGAAAGGTTTTTACTAAATGAATGATACGTTTTTGGCAAATGTTGATGTTAAAGTTTTTATGAAATGCTAGAACTCACCAGCGTAGCTGACCTTTTTAGTATGCACATTCAGGTTAAGGAAGTTATGATGATGGACGGTGATGCTGGGCGGCTTGAGGAGTTACCCGGATGATATGAAGACTGGCATCCCGTTACGAGTTGTTTTTGTTATGTACATGTATTTGAAAATGTTACGCTTCCGCATGTTAAACGATGTAATGTTATGTTTGAAATGAAATTTTCCGCTGCGTTATTTGATAATCTAGTTTGAGAACTGTTTGTGAATGAGTAAATCCAACGAGTGAGGCCTCCCGAGTTTGGGGCCTTACAAGTTGGTATCAGAGCAATAGTTTGAGAGATTTGGACACTCCCTGTGTCTGAACTTAAACTGAGAATGGGACCGAAAGCGGATGCCAGTACGGGTAACTCGAGCCACAGCATCAGGTATGAAGGTAGTATATATATTACGTATATAGTATGCCTTAGAAGAGGTTAGATGAGGACTTGAGTTCTGATGAAATCACAAAGGTGGTCAAATGGAAATCGAAAAGTAGTGTAATGGTTAATTACAGATGGCCAGTGTATATTAACATCTTACAGTACTTATTGAATTTTATTTGTTAACTAGCGTGATGACATTGGATTTCTTGTCTTATAGAACGTAATGGCAAGGAGAGGAAACGGAAGGCGTGGTGGCCGTACCGGTGGTCGTACCGGCGGTCGAAATGGTGGGCGTGGCAGGATCCCTGCGCGCCAAGAGTATAGTGAAGAGGGAAGTGTTCACACTGAACCGGCGGTTAGTGTGCATGAAGCCGAGCAAACACAGGTTGAAGAACAACCCTTCACCTTTGAACCAGAAGTGAGAGCAGCTATAGCTCGAGAGTTTACGGCATTGATGAAGACTTCTCTGCCAGGTCTGTTGGCAGAAGCATTAAAGCAGGTCAATGCGGCGGGTGGGTCTAGTGCGGCAATTGGTGCTCAACAATGAGACCGACAACGCACCGCCTGCTCGCGGATGCGACTATAAGTCCTTTAAGGCATGTGACCCACCGGTCCTCACTGGAAAGAAAGACGCGGTGGCTACATTTGACTGGGTGATCCGTATGGAAGCTGCCATTCGTCTGAGCGAGTGTCGAACGGATCAAGTTGTAAAATTTGCTGCTAACTCCTTGAGGGAGGAAGCATCCCATTGGTGGGAAGGTATACGTCAGGCAAAAGGGAGCAAGATTGTGGATGCGATGGTGTGGGCTGACTTGAAAACTTTGGTGATAAAGAATTTCTGCCCAAGGAACGAGATTGAGAAGGTAGAGAGGGAATTTCTGGGTTTGAAGGCCGGGAGCATGACGCACCGGCAGTACACAACCCGATTTAATGAACTGGCACGTCTGGTGCCACACCTTGTCACGACGGAGGAAAGAAAGATTTCATGTTACATTCAAGGGTTGCCGGACCAGGTCCGCACCTATGTCAAGGCAAACGCCCCTACTACCTATGATTCGGTAGTAGAACTGAGCGGCGTAGTATTTGATGATCTGGCACTGAATGTCGCCGCCATCGAGGAACCAAAGAAGAGACCGAGCTTCTCAAACAAGCGAACTGGTGGAAAAATGTTTGGGGCTCGCGATAAAAGGGCTCGGGTGGATGAGCCGACTATTTGTAAGAAGTGTGGAAAGGAGCATGTAGGTGAATGTAGACTGGGATCTAACCTGTGCTTTAAGTGTGGCAAGACCGGACACTACGCCCGTGAGTGCACACAACACTACAAGTGCTACAACTGTGGGGATTTCGGTCATCTGAGTAGGGACTGCCCGAAGCCAAGGATGGGGGAAACCGGGAAGGGAAAGGGCCCGGAAAAGAAGGGAGAGGGATCTCGTGCAAAGACTCGTGCGTACGCGCTGACGCAAGACCAGGCCAGAATGGACCCCGACGTGGCGTCAGGTACGTTCGTCCTTGACAACACTCTTGTTTCTGTGTTATTTGATTCGGGTGCCAGTAAGAGTTTTATATCTGCGACTTTTTGTAAGAGAGTGAAGTACGCTGTAAGTATACTAGAAAGGGCCTTTAGCGTAGAAACCGCTGAGGGTAGAACTGCGAGAGTGACCGAGGTAGTTGACAACTCTACGATAAAAATAGAAGGTCATAGATTCCCTGTCAGATTGTTTGTTATGGTTTTGGGAGGGTTTGATGTCGTGCTGGGTATGGATTGGCTAACTGCCAACGAAGCACAAATCATATGTAAACGAAAGATAATCCGACTCAAGGCTCCGGATGGTAGCAAAGTCGAGGTTTTTGGAGATCGTGACGTCCCGATGCCAAACGTCATCTCGATGATTAAGGCAACAGATTACTTGAGGCGCGGATGCGAGGCTTATCTGGTGTACGTGATTGACAAGTGTAAGGAAGTGAAGGAACTAGACGATGTACCCGTGGTACGCGAGTACCCGGAGGTGTTTCCAGAGGATTTGCCTGGGATACCACGCGATAGAGAAATTGAGTTCCGAATTGACTTGGTACCAGATGCCCAGCCCGTGGCTAAGGCTCCATATCGACTAGCACCAGTGGAAATGAAGGAACTTATGGTCCAACTAGACGAGTTACTTGAGAAAGGATTTATCCAACCGAGCATCTCGCCGTGGGGTGCTCCGGTGTTGTTTGTAAAGAAGAAAGATGGTTCGATGAGAATGTGTATCGATTACCGCGAGTTGAACAAACGTACCGTGAAGAACAAGTACCCGTTACCAAGGATCGACGACTTGTTCGATCAGTTACAAGGCGCAAGTTGGTTCTCAAAGATCGACCTTCGATCCGGGTACCATCAGTTGAAAGTGAGGGAAGAAGACATACCGAAAACGGCATTTCGCACACGTTATGGACACTTTGAGTTCCGCGTAATGTCTTTTGGATTGACGAACGCCCCTGCAGCGTTCATGGATTTGATGAATAGAGTGTGTCGACCAATGCTGGATCGATCAGTAATCGTATTCATTGACGATATCCTCATCTACTCCAAGAATGAGGGTGATCACGCGTGTCACTTGAGGGAGGTATTGGAAGCTCTGAAGAAAGAAAAGTTGTATGCTAAGTTCTCCAAATGCGCGTTCTGGCTTAGGGAAGTCCAATTCCTAGGTCACGTCATTAACCCGAACGGCATTATGGTTGACCCAGCAAAGATAGTAACGGTAAGAGAATGGAATGTTCCTAAGACGCCAACTGAAATCCGTAGTTTCTTGGAATTGGCGGGCTACTATCGGAGATTCATCCAGGATTTCTCGAAAATAGCTTCGCCGTTGACGAAGTTGACTCGGAAGGAGGTAAAGTACGAATGGGGTTCGACCCAGGATGAGGCGTTTAAGGAATTGAAGAAGAGGCTTACCCAAGCTCCAGTCTTGGCCCTCCCCGAGGGCAATGAAGACCTAGTGGGGTACTCTGACGCTTCGGGTCAGGGATTGGGATGCGTGTTGATGCAACGCGGGAGAGTGATCGCGTATGCGTCACGACAGTTGAAAGTTCATGAAACTAATTATCCGACTCATGATTTGGAACTTGCTGCTGTCGTATTTGCATTAAAAATCTGGAGGCACTACCTGTACGGGGTGAAGTTTACTATTTACTCTGACCACAAAAGTTTGAAGTACTTCTTCGAACAAAGAGAGCTTAATATGAGGCAGAGGCGATGGTTAGAACTCCTAAAAGATTATGACTGTGAAATCATATACCATCCTGGAAAGGCAAACGTGGTGGCTGACGCTCTAAGCCGAAAGGATGTGCCTACTCCTATTAGAGTGAAGGCTTGCCAGTTGGTGGTAACTTCAGATGTGATGAGAGAAATTGAAAAGGCTCAAGATGAGGCACTTAAATAGGAAAACATAAAGAAGGAAAGGATGGTTGGCCAACAGGACAAGTTGGAATATAACACCCTTGGTGTTAGGACACGTTTTGGGCGGATATGGATACCTATGGGTGGCGAGCTTAGGACCAAAATCTTGGATGAGGCTCATAAGTCTCGTTACTCTATCCATCCCGGTACCAACAAAATGTACCAAGATCTGAAGAAGGAATACTGGTGGCCTGGAATGAAACACGAAGTGACGAAATACGTAAGCAAGTGCTTGACTTGCTCACAAGTAAAGGCCGAACACCAGAAACCGTATGGGAAAATTCAACCACTTGAGATACCGGAATGGAAGTGGGAACACATTACTATGGACTTCATAACCAAGCTACCTCGCACAGCTAAAGGTCATGACACCATTTGGGTAATTGTGGACCGTTTAACGAAGAGTGCTCATTTTCTACCTATTCGCGAGACGTTCTCGTCGGAAAGGTTAGCGGAAGTATTTATTAACGAAGTAGTGGCGCGGCATGGGATGCCTTTAACGATTGTATCCGACCGGGACACACGATTCACATCGAGGTTCTGGAAAAGATTTCACGAGGCGATGGGTACGAGACTTAATATCAGCACGGCATACCACCCGCAAACGGATGGTCAGACCGAAAGGACCATTCAGACGTTGGAGGACATGCTTCGTGCTTGTATTATCGACTTCGGTGGCAGCTGGGACAGTCATCTGCCGTTAGCCGAATTCTCCTACAACAACAGTCATCACACGACGATAGGCATGCCGCCTTATGAAATGTTGTATGGGAGGAGATGCAGGACCCCGGTTTGTTGGGGTGAGATTGGACAGAAGGAATTGGGAAGTCTTGAAGTTGTAAAAGAAACGTCGGAAAGGTTTGATCAGATCAAAGCACGAATGAAGGCCGCCCAAGATCGTCAGAAATCCTACGCGGATAGACGACGAAGGCCTATTGAATTTAATGTTGGGGACAGAGTAATGTTGAAAGTGTCGCCCTGGAAGGGAATCATACGATTCAGGAAGAGAGGAAAGTTAAGTCCGAGGTTTATCGGACCATTCAGGATTATGGCACGGGTTGGTGAAGTCGCTTATCGGTTGGAAATGCCTGATGAGTTAAGTGGGATTCATCCTACCTTCCATGTATCACACTTGCGAAAGTGTTTGGCGGATGAAACGGCTCACGTACCACTTACCGACATCGAGGTCGACAACAGCCTTAACTACATCGAAGAACCTGTGGCCATCCTAGACAGGAAAGAGAAACGTTTACGTAACAAAGTTATCCAGTTGGTTAAAGTCCAGTGGAAGCACCGGAAGGGATCGGAAGCTACATGGGAAACGGAGACGGAAATGAAGGAGTCGTACCCTCAACTGTTTGACTTATGATAGGTTTCGGGGACGAAACCTATTGTAAGGGGGGTAGACTTGTAACATCCCAAAATAAATGAGGATTTTAAATAACGGGTTGAACCGGGACGAACGGGATAAAAGAACGAGGCGTAACGGGCCGGGCCGGTTGGGCCGGCAAACTTGAAGGAAGGGGGGGTTTCCTCCCTTTAAATAGCCAACACACACACACCATTTCTCTCATTTGCAAGAATCTAGAGAGAGAAACCGTAGAGAGAGAAAGTTGGCGGATCGACCCGAGATTGAAGGAGCTTGTTGCTACTGAACTCGTGAGCAAAACCTCCGGATCAGAATCTCGAAATCAGGTAACACCCGAACCAAATCTGAGTTTTTGTTCGTTTTTGGGTTTTCGGGTATTTTCGGGAAAATGACGGGTTTTTATAAACCAAATGAGGAAAGGGTTATAAATCTGGAATCACGAAGGGAAAATACACGTTTTGAATGTAAAAAGTCCGGATCTTGACAAGATCGGACCTGCATGCGAAAGTTAGGGTTTTTGGGGAAGATAGCTGAGTTCTGCAGGTATCGAAACTAGAGTTTCGAGTGGCCTGCAGGTGTCGAAACTAGAAGTTTCGAGTGACCTGCAGTTGTCGAAACTAGAAGTTTCGAGTGACCTGCAGTTGTCGAAACTAGAAGTTTCGAGTGACCTGCAGTTGTCGAAACTAGAAGTTTCGAGTGACCTGCAGTTGTCGAAACTAGAAGTTTCGAGTGACCTGCAGTTGTCGAAACTAGAAGTTTCGATGGGCCTGCACCTGTCGAAACTAAGTAGTTTCGATAGGTCTGCATCAGTAAGTGAAGTCAGTGTATTCACCTGTAACAGAACGAGTAAACCGTTAGAGTCGGGATTTAGGTCTGATGTGTATTTAACTAATCAATTCAGATCGGAAGTGACGTTGTCGGACCTTCGTTTAGGACAACCCATATTAGCGTATCAGGTGAGTTCTAGAGCCCTCTTTTAAATGTTTTGTTAATGTTTTTGGGCTGGTGTGCATACTTACGAAATGATGTTTAACGAAATGATGTTTAACGAAATGATGTTTAACGAAATGATGTTTAACGAAATGATGTTTAACGAAATGATGTTTTAACGAAATGATGTTTTAACGAAATGATGTTTAACGAAAGGAAAGGTTTTGAAATGTTGAAACGATGTTTACGAAAGGAAAGGTTTTGAAATGTTTTTGCCAAAAAGGGTTACGAATGCTTTATGAACGGTTTAAATGAGGAAATGTTTAATGAGAAGAGAAAGAGGTAAAGGTTTTAAAGAAGTCATTACAAATCTAATCTGTCGAATGAATGGAATTGACGAATGAAGTCTGGGAATGAGATTCCCAGCCTTGTGGTAGATTATGGACAGCGAGCCATAGTTGCTACAAGAACAACAGGGGCATGTCTTTGTGGCATGCCAATGGTTATGATGTTGTACAACTGGTAAAAGGGAGTAACGACGGTTACTCAGGGGTTAACGTGACCCCATGTAAGGTTAAATTATGATCCGACGATGTTATGGCTGAGAGTCATAACCGTCGATGGAAGTTGTCGGTTTATGGACATGAGAGCCATAAGGGCAACTGAATGGGTATTGTCGGTCCTCGCGCAGTTAGCCTTGGGGGCAATACCATAAGGAAATTGACGGAATGTATGGTATTGTCGGTCTTCGTGCAGTTAAGCCTTAGGGGCAATACCATACTAAATGACGGAACGAAGGGTAACACAGATTTAGATAATAATGTATGACTTAAATGAATGTTAAAAGTTTTAATGAACGATCCGTTTAACGGTGTTTATGATTATGATGTTGATGATGATATGGGTACGAAACCTTTTTTTTAAAGATGTTAAATTATTACATGCTTTTGTGAAAGGTTTTTACTAAATGAATGATACGTTTTTGGCAAATGTTGATGTTAAAGTTTTTATGAAATGCTAGAACTCACCAGCGTAGCTGACCTTTTTAGTATGCACATTCAGGTTAAGGAAGTTATGATGATGGACGGTGATGCTGGGCGGCTTGAGGAGTTACCCGGATGATATGAAGACTGGCATCCCGTTACGAGTTGTTTTTGTTATGTACATGTATTTGAAAATGTTACGCTTCCGCATGTTAAACGATGTAATGTTATGTTTGAAATGAAATTTTCCGCTGCGTTATTTGATAATCTAGTTTGAGAACTGTTTGTGAATGAGTAAATCCAACGAGTGAGGCCTCCCGAGTTTGGGGCCTTACAGACCGGCATGAGATCAAAGTCACATTTGTGACTAGTCAGTTCAAGTTTACAACCCTTAAGATCATGGGTTGCTTCTATTATTTGTCCGTTGGTTATTTCTATGGTGTATCTGTCTTCTAACAGGGTTGGGGTTTTTCTTAGTAGGTTGCTAAGTTTATTAGTCATGGAATTCCCATCAACATCAGTGTCAAATAGTACAAAAGCAAAATAGTTGTTTAGAACTACCGGTAACCAAGTTGTGGTCATAACGAGCTTCTCCGGATCCTAGCACAAAGGCTCGCCCCTTTGCACCATTCCCTGCATTATTTCCCTGGTTGTTATTATTGTTTTGGTGGTTGTTGTTGTTGTCGATGTCACCCTTCTTTAATTGTGGACAATCCTTCCGGAAGTGTCCCTCTTTTCCACATTCAAAACAACCTTTGGTAAAACCCGGTTGTTGGAAGGGCTGCTTGGCTTGTAATTCCCCTCTGCGGTCTTTGGCAGCATGGCCCACCTTGCCACACCGCTGGCAACGGTTTTTTTCACAAGAACCGAGGTGGTGGTAGTTACATTTGTTACACCTGGGGTGTCTCCCAATATAACCACTTTGATGCTGACCCGAAAAGGTCGACTGGTTGAAGTTCTTCGTAGGTTCAAACCTACGATGTTGTTGTTGCTGTGATTGATTCGGCTGAAATCCCATGTTGTTATTGCTACTGTCAAACTTCCTCTTGTTGTTGTCAGTAGACTTGGATGCTGACTTTCTGGGAGGTAGTGTCCCTTGGGTAACGGCTTGGTCCGTCAGTTTGTGAGCAAGACGGATGGTTTGTTGAATGGTAGTGGGGTTGGATGAAGTAACCATGCTCTGGATTTGTGGTACTAATCCACTGATGAACATTTCTATCCGCTTGTAGGTTGGTGTAACCATGTGAGGACACATCCCCGTTAGCTCATGCGAGCGAGTAGTGTAGAGTTCTATTTCAGAACCCTCCATTTTCAGATTCCAGAATTCTCCCTCGAGTTTCTGGATCTCATCCCTGGGACAGTACTCTTCCTTCATCATGTTCTTGAAATCTTCCCATGGTGATGCATTGGCCATGTCCAGACCTAGCATCTGGACCTGTGCATTCCACCATGTGAGGGCAGGACCCTCTAGAGTTCCCGATGCAAATTTGACTCGGTCGGCCACAGGGCAGTTACACATGGAGAACACAGATTCAATCTTTTCAAACCATCGGAGTAATCCGACAGCTCCCTCAGCTCCACTGAATGTGTGGGGCTTGCAGTCCATAAATGTCTTGAAGGTACAGACATGCTGATTGTTCTGTGGATTGTTCGCTTGCCCTGGATTGGAAAGAGTAGGTTGGGTTTAGGAAAGAGTGGAATAAATGTGTACAGTTGGTTGTCTAGAATTAACGGTTAACAAGTTTACCTGCAACGTGTGCTGCTAAGGCTTCAGCAACACTGTCATTAATCAACGCGGCTAGTTCGGCTGGTGTCAGGTTGATATTTCCACGACCACCGTTGCGACCGCCACGTCCACGTCCGGCCATGATTCTTCATATTCACAAACACAAGAAATGAGTAAATATATCGCATATTGACATCACTCAAGTGTAAGCAAACAGAAGGAGATGTGTAAAGACATGCAGGTTTATGATTTTAGTACAAGGCTAACTTAAATCATAAGGCCATAGAATAAATGGTTCAACTCAAACAGTTCACTAAGATTTTATTGGAATGGGAACATCCTTACCCATTTAGGTTTTTATTTGAAACATAAAGAAATGACAAAATAAGATAAGATAAGATAGAATGGAATGGAATATCAAGCTCCACTGCCGGCGGATGAGATGACTGACCCAGCATCATCCTCCTCTACTTCCTCGGGCTCATCTACAGGCTCAAAATCGGGTACTTCAGCTGGCTCTAGAGCTGCTGCAAGTTGTATCTCTAACTCTCCAATTCTTTCCTGAGATTCTACTTCAGCCTCCTCGAGTGCATTCACTCTAGCCTGCAACGCCCTTACCTCGTCCACTAATGCATTATGCAAGCGGTCAGTGCTTGCCAGTTCTGCTACTAGCAGATCTATCCTGTGATCCGTCTGTTTCTCCCCTCTTAACAGACCTGTGATTGCTCCTGCTGCGTCTCTCATATTCCGGATCTCTCGATCCATAGTTGCTACAAATGCTGCAAAGGCTTGCTCCAAGTGACAAGGTAGCAATGGTAAACGTGGTTCTGATGATGATGAAGCTCCAAAGTACGGTGATGGAACTCGTTCCTGTCTAACCCATTTGCTCAGTAAACCGGGGTACCAGTCCCAGTCACTCCCATTCCGGATATGCATGGGCTCTCCATACACAATAGAGTTATCAATGGGCTCAAGCCTACGCCTCTTGGGCTCCGGTGATGCAATGGCAGGAATGTTATGTTCCTGATTGGTAGGTGGTGAAGATGGTGGTGTCGACATAATTCCTGAAACATAAGTAGTAAGTGTCTATGCCAAGTAACTAATGTGTGTGGCTATAGTCTAGAATGCAGTCCTAGTTCTCTATAACCAATGGCTCTGATACCAATCTGTCACACCCCCAAATTCCACTAACGGAGTTTTACCGTTTTGGAGGGTGACCAACCAGGATCTCAGACATCAGTTACTTCAAACGACACTATATGGGACTTGAAATGTAATAACATAAAAGATCAAGGTTCAGAGTGTATATGCGGAAGCGTTAAACGAAAGTAAATGCGCAAAACAACGCGCCCAAGTTCAATTACAAACAAAACATAAATATTATTCGATAGATAATTATTTCAATTGAAGTCCAAGACACATGCATGACTTAACGTGATCCTGAGTGCCAACCTGAGAAAACATGTAAGAAAACGAGTCAACACTAGGTTGGTGAGTTCACAGGTTTCAATCATTTCAAATAAAACATTTGCGGATTATGTACATTCAATATGCATATCAATAGGTTGCATGCCTATATTCATGTTTTGCTAAAGCGCTAGAAATCGAAACTGACAGTGTGTTTGTTTGTTTGACTCCAGCCAGGTCTATCAACTCTGACTAATGTGTTAAGGTCAATATAACACCCGTTCGACCTCCAATCGAGTTAGCGCGACTAACACGGGTGGGGTTTGTCAAACCCAGTAGTACTACCAAAATTACCTCGTTCATACCATATTAACGGTCCGATGTGTGTGAGGACTTTTCATTTTAGTGTGTTACACTTAGCCTCAACAGTGATATCTTATGAATTACAATAAACCAAAAAGTTGTGACATGTTTTCTCCCCCAAATAAAAACAGTAAAAGGGGCCGTGAAACTCACCTGCGTTGCGTAGTAGGTAGTATCACACAAGTATGAGATTTATAATCTCAAGTGTTAGCCTGCACGGCTTACGTATGCCTTATAATTATAACACATAAGTTAGGGACATATGGGATTTGTGACGACGACACGGAAGTTAGAACATCTTAACGCTTTCTAAGGATTTAAGAGTAGACGGACGTGTCTACGGAATTATATAACTTTCTTAATATAATCATTAAGGAAAAGCGTTACGTGTCGTACGTTAATAACGAATAATAAATAAATACATTCGTACGTTAAAGTCGTTTACAAAAGTTAGGAAAATAATATAATTTAATATATTATTTTTAGGTTCGAATGATTAACTAAACAGTCATTTGTGTGGAAAAATAATAAATATGTTATTTTTAATCAAGTATATAAACGTGAGTAAATAATATAACAATTATATTATTAATTGGTTTGAAACGTCACACGAGGTATAAAACGATACAAAATAATATAACATATATATTATTTAATAAGATTAGTCACAGTTTGAAAATAATATAAACATATTATTTTATACGAAGTTACGGTTTGAAAATAATATAAATATATTATTTTTATTCGATAATATCATAAATATATTATTTATAAAAGTGGAAAAGATTATAAAATGGATTAATAAATTAAACCGAGCCTACGGGTCGTTTTCCGGACTAAAACACTTTTATATATTAATATAATAATATTGTTTTAAAAATATAAAAATGAATCAAAACATTCTGACATAAGGGTTTTCTTACACACGACCGCGCCTAAGACAAGGCACGACCGTGTCTGAGTCATGGGCGCGACCGTGCTAGACAAGGGCGCGACCGCGCTGATCAAATAGAAGACACAACAAAGCTGATCACTAGGCACGACCGTGGCTGAGCCAGGCACGACCGTGTCTAGGGTTCTGAGGCACGACTAGGTCTAGCCAAGAGGCACGATCAGGTCAGAGGGTGAGGCACGACCGTGCTAGAACCTGGCACGACCGTGTCTCCCTGATTTACAGACCCTTTTTAATAGAATAACCCAATAAATTCCAATTTGCTTGATTTAGTAACAATCGATCAAATGAACATGGGGTTTTTACAAAACAGAACATTGCTAATATGATAGGATAGGTTAATTTGATTAGCAACATGATTAATATCAAAATCCCAAAATTGCATAAGAACAAACCCTAATTTATGATTCCTGATAAATTCGATAACGATTGACTCAATTAACATAGGGCTAATGATATAGGCAAAGAAACGAAACTGAATATGTAAGTGATTACCAGAATACGATACGAATTGGTGGTGAACGGCTAGAATGACTTCCGACAGTGACGGAATCGACTTTCGGCGACTGATGCTGCAACTCCGGCCGAATTGACGTGATAATCAGCTAGAGAACAATTTGTTTAAGATGATAATGAGCAAACTTGAGAGAATGATAATCGAATTCGTCGAATTCGAGAGTTTATATGGGTGAGTCGACGGTTATGTTTGGATTCCTTATAATTGGTGTTTAACTCGATTAATTCGGAAGTTAAAGTCCTAATAATGGACGTTAATCGTTACGGCGTGCTAAAGCCGTTACAAAATCGAACAAGTTCGCGATTAAAGACTGCATTTACGTTTCAACTGGGTAAGAGGTGCGACCGTGCCAATAAGAGGCGCGACCGTGCCAAAACAAGGCGCGACCGTGCCTACTAGGGTTTCTGATTATTTACAAAACCAGCCCTTGCAACTTCAACTTTGACAGAATTGATCCCTTGGTTTTAGAGTTGGGTTAACTTGGTTAGGATTTAACAGAATATTTAACGGAATTACTAACGGGATTAACTTGAAAAGTCGGATTGTCACAAATAAAACTATATTAAGTTATTATATAAATTTTTTTAATTAAGTTATTATAAACTGAATCGGCCCATTTGTAACTTATATGCAGTCCCACCGGCGTATGCCCATCTGGCTGCTTTCCGGGCACGGTGTTACTTTGAGCCAGATACATCTGACAGTGGGTCCATGATCAGTGGTGCTAGTGGTCGAGCCATGGGTGGTAGAAGCACCCGTTTGCCAGCACCGAATGCAGCCGTTAGATCTCCCCGAGCTCTCAAGGAGAGTGTCAAACGGGTTATGTTCTATTGCTGAAATTTCATGTTACGATATTGTGACCAAATTACTATTTCTGTTGGTTTTATTTATGTACTTGGTGTGATGCTATTGAATGGATTTATGAAACAGTATTTTATGAAGTTATATTTATTTGTTTTCTGAAGAAGACCTAATTTATCAATTTCATCTATTAAATTTATATCCTTATAATGGCATTTAATATCGTTAATGTTGAAAATAGAGAGATGTATAAAGCTCAAGTATCTATATACTCATAATCTGGTTTACATTATATAGAACATATAATTGAAACTGAAAATCAATATCATAAATGTGGGTTAATACCTAGTCAAAGTAACCGAAACTGGGTTAAAGGTGGTAATAAATTGATGTGTTTATAACATTTCCCTTCATACATATTACCACTCATTATACACTATTAACAACATACTCCAGGATGATATTAAATTAGTAATTCGGGACCAACAAGTAAACTGATAATTCCGGATCAGTTATGTTGCTTCGTTAAAAACCTTACTAAGAAAACTCAGTGGGACAAAACTTAGTCAAGGGAAAAAAGAGTGCAACGTGTATAATGTCTCCCCCTCAATAATACACGCCTTTCAATAAGTAGAGTTAGATCTTGTATGATTAATTCTTGACTTGAATTTTGATGTAGCCTTCTCTGTATGTAAGTTGTCTTGTCTTCATAAATAATTGTCGGGTACTTGATTTGTTCTGAACTGCATGCATCTTGTATCATGTATTGATTGATCTTAGCGTCATGCATTCTCGACCGGTATCATACACTGTTGTAAGTTCGCCATGATTTGGTAGTGTTGTTGTCCCGGTTCGCTTTGTCGACCTCTAAGAAACCGTCGTCTCGCCAAATAGTTGGGACTTTATCATTTTCCTTGTAGATGAGACCTAAGTCTCGTGTCCTGCAAATATATTGGGGTATATACCTTTTCCAGTTCCAATATTCAAGTTGTGTCAATCCTATTTTCCAAAATTCTCTCTCTAACAGTTCGACAGTTTCTTTCGATAATGTTTAGAAGATCATCACTGTAAATTGCTATTATGGTGAACTTCTAGGAGCAATTTTTTTTATCCAAAGTGTCATCTGATGTCCTTCTGAGACTGCGAGGCCGATAAACGTAGTATGGATCCCCTACAGGGGAATACGTTTCCTCATAATCAACTACTGGGATTTGGGAACAACCTTTGTGTTATAAGTCGTGTCTTACATCGCATAATCTCATCCTTTTCGTTTCTTTTTAATTCTAAACACCCATTTATAACCTACTGGATTGACGTCTATGGGTGTTCGAACTATAGGTCCGAAAACGTTTTGTTTGTTAATCGAATTTAATTCGGCCTTATCTTGCCATTTTGGTTAGTCAAGCACTCTTACAAAGTGTTATGTACGTAATCTTTTTCATTGATCAAATTGGTGCTATAGTATATGAAAATTTTCATGTAACACGTGGTTCATTTTTTTTTCCATATTGTACTATTTTGTACATAATGTATTAAGATCTCTTATTTGTTTGATACCTAAGTTTCTTTTAGAGCTCCATATCTTCTTCTGTGATTTTTTTAATATCTTATGGTATCTTTTATTTTCTTCTGGAAAATGTGTTAGTCTCTTTTGGGACATTTACCTCTTCTAAAGTTTTATATATAACCTCTTATAGAGTTATGCAAACTGCATTATTATGCTCTTTTCATTTTCGCGGATGTTTGTCTTAAGAACCAATTTATTTTCCACGTTTTATTTATATGGTAATATTTTTGTGATTATTTCAATTCGAGCATTTGAATTTTATGTTGGTATATGTGACTTTGTCACCCTTGTTTGTGTTTGTAAATGCATCTAGTAACTCTCATGTTACTTTGTGTTTGGCATATTGGACTTCAGATTTATACTGACCACTTCCGAAATCAATGTTTGATATTCGTGATGCATTTCATATTATTCCTTATATTACCAGGCTTTTGTTATTTATTTCTTTATCTCCCCCTAAGACTGGGAATACTATTATATTTATAGAAAGTAAGCATACCGTGTTGTAAACATTTCTCGGTCAATCTCAGGATTGAGAGCTAATATTAATATAAGTGTCTAGTCTTCTATGTTGTCCTGTTTTGGTATGTTATGGATGTAGGTATGTTATGTGGTACATAAACCGCATGAACAAATACTTAAACTTGAGACAACTTTTTTTTTTTCGGAGACCAGTTGTAATGGGGAGTATTCGTGATAAGCAGTTGGTGTTAACTGATTAGTGCATCGACATGCATAATGTAACTTCCTCATGTAGAAGATGGTAAGTCGCATCTTATGAGGAGAGGTCTCGCGATTATTGCAATCATCTTTTGTGTTTGAAATGGCTTATATAAAGATTATTATGCTCTTTTCATTTTCGTGGATGTTTCTCTTTGGAACCAATTTATTTTCCACGTTTTATTTATATGGTAATATTTTTGTGATTATTTCAATTCGAGCATTTGAATTTTATGTTGGTATATGTGACTTTGTCACTCTTGTTTGTGTTTGTAAATGCATTTAGTAACTCACATGTTACTTTGTGTTTGACATATTGGACTTTAGATTTATACTGACCACTTCCGAAATCAATGTTTGATATCCGTGATGCATTTCATATTATTCCTTATATTACCAGGATTTTGTTATTTATTTCTTTATCTCCCCCTAAGACTGGGAATACTATTATATTTATAGAAAGTAAGCATACCGTGTTGTAAACATTTCCCGGTCAATCTCAGGATTGAGAGCTAAAATTAATATAAGTGTCTAGTTTTCTATGTTGTCCTGTTTCGGTATGTTATGGGTGTAGGTATGTTATGTGGTACATAAACCGCACGACCAAATATCTAAACTTGAGACAACTTTGCTTTTTCTTTCGGAGACCGGTTGTAATAGGGAGTATTCGTGATAAGCAGTTGGTATTAACTGATTAGTGCATCGACATGCATAATGTAACTTCCTCATGTAGAAGATGGTAAGTCGTATCTTATGAGGATAGGTCTCGCGATTATTGCAATCATCTTTTGTGTTTGAAATGGTTTATATAAAGATTAAAAAAAATGCTCATATATGTTCCCTTGAATTATTTTTATGAATAAGAGGGACTACTTGATTTCGGGAGGCCTAATAATCAATTTGTCAAGAAAGCGTATAGCTTATAAGATTTGTTATATTCTAGTTGGTAAAAATATTTAGTTTTCTAGTATGGTCTCCTGGGCATATGTATCATATGTAATTGAGAGATATTCGATATCGTCTTCGATCACGGTCTCAGTTTGATGTCTAGGCAATGAATTTAAAACTTAGTAAGTTTTTTTTCCGAGATTTACTAGAATATAAGATATTTAATATAAGTTTTTTTTCGAAGGAGGTTCTGAGAATTCAAAAGTCCGAAGTCACTTTCTTTGTCCCTAGGAATCTAAGTTCCAAAAGCATACGAAATCACTATGGAACCGGAAAAAAACTTAGTAGTTTTTCATACTCATAGGTAGGATGATATGTGCTCTTCCGGAGCATTCGATCAAGTCCTACAATAGTACAAATAGATGTCTATGCATAAGTCAATACATTTTTTTTCTTAAGAAAATAGAAGATAAATAATGCAAAATGCCATTTATTTGAGTAGAATAAAAACTATCACAAAAGCTTAAAACATCAAACAAATATCACAGCCTAAATAGACAGCACTTATAAGAAAAAGAGAAGAACATCTAAACAATAGAATCTTGAAAGTTTTCAATGAAGTCACCCACATCTAAATGATTGTCTGATAGCGGGGCATGATGTGCCAGAGTAAGGGTATCCTCGATAAGATTAGCCTCTACATTTTTCTCATTTTCTTTCATTACTCCTTGATAAGCTTCAACGAGGTGCTTAGGGGTACGACATGTGCGAGACCAATGGTTTGTCATCCCGCATTTATAGCATATGTTGTTTTGTCCTCGGCTAGTTCTCCTCCTTGGGGGTCGCCCCGTACTTTGACGACTTAACTCACTACTGCCGGGTTTAGAATTGTGAGATTCCCGACACCATGTGTGTCACACCCCAACCGACGACGGATTATACGTCGGGGCGGACGCGGTTGTTCAATAGCACAAGGTTGACTATTAAAGTTTCAATAGTTTTATTAAATAACTTCAAGGTTCCAATACAAAGAATAAATCAAATACATAACAAGAATACAAGTCTAATTGATTAAGCATTCTAGGTCCAAGCATCCTATGTGATCACAATAAAGTCTCATGTTGTAGTACCTGAAACATGTGAAAGAATCTGTCAACTACAAAATAGTTGGTGAGATACAAAGGTTTTGACACAGTTTAACAAGGATTTGAAAAGAATTACAATTCATTATGATATATGCATTCTATAATGTAAGTATGAGAAACAAGTATCTTAAACATTGTGCACTTCAACCCTCCAACCAAGTTTAGGCATAACCCGCAGGTTACCCTTATAAGTCTCAAGTTTAAAGTTTAATTCAGTAACAATCACCAAGGGCTCCCCCCCGAATGGGTCAATCAATCAAGGTGGATTGGTCAAATACAATAGATCTATCATTGTTACCATAGGCTTGATCAAAGTTAATGAATGTGCTAGTTTTAAGTTTAATCTAAGCATACAAGTCTCAAGTTTAACATAAGAATAAGCATCTAGTCATAGTTGTACAAGAATTGTATAAGTTTAAAGTTTTGAACATGTTTCACCCCAAAAGTATAGAAAGGAAAAAGGGGCTAAGTATACTCACTTGGATTTGGATGATGAGTATCCGACAAGAGTTTGCAAGAATTGGAGAGGGAGAATATCCTCACATTAAGCCTAAGAATATAAGTCTAAAGTTTTAAGTAAAAAGTCTAAGACAAAGGATCTAGGATTTCAAGATTGACTAGGGTTCCAATGGGACATGGGAATGATTTGTGTTTATAAAGTTAAGTTTAAAGTAAAGGTTTCAAATGAATGACGCAAGACTTGAATATCGAAGTTTAATAAGTTTATAGTTTAGAATAATTAAAATAATTATTCAGAAGTTTTACTACTATTAATTACACATGTTAAGTAATAATCAAAATAGTATTATAAGTATTCGTAAATGGAGTTGAAGTAGTTGTTAAATGAAAGACTAAATAATTATTAAATAATTATTTAAAGTATGGATAATTATTAAAGATTACTAATAATTATTGTAAGGATAAATAATAAGTGTTTAAAGAGTAATTAATTTTTAAGGATTAATAATAACATTTGAAGGATAAATAAAGATTAATAGTACTTATTTAAAGAGTAAATAATTATTAAGGATAAATAGATTTTTTTATAAGAATAAACAATATAAATCATTTAGGTTTTATTAAAGTTTCAAGTATTAAACATTTATTTTACAAGTTATCTTGAAATAAATAATGTTTATAAAAATAAATTAAAGTTTCTGAGTTTATAAAATAGTTTCCTATGGATAAGTTTTATAAGGTTAAAAGGTATTTTATAGTTTTTAAGCATTTAAAACTATTTTTTTTAAGAGTTAATTATTATAAGTTTAATTAAGTTTTATTTAATTAAAAATGTTTCAGAGTATAAAAGTATAATTAAAAATCGTTTCTAAGTTTATAAAAGTTTAACGGATTTTATAAAAATAATGGAAGTATTTAAAACTGATTAAAAGAAGCATAAAAAAAAATAAAACATCAAAACTTGGTTGCCCGGATCGAACCCGGGTCGCCTGGTTCGCACACACACACACTTAACCATCGGGCCAGTGACTCTGTTATGTTATAAGCTGGAAAAGAATTGTTTTAAACACAAACACGAACTCGCCCCAATCCCGTATGAACCCTAGTTTTTCAAGCCCCAAATTCGATTCGATTTGCCCTCTGTTAATGAAATTAAACAGAGGGCTTTTGATCTATACACGAATGCGAGTATGATGGCCACAAGAATTACCTTAAACGATGTTGAAACGAGTGAGAACGGGTCGGGCTTCACGAACGGCTGTCCACGAGACCAAATCGGCAGTTGTAGGCGACGAACGTTTAAATTGAGTGTTTAGGAAGATTGAGGGTGATGTTGTTAAGGTGTTTCGGTCGGTATTTATACCCAATTGCAGCGTTAAATGCCCGGTTAGGTGGGACGATTACGGTTGAGGAAGATGAGTTTAAAATCACATCACGCGGGCGATTAGCATTGAATTGAGGTGTTGAGTACCTTGGGTTTGGGTCGCACGCTCGAGCCGAAGCTCGAGGTTCACTGCATTTGGACGATTTCGTGCTTTTTGAATAAATGGCTGGAAATCGGTGGTGGTGGGGGTCGAACCTGAGACTGGTTTCAGTCTCGAGGGTTTAGGGAAAAGGCACAACCAGTCCCTGAGGTTTCAAACTATTGTTGTTTCCCGTTTAAAAGTTAAATTTTAGTTTAAAAACAAGTTTCAGCATTTGGTAGTTTTGGTCCCTAGAATTTTATAAAATAAATATGTTTTATTTCTATAAAATCTAACTAAGTTTTATATCTTTTACTATTTTATAATTTTATAAAATAGTTCCTAAGATTTATAGTTTAAAATTTTAAGTATTTAAAATAAGTTTATCAATTATATTTTTTTATATAATTATAACTCATAAGATTTTAAAGATTTTTACCACATTTTATTTACAATATATATATATATATATATGTTTCTAAATAAGTCTCATATGTGTATATATATATTTTAAGTATAAATTATTTTTCCTTAACTATATATTAATTTAAAATTAATATTTATTGTTTAAGGAAATAGTTTTAATATGAAATTGAGTTTTAATTTAATAAAACGTGCAAAGGTTTTAGGAAAAGATAGGTCGGAAAAATACCGGATATTACAGTCTCCCCTACTTTAGGGAATTTCGTCCTGAAATTAGAGTAGAAGGGTTTAGTTCAGGATTTAAGTCTATGATACGCAAAAGGATAATGAGAAAGATGCTCTACGTTCCCAAGTAAACCCTGGGTTACGTTTAGATTTTTAAATGAGTTGTGAGGATAGGGATAAGATTACGCTCGAGTTTCTAAGTTTTCAATGCATATGGTTATCAAGAGTTTCCCTAAGAAACATATAGTTTTATTCAGAAAGATGAAGATTCGTTTTCAAAAGCATCGGAGAGGATGACTGTTGAATTTCTATCCAAGATTTAAAGTGAGATGTATCACTCAGGATGGATTCGATGATAGTTCAAGAATTTGAGTTTGTAGACTAATACGTCTAAGTATTGCTACGGTACCTAAGTTCCGTGGCTCCCTTTTACGATAAGTCTTAGATCGTAGCACACGACAGAGTTTACTATGTCTTTCCATACGCTGATTTTCATACTTACGTGTGCACCCGCAAGCATTCAAATCGTCGCATAGTCCGCATAGGTCCTTCCGTTTGTGTGTGGATCAAGAAGGAGTACCAGAATTTGTTTAACTCACGACTAGAGTTTCCACATAAGAGTGATCATTTATTAACGAGTCCCTCAGAGAGAAGCGTCATTCAATGAGTAAAGAAAAGAATGTGACAAGATTTAGAGTTTCAAAGTTTCCTCGTGATTGATTAAGAATACTTCAATCATTGAGTAGTCTAAAGTCTTTACACTTTCCTCGGGTTTGATCAAGAATACATCAAACCTTGAGTAGTTTAAAAGTCTTATACGTTCATCATGTTTGAACAAGCATACGTCAAACATGGAGTAGTTTCAAGTCTTATACGTCAATCGTGTTTGAACAGGCATACGTCAAACATGGAGTAGCTTAAAGTCTCATACGTTCATCATGTTTGAACAAGAATACTTCAAACATGGAGTAGTTTAAAGTCTCATACGTTCATCATGTTTGAACAAGAATACGTCAAACATAGAGTAGTTTAAAAGTCTTATACGTTCATCAGGTTATAGTGGGACACATGTTACTTTCATATGTATTTTCATCCTTTTTTTCCCGCATCTCTCTCATATTATGTAGAATCATAATTTAGTAACTATAGAAAAAATTCTATGTATCGGTGTACGTGGCTAGTACGAAGGAGGGTGTTCCTAAGTACTTAGTCTGCACACCATATTGGTCTCGCGTACTTAGTAAGTACGCAAGGCTTTTGCCTTGTGTACTTGTCAAGTACGCAAGACCAATGCCCTGCGTACTTACTAAGTACGCAGGAAGTGTTCATTCCCCTATAAATAGAAGACTTGTCTTCATTTGTAAGTGAAACTTTTGGAACAAGGTTGAGAGGTGTCCGGGCGGGACGAGCTCTCCCGCCCCTGGACCGTGAGCGTAGATGAGAGATGTGTGCTCCTTCGGCATGTTGTCTGTAATACGGGATGACTTCTATGTTATGGATTACGTATCGTTTGATTCTCTTGTTGTTTGTTCATGTATCTCTGTCTCGTTTTCTTAGTTCCCACACGAATCACGAACAGATCTGTGTTATTTTCGCTGCGCGACGAGGCTCCCGGGACCTACATATTAATTATACAAAATTTCATTAATTGTTTTTGTATAATTTTGTGTTTCCCGCCTCCCTTTCCTGTTAAATAATAATGATTTCTATAATTCTTTTTATAAAACATTCTTTATTTAAAAAAAAATAGGTTTGTTTATAAAACATTTTTAGAAACTGAACATTTTTTTCATTTTTTTTATAAAATATTTTTAGAAAACAACTATATGACGTTTCTAAAACTTGTATTAAAAAACTCTATAATATGTCATAAATATGTAATATGTAAATTTTTATTATTAAGTATATAACATAGCATTTAATCATTGCATTTATTCAACCCGTGTAATACACGGGGTTTCTAACCTAGTTAGGTAATAGAAGTGAAGATTACCATTTTAGGTAATAGAAGTGAAGATTATGCCCTAATGATGTCTTGGATCGATCTGCATAAATGCAAGATGAATACTTAAAAAATACAATATCGCTGGAATTATGTATTCAATTAAAAGCTTGTAAAGAGGAACAACCGAGCGCGTGCTAGAAACAACTAAAACTGAGCCCACGACATGTACCATATTATGTAGTACCCAAAAACCTTGGATACAAGATTCTTGTTATTCAAACTAAAAAAAAAAACCAACGCATTCCAAGCCGTGGTCAAAGAGGCGGTGAATGGTTCACATGTCGAGTGTTTAGGCTTCAACATACGCAATGTGGCAAATCAAATAAATAACACGGGAGCTGAAAAAGGTTAAAAAATCTATACTATATAATAAATAAAGGTTTTTTCATGTCAAGTTTCGTCTCTACATTCATTATTATCATTTTTTTCCGCTTCTCTCTCTTATTAAATACATATCTATCTTTTAATAATAATATGTTTTTAAATAAAATGTTAATTATACTAATAAAACACATTTATTTTAAACTATCACTTATTATTAATACTTTTATTTTCAATCACATAGTAAATAAAAGTCAAATTATATTAAAAAGTAATTAACATATTTTAGAAACTCAGTTATATATTAATTTTACATATTTTTAATTTTGTTTTCTATCCTTAGTATATGAAATATATTTTTACACATTTAAATATATACATAAAGATTTAAGAATTTTATATATCGTTATTATTCACCCCGTGCGTAGTACACGGGTTCTAAACTAGTAGGTTAATATATAGCAATAGGGGTAGTCATTTCGACCCGTTCACATACGTGTAGTTTGTTTATTTTTTTCATAAGGTGGTCATTTTGACCCGTTTACATAAGAAAGGTTAATTTAGGTTTGTAAAATTTAACAGGTTATACGGGTAATGTTTAACTAAAAAGAAGAAAACTTCAGGGGCCTTCACCCTTCTCCGTTTGTATGGGAAGTTTTAGCCCTCACATCTTGCAAATTATGATCTGCCCAGTTCAATGAAGAAAAAGAAAAAAAAAACAAATTAAATAAATAAGAAGCTTAAAGACAAATGCGTCAATGTAATGCTTCCTTCATATTTCATGTTAAAGAAAACCCACCACACAAACTATTAATAAATTCACCATTAAATTTCAAATAATGGAATAAGTGCATCAAGTTGCAAAACAAATTAACAATCATTGGAAAAAAGCAACAGAGTATACCTTGATACCATCACCTAAAATCACCAACCGTTGGTTGCACAGACAGTGAAAAAAGCCAGAATGGTAGCTATTTTAATCAATTTAATGAAATTCTTAAGGGAGGTGGGAGTGGGAGTGGGAGTGGTAGCGGGTTCAGAGGCGGGTAGTGGGCAGGTTGGGAGGAACACCGTCGCATCCTCGGCGGGTTTGGAGGGTAGGGGCCAGCGGGTTAGGTTAGCGGCTATATATGCCCGCTAGAAATGAGATTTGAACCCATTGAGTTGAAGTCAAAATAGCCGTTTAAAAAAAAAAAAAATTATCTCTATAAATACATACCCAATCATTTTATTCACTTCACAAAAAAAATACATTCTTTCTAAATATAAACCATTTCTTTTGTATCCACTCAACCAAAATATGAATCGTACGTTATACTACCCACCCGAATCATCGGACGAATCGCTCGACTTCGTGTTCAGCGGTGATAGTATGCAATTTGTATGTGATATTGTCGCCCAAGCTGAAGAGGAAGACACAACTACGTCTTCAAGGACGTATGTACGCCGTGATCGTGAACATGCTCTACAGATTCTAAAAAGAGATTATTTCGACGAAAACCCAACACACGGGGAAGTGACGTTTCGAGATAGATTTCGGATGTCGAAGAGGCATTCAAGAAGGTTCAAGAGTCGGCAAGAAAAGACGCCGAGAGAGCTTTCAGTGTGTTAAAAGGGAAATGGGGTATACTTCGTCGACCAAACCGGCATTTAAAATTGGCGAAGATTAGGAACGAGGTATATACGTGCATGATATTACACAATATGATCTTAAAGGATTACGGGAACGCAATATCACCTGTCTACATACGGGATCCTCTAGTCGAACCAGTTATTGACGATAACGTCATTTCAGAGTTGCACGATGTAGCTACACATATTAGTTTTCGATTTGATCTCATAGAACATATTGCGAGAAACACCCCGGATTTGGACGAAGACGAGGAGTAGATGAATTTTTATTTATTGTTATGTATTTTTATTTATTGTCTTTTAATTTATTATGTATTTTTAATTAATTAATTAAAGTTTTAGTTTATTAATTTGATTTGTTTTATATTTTTTTTAAATAAGAAGGATGGAGGGTACCACTCTCACCTAAGAGGGTAGTTTAGGAGGGTAGTTTTTCAAAATGAGGTGGCATCTTGTAATTGGTGGGTTTAAGAGAGTATTTTGAAGTGGGAGGATACCACTCCCACCCCCTAATTAAAAACAAACCATTAGCGAAGAAGAAAGTTGCTAATCAAAGAAAATTTCAAGGCATCTTTGTAATTGGACATTCAAACTGTAATCGGAGCAGAGAACAGGTCCTACCCAAATACTAAAAACCAAGTTGCAGTTTCATTACATTATTTGTATTTTAGTTGTGTTGGTTAAAAGGATTTATTCTTTGGTCATCTAAATTCTAAGGTATCAAATAAGATAGTTGAAACAATATAATGGTGGGTGTAACTTTTCAGAATGATTCATTTTTTTGTGATGAGTTTTGATGTATTTTGATTAAAACGGTGGGTCTAACTTTTCATGTTTAATTTATTTTTTAATGAGTTTAGTCGTTTAGAAGTATAGTTTATTACAATTGTATGTCCAACTCATTATAAAAGTACATCGAGCTTTTCAAATTTGATTCACTATTATGATGAGTTATGAACCACTATTATAATAAGTTTTGATTCTCTGTTAACTGTTGTAGTTAGCTTTAATCATTGTTAGTTATAATGATGTGTTTTACCAATTCAACGATGCACCCGCCATTTAGGTTTGATTCGTTGTTTTAGTAAGTTTTGATGCATATGTATATAACGGTGCATCTAACCCATTATAATGATGCATTCAAATTTTTCATATTTAATTTACCATTATAATAAGTTTTAATTAATTACCACCTATTACAATGGTGCATTCAATTTCATATGATTGAATAATAATCCTAGTAACTGATTGTACTTTTTTTTTTATATGTAACTTTCATTTTTTACGTGGCAGTTACATCTTCAAATCGGAGACCCGTACCCCACAACCTGACCATTACGTTGTCTGAACTGGGCCCGCGTGTTCAGTACGAGGGGCATAGGCTATCACCGGGAAACCATGGAGCCTGCTGCCACTTGACAACAGTTGCGCCGCTACACGGGCCAAACCCCGCTAGCGAAACGCACTCCGGACTAAAACCCGGAGTGGCTCGGACTCGAACCTGCGTGGGCAGGTTGAGCCTTTAACCACTAGGCCAAAGCCCAGTAGTTAGTAACTAATTGTACTTCATAACGATTTTTCTTATATTACAAGACGAATGAATATTAAATGTATTCAATCGCTTTCAGTAATTTTTTTCTAAAACAACATAATTTTCATATTACGCATATATTTTTCACTATAAAACCCACTCATTTACATACGTCTTCGGTAGCCTTTCTAAAAATTCATTTTTACAACTGACCTATTTATATACACACACATACGTACAAGATGTATGTATTATGTGTTTTTGTCGAGAATTCAATTCTCGTGGACTATAAATTAGAATTAAGAGTATATTAGATGAGTGTATGAGTTGCTATTTTAAAAAATAAATAAATAAATAAATACATAAAATCTAATAATAATAATAATACATCATGTGCTTTTTGGGTATTTCTTTTCCATTTCTTTAATCATAACCTAAACCACAAGTTTCTTCATGTAAAACAGATACAAAACAAAAGCAAACAGGACGTCCAGAAAGAAAGTTCCGATCACGATTCATTTATTTATTAAATTAATTTCTGGTAATGGCTTGCTACAAACGTTTGTCCAAGAATCTAGTAAAGACAATCAAAGTGAATTAAAGAGATGATTCAAAGACATGCAAACATAACATATATAAAACCACTACATGATATGTGTCTTCAAATCGGTCACTTCAATTCTTTCCCCGGAGATTTCAAAAATGGCGCCGGTCGGATTGCCTCCTGGTTTCCGGTTCCACCCGACCGACGAAGAGCTTGTGAACTATTATCTCAAAAGGAAGGTTCATGGTCAAGAGATTGAACTTGACATCATTCCTGAAGTTGATCTGTATAAATGCGAGCCATGGGAGTTAGCAGGTTCGGTTTCTCGATCTCTTATCTTAATTAAGTATCCGACTCGATCGCCTTCAATTCTAATCGTTTACGTTTAACTGTGATTCATAGAGTAGTGGTGTCTAAAACTGCGAAAAATTAATAGTACTTATTTACTTACATTATTTAAAATCCTAGACGACCGGCTGACATTAATCAGTGACACATAATCTCACATGTGTCACTGAATAATACCCGACCGACCATATCATCAAGATGAAAGTAGATCCTGGTTGAAACATCCTATGTAATAAGGATGTTTCGATGAAACGACCCAACAGGGGTGTATTATTTTATTATCGATTTATTTATTATATATTATTATTATTATAATTATTGATGATATAAATATATGTGCGCGCCGATGGGCAGAGAAGTCTTTTTTACCGAGTCGAGATCCAGAATGGTACTTTTTCGGGCCACGAGACCGAAAATATCCAAACGGGTTCAGAACAAACCGAGCGACAAGAGCTGGGTACTGGAAATCAACCGGTAAAGATCGGAAAGTTACAAGCCAAGGTCAAAACCACGGCGCCATTGGAATGAAGAAGACGTTGGTGTATTATCGCGGTCGTGCTCCTCAAGGAATTAGGTCAGATTGGGTCATGCATGAGTATCGTCTCGACGATAAAGATTGTCATGACACATTCAGTATCCAGGTATATCTCTAGTCTAGCTGTTGCAATTACTAAATTATTATTATTATTATTATTATACAGAGTGATTTAATAAGAAATCGATTTAAGCCAAAAACTACATAAACATTGTATATATTGTTTATGTATTCATATATTGTACATAAACATTCATTATTATAAAGTATATCTTTTGTCCAGTTGTTAAAATTACAAAATTATTACTATTATTATTATTAGAGCAAATTACATTTTAGAATTTTTAATTATTAAATAAATTTTAGTATACTCTCTTTAACTAAGGAAATTACAGCATATGTCATTTATGTTTATAAAAGTTTGCATGTTTCATCCTCTTGTCTAACAGGTGTTAATTTTTTTCGTTAAGTCATTTATTTAAATGCATACATGCACTCACACTATATGCACAAATGAATGCATATATGCATATTTTTATACCTTTTTTTTAATTCAGAAGAGATGAGATAAACTCAAACTAAGAGTGAGAAGAGATAAATAAAACATAATTGTTTGATTTTACTTTTTTCACCGAGACACGTTTTGTACGGTTCTTTCGGTTCTCAAAAGAACATACCGCTATTTATATAATCATATAAATCACCGTCTTCTCTCTTTCAATATATATCTGATTTAAAACTATGTACGTTATTAAATTTATTATATAAAACGCATCATATATATTATTACATAACTAATTTTAATTTTTATGTAGAGAAACGTATTAAAACTTTATAGATATAGTACATACATATCATTACTAAAACAATAAATATAAATGTTGATGCATTCACGCTTTTCTGCTTAAAATCTGGTTGTGTATCAAACAGTCCTTTTAAATATTCGTTACTTGTGGTGATGATGAATCATACATCTCCTCGATTGCAAAGCAAAGCTCTTGATTTACTTTTTGTCTTTTACTCAATAGTATCTTCCCTCATCCCAATAATATACGGGGCATGTTTAGGATTACTTCTGAAAACTTCTTATTAACTTTTGTAAAAAGTTAATAAGTAGTTTTAAAAAGTAAATGAAACTTACTTCTTGAAAATTTCTTTTTGTCTTCTATTTTTTTATCTACTTTTAGTTTACTTAAAGAAACTTTTAACTTATTAATCAAAAAATAATCACAAACATGGCCATAAACCAAAACTATTTATTTACCGATTCTTATTAAAAAAAATTTAACGGTAATGTTACTCATATTTACTTTACAATACATATATAACAATCTTTTTATTAATATAATATTTTTTTTCTATTTGACTGCTATTATATATATAGGGGATGGTTCCCCTAAAAAGTATAATTTGACTAAAAATCTCATTTATTCAATTGGATGATCAACGGTAGAGATTTAAGTGTAGGGAAAATAAAGGGTAGAGGGGCATTCCCGGAAAACCCACAATTGTTGACTTTTTTCAACTTTCCCCACTTTTTTTAAACGTACATAACTTTTTCATACCACCTTATTTTATAAAATAAATTACACCATAAAATCGAGCGTTTTTTACCTTTAATTCGAGTATAGTATTGCTATATTTTTTTGTAAAAATAAAATCGACACTTAATGAAATTGTGCTACTTTACGTAAATGTATTGGTTTCTTGTAAAACAGCACAATTAACTGTGTTGTATTTTAAAACAGCATAATTAACTGTGCTGTTTATCATAAAACAATACCAAACATAACAATTAATTGTGTTGTTTTACTATAAAACAACACCAAAATAACACGATTAATTGGGTAACTTCCTCTTCTTAGCTAACTAAGCACAAACAAAACCAGCACAACAAAACTAGTACATCAAACCAGCATAAAACAAACCAACACAAAACAAAATTTTGATGCATAAGTTTTTTGTTGCCTACCACTGAACCGTTTTGTTCGTGTATGAATGCTTTAAATTTTTATTTTTAAAGAATGATACCAAATTAGGCATATAATAATTGGCAAAAAAAAGTAGCAGAAGTTAAAGAAACCGGCACATTTACGTAAAGTGTGCTGTTATAACAGAAACCAATAAATTTTTAATGTGCTAAATTGTGCTGTTTTACTAGAAACCAGCACATTTACGTAAATTAGCACAATTTCATTAAGTGTCGATTTTGTTTTTATAAAAAAAATATAGTAATACTATACTCAAATTAAAGATAAAAAACGCTCGATTTTATGGTGTAATTTTTTTTAAAAAATAATATCTTATGAAAAAGTTATGAACGTTTAAAAAAAGTAAGAGAAGTTAAAAAAAGTCAACAAAAGTGGTTATTACTTAAATATCATTACATCCTTATTTTTCCTACACTTAAATCTCTACTCTTGATCATCCAATTGAATAGATGAAATTGCTTCTTAGGCTTCTTAGCCAAATTGAACTTTTTATTTGAACATCCACCTATATATATATATAGGGGATGGTTCCCCTAAGAACTCTAATTTGGCTAAGAAGCAATCTCATACATTCAGTTGGATGATCAATAATAGAGATTTAAGTGTAGCTAAAATAAAGGGTGGAGAGGCATTCCTAAAAAAAACCCACATTTGTTGACTTTTTTCAACTTCCTCCACTTTTTTTAAACGTACATAACTTTTTTCATACGACCTTATTTTTTAAAAACAATTACACCATAAAATCGAGCGTTTTTTTAACTTTAATTCGAGTATAGTATTGCTATATTTTTTTGTAAAAACAAAATCGACACTTAATGAAATTGTGCTACTTTACGTAAATATGCTGGTTTTTGTAAAACAGCACAATTAACTTTGTTGTATTTTAAAACAACATAATTAAATGTGATGGTTTATTATAAAACAACACCAAACATAACAATTAATTGTGTTGTTAACAACACCAAAATAACACGGTTAATTGTGTAACTTGCTCTTCTTAGCTAACCAAGCACAAACAAAAACCAGCACAACAAAACTAGTATATCAAACCGTCATTAAACAATCCAGCATAAAACAAACCAGCACAAAACAAAATTTTGATGCATAAGCTTTTTGTTGCTTACCACCGAACCGTTTTGTTCGTGTATGGATGCTTTAAATTTTTATTTTTAAAGAATGATACCAAAATTTTTAATGTGCTAAATTGTGTTGTTTTACTAGAAACCAACACATTTATGTAAATTAGCACAATTTCATTAAGTGTCGATTTTGCTTTTATAAAAAAATATAGCAATACTTCAAATTAAAGATTAAAAAACGCTCGATTTTATGGTGTAATTTTTTTAAAAAAATAACATCCTATGAAAAAAGTTATGAACGTTTAAAAAAAGTGGGGGAAGTTGAAAAAAATAAACAAAAGTAGCTATTACCTAAATAACCTTGCACCCTTATTTTTCCTACACTTAAATCTCTACCATTGATCATCCAATTGAATGGATGAAATTGTTTCTTAGGCTTCTTAGCCAAATTAAACTTCTTATTTGAACATCTCCATATATATATATATATATATATATATAGACATGTTGTCACGTTTAATACCAAAACAGTTATAAACAGAGAAATATGAGTACAGTATAAATGTTTGTAATGTTAAAATAATCTAACTCGTCAACATATACAGGACTCTTACGCGTTGTGTCGCGTCTTCAAGAAAAATGGTGTATGTGTTGAGCTCCAAGACAACGGACATACAGGCATATCCGTGTCACAATATTCTCCGACCATAACAAATGACTATGAAACGATGTCACCGGACGTTCCTGTGGCTTCATCATCATGCTTAATGGAAGAAGACGATAAAGACGATTCATGGATGCAATTCATCACGGATGATCCATGGTGTTCTCCGGATAATTTGCAAGCCACATTAACAAACTAAAGAAAAAATAATACATTTATGATGAATAAATTATAAAGGAAAGTATATTTGCTTGACTGGTATACTCATTTGTCTTGAATTGGTGATTATACATTGTTTTGATGAACTACTGTGAAAATTATACTCATTGAACCGTTACATTGCTGGTGTAATATTTTCTAGTTTTTTTTTATTATAATTATTACTAGATTTAACCCCGTGTGTTACAAGGGTGAAACATTAATATTATATTGATAAATATTTTAACACCTTTTCTTATACAAATTTGATATTGTATTGATAACTTTTTTATTTTGTTAAAAGTTAAGATTATTGGGATGAGAGTAATCAAAATATAAAGAAAATTAAAAAATGAAAATATATTTCATCAGTGTAATTTTTTACAATACATTAAATTACATGCCAAATGAAACTTTACAATAATGATTTACGAATTTGAAAATACTTCATTGTATACAACATTTGATGTGATATTTGTAACTTTTACATGTTTACCAAAGATTAATAGATTGAGTTCATCTCTACTTTTAACTTTTGATGATTCAATATAAAGCTAGCCATGAATTAACACTGGATGTTTCAAATACAAACCAACATTTGAAAGTGATTGCCCTAAACTTGTACTCATTTCATTGTAAAACATACAACAATTGTATATTTTTCTTTTTTAAAATTTAAATAAAATTCTTTTGTCTGAATGTGTTAACCTAATTTTAGGGATAAAATTATGATGACTAATGTTGCTTCCATATAGAATATCCGCTTCTATAACGCAATTACCTAGTAATTTGACCTGAACTATTGTTCTATTACATAAACCATTTTTTATCAATATTTCTTAGTAACATAACTGGAACACCAACATTTAAAACTAACTAATGGTTTGACAAACTTGATACTTTAAGTCCATTTAAAAAATCAGGAGGTTATAAACTTTCATCAAAATTATCATCAAGATGTTCTAAATGACAGCTACTATCCGCACCTATATACGGAAAATTTTGCTAAAATTTTAATGATAAATCTCTCATTAAAAAAATAATAAAAAGATACAAATAAAATTTAAATTTCAACTATATATATTCTTTTAAATTCAAAATTTAAAACTTTAAAATTTAAAAATCTCACTCCTTAATATATCGACACAATTTAAATTTAAAATTCCAAAATTAAAACTAATAAATTAGATTTAAAATCAAATATGTTTTTTTGAAAAAAATGTCGTTATTTAAAAAAAACCATGCATTTAAAACTTGTACTCATTTGAAAGTGATTACCCTAAACTTGTACTCATTTTATTGCAAAACATACAACAATTGTATATTTTTCTTTTTTAAAATTTAAATAAAATTCTTTTGGCTGAATGTGTTAACCAAATTTTAATTGTGACGACTAATGTGCTTCCATATATAATATCCGCTTCTATAACACAATTACCTAGTGATTTGACCTGAACTATTGTTTCATTACATAAACCATTTTTTATCAATATTTCTTAGTAACATAACTTGAACACCGACATTTAAAACTAACTAATGGTTTGACAAACTTGATACTTTAAGTCCATTTAAAAAATCAGGAGGTTATAAACTTTCATCAAAAATAACTTCAAGATGTTCTAAATAACAGATACTATCCGCACCTATATACGAAAATTTTGCTAAAATTTTAATGATAAATCTCTCATTAAAAAAATAATAAAAAGATACAAATAAAATTTAAATTTCAACTATATATATTCTTTTAAATTCAAAATTTAAAACTTTAAAATTTAAAAATCTCACTCCTTAATATATTGACACAATTTAAATTTAAAATTCCAAAATTAAAACTAATAAATTAGATTTAAAATCAAACATGTTTTTTTGAAAAAAAATGTCGTTATTTAAAAAAACCAGACATTTAAAACTTGTACTCATTTGAAATTGATTGCCCTAAATTTGTACTTATTTCATTGCAAAACATACAACAATTGTATATTTTTCTTTTTTAAAATTTAAATAAAATTCTTTTGTCTGAATATGTTAACCTAATTTTAGGGATAAAATTATGATAACTAATGTTGCTTCCATATATAATATCCGCTTCTGTAACGCAATTACCTAGTGATTTGACCTGAACTATTGTTCCATTACATAAACCATTTTTTTATCAATATTTCTTAGTAACATAACTAGAACACCGACATTTAAAACTAACTGATGGTTTGACAAACATGATACTTTAAGTCCATTTAAAAAATCAGAAAATTATAAACTTTCATCAAGATGTTCTAAATGACAGATACAATCTACACCTATATACGGAAAATTTTGCTAAAATTTTAATGATAAATCTCTCATTAAAAAAAATTAAAAAGATATAAATAAAATTTAAATTTCAACTATCTATAGTCTTTTAAATTCAAAATTTAAAACTTTAAAATTTTAAAATCTCACTCCTTAATATAGCGACACAATTTAAATTTAAAATTCCAAAATTATAACTAATACATTAGATATAAAATCGAAAATGTTTTTTTGAAAAAAAAATGTCGTTATTTAAAAATGTTGTTATTAAAAACTCGTTTTTTTAAATCTCCTACTTTTTAATTCTTGATTTTTTAAAAATATTAATTTTTGATGATAATTAAAAAATGTGAGTCAATAGTAATAATGATGAATTGATTTGGTATAATGTTTATTTATGTTATTTTTTTTAAAATGAACTAAATATGGAAAGATTAAATGAAGGATTTAAATGTGGTTTTGAAGGAAAAACCTTGTGAAATTGAATGTGATGATGACAAGTGGTAATATGTTTAATCTTTTATTAGAATAAGGATTACGACTAATGTTACTAAATAGCAAAGTACTTAAGAATTTAATCCGTTAAATAAACAATTTTGTTTGCTTTGATATTTAGAGTTTCGTCTACGGGTTATGGTTCATAGTTTAGATTTAGCATAGAATAATGTCGAATTTAGGTTGTTGAAATATGTTCCGATTAAAGTCTACAACAACAACAACCGTACACAGTAAAATCTCACCCATATCAAAGTTATTGGTAGGGTCTGGGGAGAGAAGGGTAGGCAAACCTTAGCTCTGTCCCTTGAGAAAGACATGTCGCTTCCAAAGAGAACCCGACTCCAAAACAAACCATAGACCAACAAACAATACTAAATATATATACATAGAGGAAGATTCAAGTACAAAGTGAGTTTTGCCTAAAAAGTGTAGAAAATAATTTAGACCTTTGATCAAACTAATATAATAAACTAAAATTGATTTTGAAGTTAATTAATAGCTATAGGGGTAAAATAGAGATTTGTTCTTGATTTGACTTTCCTTTTGCATTAAATACTAGTTCCACCAACTTTTTAACTCAAATAACTTTTTTATTCATTAGTATTTTTTTTTAAATTACATCATGAAATCGAGCATTTTTTTCTCTTTAATTTGAGTATAGTATTATTATATTTTTTATATAAAAAATAAGATTTTTTTAGAAAGATATAATGTTGCTCGAAATCTGTGTTGGTTACCATTAGAGGTGCACAAAAGAACCGGAACCGGAACCGATCCGATGGATTATCCGAAACCAGATCCGGCTAGAACCGGTTTTTTTAGAACCGGTCCGGATATTTTGAGAACCGCCGGTTCCGGGACCGGTTCTGGGTTTTTTGACGGACCGAATAAAAATCGGATAAAAATCGGATATTTTGGAACCAGTTTTTTTCGGACATTTTGGAACCGGTTCCGAACTGGTTCTAGCCGTTGGGGTTAAAAAAAAACGGTTATATAGCCGTTTTATGCCCGTTTTTTTTGTTTTTAAGGATTGAAATTTAGTATAAATAGGTATTGGATGTATGGGTTAGTTCATCACAACATTCTAGCTCTCAAAACTCAAAAACGCTCTCAAAACGCAAAAAAAACACTCACTTTAAGCAAAAAAAAAAACGCTCTCATGGCTTCCACTTCCGCAAGCACTCAAAATTCGGTTGGTGGTTCTACTAGCGATGTTACGGTTGTGTCAATACTTCCTTGCTCCCGAAACCAAGAAATATGGGCTTATTTCGATTTATGCGAAATGTCGAACGGTTCGCAAAAGGCTCGTTGCAAACGTTGTGGTAGACTTTTGGGTGCGGCGGGAAATAGCAGTTTGAGGAAACATATTGCTAGTCACGCAAGACACACTCAAGAAGGTGAAGATCAAACTCAAATTGGTAGGGATGGAGGAGTTTGGCAATACAATGTCAAGAGGGTTCGTGAGAGAATGACACATTTCGTCATTCAAGAAGACTTGCCTTTTGATCATTTTGATAATCCGCGCTTGACGAGGATGATACAAGAGACGTTTCAACCGAGTTACACAAATGTAAGTCGTTCTACTTTGAGAAGAGATTGTTTAAAAATGTGGAAAAGAGCTAAAAAAGAATTAATTTTAGGTTTTGAAAATTTAAATACCGGCATTAACTTAACAACGGACGTTTGGTCCGCTCCACATGGTTTACCCGAATCGTACCTTTGCGTTACCGCACATTGGGTTCAACCGGAGTCGTGGCAAATGATGAAGCGTACGATTGCGTTTGATTATTTTGGATATCCACATACCGGTGAAAACTTATTTTATATTTTAGACTCGGTAATTCAAACTTATAAAATTCAACCAAAAATAGTTTCAATATCTTTTGATAACGCTTCAAATAACACAAACGCGGACGAAAAATTAAAAATAAAATATGAACCGCCTTGTAACGGTGTTTTTTTTCATAGTCGATGTGTTGCACACATCATTAACTTGGTTGTGCAAGACGGTCTAAACGTCCAAGAAATAAGAGACGTAAAAGAAAATTTTAAAGTGATGTTACGTGAAGTTTTTAGCACAAGCAAAAAAAGATATATAAACTATAGAAACTTGTGCCAACAAACGGATTCCATCTTTTTAGGTCCGAATTGGGACGTACCTACTAGATGGAACTCGACTTGGAAAATGTTTGAATCGGCCTTAAGGAAAAGAATTACTTTAAAACATTTCCATGATGAACTTGTACAAAAGAAACGTTGTTTACAAAAAATTGATAATATAAGTTGGGATATGATCGAGAAACTAACTAATTTGCTTGAGGTTTTTAAAAATGCAACTACATGTTTATCGGGAGTTTATTATCCCACGTCTTCGCTAATACTTCAACAATTATACTTAATATGTAATAAATTAAAAGAGTTTGAATATCACGGTCCTATTTTTAAAAAAATGGTAAAACCTATGAAAGCTAAATTTAAAAAATATTTTTCAGAAATGCCGGCCGTTGTTACATGTTCGGCCGCCTTAAACCCAACGATTAATGTAACCGGTGTTGAAACATTAATTGGATCAATATCGGATGATTTAAATATGTTCGAGGAAGACCCAAATTTTGAATCAAATGCAATAAGGGATTTCAATTCGGCTTTTAATAATATGTTTGATTATTATTTACGCAAATATGGTGGAAGTGGTGATCCATCAAACATACGTGAATCAATGGGTTCGGGTTCAACTTCTAGTAGTTCAAGGAACCCGATGCTAAATTTATTTAACACTTTAAGAAACGAAAATACTAAACGAGCTCGTGGAACCACACCAAGTAGCGAGCTTGGGAGATATCAAGCAACCGACTTTATTTCTACTCTAAGATCCGAAGAGTTTGAAAACTTTGATATCTTGAGTTGGTGGCAAGGAAGGGAATCCCAATATCCCGTTCTAGCCGCAATAGCCCGTGACCTACTAACCGTCCAAGCTTCCACGGTAGCTTCGGAATCCGTTTTTTCTCTTAGTGGCAGGGTTTCATCTATTCGAAGAACGAGGCTTACACCGGAATCTATGGAGATGTGTATTTGCTTGAAGGACCATTTGGATGCCGCCGAACGTGTACAACATGTTGCAAAACTAGAAAGCGAGCTTGACGTTGAACAAGAAATACATGAATTCGAAGTAGAACATGGGGCGGCGACTCCACTTTCAGACGAAGAACAAGCTTACGATGAAGCCCAACGTATCTCAAGCGAAGAAGAATGAAAACCGATGTTACAAAGACTACGACGAAGAATATTGAAAACATAATAAATAATTAATGCTTTGTGATTCAATTATGTTTTTTGTATTTTTTTTGTACGAACTATTGTTAAATAACTTAAAAAAATCTACAAAATAAATAAAAACATGTATTTTATAGTGTATCTTTGTTATTTTTTTTTTTCCAGAACCGGTGGAACCGGTTTTTTTATCCGGTCCGGTTCTAAATATCCGATCCGGTCCCAATAGGTTCCAAGTATCCACACCCGGAACCGGATCCGATCCGGAAACGGTTCTAATGGATCCGGTTCTTGACCAACGTTGACGGAACCGTTCCGGATCCGAAAAAAAACCGGTTTGTGCACCTCTAGTTACCATTATCAGCACGGTTATATCGTATAACATCATAGTTATAAATGTTAAAGTAGCACATCATATATCATATAAACGTGTTGTTTTTCTGTGCGCATAAATGATTTTAATACCCTTCACCCATGGAATCAGTATCGTACACGTGGTACATTCTCCTTGCTTCCTATACTTTTTAGGCAAAACCCATTTTGTAGGGGAACCTTCCTCTATATATATATACTATATATATAGTATAGGGTTTGGCTACGAAGTCCAAAAACTATACAAGCCAAGGAAGGATTTATACAGTGACACGTGGTCATTTGTGAATTTCACGCTGAAGGGTAAAATCAACTTTGCACACGTAGCGGTTTGTTATGGAGAGATTATTCCTTCCCGTTATTCTCATTTCTCAGATCTCGTAAGGTATGTATATAATTCCTCGCGTTTTTTGTTTCATCTAATTAGTGTTTTGAGATTTTGTGAATACCGAATTCTTTTTGTTTAGTCGTTTGATTTTAGCATGTCGGATTTGTCTGTTCATGATATTGAAGGTATTGTCTTATGCTCGATAATCCCATTCCGCGTGTAGACTTTTTAGCTTAACAATGTTAGTGTTCATTATATGGTAGGTATTGTATTATGGCGTTTTTATTTACTCAATAATTGATGCTTATGGCGTATTTACTGAATTCTACTTGATTATAGATTGGCGTTATTTTTTGTGGTGTTAAGGGTTTTTATGCTGTTTTTATGCGTAAATGTTGTAACGTTTTATTTATGGTGTTTTTAGTCACATATGTTCTAATGGCTTCATTTGTCTCGTTATGTGAAACTGTGTATGTTTTATGATTAGTAGTATTGTTTTGTTTTTAGTTTTCAATGTTTATGGCGTTTTCTTAAAATGTTTATTGTTGCGCTTTTTGTATTCTGAGTCACTGTATTCTGTATGATGTTTTAGTATGTAAGTAGTTGATGAGCTTATATTCGTCATGGCGTTTTTGTAGAATTATACCTTATGGCGTTTTTATGATACTTTTAGTCATTGTTGTTTAATTGTCTTTTTGTAGGCCACAATTATAGTGTTATTGGGATTGAAAGCAGTTCACCAAACACAGGAAGAAAGTTATACATTCCTGATGTCATTGAAGACCTAAAGCCTAAGTGTGGACTTATTTTTTATATTGTTGATGATGCATATACTTTTTATAAAAAGTATGCACTAGCCGGGGGTTTTGCAATCCGAAAGGGTACATAATACAAAGGTCCTAATGGTGTTAATATATTGAAGTATTATGTTTGTTCCAAAGAGGGGTTCAATAAGATGATAAAAATGTTGATACATTGGATGAAACTACTAAACATAAGACATTAAGAAGAAATTCATCTAAGAGGACCGGTTGTAAAGCTCAAATTCATGTGGACTCATTTGAAGGTAGATGACAGATTCATAAGTTTGTTGAGGAACACAATCATGGGATTGTAGATGAACATGATATGCATTTCTTACCATCTTCAAGACAATTGACACACCTTCGAAAGCATATGATTTATAGTATGTCGACAATAAACATTGGACTTGTGAAGGCTTTTAATGTGATGAGAACTATGTATGGTGGTTTTGAAGAGGTTGGTGCTTCAAAGGAGGATTGCAAAAATTTTAAGAGGGAAATAAATTTATTTATTGGTAAATATGATGCGCAGATGGCAGTTTCTCATCTTATGGAGAAGAAATCATATCTTCCAAACTTTTCTTGTGATTATTTTACCGACAAACAAAATCGTTTGAAGGGTTTGTTTTGGGTTGATGAAGAATGCAAAAGGAATTATTATGTATTTGGGGATGTGATGTCATTTGATGCTACATGCCGGTCAAATAGGTTTGGATATTTTTCAGTTATTGATATTCATTTATTTTTTTGGTTTTATATTTGGCTTTTTTTCTAGGTATTCCATGGTGTTTGTTCCATTACTGGTATAAACAATCACAGTAACAATATTACTTTCGGGGCTGCTCTTTTGGGATGAGAAACATCTGAGACTTACAATTGGCTGTTGACCTATTTTTTGAAGGCTTTTGGTTTTGCACCTAAAGTTGTTGTTACTGATCAAGATGCAACTATGAAGAGGCTATTGAGGAGGTATTTACAGACACTCGTCACAGGTTATGTATGTGGCATGTGATGCACAAACTTTCTACAAAGGTAATTTTTTTATTTTATTTTGTTATATGTTTATAGAAGGGTATTATGGTGTTTACATACATATTTTTAAGATTTATGGTGTTTCTGTATGTAGTAAAGTTATTATGGAGTTTTATATGGGTCATGGCGTTTTTTTATTTTTGCATTGAAGGTTGGTCATCACCTATGTAACTCGAATGATTTTAAACAAGATATTTGTCACAGTGTTTGGACCGATGCTCTCATGCCCCAAGAACTTGAAGAAAAATGGGCAGTTGTTATTGAGAAGTATGGTCTTTTTTAAAACAACCGGTTGTCTGATATTTTTGAGTTGAGAGAATCATGGATACCAGCTTACTATAGGGACGAGATTCTTTCTGGTATAATACGAACGACGTCGAGGTCTGAAAGTGAGAACCATTTCTTTGGTCAAGTTTGCAATTCGAAATCAACTTTGGTGGAGTTTGTGACACCTCAGAATTTTTTTTATTTTAATTTTCAGGACAAAAATTCTTTCAACTAGGGGATGATGTGACAATTCGGATTTTTAGGATTAATTTCGTTAGTAATTTCAGTTAAATCCTAACCCAGTTAACTCCACTCTAAACCTCGGGGACTAATTTTGTCAGTTTTCAAACTTAAACTTCAGGGACTAGTTATGCAAATAGCCTAAACCCATTCTGTTGACTTTACAAAGTCAAAATTGAGAGATTTTGTTCTTATTGACTCTCAAAAGTCAATCTAGAGTTGTTCTTAATCCAAATTCATAACTTGTAACCGAAATTCATTCAAATCCGTAACTGATATGAGTGCTAATAACAATTTCGACATTATTGGATCCTTTAACACAATCATTATACACGAATTAATCGAATTGAAGCCATTAAAATCGTAACCGTCGACCCATCTCGTCGATTTCTATCAAACTTGCAAGATTCAATTACCATTCTCACAATTAAACATCTACACACCTTAAACGAACCACTGTCAAGCTTTTGCACAACTCAATTCGATCGGAATCAAAGCCGGAATCGTCGGAGGCCAAACCCGTCGAAGTCTGAACCTCATTTGGTTGAGCACCTTCAATTCATACTCCATTCTGGTAATTGTTTACACTCCTAGATTCGTTTTCACTTCTGTAATGAAAGCCTTAACAGAATTTGGGTTCATTATCGAATTTAATACGACCCAATACCTAGGGTTCATACAATTTTGAGTTAATCAAATCCTATGAATTCGATGTCGATTACAGTAATTTAGCAAGTCCTTAGACTCGTCCTCATGTCTGGATTGAAAGCCCTATGAAACACAGGGCTTATATCATCGAATTCGACTCGAATCAGACCTAGGGTTCATCGCAAATTCGAGATTTTTCAAACACTAGTCTGGACTCGATCTCAATGAAATTAAACTATATCAACAGATTCACAATACTCTAATCTACAAAAGCCCTATAATTTCAGCAGTAAACATTATCGAATTCGATCAACTTAATTTCGTGTTCTTAAACTAGGGTTTCGGGATTTCAAACTAAGAATTAACCAACCAAAACTAGTTGTTTTTGCAATTAAACTCATGTACAGATTCAAAATACCCTGATGAACAAAACCCCTATGTCATTTGGATCAATCGTTATCGAAAACGATGGATTTGGAGTAATGTTTGGGTTCGGTTCGCGTTAAAGGGAAGAACACAAGGACTTGAATGGTAAAAGCAATTTGATTCGGGTCTGTTTGCGATTCACAAGGGAGCTGAGTTGGTTAAGTGTGTGTGCTTGTGTGGGAGAGACCCGGGTTCGAGTCTCTCCACACTGTTTTTGCTTTTAATTCATTTTAAATCATTATTTCCAAATAAAAATAAATCCCTATATTATTATATTATTATAATAACGTGTTTTAACCCTGGAAATCAACCGTAAGCTTGGGTTTTGATTTTATAACCCATTTTTAATATTATTTCACACTTTTATAATAATATGTTTATATTATCATTTAACCTATAACTCCGAATAAAATAACATATTCATATTATTTTCAAACCGTAATTTCAATTAAAAATAATATATTTATATATTACGTTCGCCACATTGTGTAACGTTTCAAACAATTAAATAATATAATTATTTATGTTATTTACCCACGTTATTATCCTCGAATAAAAATAATATATTTATTATTTTTGCCTCATAAATGGTTCTTTTGTTATTCCTTCGAACTTAAAATAATATAATAAATTATATTATTTTCTTAGGTCATTATTAAATGGTATAAACGCGTGAATATATTTATTATATTATTTGAGTCATTCGACACGAAACATATCCATCTTAATAAGCATAATTAAGAATCTTTTATTCCCGTGGACACGTTCGTCTACTCTTTTATCATTAGAGCGTTCTAGGACGTTCAATCTTCCGTGTCGTCGTCACAAATCCTATTGTATCCCTAATTGTTATGTGTATAATTCTAGGGCATACGTAAGCCGTTGCAGGCTAACACTTGTGGTTTCAATCTCGTTCTATTGTGAATCTACCTACGCAACTCAGGTGAGTTTCACGTCACCTTTTACTATTTTAATTTGGGGGAGAAAACGTGTCACAACTACTTTTGATTATTGAAACTCATATGATATCACTGTTAAGACTAAGCGTAACACACTATGAGGAAAGTCCTCACACACATCGGACCGTTAATATGGATTTAGCTAGGTAATGTTTAGTAGTACTACTGGGTTTGACAGGCCCCACCCGCGTTAGTCGCGCTAACTCCATTGGAGGTCAAACGGGTGAAATGTTAGCCTATTCACTTTGCCAGAGTTGATAGACGTGGCGGGAGGCACAAAAACAATCGGTCAGTTTCGGTTGCGAGCGCTTTAGTTAAATAGGAACATAGGCTAGCCACCTATAGATATGCATATTGAATGAATATAATCTATTAAACGCTTCTATGACTTTATTAGTGTTGACACTTTTTCTTACATGTTTTCTCAGGATGTTAAGCAGGTGCACGTTAGGGCATGCATGGTGTCAACTTGATATATTCAATAGTTGTCAATCTGTTGAACATTTATTATGTTTCCGTTATTGTTAGACTTGGGCGCGTTGTTGTGCGCATTTACTCTCTTGTCTAAACGCTTTCGCATTTACTTTGAACATTTATAATATTTCAATTTGAGTCCCATATAGTGTCGTTTGATGTAACTAATGACTGAGATCCTGGTTTGTCACGCACCAAACGGTAAAATTCCGTTAGTGGAATTTGGGGGTGTGACAGAGTTTTTGTCTCATTTTGAATCAGCTTTGGAATCCCAACGACATACTCATAGGAAGAATGATCATGATACTCGTTATACACGACCCAAATTTAAAAAAAGATTATGTTCTTGAGAAGCAAGTTGCTGAAATTTATATGAAGACTGTTTTTTTTTCATGTTTAGCATGAGATTGTAAAACTCCATAAATGCTTGAATGCAAAGTATGAAGAAGTTGGTGACTTTTTTATAACGGATTTTTATGGTGTTTTTTCTAATGTATAGAGTTTTTTAAAACAGTCTCTTTGTTGATGATCACCTTATGCAATTGTGTGTGATGTTTATGAATGGTTACTTAATTTACTATTTTTGTATACTTTTATTTATGGTTTTATTTACATTATTATTTTATCTTTTTTCTCACATGGTGTTTTTGACAAAAAGCTTTGTATTGTTTCAGGTTATGTTTTACAAGGATGATTCTACTATATAATGTAGTTGCAAACGTTTTGAACAGTTTAGGCTATTGTGCAGACATATATTTTATTTCTTGAAGCTTACTGATATTGGGGAATTTACAAAACAATACATTCTTTGACGTTGGACTAGAGATGTGGTCCCCAATAGTTCAAATCTTCACGCGTCCATGCATGGTGTTAATTTAGATGGTAACGAAAGTGTTCAATCATTAGTGTGTGATATAATGTTTGCAATCGAATACAACATTAATTGTCTTTCCAACAACATTGGAGAACTTTCTCTATATAAGGAACATGTGGAGAGTTGCATGTCAAAAGCTGATGAAGTTTAAGTTGTAAGTTGTTGCCCCTACTCCTAGCAAAAAGCGACATGGTTGCTGAAATGGTTGGAAACTCTGTAAATGAAAAATATCACGTAAGAGTACGTGTTGGAATCAAAACCAAAGGTTGTGATGCGTATAAACTCTTGAAATCAAAGCAGGAAGAAGCTATAAGTAAGGCAGGGAAGAAATCCAGAAAATGCCAAAACTGTTTAGAATATGGCCATTATGCATCCACTTGTACCAAAGAAATCTTTAAGACAACGCCTGGTGAAGGCTCATCTCGATCATTAAGATCTTCTACGAAGAAATCTTATCAAAAAAAATTTACACTAATAACTTTTGAAACATTATTTGTTCAATGTTTATATACTTTTTTATCTTTTAAATATGTTTTGTAGTGGGTTTATGTTTATGGCGTTTTTTAAGTATTATGTTTTTTATATGGTGTACAAGATGATATTACTTTTTAACTCTTGAAGTTAAACCATATGACGTGTTTGGTGTTTATGGCGTTTCAATCTGAATATGGCGTTTTTAACACTCTAATGTTTGATCATCAAAGTTGACCAAGTTTCGCTTTCATAGTTTTATTTTACTTTTTTGTGGTTGTTAAAGCATCTAATAGTTATGCGTTCATGTTATACAAGATGACATCACTTTTTAATACTGGAAATTATACCATATGCCGTCTATGATGTTTATTTCCATAAAAAACATAATATGATGTTTCTTACTTTGAACGTGAAACTTCATCAAGTATTTTTTTACAGATTATGGCGTTTATGATATACACCATCTTATGGCGTTGATGTTGTTAATCAATTTGAAAACATATATTTGTGTGGCATTTAAATGTGTAAAGCATGAAGGTGTTATCAAAATAACCATACATAAAACTATTTTTATATTCCATTTAAACTTCTTCGATCACCATTAATATCAACAGAAAAAAAATACGAAACTACCAACACCTTACCAACCCTTCTAAAAAAACTCCAAAAAACATCTCCTCCAACCATACTCACACCCCTAACCCATCTACAGCTTCTTCATTATCTACATCTTCTCATCCAACTTTTTCAGGTGACTCTCATTCTTGTCCATTTTCCGCATTTTCCGCATTTTCCGCTTGATCAAGTAGCTGGTTGATTCATCCATTCCCGCTTGTGTGTAGAAGTACACCATGGCAGCATCCCTCTTTGGTGTCTTCTCCATCTACAACATCTTCGTTATTACTTCCATTGTTTTCTTTCGTTCGCACATGCCAAATAATATGTATTTGACAAATTCTCCTTCACTGACTCATGGACCTCCTTCTCACCGTGTTGTGCTCTAACATTTTATCTTTGATTTCGTCAAAATGAGAGCTTGAAGATGAAGACGACGACATTATGTTTAAATGTAAAAAGTTTTTCCTCTGCTTGTATTTTTTTTGTAATAAAAGTGCAAGGTTTATGCATGCATATATATAAGAATAAGATATACATAAGTATGTGGTGTTAATTTTACCATATACCATTTACCATGGTTCCGATACATATTCAATGCTGGTAGACGAAATGATTTTGGTGTTAGTTGCACCAAACGAAATTAATATCCATTAAAGGTTTTGACTATAATTATTACGCATAGGGGTGTGTTATGCCTCGGTTTTTACCTCTAGTATCCCTGATCCTCAGATAAGTATCGATATTCCTGATCCTTGCTATGTTTCAGTATCCTGATTAACTGACTATTGTAACAATTAATATTACGCATTTGTTTTGACTTAGTCATGCAAGTAACACCCATTTATCATTACTACTAGCTAAAGACACGAAATAGCATTGAAGACAATGACTATATTCATCAAAGAAAACTTGTAACAGTCCAATGATGACAATTCCGGGATATTAGCCTTTCATTTAATGACATGTAATGTATATAAACAGAGCATAAGATGATCATAGGACACACAGCATTCACAACACTCGCACTACTCATTTGTAACACACTAGTACCGCGAGGGTTTAGGACTAAGTCTTCGCGTACCACGAGGACTTGAATTTCCCCATTTTTGACTTTTGATTCTTTGGGCTGCATTCTCTTGCTCGTTTCTTTGGATATTCACTTGTAATTCTTCAGAGCACCTACAAACATAAAACAGACTCAATACATAACAAAAATGACTCAAAACGAAGACACAACTAATTAAAACACATGAAAACAAAAGGAATAAAGATGTGTGCTTTGCATATTCATTTGTAACACACTAGTCTTGATCAATTGGCTCTCTCATTGTATTTTTTACTGAATTCAATAAAGATAAAGAAGGCAGCACGACTTTAGTCGGCTCTCGAGGTTTTATGTCGGAGATCCTCAAAGATCAAGTGCTTTCCTCGTAACTCATCGTGTTATCCCTGTATTTTTACTTCTTTTTACACAAGTTTATGCAATCATACTATCTCACATACAAAGTTTGGCTACTTAATTATCGTTGTTAATTTTTAGTCAAAACAGTTTGGCGCCCACTGTGGGGCAAGTGGTGTTTTTTTTTAAATCTTGTTAGAAATTACAATCCATTTTTACTTCTCAAAATCCTTTTCAGAAAATTTCGTCCCAATCTAAATTATTTTCTGCTCTAATTTCATCTTCAAAATCTGAGTTAAAACCTTCTTTTTCTCTTTCTCCGGTATCCCAGAAGAAAAATGATAACACATCCCCCAGGAATACATTTGCTGTCCCTAAATATCCCGAAACCCGGATCATCATTCGGAGTGCCTTTATTTGGCTCAAATAATGATATTCTCTCCATGTTTTCACAAATGAAATAAGCAATGGAACAACAGCAAAAAAACTAATCAAATGTATATAAGGTGTCACACCCCGCCTCAAGCACCCCCTGGACGTGTGCGAGCCCGATTGGTATCCTGGTTCTTTGATTTCAGAGTTTTTGTAAAACACAACGAAAGTATTTTCAAAAGGATCGTTTCATCATTTATCTCAACCTCAAGGGTTGTATTTGTAAATATCAAAACTCAGTTGAAAGATAAAAGTTTTATATTTACTTTTCATAAACATAGGGTTTCAACACCTTTTCATCTTTGATTATAAAACAGAGTTTGAAATCAAATATATCATAAGCCATCGGAAATAGTACAACTCAGGGTTGATCAATTCCCTGGTCCTATCTCCTCTCTTTAGGATTTCCCGTTACACGAGGCCTGAGAATCCTACATGCATTCCATCCTTTTTATTTCATGGGTCATATTTCATATCTTCCCGCCATACATTCCTTCTCATATTTTATTCGTTACCTGAAAAACATTTTGAAAATAAAATCTTGACACAAAAACACTTTGGCACAAACAAGTATTAATTTGATAATCACAATTTTATGTTCAATCTACACATTCAGCAGACCCATGTTTTGACCATATGCATCACTGTATACACTGGTAGTATGTCTTTATAACAACGGGCACTCATGTCCCCTCATTTGTTAAAAAGGGAAGTACCAGCCGCAATCCAGGAATTTCACCTGAGACCCGTGTATCCCTTGCAAGTTTTATGTATACCTATGGCCCGAATGCTTATCCATAGATGAATGTTGAGCATTACTCCCCTAACCTTTATTTGGCCATTTTCACAAATAAAATATTTGACACAAGTTTTCAGAGAGATAAAGTATTCACCTTTTTAGTAGGAGTGAGCCTCTAAAGTTCAAAGCTTATAAGCTAGCTTCTTATCCTGATTTCTCTAGCGTTCCGACCTTTTTACCAGCGTTTCTTCTTACACCGGGTACTACGAGGAGTGGGAATTGAACCGGGATCGTCGGGAGTCGTCTAAGAGTGCTCTGGAACAAATATGTGAAGTGAGACTCGATTTTGGATGTGAAAATCCGAATGAAATCGACCATCTATTTATAGGGTGGAATCTGGCCCCGTAGAGGACCGCTAAGCTGGCGGGTGGTGGTCCGCCACCGCCCTTGATTGCGTCAGCCCTAGATGTTGAAGTATGATTGGACCGATCCTAAGTTTGCGTCTAGCGGACCGTTAACCAGGAGCATTTTGCGGCTGGCAGACCGTTACCATTTGGCGTGGCGGTCCGCCACGAGTACACGTGTCACAAAAATTGACCATTAGTCACTATACACGTGGCTAACCCGAATTGTTTGCTTAGTCCCTACGTAGCGGACCGTTACCATGTATGGTGGCGGTCCGCCACCTAACCACTCAGGGTGAAGGTTCCTTAGCGGACCTCTAACTAGTTTCCTGCACCCGTAGCGGACCGTTAGGGTTTACCTTAGCGGTCCGATAAAGTCTTAAATTCCATATTTTTCATTTTGAACCCTGAACTTAAGTATAATTACACTTATAGTTCCTAAGGTTTACCTTTTGTCAAATCTTGGACATTTTTGTGGCAGGTGTTATATGAGGTAAATAGAAAAGATGAAGGAATCAAAGAAACCAGTGGAAGCAAAAACTCTGAGACAACCAAAGACCCCGAATACTCCAGGATCTTCGGGAAATTATTTTGAAGATTTCATCCCCATGCAACAAACCGGGACGAATAATCCAACTCAAACTGCTAGAGTTACATCAACCAGGGATCCTAGTGTTCCATCACGATCATCATCGCAAAATAATGACGACGATAACATTTACGATAATCAATTTTTAAAAAACTAATAGTGTTGAACCTATGCAGGATATTGGGATTAGTCCAACAATGGCTAAGGAATTAAAGAAACTAAAGGACATGATCTCAAGTGTACCTGATGTGGCACAATCGATACTTAAAATATCCTCGTCAAGTCACAGGATATCCAGATTTGCTCCACTTATATGTGATGCGGAGATCCCAAAACGTTTTCAGACCCCATAAATGAAATTATATGACAGAACTACGGATCCTGAAGAACACGTTGCACAATATAGAGAAAGGATGGAAATTATCCCCATCACTTCAGATTTGAAGGAAGCCTGATTATGCAAAGGCTTTGGGTCAACTCTCACCAGATCCACCTTAAAATGACTACTAAGTGTCTCTCCTTATTCTATTACTTCATTTGCTCATCTATTTAATTTACTTAACAATCAATTTTATTGCAATAGTACATTTAAGAGATTAACTAACATCGCTATACAGGATAATTCAAAGTTATGATGAAACCCTTAGGGATTATGTAACCAGTTTTGGTGGAGAATCCTTGGAGATCCCCAATCTTGATCTTGCGACTGCTGATCAAACCTTCAAAATGGGATAAAAAAGAAAAGACATGACGATTTATCTGAGGATCCCAAGCATTACCAAACTTTGTGGCAGATTTCAGTAGTGATGTTCAACAAGAAGCTGATTTAGTAGTCTAATAACTAGAAGGAACAAATGATACATGGATTCTACACTCGGAGGGTGCATCTAACGTAAAGGGTACAAGATTAGGTATCATACTAAAATCACCACACCCCAGTCAGTTAGTTGTGAATTTCATACAACTAACAATGAAGCAGAATATGAAGCACTAATAGCAGGATTACGACTAGCCATAGACATGAAGATCATGTATCTCTAAGTATATGTTGTATCATTATTAATTGCTAATCATTTTAGTATCTCTTATGAAGCGGAAAATGAAAGATTGATACAATATCTTGAAATAAGTAAAAAATTTAACAAAAAATGTTCGAGATATTCCATATTGATCAGGCCCATAGGGAAGAAAATACTGAGGCCGATGCCTTAGCAAATCTGGGATCAGCACTCAAAATACCATTGGATAGCAATATCCCAATAATACACATCATGAGCCCAGCTATTGACCCCGTAGAAGATAAACTGGTATCAAATATAGGGGACCTGGAAAACCAGGATTCTAAATAGGTTAAAAGCTCATGGATAGCACCCATTAAAAAATATTTGGAAAGTGGTGAAATCCCAAAGGATGAGAAGAATCATAGAGCCTTCCGCATAAAGGTATCACGTTTTGTTATTTTACATAATATCTTATATAGAAAATCAGTTGCAGGTCCATACTTAAAATGCTTTAAGGATCCTAAAACAATTGAGGTCTTAAAAGATATACATGAAGGAGACTGTGGCAACCATACTGCGGGCAAAGAACTCTTTTCCAAAGTACTAAGAACAGGATACTACTGGCCAACCATGAGGAATTATGCTATGAATTATGCCCAAATGTGTGATTCTTGTCAAAGACATAGCAACGTACTCCATCAGCCAACAAAACCCTTACATTCAATCGTATCCCCTTAGCCATTTATGAAATGGGGAATGGACATAGTCGGCAAACTTCCTAAAGCACCAGGTGGAAAGGTGTTTATGCTAGCAATGACTGGTTACTTTTCCAAGTGTATTGAAGCAGAAGCCTTTGTTCAAGTCAGAGAGAAAGAAGTGATGTCTTTCATAAAGCGCAATATCCTCACAAGGTTCGGGATCCCCGCAGAGATAAGATGTGATAATGGATCTCAATTCATCGAAAGAAGAACTACTAATTTCTGTGCCAATTGGGGAATGAAGATGATAACTTCAACACTCGTGCATCCTTAAGCTAATAGACAGGCAAAGTCAAGCAACAAGATTATCATAAACAACTTCAAAAAGAGACTAGGTGCCAAGAAAGGAAGATGTGCAGAAGACTTACCCTTAGTCCTTTGGGCAGATAGGACAACCCCGAAAAATGCAACAGGGCAAACCCCATTCTCATTAGTCTTTGGTAAAGAAGCCGTAATCCTAACAGAAGTAGTTATCCTTACTGCAAGAATTAGTCTTCAGGATCCTGAAAACAATAGACAGGCAGAGTCAAGCAACAAGATTTTCATAAAGTAGTTATCCTTACTGCAAGAATCAGCCTTCAGGATCCTTAAGCCAATAGACAGGCAGAGTCAAGCAACAAGATTATCATAAACAACTTCAAAAGGAGACTAGGTGCCAAGAAAGGAAGATGTGTAGAAGACTTACCCTTAGTCCTTTGGGCAGATAGGACAACCCTGAAAAATACAACAAGGCAAACCCCATTATCATTAGTCTTTGGTAAAGAATCTGTAATCCCAACAGAAGTAGTTATCCTTACTACAAGAATCAGCCTTCAGGATCCTGAAACCAACAATGAAATCCTTACTCAGGATCTTGACACCATCGATGAAATCAGAGATCTCGCCAAAATCTGTATTGCAGCGTACCAACAGAGGATAGCTAAGTCTTACAATAAAAATATCAAAGCTAGAATATTCCAAGTGGGTGACCTTGTACTCAGAAAAGTCTTTCAAAATATTATCAAGTCCAGTGATGGAAAACTAGCACCCAAATGGGAAAGACCATATTTAATAGATTCAGAAGCTGGCTGGCTAGCAACTATGGAGGGAAACATATTGCCAAGATCATGGAATGTTATTCATCTTAAGACCTATTTCATGTAAGATGAGATTCATATCCTGTAATATCCGAGATTTTTCCGATATATCTTTCCCTAAATCTTTGGACGTACGAAAAATTAAAATCCTGGAAAACTTATTTAAAAACCTATTTTGTTTATTTTAAATACTAATTTAATTGATGTATATGTAAGAAAAAAATTTATACTTATACATATATACGAGACTTACTAAATATATATATATATATATATGTATCTTATAAATAAAATAGTGTTAAAATTCTTAAGACTTTATAAGTTTATAATTATATACACAATATAATTAATAAACTTATTTTAAAATAGCTAAACATGTAAACTAATAAATCTTATATTTTATAAAATTTTAAAATAATAAAACTTATTTAGTTTTAAAGAAATAAAACATATTTGTTTTTATAAAAAGACAAGGGACTAAAACTGTCACTCTTTGAAACTTATTTTAAATTGAAATCTAAGTTTTAACATAAAAAAACAAAAGCTTGAAACTTCAGGGGCTAAAGTTGTAATTCAGCCTAACTTCTGAGACTGAAACCGGTCTCAGGTTCGAATCCCACCATGACCGATTTTGGGTTCGTTTATTCGAAAACACGTTTCCCGGTCGAATTGAATGATCCCCGAGTCTCCCTTTGAGCGTGCGACTCAAACCCAATGCCATTCAATGCTCGGATTTAACTCTAAACACCGCGTGATTCAAATTTGAATTCGTTTTCTCCAACCAAAAGCTCCTCAACTAATCAAGCATTAATCGATGAAATTGGATATAAATAACAACTAGAACACTTAGACTACATCACACTCAAACACTCTGAACTCCCAATTTCACCATTTTGTACCTGCTTTTGCTCGATCGATGCGTGGATAGCCGACCCTGAACTCAGAACCCGTTCTCACTTGTCCCGACATCATTCCAGGTAATTCGAAAAGCTAAACTCGTCGTTTTCGTTCTATAATCAAAAGCCCTCTGTCAATTTGTAATGACAGAGGGATTATCAAGTTGTATTTTTAGGATTTCGATTCTAGGGTTCATCAGGAAATTAGGGACGAATTGGGATACTATTTAACTATTTAATTTTCCATGTTATAACCCAACGAGGCCCGTACTCGGGTGGTTAGTTGTGTGTGTGTGACTCGGGTGGCCCGGGTTCGATCAGGCCAACCCGAGTTTTGCCCATTTTATTTTTTTAAACCTTTTTAAACAGATTTAATAATTTTAGTAATTTTTATAAAATTTGTTAAACTTTTATAAACTTAAAAATGAATTTTATTTACACTTTTACATTCTGGAAATATTTTAATTAAATTAAACTTAGTTAAAACTTATAATAATTAATTCGTTAAAAATAGTTTTAAATACTTAAAAACTATAAAAATACTTTTAAACTTTATAAAACTTATATTCTGAACATGAAATATTTTATAAAATTTGAAAATTTAATTTGTTATTATTTTCTGAATTATTTCTGTTTTGAACTTTAAAAACAAATATAAACTTTTAATAAAACAGAAATAACTCATGTTAATTTTATAATATCAGAAAAGTTTATAAAACTTATATATTATTTAGAAAATAGAAACTTATAAACTTATACATTTTTATTAAATTTATATTTATTTAACAGAAAGCTTATTTATTTATTTAAATTAAAATAGGAAAACAAATATACTTTTATAAACTTTATAAAAACAGAAACTTTAAACCTAATAAATTTGAAACCTGTACATTTTATAAAATCCATATTTTATATAAAACAGAAAATTTGCTTATTTATTATTTTAAAACATGGAAAATAAATATACTTTATTTATTTTTAGAATGTTTATAAACTTTATAAAACTTAAACAGAAACTTAATATTAAAACATTTATAAACTCATATAAATTTAGAATACTTATAAACTTATAATTTTAAACATAAGCTTTATTTAAATACTTATAAACTTATTTAAAAACTTATAAACTTATGATTTCATTTGAACTTTGAAACACTTATAAACTTATGATATGAAATATAAACTTTAGAAGAAATACCATTTAACCTTTTATAAACTTAAAAGTGTTTATTATTTAAACTTATAACCACATTTTAAACACTATTTAATTACAAGTTAATTTATAAAATAAATACTTAATACTTAAATATGAATTCTTAAAATAACTATTATTAATCTTTAATAATCATTTATCCTTTAAATAATTATTATTTATCCTTAATAAATCATTTATCCTTTAAATAATTATTATTCATCCTTAATAATTATTTATTTAATTATTAATCTTTGATAACCATTTATTTTTTTAAATAATTATTGTTAATCTTTAATAATTACTTAATCTTTCACTTATCTATTGTTACAACCTTATTTATAAAATATTTAGAAAACTATTTTAAATTATTATTACCTAACTTAAGTAACTAATAATTGTAAAACTTTTAAATAATTATTTTAATTAATAATTATTCTAAACTATAAACTTATTAAACTTTGATATTCAAGCCTTGTGAAACCCTATTTAGAAATTTATTTAAACTTTATAAACACAATCATTCCCGTCTCCCGTTTGGAACCCTAATTAATCTTAGAATCCTAGACTCGTTGCCATAGACTTATAGGATCAAACTTGAAACTTTGGACTTGTGTTCTTAAGCTTGTTGTGAGGATATTCTCCCTCAAAGTCTTATTACACTTAATCTTGTTGGATACTCTTCATCATTCCAAGTGAGTATACTTAGCCCCTTTTCGTTTTGCTTTGTTTATAAACTTGGGGTGGAACATGTATCAAACTTTCAGACTTATACAATTCTTGTACAACTATGTCTATATGCTTATTCTTGTGTTATGTGCCTTTGAGACTTTCATGCTTAAATTAAACTTAAAACTAGCATATTCATTAACTTTGATCGAGCCTACAGTGACAATGATAGATCTATTATATTTGACCAATCCACCTAGATTGATTGACCCTTCGGAGGGAGCCCATGGTGATTGTTACTGAATTTAAACTTTTAAGGGTAATCTACGGATTATGCCTAAACTTGGTTGGAGGGTTGATATGCACAATATTTAACTTTTTGGTTCTCACACTTATACCATAGAACGCATGTACATAGTGAATTGTAAAACTTTTCAAAGACTTTGTTAAACTGTGTCAAAACCTTCGTATCTCACGAACTATTTTAGTTGATAGTTTACTTAACATGTTTCATGTATATCAGCATGAGACTTTATTGTGATCACTTAGGATGCTTTGGACCTTGGACACTTATCAAATAAACCTTGTTATGTTTTGTTTCATTCCTTGTACTGAACCTTCAAAAGTCACTAATGAAATATTTAAACTTTAATAGTCAACATTGTGCTTTTGAACAACCGCGTCTGCGCCGACGTATAATCCGACGTCGGTTGGGGTGTGACAGATTGGTATCAGAGCCTTGGTTGTAGGGAATTAGGTTATTAGACATATGACCTAGACTATAACTTAGGAGTCCCAAACATGAGTTATCTCATGCACCTTTTACTAGGAATCTCCTCTCTATCCTATTCTTAAATCTTAAACCTCATACGTATATACTTATACTTAGAACCTTATACTTCTTACGTATTACAAGAATCTACTACTTCGAAGTTATATTCTTAGACTTCAAGTCTAATCCAAAAACTAAATTCTCGTCAAAAGTATTTAAGTTCTAAACAATGTATGAGAACTTGTGCGGACCGGAAGGGTGGATGCCTGTATTCTGGGAAACTCTGTCAAGGAAAGCATTTCGTACAAATTCAAATCAACTGTTGGACCCGTATGCTTTCCTGGGAATTATTGGGATGAGTGTCCACTTATAGGAATGCATGACTTCTCTAACGTTAGTGAATTTGAATTACTCTTGATGTGTCAAAGTGCCTATTTAGTAATGTGCACTAAATGGGTACCGTCTAAAGGCTTTATACTTCATGACTTCATGATTTCAAATCCTCATCTATGATCCTTACTCTATGATCTCTATGGTTGTCTTTTTTAACATGCCTACTCGAAGCTGAACTCTATGATACTTATGATACAATACTTAATTCCATGTATACTACATGAAAAAAAACTCGTGTATTTACAAACATTCCTACCTTCATGTTACCTAACTAATTTCATTAAGTACTATCCTAAGTTTTACTACACACTTATACATCCCTAATTCTTCATACATCCTTAATCTTACACACATGGCATCACTATTCTTTGTAAACAAAACTTAAAATTCATTGGGCCTAATAGAAGAAACTAAGGAACCTACTCCAAGATAAAGGAACCTATTGGAACGAATAAACCTCACCTTAGGGCCTCAAATCCCAGCCCACAATAAACCTCACCATGACCACAAGCCCAAAACAATAGTGTTACTAAGACATTATGGTTGAAAGAGTGTGTAGACCCATGAGAGACTCTGGCTAGGGGAAAATAGGGTACTTAGGTATGTCCTTCGTAACCCACCCTCTTTCCCGGGAATCCTTTTCATGGATATACTACTCATAGGTCGAGTGTTACTTCTAAGAATACTATTATGAAGGCTCAGTATTACATATAATCAGACTCTAAATTCATATTTAACACTTAGTAATTTCATCACCACTTACAAACTTCTTCCCTTTTCTTGCTAGGAAATGGACTCATACTCTCCTCCTTCACCAGTGTACCGTCCTGGAGCAGAGTCTGACCAAGAAGAGGACAATGGATCACCAGTCTACCAGCCATCAGCATACCCAACTGCTAGGGCAAGGATTGACCTAAGGGCAAATTGGATCAGAAACCCTGGCTCGAGACTCCGTACACCCAAATCATCTCCACCAAGAAACCAGTATCATGCACCTCATTTTCACAGCCAGTTTTCATCCCCTCCAAGAGACACCTAGCACCTGACTCATATCATTAAAACCCAAGGGCAAGACATGCCAGGGCACCTGCTAGTGCTATGGGAGTCCCAGTTGATGACATCCAACCATATGTAAGAACCTCAGAGTTCGTAAGGCAAGGGATGGAACATGGAATGAGACATGATCTGCTAAGTCAAAGAATTGACAACTGGGTAGAACAGATATGGTGCCAAGAAGAGAAAATCACGACCATAGAAGAACACGTGGAGATACTTGAATGTTGTACGGGAGCAACTAGAGCCGAGGCTAGGTTTGCTGTCCGAATAACCTTGGCGGTACTCGTCTTAGTACTCATCTGCTTCCTAGTGGAAAGTTACATGTGGCGTTAGTTAGAACTTCTACTTCTTGTCTTTAATTTCCGTTTAAGAATCATTTCCTTATGTATGGACTAAAAGTCCCAATTTTCAGGCAATTAATGATAAGTCCTATTTTGCAACCTAATTGTTATTACGTTTAATTTAACACGAATCTTATCGAAATTTCCTAACCATCACTCTTTCTTTCATTACAACTTAGCACCCCTACCTGAAACATTCTTTGTAAACAAATTCATCTTAACGTCTTACTCAAATGAAAACGACATATTAAATGACCAAACCCTAAGTGGTACATATAACTGAAAAACAAAAACTTTCAATAAGCATTTATACTTGGAAAAGACTTTCAATACAATTTACGAAACATATTCCTGATCAACTATGACTTTGACTAAACTAATCAATTGTTTAGACATAATTGCCTCTTGAATTATTCTACTTATAACTACCCACCTACTTATCCAACTCATTATTTTCCAACGTTCCACCTATCTACAACCGAGAAGGAAAATTACAAATTACTTTTACAAATAAGATCCATTATTCGTGAGCACACTTCTATAATACTATCAGAACCTCCCCGTTATCTTACACTATCGGTAATACTTTCCACGTCAAAGAAATGAATCTTTCCTCATAGACATTAACCACAAGCCACAACTAGGAATGAAAAAGATAAATCCAAGTTCACATCGCTCATGGAATTCAATAGACTTACGTATATATACTCACAAAATACACTATTAGATGAAGCCAATACTTTGAGTCGGGAGGAACGCACCTTATTACATCATGTGGAAATTGAAAACAACATTCAAACCCGTATTCTTGAAACTCAACACCATTCGATCACCGAAGGGAAACATGTATGTCAGGTAGAGCTGAACTCCGATTAGAATCTAAACTCACTACCTTGTTCTACACTCTAAATCATATCTAAATTCTGGATTTTGATAACCTTTGTACGTTCATCTTGAACAAGACTTATAAGACTCGTTATTCGTTTCTTCCTGGTACGGATAAGATGCACAAGAAAATTCGTTACTAATGCTAGTGACTGGCATGAAGAAGGACATTGCTCTCTGTAGGAAAGTGCCTCACTTGTCTTAAAGTTAAAGCCAAACATCAATATCCATCTAGTCTTCTTGAACGACCAGAATTTCCTGTATAGGAATAAAGAGCATATGACAATAGACTTCATTGCGAAGATTTCCTCACACCTCTCATGGTCACCATAGTATTTGAGTGATAATTAACCTTCTTGCTAAGTATACACATATTCTTACCCACTCGTGAGGAATAGGAAGTCAAGGAATTGACTCAGATTTACATTAAGCAAAGTGTTAGTCATCACAATGTGCCTCTTAACATAATCTCTGACCATGATGATCATTTCATTTCCCACTTCTAAAAACCTTTGCACTCTACTCTTGACACTTAGTTGAATTTCAACACAGTTTACCATCCTCAAGCCTAATGGTCAATCCAAGAGAACCATTGAAATCTTGGAGAACGTGCTTGGAGCATGTGTTATTGACTTCGGTAATAGTTGGGATTCACACCTACAGTTGATTGAACTTTCATATCAACATCAACGTACCACCTTTGAAACTCTCTAAATAATCACAAGTGGTGGGACAAGATCGGTGAAGTACCAATCACCGGACCCAAACTTATTCAGGAAACATCTGATAAAGTTTTTCGTATTCGTGATAATCTTTCTGGTGGCTAGAGCTATACTGATAAGTGACAAAAGCCTTTGAAAATTATGAGTCGGTAACCTCGCACATCTCAAGGTATCCCCTTGGAAGGGAGTGTCCGATTTGGAAAGATAGGTGAACTAGCCCCTCATCTTTGTGAATTCCTTGTAAGATTCTCAAAAGTATCAGGAAAGTAGCCTACAAACTTAACTCACTCAGCAACAGTCATCCAACCTTTTCAGTAATTATCATACTAATGAGAACCCCCCCCCCCCCCCCCGTCTCTTGATGATATGTGCCAAAAAAAACTGTGGAAATCATGAATCCGGAAGTCAAGCAACTCAACGCATAATCATATTCCTATCATCACAGTCCATTGGGAGGTCTATACGTAACCCAAGGTTATTGAGAAAACCAAATGGAAGTATCTTTCTCATTATCCTTGCATGTATTATAAACTTAAATCTTGAAAAACTATACTGTTATGGGCTAAATTTCAATACAGGATCCTGAATGATGCGTAATCTAGAATCCAGTATCCTGGTACTTTCGGTATCCTGAATATTGTTATTAACAGTTACTTGTCTATTATTTTATTTATTAATGACAGGTAAAAGAGTCGTAACATAATACTCACCTGAAGACTCGTTCAAGAGACGTGGATCACATGTTGAATACGTGTGAATCACTTTACAACGGTCACAAGAAGAAGATAGGGTCAAGACCATATCTTTCGGATAGTTAGTTAAGATCATTTTTTGTATTTAATTAGCAATCTGGTCGTATAGGAAGACACAACAACACACTCGCAAACCACTGTAACACTTAGCCTACGATTTTATTTGCTCTCTTTGTACTCAACAGTTTCAATTTTATAAAAGTCATCAAGGCAGCCCGAATTTCGTCGGCTCCCTAGGTTTTATGCCGGAGATCATCAAGGATCAAGGGATTTCCTCGTAAAAACTCGTGTTGATTTTACTGTTTTACGTTCATATATTTAACAAGCACGCTACCTCACTCTCAAAATTTGGTTACAAAGTTAGTTCGTATAATTTTTACCCAAAACAATTTGGCGCCCACCGTGGTGCAAGTGGTGCTTTTTATCTTCAAATCCTTGTTAAAGTATGTGTTTAATCACTACCTTTCAAAACTAATTTAAAAAATGTCGTCCTAATCTAAAAACATTTCTGTCTCTGCTCCATCTTCAACCTCTGGTCTAGTCAGTCCTATTCCTCCCCTTCTTTCATTCCAGAAAAAGAGTGATAATCAGCCTCGGAAGACTGGTTATATGGGTTTTTCGGGATCCGGAATATCCGCTAGCCCACCTGTGCTCGTTTCGAATGACGAAATTCTCAAAGTATTCTCTGAAGTGAAGCGGCAGATGGAACAGCAAAGAAAGACAAACCAAGCAATATTCAGAGAGCTTGAAAGAATCAAAGACTCAAAGAAACCGGTGGAAATGACCACTCCACTGCAACCAAGAGCTTTAAACTTTGACTATCTGGGATCTTCGGGAGTCCATCAGATAGATTTCCTGCCAATGCGGACTCGGGTCACAACACTTGGTCCAATTCCGGCTACCAGGGTTACTACAAGTCAAGATCTTGGATTCACTCCGGGATCATCTCTCAGAGATGCCGGCATGGGTAACACATTTAATAGCTTTTCAAATGCTAACGAATCTGTGCAGGATATAGGGATCACTCCTTCCAAGGCGAAAGAATTGAAGAAGTTGAGAGAGATGATCTCCAGTGTACCTGGTGTGATGCAACCCATACCCAAGATATCCGCTACTAGTCACAGGACTTCCAGATTCGCTCCTCCCATTTGTGATGCTGAGATCCACAAGCGTTTCCGAACTCCCAACATGAAACTATATGATGGGACAATGGACCATGAGGAACATGTGGCGCAATATAGAGAGAGAATGGAGATCAACCTCATTCCTTTGGACCTAAAAAAGGCTTGTTTGTGCAAAGGCTTTGTCTCTACCTTAACAGGATCAGCCTTAAAATGGCTACTTAATGTTCCTCCATATTCTATTACTTCATTTGCTCATTTAATTAATCTGTTTAACAATCAATTCTCTTGCAGCAGAACTTTTGAAAGATTGACAAGTGACCTGTACAGGGTAATTCAAAATCCCGGGGAATCCCTCCGAGATTATGTCAGCAAGTTTGGTAAAGAATCCCTGGATATCCCGAATCTCGACGTAGCCAAGGCAGTCCAGGCCTTCAAAATGGGATTAAGGAAAGATTCTCAATTTTATGAGGACCTTGTCATGAATCCTTGCAGGAACCTCGACGAAGTCAGAAATTGGGCATTAAGATTCATCAGACTCGAAGATGATAAGAAGATTCAGCAAAGGATGGATGGTCCGACCAGTTATAGTCAACCTAATCGGAAGACTGAAACTGCACCCTTCAAACCATATAGATCCAAGCCATATTCCAAACCTGATAATCACAGGGTCAACGCTGTGGAAGATGACGAGGAAGAAGAAGAATATCCTAAGTTATCTTAATATTGTTTTTCACTTGATACAACTGGTTTATTAAATGCCATGCAGGATCTTGGAGATAAAGCTAGGTGGCCCCATAAATTTGAAAAGAATACTAGGGGCAAAGACAAATCCAAATGGTGTGCCTTCCATGAGGATTTCGGACATGTCACCGAGGATTGCATTACCCTACGTAAAGAGATAAGCTATCTCTTGAGCAAGGGATATCTTAAGGAGTTTCTAGGCAAAGGAAAGAAGCAAATCAAGGATCATGACAAGATCCCCCAAAGAGCCAAATCTCCGTCGCCAGATGCTAAGGTAATAGGTTTTATTTCTGGTAGTTCTGACATTTGTGGTACTTCTTACTCTGCAACTAAGAGGAATGCCAAAGAAGCCAAAACAGAGAAAGGTGACAGACCCGTCAGAACTTCTAGTTTGACAGAAGAGAATGTAATCTCCTTTAACGAAGATGACAAGGATAACGTGCAAGATCCTCATCATGATGACCTAGTGATCACCCTATATGTTGAGAATCACTTTATTCGAAGGATACTGATCGATGGAGGAAGCTCGGTTAACATAATTCAGCATGATGTCTTGAAAAGAATGGGGATCCCAAATCTGCAGTACTAGCAGGATTCAGCGGAGAAGTCAAAAACACAGTCGGAGAGATAAAGCTTCTGATATGTATCGAAGGGGTAAACACTATACAAACATTTTGCATAATATATTCTTTGTCTTGTTACAATATTATCCTAGGGAGACCCTGGATACACGACATGAAAGCGGTACCCTCAACAAACCACCAATGTGTCAAGATGCCAACTCCTTGGGGAGTAGTACAGATCAACAGCGATCAGCAAGATGCAAAAGATTGTTATACTTCTTCAATGAAAGCTTCGGCAAAGACCAAACAAGCATAGCAATTAAAGAAACAAGCGAGAGATGTCCTGGAATCCAAGGAGTAGGATGTTAAAGAATTATCCCTCAGTCCAGAGGATCCTAACGTCAAGGTACTTACTGGAACTAGTATCACCGAGGATATTGAGCAAAGCCTCATAAGATTACTAAATAGCAGAACTTCAACTTTTGTTAATAGAATGAAGACATGACAGGTATTTCTAAAGACGTTACTACACATAAATTGGGACTTGATAACAGTTTCAGGCCTATACACCAAAAGAGAAGAAAATTCGCTCCAGAGAGAAATACAGTCATCCAAGAAGAAGTCAAGAAACTGTTGAAAGCAAGAATGATAAGGGAAGTAAAATTCCCAAGATGACTAGCTAATGTGGTGGTGGTCCAGAAGAAAAATGGGAAGTGGAGAGTTTGTGTAGACTTCACAGACTTAAACAAAGCATGTCCAAAGTATCCCTTCCCCCTACCACACATAGACTCAATGGTTGATGCTACAGCAGGCCACAAGATGTTAACCTTCATGGATGCTTCATCAGGATTTCAACAGATCCAAATGGAACCCTCCGACCAGGAGGATACTGCCTTCATGACCCTGAAAAGTATCTATTGTTATATTGCTATACCCTTTGGTCTGAAAAATGCAGGTGCTGCATACCAAAGACTAGTAAACATGATGTTCAAAGAGAAACTTGGGGACACCATGGAAGTCTACATTGATGACATGGTGGTGAAATCAAAGAAAGCTGAAGATCATCCGGGGGATCTTGAAGAGGCATTGGATGTCCTGGATCATTATAACATGAAGCTTAACCCTTCCAAATTCCACTTTGGAGTGGGGGCAGGAAAATTTCTAGGATATATGGTAACTAAACGAGGGATAGAGGCCAGTCCTGAGCAGATCAAGGCAATAGTCAACCTGAAATCCCTAGCCAATACTAAAGATATCCAAAGACTAACCGGTAGAGTAGCAGCGCTCAACGGATTTATCTCAATATCCTCAGAGAGATGTAAAGAATTTTATGATATCCTGAAGAAAAACAAAAGATTCGAATGGGAAGAGAAGCATGAGCAAGCACTCTGGGCACTAAAGGAGTATTTATTAATGAAACCTGAAGACGGCGAGCCATTATCCTTATACTTAGCAGTATCTGGACACTCAGTAAGTGTTGTCCTAGTTAAAGATCATGAAGTTCAGCAACAACCACTATACTATGTAAATAAAGTCTACTTCCGACAGAAACCAGGTATTCTCATTTAGAAAAATTGACATTAGCTTTAATAATGGCATCTACTAAACTTAGACATTATTTTGAAACTCATGCTATACATGTTAAGACTAATTATCTAATTAAGTGTGTTTTGAGAAAGCCAGAAATGTCTGTAAGAATGGCTAAATGGTCAGTCAAACTCAGCGCATATGACCTCAAATATGAGCCCAGGACAGCAATAAAATCTCAAGCACTTGCAGACTTTGTGGCTGATTTCTGTAGTGATATCCAACAAGAAGCAGATCTTGAAGTTCAACAACTAGAGGAATCCAAGGATAAATGGATTTTATTCACAGATGGTGCAACTAATATAAGAGGAACAGGTCTAGGAATCATACTAAAATCGCCACAAGGGGACATACTACCCTAGTCAATAAGTTGTGAGTTCCAGGCAACCAACATCGAGGTAAAGTACGAGGCGCTGATAGCAGGATTACAACTTGCTTGTGATATGAAGATCAGGTATCTCCAAGTATATGTGGATTCACTATTGATTACTAACCATTTCAATGGCTCATATGCAGCAATGGGCGAAAGATTAATCAAATACCTCGAGATAGTTAAATAGTTATATGTGAAGATCGAAATATTTAGTATAATACAGGTACCAAGAGAAGACAACGCTAAAGCTGATGCCTTAGCAAATCTTGCCTCGGCCCTCAAGATTCCGGAAGGAACCACAATACCAATCATACATATCCTAAGTCCAGTAATTGAAAAGTAAAACGAAGTATCCAATACAGAAGCTGAAGAAGCAGATATTCGGGATCTCGAGCCAAGCCAAGGATCCTAGATCACACCTATTAAAAAATATTAGTAGGATGGTGAAGTCCTAAATGAAGAAAAGAATCACAGGGCTTTTCGCTTGAGAATATCTCGTTTTATAATATTACATGGTGTTTTGTACAGGAAATCTATTGCAGGTTCTTATCTAAAATATTTAGAAGATTCTGAAGCACTTGAAGTCCCCAAAGATATACACAAAGGAGACTGTGGAAATCACACTAGGGGCAGCGCACCCTTCTCAAAGATCCTGAGGACAGGATACTATTGGCTAACCATGAGAAAAGATGTCATGGACTATTCCCAAAAGTGTGATGCATGCCAGAGACATAGCAACAACCTTCACCAACCAGCAGAACCCTTGTACCCAATTATTTTTTCTTGGCCATTTATGAAGTGGGGAATGGATATAGTTGGCAAGATCCCAAAAGCACCATGAGGAAAAGTATTTATGTTAGCAATGACAGACTACTTCTCCAAATGGATCGAAGTCAAAGCGTTCGTTCAAGTCAGATAAAAGGAAGTTATATCCTTTATCAAGCGCAATATCCTGACGAGATTCGGTATCCCAGCGGAAATAACGCTTGACAACGGATCTCAATTCATTGGCAAAAGAACAACCAACTTCTGTGCTAGCTGGGGAATCAAGATGATAACTTCTACCGATGTGCATCCTCAAGCCAACGGACAAGCAGAATCCAGCAACAAGATCACCATAAACAACCTCAAGAAAATATTGGGAGCAAAGAAAGGAAAATGGGCCGAAGAGCTGCCATTTGCACTATGGGCAGATAGAACAACTACAAAAAATGCGACAGGTCAAACCCCATTCTCTTTGGTGTTTGGCACTGAAGCTATGATCCCACAGAAATGGTTATCCCTACAGCCAGAACCAGTCTTCGAACTCCGGAAAATAATAATGAAGCTCTCTCAAATGATCTTGACACCATTGATGAACTCAGAGACCTTTCCAAGGTTCGCATTGCAGCCTATCAGCAAAGGATAACAAGGTCATATATAAAAAACATAAGGATCAGTAGGTTTCAAATGGGTGATCTCGTATTGAGAAAATAATTCCAGTACACTACCAATCCTAGCGACAGAAAGCTCGCACCAAAATGGGAAGGCCCATATTTGATTGATTCAGAAGCAGGCAAAGGTGCTTATTGGTTAGCAACTCTGGAAAGAGATATATTGCCAAGATCCTGGAACACTATTCATCTAAAAGCCTATTTCATGTAAGTTAGAATTTATATTCTAACTTAGAATGGTATGTATTCTTTCCATTTCGATTAATTTTATTATTATTATCATTTCATATCAATATACTAACTTGAGCGTCGGAGGGGTGTTAGCCTAGCTAACACCCACCTTCACCAAGAATTTATGTCTTGCAGGAAGTATCTCCATGGATCCCGACACAAGACAGAGATTAGCCATCTCTCCTACGTTAAGGTATCCTGCATACTTTCTAAGGTTTAAAGGTCTTCACCTTTCTACGAATTGAGTTTAAACACTCTGCCAGTAGCGCACGATGTTCGAGCATAATTCAAGGTGGTGCAACCAGTCCATGTACAAGTGGCTAACAATTTCATCACTATTGGCTATAACTTGTTCTCTACGATAGTTACAGACGTGTTACTCCTTAGGTTTTTTAGCATTTTCATGCTAACACAAATTCTAGCTTGGCCCACGAAATCTGGCTTGGCCCACGTTTTACTGGCTTGGCCCACGTTTTACTAGCTTGGCCCATGTTTATAAACAATTTTTACAGATGTTTAATATTTATGTATTAAATCAAGTGTCAAGCATAGATATGCCAATTCAAGACTCATAATCAAATCGAAGATTTAAATGAATCCTGAAGTTATACTATTGATCATACGACATGAATGGCAAACGTACACAGGGGACAACCCGAGGTTACAACGCTTCTTAAAATATTCATCAAAGTTCTGGTATGTGTATCTATCTATTTCAATTTTTATTTCTTGATTTACCATTAAAGGTAGAATCAAAATTTGTTTGACTAAGTCATGATTTGCTCTATTTATCGAAACTAAAAGTGTGGTTCTCTAAGCCTAAGTTTGATAAATTATCCTTAAGGATCCTAAATCCCGAAGATGTATTTTTCCTAAAAACAAATATCAGTTTTCTACAAATATATTCAAACTCAAAAACAATCAGGGCAGATAAGTTAAAGGTACTAATATTAAAAGTGTAGAAAAAGGAAAATGTCATGGGCTTCATCCAAAAAAGGAACCATCCACCCTAGATAGAAGTTACCAGATTGTCTATCCCATACAGGGATCCCATCAACAAGAAAAGTAAATTATTCAACAATCAAAGACATTCATATTAAAAACATAAATATCAGGGCTCGGGCCTAGGCATCATTACTTTCATTGCCCTGATCGACGTGCTTCCCGGCACCCTCGATGTCATGCTCCTCAGCCACCTATGCCGAACCTTGAAACTCCTCCTCAGCCACCACTTTCCCTGCATCCTTCTCCGATATCAGCTCTCCTCCCAGCTCAGCCACCAGCCTCTTCCACTCTTCAACATCCCAAGTGCTTCTGTCAAAATCTTTTTCCTCGGCCATTTTGATTCTAGAATGGAAGATGGAGATAGCAGCGGAAGCTTGGGATTGCTCATTAGATTCATGAATGTCCTGATCATGTTGAAGATGTACCTCTTGTAGTTCAGCCTTGATTTGATGGAGCTCTTTGGTGACATCCAGCAGCTTCTTGCCTTTGGCAGCCTCATTCTTCTGGGAATCAGCAAGCTTCTGTTTGCATAATTCCATCTCCTTAACCAGTTGTTCATGGAATCCAATCAGCTTGTCTAAAGCCTGTTATACATAATATAAATGTTATTTTAAATGCAGGATTATAATCGAATTCCATGATAGTGAGATCTTATTACCAGATGGTTGAAGTTATGAAACTTCTTGTGAGCATCAAAGAAATCGGTGCAATCCTGGATGTTCAGATCAACGGGATCCTGGATCTTGCGCTTCTTGCTGGAAGAGGGCTTAATAGTGGAAGCATCAGGCTTGGGAGCAGTTGGCTTGGCGACTGGAGCGGAAACAGTTTTGGCCTCCTTCTTGACAACTTTACCCTTAGAGACAATGCTATCAATGTCGTCAAGGGAAAATTTGGAGCTCGATTTACGAATGCCTATTTCAAAAGAGTAGGTTAGTTTATTTTTATTGTTTATAACCAATAAGAGAAAGTATTGCTATTTTTCTTACCAGACATAGTCGATTCGGAGAAAGAGGCTTCTGAGTTAACCTCAAGCAGTGGAGCCTTGAATCTAAAGGTCCGCTCAATGGGTTCAAAATTGAAAAAAGCAGCAACCTTCTTAGCAGTGTCCGGAGTAGAAGGAGCAAGGATATAAAATTTCGGCGCTGAAACAAAAATCAAGAGTTAATATCTTGAATATCAAACTACTAAAAATCCTACAAGATAGAGTCCTACCCTTCACAATCCACTTGATTGACAACTTATCACCATTAGGAATTGAATCTCTTCTCACGAAAAAGAAATTATTTTTCCAGTTCGAATCATTCTAAGTGGTTTTCAAGATTAAGTGGGTCATGTCGGTTTTAATTTGAAACAGAAATCGAGAAGAACCGTGGCTCCTAAGGATGTAAACATGGGCTAATTCTGAAGTAGAAAACTTTATGGCATGATGTTTAATCAATGTGCTAATGCCGGTTTTACCCACCTTGACTCTCACCACGCATCGAAGAACCACACCAATCTTTCTCCGGGTTCTCTTCGGCTTCGAGCAACCCCCTGCTGCCCTTCACAGCCGTGAACGGCCTTGCGGGACCACCTATGGCCTCCGTCCATTGCAGTTGTGCTTCCACCGACGCCACCCAAGCCTCTCGGCCTGGTCCCAGCCTTGGTCGACCCTTACTACCTGACTAAACCACACCATCGGCCACCCATAGGGTTCGTCCGGACCCTTCCCGTCTGTAACCAGTCTCTAACAAGAAAACAATAAATAAACGAGAAAGGTTTCGTGGTTATACCTCAAGATCGAGTAACTCGTGTTAACCGAATCCGATCAATCCCTTCTCTTTCGATTACTCAAGCCCTAACAAAAACCTTAGAACCACAAACATGCAACGTAAGGATTTCATAGTCACTTACGAGATATGGGAATCAAATGGACACGAGAATACCTCGAATGAACCCTTGGTTGCACAAGGCGCCTCGTCTCCTTCCTTTCTGTGCTCGACGACCGTAAACAAGTTGGGGGATTTCCCCTAGCCGTCGCATGCTATAGGGCACCCCTAGTGGGCCGAGTTTGGCCCACGCACGCAAACCTTCCCTCTAGTTTGCTCATTTTATGTGTTTAGAACGTATTTCCACTAATTCCCGATTAACACTTGTTACTCTTTTACATAAATAATACCCGTATACAAAACCCCATCTTTAAATGAAAAAACCGGGATGTTACAAGTCTACCCTCCTTAAAAGAGGATTCGTCCTCGAATCCTAGGTCAGCACAAACTAACTCAATTCTTCCTTACCATTCTTACTCGTGCACCAAAACCCTTAGGTGCTACTCGTTCTCTTTCGTATGTGAATAATCCTAATCCTTACTTTTCCACATGGCCACCAGCCTTGATGTTTAAAGAAACCTTCTCCGTTGCTCGCTTTCCACTTGTTGTTTTGTAGGTTTCACATACCAGTTCTTTTGTCTTTCGTCCTTTTAGCCTTTACTCAATGGCACAATACCGTGTGACATTCTTCCCACTCTACACCCCTAACTAGCATTTAACTATGCCACATGTCCAACTTTCGTTATTTTGGCATTTTCTAGGAGTAATATTCCCAGGTCACTCTGGACATTTCCTTTATCACAAAGGTTTTCATGGTTATTACATTACACGTGCCTCATCGCACTTGCTATCCCTACTCACATTGTAAGTACTATCTCAAGTACTACGTAGCATAACTCCCCTAAGGGGTCGTTCACATGTCACGTTTATAATCCAGCTCATGGGCACACATGCCTCATCCTTAAAGTTATTACATATGCTCTTCCTAGATGATCTTCAGGAGCTTGTGCGAAGCTCCTCCTGGTTCTCTAAGGTCACATCGTGCCTCTACCAAAGCGCTCCTTTACTTCGTTATCATGCGTCCGATACGCCCCTTAAATATACACATAATATTCAACACGAGAGTCATCATCATCAACTCTTGGTGTTTCTCAAAAGCTCATCTACCATTGTCATGTCTATTTTAATAGCCATATTGGCTTTATTTCCATGCTCCATCGGAGCTCCCTTTAAGCTAGTCATAAGTTTGCCAGTGTAGACCCTTCCTTCTCGGTCACTTATGTGCAATCCTGTACTTACCCTTCTCCCGCTCCACTTCTCTCGTCGATACTCTACCATTGCCACACGACCACCGATCATGTCTCATTTATCACGTACGAACCGGAAGTCCGCCTTAACATGCGCCTCGGCTATCCATCGTCCCGTTCACAGAGAACATCTCTACTCTTCTTATATTTTACATTGACAGAGATACTCATATGGAACGTATCCCATGGAGAACCGATCATCACTTTATCCACTCCGTGCTGAAATCCCTAGCGTTGTCACCTCAATCACGCCAAAACTAGTTGCGATCAAGCGTCCACGTAATGCTTTCATCGTCATCTCTCACCGCTGCACCCCTAGGCTCCGTGCTCTGCATTCCCAAGATATGAGCATAGGCATCTCATAAGAGCACCTCGCCGACTGTCCAGAAAGACGTCAAACTCCTCACATCACCTCGAGGTACCATCGTCAAGAAAATCATCCATATAGAAACTCTAAACTTGTACACACCTACTATCCGTCCTATGCACGACTAAGCGTCTACTACAAGGACAAATATCGTTTAAGTCTAAATAACAACTTAACATGTTAAACATATATGTCTCTATATAGAGTATCCCAACTCTCTAACTCATACAAAGGGCACACACCACTAGCTAGACCTGAGTAAATTTAACTATGTACAATATGACCTTGTCATTTATAAACACACACACAACTGAACCCTGTCTTCTATTCACCCCAGCGGGTCGTACCAATGGTTCAAGATAACATATTAATTAGTCTAGACACAAGACATCAACCTAATCATTTATACACATAGTATATATAAATCATAGCTCCTCACAGGACCTCGTCCCGAACCTCTGTACCTATACACAAGGTACATAATCACAATTTCTCACGGGACCCCGTCCTACACATTCACACAAAGTGCAACACACCCGTTGCACTACAAACGTCACCTGATCATTATCACATCGGTGACACTATCTTAATATTGTAGACACAGACAATTTCAAAACTCATGTCTATATAAGTCGAGTCATGCCATCTAATTAACCATGCACTAGCACCACGACAAGAATTACATTTCATATGAACTCACGTTGTTCAAAGGTAATCACGTAATCACACCATACCGCACTAAATTTAACATTACACTCACCATAGTAGGCTATCACAAATACAACTATTTTTAGTCACGGTCAATTCACCACGCGGTAAAACATAGAACTAATGTCAAATAAAATAATCCATATTTGCATTAAGTATCACACCACGTAAAAATCTAGTTAGTCATAACGTCAAATCAACCAGAAATCTCTCGTGACAACTGTCATACTAACTACTCGTCAAGCAATCGAGCATCCCAAACACGGCCCGCCAAATCACAACTAGACCATGTCAGGTGCATCTGGCGTGTCCCCCTCTGGTTCCCTTTGAAACAAAGTTCTCTTAACCAACGCAAGTGGTCGATCCCTCGACCGTGCAGGTTCACATCATGGAGGGAAATCATGTACACCTGGCACAACTCTCCTTTTCCACCCCGTCTTTCCAATCATAGCTCCACGCGGTATGTCGCCGACTGAAGCTCTAGTCACACTTGGCACGAGAAGCGCCAACACTATTCCCGTCTAGCTAGCAGTTTCAACCGCAGCAGTCGTCGTCTTGACTGGTCGTTCTGTATTCCCCCAAGCAAGAGCATCACGCCTGACCGATCTCGCATGTTTCATCTTAACCACCTAATCCTACTCAAGATAGAACGCTAGAGTGATTACTATGGGCACAAATTCAGAATATGAGAGTAATCATAGACTGCCAAATCACGGTGATCAAATGCAATTTGGTGGTCCGCATCACTACTCAGATTCTAAACCTCTCCTATCATACCCACACTACCTTCACACACACCGGATGCACATGCATCCCACACACAACTCACATAACACATAGAAATAATCTAACAAATTATCATATTCATCACAAATGCACACCATAGATAGTTACACGCAAATTTACTAAACCATGTTAACACACTAAGCTATGTCACATAACGCAATTAATGCTACTCTACATTAATCAACTCAAAATTATGGTTTCACCCAATCACACCACGCAATTTCACATAGTTCTACGCACTATCATAATGCATATCACACATCATGTCCACACACGGAACCATAGATTACTCATTCACACTAACCGCTCTACCTATCGTAATACTACACAAATGGCAAATAACAATTACCGCTCAACTTGAAAGACGTACCTCTTGGCTCACGGTTACTCGTGGTGGCATTCGTTTCACCCTCTTCCCATTTTCTGTTTAAGTTAAACTATTTTATTTGTTTGAAAATACCAGTTTTCTCTTAAACCACAGCTCTGATACCAACTTGTAAGAGCCCAACCCGGGCATCCTATAGTTGGTTCTCATAACGGGTCGTAATCATTAAAAACACATTTATTGTAATTAAAACTACAGCGGAAGTCTTTCTAAAAACATTTATGACCATTTATTGTCCTTAGGTTTACCTTACGAATGTCTGCACACCAATCCGAGTAACGCCGCTCCCAAGCCAAGATACATCAACGCTACGCTTACCTACAAAACAATCTAACGTACACACAAAGTCAGCTACGCTGAGTGAGTTCTAATAGTTTAATTTAAAGAAAAATCATCTCACCAAGTTCTTCAGTTTAACTTACCCAGGACCCTCTGGACCTTATAAAGTGTATTTACACTTTAATAACGAATGACTAATCATGTGTCACCCCCTGACACCCGTAATCGTTTATCACCCAAGACTCAACCCGTACTACCCACATACATAACAACATTACCATCACAGCAGCATAGACTCAACATACTATGCTAACAATTCGTATCCAAGAATACATATTGACCCGACTCTGGGTTAACACAACCTACCCTAGAACACTAACCCATCTGGCCTTAACCAAGGCTCCCAAAATTTACTGACACGACTCTTACACACGTCCTGTCACAAGTCCTGACTCAACGGTCAGTCTAACTCTACACGTCACAATTCAACACGTCAAATAACACTATCTCATACATAATAAATACAGTTAAACATTAGCGTGCACATTAACACTTATATATACATGCATGCCAACACATACCTCATTGCTATACCCTCGTCAGGGCGATCAACACACCCCGAGCTCATCATTAACCTGTCAACTAACTGTCACCTTTGGTGACTTCCCGAAGGACCTCGTCCTCCACGATCCCGTTTGCCATGTCATAAAGACCAAGCCGCAAACACAATACTCGTCGTGTCCCGTGGACAACGACACAAGCACACAACATAAATATGAACATTTACCAACACACATCGTATGCAGGACTCATTAACTACACATGCATCTTACACACGACACTAACACAACATATCTCACGTGCAATCATAACCCTTTAGACCTTGAGCCCAACTCTCCCAGTTCAACCCTTAACACGTCGCACAATAATATCTCGTCTCTATAACTCACACATCATTTACATGACTCGTTAACTATCACATTCCCATGGACACACCACAGACCCTACGATTCCTTAATATTTATCTTATTTCAAAAACACATCGGATTAGAAACTGAAACTCTTAACACATGACACATTAACAATCTTCGAATCTAGCTCACATAGTACCCACTAACACCCCATATTTTAATACTTGAGTTCGTAAACTCATCGGGTTCGACCCAAAGCTCGTTATACATTTAATGTAATAAACACGTCCCAAAAGTATGTACGATAGCCCTAAAACGTTAAACACATTTAAAAGAGGGCGATTAGAAACTCACCTTTGCTCGATATACTTCGATCTCTATAACCCGCTAACATCTCGTGCTCACCTTTCGACCTTGCACCAAAGATACAAAAAACTCACGAGTCAATACATATATCAATACTTACACCCTACTCACTCAACAAGAATTACTACGTGCATGGCTCCTTTCGTGCATGCATGCCACCGTGCATGGTCCACATGCACCACGTAACCGCTCACACAAATCCCATGCGTTCCCCCGGTTCGTCAAATTCATAAATCTTCGATCCCGGCACTTTGTTTACCCTCCTTGACTCTCACAACCACACCAATCCTTCTCCGGGTTCTCTTCGGCTTCGAGCAACCCCTGTTGCCCTGCAAAGCCGTGAAAGGCCTTGCGCGACCACCTTTGGCCTCCGTCCATTGCAGTTGTGCTTCCTCCGACACCACCCAAGCCTCTCGGCCTGGTCCTAGCCTTTCGGCTTCTCAGTTTCGATGCCCAACCTTGGTCAACCCCTACTACCCGACTAAACCACACCATCGGCCACCCATAGGGTTCAGCCGGACCCTTCCCGTCCATAACCGGCCTCCAACGAGAAAAAAAATAAATAAACGAGAAAGGTTTCGTGGTTATACCTCAAGATCGAGTAACTCATGTTAACCGAATCCGATCAATCCCTTCTCTTTCGATTATTCAACCCCTAACGAAAACCATAGAACCACAAACACGCAACATAAGGATTTCATAGTCACTAACGCGATATGGGAGTCAAATGGACGCGAGAATACCTCGAATGAACCCTTGGTGGCACAAGGCGCCTCGTCTCCTTCCTCTCTGTGCTCGACGGCCGTAAACAACAAGTGGGGGGATTTCCCCTAGCCGTCGCATGCTATAGGGCACCCCTAGTGGGCCGGGTTTGGCCCACGCACGTAAACCTTCCCTCTAGTTTGCTCATTTTACGTATTTAGAACGTATTTCCACTAATTCCCGATTAACACCTGTTACTCTTTTACATAAATAATACCCGTATACAAAACCCCGTATTTAAATGAAAAAACCAGGATGTTACATGAAACCTAGTGAAAAGGGAAAATAAAGAAAGCAAACCCAACTCTCCGACGTAAAATCAGCCCTAGTTCTGGGATCGAAGGGCCTAAAAACGGTATTTTCGGGAAAAAAAGCCTCCAGATTTCAGGGATTGAATATCAAGGTCGGTAAATGTGCATTTTTCATAATCAGGGTTGGCGAGTAAATTTTGACTAAGAGGATCATTAGAAGGGGTAAATGAACGAGTACTTTTTTTGGCCATTTCGAAAGCAAAAATAAAAAAAAGGCGAGTTCGTTACCTGGAATCCCAGAGAGAAATTGGAGAAGATAAGGAGATAAAATAATAATTATGTGCAAATAACCACCTCGATATATGACGCCTCAAGTCCTCGTTTCCCACACCACGTCTAATCACGTCGCCTATTTGAATTTTGAAATTCGAATTTTGAAAAATTAACAGCTGTAAATTCTTTGGACGACTGTCAATTTTTGGGGACAATTGTTATGAGCTAAATTTCAATACTGGATCCTGAATGATGCGTAATCCAGAATCCGGTATCCTGGTACTTTTGGTATTCTGAATATTGTTATTAACAGTTACTTGTCTGTTATTTTCTTTATTAATGACACGTAAAAGAATCGTAATGTAAATCACTTTACAACGGTCACAAGAGGAAGATAGGGTCAAGACCATATCTTTCGAATAGTTAGATAAGATCATTTTTTTGTATTTAATAAGCAATCTGATCGTATAGGAACACACAACAACACACTCGCAAACCACTGTAACAGTTAGCCTACGATCTTATTTGCTCTCTTTGTACTCAACGGTTTCAATTTTATAAAAGTCATCAAGGCAGCCCGACTTTCGTCGGCTCCCGAGGTTTTATGTCGGAGATTATCAAGGATTAAAGGCTTTCCTCGTAAACACTCGTGTTGATTTTACTGTTTTACGTTCATAGATTTAACAAGCACGCTACCTCACTCTCGAAATTTGGTTACAAAGTTAGTTCGTATCATTTTTACCCAAAACATGTACCCTTCTACTTTAATTTCGGGACGAAATTTCCTCAAGTAGTGGAGACTGTAATATCCGGGATTTTTCCGATATATCTTTCCCTAAATCCTTGCGCGTACGATAAATTAAAATCCTAGAAAACTTATTTAAAAACCTATTTTGTTTATTTTAAATACTAAATTAATTGATGTATATGTAAGAAAAAAAATTATACTTATATATATATATATATATATATATATATATATATATATATATATATATATATATATATATATATATATATATATACACGAGACTTATTAAATATATATATATATATATGTTATAAATAAAATAGTGTTAAAATTCTTAAGACTTTATAAGTTTATAATTATATACACAATACAATTAATAAACTTATTTTAAAATGACTAAACATGTAAACTGGTAAATCTTATATTTTATAAAATTTTAAAATAATAAAACTTATTTAGTTTTATAGAAATAAAACATATTTGTTTTTATAAAAAGACAAGGGACTAAAACTGTCACTCTTTGAAACTTATTTTAAGTTGAAATCTAAGTTTTAACATAAAATAACAAAAGCTTGAAACTTCAGGGGCTAAAGTTGTAATTCAGCCTAACTTATGAGACAGAAACCAGTCTCAGGTTCGAATCCAACCACGACCGGTTTTGGGTTCGTTTATTCAAAAACGCGTTTCTCGGTCGAATTGAATGATCCTCGAGTCTCCCTTCAAGCGTGCGATTAAAACCCAATGCCATTCAATGCTCGGATTTAACTCTAAACACCCCGTGATTCAAATTTGAATTCGTTTTCTCCAACCGTGATCTCCCCAACTAATCAAGGATTAATCGGTGAAATTGGCTATAAATACCAACTAGAACACTTAGACGACATCACACTCAAACACTCTGAACTCCCAATTTCACCATTTTGTACCTGCTTTTGCTCGATCGATCTCGTTCCAACATCATTCCAGGTAATTTGAAAAGCTAAACTCATCGTTTTCGTTCTATAATCAAAAGCCCTCTGTCAATTTGCAATGACAGAGGGATTATCAAGTTGTATTTTGAGGATTTCGATTCTAGGGTTCATCGGGAAATTAGGGACGAATTGGGATACTATTTAACTAATTAATTTTCCGTCTTATAACCCAATGAGGCCCGTAGTCGGGTGGTTAGTTGTGTGTGTGTGACTCGGGTGGCCCGGGTTCGATCCGGCCAACCCGAGTTTTGCCCATTTTATTTTTTTAAACCTTTTTAAACAGATTTAATAATTCTCGTAATTTTTATAAAATCTGTTAAACTTTTATAAACTTAAAAATGAATTTTATTTACACTTTTACATTGTGGAAATATTTTAATTAAATTAAACTTAGTTAAAACTTATAATAATTAATTCTTTAAAAATAGTTTTAAATACTTAAAAACTATAAAAAAATACTTTTAAACTTTATAAAACTTATATTTTGAACATGAAATATTTTATAAAATTTAAAACTTTAATTTGTTATTATTTTCTGAATTATATCTGTTTTGAACTTTAAAAACAAATATAAACTTTTAATAAAACAGAAATAACTCATATTAATTTTATAAAATCAGAAAAGTTTATAAAACTTATATATTATTTAGAAAACAGAAACTTATAAACTTATACATTTTTATTAAATTTATATTTATTTAACAGAAAGCTTATTTATTTATTTAAATTAAAACAGGAAAATAAATATACTTTTATAAACTTTATAAAAACATAAACTTTAAACCTAATAAATTTGAAACTTGTACATTCTATAAAATCCATATTTTATATAAAACAGAAAACTTGCTTATTTATTATTTTAAAACATGGAAAATAAATATACTTTATTTATTTTTAGAATGTTTATAAACTTTATAAAACTTAAACATAAACTTAATATTAAAACATTTATAAACTCATATAAATTTAGAGTACTTATAAACTTATAATTTTAAACATAAGCTTTATTTAAATACTTATAAACTTATTTAAAACCTTATAAACTTATGATTTCATTTGAACTTTGAAACACTTATAAACTTATGATATGAAATATAAACTTTATAAGAAATCCCATTTAACATTTTATAAACTTAAAAGTGTTTATTATTTAAACTTATAACCACATTTTAAACACTATTTAATTACAAGTTAATTTATAAAATAAATACTTAAATACTTCAATAAATCTTAAATGATTTAAATTGATTAAATAACTAATTATTCTTGTAAATAATTATTTATCCTTAATAATTATGTATTCTTAAAATAACTATTATTAATCTTTAATAATCATTTATCCTTTAAATAATTATTATTTATCCTTAATAATTATTTATTTAATTATTAATCTTTGATAACTATTTATTTTTTTAAATAATTATTGTTAATCTTTAATAATTACTTAATCTTTCACTTATCTATTGTTACAACCTTATTTATAAAATATTTAGAAAACTACTTTAAATTATTATTACCTAACTTAAGTAACTAATAATTGTAAAACTTTTAAATAATTATTTTAATTAATAATTATTCTAAACTATAAACTTATTAAACTTTTATATCCAAGCCTTATGAAACCCTATTTAGAAATTTATTTAAACTTTATAAACACAATCATTCCCGTCTCCCATTTGGAACCCTAGTTAATCTTAGAATCCTAGACTCGTTGCCATAGACTTATAGGATCAAACTTGAAACTTTAGACTTGTGTTCTTAGGCTTGTTGTAAGGATATTCTCCCTCAAAGTCTTACTACACTTAATCATGTTGGATACTCTTCATCATTCCAAGTGAGTATACTTAGCCCATTTTTGTTTTGCTTTATTTATAAACTTGGAGGTGGAACATGTATCAAACTTTCAGACTTATACAATTCTTGTACAACTATGTCTATATGCTTATTATTGTGTTATGTGCCTTTGAGACTTGCATGCTTAAATTAAACTTAAAACTAGTGTAGAAGCATGTTTTTGTAACTATAGATAAAATTCTATGTATCGATGTACGTGGCTAGTACGCAGGGGGTGTTCCTGAGCACTTAGCCTGCACACCATTTTGGTCCAGCGTACTTAGTAAGTACGCAAGGCTTTTGCCTTGCGTACTTGTCAAGTACGCATGACCAAACCCTGCGTACTTAGACAAGTACGCAGGTATGGTTCCTTCCCCGATAAATAGAAGACTTATCTTCATTTGTAGGTGGAACTTCAGGAACTAGGTTAAGAGGTGTCCGGGCGGGACGAGCTCTCCCGCCCATGGACCGTGAGCGTAGATAAGAGATGTGTCCTCCTTTGGTATGTTGTCTGTAATACGGGATGATTTCTTTGTTATGGATTATGTATCATTTGATTCTGTTGTCTTTTATCTATGTGTTTCTCTGTCTCGTTTCTTGGTTCCCACACAAATCACAGAACAGGTCCGTGTATTTCCGCTGCGCGACGAGGCTCCCGGGACCTACAACTAGCATATTCATTAACTTTGATCGAGCCTACAATGACAATGATAGATCTATTGTATTTGACCAATCCACCTAGATTGATTGACCCTTCGGGGGTAGCCCATGGTGATTGTTACTGAATTTAAACTTTTAAGGGTAATCTACGGATTATGCCTAAAGTTGGTTGGAGGGTTGATATGCACAATGTTTAACTTGTTGGTTCTCACACTTATACCATAGAACGTATGTACATAGTGAATTGTAAAACTTTTCAAAGATTTTGTTAAACTGTGTCAAAACCATCGTATCTCACCAACTATTTTAGTTGACAGTTTACTCAACATGTTTCAGGTACATCAGTATGAGACTTTATTGTGATCACTTAGGATGCTTTGGACCTAGGACACTTATCAAATAAACCTTGTATTCTTGTTATGTTTTGTTTCATTCCTTGTACTGAACCTTCGAAAGTCATTAATAAAATATTTAAACTTTAATAGTCAACATTGTGCTTTTGAACAACCGCGTCCGCCCCGACGTATAATCCGCATTCGATTGGGGTGTGACATATCCCAACCAGATCCGGTATGTCTTTAATCATTATTTATTCAATTTATTCATCTTTGATACTGACTTAAGCATTGGAGGGGTGTTAGCCAAGACTGACACCCACCTTCACCAAGGTTTGAAGTTTTGCAGATTTTATTCTTGAGGATCATAACAAAATATAGAGATTGACCATCTCTCTAAGCTAAGGGTATTTTAAATCCCCTCAACGGTTTAAAGGTTTTCACCTTTCTAAGAATTGGGTTTCTACACCCCGTGATGTCGTCCAGAAGGTCTATATAAAAACTAACAAAACCTAACCTAGACTCCTAAGTAATAAAATGAATACCTATGAACTAAACCACACTGACAGGCAAGTGTACCTATCGAGTGTAGCACAGCTTAATGGTAAACCGAGTTATCGAACCCTAGAGACACTATGTAACTGTTATGCATCAGTTTTTACCTCTGGTATCCTGGATCCCCAAATAAGTATCGGTATCCCTAAACCTTACTATGTTTCAGTATCCTTATTAACTGACTGTTGTAACAATTAATGTTACGCGTTTGTTTTGACTTGGTCATGCAGATAACGACTATTTCTCATTACTATTAGCTGAAGACACGGGATTGCATTAAAGACAACGGATATATGCGTGGAGAGGAGGCTTGTAACAGTCCAATTATGATAATTCTGGGAAATTAGCCTTTCATTTAATGTAATGTAATTTATAAAAACAGGGCATAAGATGATCATTAGGGGGATTCGCAACATACAAACACACACTCTTGAAACTCTCTGTAACACTTAGTCACGATCATCATTGCCCTCTTTCATTGTATTTTTATCATTTAGCGAGGCAGTCCGACTTTAGTCGGCTCCCAAGGTTTTATGTCGGAGATCACCAAAGGATCAAGGGATTTTCTTGTATATCCCTGTGTCGATTTTCTTATTAACATTGCATTTCTTACATAATCATACAAGCACACTACCTCACTTACAAATTTTGGCTACTTGATTATCTTGTGTAATTTTTGGTCGAAACAGTAACAATACTAGACTCTGACTCGGACTAAAGATTGAATTGGTTGGGGGGTTTACTACACTACTAAATTAACTAAGGAATGCAGAAAACTAAGATCGAATCAAGTAATCAAGGCAAAAGCTAAGGTAATATCAAGAATGGGAGGAATACCACCAAGGTCGGAATCCTACTTGCAAAGCACAACTTCTACCGGTTCTGGAAACTAAGATGGATCTGGGTTTCTAAGGATGACACCTAAAGACTACCTAGTGGATCCCTAATCTCTCTCAGGGTGCCACCAACTAAGGAACCTAAAGTGTACTAAACTCACCAGATGGTTGGATCACCTCTTGGTCTCTCCAACAATGATAATGTACCCTAAAGACATATCACCTTTCAGTCTCACTATCCACAATACATTCAAGGAATGCATGAGGTGATCTCAAGATAACAACTATGATTTGAACTAGCAACAATCACTAGACACCTAATACTAACGTCCTCTCAGACTGTTAACACTCGGATTCCGAATAACGAAGACTAAACAACTATTTTTATCACCTCTCGGGTAGTGAACTAGGATACACATTCAGATCTAAGGATACTCAATCACAACTCCTATGGGCTACTATGTCTAGCAAACCACACGGTAGGTCCCCGGGTCTCTCGGATCGTTACGTGCGAGTGTGTGACTAGTCGAACAGGGTGCGGAATGCCCGTGACTAGTTGGAGTATAAAGCAACACAAAGCAAACCAACAACAAACAAGATTCACTTTAAACTTCGTATATTGATAATCACAGTCGGTTACAAGATACAATGAGTGCGTGCCTATGACCTTCACTAAACTGCTATTTATACCAAAGACTTGATGCATGCGCACTTGCTAAGTGCGTAGGGCTTTGTTCCTGCGTACTTAGCAAGTACGTAGACGTGTTCTTGCGTACTTGCTAAGTACGCAGGTTATACAACCTGCGCACTTGGTAAGTGCGCACAACACTTAACAAGACGATTACAACGACAAGTACCTACATACATGTTTTCAACTCGATAAACCAATACGTACAGACACTGAAATACAAATACAAATGCAGAAAGAACAGATACAAAAGCAGAGACAACATCCAGAGTGTTTGTCACACAAATGTGATCCAACAAACTATTGTAGGTCCCGGGAGCCTCGTTGCACAGCGGAAAAACAAAGATCTGTCCGTCGATTCGTGTGGGAATAGTGAAAACGAGACAGAGAAAAGCATAGATAAAAGACAACAGAATCAAACGATACGTAATCCATAACATAGAAATCATCCCATATTACAGACCACATATCGAATGAGTACACATCTCTCGTCTACGCTCACGGTCCAGGGGCGGGAGAGCTCGTCCCACCCGGACACCTCTCAACCTAGTTCCAGAGTTCCACCTACAAATGAAGACAAGTCTTCTATTTATAGGGGATGGAACACTTCCTGCGTAGGGTGTTTCTGCGTAGTTAGTAAGTTCGCAAAGCCAAGAACCCATGCGTACTTGTAAGTTCGCAGACCCAAATACCCTTGCTTACTTAGTAAATACGCAGGGAAACTCTTCTTACGTACTTAGTAAGTACGCAGGGCTAACCCATGCGTACTTAGTAAGTACGCAGAAAAGATGAATTTGCATACTTATTCAGTACATCAGCGTTCTTGACGAATCTTGAGGAGAATGCTCAAAAAGTGTTGGATCTAATAGATTGATGCTTCCAAAAGCTTAGAAATCATCTTCTAACAAACCCTTAACCTTCCAAACACCAAATGAAGTGATAATGAACTAGAATTTAAGGATTTTTGACAGAAAAAATAGCGAATTTGAAGAACTCAGATCTGCTCAAAAAGCCTAAAAACTCGAATCGAAACACAAATCAACGAACAACCTAGCTCTGATACTAATTGTAGGTCCCGGGAGCCTCGTTGCACAGCGGAAAAACAAAGATCTGTCTGTTGATTCGTGTGGGAACAGTGAAAATGAGACAGATAAAAGCATAGATAAAAGACAACAGAATCAAACGATATGTAATCCATAACATAGAAATCATCCCGTATTACAGACCACATACCGAAGGAGTACACATCTCTCGTCTACGCTCAAGGTCCAAGGGCGGGAGAGCTCATCCCGCCCGGACACCTCTCAACCTAGATCTAGAGTTCCACCTACAAATGAAGACAAGTCTTCTATTTATAGGAGATGGAACACTTCCTACGTACTTGTCTAAGTACGTAGGGGATTGGTCATGCGTACTTGACAAGTATGCAGTGCATAAACGTTGCGTACTTACTAAGTATGCGGGACCAATCTGGTGTACAAGTTAAGTGCTCAGGAACACCCTCCTGCGTACTAGCCACGTACAACGATACATAGAATTTTATATATAGTTACAAAAACATGCTTCTACACATACACAATCACAAACCCTAAGGTGTATGATCTAGATATGCAAACCAAACTGGCAGACAACCATAATTAGCATATAGAATTGAAATCAAACATAAGGTAGAACTAAACATGCATTATTCATCACAATTATTAACTTGAAATCTTTTACAAAATTATTCAACCATTAGAATTAACCCAAACCAATAAAAATCAAGACTTTACTAAGCATTCATCATGTAACCTAGGTAGTATCAATGATTTAGCCAATAAACATGTTCAAAACATTCAAGACAAAAGTATCAAACAAAGACAAGGTTCAATCACAGCAAACAAAGAATAAAGATTGAATCTTGAAAATCGAAAATTCTAATATAACGAACCCGGAATCCAAAAGCTTCAACCTTGCACTTGGTTCTCTTTCCCAAACTCTTAAAATCGCCCTAGGCTCTGTTCCAGACGGCAGAAATGTGACGCCCCAAACCCGGGAGGCCTCACTTATTGGATTTACTCACCAACACATAGCACTTAAACATAAGACATACAATATCACAGCGGAAACGATTTAAAATCTCAACATACGCATCGGAAACATAACATGTCTAAACAACTGAAACTTGTCAAATACAATTGAAACTTGTCTTAATCAACATAATCAAAAGAAACATAAACAGGATGCCAGATGCTGATCTTCGGGTAACTCTTCTCGCCAAGCCAAGCATCCACTTCCATCTACTGCCACCTACACTTAACTGATGTGCATACTAAAAATCAGCAACGCTGAGTGATTTCTAACGTTTACTTTAAATCAATTATACAAAAGATTTACTAAAACATATATACTGCCAATAAGGCTAAACTTAACACACTTTACTTTTCAAACAGTTTAAAACGTATAATAAACCGTCAATTCCTCTTTACTGTACTGCCCTCATGGCTTACATCCATGAACCGACAAGTACCTGGTCAATGCCCCCATGATCAATGACCATGAACCGACAATACCGCTTATCCGTCAATTCCTTGTCACTACTGTACCGCCCCCATGGTCAACGACCATGAACCGACGAGTACCTGGTCAATGCCCCCATGATCAACGATCATGAAACGACAATACCCTAGTTAATGCCCCCATGATCAACGACCATGAACCGACAATACCGCTTAACACTACGGGGAGGTTGCGTGGACCTCCCGAGCAACCGCCGTCACTCATCCCAGTTATACAACCGTTAGCGAACCCAAAGATTCTTACTAATGGGTAGAACCCATATCTGACATCTTGTACAAGTAACATCTGTCCCAAGGACCTTTATAGCTGGTACACATTCCCGAAGGAAAACTGTTCACTTTACTGTTCATAAAACTTTCTGAAAATCTTGTTCATAACTTAACATGTATTATGCCTTTGTTTATGTATATAAAAATATAGTAAACGCTTGCCATAAATACCTCTGCTTTTACTGAAATATATCTTAACACATATATCATGCCTTTGTTTATGTATAATAAATATAGTAAACGCTTGCCAAATGATATATCTTGCTTTACTGAAAACATACTAGCACTTATATTATGTCTTTGTTTATGTATATGAAAATATAGTAAACGCTTGCCATAAATACCTTTGCTTTTACTGAAATATATCTTAACACATATATCATGCCTTTGTTTACGTATAATAAATATAGTAAACGCTTGCCAAATGATATATCTTGCTTTACTGAAAACATACTAGCACTTATATTATGCCTTTGTTTATGTATATGAAAAACATAATAAACGCTTGCCAATAATATAATCATACTTTACTAAAATGTACTTTTGCCTCTTTTAAACTTTTCACTAAAACATAGCTTTTCCCTTCAGTTTATAATATATAAAATATAATAAACGCTTTACACTAAGTATGCACACCACCCCTAAAGCAGGAAAAAAAGGGATTAGAACTCACCTGGTATCTTAGTTGCAATGGTCTACTGGATCTAACACAATCTGAACAATCATAACAATAGACACGTATCAGACTTAACTCGACGCTAAATGGTTTCACTATTTCTGGCTAGGCGAACATACTGACTTCACTAATCCAGCTATATATACCCATAGACCTGATGCTTGCGCACTTGGCAAGTGTGCAGATCCTTGTTCTTGCGTACTTGATAAGTACGCAGACTTTGCTTCTTGCGTACTTGATAAGTACGCATGCCTTGCTTCGTGCGTACTTGATAAATACGCAGGCTTTGCTTCATGCGTACTTGATAAGTACGCAGGATCCTCTTCATGCGTACTTGGTAAGTACGCAGGATCTGCTTCCCCGCAAAAACCCTAACTTTCGTGTTCGGGTCTGATCACGTCAAGATCCCGGACTTGTTTACATTCAAAACGTTTGCTTTTCATTAAGGAACTTAAATCTATGTTTTCCTCCAGTTTAATCCATAAAAACGTTACCTTTTCCTCCCAAACCCGAAAAACCCAAAAACGAACAAAAACTCAGATCTAGGAGAATCGGTTACCTGTAAACGCTTCTTCTTCACAGCTAATCGTTCCAGATACGTATGCCTACGGTCCTATGAGCTCGGATTCGAAAACCGAGACTTTCTCTCTCTAGGCTCTCTCTCACTTTCTCTCTCTAGAAATCCGGGAATGAGGTTGGGAGTGAGGGTTTTGGGCAGGTCTTGAGGCTTATAAGGGCCCAAACCCTTGCCCTTTCGGCCCGTATACCCCGGCCCAATCCCACTTCCCTTCTTTTCTTATTTAAGTTTTTAATTCTCGTGAATTATTTCGCGCTCCAAAACTCGGGCTGTTACAAGTCTACCCTCCTTACAATAGGTTTCGTCCTCGAAACCTGCCATAATCTAAACTGATAGCTAATCACAGAATGGGTGGCATAAACCGTAGCTATGCAAGGCAGCTTGGTCATGAAGGCCATTGTGATTAACTACCACTGGGAGCTTAACTTCGGGAGATCTCAAATTCTAAGGCACCTAGACTAATGGGGCTAACTAATTTAGTAAGGAAATAATAACATAAACTTGCCATATCACAAATAAGAGCTTGCAACATACCTTACTGAGTCATCTGGTAGACCCTCGCCTTGGCTCTGTTCATGTAGGGTTCCTTCTCTGCACCCTTTCCCTTTCCATATCCCCGCTTCCGTTTCCTTGGGTTTCCTACAATCTCGGCTCACGTGTCCCTGTCCCCCACAATTGTGGCTTCTTGGCCTTTCCGGGCAGTCCCGTGATTGGTGTCCAAACTTGCCCCACCTGAAACATCCCACCTGACCCGCCTTCCACTCACCTCCATGTCTCCTTCCATATTTCCCGCATAGACCCTCAGCTTCTACCCTTGCCCTCCTATCGTTAGGGCCCTGGAGTTCCTCAGCAGTGCGCTTAGCTGCCTGTTTTTTGGGTGCTTCAGCAATGACTTTAGAGGCGATGTCATCGTACACAACCCCGCTCAGAACGACCACCGACTCAAAGGTACTGGTTGTGTTGGTCTTGACAAAGGTACGGATCTTTGGTGGCAATCCTTGGACATAGTAGTGAATTCTCCTTTCCTCAGTCGTCACTAGATGGGGCACCAGACGTGCCAACTCGTTGTACTTTGAAGTATATTGCCCGTGAGTCATGAGTCCGGCTTGGAGAGTCAAGAATTCCCTTTCCACCTTATGGACCTCGTTCTTAGGACAAAACTTTTCAGTTACCAATGCTTTCAGGTCGCTCCACCTCATCAATCCGACCGCTTGGTCACCCTTAGCCTGTTTCACAGTTTCCCACCAGTGTGCTGCTTCTCCTTTCAATGACTTCGCAGCGAACATGACTGCTTGTTCCGGTCGACATTCACTAAGACGAATGGTCGACTCCATGCCGTTAATCCAATCTAAGGTATCTGATGCTTCCTTCTCCCCAGTAAGCACGGGTGGATCACAACCCCGAAACGCCTTGTAGTCGCAGCCGCGAGCAGGCGGTGCAACATTCTCTACCAGATTTGGTCCTCCCATTATTGGAAGCACCACAGGCTCTTCAGTTGTGTTAGGGCTCTCCTTGGCCTTCCTCAAGGCTTCGTCCAGTATGGCCGGTAAGGTTTCCTTCAGCAGTCGGGTAAACTCACGGCCAATAGCCGCTTGCACGGCTGGTTCAAACTCAAACGGTTGGTCATCTCCTTCCACATGTTCAGCATTGTGCTGACTAATCTCTATCTCAGTATGGGTAGTGTGAACACTCCCCTCAATCACTTGGTTTGTGCTAGCTCCACCGTGGCGGCCTGTACGTCCACCACGTCTTCCTCCTACACCTCCTCTAGTTCCTCCACGTCTAGCCATTTCTAACTGAAAGATAGAGAACAAAAGATTTAATTTCATCATGCTAGGGAATATGTAGAACACAATAAGTAAGGTAAGATGTTAATATACACTGGCCATCTGCAATTAACCATTACATCACTTCTTGTTGTTCTATTTATTCGCTTTCATGGTTCCACTAAAGCCTCTATTCTTATCTTGACACTCTAAAAGGTAAACTTTACTTACTATACGCTTCTGATGCTTTGGCTTGAGTTACCCGTACTGGAATCCGCTACTTGGTCCCATTCTCAGTTTAAGTCTGGACATCGGGGATGTCCAAAACTCTCAAACTATGGCTCTGATACCAACTTGTGAGGCCCCAAACCCGGGAGGCCTCACTTATTGGATTTACTCACCAACATATAGCACTTAAACATAAGACATACAATATCACAGCGGAAACGATTTAAAATCTCAACATACGCAGCGAAAACATAACATGTCTAAACAACTGAAACTTGTCAAATACAATTGAAACTTGTCTTAATCAACATAATCAAAAGAAACATAAATAGGATGCCAGATGCTGATCTTCGGGTAACTCTTCTCGCCAAGCCAAGCATCCACTTCCATCTACTGCCACCTACACTTAACTGATGTGCATACTAAAAATCAGCAACGCTGAGTGAGTTCTAACGTTTACATTAAATCAATTATACAAAAGATTTACTAAAACATATATACTGCCAATAAGGCTAAACTTAACACACTTTACTTTTCAAACAGTTTAAAACATATAATAAACCGTCAATTCCTCTTTACTGTACTACCCTCATGGCTTACATCCATGAACCGACAAGTACCTGGTCAATGCCCCCATGATCAACGACCATGAACTGACAATACCGCTAATCCGTCAATTCCTTGTCACTACTGTACCGCCCCCACGGTCAACGACCATGAACCGACGAGTATCTGGTCAATACCCCCCATGATCAACGATCATGAACCGACAATACCCTGGTCAATGCCCCCATGATCAACGACCATGAACCGACAATACCGCTTAACACTACGGGGAGGTTGCGTGGACCTCCCGAGCAACCGCCGTCACTCATCCCAGTTGTACAATCGTTAGCGAACCCAAAGATTCTTACTAATGGGTAGAACCCATATCTGACATCTTGTACAAGTAACATCTGTCCCAAGGACCTTTATAGCTGGTACACATTCACGAAGGAAAACTGTTCACTTTACTGTTCATAAAACTTTCTGTAAATCTTGTTCATAACTTAACATGTATTATGCCTTTGTTTATGTATATAAAAATATAGTAAACGCTTGCCATAAATACCTCTACTTTTACTGAAATATATCTTAACACATATATCATGCCTTTGTTTATGAATAATAAATATAGTAAACGTTTGCCAAATGATATATCTTGCTTTACTGAAAACATACTAGCACTTATATTATGCCTTTGTTTATGTATATGAAAATATAGTAAACGCTTGCCATAAATACCTTTGCTTTTACTGAAATATATCTTAACACATATATCATGCCTTTGTTTATGTATAATAAATATAGTAAACGCTTGCCAAATGATATATCTTGCTTTACTGAAAACATACTATGCCTTTGTTTATGTATATGAAAAACATAATAAACGCTTGCCAATAATATAATCATACTTTACTAAAATGTACTTTTGCCTCTTTTAAACTTTTCACTAAAACATAGCTTTTCCCTTCAGTTTATAATATATAAAATATAATAAACGTTTTACACTAAGTATGCACACCACCCCTAAAGCAGGAAAAAAAGGGATTAGAACTCACCTGGTATCTTAGCTGCAATGGTCTACTGGATCTAACACAATCTGAACAATCATAACAATAGACACGTATCAGACTTAACTCGACGCTAAATGGTTTCACTATTTCTAGCTAGGCGAACATACTGACTTCACTAATCCAGCTATATATACCCATAGACCTGATGCTTGCGCACTTGGCAAGTGCGCAGATCCTTGTTCTTGCGTACTTGATAAGTACGCATGCCTTGCTTCGTGCGTACTTGATAAATACGCAGGCTTTGCTTCATGCGTACTTGATAAGTACGCAGGATCCTCTTCATGCGTACTTGGTAAGTACGCAGGATCTGCTTCCCCGCAAAAACCCTAACTTTCGTGTTCGGGTCTGATCACGTCAAGATCCCGGACTTGTTTACATTCAAAACGTTTGCTTTTCATTAAGGAACTTAAATCTATGTTTTTCCTCCAGTTTAATCCATAAAAACGTTACCTTTTCCTCCCAAACCCGAAAAACCCAAAAACGAACAAAAACTCAGAGCTATGAGAATCGGTTACTTGTAAACGCTTCTTCTTCACAGCTAATCATTCCAGATACGTATGCCTACGGTCCTATGAGCTCGGATTCGAAAACCGGGAATTTCTCTCTCTAGACTCTCTCTCACTTTCTCTCTCTAGAAATCCGGGAATGAGGTTGGGAGTGAGGGTTTTGGGCAGGTCTTGAGGCTTATAAGGGCCCAAACCCTTGCCCTTTCGACCCGTATACCCCGGCCCAAGCCCGCTTCCCTTCTTTTCTTATTTAAGTTTTTAATTCTTGTGAATTATTTCACGCTCCTAAACTCGGGCTGTTACATGAAATACGAACTCCTTGAATAATGGCAATCAAATTCTATTTAAATCGATTTTAGGTTTTTTCTCGAATTATGGGTCTCTCTGTACCGCGAGAGACTGGGCCTGAGCAAAATAGTCGGGCATGTTTCTGGATTCCCTCGCGTACCGCAAGGGTTTAGGACTAAGTCTTCGCGTACCGTGAGGACTTGAATTTCCCCATTTTTGACTTTTGATTCTTTGGGTTGCATTCTCGTGCTCGTTTCTTCATATATTTACTTGTAATTCTTTCGATCACCTACAAACATAACATAGACTCAATACATAACAAAAACGACTCAAAACGAAGACACAACTAATTAAAACACATGAAAACAAAATGAATAAAGATGTGTGCTTTGCACTACATCAAACATCCCCATACTTAACCTTTTTTCGTCCTCGAAAAAGTCTGCAATGAAATCATAACTAAGATCTAACTTTATAAACATCATTTACCAATTAGTTAAACATACTCACACGTTAAAAAACAATAATTAGTATTTCTGTCCGATTAAACCCAAGCACCAACTATCTAGCCCCCATGATGTGTTCTAAATCCAATTTTTACAACAATCAATCAATCTGTGTGACTCACACTTAGAAGTTACAGCTCTACCTAATCCCGTGTCACGGTCATGTTTAGGCACGGGTTAAACCATATAGAGTTTCACACCACGTTAAACTAAGATTTACAGGTTTTTAGAAATTATGATGAATTATGGAATGAATGGATGGATATGAGCATTAATTTGAGCATAAGAACTTTCATCTAGAGGTGTCTCAACCAAGTCATTATCCCGGAAGCTAACACATAGGGCGTATTGAGATATTGAGACTGAGAGGTAATATATCTTTAGGGTACTTTAGCATTGTCGGAAATAACTGAAAGGTGATCCGACCAACCGGTGAATTTGCACGTCCCTTAAAGTTTCCTATTAGGTCACACCGGGAGAATGATTTGGGATCCTTAGGTTGTCTTAGAGTGTCGTATTCAAATATCCCGGTTCCATCATAGTTTCCATAGCCGAGAGAAGTCCAAGTTGAGCAAACAAGATTCATAACCTAAGTAGTGTTTTCTCTCTTCTAAATTCGTTTTAAGTGTTAGCTTGATAATTGGTAATCTTAGTTTAATTAAAACCAACTTAAAACCCCCCCAAACCTTTTAAATTACCTGTTGGAGTCTAGTTTTAGTTATAGTCAGTGTCTCGTGGGTTCGATATCCGGTTTACCGTTAAGCTTAACTACATTCGATAGGTACATTTGCCTGTCAGTGCGGTCTAGTTCATAAGTTTTCCAGAGTTTAACTTACAGTGTCTTAGTAGTATTTTAATAGACCGTAGACACACATCAACTTGAATATCTCTGAGGATATGATCGAGGACAGGACTTCGTGGAGACGTAGGATTAAGGTTAAGGACTTTTAGGGGGAGGGTAACAAATGAGTCTATACTTTATCATAGGGGCTTAGATCTATCTAGTTTTGTGGTGGCTTAAGCATGTTGTCGTTTTCTTGGCTGTGTATTTATATGATAGTACCTGTACTAATTATACTCTCTCACTAATCACACTTTTCCACCATTTTCTGAATTTATTAATGCTATTTTTATTAGCTAACTTATTGTTTGTTGTGTTGATTCAATGTGGTAAGCATTATGTTACTAATATACTTTTTCAGGCCCTGATAAAGTTTTTGGAGCTAAGGGTCTAAGTACGGTCTATTTTTTTTTTCATTTACATGAAAGTACGGTCAAAAAAAATTTCGTTACCCCTGAACTTTTGTTCTAGATCCGCCACTGGTCTCCCTGGAAGCAACCTCTCTATTCTAAAAGATAGGGTATGGCTTGCCTACATCCCACCTTCCCCAGACCCTATCAATAACTTGGTTATGGGTGAGATTTTGTTAGGTATGTTTGTTGTTGTTGTATACTTTTTATATTTTCTGTATTTTAATAAATTATAAAATAGTTATAGTGTAACCCGAATTTTATGATCGGTCCGACCGGTTTAACCGGTGATACTTTAGGATCACCGGTTCGATTTTAAAAAGATTGCTCTAAAGTAAAGAAATGTAGATAAGTATCAAAGCATTGGTGACTCTGAATTGGAATATTCCAATATCGCAATTTGCCATTCATGTACAGCTGCTTTACTTCCGAACAAGTCACCCGCCAATAATCAAATCGACGCATAAAGATTTCCGATTTAATTTTGAATTTTCAACAAAATCAAACCCCTTTTTTCTTCATCCATCCATCCATCCATCGTTTCTTTCTCATCTGGGGTTTCCTAATTTCAATCAAGTTTTAATTTTTTAGCTTTCTTGGATCTCATCTGTGGTGGGTTTGATCAAATTCATGAAGCAATTGCATTGATTTTGTTGCATGTTTAACAAAAGAGTATGAAAAGCCTGTTGAAGAAGCTGCACATCAGGCCAAATCGATCATCAGATGCAAGCTCACAATCTGAACTGAATAAACCCTCGTCTTCGATTACAGGATGGCTTAATTCAGTGACGAATAGGCGAAGTCAAAGCCCTCAGTCAACTGAAGGGGTTGACTCGGTCAGCAGTAGTCAACTGGAGGCTGCCATGGATGAATTGAGGCATCCAGAAGCAGAAGAAGAGTATCAGATTCAATTGGCTTTGGAGTTGAGTGCCAGGGAAGATCCGGAAGCTGTTCAGATTGAAGCTGTTAAGCAGATCAGTTTGGGTTCTTGTCCTCCGGATAATACTCCGTCTGAGATTATCGCGTTTCGCTATTGGGTAAGTTGAGTTCTTATTTCAGTTTACTCCATAGAATTGGAATGATGAATTTTGTTTATTGTCATATGGGCATTTCTTAATTTGGTTTTGAAGTGATTTGATCATAAATTTGTAGGAGAGTTATCTGCATAATGGCCTGTTTCGTTGCCATTTAAGGCTATAAATTATGTGTTTCTCGTTAGGAAACCAATCAGACTGTTTATAAGTTAAGGGGATTGTTAGGCGTTTACCACCCCTCACGCTATACGACTTGTACAAGGGCTATACGAAACCGACAGCATTCAGACATGTCACATCAGTCACATCCGTATTGTGTCCAACATAGCCCAATACGACCGTATCGTGTACTGTCTTGCCCAATACGGCCCGTATTGTGTCTCGTATAGCCCCTATACGAGTCGTATAGGGGGTGGTGTACATATGTCATGGGGTGGTGTATGGTTAACGGAATCCTAAGTTATTTTGGCTGCTTTAAGTAAGGCATGTTGAGTTTGATTCTTGGTTTAAAAAAGCGTGAGGGGCTCTGAGGTGTTTTGGTTCCAAAAGATGAGGCGCGTCGTGTGAGGCGAGCGCATCACGTACATGAGGCGCGCGTCTGTGTACAATAAGTTTTATTTACAATTAGAAGCTACGTCTCTCTTGTCTGTTTTACATATCAACCTACTTATCAAGTAAACCTTTCATAAATTCTTCACTCCTTTGGTTATTTTCACATATAAACCTAATACAGACCCTGATTTTGACCTAGAACCACATGAGGCACGCCATTTTGACCCTGATGCGTTTTCCTGAGCGCCTGGCGCTTTATTCCAAGTTTGAACGTTACTATGTTTGTGCAATTTAGGTCAAACTATTCGGCTCTCATGTGATGTTCAACCCTTGCACCATATCCTTTGTTTTGATAAAATGTCTCCCCTTATGTATTATAAGCGTATATTTTTCTTAAAGATAATTACCTTTGTAACCCATTTAATTTATAGTTCATAGGGTCCAGCTAACTATATATCGTGCGTATAATCGTTTGAACGTAAGGATTTGATAGGGCCTGAGTAATATATTTGTTAATAGCCAGTTATATACTAAGAACTAAAAAATGAGGTTGCTTTCAGTGACACTTAATTTAACTCTAATTGAATATCAAGTCTTCTCATAATAGCATACTGTTAGATATTAAATTGTTAGTATTAGGGTTTACTTATGTTTAGGTTAGTTTAGGGTTTGTTTCTGATTTCCTGTTTGGCTGTTTCCTATATATCGAGGGTTCTCCCTCAAGTCTAAATACACTATTCAGTTCCAGTGTAATCCATTATCTTTTACTCATACTAAAAACATCTCATAATACCTATTTATAAAACTGACTATGAATATGAAATTGGTTTTATGCTTTAATCATGGATATATCATTGTTGCCTTATATTTACTATTAACACTAAATAATATGAGTCCAGCAGAATTACAAGTCTTGTTGTACGCGTGTTTTGAATTTTTTGTTTTTTGTTTTTGCTTATTGGATTATAACATCTCTCATGTCCTAGACATGTTCATACAGAATTATAGTGCTCTTAGCTATGATGACAAGATTGTTGATGGGTTCTATGATCTGTACGGGGTGTTGACGGGACCCACATCTTCAAAGATGCCTTCCCTTGTGGATTTACAAGGAACACCTGTGTCAGATAACGTTGCATGGGAAGCGGTTCTTGTTAATAAGGCTGCAGATTCTAAGCTTTTAGGACTCGAACAGACGGCCCTGGAGATGGCTGTCAAGTCAATGTCTGAGTCTGTGGATTATTCTGGTCAGAATTTGGTGCAGAGACTTGCTGTTTTAGTTTCTGATCACATGGGAGGCCCGGTTAGGGATCCAGAAAATATGTTGATAGCTTGGAGAGATTTTAGCTCAAGGTTTAAGGAAACTATTGGAAGCATGGTTTTCCCTCTTGGCTCGTTAAAAGTTGGAATGGCCTGTCATCGGGCGTTGCTTTTCAAGGTATTCTCCTTTTCTCTTTCATTTTACCTTAAAGTTATGCTACCTTCAAAAACATTTGATATTGTGCTTAGCAATAGCATTTAGTTAACGGGTGTATCTTTATTGTAGTACTATTTTAAAAACATTAATTAAAATCATAAGAAAATAACTTCTTTTCGTACGAATATGAAGGGTTTATCACAGAGGGAGCAAATCAGTTTCAATGTAAGCCCAACAATTAGCATAGAGAAGATTAGAGATAGGTCCAAAACTCCAAATAACTCTTAGAGGAATTTTCAACTGAAGTATCCAAATACATAAAAGCACTAGACTCAAAAGCGGTATAAAATCCTGGGTGCTAAAGTAAATGATTATTGAAGTATTTCTGGATCTTGATTCAATACTAATGTGTAAGCACCAATTCCATGACCCTTTGACATGCTTGTGATACAACTGGACTTATGCCCACTAAATATTTTAGTCTTGGTATGTAAATTGATTGATCCAATCATTGACCCGCCTAAATGTGCCGACCTATTGGATCGTTTGTTGTTATTGTAGCGCATCCCCTGAAATGTTATTTTTTATGGTGTTGCATTACCCTGGTTGAAGATACTTCACTAGACACTTAGGTAAACAAACACATACAAGCATGTCATCACAACTTTTTAGTAGAGTTCCAAGTTTTGATTGACTTTTGCATGTTTCTTCTAAATTGCGATGAATATACATCACTTGATGATTTCTATATTTTCTTAACATGTTTGTTTCATTCATGATCAATGCACTTTCTTGTAGGATCCCCACTATTATACTTTTCACGCTCTGTTAGGGTTTTTGGAGTTGAGGGTCTCCTGGAAGCAGCCTCTCTATCCCTCGGGATAGGGGTATGGTTTGCCTACATCCCACCCTCCCCATACCCTAACAAAAGCTTTGCTATTGGTGGGATTTTATTGGATATAGTTGTTGCACTTTCATGTAGGATATTCTATTCTTCACTTGATGATATCTGATAATATTTACTTCCATTCCTTTTTAGAGACTATTGAAGCATGATTTATTCTTTTCAACAACCCTTCTCTTTGTAGGTTTTGGCTGATAGTGTGGGCATCCCTTGCTGCTTAGTGAAAGGGAAGCAATACACTGGTTCAGACAAAGTTGCAATGAACTTTATAAAACTCGGTGATGGCAGGTTGTGCGCTTTGCTTTAAATGTTCATCATGTCAAATGTCAACTTTATTCTAGCTAATAACTGAAAAAAGGGGACTCAAAATGCAGAGAGTAGACAATGGGTTGGCGAAGAGCTATCCACTAATGACCTAAAGGCCGGGAAAAACGTGTTGGGTGGGTTATGTAACAGGCCAAAATGGGTAACCTTTACGTGTGGGTCAAACGGGTCCGGTTGGGTTGACCCACAAGCTTTCTTTATCCAAGTTGTATTTGAAATTATAATAAATTAATAATTAATGTAAAAAATATGATTGCAAAACTATATTATTACTATAATAATGTAAGTTTTTTACAATATATCAGTTTTAAAGGGTTTTATGCATTTGAAATTTTGAATACATTTCGGATGACTATCTACCTGTTCTCACCATTGACCCATATCAGCACATCCTTTTTAGCTGAATCTATTTGATCTGTTGACCCAATCAACCCATCTATGGGTAAATGAGTCAAACAAGTATACCCAGTGAACTTTATATGATTTCTTATGAAGTTATCCTCTTCTATATAGATACAAATACATTCAAAATAGGATTTATATTAAATACTATTAACTAATGAAATCATTAATGTATGCTATCTACATTACTATTCGTCCATGAAAAATAACTTTTGGAGCCGGGGGTCTCAATGGGAGCAGCCTCTCTAACCCTTGGGATAGAGGTAAGGTTTGCCCTCACCCCACCCCCTCAAACCCTACCAATAGCTTTGCTATGACTGGGATTTACTGAGTATGTTTGTTTGTTTGTTAACTAATGGAATCATTAATGTAACTGCCAGGGAATATATTGTTGACTTGATGGCGGATCCTGGAACTATCATTCCATCTGTTACTCTAGGAGGATCAAATGTAGATTATGAAGAATCTTTTTCATCAAGTCCATGGTCCCGAGATGAAGATTCCTCTTATTTAGCTTCCTCCACAAGTGGTCTCACCACTTCATTTGTAGATTACATGGAAAACAATAACAACACACATACATCAGGTTTATCACAACCAATCAAATCTGTATTAGAACCCAATAAATCTTTACCCCAAGTTCCACAAAAGGTATACAAGGAGAAAGTAGGAAATTCACAACACGCGTATGCAAGATCCCCTTCATGGACCGAGGGCATAAGTTACCCTGCAGCACGTAAATTGAAGGTAAACGATGTTTCACAATACATGATGGAAGCTGCAAAAGAAAACCCTCAATTGGCCCAGAAACTACATGATGTGTTACTTGAAAGTGGCGTTGTTGCTCCTCCAAACCTCTTTACCCAAGTTTATGAAGAGGAATTACAAAAAGGTACTGCCGATAGTCAAAGTCAAAATTTTCTAAGTCAACCTCGTTTCTTACCTCCGTTGCCACATACACAAAGAGCTTCTTCACAATCTGAAGCAAGTCCAGTGCAATACATGAGAAATGTTCCAGGTGCCGCGGCAGCTGCTGCAGCCGCTGCAGCTGCTGTTGTGGTTGCTTCCTCAATGGTGGTGGCCCCCAACGAAACAATAACGGACCAAAATATACAACTACCTTTAGCAGCTGCAGCAACGGTGACGGCGGCAGTTATGGTGGCAACAACTACCACTTCTGTTGCAAAGCAACACGAGATATCTGGTAACTCACAGAGTGAAAATTTAGAGGCTTTGGATTCTTCTCCAAAAAGGGATGGGGATAGGGAGAACAATACAGAAGCACAATATGAGATAGGTCAAGAAGAGGAGAGAATATCAGATAGGTCAACAGGTAACGAAAGCACAGTGTCTGAAGTATCACTCGAGGATGTAGCAGACTGTGAAATAGCATGGGAGGATCTCACATTGGGTGCACGTATCGGATTGGGTACTGAGTTTATCTTGTTATTTTTCAATGTTTTACATGCTTAATGTTATTGGTATTTTCTAGAGGTGGCACAATGGGTGGGGCGGGTTGGGTAACTGGTTAAAACGGGTTCGAGGTGAAGCGGGCACTTTTTAGTGGGGTATTATTTCTGTCATAATTTAAATGTTTGAATAAAGTTTAAGAGGTCATATGCATTAAAAATACAGTTTGAGCGACTCAACCCGGTTAACCTGTATGACCTATTTGAACCGTTTCATTTTTAACTAAATCTTTTGATTTGACCCATCTGACGCATGCTGTTTTCAGCTAAATCTTGCCCTGTTTGGGATGAAACATAACTTAAATCGACCAGTTCATGATCAAATGGGTCAAAATTGCCTATTTTCTTTTTGAAGTAGATATGGTGGTCACTGAAGTTTCATGGTAAAATATGTCCCTTGCATATACTCTTACAATCATATCAATTACAAGCTTTTCGCTTTATTGTAATCAAATCAATCAACATAAATAGTCAATCTGGATTATCTGGGACAAGACATTTTAGGGGATGATTAATTTGATGAAGAACATGTTTATGAGATCTATATTAGGTAATTTGATCTGTGTTTGAATGTGTTTATAAATAAATCTCGGTAATCAGTTTTGAGTGTTCAGCGAAAACCTATGAATTTCATTTCATGGAGAGATTTAAATATGTTCCATGTGATTCTGGTATGAAATAATTAGATTTGGAGAGATGAGTAGGAAGCTTTTGTAAGAAAATTGATTACTGAGATATACGTAATTCATCATGTCAAATAATCACTTTGAAAATGGGCATCCAAATTCCAAACAATCCCTTGATCAGATTTAGAAAAAAAATGATGTATATGATTACAGGAGTACGTGTAATCTAGAGAAACAAGTCACAATTACAGCGACATTTTTTTTTTGTATTGTTTAGTCTACCTTTTATAAATTACTTAATCACATACATTAGCAAATTTAATTAATATATATTTCCTCGTTGGTACAGGATCTTATGGAGAGGTATACCGTGGTGACTGGCATGGAACTGTGAGTTCGTTTTCATACTCGGATCTATTTAATAGTACATACTTTTGAAAATATTTCTAATGATACTGTTTAAAAAAAGATATAGAGTTATAGACATACTTCTGTAACTTTTTTTATTTTTCAGGATGTTGCTGTTAAGAAGTTCCTAGACCAAGAAATAACTACTGAATCCCTTGAGGAATTCAGAAGTGAGGTACACCCCCACCCCGTGCACGCTCGCGGATACTTGCACATAATTTAATGGCTTTTTTGGTGAATATAGAGTTAACATAATCAAGTATTGTGCATTTCCTCACGACGTTTGTCAAAACAGACCTACCATTTTATGTGCTTATCCTTACCAATTTTCTGAATCTTTTGTATTACAAGGTTAGGATTATGAAAAAAGTAAGGCATCCGAATGTTGTACTCTTCATGGGGGCTGTAACACGTGCACCACATCTTTCAATTGTTACCGAATTTCTTCCTAGGTATGTCACCCAATACATTCATTTCATCTTCTTTTAACTTGTAGGCCATGGTAACCTATCATAGATTCATAGTATCATACACAGTTGGATCTAGACAATTGATGTGGCAAGATGGGCTGGTTGGGTTGACCCAAAACCTTCTTTTACAATATTTTTTTAATTTTTTCTAAGTAGATCACATGCCAATTAAGATTGAAGTTTTCTTTACTATGTCTATGATAATCTAATTTCTGTCAATAAGATGATTTGGAGGTTATGCATAAAAAATACACTTTAGCACACTTTCGACCCATTTGGCCCCGTTTTTTGCTAATTTTTTATTTGACCTTGTATGACCCGTCAGAGGTAAAATATAACCTGCTTTAACCCATTTCCACCTCTACCGAAAATTTATGTGGGTTTGGGGTAATTAAATTGCATATGGTTTTCTTTTTCTTTTCTTTTTTTAGGGGGTGGGTCAGAGATCATTTAATTAAGTATTTATTTTACATATTCTAAACACCTCTTTTAACTACAGAAATCGGTGGAGGTGACCACACATGCTAACCCCTCTTCGCCCGCCATTTTCTTTTGTTGTGTTTTATAGTTCTCTTAACCACCTTTCTTCTTTATCACACTTTTGAGTTTTGTGTGGCTATTTCCCATATGTTCCTTTAATAAGTATATATATTAACCTCACCCTTCAACCGTTCTAAACCTGCATACACTATTGTTCATTTCCTATGAAATAATGAAACGTATGTTTATCTTATGCAGAGGTAGTTTATATAGATTACTCCATCGGCCCAACAACCAACTAGATATTCGAAGGCGCTTGAGGATGGCTCTTGATACTGTATGCTCTCTTCTGGGGAGTGTGTGAACTTTGAATGTGCATTTAAACTTATTGTGATTTGAAGCCGTAATAATCAGTTTACAGTGTTTGGGTAAACTGATTATGATTACGGTTTTCTGATTATCAGATCTGGATAATCAGGTAAGGTGGTGTTGTAAGAAAACTGATTATTGAAATAAATGTAAAATTACCTAACTACCCCTACCTTAAGGCAACAGATTATCTTTGTTACTAAGCACTCTGAAGACACAAATCCAAACACCCGTTATTAACCTTTGATCTCAGTATTAGTTTGATTCCTATCTTTAAAGGTTTCATTAATAATATTTGCATTGTATCTTATTATTGTTTTGTAACTGAAATTTCAGGCTCGCGGTATGAACTATTTGCACAATTGCACACCTGTTATAGTTCACCGTGATTTGAAATCTCCAAATCTCCTTGTTGATAAGAATTGGGTTGTGAAGGTAGCCTACCAACCTTATAACTCTGAAATTGTTAGAATGATGATGCCACTGCATCTAAAAACCATTTATTGTGGCTGATATTTTAATGTTCAGGTTTCTGATTTTGGGTTGTCGAGAATGAAGTACAGCACGTTTCTTTCTTCAAGATCTACTGCTGGAACAGTACGTATTATATAGTATATGGAAGGGGGGAAATCTAATTTATCATAAATTAGAGATGGCACAAAGAGCGAGTTGGGCAATGTGTCAAAACGTGCAACTTTTGGTGTGGATCAAAGAGGGTCGGGTTGGGTCGACTTGAAGCATCTTTTATCCAGAAAAAGTTTTGTTTTATAAATAATTAGTGTGTCAAATATGATTACAAAATGATATTATGTCAATAATATACATATACATATATGTATATATTTTAATAAAATGATTGAGGAGGTTTTATGCGTTAAAAATACACCTTGGATGTCCCGTTTTGGCCGTTCGACCTGTTGGCTTTGATACCATGTAAAGGTAGATTGGAAAATATCGCCCATGGCCTTCTGGTCTAGTGGCATCGGCTTGTGTGGATAAGAGCTCTCTGACCCTAAGGTCACAAGTTCAAATCCCACTTCAGCACAAAAATCTTGCTGCTATTAACAGGGGTTGCCAATGAGCTCTCCAGGCATAGGCAAGTCAGGGGTTTTACGAGCTAGTTGGTTTCCTCCTGGAACGGGGTGGCGCCATCCTCAAGCGTCAAACTAACGATAGACGGTTGAAATCCCGTCTGGGGTATGGACATACCTAGGCTATGAAGAGGCATGCCACTGAGCCCGAATTGCCATCGCCGTTCAAAAAAAAATTGGAAAATATCTTAATGTGTAATTACAATGGAGGGGGAACCCTCAATAGATACAAGTAAGAAACCTACCTCGTGAGTCGGGCCCATGGGCTAATTACAAATAAGTTAATAAACCCTAATATTAAACGACTAATAACTATAATTAACAGACATGTATTTGCTTAATTAGTTGTTTGGGTTTTACCCAATTGACCCGTTAGAGATGAAATATAATCCTAATTGACCCATTTGTAAGTCAACGGGTCGAAATTGCCACGTAAATATATCTACTATTGTCGATAATTGTGTTACACTGTTTCAGGCAGAGTGGATGGCTCCAGAAGTCCTAAGAAACGAACCTTCAGATGAAAAGTTGGTATTTTATTTTTCTTACATAGAATGAGAAGAAATGAAACAAGTTTTTAAAAGTTAATGTTATCTTGTGATTTTAGGAGCGATGTTTATAGCTTTGGTGTGGTTTTATGGGAGCTTTGCACGTTGCAACAACCATGGGGTGGAATGAACCCAATGCAAGTTGTTGGTGCAGTTGGGTTTCAACATCGTCGTCTTGAAATTCCAGATGACATGGATCCCGTCATTGCAGATACCATTACAAAATGTTGGCAAACGTTAGTCTTCTATTTTTTAAACCAATATTCTGCTTCTTGTTCAACATTTTTTTATCAAGTATTGGCTTTTTTATATCCTTTTCTATCCAATAGAGGTGACAAAAGGGGCGCTTTGGGCGAGGGGACAACAAAAACGCGTTATTAAAATGATAATCTTGTTTCGTTTGAAGAAAAAACGCTTGAGCAACTTTCGGCGGTTCCCATTTTAGCTATGTTCTTTGTTTTTGCCCATTTGACCCATTAAAGATAAAGTATGACCCAAAAATTTGCCACCTTTACCATCTACGAAAGTTCCACATAGCATGTAATTGTGCCTTGTACACATATAAATGTGATGCACATAGGGGTGTTAAATAGGCCGTGTTCGCGGGTCGTCGAACCCAAACACGACTAGAACCAGAAAATCATGCCATACACATGATACCGAACATGGCATGAATTTTCACGAGTTGTCTTAGATTCGTGTTGTGTGAGAAATTCACACTCCTAGATGCACATATATACACAAGATTTATGATATTTCTGTTGACTAGTAAGTTGCACTTTATGGCTTAAAGAGAGAATCTCAACATAATATTTCCTCTCTTTTGAAGTGATCCAAAACTACGGCCTACGTTTGCTGACATCATGGCCGCCTTGAAGCCACTTCAGAAGTTGAATAAAACAGTTTAATACCAATTGGATTGCATAATGTAGCAGCAGCAAACTGGGCACCCACAATCTATAAGTAATGAAATGGTAATGAATTAAAGGATTCTGATTCTTCTGTATTCCTCTATAGTCATTTTCATGTAGTTTTAGGCCAATTTTCTGTTTTGCTTTGTAAATTCATATTACTTGTTTATAAACACTCACCATGTGTTGGTATAATGGTATGTTGGAATCTACAGTGCAATTAAAACAAAGATTTTGTCAAGACATTTATTTCTTACAAGCATAGACATGTTTGGATCAAAACCTGCGTGTGAACGCGTTTCTTCATGGTTCATTGATTTGAGTTGGTCATATTTCTGTTTCTTCATGGTTCATTTATGAGATATTTGTCAAAAATTGCTGAGCACATTTTAACTTGTACACTCACATGCTTGTACAAGCAGTTTCCTTTTATCTAGTGTTTGACTTTCATAGGGTTCTTGAATTGTTGATAGGCAATGTATGTAGTGAAACTTGTATGAAGTTTATAGGACAATGAGACCTTAGAATTTCCTCAAGGATAGACAATGTTCTATATTGGCACACACAGTGGTAAATCTTATCTTATTTCTGTTAGTGATTTTAGTGTTATTGTTGTTATTTTACTATAATTGGATTTAATTAAGAGCAAAGTGAAATCATAATATACATCGATACAAGTTAAGAAGTGGGCAGTGCACCTTTGTTCGAGACTTACGATTTCAGGCACCTACAAATTCAGGGTTCAAGGGGGCAGCGCTCCAATCAGGGTCCAAAAGACAGATCCCTGGTGGGGGTTTGCTGGAAGTTGCTTCAGATTTTTATGGTGGTTAGAAAATCACATAGAAATTGGTACATCAGTTAGCAACTAAGCATCAATAATAAGTTACTAATGATCAACGACTTGGTCCTTAGTCGGTGCTAGTGGCAACTTCGTCGGTTGGCGTTAATGGCAACTATGCATCATCAACAACCACTATCAACAACAAGCCTGCATCATCGGTAATTTGGACGATCAGCGGTAACCGAATAATTGCTGACTTGTTCATATTCAGCCGTAATCACTGAGTTACCGTTGACGAAGTTACTTTTAGTGTTACCGAATAAATTGCGACAATTATAACCTTCAATTGACACACTCTTTAATGAAGAATTGTGTCATATCAACTTAAAAGTTGTGATGGTTCACTTATAATAGGAAATCTTTGGTATATTTGAACACATGAATTATAGATTCGTTTTTTAAAGGAAATACATGTTTGTTCTTGTGTAACTTTTTGTCTTATCTAATTATTAATTTTGTTACCCATGAAATACTTTGATTTGAAAGTGAGATCAACACAATACAGAAAAGTTATCCAAGACAATTGTGAAATACGAAACCTACAGAGATAACACAAACACAAGTGTGCGTAAATACTTAATAGAATTCTTGTCTACACTAGTTAACGAATAACCAATAATTGAGCATTTTATGGGTTATTGTCTACAAAGATATTGACATTTCCTGAGGTTAGTTTGTTCACAAACTTAGACATATTTCTACAAATAATATTTCATAGAAACCCAACCATCGACCCTTTTTAAGACGAGTGTACAAAATACTTGACACTTTGTGGACACTAGCCAACACATGGTAGCCACCGCCCTTCTATAAGGTTAGTGTAAACAATACTTAGCATATCTTAGCCTTCTACACTAAGGCATCCGTAGTGGTTTCACGCCCAAATGATTCATGCGCTGTCATGTCTGTGACTTCACTGCCACATTAGCACATGGGCGATCACTGCCCAGAATCACTCAGGTGCGTATTGGTTTCACGCCCCGCATTAATGAATGAGTTTTTTTATTTCATTTTGTTAATTTTTATAAACAATAGATATTTATTTTTTTTATCAATTACTTATCAGTTGAAATGTTGATCCAAAAACGTTAAAAAATCACTTACATGACGAAAAATAGTTTTTACGAAAATAACTTTGTTTTCGTTAAAAAATTATACCCGGATGTTTAGAAAACAAAATAAACAAGCCCTTTGTATTTCGTTTTTTATATAATTACCGAGCATTAGTTATTTAAAAAAAACCAAATTAAACCAAAATGTAAACATTGAATTAAAAAATAGAAAAATAAAAGTATGAAGTGTCCCTATATGATTGGTTACCTTTAAATGCAAATGTGCCCCCTTCCCGTGAATGCAGTCACGCCTCCGAGGGCTCACGCCTTTGCGGCGCGGTGTTCACCGGCGTGAAAGGCTGACGGCCCTTCCTTTCACGCCCACTACGGATGGCCTAAAGAGTAACATTTAGTCTAAGATAATTCAAACTCTCATTTCTAAGTAAGTAAAGTCTTTATCATCACCTATTAGTAGACATGAAATGGAACTAAAAAAACACTCATGGGCTTGCCCTTGATAAATATCAACCTGGTATGTAAAGTTCAATATGAACATATATCCCTACATGGTTTGATACGAACTTATCTATCTCTGTACTTTTCAGTCATACACACCTTACATACCTCACTCATACTTGACTCTTACTTGTGCAAAGAGTATGATACACTCATCCTTTGAAGTCAGACCGAACCCTCATCCCTATAACATTTTTTATTTCTATAGCGCTAGCAACTAAATCTTGTGTATGACGGTGGAAACAAAGCAAAATTAGAGATGGAGTTGTGTATACCAAATGTACTATCAAGTGTGCATGTTTTTTTAATATCAATTTTTTTTACTCATAAATACCACGTAAACTGTATTTGAAGGATTTAAAAACACACCACTTTTATACGGGACAATCACCAATGCCACATGGCCATAAAACCATATGTTGTTCTAAATGAAGTATGCATTTTAATGCACTACTAAGGAACGTGATAATATAAAAAATAAATGAATAATTTTATTTCATATTCCAATTCTCTCAATTACTAACGTCGGTGGCAAATGCCATCGACTCAAATAAACCGTTCAACTTTATTGTAATTACCATTAAAACCCTTAACTTTCTAAAATTTTTATTTAACCCCTATATTATATATAATATATGCTTTTAATCCCGTTAATTTTTTTACAAAACTTATTTCTCTAATAACTTTCGTTCATTAACTTTTTTTTAAATAGTTAAATATATATTTTAGGTATCATTGGTTATATCAACTGACGATAACATGCGGGTAACTAAAAGAATAAGATCGACACTGGCTAAAGAACATTAGTACCTTTGTATAATTGTCTTTGTTACTAAATGTTTTAACCAGTTTGCCATTTCAATGTTAAGTTATGTTTACGTCGCAACGTTATTTTTATACGTTTTTTTCCTTGATCACGTTAATATGATGTCTGCTTTAATAATAACCCTCCAGATTTCTCAATTTTCATATATATTACCCTTCAACTTTCTCAAATTTCTAAACTCTCAAGTTTACCCTCAAATTTCGTTTCTTTTTTCTTTTACTTTTTTTATATTCTTCTTTAATGAATTTGTCATTTCAATATTAACTTTTATTCGCGCCGCAATTTATTTATTTTTCAATTTCCAGAACCGAGTCGTGACAACTTTATACGTTTCTTTTATGTACTTAGCATGTTATTGTCTTCGCCGTGACACGCGTAACGAGGTTCGCAAACCCGTCGCATCGTATGGGCTTTAATTATGTACTTAAACACGTTAATGTCACCGTATAGCCCCGCCGCAACGCGCGGGGTCGTATTTTTTAGTTAAGAGATGAAATCTTAACATTATTCCATCATATTAATTTGATACTCAATATTTCGGTTTGCTATGAAGTATTTTTATATTTTTTATTTTAAATTAAAAATTAATATTTACTATTTTGTTCAAATATCAATGTAAGGGATGGTTCCTCTAAGATCTGTAATTTGACTAAGAAATCTAATAAATAATCTTATATATTCAATTGGATGATCAATGGTAGAAATTTAAGTGTAGAAAAAAATAAGGGATTATTGGATTTTAATAATCCCACCTTTTACCAATTGGCCAGTAATAATCTCAACTGAGAATATTCTTACTACTGGTCCCTACTTTCAAACTATTTTTTACATTGGACCATCCGTTAAAAAACTTAACGCCGTTAGAGTTTATATGACGTGGACATCTGCAAACCGCCGGAAAGTCGAGTCAAACTAGCAGTGGTCTCGTGTTGGCTTTTGAAATTGGCTTTGGTGGTGTTTAACCGGTTTCGTTAAACACAACCGTTTGTCTCTGTTTGGACTTTCCGGACCCACAAGACCAGTTAAACACCACCAGAGCCAATTTCAAAAGCCATCGCGAGACCACTGCTAGCTTGGCTCGACTTTCCGGCGGTTTGCAGATGTCCACGTCATATAAACTCTAACGGCGTTAAGTTTTGTTAACGGGGGGTCCAATGTAAAAACATAGTTTGAAAGTAGGGACCGGTGGTAAGAATATTCTCAGTTGGGATCAGTATTGGCCAATTGATAAAATGTGGGATTATTAAAATCCAATAATCCAAAAATATGGGGTAGAGGGGCATTTTTAGAAAACTCACAATTGTTGAATTTTTTTCAAATTCCCCCACTTTTTTTAAACGTACATTAATTTTTCATAAGACCTTATTTAAAAAAAATTATACCATAAAATCGAGCGTTTTTTTTACCTTGTGATCATTATTGGCCAATTGGTAAAATGTAGGATTATTAAAATCCAATAATCCAAAAATAAGGGGTAGAGGGGCATTTTTAGAAAACCCACAATTGTTGACTTTTTTTCAAATTCCCTCACTTTTTTTAAACGTACATTACTTTTTCATACGACCTTATTTAAAAAAAATTATACCATAAAATCGAGCGTTTTTTTACCTTTAATTCGAGTATAGTATTGCTATATATTTATTTTTTTGTAAAAACAAAATCGACACTTAATGAAATTGTGATACTTTACGTAAAATGTGCTGGTTTCTGGTAAAACAACATAATTAACTGTGCCTCATTGTAAAACATCACTATTAATTGTGTTATTTTACTATAAATCAACACCAAAACAACACAATTAATTGTCTGACTTGTTCTTCTTAGCTAACCCAACACAAATAAACTAGTATATCAAACCAGCACAAAACAAAGAACACAATTGGAATTGACAGGTTATAATCCTAAAACCAGCACAAACATAACCCAGCACAGGTAGGCCATCACAAAAATAAATAAAACCTAGCACAACAAAACTAAGTTTTTAAGATTGTATTATATACAAAAATATTTACAAATTAGATTTTGGGTTCTGCCCCAAGTTTCATAGCATTCATATAAATTTTTTTTTTATTAACTTTCTTGTATTTTATGGTACATTCTTTTCCCTACAACAATAGTTACCGGAAGACTCAAAGATAAGGTCTATTCTTCTTTTTATGTTGCTAAATGTCAAAACTTAATTACTTAAATTCTTCTTTTAAGATGATAACTTTTATTTCAGATTCATGATTTTGTAAAATTACCTGTGTTTGTTTTTGTTATTGTGTTGTTTTTTATGTTGTACTGATTTGCTGTTATACTATTTTCATGTGCTGGTTTGCTGTTGTTTACTAGAAAACAACACAGATTCTATTATCAGTGATGTTTTATCGAAAATCATCACAGATTTTGATTTTTTTTAAATCATCGTTTTTATATATCAACATTATTCTCAAATTAAAAAGAAAAAATGCTTGATTTGTTGGAGTAACTTTTTTCAAAAAATAATGTCGTATAAAAAGTTATGGACGTTTAAAAAATGTGGGGGAATTTGAAAAAAATCAGCAAAAGTGGCTATTCCAAATATACCCCTCCAACCTTTTTTTCCCCACTTGAATCTCATCGCTTATTAGAAAAATAGAAAACTAAGATAGCTTTTGAGGCTTCTTAGTCAAATTACACTTCTTAGTTAAACCTTCTTCTATCAATGTATATTAAAATGTATCATTATTGCATTTTAATTTTTAATATTCATATTTGTGATCAAGTAAATTTAAACACATAACACTATTTATATTAGATTTTTTTCTATTGAATATTTCATAAATTAGTTAAACCTCCTCCTATCAATGTGTGTGTGTGTGTATATATATATATATATATTAAGGTTGGGTACCAGAGAGTTTTTTAAACACTTGCAAAAAGTAAGACATAAAACATAAAAACATAAAAACTTACAGTGTATTTGCAGTGGATGGTAGATAATATTTGCAGCGAAGTTTGTAGAGTTGCAGCAGAAAGACTTTTTTTTTTTTATCTATGGGGTATAGTATGAAGAACTGAAGAAATTTAAGTAAAGTAAGGGTTTTTCTAAAGAAATCAGAGAGAGATTTTAAGCTTCCATAAGAACGAAATTCTTATTGATTCTTGATAATTCTCGGTGTGTTTACAACTGAATTCTTCGTGCCTTTAAATAGGCAGGAGTCTAAGCTATCAAACAAAACAAAAAAGAGCGCACCAAGCGCACTAACTATCATTCGTACAAAGATAAAATAAAATATTTACAGCGCATATGGCGCAATTAAAGTTACATTATCTGCTAAAGAAAAAACGACAGAAACATTTAGTGCTGTCGGCATAGTGGGCTGTCGGCAGAATTATTTGATCTTTATTTGATTGTGTGTTTTGATGTCATTGCATACGTCTGTGTATCATTTAATGTCATTGCTTACGTCTTCTTTTGTCTTTTTCAGAAATCTCTGTGTGTATCTGGAATGGTGTCTGTTTCACTGAAGTCGTCTGGATTCAGGTAATAATCTTCTTGGTCCAGAATATGATTCAACTGGAGAGATTCTCCTTCTCCAATGAATGGCAAAAGCATGTTCCAGTTTTTGAGACTCCATATTTGTAAATAATGACCTTCGGCGAGTAAATGGTAGCAATCCCAATGGAAGTTAGAAGGTAGGTTTGGAGTTTTTTGGTGTAGGGAGATGAAGTGTTTTGTGTCTTTTTGTTTGTCTTTTGTGATGAGGCTGGCAAGATTGTCAACCCAGTAAAGCTTTGAGAACTGTATCTCGGTTTGAACTGCTAGGTGTTTAAGGTATTCTTTGCCAGAGGATTTATGGCTAATGAAAATTCTTTTTCTGGCTGGTCTGTAGGTATGATCGTTTGCAAATGGAAAAGAAGAAAAAACTTTGCAACCGATATGAGGAGGGGTATTGTGTGTAGATATATTTCCTGTAAATTTTTCTCCAAAGAGGTTTATAATACTTTCTGTTTTAGGATTTAATTCTAGTTCTATGTAGTCGATCATGCCATTATGGTAGAACTGTAAGATAAGATCATTTGGCATATCTGTATCTTTTAGGTTTATTTGGAGGAGGAGGAGTAAGCAGGTTCCTTCTCCATCTTCATCTGTTCTTTCGATGACTGTTATCCCTTTATACTTTTCTTCATTTAAGGCAATGGACATAAGTCGGAGCTGTAAATCATACAACACCATTGGGAATTCTGTGTTTATTTTCTTAGAAACAATCTGTTCAAATTCTGGGAATTGATCAAACACTGTTTGAAGACAAGTCTTCCACGGTGTGTCTAGCATTCTTTCTTTAAAGGAATCATAGCTTCTGTAGCTATTTTCTTTTTTGTCTATTCTTTCTAAAAGCAACATGTTTTTAGCTTCAAGTATTTCTACTTTCTGCTTTAGCTTACTGTATTCAATATGATTCTGAATCGACTGTGTATTCTTTCCCTGCTGTATTAGCTGTTTTTGCAGATTAGCTATAGTTTCTTCTTGAGTCTTTATTATCTGTTCTTGACTCGTCTTTATAACTTGTGAAAAAGTTTGAACCTCTTCAGGTTCAATGAAGAAACTGTCTATACCAAAATGGTTTCTAGCTGTGTCTAATGCTTCAGAGAAGCTGTAGTATCCTTTATAAATAGGGCCGGGACACTGTATAAACTTTGCCACTGTTTCCCATTTATTAAAAATACCAATTTTTGTTCCTCGAAAGATTATATAATGTGTAAATTTTTGAGGAAGCCGGACTTGTTTTTCAGGGCATTTCACTCCCTGTTCGCTAAAGTAAATACTTAACGCATTTAAAACCTGAACTTTAAAAGAGGACGCGTGTGGCATGGTTTGTATATGCCACAAGTTGTCCAGTAGACACTGCTGTTTATCTGTAAGTTTTATTCCGGGATTGAGACGGAATTTCATGTGTGTGTCATTGCAGACTTGCAGGTCATATGTACCAAAAGAGAATATAGGGGGATTGTGTAGAGAAGTGGGTTTTTGGGCTTGTTTTTGGATTTGTTTATAGGCCTGTTTTTTGTATATCATGTTTTAGATGAAGGTGTTTGGGCTTTGAGAAGTCTGTGGGTTTTGGGAAGGTTGCGTAAGGAAGTAAGGGGGGAGTTGTCTAGTACTTTGTAGAATTGGAGGTAAAAGGGCCGTCTGTCTAGAACTGTGTATTTTTTCGGCCATGATGGATTGACTGAGCAGTTTTTCTGTTTCTTCATCGTCGTTAGACGAGATGCTTATGGGGGAAGGGTTTTGTTTATACTGTAATGGGTTTTGTTTATACTGTAATGGTCTGATGACCACTTTCTCTTTTCCTTTTAGCTTTCTATCCATCTGAACAAAACAATTTGTTAATATTTCAAGATAATAAATCAGCTATTCCGTTGTATTTTCCCTTTATATGTTCAAATTGTATAGAATACCCGCTACCTTGTATAACATTTTGTAAATTTACCCACCTTGTTCTATTTATCTTTTTACTCTGATTATTTTTTATGAATTTAACTATAGCTTCGCAGTCTGTTCTGACTGTAAAGTCTTTGTGTAAAAATAGTTTAAATTTTTCTAAAGCATTAATTAAAGCTTGTATTTCAAAATCTAAGCTGGTCCAAGTGGATCCAACTTTAAAACTTCCGCTGTAATAAGAACAAATCTTTTCTTCTTTTTTATAACTATGTACGTTTGGTTTGCAAATGAGGACTGCTCCCCATCCGTCTTTGCATCCATCAACTTCTATAATAATGTAATCTGTTATAAGTGGTAATTCTAAGGCTTTAATTTCTTTGACCTTTTCTTTAATCTTTTTTATCAGAATCACATCTTCATTATTAAAATGTCTTTGTCCGTTTTTAGTGGTTTTACTGTATAATGGTCCAACTAATTTTGAAAGATTTGGGATAAACTTTCTAGCATAGTTTACTAGGCCTAAAAAGCTTGAATTTGTAAGTTTTTTCTGGAAAATCAAGAATTTTTGTAGAAATATGTGGTTGTAACTCAATTTTTCCGTTGCCAATTTCTAATCCTAAAAAAGAGATTTTTCTTTTAAATAATTCCATTTTTCTTTTAGATACTACTATCCCATTCTTTTTTATTTCTTCAAATACTTGTTGTAAATGTTTTTCATGTTCTTGAACAGTTTCGCTTGCTACTAGTATATCATCGATATAGACTAGGCAAAATTTGTATTTGAGAAATATACTGTCCATAAATCTTTGAAAAATTGAAGGGGCGTTCTTTAGCCCGAAGCTAAGAACATTCCATTCATATAGGCCTTCAGAACATGTGAAGGCTGTCCATTTTTTAAAGTCTTCATCCAAATGTAATTGATTAAAACCTGATTTTATATCAAATTTAGAAAATACTTTGTTGTTTTGTATTAACTGGATTAGACTATCTTTGTTAGGAATATTATAGCCATCGTCTTCTGTGTTATCATTTAATCTTTTATAATTATAAACTATTCTAGCCTTTCCTCTTTTTATTTCACTATGATTTTTAACTATGAAAGCCGATGATCTGTGAGGACTTTCAGACTTCCTAATTAGTCTTTGTTTAGTCATTTCGAGAATTTGTGTTCTAAATTCTTCTTTGTCTAGGGGACTATATTCTATGTTTTTGTTTCTTATTGTTATATCTGGGTTTTTTATTTTAAATTTACAGACATACTTGACTTTAGAGTTTGTAATATTTTCTCCTATTAATCCTAGTTTTTCTAGGTGTAGGATTATGGGGTGATTTATACTTTTTGTTATATCTTTCCCTTTTTCTAATTCATGGTTTATAAAGTTGGTAAGTAATTGCAGAGATTCGTTTTCTGCAATATTTTGTCTTTTATTTTTGTTTAAAAATTCTAAGTTTCCTTTTTCTCCTCTTTTGTGAGCAATTTCATTTATGCTTTTATATCTAAAGGTTGGGAAACTGTAAATTTGTTTACTAATAGTTATGAAATTTCTTGTTATAGTAATTGCACCATTTAGTCCTAGTATAAAATTTAATCCTAAGACAAAATCTCTAGATTTAATGTGTTGTGGATTTATATTTATTTATGGTATATCATATTTTGTGCTGTAATTTCCTGCAAAATCTAGGAATTGTATTCCTATTGGTTCTAGGTAATGTGCTATGTTTATTAATCTGTCTTCTACAGTTCTTGTCATTAATTTATATGTCAATGGTTTATGAAATTTTTCATGTGTCAAACTGTGTGATATTACGCTTTTAGTTACTCCTGTATCTACTAGAGCTGTTAAATCTATTGGTGTATTGGTGTCAAGCCATAACCTACACTGTATGTTTATCATATTCATAGATCCATTAGTTTGTATAAGGGTTTGGTCATTAGTTTGTATGAGATTTTGTTCTGGTTCTGTGGCCATGCTATTTAATTCTGTAAGTATTACTGCTTGTTTTTTCTTTTCCATTAAATCTTCTAGTCTAGCGATTTTGTTACCCATAATTTCTATTTTTAATTTATTGACTTCTATGGCTAGTTCTAGTTTTTCTATTTTTTATCGTATTCATTTATATTCTTATTTATATTTTGACTGGTACTTGATGTTTCTATACTGTAGACATCATTTAAGCAAATATGACATATTTCTTTAAAGCATATGTTACATTGAGATCTTTTTTCTATGCTTGGGTAGTATTCACAAATATAACATTTAATATAATTGTTTCCTTTTCTATGTTTCCAATCATGTTTACAATCTTCTGGATTTGTATATGTATATGAGATTTTTGTTATTGGTTTTTCTTCTTCGCTATATATACTGTATATTGATTCATTATCTGTGTGATCTGTATCTAAGGCTTCTATTTCATAGTCGTTAATTTGCTCTACTAGATTACTCATTTCTATATTTTTATTCCTATTTGGGCATTTGTTAGCCAAATGCTCTGTATCTCCACATATAAAACATTTACACGTCCTAGTATGAGGTTTTCTAACGTATTTATTCTGATATTTTTTATATGGTTTGTATTCCTTTTTATATGTAGTACTTTTTCTAATTTTCTTTTTCTTATCATAATATTCATATGCTTGTGGAGTATAAATAGCTGTTTTGCAAAATGCAAAAACATTTCTTTTTAACTGTTCTTGTAATGCCACTTCTTTGCATTTTTCTTCTAGAATACTAAATGTAAAGGTTATTCTAGGTCCTATTCCTAAGTTTTCTATATTTCCATACTGTAATTTCCAGGCTTCATGTATAGTTTTTCCTAAATCTCCTGGTAATTTTATAAAATATTTGTCACATAGGTTATCGTCCATAGCTTGTCCTGTTTGTGCTAATAACCTTGTGAAATCTAGTGTAAATTCATTTATGTATTTCATATCAGCTATACTTAGTTGTTCTAGATTTCTAATGGCTGTATCTTGTAGTAGGTTGTTATTTTTTGCCGGGTCTACTCCTAAAATAAGAACTCTTATTTGAGATGTAAAATTATAAGGATTATCTCCTATGGCTTTTAGTCTGTTTATTTGGTCTGGACTGTGGGCTTTTTTGCTTTGCCATATTCCTAAGTCTGTTGGGCCTAAGGTTGTTTCTAGATAAGAAAACATATCCATGCTTTCTTTTTTGTTGGTTTCCCACATTCTTACTACTGTTTGTTCCCATATGAGAACTTCATCTACCCATAACTGAGGTTTTTGTTGTTCTAATAATAGCATACTACCGCTGAAAATTTTTCCTATAGGTAGCCTATTTCCTGTGCCTTTGTAACTTGACTCTTGTTGGTAGCCTGTGACTGGTTTAGTCCATTGTTCTCTACCCATATTTTCATATGAATTATCTCCTATATATATATATATATATATATATTGAAAGGCATCCTATCAATGTATATTAACATGTAGCATTATTGCATTTTAGTTTTTAATATTCATATTTGTGATCAAGTAAATTTAAACAGATAACATTATTTATATTAGATATTTTCTATTGAATATTTCATAAATATGTTACTTAGTTACATAGAAAATTGTCATGAAATAAGTACTTTTTCATTCAAAGCAAATATAAAACTATAATAATCATTTAAAAAACAAAACTAATATCAAAGAATTTTAATTTATATCCAACACAAATACATAATTAAAATATTAGAAAATTTCAATCCTCCAAACCCTAAAAATCCACCTATAAGTTTACAATTTCAGCTCGTAGGGTTTCTCACCCGCCTTCGTTTCTGTTCAGCCTCTTCCACCGTTCACAGAAACCCTAAAAATGGCCGATTCATTGGTTCTTCGCGGCACCATGCGAGCCCACACTGATTGGGTCACCGCCATCGCCACCCCGATCGACAACTCCGACATGATTGTCACATCCTCCCGTGACAAATCCATCATCGTTTGGCGCCTCACGAAGGAAGACAAAACCTACGGCGTCGCCCAACGCCGTCTCACCGGCCACTCTCACTTCGTTCAGGACGTCGTCCTCTCATCCGACGGCCAGTTCGCTCTCTCCGGCTCCTGGGACGGAGAACTCCGTCTGTGGGACCTCAACGCCGGAACCACTGCCCGACGATTCGTAGGTCACACGAAAGACGTTCTCTCCGTTGCGTTCTCCATCGACAACCGTCAGATCGTATCGGCGTCACGTGACAAGTCGATTAAACTGTGGAACACACTCGGTGAGTGCAAGTACACGATACAGGACGGAGAAGCTCACGGAGATTGGGTTAGTTGTGTTCGATTTAGCCCTAATACATTGCAGCCGACGATTGTTTCAGCCTCTTGGGATAAAACTGTGAAGATATGGAATTTGACCAATTGTAAGCTTAGGTCAACTTTGGCCGGACACGGTGGCTATGTGAACACCGTTGCGGTGTCTCCTGACGGTTCTCTGTGTGCTAGTGGTGGAAAGGATGGGAGTATTTTGCTGTGGGATTTGGCTGAGGGGAAGAGGCTGTATTCTCTGGATGCTAGCTCAATTATTCATGCTTTGTGTTTTAGTCCTAACAGGTACTGGCTGTGTGCTGCTACTGAGTCCAGCATTAAGATTTGGGATCTGGAGAGTAAGACTATTGTTGTGGATCTCAAAGTTGATCTCAAGCAGGAGTCTGAAATGGCAGTTGAAGCTACTCAAACCAATGCTGGAAAAACTAAGGTCTTATTTTATGTTTCTTTTTATGATATTGTGTGCATCAGTGGTGATACAGGTTAATACAATTTTGGAAAATTAAAATTTGAATTCTAACATCAATTTAGAAAGGTTTAAGAAGTTTCAAGATAGCAGTTTTTGTTTTAAGTATGACAACTTCAGTTTTTTTTGTTGTGAATCACTAATATGTATAGTTTATTGTGGGTTTAAACTTGTTATTGTGATTTGAATTCACATTAGTCTGGTTTAGGTTTTGGATGAAGTATTTCATTTGTTGATTATTTGGGGTCAGAGTGATCACTTTCGGATAATTAAGCAAGGAATTGATATTTTTGGTTGTATGCATTTGAGTGCTGTTCTGTAGCAAGTTTCTTATTCAAAGATTACAGTTTGGTGTTTCTGTTGTGATATAGAGTTTAAGGAATCTTTGAATCTGTGTTTTAACTATTGATATCGACAATTTGTTTGAGTTCTAAGTGCCTGGGTTAATTTCATGACTTGATTTTCTGGTTATTTAAATCTCATTTATGTAATTAGCAGAGGAATTGGCTTAAAATAACTGGTTTTTGAGATTAGTGTAGATTAGGAATAATTATTATTGCTACCTATAATCCATTATACGATTTATATTTTGCCAACCAAAAACCAAATGTTTTTTATGACAATCATTTCAAATGTGAATTGTGGGATATAGGTAGTATTCTTTGTTGATGGTTTATACTTGAAATATGGTTATGCCTTCAAGTGAAAATTATGCTTTAGATAAGCAGATTCATTTGCATCGTGTTGACTTATATTATAATGTTCCATTTTAGGTCGTCTCATTTACATATATATGTTTTCATTTTCAGGTAATCTACTGCACAAGCTTAAGCTGGAGCGCAGATGGAAGCACACTGTTCAGTGGATATACAGACGGAGTCGTAAGAGTTTGGGGCATTGGGCGCTATTAGAGATGTCGTTATAGGTACCTTACCATAAACAGCTATTTGGTTTCAATTTTATGTTTTGGTTATTTATGGATTATGGAAATTTTAAATTTTGGAGACATTTTGCTTTGTTGGTACCTTGTGCTATTTTCCTTGTCACCGATGATGGATGATATAATGTCATTTTTATGTTTGATCTTTCTTTTTGAGCGTTTGATGTGCAATTGTTATGAATGCTTGTGCTGAAATGTTTTTTATTTGCTGCTAGCAATTTTTGGGGACAGCAGTGATTTGTGTTATCCTGGAGGTAATTTTTGTTTTTAGGCTCAGCAGAGCACTTTCAACCGAGTGCAGGCAGGCCGGCCGCTGACCCAAGTATAACCGAAAACCTGAAAACTAAAATAACCGTTGCTTGGTTTCGGGCTTTAGAACTAACTGATGGTTTGGTTTTGATTTATTATCCAGTAAACGACCCATATAACTAGTTATTGTACAAGTAACAAGTTATGAGCATGTGGATTTCATATGATGAGGAAATACAGCAAGTAAACTAGAATAACTTAAAAAGAATGTAAAGATTTAAAAAAATCAAACCAATTGAACAATAAGCAAGATGGGCTGTTTAGGTAAACTATAGGTTTTAAAAAAAGGCGGTTCGAGTAAAGGGGTGTTTGGATTGAATTAACTTACTTATAAATTTATTAACTTTTTAAAAAAGAATATAAGTAGCATGTTTGTCTCTTCTTACTTTTCCTTCTTTTAATGATTTTTATGAAGTAACTTATTACTCATAACTTATTACTTTTTAAATAAATCATTAAGTAGTTTTAAATAAGTATTTCCAAACAAGGACCAACTAGAAGTGAAAAAACCGGTTTAGGAATCCTGTTTCAACCAACCTGAACTGTTTTTGAAACCGGTTTATAACTATTGAAACTGACAGATTTGAAATCATAAAGACGGAAACATATATAAGCTGAAATTTGAAATCAAAGATTTCTCTAAAGATTCTAAATTACCACTTTTAGAATCTTGATCTGTAGAATCAAGACCGGATTTTCTCTTTGCAAATTCAATACCAGACTGAATCTTCTTGAAAATGAGTTATTGATTTCTCACGTCTAGAAACTAGGCCACGTGGCAAATGTGTGAATCTATGGTCAGAATCGTAAGGCAGGGGTCTTGTAGACGGATGATTTTCATCATTTAAAGAAGTTGGTAGTGAAAAACCAACACCCGAAGATGAAGCAGTTCCTTGAATAGGTGATGATACGGGTAGTCCTTCAATCCTTTGAAAAAATGCGCCATAAAAAAAAAACTGAACCTATTGTACTAAAACTATTTCAAATAGGTTTCTCATCAATATCCTTGTCTCATTCCACATCTTTATCTCTATATTTTTTTTTTCATATTTTATTTCTCGTTCTTACGATTACAATCTTTACCACTTTTAAATCTATATATAAAAATTTATAAGAATTTGAGTTGTATTCTATAAATACCAATATGTCATTATGTCTAGTTTATTTTTATCTACATTTAAATATAAAACTTATAAGAACTTGAGTAATGAGAATGTATCATTTGAGAACTTCTGAATATTTTAGGAACTCGCGAGAACTTGTCAAAAAACCAATCAAACCCATTTTTTTTTGTTTTTACTACCTTTATTATTATAATACGACATAAAAAATGAATTTATATATGTAAATTTACATGTATTCATATATTAAAAAAATCTACACATGTGTAAGTTTACCACTTACACATGTGTAAGTGCTTACGATTTATACATGTGTATATATATATATATATATAGGGGAATGTTTCACTAAAAAGTGGTTTTTTGCTAAGAAACGCTAAGAAGTGGGTCAAACGAACTCCAATTGAGCTCATTCCAACGTCGTTGGAACCGTCTCATCGAACCCTAACCCGGACCCAAAAACCTAAACCCCCTCCACCCGCACCCCCATAAACCTAAACCCCCCTTCCAACCCCACCCCGAAAAGCCTAAAACCACCACCCCACCCACCCAAAAACCTAAATCCACCACCACCCCACCCACCCACCCAAAAACCTAAACCCACCCCCCACCCACCCCCCCCCCAAAAACCTAAACCCACCCCCACCCACCCTCAAAAACCTAAACCCCCACCCCCACAAAAAAAAACCTAAACCATAAAATCTAAACCCTAGAAGCTAAACCCTAAGGCTAAACCATAAGGCTAAAATCCTAAAATTTAGACGTAAAATCTAAACCTTAAAATCTAAACCCTAAAAGCTAATATGATAGAGTTCGACGAGACGGTTCCAACGCCGCGTTTTTGTCATTTCTTAGATTTATTAGCGAAAAACTACTTTTTATTTGAACATCCCCTTATATATATATATATATTTAAATAATTTAGAGAGAAGGGATGAATTAATTGGAGAGATAAATCATTGTTTATGTTGTATTTTAATAATAAAGGTAATGAAAACAAAAGAAAATGGTTTTAATTGGTTTTTTGACGAGTTCTCAAGTATTTATGAGTTCTCAAAAGATCCTAACCCTTTGAGTAATTCTATAATAATTTATATATAACCGAAAACGGGTTAGTTTTTATAAAATTTATACCGAAAACAAGTGTATAATTGAATTTATATAAAACATAATATTTATATCTATACTAAATAAACAAGTAAATTAAGAGTACACTTGTCACATTTCTAAGCATTCTCATTTTTATTTTCCCGCATATCTGCCTTATTAATGATCAAATCCACTATTTTAGACGAACAAAATTGTTTTTTTTGTTTCAATTTTTATCTACACATTTTTTAATTTAAAAATATGTTTATCATCAATTAATTTGTTTAATCATATTTTTGTGAATTCTAAAAACTAAAAACAATTTTATAGCCAGTTTGGATTCAAATATAAAACTTTTAATCATATATTTACATATTCACATTCTTTCATTTTGACGAGTGTATACGTTAATATATTACATTATATTTTATTCAATACGTTTAACAAAAACTTAGTAATAAAAGTTTATGTTTTAAAAAGTCGTGTAATACCTGTGTTTAAAACCGTGTATTACACGACATAAACTTCTTATTACTAAGTATATAACTTACATTTATTTAACCCGTGTAATACACGAGATTCTAACCTAGTACATATATAAAATAATATTTTAAAATGAAAAACTAAAAAATAATAAAATAATAACATTAGAGGTGAATAGTAGAACCATAAGTTTAGTAAACTTTAAAATTTGGGGATCAGGGTATAGATATGGAGTTAAAATGTTTTTAACATGTCTTCAATTTTAGAGACGGAGAATGATTTGGTTCGATTGATGTGAATGCTCCTACGAGTAAGTACTAAAAAATGAGTCATATTCAAATTAGGAACAGGCTTGGTGATAAAAATAGAATATTTTGATGAAAGTTATGTTATGAGATTGCTCTCATCTTTAAAAAGGTTAATTTTGAAGATTGAATATATGTATTAAAAATTAGTTTTAAATTTTTTGAGTTTCTCAGGTTGTTTTCATTATGTATTCGTTCATAAAATCTCTAATAACCCAGATTTATAACACGGGAAAACACAGATGATGGCTCTTCTGAAACCTATTTCATCCGAGGGATATATTAGATTTTCTGCAAAACAATCGCAAAATAGGTGCTCGTGTCTCCAAATATGATCATGCTGTGTTATGGACTGAAACCATTGCAAGGTATGGGACTTGTCCCACATCGGTTGTATGGGCAACCAATGTGGGGTTTATAACCCAAATGGATCCCTCACCGATCAGACTAGTCTTTTGGGTTGAGTTCTACTGTTTGGGTTGTAACATGCTGAAGAAACTTACGACTTCAACGATTGTCACGATGCTTAGATGACTATTCATCAATATTGTCACTAAGATCAACACCACTACGTATGTTTGTGTGTGTTTAAACGAAACTCAGATTCTGTGTATTATATGCGTGTTTATGTGTGTGTTTTTGCATGTTCTGTTCTGTGTGTATAGTATCATGGGGGAAGCCTAGGGGGGGGGGGGGCTCAGTAGTGTTAATTTATACGTATTCGACCGAAAATTTTATAGTTCCGGCTCCCCTCTCGCCACTGTATAGTATGTGTATGTGTGTATATTATGGGTGCGTTTTGCAGGTCACAATTAAAAGCTACATTTGAGTAACCAAGAATCTGAAAGAAGATCTTAGTTTGATCTTATTTATGTGTGTTTTACATGTGTAGCTGCATGAAGTTTATTATGTGTTTATGAGTTTGATTTTTGATGTGGAAAACAATCAAATGGCTAGAAATTTAAAGAATAACCAAACGTCTTAAGAAATTTCAAAGGTTTTTATAGAACTAAAAAAGTTCACAATTAATAATAATCAAAACTAAAAACTAACATTAACGTTCACCAGGAAACAATATTTATACTAGACACTAACAACTTTATAGGTAAACAAAAATCAATAAAAGATAAAACAGAAAATAAACATTTGAAATTTAAATTAAGAGATAATCTTGCAACATACTCATCGTCTTAAAAAAAACTCGTCCTCAAGTTTTGCCTCCTTACCACAACCACCTGGGTCGATGGGAACATCTAGTCGTTTCTTGTTCACTATCGATTTGACCCGCTCAAATAGTTTACATCCAACTTTCGTTGTCATACTAGGAATAACCGGTTCCTCACAATAACGTAGTGGGACAGACCCAAATTGTATTCGGGTTGCCACATTTGATTTTTTCAAATTCTTCAAGCCATGATCCAAACTAGAAACTTTGTTCACTTTTTTTCTCGTCCCCTTAGTAGTCGTTAACCCATTAACCATAGTCAATTATTGGTTTGGCTTCAGGTCATCAATATTGTGAGGCCCATCTGCTCGTTCGTATCCACTTGAATTTTAAATTCATACATTCTTATAAAGTCAAATATTTGTTCTTTCTCTCGCACGATAACTCTGCTAAGAAGTTTTGGCACCAACGGAAATTCTTCTTCATCCGGACAATTCTAACCTTCTGAATCCAGCTTCTAATCGAATCCAGCATCCAGCGTCGTTTCTAGTCAATTATGTCATCCACTTGGGTATATATGTAATCAATGAATGAGATATACGTAAATAAAATTTTGAATTATGTATATATGTAATTAATGAAGTTTTAAAGGGATATATGTAACTACCTTATACAAAATTATTTAAATTTAGACTCTTTTTGGTTGGTCCTTGGAATTTAGAAACCAAGCTTATCTAAATTGGGCTTTTATACAATTAGGCCTCATAGTAAGGATTAGGATTTGGTATTAAAAAATGGTCTAGACTCTAGAGGGCTAAAGGCCATTACAATAATGCATCTTTGTTAGGCAACAAAGGGCGGTGTTTTTAAACCCGGACCGGACCGGCCGGTCGAACCGAGAATTGGACGGGCCGGTTATGTGTGTTGAACCGGGCCTGCAATGACCCGCCCGGTTGGGCTGAAAACCGGTGGTTGAACCGGAAACCCGGTGACCGGTTGGATATTTTAATCGTTGGAAAAAAAACGAAGGAGAGAGGCAACGACCATTGTTTCCAGGTCTCAAGTTGAAGGAGTCTGAGGTTCTCAGATCTGGGAGCATCGAAGATACCGTTGTCGGATCTGGAAGCATCCAAGAGCAGTCGTGAGTTCGTAAAAAAAAGATGCTGAAGAATGAAGATGATTGATGATGATCAAAGAAAACAAGAAGATGGTGACAGGGATCTTAGGAAATCGGTAAAGAGGAAGACCATGGAGGTTCGTCTTTTTTTATTAAATTGCTTACATCTAAAAGGTTAAAAGGATTGTTGCAGGCTTTTTAGAAGAATTGAAAGTTGATGCAGACTTTCTTGGAACTATCAATTCATGTAATGAGTTTATTATTAATTTTTTTTTGAATAGCAATTTGGATCACTGACGGGCCACTGGCCCATCCGATCATCTCAACCTCACATGAGGAAACCCACCATAGGTGAGAAAACGCCCTGACCCAACTTGGACCCCTTTTTTTTTGTCACAAGTGAGACTTGAACCCGAGATCTCCCCATTGCGGTGAAGTCTTGGTCATACACCTTTGCCACTAGGCTAAGCTAGTGGTTGTTAATGAACATTAATTTTAAGTTTTTTAAAAAGTCAGAAAAAATAATAGTTTTATAAGAAAAAAATCTTTATTTTTTATGTTCTTATTTATTATATTTTTAATTTGAATTGCATATCACCCGGTTCTTAAATCCAGTCCGACCGGTTAAACCGGTTGAACCAGTGAACCGGTAACACGACCGATTCGCTACCTGATCCGGTTCTGAAAACATTGAAAAAGGGTTGTCACTTGGTAACATGTGAAGCAAACTCCAAGCTAGGACCGCACCTTATACATTGTTATTCAGAGCGTTAAATAGATTAAAACTGCGACTATGAAAAGTCGATAAATCGCAGAAAATAAGACAAAATTTCACAATTAGCATGGTTATGCAGATGCAAAATGAGGAAGAATTTTTTCGCTCATTTTACATGCAAAAAAACATGTCGGGTCGTGCATTATGTATGAAAGTCACATTTTTTTTTCACTATAATGTATAATGTCTTTTCCTTTTCTTTCGTTATTGGAACGAAAGAGCTCGTCTCTTACTGCTCGTCTTGTTGATTGTCATCAGTTTCTTCCTACGAAAGACAACAGGAATGGTCAAAATATATTGTCATGAGTGGTCAACCCAACTCACATATAATATTGTTTGAAACATAAGATTTTACCTCTGTAGCCCGTGTTCCTTTCCCGCCTATACACTTGGAAGCACTGATACTCGCACTCTTTAACAAGCTACGAGCACTGTAATTTTGCGCGTTTGAGTTTTCTGGATCTTCAACACCATCTGAAGTTTGTTTCTCAGGGTAGTTTTCTTGAGAACTGCCATCCTCCTTGGGTGCAGGAACGCGCTCCCTGGACCCACATAACATAAATTAAATCAAAGTCCCACAAGTTTCATGCATTTGAATACATTTTGGATGATTTTCAACCCGTTTGACCTTGTTGATCCATTTCCTTTTTGGTTAAATATTTTTGGCTTAACCCACTTGACCCATTAGAGATCAAATATATAACCCAAATCGACCCATTTGTATACAAACGGATTAGAACACTTGGAGTTTAGTAACTTGCCTTGGAAGTGAGGCATGGTGCCTTAGTAGTGGGGTAGTATTACTATTTCCACCTTTACCCATACCCTCCTCAAGATGTGCAAATTGCCTCTTAAACCGATCGACCCCACTGAAACAGATAACAACAAAATGCTTTTATAATAACTAAATTCAACAAAAATGTTATATAACATTTCTTGGCAGACTTAAGGAAGCGTATGACCTCGGGTACAAGAAGCTAGTTTGCTCGCCACCACGCAGATATTCTTGCAGCATCTGAGGATGATATTCCAAGATCTGGTTATATATAAGACAACTAGGTTAGAAACCCGTGTTTTACATGGGTTGAATAAAGGAAATATTAAACAGTTAGTAATGAAAATTGAGGAATTATAAAGGAAATATCGAATAGTAATGAAGATTTAGGGATTAATAAAGGAAATATTAATTAGTTAGTAAGGAAATATTAAATAGTTAGTAAGGAAGAAAAATAAGCGGGAAAAAGAATCTTGGGTTCACATAATTGTGACACGTGGCGTAACCAGTTACTTATTTATTAGGTATAGATTTAAAAATAAAAAATATAACATAAACATGATAATAAATTAATAACAAACTGTAACTCATAACCAAACCTCTCGATAAATTAACTCTCTAACATCATCTTTTCCCAATTTCCTCCTCTCAAACTCGAATTCAAGTTTTGATATGGCCTGAGTGCATGGTTCGCGGTCCACATTTGACAAGCCATTGAAGTAAGGATCGGCTAGTGACTACAAAAGAAAGCACAAGATATCATCAAGAACAAAAAAGGATTCCATATCGATCATACTTCTTTCTAGATGGGTTGGTTTAGGTTGTGTTCTATCACGGATTCACGGGTCAAATAAAAAACTAGCTGAAAGCAGAACGGGTCAAATTGGTCAAATATTTATATTACTACTGTAATAATATTGTTTTTGTAACCACAATTTATAAACTTTATTTCTAAAATATGGACAAAAATGTTTGTGGATCAACCCAACCCAATCCGTTTTGACCCATACTTAAAATGACCCGTTTCAACAAACTACCCCAACCCGCCCGGTGCACCCATTATGCCAACTCTATTGCCTTCTTCTAGTCTATCAATAATTCAGAAAAGTCAAAGAGTAAATTCATTTGGTAGCTTACCTCTTCAGCTGAAGGGCGGTCTTTGGGATCAAATGCAAGTAGGTGTTCCAGCAGTTTAAGAGCCAAAGGGTCTATATTAGGAAATTTTTGTGTGAAAGGAACTGGCTGTTTCTTCCGCATATTATTAAGATATCTTCTTGCCTTTTCATTGCGAATCTGCATATTTTAATATGAGCTTTTAGTATTCATATATACACACACAAAATGATAGAAAACTTGAAAAAATAAAGAAATGGGCTCTTACAAGTTATTTAAGTAGAGTAAACCCATTTATAAATTGTCAATTCGGGGTTATGTTTGATCTCTAATGAATCAACAGGTATTAGAAAAAACTTAGCTACAAAATAAATGGGCCAAATGGGTCAAACACCAGCAAAGTGTATTTGTAGTGCATAAAACCTCCAAAATCATTTATGTAATTATGTTTCCAGAACAAAAATTATAAACAACTGAACAAAAGTGTTGACACTTTCTAGAACTTGCCATAGTTGGCATGAGTGAATAAGAAAAAAAAGAGCTAACCCTAGCAATAGTTTCAGGAAGGGGGGTTCCCAGCAGATCAGTCATGAGATCCAACTGATGTACAACATTCTTTCCAGGAAACAACGGTTTACCCATAAGCATTTCAGCAAATATGCATCCAATGCTCCAAATATCAATGGCCGGAGTATACTGCAAAATAAAGTATCTTAGTAACCACCATTTCGGTTTATGATAAACATTCCTTAAATACATTTAACTAAGAATGGTGATTTCTTTTTGGACAAATAAATAGAAGTACACAATAATCCACAGAATTATGTATTTTACTGTTTTGACCCATGGGCCCATCCTAAACTAGAATATAGTATTTTAACATTTAAGAATCTCTAACTAATGACTAATTTATGCATTAATTACAATTACAAAAACATATTAATACAATAAACTTAAATCTTTCAATGAAATGATTTAGATGGTAATATGCAATATAAATAGATTCTGTATGACCCTTTTTGACCCATTTAACATGTTCCTCTTTTAGCTAAACTATATCATTTGACCCGTTTGAGGAAAAAAAAACACAGACCAAACAAACCCATTCACTAGTAAATGGGTCGAAATTGACACATCTAATACTGATACACAGATTACAGTATAAACATGTCAGGTTGGGAACCCCATACTTTAGAGAAAAAGGAGCCACAGAGTTCAGGAGCACGATACCAACGGGTTGCAACATAATCCTGCATTAATCCAAGAGAAATAATGTAACTAATAACATTGTTTCCCAAAAAGATTATACATGACAAAGTACACAAAAGAACACGTACTGTCCAGAATATGGCCGTTGGTGCATCGTTAAATGATACACGAGCAAGCCCAAAGTCACAAATCTTTAACTTACAGTCAGCATTAGCAAGGATGTTTTTGGGCTTCAAATCTCTATGATATACATTAGCTGCAAAAGTTACATTAATGATAACTTGGTTAATAACAATATCATTTTTGGTAACCATGAGAATAAATTACCAGAATACTCACGGATTCCACCAATAAACTGCTAACAGAAGCTGGACAGGCGGCCTTCAAGGGGTTGTGACAGGAACCAGTGGAAGCATGATTCAAATCTAAGACCTCTACTAGAGAGCAATCAGACATGATTCAAATCTGAGACCTCTACTAGAGAGGAATCAGACGTTTACCACTGCACCACCCCTTGAAGGTTAACACTTAACAATATCACAATTCATAATCATAAAGTAAGATTACATTGCTTTGAACTCACCAGAGTGAATATACTTTAGTCCACGAAGAAGTTGGTACAAGAAAAACTGATGATGTTCGGGTGTGAGATCATCATTTGCTCTAATAACTTGGTGAAGGTCAGACTCCATCAATTCAAAAACTACATAAATGTCCCTAAACTCTCTTCTAGAAGGAGGAAGCATAATATGCCTAATTTCTACAATATCCGGATGCCTTAGCAACCGAAGGAGCTTGATTTCTCTAAGGATTCTTGTGGCATCAGAAACATGTTCAAAAACATCATTAATCTTCTTGATTGCAACTTTTTCTCCGGTGTGTGTATCAGTAGCAGAACCTACAACACCATAACTTCCTTTACCAACAACTTCTTGAACTTGGTATCTATTCGCCTCTCCATACTCTGAGAAGAATTCTCTTTCGAGCTGAGCAAACAACAAAAAAGATCATATGGTTACAGTATTAATATACCAATAATTAAAAGAATTTAAACAAAAACTAGTAATAAAATAAGTAAACAAACATAATAACGCCTATGGACAAGAGATGAGCCAACTCTCCATATGATCAAACATACTAAACCATATCTCATCATAGATAAGAAATAGCGAAAAACGAATACATACAACATGTACATTTAGACATGGTTTCCATGACACATATAACCGAAGCATACATCCACGAACCATAGTAGTCAAAGGCTCAAGGCGCGAGCCTGTCACCTAGGCGCAAGGAGCTTAAAAAGCGAGTGTTTTTTTTATGCAAGGCGCCCATTATAAACAAACCGTATTTAGGGGTTTTAGACATGTTTTAGGCTCGTTTAGACATGTTCCAGGCTATTTTTAGCGTAGTTTAAAAAAACGGTTGAGGCGTGCTCCTCGATGCGAGGCGGTAAGAAAAAAGAGTATGAGGCGACCTCAGGGGACATTTTTGTACGTACGCCTCAAAGGGTCGAGGCGTTCAAAAAAACGTTAAAGGTGTATGCCTTGAGGCGCGCCTCTTGCTGTTTTAGGGTTTAGATGATGAAATTAGTTAGGAAAGTTCTATATTTATAAGATATATAACTTTTATATGTTGTTTTAGGCTTTCTATGATGAAATTAGTAAAGAAAGTTCTATATTTATAAGATATATAATTTTCATATTTATTTTTTAATTCCGCCTCGGTTCGCCTCGAGGCTTACCCTCGTGAGGCGGAGCGATTCCGTTCTTTTAAACCTTGATTTTTAGATGTTTCAGACCAGTTTTGGCCGGAACCCTTGCCTGGGCGCCTTGATGGAAGCAAGGCGGTATGGCTGCGCCTCGCTTGGGCGAGCGCCTTTGACTACCATGCACGGTACACAAGAAAAAAGGTTTTGTTTATAGCTTCTATGTCTAGTAAAATAAAACTAAAAGTTCCCAAATCACTAGTTGTTTCTACACATGGAGTGTATTATTGCAAATGGGATTGACTCAAGATTCAAGAAGTATGACTTTCATATTCAGAAATCAACATTTCATAAATTTTAATGCAATTTTTCAAATAAAAAACAAACAACATTACCTAAGGATCAGCTCAAACAAGAAAAGAAACAATAGATGAAGATTTATTTTAAGTATCACAAAACAACAAAAGATGGTTTTAAAAGCTTCTTTCTTTCACATGATTGAAAGAAGATGACAATATGAAATAGAAATTAGAAGCACACTTATTCCAATTAATTTCTACTATATAATCAACAACATAGAAATGAAATTAAATAATCAAACCCTTTTGAGAGGATCCATGGGGAATGATTGATGTTGTTAAATGCAGAAAAATGGAAATCTTGTAGCAGATGATGATAATTTGGGTTCATAGTCGGGTTTCAGAGCAGCTCTATTGGATGGTTATTACAAACGAATTCCATCCACGAGTCATGAAATTGCCCGTAAAACAGGCTCAGACAACACGTCCCCTTAATTCTCGATTCTCTTTCGTGTTCCATGGCATATTACGGAGCGTTTATACCGTAGAAAGGCAAAATTCTTTCTTCTTTTTTCCACCTAATAAATAAAATCAAAATATATAAACTCTACACGGTGATATTATATATTAAGTAATAAAGTAATTATTTTTTAAAAACTCGTGTTTTACACGAGTTGAATAAACCCTGTAATACAATATAATCTGTTAACACTTAAACTCATTAAAAAATGTTGGAAGATTTATTAATATAAAGTTTAGTATTTATTTTTTAAAATATATTATTACTAAAAAATAGAGGTGTATTTAATAAGAGATAGAGATAGAAAAAAAATGATGAGAATGAATACGGAGACGACACGTGCCATTAAAAATCTTTATTTATTATATAGTATAGATATAGATATAGATTATCACCGTAAATACAAGCTTTTGTTTCAAATACATACGACCATGGAGTGCCATGACTCCATGAGCACGGGTAATAATGGATTTTGGTTTGCTTAGATCGTTAAATGAATACGAATAAGAAATAGTTATCAAAGATCTACATGAGGACAAGCTACAAAGTTTACTATGGTGGTCATTTCATGGCAACACCGGATAAAACATATGATAATGGCGGCGTAACGTCCGTGGACTTTCTGAAAGTTCATCATGTTATGGTCTTTGATCTGGACCTTATAATATACAGATTTGGATATGGAGTTACTCTCACCGGTATACGGTATTACTTAAAAAAACCCATACGGTGATCTAGATACAAGGTTACTAAACTGAGGAGTGAGTAATATCACTAGGTTAACTTCGTGCATTAGAGGTAATGGTGTTCAGGACGTTATCTTGTATGTTGTAAGAGAGGAGTTAACTCTTGGCACTAGAAGAAAATTGAATGGTAGGTAGTAGCGAAAACTAATACAAAAAGGTGCATCTGCTTGAAGAAGACTGTTCAAATAAACAAGAACCTCGGTGGTTAATTTCAGTAACTTTTAATATTTAGTGTATGTTGTTTTTAAATTTTAGTTTATGCAATTTTTATTTTAATTTTATGTAATTTCTAATTATAGAGTTTATGTAACTTTTTGTTTTTATTTCATGTAACTTTTTATTTTAAGATTTTTAGTTCTTAATTTTTAATATATACTATTGTTTTAATAATATGAAGTATAAAAAATAATTTGGTTTATAGAAAATAAATGTAAAAGTAGGTAATTGTATGAAAATATGAGAGTGTTTGAAAAATGAAGTAATGTTAGAAGAGAAATGAGTGTTTTTAAAAGATAGTGCAAATATGTTGTAACGTGTTTGTGGGTGTTTGAATGATTTAGCACTAGAGATTCTCTTATATACAAGTCACTCTAACCTTTCAATGTCTCTATTTCTTGAACAATGAAAGATTTATTTTCTTTAAATCTGTAATCTAAAATAGCTAAATCCATCTCTCTAATATTCACTCTATTGTCTATTTTCTTTGAAATTCAAAATCTACTATCTATTCTTCCTTTAAGAATCGATTGGAGTTGGAAACTTGGATTTTTAATTCTGAAGTTATAATCGAATTTTACTTGGATGTTGGAAACTTGGATTTTTAATTCTGAAGTTCGAATTTTACTTGGATGTTGGAAACTTGGATTTTTATTTATAAGGTAGATTGACAGATTTGGATATTCATTTATAAGCCAGATTGGCTGAACTACTAAAGCAATTATATTTGGAAGTTAGAAACTTAGGTTTTCTACGGTTCTACTTGTATGCTATCATAATTCTCAGGTACAATTCAACTGTATTTTTTTGCTTAATTTTTTGATTAATTGATTTACTTTGACTTATTAATTTATAAATTGACCCTAATCTGTGATAAATCTTGCTCTAATTATGTCAAATTGAATTAGGAAGCATGAATTCGGTCACTCCAAAAGAAAAAAGAAACAGAAACTAGAAGCTGAAATAGAATAAAAAAAGGGTTCTTTACTAAATTTCGTAACAATCTAAAAGATAATGCACCTCTAGATGTAAAAGAACCTCTAGATATAGACGAACATATAAACTTGAAAAGAGGCATCAAATTTTTTGTTTGCTTTAGACTAATAAAATAATTTATACAAGAGTGTATAATAAATTCTACTTCTTTTGATAAATTTCACTTCTTTCAAATTTCAAATTCATGTAATATATTTTAATTCTAAATCCAACTAGTTTAATACCCGCGCTTCGCGGAGGATGTTAGGTCGCCTAATTCGCTCATAATAGGTTCGCTTCGTCACAGTAATACAACGGTTACGACACTCGATATAGGCTACGATACGAAAAAAATTCATTTTGAATACACTCCGTTTTCAAATATACTTATATCGGAATTTAAAAAAAAAAAGAAATAAAAGCAGTCGTGCAGTTCGTTCTTTGAAAAAAAGTCAACGAACGAAAGTTAACAAAGAAAACCGAAATTAATAGAAAAGTAACGGGCTATACTCGCGCTAGACGGCGGGTGTTGGACCGATCGTTAATAAAATTTAAGCAAAGACGTAGGCGTAACGGTAAAAATAATGGTAATAAAAAAGAAACCTAAAGGTAAGTAATAAAAAAAGAAAAATAGTTCGGGTAGTCGAAAACCATAAAAGCGAAGACCGAGACCGGTTCCGACAATACCGAGAGCGGCAATGATGTTGACCGATCATAATAGGTTCGGTTCGTCACGGGACCAAAATGGTTACGACACTCTCTTAAGGTCGCAATACAAAAAGAAAACTCTATTTTAATACAACTTCGCTTTCAAAACAATTTATATCGTAACGTTGAAAAAAAAACAAAAAACCGACGCACACTCCGTTTTTGAAAAAAATTAACGAACAAAAGTATTAAAGGAAAACGAAATTATTAGAACATTGAACGAGTTTAAAACATATTTTATGTAACATTGAACAGGTTAAAAGTGTCTCATATATAGTATGAGGGGTAAAATTGAAAAAAAAAAAAACAGAGCAGGTGTCAAATTTTAAACGGAGTAGTTACTATTCCCGGAGGTTTTGTTTTAATCGTAATTACTAATCCCTTAAAACATAGGTGGTTAATGAGGGTTCGCCACCAACACAACTTTGTTTTCTTTTTTAGATTTCTTAGTCGAAGAAAGACACAATTGATGTTGCAGTGGTCTTGTGCCAACTTACAAACCTTCCTTACTCATTATTAGGTCATCGGTTCAAAACCTTGGCCAACAAACCTGTTTTTTCCTTTTTTTATTTTTTATTATTATTTTTTAATTACTAGGCACAATGTGAGAGGCATAATACATTCTTATATCTATGGTTCGATCTTAAACTGATCCATCTCAAATTCGTACGTTACTTTTTTTACTTGCGTACGTTAATGTTAACGCCAAAACATTTTTTTACTTTGGTTTTTTTTTTCTTTTTGTTTTTTTACATTTTCTTTCAGGTTTAAACGAGTAGCCATAATCTTATATGTTTTTTATGTACCTAACTATATTTATTTTTTAACAGTCTCAACCTTTTCGGATCCACTTCACGCCGCGGATCGCAGGAATTCAAGTTAGACTACGTTTTGACACCGCCGCAACACGCGACGGGTAAAATTACTAGTTCTTCTTAATTATAAACATTTAGGGGGTGTTTGGTAGAGGGAATTGAGGGGTGAGAAATGGAATTGGAAAGAATTCTCTTGTTTGTTTATGAAAGAAAGAGGTGAGAAATGGAAATAAACCATTTCCATTTCTCTGATTTTGTTTCTCTAAAAAAAGCGGAGAATTGGATTTCTAGGGTTTCATTTCTCCAGACCAATTCTCTCACGCCTCTCCCTGCTGTCACCTCTCTTCTCCGGCGATTTCAATCCGCAGTCACCTCTCTTCTCCGGCGTTCGTCAATACATTGTTCAGGTAAACCAAAATCCTCAAACTTCCATCTACAAACCCTAATTTTGCCCTATGTTGATCGATTTGATGTTTATTTAAGATCCTGTCATCTGTTCGTCTGATTTCTCTCACGCCTCTCCCTGCTGTCACCTCTCTTCTCCGGTGATTTCAATCCGCAGTCACCTCTCTTCTCCGGCGTTCGTCAATACATTGTTCAGGTAAACCAAAATCCTCAAACTTCCATCTACAAACCCTAATTTTGCCCTATGTTGATCGATTTGATGTTTATTTAAGATCCTGTCATCTGTTCGTCTGATTTAGGGCTTAGAAATCGAATTAATCGGCATTCAGATTCGTTAGGTTTGTAGGTCCAGATTTCAGTCGGAAATCACGAAAGTGATCGATTACCCACACACACAGGCGGAATCTGTATGTATGGTGTTGTAACAGAGGATTAGAGACAGACTTGGTGAAGAAGACAGCCAAACACACTAAGAATCAATGCAAATAATATGTGAAAGTGTAAGAACAAGCATTAAACGAATGCAAATTGTATTGATTCAAAAACAAATCTGAAAGAGAGAATTCAGGGTTACAGCCGCAACTCACACCCTAGAAATTCTCTAACTAGGCTATTTATAGTAGTTTCACAGGTATCGAAACTATGTTCCTCGAAACTACTAGTTTCGAGTGAACATTTACAAGTGGAAAAAGTGCCTGTCGAAACTACTATCGATCGAAACTACTAGTTTCGAGTGAACAAATCTCACTCGAAACTATAGTTTCGATGGCCCAGACTTAGACTAAAAAGCAGTAAATTCGTTTAAAAGAAATTACATGAAAATAAACTATCTAAACAATGTTTAACAGAAATACATTGATCAACAGCTTATACAAAAAGGTTAGACTCTACAAGGTTAACAATGTTATGATACCTACCTGTTTACTGTTTGCGAATGTGTTTTCTCTGCTTCTGGTTGATTAGGTCGTTGATTTTAGCTGTTTTATGCAAATTAAGAAGTTTGATTGATTTGTTTGCTTTTATTTAATTTTCAGAGATAGTGTTGGATATGTTAGGTTAAACTTTAAAGTGATCAGTATTTAGCTAAATTGTTGGTATGAGTTTGTAATCAGATTAATTACTTGCAATAAGTACTAGAAATAACAAAAGGTATGCATTGGATTTTATATGATTCCATGTTGTACTTGCACTAGGTTTGGCATAAACGAGTAAATTGTATGCATGCCAGTGATAGAGAGATTCCTTTTTGGTGTGTTTTTTCATGAAGAATGGGAACTGTAGGCAATATGTGACTGTGTGGAGGTGAAATCAAGTGAGTTTAAACAGGGTCTGTATGCGATTTTGAGGCCAAAAATTAGCTTCAACTTTGCTGCAAAGAATTGAATTTTTTCAAAAGAAGGCCATCTTGTATAACATTGACTTGTAACTCACATGGAAACTTGGATGTTCAATTTCATCCAAAATAACATATATATTGATGTAATCTTGGATGTTCAATCACTTTGTTGCTAATATTTGGATTATATTTTGGAGTTATTTGCTTTTCTTGAATTTTCTTATATTTTTATGTGTAGATGGCAAGATCACCTTCCAGACAAAGAATAGTTGCCATAGGTGCATTTTATGTCATTTATGTTACGATTCGTTGGTGGATGTTGTGTACTTATCATTTGCGTCAGTCGATTGAGTCAATGACTTTACGTACAAAATATTTAATGAGTTACCATAATAGGCGTGAAAACATGGTGAGGATGGTTTATGAAAGTGATGTTACGAGTGTTGTTAACATAAGAATGAATATACATGCATTTACAACACTTTGTGATATGCTAGAAACTAGAGGGGGACTAAAGAATAGTAAAAACATGCTAGTCGATGAGCAAGTTGCTATGTTTTTACATACCCTTGCTCATAATGCAAAGAATAGGATAATAGTCAACAGATTTCATCGGTCCGGGGAAACTGTAAGTCGGTATTTCAAGTTAGTCTTAAATGCTATATGTCGATTACACAAAGAACTCTACAAGTCACCCGTGCCAGTGCCAGATAATGAAACTGATGAAAGATGGAAATGGTTTAAGGTTAGTCAAACACATTTTTTATTAAAGATATTTTTTGCTAACATAAATTAGTAAGTAATGTTTTCTTTTAACTCAGGGTTGCTTAGGAGCATTAGATGGAACATACATTAAAGTTAAAGTCCCTGCTATTGATAGAAAACCTTATAGGACAAGAAAAGGGCAGATTTGTACTAACGTACTCGGAGTATGTACGAGAGACCTTTTATTTACGTATGTCTTAGCGGGATGGGAGGGTTCTGCAGCTGATAGTAGAGTTTTGCGTGATGCAATCAGTAGACCCAATGGTCTTAAAATAACTCCGGGTATGTGATAGACAATTTTCAAAGAATATACATAGATGTAAGTATGATAATTAACATAGAGTTTATGGTTAATTGTAGGAACATACTACCTTTGTGATGCCGGTTATACAAATGGTGAAGGATTTTTAACTCCATATCGAGGTCAACGTTATCATCTTAACGATTGGTCTCGTCCTCCTACGAATGCTAAGGAGTTCTTTAATATGAGACATTCATCGGCCAGGAATGTTATAGAAAGATGTTTCGGAATGATTAAAGATAGATGGGCTATTTTGCGTGATAACTCATATCATCCCATAGAGTCCATGCCACGTATCATCATTGCATGTTGTTTATTGCACAATTTCATACGAACAACAATGAGTGAAGACCCTCTTGATAACGAAATCCCAGTAAATCACACACAACCTGCAAATGACCATGACAATGTTATTTCTATGATCGAGCCCTCACAAGAATGGACCGATCGTAGAGACCTTCTTGCTAATGAAATGTTTAATAGTTGGACTGCGATGCGTGCGCAGCGTGCCAACAATGTTTCTTAATTATGTTTGACAATTATGTATTTTTTATTTGTAGAACCAAGGATGTTTCTTATTAATGTTTATTTATGCACTTTATTTGTTTCTTATTAATGTTTCTTGTTATATTTGTATTTGTAGTTACATGAATTATGATTTTTAATTGTATAATTATGCATTTGTACGTAGACATGGCAGATTCAAATATAGTGAGAGGAGTTACTCGGAGCAAGCATACCTGGACAAATGATGAAGATGCAAAGCTAATTGATGCATTAATGGAGATACATGCATCCGGAAAGTATGCTGGTGCTGACAATGGATTCAAACCAGGTTATTTAAATGGTGTTCAACAATTGCTAGATGTAAGTCTTCCTAACTCTGGCCTCAAAGCAGAACCACATATAAAGTCTAGGATGAAGACATGGAAGACACACTTTAGCATTGTATATGATATGGTGCATACAAGTGGGTTTGGTTGGGATGAAAAAAAATGTTGTATTATTGCCGATGATAGTGTTTGGAATGAATACGTGAAGGTATATTCTAAAAAATATATTTTTTAGATTTTAAAATTTTAGTCTAATTTATTTGTAATTGTCTTGTAGTCTCACAAAGGTGCTGTGAATTTTCGTGACAAGGCATTTCCTTTCTATGACAAATTGTGTACCATATTCGGTAAGGATAGAGCTACTGGTAGTAAAGCAGTTGACCTTGGAGAAGAAGATGTTGTTCAAGAGACGCAAAAAAGCTCACCTGTTGATATTGAAGACTTTGATTTTGTTGATGAAGTCGTTCCAAATGTTGATAGATCTGAAGGACAAACAGGAAGTGTAACAAGCAAGCGCAAAAGAGGTAGAAGCACGGATGCAGATGAGATATATCGAGAGTCTTGCAAAGATATCAAGGAAGTTTTGCTTCGATTTGGGGAGATGGTGGGTGAACAACTTAGCAAAGAAGGTATGGAGGCTCGTGAAATCTATGAAAAGGTTAGTGATGAGTTGAAAGCTTTACCAGGTATCACTACGAAAAAACGGTTCAAAGCAGCTCATTTGATTGGTAAAGATGTGGATCTAGGACGTTCTTTTCTTGCGTTGACAATAGAAGAGAAAATTGAGATGGTCGAGTTGTATACCGATGGTTCAATGGGATAGTTGTGTATGGTTGAAGTAATTTTTTTTGTTTCACCGTGGTTGTTGAAGTACCTTTTTTGGTTTCAGCATGGTTGAAGTACTTTTACTAGTAACTATGGTTGATGTTTTTTGCTTAAAAACTATGTTTTGTATGTGAATTGGTTTTATCAATGCATATTTTGGTTGGAATTTATGCATCTTTTTATATGTTTTTTTATTTTTTAATAAATATTTGTTATGAAAAAAAGACTTGTGCTAATGATAAAGTTGATATAATTCTCTGTTTATTTCCTATGTACCAAACAAGAGAAATGATTCTCAGCTATATTTCTCTACTGAAATCTCTGTACTACCAAACAGAACAGTCAATTCTCATTCTCCAGACCAATTCTCTTTCTCTGCAATTCCATTTCTCTACAATTCCATTCTCTGTACCAAACACCCCCTTAGACTCCCATACGATCTTCCATTAGTCCTTGTACACCTTCTTGAACGATATCAATGTGCTTTGAACCAAAATTCCAATCTATTTAACATTATACTTGGCCCAAGTTTTAACAATGTCGTTCGTTCAAAGTTTAACCCAATGGGCTGAGAACTAAAAGGAATGAACAAACCCCACCACCAGGACAGTGGGTTTTACAATAATTTTAACCTTTAACATTTTATGTTACTACTCTAATAAATCAAAATCTTTTCAGGACATGTGTCACTCTCTGATTACTTTTCATCTTTATTTTTCAGCCTCTCTCTCTTATTAAATATTAGATTTTCTATTTCTTTCTCCTATTAAATAATAATATTTATGTTAATAAATCTAATTACAGATAGTTATTATTTAATTATAAATAGTTATTATATCATCAATCAAATAAACTTAATATGAGCTAACATTTATCAATTAAATAAAAAATTAATACTCAGTTGAAAAAAAAATGTTTTAAAAACTAACTTAACAGACCTTATAACTGTCATGACAAATTACATTTTTTAAAAACATATTTTGACAAATGTGTTTGTTAACAAATTACATTATATTTTATTGAACCGATGTAATATACTGGTTTATTCAACCCGTGTATTACACGGGTTTTAAAAATAAATTTTTTATTATTAACTATATAACATTTTATTTATTTAAGCCGTATAATACACGAGATTTTAACCTAATAAAAAATAAGAAAAAATATAATTACACTCATCTTTAACCTAATAAATTATTACAATTTTTTTTCACGTGACATCACACATTAACCCTGACACAATTTTTCCCTCGTGACCCATTTAACAAAATTCGCGGGTCAAAAAGTCGGCCCACCAATGCTTCCCGGATCTAACAAAATCCCTGATACCCGACATATCTTTTCAGTCCTAACCCTAAAACTTATTCAACTGCATCGTGCCACTTCTCCCCTCTCTCTGATCGACGACTTCCTCTTCATACTTTCTTCATCATACGCCGGCATAAATTTACATTCGGACCCAGTTGCGAAGTCCGGTGATGGCGGCTACGATTCTGGCGAGCCAAGCTTTACTCTTTCTAGGGTCAGACAAAGTATTACGGTCAGGTAGTGTTCATGAATCTCGAATTCAGTTTCTGATTCACGCCTTCTTGACGATTCAAGTTTTATAAATTGTTTTTAACTCTTTCTTTTTTTTCATTTTCAGATTTTTTAGATTCAGGATTCAAGCTTTCAGGGCTTCTAGGGCTTCAATTTTTTTTATTCTTATTCACGATTCAAGGTGAGGTATTCAGTTTAAATGTAGGATTTTGAAATCAATTTTTGTAATGTATTTCAATTAGGGTTTTATTCATCATCTAGGGTTGCAATCCCTTTCTTCAGAATATACCAGGTATCATAGGTTTTTTTTCTTAAAATTCTAATTTGCTTAATCCATTATTGTTGTTCTATCAATGCACTTTGACGAATTATTTGCATAATTTTTGTTAATAAGTTTATTACCAAAATCAATTCTTCATTATAATTTGGGATTTTTCGCATTCAAATAGGTGACTGCTTATCAAGGTCGATTTCTATTCACACCGGTTATTAAGCACCGATTTGCCAAAATTAAGTGTGGTTGATGGGGTTCGAGGAATGGAGATGAAGGCTTTTTGAGAGGGGAGACGACCAGGGGGAGCTTTGTCATCACTGTTTCTAGGTAAGATTCCACCATTTCTTTATAAAGTTCTTGAATGTTTTTAACCATCTATTATCTCTTTTGTTTTTATTTTTATTTATTTAGTTCATTTCGGTTCACCAGGGGTTGATTTTTAGATGTTCACTATTTTTTGTCTTGATTTTTTTTGTGTTAACGTAGGATGCCAAGAATAAGGATATCTTAATTTCGGGTTATCATCTTTATCACATGGATTATATGAACCTTTTGCAGGTACACGTTCTTTGTTTCCAAGCATTATGAAATAAAAAAAAACAGTTAATTTTAACTTAGTAAACTAGGCTGAGACTTATAAAACTAGCATTGAGAAGATCTTGTGTTTTGAAGATACTATTGTGAATTATATTATGATGATCTTCTGTTCTTTGTTTTTCTGCATGCTCTTGTAGATACAAAAGGGCCACTTATGTAGTTATATACAAAACAAATAACCAAAAAAGTACAGAAGATCATCTCCTGTAGGTTAAAATCTCGTGTATTACAAAACAGTTAATTGCCTTCCAGATTGATCACTGCCGTTGGATTAGGCTGAATGTTGTAGTTTTCATATTTAATTGTTGGTTTTTTGCGGCATATTCTTATGCATCAGCTTTAGGTGCTTCTTTCATAAGAAGCATGACGCCTGACCCGTAAGCAAGGGTCCCAATCCCGGTTCCTACCCCTATAGGGGTGGCCGGGTCAACTTGTCAGATAGGAGAAATGCCAACAGTCCAAGTTTATTTAATGGTGCCTCTTACACCCCTGGGATCCTGCTGAATTGGTGACAACACTTTCTGGTATGAACTTGTCAAATGGGATCATGGGGGAAGAGTCAAATATGAACCAGGTTGACCAAATTGCTGATGATCATAATGCTTATCTTCTAAATATGTCACGGGGTCAGAAAAATATTAAGAATAGTTTGTACTTTGATGGATCTTCGAGTAACTTGCAGTCCCACTATCAACACACTGATGGTGGTGGAAGTTCTTATTTGAACGAGTCAAGTGGTATTCTATTAATTCACCATAAATGATGTCTGATCAGCATGGAAACGTGAATCTGCTGCCACTTTTTGAAACCGCTGTCGCCGCGTCTGCCATGTCTTACCCTGGAATGGAATCAAGATTCGGTATGAAATCACCAAACATGAGCAGAATTGGAAACCAAATGACCGGTAATGCACTACAAGCATCTTTTATGGACCCCATGTATCTCCAATATCTAAGGTCAACCGTGCGCTGCAGCAGCCGCCCAACTTGCCACCCTCAACGATCCGACTATTGACCGGAATAATTATCTAGGGAGTTCATATAATGACTTGCTTCAAAAATCATATCTTGGGACTTTACTGTCACCACAAAAATCACAATATGGTGGTGTTCAATATGTAGGTGCAATGAATTGACACAGGTTACTGAAGATGGGAAGCAAGAACTCCCCCTGGTTGCCACAGTGGGCAAATTCAGTGTGATATGGAACTTCCAACAAGTGAAGTGCGGGTCGCACGAATGCTACAGAAACCAAGTGGGTCTTAAGAGTTGCTACTGTTACAAGATTGTCCCCAAAGACGACTCAATTGTTGATAGCCGTTTCATGCATGAGAAATTTGCAGTAAGTGATTCACCAGAAGCTCCACTGGTTGCTACTCCATTTAAAGTACTCTTTCAGTATATCAAACACAATGCTTTCTTATGCTTAATCAGTGGTTTTCGTTTACCTATTAATCTTTTTAACTGTCAATTATGTTGAACAATATCATTGAAAAATTGATTGTAGTTATGTTGTTAGCAACTACGTTGTTGTAAATACTTGTGTTTCATTTGAGGTTAAAATTTATAGTTATATCGTTTTTTATTATTCAAACCCGTGTATTACACGGGAGTATAACCTAGTTATCAATATATACTTTCAATCTTACATCCATTACTACATTTGATTCACAAATTACGTTCTTTAAATTAAAATAGTAGTGCCTCCTGTTAGGGAGAACAGTTACCTTTAACCCATCGAATGGTCATCTACGGGTTGGTTTAATACATTAGACTTAAAATGCTTTATATTAAAGTTAAATAGGTGATTATATTTTGCTCACCGGGAGGCGGTGTAACAATGGGACCAAGTATAAAGACGTACCGTTCCCAACATGAGTTCATCAATTATTGGTCGCATAATGAGCTCGTATAAAGACGTACGATCTTAGAAGTATAGACCAAGCCTTGGCTTATCAATCTCTGCTCGTATAAAGACGTACGAGTTTCAAAGGAAGTTTGATTAAAAAGGGTTTTACGATCTTACTCTTTAAAATCAAGACACTCACAAATATAAAGACGGATTTAGACAATAATAAAAGCCCACCGAAGGTGGTTTTTAAGAACGAATTAGTTAAAGAAATAAACATACCACTTCATTAATACGTTAAACATTAACATGCACCAAACATCATCTTCACCCTAGCAATACAAAGAAGTTTTAGCCACGAATGGCTATAACGACTAGCGTAATGATAAGTTTCGTAGGCTCCCCTATTGTGAAACAAGGAGGAAGAGCCCCTCTACTCTCTACTCTAAATACTAGAATGCTCTCTTCTTGAGTGTTCTTTTGGTCTGGATTGATGTGTGTGGAATGAAGAACACAAGCCTCCTATTTATAGGCCTCAAAATGTGCAATGCACGATCGTGTAATGGGTTGCACGGTCGTACAAAGGCCTAGGGAATCAAACAGGGTACAGAGGACATGGTACTGGGCCGTGGGAAGCAAGGGACACTGATGCACGACCGTGCATCCCCTTGTTTTCTCCCAACTTTGTCTTTTAGCTGCTTTGTTGACCAATTTTGACTTCTTGGGGGTCGATGCTCGGGAATGAATCTTCTAGAAGCTTGAATTCTTGGTTTTTTTATAGGTTTTAGCTTGATTTATATTTTCAAAACCGAATAACCTGTAATTACAAAATATAAGTGTTTTAAGCATAAATTGCAAGGTTATTATTCAATTAGTACCATAATATGGGGATTATTATGTATGTAAAATATGTATAAATAATACACATCAATAACTAATTGATTTTAACCACAAATTGGTGTTAACTAAATCAAGATTACATGTAAAATTTAGTTTAAGTTCAATTTTTCAATCTAAAATTTTCTTTTCAAAGTTCATTCATGTGTAAATATACGTTCGGTTTATTAACACTTTTGAAGTTAAATAAGCAATTCCAAACTCCCACCTAGATATTATCATAGTAAAGTTAAATACTTTGAGACATGATTTATAATACCTCGTGTTAGAGGTTTTTTTTTGTCAAATGGATGTGAAGAAAATTATTTACCAAATAAAGTGTACTTTTAAAATATTACTAAGTTTTTTTTTGTTTTTTATTTTTTAATTTTCGTTTTCACCCCTCATACTTATATATAATATACGCTTTAACCCGTTTAATTTTCTAATAATTTAGTTTATCTGTAATAACTTTCGTTTATTAATTTATATTAAAAAACGGAAGGCGTGACTTTTTTTTAGTTTTTTCTATCAACGTTCATTTATAAATTTTATTAAAAATGGAGTTGTATTCAAAATCGAGTACTTTTTTATGTATCGTATCCTATAGCGAGTATGGATTTCAACGTAAGTTTTATCCCTGCAAACAGCTGAACCGGTAACGATCAGACTCCCGCCGCATAACGCGGATAAAAAAAACTAGTTAGATTAAAATCTAATTATTCTTTTATTTAAACAAACAGAAAAAACAAAAAAAGGACATCATCGACGATTTAAAGGACAGGTGTCATCTCCCTCGTGTATAAGAAAAGCTCCATCAACATCGTGACATCTCGCGGTAGGGAATTATCAAAACAAACTTGGTCGCAATTTAGAGGGAATTAATGTGGCAATTGATGAAAATGAGATGGAGGAAGATGAAAATGGAAATGAAATTGCTACCCTCGTTCAAGAAACTGAAGCGCATTCTCCTTAATATTGAATAATATTGAATTACAAATAATATTGAATTACAAAGTGAAATGAATAGTAAATTTTTGGTGATTTATATTTTGGCCACAAAACTTTGTTTTTTTTAAATTGATACAAAAATGTTTATGTTTTAGCCACATAGTAAAGTTTTGGTGGTTTATATTTTGGCCACACAACTTTGTGGTTTTCAAATTGGCACAAAAACATTTTAGTGCGCTGAGATGACGGGAAGAAGCAGACCCATCGAGAATCGAGGAATGACCATGTACTCCTTCCCTTACGGGGCTCATGGGCTGGGATATAATCTAAGGTAAGGTTGCTTTCTATGTAGGTAGAAGAGCCTAATCTCTGTACTAGCTCTATCTATCAGGGAAGAATACAAAGTGAAATGAATAGTAAACTTTTGGTGATTTATATTTTGGCCACAAAACTTTGTTTTTTTTAAATTGATACAAAAATGTTTATGTTTTAGCCACATAGTAAAGTTTTGGTGGTTTATATTTTGGCCACACAACTTTGTGGTTTTCAAATTGGCACAAAAACATTTTAGTGCTTTATGTTTTAGCCACACAAGTTTGTGGTTTTCAAATTGGCACAAAAGTTTGTGTATTTACACATTTGATACAAAACTTTAGGAATTCAAATGGTATTAGTAATAGTTTTTTTTGTTTTCTCCCAACTTTGTCTTTTAGCTGATTTGTTGACTTTTGTTGACCAATTTTTACTTTTTGGGGGTCGATGCTCGGGAATGAATCGAAGTTATATAACGGTACCGCTGTTATACAGTCGATGTCGGTGTCATTTTTCACGGTACTCGCACGTTACCGTTAGTCTATATAATCTATGATACCTAAAAAATATCATATACAACTCCGTTTTTAATAAAATTTATACGTGGACGCCAAGAAAAAAATTAACACAGGAACAAATTATTATTTTAAATTAACGAACAAAATTTATTGAGAAAAAAATTTGATTATACATACTAAAAAAGATAAATTTAAAAGTTTAAAACTAAGGGGATTAAAGAGATATTTTAAAAAGTAGATTTGGTCCATGATAAATGAGTTAACAGGGAATGGGATTGTAACAAACAATAAATTAGATACTAATATTTATTTTTATATTTATCTACAACAAAAGTAATTAATAATATATATTTTTTTGTTTTTGTGAAAAAAAAAATACCTAGGAGAGAGAAAATAGATCGAGGCATGTGAATTGTGATGATTATTTTCTGTAACAAGATTGATTCAAAAGGACATGTAACCATATGATCGACAAAAAAGACAAACACTATGTAACCAAAAGTTCCATTCAGATCTCCCAATAATTGGACACATCAATTTCCCCCACTGCCATAAATTTGAGTTCATCTTCGATTCCTCAGCAAGCAAGTCAACTTTAATGTCAAACAAGAATTTCCTCCACCCATAAATAGATGTATCAAATCACAATAAAAAAACATTCACAAATTCACGTCCCATAATATTCTCATACCCAGCCAAATCATAACACATGAAAGAAATGGGTAAGTTCATCTTACACGTGTTCACAGGCCGGTGGTTCATGGTGTTCGCATGCCTTCTCATCATGTCCGTCGCCGGAGCAACCTACATGTTCGCTTTATACTCCGGGGACATTAAACACTCCCTAGGATATGACCAAAGTACCCTTAACCTGCTTAGCACGTTTAAAGATTTGGGTGGCAATGTTGGTATTATTTCAGGCTTGATAAACGAGGTCTCTCCGCCGTGGGTGGTGCTCCTCCTCGGCGCCGTCATGAATTTCTCCGGCTATTTCATGATTTGGTTAGCGGTCACTGGAAAAATCGCGAAACCTCCGGTTTGGCAAATGTGTTTGTTCATTTGTATAGGTGCGAATTCGCAAACGTTTGCGAATACGGGAGCTTTGGTTACTTGTGTGAAAAACTTCCCCGAAAGCCGTGGGGTGGTGTTGGGGCTTTTGAAGGGTTTTGTAGGGTTAAGTGGTGCGATTATCACGCAATTGTATCATGGTTTTTATGGGTACGATACGAAATCGTTGATTTTGTTCATCGGGTGGCTTCCGGCTGCTGTATCGATCGTGTTTCTTCGAATTGTTCGGGTTATGAAAGTTTTTCGACAGGCGAACGAGCTCAAGACGTTCTATAACCTTCTATATATTTCGTTAGGGTTAGCGGGGTTTTTGATGGTGATAATCATTACTCAAAACAAGGTTCAGTTTTCGGAGATGGAGTATGCTGCAACTGCTACGGTTGTTGTGATCTTACTTTTTGCGCCTATAGGCGTTGTTTTTAGAGAAGAATTTAAGATTTGGGAAAGAAAACAAGAGGCGACCGCGGTTAATCATTTCGCGGTTGATATAGCCACCGAGAACCCGAGTACACGCTTTCCAACACCGCGGCCGGAGAAGGAAGTTTCTTGTTGGAAAACAGTTTTTTCTCCACCAGCTGTGTTTAGTGTTGACATGTTGATATTATTCACAACCACCACTTTTGGTGTCGGTGGGACGCTAACCGCGATCGATAATCTTGGCCAAATCGGGCGGTCACTCGGGTACCCGAATACTAGCATCACTACTTTTGTGACTTTAGTGAGTATATGGAACTACATGGGTCGGGTCGTGTCGGGTTTTCTTTCGGAACTTTTACTAGCCAAGTACAAATTTCCGCGCCCGTTGATGCTCACAATCATCCTTTGTATCTCGTGCGCAGGTCATTTGTTAATCGCTTTTGGGGTACCTAACGGGCTCTACGTGTCATCGGTCATAATGGGCTTTTGTTTCGGGGCTCAGTGGCCACTGATTTTTGCAATCATATCTGAAATATTCGGGTTGAAATACTACTCGACTTTGTACAATTTGGGCGGTGGGGCGAGCCCGCTAGGGGCTTACATCCTCAACGTGGTGGTGGCGGGCCGACTATACGACAAAGAGGCGCAAAAGCAACTTATCGCAAGCGGAATGACACGAAAAAAAGATGAAGATTTAACTTGTACAGGAGTAGACTGTTATAAAATGTCTTTCCTGATTATAACCGGTGCAACGTTATTTGCATGTTTTATTTCTTTCATCTTGGTGATCCGTACAAGAAAGTTTTACCGCGGTGATATCTACAAGAAGTTTCGAGACGCGGCGGAGGCGGCAAGTGGTCAGACTGAGATGGTGGTTCCGCATGTGACCGGCAGCGAACCACCGTCGGTGGCGACACCGGAGAGAAAAAGAGGGGATGAAGGCAATTGTTGATATGAGTTTGGTCATTTTGTAGCCAATAAACCATAAAAGGAAAAGTAGAAGAAAGATATATATCCAATTAATTATGTTGTATTGATTTCTAACGTAACATGGGAATCTGTTAATGATAATGATTTTATAAAGGTTATAAATTTGGGTATAGTGGTTACTGTCATTTGATAAATTTATAAAAATGTAACAATTACTGTTTCAAAATATTACAAGACTATATAGAGAGTATAACCCAATAAAAACACTTGCATAGATTTTTATATCCAAAACAGCATTGTAATAGACTTAAAAAAACTAACGTTTTGATGGTATTATTACTACTATTAATAATGAGATGTCGGTTTCTATAGTAGTAGTAATATTAATTTTTTATTTATTTGTATTTTGTGGTTTATTATAATCTTTTCTAAAAATAACCAAAAACATCAACTTGGTGTAGTGGTTACTAGCTTTATTTTTATTCAACTGTTGCTGGTTCGAGACCCACCCCGCATCATTTGATTTTTGTTGTTCCATTAGGATGGTACCACATGACATTTTGATTTTCTTTGTTTGATTTTCTTTTTATTTTCAGCTATCATACTATATATAATAAATGCTTTTAACCCGTTGAATTTTTTAATACGTTCGTTTTTATGTAATAACTTTAATTCGTTAACTTAAAAAAAGGGAGTGCGTGGCTGTATTTAGTTTTTTTTTGTAAACGTTCTGATATAAAGTTTTTTGAAAACGGAGTTGTATTCAAAATCAAGTTTTTTTTGGTATTGTAGGTTATAGCGCGTGTTGTTACTGTTGTGGTACCGTGAGCAGTATTGGTATTGTTGGAACCGGTATCGGTATTCGTTTTTATGGTTTTCGACGAGCCAAACCGATAATGACCAAACTTCTAGAGCGTGCCACAAAGAAAAGATGACCACACTCCCGCCGCGAAGCGCGGGTGAAACAAACTAGTTAGACTAAAAGCGGGTGGAAGCAACATTCCCTTGTTGCTGCTACGTAACCCATAGAAATTTACCGATGGAAAAATTCATCGAAAATATTTTCGATGACATCCATCAAAATCCAACTTTAATTATTTTTAATGGATTTTGATGGAATCCGTTGGTGATCCGTCTGTAATTAACAATAGAGTGATGTGTTGTTGGGTAAATTGTCGGCAACTTAAAACTAAAAATTCTCACGCACAAACTTTTTCAGAAAAGATTCTCGCTTATAATGTGTGGAAAGTGTTTCCGATGAGTTATCTATTGGTATTAAAAATGTTAATATTCCTGTAACCAAGTTTTTCAGAAGAGATACCTGATTAGTTTTAGAAATGTTCATCGGAAGTCCGTCGGAAGTAGTCAAGTAAAGAATTGGTAAATAGAAAATTACTCACAATATTTGGCTAACACCTAAACGATTTATTAAGAAAATCTGACTCAAAAAACTTAATAACAATGAATACCGTAACATGGTATTAATAGACTAACCTATCACGTTAGAATACAACCAGGAAATCTAAACAATAGGAATATAATATTAATAAACCTAACATCCTAATCCCATACAATTAGGAAGTCTTTAGCTATATTTATCCTAACCGACTTAGCGTTGCACGCCAAGTTAGCTTAGGACGGTTTGTGCCTTGCCTTGCACGCCAAGTATTAGGAATTCGCCAACAATCACCCACTAATTTCCGAGTCTTATGGAGAGATCTTTCATACCGAGTAGATCTCGCATCTCCTTGAACTTGATCTATGCTAGTGCTTTCGTGAGAATGTCAGCTTTTTGCTCTTTGCCTCAAATATGTTCAACACCAATTCATTACGTTCCACACATTCCCTAATATAATGATATATCAGGATTTGATGTGTTTGCTCGACTGTGGAATGCTAGATTATTCACAAATGCAATGGTGGATGTATTGTCCACGCGCAACAATACTCTTTGAGGCTTTTCCCAGTTATCTCACTTAGCAGTTCTCTAATTGAATCGCTTAACACGCAGCTGAGCTAACCGCCATGTTTTCTGCTTCACACGAAGATAGTGCTACGATGCTTTGCTTTTTAGAGCACCAAATAATCGGAGATGAACCTAACTAAAACACGTGACCCGTAGTACTTCTTCCATCATCTACATCAATGATATGGCTGATATCACTATATCCGATCAATACATCTTTTCCACCTTGGGTATAGTTTATGTGTAAGACCCCAACCCGGGCACCCTACAGTTGGTTCTCATAACGAGTCATTCACATTTAAAACACATTTATTGTAAATAAAAATACAGCGGAATTCTTTTTAAAACATTTATAACCATTTAATGTTATTAGGTTTACCTTACGAATGCCTGCACACAGATCCGAGTAACACCGTTCCCAAGCCAAGATACGTCAATGCACCGCTTACCTACAAAACAATCTATCACACACACAAAGTCAGCTACGCTGAGTGAGTTCTAATAGTTTAGTTTGATTAAAAGCCAACTCGTCATAAAGGTTATTTAAAGTTTACTCATGACCCATGGTTCTTATAGATTAGTTTACCCAAATCGTTACACATAGATAACACCGGTATCACACGGTATCCCATACCTGTTCATTACCCAAGACTCGTCCCACGATAATAACAACAACAATAATAATAATAATAATAATATTTCTCCAGTCTTGTCGACATAAGTCGAACCTGCTACACTAGTCACTCATACTCTAGAACGCGTATTAACTCGACGCTTGACTAACACCACGCAACCCTACACATTTGCATATACCGCCCTAACAAGGCCGTCACAATTAACGGACACGACATCCACATACGTTACATCACCGTATTAATATAACGGTCAATCTAACTCTATATACCACAATAATATTACCCACACATCACATTAACATCGCCATATTAATATCATCACATCAATATCATCACATGCATAATAATTATAACCCTACGTTTGCATGCAATTCCACACCACATAAATATACTCGTAAACACATACCTCGTCACTGCACCCTTGTCAGGGTTACCCTCGTCAGGGCATTCAACACACCCCGAGCTCATCATTAACCTGTTAAATAAATGTCACCGTTGGTGACTTCCCGAAGGACCTCATCCTTCACAATCCTGTTTGCCGTGCCATAATGACAACGATGCAAACACGACACATAAATATAAACACATAATATCACACATCATTTACGTGACTCATTAACTACACTTGCACCTCACGCATAACCCTAACACAACATATTTCTCACATAAATTCATAAGCATTTAATGTACGTCACAACTATTTCTAGAAGACCCTTAACACGTCACCCATTCATCGTTCATTCACATAAGTACACAACATACTCTACCATTACTTATTACTCAGTTTATTTCAAAGGCACATCAGGTTAGAACCCGAAGCCCTAACGCGATTAAATATATTAACACTGCTTAAAAGTATGTACGATAGCCCCAAAATAATTAAACATTTAAAAGTGGGGGATTAGAAACTCACTGGTTATGAGGACTTAGGTCCTGCTCTGAAATTGTCCTCACGCTCGAAGCCCGAACCTGTTAATGTATGATCACATGGTTAGAGTACATCCTAAACATGTGTCAGTTATGTACGAGCATAAATATATTGATGCTCGTCCCATTTGCACACCTCTTTATCCATGTAAAACCCCAGCTCCTCGTTCGCCGGAAGTCGGATCGTCCTTGACCCGTTTAGAACCTGCATGCACGCATACGTACATGTCCCATACAAAAATCATTACCTTATTAGTCACACGTACACGAGTCAGGATCCCCATGCACGTCCGACTCCTTCCATGCAAACCCTAAGCTCGTAAAACCCTAACCGGGTGTAACCCGACTCCATCTTCTTCCTCGTCCATTCCCTTGAACCACCACCACAATGTAGCACCACCATGCATCTCCCATCTCGTACCGCCATAACGTAACATCACCTCGAGTCATCCTTACGTTCCCGACACCTTTCCAGCTGTGAGAATCCCTCGACGGATTCTATTTTCATGTCGAAACACCAATACCACTCTCCTTCCGCCGTCCGCCGTCGTGCGATACAATCACAGCAGCCTCCGGCTGACGTCGAGCACCATCACCTGCTGTCAACGTCTTCCCGGCTAACTTCAAGGCCACCGACACTTCTCATGTCGCCGTCTTCATTCTCCAGCGGTCTCCGACGCCACCACCACAGCCACCTGATTCCCTTTCTCTCCCTTTCATTTATCTCTCTCTCGGCTATCGGCTTCCATCGCACACCACCACCTTCACAATCGGCTTCCCTTCTCTCCGCCCCCACCGTCGTTTACAGCCGTGGACACCACTATTCCCGCTCACCCTACCGCTGCTCATGACTAGACACTCCTCCCCTTAATCGAGTTCTTCCTTTACACACTTAAACAAACATAAAACGAGAGTATCGAGAATTACCTTGGCTAGTAGTGAAGTTCCACGCTCGAACGGTAGTGAAGCCTCGTCTCCCGATCGCCCTCTCCCTCTCGCTTCTTTCCTGCCGTCTCACGTCTCCCCCTAGGGTGAATTATGGCCTAGGGTTTCCTCTAACTTTCTTGTAAACAATCAACATTACAACCCAGTCCCTGTGTTTCCCTTTTTGTTCATTTTGATCCTAAACCGCACTTAAATGGTTAACCGTTTCACTTACGGGAGTTAAACGTGACTTTGGTGGAAATCCATGCCTCCTGCTACACTTTATTAAAGATTCGGGTCACCCATTTCCCGTTTCATTAGTTTTACGGATTTACGGGATGTTACAGTATGCCATGAGTTTTAGTACCTTGCACGTACCGAAGAATTTATTTAATGGTTGCTGACTATCTTAGACACTGCATGTATCAGCTAACTATCCCGACTGAATAAGCAAGATCGTGTCGGGTTTGAAGTAGGTAACAAAGGCACCCTCCAGCTCTTCTACCACACAAAAGTAGTGTCCCATGATTCCTGATAACTACCTACCTACCTTTTATGACTGTCATCATGTCCTGCTATGATGCTTTGATTTCAGGAAATCTGACACTGGTCAGTTTCTAACCTGATGATTTGGAGTAGATCAACTCTGACGAACTGGAGAAGATGGACATTGATTGGTGTATAGCTATGCTAGCCCTAAGGACTAAGAGATTCATCAAGCGAACTGGTTTGGATAGATTTAGAATGGGAAAGACTCTGGGTTTTGACATCAAGTAGGTCGAATGCTACAATTGTGATTAGTTGGGTCACTTTGCAAGAAACTGCAATGAGCCATCCACTAAGGATCATTAAGGGAAGAAGAATTCAAATGAAAAACATGTTGCAAATTCTTTCACCTCAACTACAAATTCCACCTCCAAGGCTTTGGTATCTCTAGTTGATGGGCATTATCATTGGGGATATCAAAAGGAGGATGCAACTGATAAAGCTTTTATGGCTGACATTGAAGAGAAAGATACACTTGTTCTCATCCAACCTGCTGAGGATTTAATTGCTGTTCTAGATGAGATACTTTGTGACAATTTTAATCTTGCTTAAATGAAATTTAGAACTATAGATTAATCAACCAAGTGTTGGTCAATGAACTTGATCATATAAAAGTCATGTATGATTCTTTGGTTAAGAATGAAAAACTTTTTTTAAAAAAAATCCGTGACATTTCTGCTGAAAACAGTTCTTTAATCGTGCAAGTTACCACCAAAAATAATACTAATCAAGTTTTAATTGAAAAAATTAAAAAGATTGAAAAGGCAAATTTTCAAGTTGACAACATGGGTATGGATCATAAAATTTTATTCGGGATCATTGACAAACAAATCCATAAGAAAATCACTGAAGGTATTGGGTATAACACGCATCCTCTGCCTTATTCTAAGTCAGGTAGATGTGCTGATATGCCGACTCCTCATGTTCCCGCACCCTTTGTTTGTACTTTATCTCCTGATGATTATATTAAAACTTCAGATTCTGATAATTTTACTTCTTGTGCAGAGTCAAACTTTGTAAGTTTGAAGATAATTGTGATGAGAGTAAGAGGAGTAATTTAAATGGACATGAGTCAGACTTTGTAAGTTTGTACTAGTAAGAGGAGTGATTTAAATGAACATTAGTCGGATAATTGTAATAATATGTCCGTGTGGAAACCTGATATTTGTGAGCACGCTGAAAACTTGTATTTTGATTTCATGCCTTATGAGCATGACTGTTTAAAAAATGATATTTCTAAGTTTAAGGATGCTTTGCCTTTTGTTCCTAAGTATGTAACTGCTATGAGTTGTATTTCAAATTTTAAAAGTGAAGGAGATGTTGTGATTGATCTTCCTCAAGAAACAATGAGCAATCATGAGTTTTTTAGATTAAAGAAAGATCAAAATCTTCAAGAAAGATTTGAGGATGAAAGAATTGCCTCTAAATCTGATGCCTCTACATCACAATCATCTTCATCATCGTGTGATGACTATTATCAGGCTAAACAACCATGTGGTAAAACCTATTTTAGCTGTGGAGAGCCAGGTCATGTTTTCAAGAGTTGTATTCTCTCCACATATCAGTCCATAAAGTGAACGAGTCTTCTTATGTTTTGTCTTCAAATGAATGTCCTCAAAAGGGTTTTAATGATCATAAAAACGTTTCTAAATCAAAACATAGGAGATGTTTGAGACGTAAAAGGCAAAAGAAATTTAAAAATAGGTCGAGAAAAACTTGGCAAGTAAAAATTGAAAATTTTAATGACAACCAAAATTCTCTTAAAGAAGACCGTGATTGTGATTTTGGTGAATGATCTCTTAATGAATCATGAAGAAATTCCGAGCCAGCAATGGCTTGGGTCCCAAACTATGATTGATATTCTATGTGCAGGGGCAATCGAGGAGCACTGGAGACAACATTTGGCATGTCGACAGTGGTTGTTCATGGCTCATGACTGACTGGTTTTCATTACTGCATAATTATCAATCAATAGATGGGGAGTATGTTGCCTTTGCAGGCAATTCAAGAGATGGGAAGATAGAAGGACAAGAAACCGTGTCCAATGGAGTCAACAGTCTTGAAAGTGCAACTTTGTCCCGTAGCTGAAAATTTGATGAGTGTGTCCCATATTTGTGACAAAAACTTTTGTGCTTTATTTAACTCAAGGCAATGTTTGATTCTGAAATCTAGAGTGGTTATTCCTGAAGATATAATTCTCATGGGTGCTCCAAGAAGATTCAACACTTACAGTCTGGATATGAATAATCCATCAGAGATCAAATCATGCTTCATTTTAAAAGCTTATGAAGATCAGTCCTTTCTATGGCATAGAAGTTTGGGCCATGTCAACTTCAAAACCATGAATCACCTTGTTCAAGGAAACCTTGTCACCGATTTGCCTATCAAAGATTTCTCACCTGTAGAACACTGCATTGCATGTTCTAAAGGCAAACAACACAAATCCTCTCACAAACCCAAGACCATTAAATCTATCGACTCTCCACTCCAATTGCTTCACATGGATCTTTTTGGTCCTTTGAGTGTCATGAGTCATGGTAGAAAATCCTACTGCTTGGTAGTAACCGATGACTTCTCTCGGTTTACTTGGATATTCTTCTTAGCAAGCAAGGATGAGACATCGACAACCTTGAAGATTCAACTTAAGAGTCAAGACAATCAGAAGTGACCATGGCACTGAATTCAAGAATGCTATTCTGGATTCTTTTTGTGAAAGTAAAGGTATCTCTTTTTTATTTCTCACAAAAGTCACCGACAAATTTTTGCTAATAAAAAACCAATATACTTTTTTGTTTTTCACACAAAAGTCAATTGACAACTATTTACCCTAACAAATGATTCGGTAAAAGCAACACAAAGGAAATCGACGATAGAAACAAGAGCAAAACAAGCGATTCAATTGCAAAATGATTTGATTGATTATGTGTTTTCATAGATTTTATAGGCATTTACAAAAATGGATTTAATTTGATTACAAATAATCTTTTTATAAAATGAATTTGTCAATCGATTTCTTTTATCCTGTTTCTGATGAAGCATCGCTAGAGTAAATAGTTGTCGAACGATTTTTGTGAGAAAAACCAAAAAGTATGTTGGTTTTTTATGTGCAAAACTTTGTTGCGGTACTTTAGTGAAAAAAAATAAAGTATATTGGTTTTTATGTGCAAAAAATTGTTGAGTGATTTTTGTGAGAAAAAAACTGAATCTGTGTTCGTTTTTTTTATGGCATTCGCCTTTCTTTTTACTAAAACTCACTCCAATTTTAATATGTGTAAATGTCTATAAGAAATTGTATGCAAAAAATATACATTATAATATTCTCATGTGTTAGAATTCTAAAAAATATTTTTATAAAAAGGTCTCAATTTTATAATTCGTTTTGAGCTCTTAAGAAAGTTGAGTCGGCCCTGTATATAGCTGCTGACTATGTATTCTTTATATAGATCTCGTTTTTTTAGTTTAGGATTTTATTTAATTATTAGATATGTAAATAACAAATAAAAATGAGCATAAGATTCATATCTATAGTCTATATCTATACTATATAATAAATAAAAGTTTTTTAGTGTCATGTGTCGTTTTCATATTAACTCTCATCATTTTTTTTCCTCAACTCTCTGTTATTTAATGCACTTTCATCTTTTAATAATAATATATTTTTAAATAAAATACTAATTATACTAATAAAACACATTTGATTTTAATTATCCATTATTATAAGAAACTTTAAAATTTAATTATGTAACTTTTATTTTAATCAAATAGTAATGAAAGTTAAATTATATTTTTGAAACTCAATTATATATTATTTTTTAAATATTTTGAGTTTGTTTCTATCATTAGTATATGTAATATATATTTACACATGTAAAATGCATACATAAAGATTTAAATTTTTTATATATTGATGTTTTTCACCCCGTGTGTAGACATGAGATTTAAACTAGTTTATAATAAAGGAAAACCATGGGGGACACGTATCACTCTCTGGTTACTCTTCACCTTTATTTTTCCGGCTTTCTCTCCTCTTAAATATTAATTTTTCTGTTTCTATCTGCTATTAAATAATAATATCAAATAATAATCTTTATATTAATAAATAAAATTGTATAGACACGTGTCAATTTCTAGTTTATTTTTATTTTTTTTCTGCAACTCTCCCTCATATTAAATAATGATATTAAAAGAATTTATTTTTAGATTTTTAATATAAATATAATTACGGACACTTATTATTTAATTATAAATTATTCAACTGATTTAATATACCGGTTTATTCAACCCGTGTATTAAACGGGTTTTTAAAAATATAAAATTTTTATTACTAAATATATAACATTTTATTTATTCAACGCATGTAATACACGCGATTTTAAGCTAGTCATGTAACATAAAAAACTTTTTACGGGTGTGAGTGAGGGTGTCATGTAGTATGTAGGTCTGCCCCTCGTCTCACGTCGAGACAAATGAGGTTTTGTAAATATGGTGTTCATGCCGTCTAAAACACGAATCATTTAAAGCTCTTTAAATGTGACCACACGATGATTAAGTTTTTTGCCCCAACAATGTTTTAAACCTTCGAGCCTCTCACCCCCGTACTTTTTTCCTCGATGTTGATAACCAACTACACAAACATAGATGGAGGCATAAGAGTTTAACCAATATCAAAAAATTAAATAAAAATGTCAATCATTTTAATTCAGTTAAATAATTATGTTTTCATTTTTTATATGATTGAGCTAACAAGACACCATTGATAAGATAAATCAAAGGCTTAGAAACTTGTAGACGTGTGTGTGATTGTATGTATGAAGTAGTATGAATAGATTGGAGAACATGAAAGAAGAATATATTGAGATAATATAAACCAACTATAATCCCTTCAAAAGATAGGGCATCGTGACCCATTAAACTAAAACTAAGGATACTACTTATTAAAGATAATTAAACATAAAACTATTGTCTAGATTAAAACACAAATTATCACTCCTACCTAAGATAGACAATCTCTTGTTCTTTTGAGCTTCTTGCTTCATAAATTTGTAGATGAGTGTTTTAAGTTATCTTTGATATTCACTCCTTGAACCTCATTCGTTTCTAGAAATTCCTTCCTTCTATGCTTCGTGAACTTGATGACCCACCGAGAGTATCTTCATACTTTATCACCTTGTAAACGAATTCTAACATATCAAGATATTTGACATCGATTATCCTTACATTATCCGACTCGTCTCAACCATATCCAAGTCTAGCAATTGATCACTTTCCATAGATTGTTCTGAATGACAAATGAATATACTCATTCCTTTTGAATATTTTGGTATAATTCAAATAGGTTAATAATCTTGCCATTTTGTAGCCTTGGGGTAGTGGTCTCTCACTTGTGATCACGAGATAATCTTTCAGAAACCAAAACACTACTTTGTAAAAGATTGTTTCAGGTGTGTTTCTTTGAGTAAGGTTTCCAACTTTTATGTCATCAAGAACATTGACACAATCTCTTATTGTAGTTATAATAATGTTATCAAGATACTTGTGTTTTCCATTCTCGAAAGTTAAGTTGTGACATGTATTTATATTCTTCTAAAAAGTTAGAAAACTTATATGGTTTTGTGTAACGAACCAACTTTCATGTTTATTATTATAAAATGATCATTCATATTGTAAGGGTGTACATAAATAAAATGAAAAGTTGGAGGTTTGTTACAAAAGTTAAGTTTTAACTAGTTTGGGTGTAAGGGGTTGTTTTTAGAACTCCAGGGGCTGTTTTGTGAAATTGTCGAATTTGGCCAAAAAGGGGAGGGGGGTCGCAAACCACACAAGTGTGGGTGAGTTTTTGGTGTCTTGCAAGTGGAGAAGAAGAAGAGTGGAGCTGAGATCGAAAATCCTACTGATTGCATGTGAAATTAGAGGATTTTGGTGTGTACATCTTCCTCTAACCATCAAGTCCATAAGAAAATCTTATTCGGGATCATTGACAAACAAATCCATAAGAAAATCACGGAAGGTATTAGGTATAACACGCATCCTCTGCCTTATTCTAAGTCAGGTAGATGTGCTGATATGCCGACTCCTCATGTTCCCACACCATTTGTTTGTACTTTATCTCCTGATGATTATATTAAAACTTCAGATTCTGATAATTTTGCTTCTTGTGCAGAGTCAAACTTTGTAAGTTCTGAAGATAATTGTGATGAGAGTAAGCGGAGTAATTTAAATGGACACGAGTCAGACTTTGTAAGTTTGTACTAGTAAGTGGAGTGATTTAAATGAACATGAGTCGGATAATTGTAATAATATGTCCGTGTGAAAACCTGATATTTGTGAGCACGCTGAAAACTTGTATTTTGATTTCATGCCTTCTGAGCATTACTGTTTGAAAAATGATATTTCTAAGTTTAAGGATGCTTTTCCTTTTGTTCCTAAGTATGTAACTGCTATGAGTTGTATTTCAAATTTTAAAAGTGAAGGAGATGTTGTGATTGATCTTCCTCAAGAAACAATGAGCAATCAGGAGTTTTTTAGATTAAAGAAAGATCGAAATCTTCAAGAAAGATTTGAGGATGAAAGAATTGCCTCTAAATCTGATGCCTCTACATCACAATCATCTTCATCATCGTGTGATGACTATTATCAGGCTAAACAACCATGTGGTAAAACCTATTTTAGCTGTGGAGAGCCTGGTCATGTTTTCAAGAGTTGTATTCTCTCCACATATCAGTCTATAAAGTGAACGAGTCTTCTTCTGTTTTGTCTTCAAATGGGTGTCCTCAAAAGGGTTTTAATGATCATAAAAACGTTTCTAAATCAAAACATAAGTAATCTTTCATATCTTGAATCCACCATTTGAGGTGTTCTTGATGGGGTTTAGGTGAAATCCAAATTGGGGCTGTTGGGGTTGAATTAAATGGTTAGAAAATTGAAATAAATAGTTATATTGCTAGATAAATATTGGGTGATTTCTTAACGGGTCATTTGGGTTAAGGGAGATTTTGATGGGTGTTAAGGGTTGAGCATGTTAATCTAACCTAGATAAATGTTAATGTTGGTTATATGGTAGTAGGAGTATGTTAGAATCACAATTGGTGTAAATTGGGATGTCTAGACTAATGTTGAGATGAATTGTATAGGTGATCGCGTGGCTAAGATTGAAGCTAAACCGGAATCATGTAAATCACAAGGTAAGGTCTTTGTACTTGTTTTGACTAAAAATTACACAAGATAATCAAGTGATCAAATTAGTAACATGAGGTAGTGTGCTTGTTAATAATGTAAACTTATGAACAAATAAGCAAAGCTTGATACGGTTGTTTACGAGGAAAACCATTGATCTTTAAGGATCGGTGGCATAAAACCTCGGGAGGTGAAAATCGACACATGCCTCGTTAATGGTAAAAATATTACAAGTGTTGAGCAGCAAATGATCGATATCTAAGTGTTACATAACTGATTACGAGTGTATTGTGTCGCTAAGTGTGTTGTGGTGTGTATTGATGTTGTTCCTCATCGACCAAGCTGCTGATTATACACAGATAATAGCTCAACTAACTATCCGAGAAATCGACCAAGTCTTCAAATATGACCGTTGGAGGCCACTCCACTCTTCTTCTACACATTCTCCTTGACTTCTAGACTGATTCTTCAGGGATGTAATTGACTCCGCACGTTTTACGTGCAAATAAATCAAGATGGGAGAAGGATACAACGGTTAGAGATATAAATGTTAAGGATCCCGAAACCTGTCAAGATACCGAAGACTTCCAGAGACTCAGGATCACTGTTCATAAAAATGACCCCTAACAATTGTCCCCAAATTTAACAGCTGTCAGCTTCATCGACATCTGTAAAATTTTAAAATTCAAATGGTAAATTGATGATAAGGTTTCGATAGGACTATTCCTGGGTTTCAATGCAAAATGACTGTTGCTTCTGCAGGATTTAATCATAATCCTTCACACTTCTCTTACTTGGATCTTCTCAAAGCTAACAGGTAAAGCTTTTTTACTTCCATCTTCGTCTCTTTCTTTACAAGTATTTGCATAATTCTGAACTATCCGACTCTTTATAGGAATCCCAAAGTATGATTCCCAATCAGCTTTGCCTGGTAAGAAAAAAGAAAGTTTTATCTATATGTTAGTTAAACGTATATTTAGGAGTCTAAACATTATCCTGTAGCAGGCGCTTGTAGGTCAAGCTCATGATTTTCCCTCGATGGCATCGATAGCACGGTCTCCAAAAGCAAAGACATCAAAAAGGAAAAGGCTCATCCTGCTGCCAAAGCTCCCAAACCTGATGCTCCTACTCCACGCCCTCAGATCACCGTTGACAAAACGAGAAAGCTCTGTGATGCTGCCGATGTAGCTATCTACGAAGGCCTGGATTATGTTGATGTCTACAAGAAGCTTCATGTCCTCATTCATCTGGTAACATACTTTCAGTATACTGGATTTCGAACCCGCATTAAAGAATTTTTTTTTCTGCTTTGGGGATCCCAGTTTGGGACAAACAAATTCAACTCTTGACTGATGGTCTGTTATTCGGGTGGATAGGTACAGATTTTGGATGAAGCAATCACTAATTTTCCTTCATCGATAATCAGGCTGGGTAGATATACATTCCAGATAAAGGGAGTCCAAACAGACTCAAAGTATGATAACTTTTAGTTGTCCCATGTGTATAGCTGTCAAACAAATTGTTTGCTTCGTAATTGTACCTCAGGATTCTCAGGGGTGTCCCCAATCCGCTTGAGTGTCAGGATATTGATTTATTAACTTGGGACATGCCGACGTAGTGGGTTGTACCCGTAGTGACATGTAAATGCCAATAACCTTTGGTTAACATGTCAATGTTAAACTGCTTGGGTCATGCCCGGCTGTATAACACATCCATGTTACTCCATTGATAATATTCATAAGGTCCAACATATAGCCAACAATGATGAAACTATCAGCCACTGTTACATGGACTGGTTGCACCACCTCGAACTATACTTGGATATCGTGCGCTTCTGGCTGGGTGTAGAAACCCAATCTAGTTAGAAAGAAGAAAACCGTTTAAAACTTTGAAGGGATTTTGAATACCTTAGACTTAGGAGAGATGACCAATCTCTATCTTGGTGATCCTTCCTGCAAAACATGAAACCTTGGTGAAGGTGGGTGTTAGCCTGGCTAACACCCCTCCGACGCTCAAGTCAGTATCTTGATAAAGAATAACAAATATAAAAATAATTATGAAAAAAAGACATACCATTTTTAGTTATAATATACTTTCTAACTTACATAAAGTAGGTTTTGAGATGGATAGCGTTCCAAGATATTGGCAGGATTTCACCTTCCATGGTAGCCAACCAATATGCACACTTACCTGCTTCTAAGTCGATAAGTATGGGCATTCCAATTTTGGTGCAAGCTTTCCGTCGCTGTAATTGGTAGTATTTTGGAATGCCTTCCTCATTACTAAGTCACCTACTTGGAATCTTCTGATCCTTATGTTTTTGTTGTATGATCTCGCTATCCTTTGCTGATAAGTTGCTAAACGAACTTTGGTAAGGTCCCTGAGTTCATCCACAGTGTCGAGATCCTGAGCAAGGGCTTCGTTGTTGGATTATGGAGTTTTTTGATTGGTTCTGGCAGTAGGGATAACCATATCTGTAGGGATCATGGCTTCAGTTCCAAATACCAAAGAGAATGGAGTTTGTCCTGTTGCGTTCTTTGCAGTTGTCCTATCTGCCCAAAGTGCAAAAGGTAGCTCTTCATCCCATTTTCCTTTCATTGCTCCCAATCTCTTCTTGTGGTTGTTGATGATGATCTTGTTGCTGGCTTCCGCCTTTCCATTGGCTTGAGGATGTACATAGGTGGATGTTATCATCTGATTCCCCAACTAGCACAGAAGTTAGTTGTTCTTTTACCGATGAATTGAGATCCGTTGTCGCATACTATCTCTGCCAGGATCCTAAATCTTGTCAGGATATTGCGCTTGATGAAGGAGACGACCTCTTTTTCTCTCACTTGGACAAATACCTCAGCTTCAATCCATTTTGAGAAGTAGTCTGTCATTGCTAGCATAAATACTTTTCATCCTGGTGCCTTGGGAATCTTGCCGACTATATCCATCCCCCATTTCATAAACGGACATGGAGAGATAATTGGATATAATAGGTCTGCGGGTTGGTGAATTATGTTGCTATGTCTTTGGCAGGCATCACATTTTTGGGAGTAAGTCATAGCATCTTTCCTCATGGTAGGTCAGTAATAAACTGGCCTCATGATCTTTGAGAATACTGCTCTGCCCGTAGTGTGATTTCCACAATCGCCTTCATGTATGTCTTTGAGAACCTCAAGTGCTTCAGGATCCTCCAAACATCGTAAGTATGGACCTGCAATAGACTTTCTATACAAGACATCATGCAATATTATATAACGAGATACCCTCATGTGAAAATCCTTGTGGTTCTTTTCATCACTTGGGATCTCACAATCCTACAAATATTTTTTAATAGGTGAAATCCAGGATCCTTGACTGGGTTCGAGATCCTGAATATCTGCTTCTTCTGTATTTGATACTTCGTTTGTCTTTTCAATTACTGGACTCAGTATATGTATGATCGGTATTGTAATTTCTTCTGGTATCTTGAGATCCGAAGCGAGGTTTGCTAAGGAATCGGCTTCAACATTGTCTTCTCTTGGTACCTGTGTGATGTCAAATATTTCGAATTTCACAGATAATTGCTTAACTATTGTGAGATACTTGGCTAATCTTTCATCCTTCACTATATACGAGCCATTAAAATGGTTAGCAATTAACATTGAGTCTACATATACCTGGAGATACCTGATTTTCATATCCCAAAGTAGTTGTAATCCTGCTATCAGCGCCTCATACTCCGCTTTATTATTAGTTTCCTGGAACTCACAACTTATAGATTAGGGTATTATGTCCCCTTTTGGCAATTTCAGTATGATGCCTATACCTGTTCCTCATGCACCGTTAGTGAATAAAGTCCACTTATCTTTTGATTCTTCTAATTGTTGAACTTCTAGGTCTGCTTCATGTTGGATGTCACTACTGAAATTAGCCACAAATTTTGCAAGTGCCTGAGACTTTATCGTTGTTCTAGGCTCATATATGAGGCCATAGGCGCTGAGCTTGACTAGCCATTTTGCCATCCTTCTAGACATTTCTGGATTTCTTAAGACACACTTAATAGGGTAGTTAGTCTTAATATGAATACATGTGTTTCAAAATAATGTCTAAGTTTAGTAGATGCCATTATTAAAGCTAGTATTAAGTTTTCTAAATGAGAATACATGGTTTCTGCTACAAGTAGGCTTTTACTTACATAGTATACCGGATGCTGCTGGACTTTGTGATCCTTGACTAGGACGGTGCTTACTGAATTTTCGGATACCACCAAGTATATGGATAATGGTTCGCCGTCTTCTGGTTTCATCAATAGAGGGGTTGTCGACAAGTACTCCTTTAATGATTGGAGTGCTTGTTCATGCTTCTTTTTTCATTCGAACCTCTTATTCTTTTTTAGGATGTCGTAGAACTCTTTGCATCTTTCTGAGGATCTTGATATGAATATGTTAAGTGCTGCTACTCTGCCAGTTAGTGTCTGGAAATTCTTAGTGTTTGCTAGGGATTTCATATTGATGATTGCTTTGATTTGCTCTGGACTGGCCTATATTCCTCTCTTGGTCACCGTATAGCCCAAGAACTTTCCTGCCCCCACTCCAAAGTGGCATTCGGAAGGGTTCAACTTCACGTTATATTTGTCCAGGATGTCAAATGCTTCCCTCAGATCCCTGAGATGATCCTCAACTTTCTTTGATTTTACCACCATGTCATCTTTGTGGATCTCCATGGTGTCCCCTAGCTTGTCTTTAAACATCATGTTCCCTAGCCTTTGGTATATAGTTCCTGCATTTTTGAAACCAAAAGGCATAGCAATATAATAATATATACCTTTTGGAGTCATGGAGGCAGTATCCTCCTGGTCTGAGGGTTCCATCTGGATCTGTTGGAATACTGATGAAGCATCCATGAATGTCAGCATTTCGTGACCTACTGTAGCATCAACCATTGAGTCTATGTGTGGTAATGGAAAATGATCTTTTGGACATGCTGTAGGTCCCGGGAGCCTCGCCGCGCAGCGGAAATTACACGATCTGTTCTGTGATTTATGTGGGAACAAAGAGAACGAAGCAGATAAACAAGAACAAAGACAACAAATAATGAAACGAAACGTAATCCATAACAAAGAAGTCATCCCGTATTACAGACTACATACCGAAGGAACACACATCTCTCATCTAAGCTCACGGTCCAGGGGTCGGGAAAGCTCGTCCCGACCCGGACACCTCTCAACCTGTTTCAGAGTTCCACCTACAAATGAAGACAAGTCTTCTATTTATAGGGGCAGGAACACTTCCTGCGTACTTAACAAGTACGCAAGGCAAAAGCCTTAGCCTTGCGTACTTACTAAGTACGCATGGTTTGGTCATGCGTACTTGACAAGTACGCAAGGCAAAAGCCTTGCGTACTTACTAAGTACGCATGACCAAACTGGTGTGCGGGCTAAGTACTCAGGAACACCCTCCTACGTACTAGCCACGTACACCGATACATAGAATTTAATCTATAGTTACAAAACATGCTTCTACAAACTCCCTCTTAACTATAGCATCAAATTCTATCTATCTCTAACACTGATATACATCAGTTTACAAAGAATGTCCTAACAGACTCCCTCTAAACTAATGACATCAAGTGTCTTCTGGCGAGACTTGATCTTCTGGCATTCCACTTGAGATCTTCAAATCTTCAAACTTCAGTCTTCAGTTGCCGAGTGATGACAAACCCGACTCCCTCATAACTGTAGCTTTCATTGTAGACCAAACCAAGTGCTTCAATAAGAACCAACTAACCCAACACAACTCATTGTAGTTCATCCTCTCAGCAGTAGCAACCTCCACCCTGACTTAGGACTCTGAGTCTAACAATGTCTTCCTAACCAGGTAACAATAGTAGACTAAGACAACTCCAAATCAGCTGGCATATGATAGAGAGTTTGAGTTTCCAATAACCTGCATCAAACTAATCAGCTCCCATAGGAATTCCAGTAAGATAAACTTAAGTCTTCAACCAGATGTGTCCAACTCTATCCTGTATCTTCACGAGTCAACCAAATTCCCGAAGACGTTCATTTCCAATATCCCCTTTCAGTTTAAGCTCCATCTGACTAGACCAGAAACAAGGGTATGTTTCCTATCCCATCGGCCAATGATAAAAGGTTCCATCTTCAACTAATAATCCAACGAATATCCAGCTTCATCTTGAAAACACACGATAGAATCAAACACGAATAATATAGTTTACACGAGAAATCACGGTTGAGATCCATGTTACGTCAAAGAGGTATATATATAGGAAGTACCAACGGCTTTTCCACCACCTCTTTAATGTCTCATGAATACTAGATTTTATCCCCCTCATTTCTCTGTAAACTATGACCAGCTTCATCACCACTTCACTCAAATCCTCAACAAGCACAACTAGCCAACTCCAGGATTTTATTCTTTATTCCTTTGCAAAGATCCAAAAATAGCAAATCCTTGGGTTCAAGTTGTTCCAGTATTCATCCCCTATTAAAGAAGTATCTTAGATACTCGTAGCCTACATATTCAGGTTTGAATACCTAAACAAGATGATTCTTTTTCCGAAAGACCCAAAGCAGCCACATCTTTACAAATAGATGAGACCTTTAGCCGATGACGACCCAATTGCTCCCATTAGTTCAGCATTCATACCCTATTAAATAAGTATCCCGGATACTCGTAGCCTACATTTTCAGGTATGGACCCTTAAACAATGTATGACAAGTGGTATCATCCAACAAAAATCTCGTCCGTGTTTCGCCAAGGCACATCGTATACAAATTCTGGTCCGGAATAACCAAAATTACTATCTTCTCAAAAATGGCCCGAAACACGCGTACAACTGATCACTAAAAATTTTGGCCAAGAAAAGTTTTCCCGCCAAAAAACTCTTTATTTATTTATTTATTTTTTTTTTGAATCCCAGATGCTAGTTCATGCGTACTTAGTAAATACGCACATAAAGGGTGCTCATGCGTATTTAGTAAATACGCAAAGCCAAGTGCTCATGCGTATTTGATAAGTTCGCAAAATGCCCGTGCGTACATGCTAAGTACGCAGAGGAAATACTCATGCGTACTTAACAAGTACGCAGGACAACTTCTCTTGCGTACTTAGTAAGTACGCAGGGCAAAACCCATGCGTACTTATTAAGTACGCAGAAAAGCTGAATTTGCGTACTTATAAAAAAGTAACAGCGTTCTTGACGGATTTTGAGGAAAATGCTCGAAAAGTGATGGATCTGAGAAATTAATGCTTCCAAAAGCTTCGAAAACATCATCTAACAAACCCTTAGCCTTCCAAACACCAAATGGAGTGATAACGAACTTGGATTTGAGGATTTTAGGTTACGAACTCGTTTTGCTCAAAACCCTAAAAAATCAAAACTGGAACACAAATCAACGAACACCGAGGCTCTGATACCACTTGTAGGTCCGCAGCGGAAATTACACGATCTGTTCTGTGATTTGTGTGGGAACAAAGAGAACGAAGCAGATAAACAAGAACAAAGACAACAGATAATGAAACGAAACGTAATCCATAACAAAAAAGTCATCCCGTATTACAGACTACATACCGAAGGAACACACATCTCTCATCTAAGCTCACGGTCCAAGGGTCGGGAGAGCTCTTCCCGACCCGGACACCTCTCAACCTGTTCCAGAGTTCCACCTACAAATGAAGACAAGTCTTCTATTTATAGGGGCAGGAACACTTCCTGCGTACTTGACAAGTACGCAAGGCAAAAGCCTTGCGTACTTACTAAGTACGCATGGTTTGGTCATGCGTACTTGACGCCTTGCGTACTTACTAAGTACGCAGGACCAAACTGGTGTGCGGGCTAAGTACTCAGGAACACCCTCCTACGTACTAGCCACGTACACCGATACATAGAATTTAATCTATAGTTACAAAACATGCTTCTACACAAATCTTCAGGTATTTCATCATCGTTAAAGAAATCTATATCAATAAGACCATTACATCCTTCATACACAACCTTCTGATTATCACCTTCCACTTCAACCTCTACAATCTCTCCTTCCTTTAACTCATCCTCTACTATCTCCTCATCATCAATCAAGTCATCCAAATCAAACAAACATTCCAACTTATCTGCATCATCTATGTCAGAATCTTCAAAGAATGAATTATCTAACATATCAGCATCATCATCATCAATAGTTGAAGTTCCTTTATGTGTGTCAGTCATAATTATAGCTTCAATAACAACTTCTGACTCCCCTGAGTTAATGATGTAGGGTTAGTATCAGTGTTTTGACGCTCACCCAAACCATCACCAAAATCTAGTTCATCATCATTATTTTTCTTTTGAGCACCAACAATATGACAAGCCTCTGCTTCAACCATAACAACCTTCTCCCCCTGAGCGTTAAGACGCTCTACTAACTGTCCAATAAGGATTTGCATTTCAACAATCAGTTTATTTTGAGCATTCACAGAATGAGTACGTTGAGCATCACTTTGGATTAACACATCCACCTGAGTCTGCAATCCAGTAACTTACTTTTCCAAGCTAGAAACTTGAGACTCCAAGACACTTATCCTTTCATCACGAGGATCATTTGTAGAAGTACATGCTTCATCATGAGTCTTAGAAACAGTAGGAGTGGGATGAGGAGTGTTTGATTTAGAAGGAATAGGAGTTATAATCAGTGAATCAACAAACTCTCTATCTTGTTGTGCAACAGACTGTGCAACCTTTATAGCCGAAGCCATCAGTTTAGGACCTTTAGCTGTAGGAGCTTCATCATCATCAGAACTTGAAGTTTCATCTTGTAACTTTCTCTTTCCAAGTACTGCGTTGGGAGGAGGACCCCTAAGAGACTTGAGTCTTGGAACTTTAACCTTTTTCTTACCAAGAGATTTATGTCTCTTATCATAGACATTTCTAGTAACCCTAGGCACTTTAGCTAACTGAGCATAATGCTCAGGGCTAAAATCCTCTGTGCCACTATCATCTGAATTAGCAACACTTGAAACCAAAGAACTTGTACTTGTGTCCTCCACTTGAACCTGTTCAACTTGTGGAGACATGTAAGACCCCAACCCGGGCATCCTACAGTTGGTTCTCATAACGGTTCATTCTCATTTAAAATACATTTATTATTAATCAAACTACAGCGGAAGTCTTTCTAAAATCATTTATTACTATTTAGTGTTATTAAATTTACCTCACGAATGCCCGCACACCAATCCGATTAGTACCGCTCCCAAGCCAAGATACGTCAACACAAAGCTCACCTTCAAAACAATCTAACGTACACACAAAGTCAGCTACGCCGAGTGAGTTCTAAGAGTTTAATTTACTTAAAAACTGACTCGTTATGAAAGTTAATTGAACTTTACTCAAGACCCTCGGTCCTTATAGAATAGATTCACAATTCATTAACAAATAGATAACCCCTTTTATCACACGATATCCCATAATATTTTATTACCCAAGACTCATCCCATAATAATAATACTAGTTCCGCATTCCCATTGACATAGATCGACTAGTTACACTAATAACTCCTACTCTAATACACGTATTAACTCCACACTCAATCAATTTAACAAAACCCTAGACATCAACTTACCCGACCTTAATCGAGGCCCTTACCTTCAACTGACACGACAGTTGTACACATCACAATCCTGACATCACGGTCAGTCTATCTCCATATACCACAATATTAACATTCATACGTCACATTAGCATTACCACCTTAATAACATCACATGCATAATAAATATAACTCAACGTTTGCATGTAATTCCACACACATGTAAATATACACATAAACACATATCTCATCACTGCACCCTCGTCAGGGCGTTCAACACACCCCGAGCTCATCATTAACCTGTTAAATAAACGTCACCGTTGGTGACTTCCCGAAGGACCTCATCCTTCACAATCTCGTTTGCTGTGCCAAAATGACACGATGTAAACATACAACGACAAACACACAACACAAACAACATACGAGCAATCACATGACTCGTTAACTATACTCGCACTTCACGCATAATCCTAGAACAACATATTTACCACACAATATATATTAAGCATTTAATGCACGACACGACTCTTTCCGTGCAGTCCTTAACATGACACGCATTAATAACTCATACCCTTAACTCACACATTTCCATGATCCCACCATAGACCCTACGATCACTTAACAATTATTTTATATTCAAAACGCATCGGGTTAGAACCCGAATTCCCTAACACCTTTAATAGAATAAACTTATTTCATAAGTGTGTACGATAGCCCCAAAACATTAAAAACATTTAAAAGAGGGAATTAGAAACTCACCGGTTATGTCTAGCCTCGGTCTTTGCTCTGCAACTCATCCATCCACGTTGGAATCCCAAACCTAACAACCGCGTGATCGGATGATCAGAACATATTCTAAACATACGTTGAATAGTGTATAAAACATAATCTCTCATGTCGTCTCGCCAGCTCATTCTTTCATTCCACAAAACCCTAACCCCACGTGCTCGCACAAGCCAGATCGTCCTCGACCCGTTAGAAACCGAATACTCGGACCTAGGTTTCCATGCTCGTACGTACGTGATCATGCAACTGTGGTCCCACGAGCACACACGTACTCGAACTGGGATCCACACGCGCATGCATGCCCAAGCCACGCCATGCAAGACCTAGGCTCAAGAACGTCCTAATCGGATATAACCCGATTCCATCCTCATCCTTGTTTTTTGTCATGAACCATAGCCACCGTGCGTCGCCACCGTGCACCCCTATGACCGTACACCGCCCTCACGTTCCATCATCTTTCGAACCATTGGAAACCCTAATCGGGTTCTCCTTCATGTGAGAACACCACCACCATGTTCGCCTCGCCGTCCGCCGCTGTGAAGCACTACCACAACAGGTTTCCGCCGTCGCCAGCACCACTCATGCTGCCGTCAGCACTTCTAGCGACCTCCGAAACCACCACCATCATTACGATCATCCTTCCCTCTCTATCTCTCTCCTCCCTCTCTTCTCTCTTTATCGGATACGACCTGTCCCGCATCGCCTTCGGCCACCTGTAACCACCGTCCCACACCAACACCTCCCTTACTGCCGACCGCTACCATCATCCTCCCTCTCACCGTACTCGCCATCCACGGTAAAGCCTCACCTACAAAACCCTCTCCGGGGTTCTAATTATAATCACAATGAAACATGAACTAGTGGAGTAACAAGGATTACCTGTGTTGATGTGTAGCTCTCTACTCGATTCCACCACGTGACCGACGCCGGACCACCGTGCTTCCCTCTTTCCCCGACGACCTCTCTCTCTCGGCTTCTTCTGCCGCCGTGCAAGACCCCGCCAAATGGCTTAGGGTTTCTAATTCATTGATTATATATACCATAAAGTTACACTCGGGCCCCTCTAGTTCTATTTCGTGCGTGTCGAGTCTTGAGTTAGGGTTACAATGACTAACTGTGTCAGTTAATGTCATTAAATTGCCCTGTGCATGACCAATCTTGTTCTTTATTACTTTAAATGTGAATCCGGGTCGTCCACTAACCCGAACCACTTGCTTACGGATTTTCGGGATGTTACAAGTCTATCCCCCTTAAAAGAGGATTCGTCCTGGAATCCTATGTCGGTAGATCTGCTGATATTCAAGGATAAAGTCTTCAATCACTCTCTGAATTGGAGGAAACAATTCAGAAATCAAATCCACACCAAAATGAACAAATCAAAGATGAGCAATCTCAATACTATCAATCACACCAAATGCATATTTCATGATGATTATCTTCGTTAATCAAGTAATGTAATCAAGTATTTTCAGTAGAAACACACAAAGATTCTTTTGATTAAATTGTAAAATTCACAGTACAAAATGAGAAAGTTACTTGAAATGCAAAAGACACAACTATTTATACTAGAGAGTTTTCGATCGAAATCTTCTTGATCGAAAAATGTTTCCGACCGAAAACATAAAGTTTTCTACCGAAAACATAAAGTTTTCGACCGAAAACTCTGAAGTTAATACTTCTAAAACCTAATTGATTTCTATGGACTATTAGGTTCCAACAATCTCCCCCTATCCACAGAATATCAATTCTTCAAAAGTTGTCTTTTACAGGCTTGGTTTTGACTTTAACACGTAGCTTCTTAGTATCCAGAGCAGCTAGTCTCTTCTTGATCACTTCGGCTTCATGTCTTCTTGGCAAACATCGAGCCACGACTCTCATATACAACTTTGCTTCAGTTTTAATCTTCGTGCTCATATCACATCTAATAGGATTCTTGTACAAAATTTTTAGATTATCATGAGAAAAGCTAAACAAATCCACTGGATCAAAAACTCTGACTTCTGGTAAATGATCCTGTATAATCACAACTTCATGTGTTTTGCTATCATACACCCACTTCTTGAAGCTTTTAATGAATGTCTCTTTACGTACTGGAATGTAAACAGTTGAAACTGTATCAGCAGGCTTCACAATGTATCTAAACCTTCTTTTGCCATCTTTATCATTTCTTTTCAACTTTATGCATTCAGGCACCTGTGGTTTGAACTTTTCAAATTTAGCTTTTCCACACCCTCTCTTTAAAAATTCTTCAAAATTAGCAGCAGATGAATTGTTTGATGGATTGATCATCTTCAGGTGACCTAGCTCTCGAATATCATTCTTGAAAAATTGAATCTTCTATGAGTTGCCAGACACACTAACGCTCTGCTGAATACTTCACCTATTTGATCAAAAGTAGATGTTTTGGGACTCATGCAATGAATTAATACATGGACAAGGTATCTCCATTGTTTTGCAAACATATTTTTGGTCACATGTCTTCTTAGAAACGTTCCTTCATATCCCATACTCAGAATTATCCGTGAGATTGCAATGTGATTGATTTTGTAGGGAAAATCAGATGCGTCTCTGAAGTTCAACACCTCTCTAATCACTTGCTCAGTTACTTTAATCTTGTTTCCTCCCACCGAGCTTTCAATCCGGATTTCTTTATTCACATTCTTATACTCCATGTTGTCCCAAAACTCTCTAACATGTTTTTCAAATACACAAACTTGTGTAGATATTGCAGTGTTAATTCTTGACTTGGTTAGAAATCACACAATTTCTTCATAACCCTGTGCTTTCTTTGTACTCGTTGTTAAACAGGCACAGATGTTGTGCTTAGGCTCAAATTTTAATCTGTTCATGTCTATAACAAGAAACAACAAGTTAGATAATTTCTGAAAAAATCTTTTAACTTTTGACATTTCGATTGAAAACCTCATTATATATACAACCTTTTTCGATCGAAAACATTTAAACATTTCTGAAAATTACCTTCAACATTTCGATCGAAAACTCTTCAGAATTTTACCTTTTCGATTGAAAACTCCTAGTACACTTTTTCGATTAAAACAAACATTTGAATTTTATCCTTACAACTTTTCGATCAAAAACTTTCATTAATAGAGAAAAACTAACATTTTCTTTTCGATCAAAAACTAATGAACCAAAAACCACTTCTTTTCAATCGAAAACTTTCAATAATAAATCCATTACACTTTTCGATCGAAAACACTTTTCGATCTATTCAAATTACTTTTCGATCCATTCATCTGATATTTCGAATTCAAATATTCAAAAATTCAACCGTAAACTAAGGCTTTGGATCTAACTTATCAACCTCTATGAATCACGAGAACATACCTGGATGATCGAAAAACATTGAGAATCTAGATGACGTCACGATCGAGCACTTTTTCGTACGAAACTTCAACACTTGTAAAACACGATGAATTTTGAAACAATACGGTCTCGAGAAAATACGAGTGGGAAAAATCTTTTCAATCGAAAAATTTGAATATATAGACTTTTCAAATCTTGACCGAAAACTTCAGTCATGACTTTTTGATCGAAAACTGTTTCAGATGATATATTTTCGGTCAAGAGATTTTGACCGAAAACTCCAAACATGATAAATTTTGAAAATTTTCAAACCAATCTTTTTTTTATTTTTTATTATTTAAGTCCATTTTGACATCATTAAAACCTGTTCCAATTTTTTTTAATAATTTTAACAATCACAATCATAACCAGGTAAGAATCCAAAAAACTCTCTTTTTTTTAATATATAAAAAATGACTTATTATTCTTTTTCAAACACAGAAAACAGTTAAACACTTAATGAAATTCATAGTTTTTTTATTTTTATTTATTTTTACTATTTTCTTTTTGACTTTTTCTTATCATATTTCAACAATTTTATTCCAACCTTTTATTTTCTTTTGATGAACTGAAATGACATAGGATCATAAATGTATATTGTCTTAACTACACTGCATATCAAATTAGGATCTAAACAGTTCAACCTTGATTGCCAGTATAATTTTCAGTTTAAACTCAAACATCATATTTCAGCAGATACTGTGTGATATTTAAGGTAAGATTTATCAATACAAAGTGTATCCAAACATCGAGATGGATTAAGCCAATACGCAACACAAAGTTTCACCAAAGCATAATCCAATCACCAGCATGAGGGTAGTGTTTTTAGCATAGGAAAATAATCCAGATGGATTTGATGTGAATCCTTTTGATTCATATATATTGGTTTCTGATGAAACGAACACTGAATCAGTTTGATTCATATGAATTCGGGTATGCGGATATCCATAGGGTATTGGATATGTCAATTGAAATCACGAATGATTCAAAGGGCGAGACAGACTGATTTTCTGATTTCCATCCGAGATTTTCACTAGAACCATCAGCTGTATAAAAATGTTTAACTCTAAATCGTATATTTGACGGGTATAGTCAATAGAGTAAACAAATTATGCTAAAAACCCATCAAGATCCTGGTCTCATGATATATATGGATTTACTTAGCATTCGAAGAATGAAAGTACCGATATTCGATGAGGATAACACTAAGATTGCGATTTAGTTAATCACACAAATATCGCCTAATTTACATATGTAGAGCCTACCAGCATATCAAAAATTGTAACCGATGTCACTATCATATCCAATTCATGCATAAACTCAGCACACACTTGTACTATCATTTCCTATATACGTCATTCAAACACACAAATTTTCTTTTTCTTTTATTCTTCATTCAGACACACAAATTTTCTTTTTCTTTTATTCTCCCCCTAAAATTGTGATGTGACTTTATTTACTATTTATATCACTTATGAGAACAAACATTCATTAAGCTAACACACATATAAAGCGTACACAACACAATTTTAACACTTAAAAGAAAATCTTTTTGAGGAAAAAATTTCTAAGGTCTTTCAGTTCAAAAATGGACTATTTATTATTCAAAAAAACCCTTTTTTTATTTATTATTATTATTTTTTTATTATTTTTTTATTTTTAAAATGAAATCATCCCCAACATCTTAACCAAAGAGTTAAACCGATCCGTTGAAAAAGCTTTTGTAAAAATATCGGCTTTTTGCTCTAGGGTATCAACATGGACCACTTTAATCAGCCCATTCTCAAAACAGTCACGAATGAAATGTAACCTGATCGCAATGTGCTTTGTTTTGGAATGCTGAAAGGGATTATTTTACTATTTCGAGCACTGCCTCGTTGTCACAATAAATCGGAGTTTCCAGGAAATTTACTCCAAAATCTAGCATTTAATGTTGAATCCAGATAACTTGTGAACAACAGCTCGAGGCAGCAGTATACTCAGCTTCAGCAGTTGATGTGCATACAATCGTTTGTTTCTTACACTGCCAAGACACCGGTCTCTCCCCAAAAAATTGACATCCACCTGAAGTTGACTTCCTGTCCAAATTACATCCTCCATAATCGCTGTCAGTGTAAGCAAAGAAATTAAATTCAGAATCAGAAGGATACCATAAACCTAAATTTACTCGACCCTTAAGATATCGAAAAACTCATTTAACAGCTGATTCATGAGATTCTTTTGGAGCTGCCTGATATCTGGCACAAGAGCAAACAACAAACATGATATCTGGTCGACTTGCAGTCAAATACATCAACGAGCCAATCATTGACCTGTACATCTTTTGATTTACTTCAACTCTAGACACATCGACAGTTAAAGGTTCATGAGGAGCAATTGGTGTTGAAGCTGATTTGAAACCAGTCATTTTGAATTTTGTAAGAATATCTTTCACATATTTGACCTGATGAATAAGAATTCCTGATTCAGACTACTCAACTTGTAACCCCAGAAAGAACTGCATTTTTCCCATCAAGCTCACTTCAAACTTTAATTTCATAACTTGTTCAAATTCTTTGTAAAGAGCTTCATTTGTTGATCCATAGATAATATCATCGACATAAACTTGTACAATTAACAAATCAGCATCATATTTTTTCAGGAATAAGGTCTTGTTAATTGTTCCACGAACGAAGCCATTTGATGTAAGATGTATTGACAAGGTTTCATACCACGCACGAGGCGCTTGATGTAACCCGTACAGTGCTTTATCAAGCTTATACACTTGAAATGGATGAGCTATATTTTCAAAACCTGGTGGTTCATTCACGTGAACTTCTTCCTTTACCACCCATACAGAAAAGCTGTTTTTACATCCATTTGATATACAGTAAATTTCTTGTACGATGCATAAGCCAAAAAGATTCGTATGGCTTCAATTCGTGCAACAGGAGCAAAGACATCATCATAATCTAGTCATTCCTCTTGATAAAAACCTTGTACAACCAAACGATCTTTGTTCCGAACTACAATCCCACGTTCATCCTTTTTGTTTCTGAAGACCCACTTCGTTCCAATTGGAAATTTTCCCTCAGGTAAGTCCATAAGATACCACACGTTTAACTTCTTAAACTGAAGCAATTCTTCTTGCATAGCTTCAATCCAACTTGGATCTTGTAAAGCAACAATAACATTCTTTGGTTCCTCTCGAGATAAGAAACAGGAGTATAAACAAACATTTATATTTCCAGTTTGACTTCTTGTCTTTACTCCATCTTCAAGAGATCCAATAATATTCTCAACTGGATGAGCAGAATGGATTTAATGATTTTGAATATGCTCAAATTTTACAGATTCTGGCATGTTTGTATCATTCAACTCTGGTAATTGATCATTTGAATCTTCAACACTAGAATAACTTGTCTGAATTACATCCTCAGTCTGATCATTTACAGGATCCAACTGAACTTCATTAACTGTTGGTTCATCATTTGTACTTGGAATTTCTTGTACTTCAGAATCAACATTAGTGACAGAGTTATCAACAAGATATTCTTGTGTTTGAGTTGATGTAGTAACATTCTCAGACATCTCATTTTGAATCATCAAATTCTGTGGTCCAACCAAAAACTTTCCAACAGATAGATCACTACTTGTAGAAGACTCAGTTACATTACCCAAAGTACTTGCTTCATTAGAATCCATTTGAAGTTGTTGATCAAAAGTTTTGAAGATTACTTCATCATTAAAGAACCAGTCAGGTCCATTTTGATCTGTAGGAGTAATTAGTTCTTGCCACTCCACATAAAGCCATTCTTGAACAATTTTGGTTCTTTTGTTGTACACTCTATAAGCTTTCTGATATGAAGAATAACCCAAAAAATAGCATTCATCACCGACAGCTGCAAATTTTGGCAATGAATCTTGTGTATTCAGCAATGCACAAGAACAACCAAATGCTCTGAAGAACTTGATATATGGCTTTCGTTAGTCCATACGAAGTCTTTGTAAGTTGCTTTACCATAAGAACTCTATTTAAAACATAACATGCAGTGTTTACTGCTTCAGCCCAGAAGATAATGGGCAACTTGGAATCGACAAGCATTGTTCGAGCCGCTTCTATTAAAGTTCTGTTCTTCCTTTCAGCTACTCCATTCTGCTGTGGTGTTCTTGCAGCACTATACTGATGTGTTATTCCTTTTTCTGCAAAAAACGAACTTATCAGTTTATTTTTAAATTCTGTTCCATTGTCACTGCGAATGATTGAAACTTTTCTATCACAGATGTTTTCTATTCGTTTGAAAAAATCAATAATTGTTTCAGGTGTTTCATCCTTTATTGCAAGGAAAAACACACACGAAAATCTTGAAAAATCATCTGTGATAACAAGACAATATGACTTTTTCGCAATACTTTTAACTCGAACTGGACCAAACAAATCCATATGAATAAGAAATAAAGGTCTAGTAAAAGTTGTTATTGGTTTTCTTGGATGGGACTTCTTGTGCTGTTTTCCCTTTGCACATGATATGCAATTTTCTTCAATTATGAACTCTTTCTTTAGCAATCCTCGCACCAAATCTTTATGTACCAAGTTATTCATGTTCTTTAAATTTACATGACCCATTCTTCGATGCCATAAATAAGATTCTGAACCAGTTGTCTTTGATAATAAACATGAAACATTTACTGGTGTAGTATGATCATTCATGTCAACCACATATGTGTTGAATTTCCTTGGAGCACGCATCAGAATCATTTCTTCTGGAATAACCAATCCATGCTTTAAGAACAAGCATTCCTTTGCAGTAAAATGAACTGGTATGTCTCAAACTTGAGAAACACTTAGTAAATTGAATTCCAATTGAGACACAAAATTTACTTTTTCTAATGTTATGAGTTCATTCGACATTGTTCCTTGACTAGTTATTTTTCATCCCTTTTTATCTCCAGCAAATGCAACAAAACCTCCATCAAAAGTTTGAAAATTTTCCAGAATTTTTCTTTGTCCAGTCATGTGCCTTGAGCAACCGCTATCAACATGCCAAGCATTATTAATAGTCCTCCCTGTTAAACTCTGCACATTCAAGACAAAATTAATGATAAACAGGTACCCAGATCATCTTTGACCCGGGCTGACTTTTACCTTTTACAGTCTTAACATCTTTAACATCTTGTTCTTTCAATCTTATCAATTTTATATTTTTCTTTATTCCAACCATATGTGAATACTGTTCATTTTTAACTTTCCAAACATAACCAACATTTTTTGCATATTTCATAGCAATTTTTTCTTTAGCAAAATAGACTGGTTGGTTAAATTTCTTCACATATTGTGAACCTTTTAGGACACGTTTATTCTCAAACTTTGGTAGCACATAATCATGGCAAACATTATAATATAAAGCATGACAATTTTTGGAAAGCAAGTAATCACGACTGTATCTTTGTATCACTTCGGACTCTGACACACTGTCGTTCTCAGACGCTCGCTTGAAATGCCGAATAACGTTGCTCTTAACTTTCGCTTTGTTCTTTGTGAATCTTGACTCACTAGAGTTGTGTTTGCAATTTCTCACAAAATGACCAACCTGACCACACACAAAGCAATTGTAGCTCTTAGGCTTTGACTTTGACTTTGAATACGCGCCTACTTCACTATTTAGACCACAACTTTTCTTTCTTAATTGTTCTTTGATTTGAATAGACTTATCTTTGACATCAATGAACTTGTCTTTGACATCAATGGTTTTGCCTTTGACACACCAAGACTTTCTTTGGACATTTGTTGGTACACTCACTTTAACTTTGACAACTTTATTGTTCTCTATCTCACTGGTAAGAATATGATTCTCTGGTGCTATGACATTATTTTTCTTTGGTCTCTCACTTGATAAATCATACTCTTGAATCAGAGGATTTTCAAACTCATCTAAGACCACATCACCAACTAGACAAGAGAGTTTATTAAGTGGGACATAATCTCTAGCTGTATGCACCACTTTATCAAAGAAAGTAGATGTTGATGACACTTCAGACACACAATCAAACTCAACACAACCGTTAGTAGAACATGCCGAAACATAAGAAATATCAGAATTAGAATCAGAAGCATTATTATTTTTTGCATCAGCATTTAAACTAGAAATTGAAACAAATTTATCTAGATTACAGTCAACATCTAGATACTGTTTACAGTCCCTAATAAACTCCATAGTGCACTGTTTATTGAAAGCTGAAAAACTTTTCACTCCATCAACTTCATTTTCATCATCCACACACCCTGAGTTTATATCTGCACTAATATACATATCATGAAAGTTAGAATTTCCGACATTCAACAACTCATTCGATTCATGCGGTTCAGGAAAAGGTACAAAATTCTCAGGATGTGGAACCTTGTTGTAACCCAACCCATCTTTGATATAAACAGTTCTCTGTTTGCTCACACATTCATCAAAGACATTTTGTTGCATCTTCCACTTTGAAACAATTACCCTTTCTTTTATTAAATCAGTTTCAGATTTGATAAGTTTTTCTGAAAGATCTTTGATTAAAACGTCCTTTTTATCCAAATATTCTTTAAATGTTACATTATCTTTCAATAATGCTTTAATTTTTTTTGTAAAATTTACTTCATTTTGTTTCAATTCTTTGTTTACTCTTTTTAGTTTATCATTTTCAGCAATCAGAAATGTGTTTGCTGCATGATAGTTTTGCATTCGATCTACTCACAATGAGGAACATATATCAAATTTATTTTCAGAATTTACCTCATTCTCAGATGAAGTTTCATCAGAAACAACAGCTTTGCCCTTTTCTTTAGAATCGGTTTTGAGCACACAGTCACTTGCAATATCAGCTGGTTTCATTGAATCTTCAATTTCAGCCATCAAGGCTTCATCCATTTCATCCTCAGCATCCTTGATCTCATCCTCCCATTCACAATTACTCAGCTGTTTGGACATGAGTGCAGTTGAAGCCTTCTTTGACTTATCAGATTCATCAATCATTTCCACCAGCTTAACCCCGCTTCCCTCAACCTTCTTTTTCTTGTCCTTGGTACACTCACGAGCGAAGTGACCAAGCTGTTGACAGTTGTAGCACCTGAGTTTAGTTTTGTCAAAACCAACCTTTTTACCAAACTGCAACTTATCCTTCCCAACCTTCTGCAAATAATTTTTAGCCCTTACAGCTATCATGGCCATCTGCCATTGCAAGTCCATATATTCCAAGTTATCAAGATTGGTCTGAACAAGATCTTCTAAATCATGCACGACAGGTTGTAACTTTCCTGTCACCAGTGCATCATAGCTGCTCATAAAAGCTCCAAACAATGCAATCCGATCTTCAGGGATTTGTCCAGATGACTTGACTTTCTCACCAGAGGAGTGTTCACAACAACCTTTGTTTTTCTCAGGTTTTGTTCCACTATTTCCTTCACTACTTCCAGAAAATAATGCTGCATTTGTTGAACTTGAGTTATTTTGTTTATCTTTGTTGTTCAGTTCTCTCTTCTTTGCATCCAATTCATAAGACTCGAGTAAACATATAATATCATCAAGTGTTTTACTCTTCAGATCTGGAGTTGTGTTCTTGATTAGCATACAAGGTATGCTTCAGCAATCTGGTAGTGAGTCTAACAGCTTCTTTCCTAGTTCATACTCTTCAAAATTTACTCTCATTTTTCTCAACCTGTTGATCATGGTTGTAAACCTAGTCACCTGCTCACTGAGAGTCTCATTCTTTTTATAACTAAACATGTTATATTACTTCAGTAGAAGATCGGTTCTGCTTTCCTGAAGAGCTACATTACCTTCAAATCTTAAGCACAAAGCATTCTACAGACCCTGAGCAGTTACATGTTGCTCAAAATTCAAATACAACTCAGTCGGAAGTGCTAGAATAATAGAACCCAATGCTCTATTATCCCTTTCGATTAACTTCTTATCTTCCTCTGAATAAAGATCAGGATCAGCAATCGGGACTAACCCATCAGAAAAATTTCCAACTTATAACTTTTTGGTCAAAAACTTTGTACAATACTTTTCGATCGAAAAGTCAGAATATTTCGAACAGATGAAATTTCGGACAATACGTTTCGAACGAAATCCTTTTCGATTTCTTCAAACAGAGTTTTCGGCTACTTGAAACAAACTTTTCGGACAATTCAACAGAAGAACACTTGAATTGACCAAAAACTTTTTGTGATGATCCGAGTAAAGAATCAAGTCTTCAAACTTGATGCAAACTTCATCTCCATCAAAACTAGCTTCAAATCAGCAACAATGACACCCAAATTACTTCAATTTGATCAGATTTGACTTAAAATCTTCTTGAATACCAAGAGCTATTAACCAACAGCTCTGATACCACTTGTGAATCCCTCATATCTGCTGATATTCAAGGATAAAGTCTTCAATCACGATCTGAATTGGAGGAAACAATTCAGAAATCAAATCCATACCAAAATGAACAAATCAAAGATGAGCAATCTCGATACTATCAATCACACCAAATGCATATTTCATGATGATTATCTTCGTTAATCAAGTAATGTAATCAAGTATTTTCAGCAAAAACACACAAAGATTCTTTTGATTAAATTATAAAATTCACAGTACAAAATGAGAAAGTTACTTGAAATACAAAAGACACAACTATTTATACTAGAGAGTTTTCGATCGAAATCTTCTTGATCGAAAAATGTTTTCGACTGAAAACATTTTCCGACCGTAAACATAAAGTTTTCGACCAAAAAATCTAAAGTTAATATTTCTAAAACCTAATTGATTTCTATGGACTATTAGGTTCCAACACTTATCTTTCCGTTCTCGATTGTGCACCCAGTCCGCCCAATCTTAGGCATTCCCCTTCACCCATTTCAAACCTATCACTTTGCCTCGCAATATGACCATCATCTTTGGTGTTTAAAGGAGTCTGCTTTGTTACCTGCTTTCAACCTTGAGACTCGTAGGTTCCTTTTACACATTTTCTCACCCCACATCCTTCACTCCTATGGCATAATAACATCAATTACCTGCTTACATGTCTCATCCTCTTGATCTTCTCATAATACTCATGCCGTCACTCTTTTCACAACTCTGATGATCTCGTCATCCCGATGGTTGTCCCTATATAATGCTCATTGCCTTTCATAATCAGGGTCGTTCGTCGTCCTTATCATTTCGTATTCTAATCATCATCCGGTGATGATTTCTAAAAACTTGGGCACTATTGCCTTACTCCTAGAGGTACCACATCCCTTAAGAAAGCGCGCGCACACACATACACACTTGTCCCTAGAATTATCTTCTTCAGTTCTCGATGTTTCTCTAAAGTGCATCTACCACCGTCAGGTTACCTCAGCAACCACATCTCAGCTTCACTTGAATGCTCCACGGGAGTTCTTTTTACGCATGTTATAAGTTTGCCAGCTTAGGCCTTTCCTTCTCAGTCACTTATATGCAATCATGCACTTACCCTTCTCTCGTTCCACCTTCTCGTCATTGCTCTATCATTGCCACACAATCACCTATCGCAACTCATTCACCAAGTACGAATGTTAAGTCCGCCCTATCATAAGTGTCAGCTATCCATCGTCTCGTTACGAGAAAACATTCCCGCCCCTTTTGTATCCTTCCTTGACAAAACTCTTTGTATGGGCATATTCCATGAAGTCCCTATTGTCACTTCGTCCGCTTCGTGCTGAAGTCTCTAGCGTCGTCATCTCGATCTCGTTATAACTATCTATGATCAAGCGTCCACGTATCGCTTTCATCATCGACCCTCACAGCTCCACCCATTGGCCTCGTGCTCCGAAATCCCAAGATATAAGCATAGGCATCTCATAAGAGCACCTCGCCGATCATCTTGAAAATAGTAAAAATCTCTGCTTCACCTCTATGTTATAACGTCGAGAATATGTCAAGATAGAAATACTACGCTCGATCACGCTAGCTACGTGTCCTATGCACGACTAAGCGAGCACTAGCAGGACCCCTAACGTCAGTTCATAATAACAAAACCTATCATGTTCGGAGTATGTATAGGTAGCATCTTATCTCTCTAACTTGCACAAAGCACACACATAACTAACTAGACCTGAGCACATCTATGTGTTACACAATATGACCTTGTCATTTATAGGCACCCAAACTCTTGAACTCTACCTTCTATTTATTATACGGTAGCCCCTACCACACGTCATCACATACTCACACAAAGTTCACCCAGTCGTACCCCATACGGGTTGTACCAATGTTTGAAGACAACTTGCTACTCAGTCTAGACACAAAACATCACTCTACACTTTCATACACATAATATATATGTTCCTAATTTTCCACAGGACCTCGTCCTGAACATTTACACCTACTAAAGATGTATAATCATAACTCCTTACAGGACACTGTCCTGAATACTCACACAAGGTGCAACGCACCCATTACACTTTGAACCATCACCTAGACATTAACAAATACGTGACACTATCGTACGACCATTGACACAGATAAATTCAAAATTCATGTCTATACAAGTCTACTCACACCATCTAATCAACCATGCTCTAGTATCACAACAAAAATCACATTTAATGCTAACTCACATTATTCAGAATGCAATCACACAATCATATTTTACCGCACATATTACACTATTGTAACATAATCATACGCCATGACAAACACAATTATCATTAATCATCATGCGGTATGACTCACAATAATAGTCAAAATCAAATAATAAATATTTGAATTGAACATCACCCTACGTAAACGTCTAATCAGACTTAACGTCGAATTACCCTGAAATATCTCGTCATAAATGTCACACTAACTAGTCATCAAACATCGAGCATCCCGAACACTGTCTACCAAATCACTGCTTGACCACGTCAGGTGCATCTGGCGTGTTCTCCTCTGATTCCTCCTGAAACAAAACTCTCTTAACCAACACAAGTGGTCGATCTCTCAACCGTGCAGGTCCACATCCTAGAGGAAAATCATGTACAGCTGGCATTGCTCCCCTTTTCCATCCCGTCTTTTCAATTATAGCTCCATGCGGTATGTCGCCGACCGAAGTTCTAATCACACTTGGCACGAGAAGCGCCAACACTACTCCCATTTCACTAGCAGTTTCACCTGCAACAGTCGTCTGGATTGGTCGTTCTGCATTCCCCCTAGCAAGAGCATCGCGCCTGACCGATGTTGTATGCTTCGTCTTAACCACCTAATCCTACTCAAGATAGAACGCTGAGTGATTACTAGGGGCACAAATTCAGAATATGAGAGTAATCATAGGTTGCCAAATCACGGTGATCAAATGCAATTTGGTGGTCTACATCACTGCACGGATTCTAAACCTTTCCCATCATCCTCACACTAGCTTTCTACCTTTCACACATACTGGATGCACATGCATGCTACACCACTGACATAACATCATCATAATAATTACAATTGCATAACACACAAGGTTACACACAATTCTGCAAAACCATGCTAACACATCAGACTATTTCACATAATGCAATTAATGATATTCCATGTTACTTAACTCTCACATAATCTCACTTAATCACACCATACAACTCCACATACTACTACACTACACAATTACTACTCTAACACTTAAGTGTAACTCAAAAGACGTACCTCTTGGCTCGCGGTTACTCGTGATGGCATTCGTTTCACCCTTGTCCCATTTCCAGTTTAAGTTAAGGTATCTTATTTTAGTAAAAAATCCGATTTTCTCTTAAACCACGGCTCCGATACCAACTTGTAAGACCCCAACCCGGGCATCCTATAGTTGGTTCTCATAACAGTTCATTCTTATTTAAAACACATTTATTATTAATCAAACTACAGCGAAAGTCTTTCTAAAATAATTTATTAAATTTAATGTTATTAAAATTACCTCACGAATGCCTGCACACCAATCCGATTAGTACCGCTCCCAAGCCAAGATACGTCAACACAAATCTCACCTGCAAAATAATATACCGTACACAAAGTCAGTTACGCTAAGTGAGTTCTAATTGTTTAATTTACTTAAAAGCCGACTTGTTACAAAAGTTATTTGAATTTTACTCAAGATCCACAGTCCTTAAAGAATAGATTCACAATGCATTAACAAATCGATAACCCATGTTTTCACACGATATCCCACAATAGTTCATTACCCAAGACTCATCCCATAATAGTAATAATAATAGTCCCACATTCCCATCGACATAGATCGACTCGTTACACTAATAATTCCTACTCTAATACACATATTAACTCCGCACTCAATCAATTTAACAAAACCCTAGACATTAACTTACCCTAACTTAATCGAGGCCCTTACCTCCATCTGACACGATAGTTGTACACGTCACGTCACAATCTGACATCACGGTCAGTCTATCTCTATATACCCCAATATTAACATTCATATGTCACATTAGCATTACCACCTTAATACCATCACATGCATAATAAATATAACTCAATATTTGCATGTAATTCCACACACATGTAAATATACACATAAACACATACCTCATCACTGCACCCTCGTCAGGGCGTTCAACACACCCTGAGCTCATCATTAACCTGTTAAATAAACGTCACCGTTGGTGACTTCCCGAAGGACCTCATCCTTCACAATCCCGTTTGCTGTGACCAAATGACACGATGCAAACATACAACGACAAACACAAAAATCAAACAACATACGAGCAATCACATGACTCATTAACTATACTTGCACCTCACGCATAATCCTAGAACAACATATTTACCACATAATATATCTTAAGCATTTAATGTACGACACGTCACTTTTCATGCGGCCCTTAACATGACACACATTAATAACCCATACCCTTAACTCACACATTTCCATGATCCCACCATAGACCCTACGATCACTTAACAATTATTTTATATTCAAAACACATCGGGATAGAACCTGAAATCCGTAACACCTTTAATATAATAAACTTATTTCATAAGTGTGTACGATAGCCCCAAAACATTAAAAACATTTAAAAGAGGGAATTAGAAACTCATCGGTTATGTCTAGCCTCGGTCTTTGCTCTGCAACTCGTCCATCCACGTTGGAATCCCAAACCTAATAAACTTGTGATCGCATGATTAGAACATATTCTAAACATACGTTGAATAGTGTATAATACATAATCTCTAATGTCGTCTCGCCAAATCGTTCTTTCGTACCACGAAACCCTAACCCCACGTGCTCACACAAGCCGAATCGTCCTCGACCCGTTAGAAACCGAATACTCGGACATAGGTTTCCATGCTCGTACGTACGTGATCATGCAAATCTGGTCCCACGAGCACACACATACTCGGACTGGGCTCCATATGCGCATGCATGCCCAAGCCACGCCATGCTAGCCCTAGGCTCATGAACATCCTAATCGGTCATAACCCGATTCCATCCTCATCCTTGTTCTTTGTCGTGAACCACCGCCACCGCGCGTCGCCACCATGTACCCCACCACCGTACACCGTCCTCACATTATGTAATCTTTTGAACCATTGGAAACCCTAATCGGGTTTTCCTTCACATGGGAATACCACGACCATCTTCGCCTCGTCGTCCGCCGCTGTGAAGCACCACCACAACAGGCTTTCGCCGTCGCCGACACCAGTCATGCTGCCGTCAACACTTCTGGTGACGTCCGAAACCACCACCATCATCATAGTCACCCTTCCTTCTCTATCTCTCTCCTCCCTCTCTTCTCTCCTTTTAGGCTACGACCTGTCTCGCATCGCCTTCGGCCTCCTGTAACCATCGTCCCACACCAGCACCTCCCTGACTACCGGCCGCTACCATCATCCCCCCATATCACTGTACTCGCCATCCACGGTCAATCCTCACCCACAAAACCCTATCCGGGTTTCTAATTATAATCAAAATGAAACATGAACGAGAGGAGTAACAAGGATTACCTAGGTTGATGTGTAGTTCTCTACTCGAATCCACCACGTGACCGCCGCCGGACCACCGTGCTTCCCTCTTTCCCCGATGACCTCTCTTTCGGCTTCCTCTGGCGCCGCGCAAGACCCATCCAAATGGCTTAGGGTTTCTCAATCATTGATTATATATATTCTGAAGTTACACTCGGGCCCCTCTAGTTCTATTTCACGTGTGTCGAGTCTCGAGTTAGGGTGCAATGACTAATTGTGTCAGTTAATGTCGTTAAAATGCATCGTGAATGACCAATCTTGCTCTTTGTTACTTTAAATGTGAATCCGGGTCGTCCACTAACCCGAACCAATTGCTTACGGATTTTCGGGATGTTACAAGACACGGGTTAATTAATTTCATCATTCACAGTTATATCACCACCATCATCTCCACCATTGTCATCATCATCATCATTTTCATTGTTATCATCAACAATATCATCATCACCTTCACCATCATCACTTTCACTATCACCATCATCTTCACCATCAACCTCATCTTCACCTTCCTCTTCATCATCTTGATCATCAGTAGGAGGAAGTTCCATAGCAGGATCATCATGAATCCAATTATTGTTTGGTGGTGTAACATAACTAGGATTGATTATGTGCCCAAATAGTGGTGTAACAACTGGAATCAAAGTCGGATTCTGTTGCTTGATGTTCTGGCAATCAGTGAAAATCCTCTTTGTCATGGGTGTAAGATTCAATCTTGGGTTCAACGGTGGTAGGTTGGGAATAAGGTGATTTAGAATAACCTGCAGGAATCTAGGTACATAAGGAAACCCTGACCCTCAGGTGGTGTAATCAGTGCAATCAACTCTTTGTAGATGTATAATGCAAAATTGAATGGTTTATTTAGAGTTAATGCCACCATTGCCGCTTGCAAAGAAGTCTTCAACCCGTCGGTACCAGCTTTCCTCGATGATAAGCATTGAATTATAACTTGCATGAAGTACCTCCATTTCCCCACAAGACCTCCTTTTCTTGCTTGAGAGTCGTTAGGTCTGCCCCTATAGCCTATACGTTGAAAATAACCCATGAACAGTGTATTTGGCAATCCAATAGGGTCATTATTCTGTCCACCCAACTCCGAAGCTGTTCTAATGTCTTGTACTAAAATGGCAATCTCTTGATTATTCACTGTAGCTCTAATTACATGAGGCTCCACATCTGTATCTTGCTGTGATGTCTCCCAGAACTATTGAATGTACATCAAGCTTATATGAGGATTAGCAGAAAGTGCAACCCTCAACCTTGACCGGTTCAGAAAAGTTATGATTTCTTGATAATTAGCCTCTTTAGCCAACTACGGATCAAGTAATGCCACCTGATTATGCTTATACTCAATACGACGATCGATGACCTGCTAAAAAAGTATGATTTGACATATGCAATTAAAAAACAATAAAGAATAAAAACAAAACATAGCAAAAAAAAAATCACAAGTAAAAAAATTTGCTAAGTCAAATCACTACTGGACTCCTGAGGCGAACTTAACAAGTTCGCTTAGAGTTACAAGAGGGAACCTGAGCAAATTCGCTAAACACAACGAACAGCCACATAAAACAAATTCCAAGATTTTGATGTTCTGAGCACAAATTAAGTATTCCCACTAACACCCCACCACTCGATTAAGATATAGGAACACTCAATTTCAATTTTTATCCACAAAACGATGTTGAACACGATGAGCGACATTCACGATTCTAATCCGATGAAAAAACAAAAATTTTGAACAATTCACTAGATGGAATGCGATGATTCTACCTTCAATGAATTCGCAAACTGATATTGAATAGAAATCAGGAACAAATAACCACTTTCACACTCTAAAAATCTAAATCAGAAACATATGCATGCTAAGGAACAAACTCGCCTGATATGTTCACACAAGTCAAAGAGAATAGAAAATGGTCAAGTTCGCTGAACTGTATATATATCCAACCAATTAAGTTCACCAATTTAAGCGAACTTAACAAGTTCGCCACCCCAGACGAACATATTTAGCGAACATAGCAAGTTCTCTTAATCCAACACTTAGCCAAAATTTTGAATTTTTTCCATTTCAACTCTTTCCCTCGATCCAATCACATTGTAACCTGTTTAGAAACTTAATCCAAGAAATTAAGAATTTTTCATGGAAGATAGAAACAAAATATTTTTGATATTTTCTAATAAAGACTAACTAAAACAAGAAAATGACATATTTTTGGATTTTTCAAATTTTTATCTAAAACACACTAAAATCTTTTTGTAATTTTCTATATGAATTAAAGCATTAAAATCCATTAAAATTCAAATCAAAATCTTTTTGGTTTTTCTCTATACACACAGTATCACATAGTTTTGGCCGAACACTTCGAGTAAGAAGATCATATCAGTATCTTTGATGTATCACACACACATTCTGAATATAAAATTCCCTAGCAGATTTAGGGTGATCTATGGCATTTTGCATATTTACAGATTTTGGCTCATCAATCAAGCAACTTGTGCTACTTTTTATGATATCTCAGCAAACAATTTCTCAGAACTAACTCCATTACTCACAAACAATCAATTCTTTTGAAATTTCTTGACAAATACTATCTCACAGATATCATAACTTTCTTTTTCACAATTTTCTTTTTCAAATACTCAGAAATTCATGAAATGATACGCGATAAACTTCAAAGTAAACAGGATCAGATGATGAAATGCTAACTTATTCATATCGAATTTGCAATAAACTACATGTCAATTCAAATTGTTAGCATTATAAGATTTGAAACTACAAGCGTTTTTATCCCACGTTCTTGTGAGTTAGTACCATTTATATGAAAACAATGTGTACCCCACAAATATGCCAACAAAAATGTAAATTGCACTATCTTCAAGACATATGAGACTTATGCAAAAATAAGATCAATCTCAAGGATGAAACTATCTCAATTAGCACTGGAAAAGAATCAGATCCCAAAGGATATATGGAATCAGAATGATTCATATAGCTTCGTTTTGGATGAAATATCATGATTCAATGTAACAGTGAGATTGTACCGATGGAATTCTTCAACAATAAGATTGCTCAAGGAATAGATTGATTCAATGACATAGGGTAGTGTGATCCAACTGTTATCTGGTTATGTTCAATAGAATCAAGATAATTGATCCAAGGGTGAGTATATGTTCCAACAAATGTTGTCAGAAACATATCTTAGTTCAACTTCACATTGCATGTTTTTCGGGACATGGGCAGTAAAGAGAAATGAAAAAATGTGCTAATCAATATAGTCCGATACTGGTCTCAAGAAATATTTGAAGCCTCATATTCTTTATCTAAAAATGATCTTTTAACACACACACACGTGTCATATCTTTGGTTCAAATCACAAGTGTGACATAGACCATTATGTTTTCACACTACTAATGGACTAAAAACGTTTCTAGCCTACTGAAAATTCAAATTACATGCAAATATCCAAATTAAAGATTATAAACAACAATGTCAAGCAGTCATGAAGCTATCAATTCCCTTTTATACAAACTAAGAAGTTTAGAGCAAATCATATAAGCACAAACATAAATACAAAAACCAGGTAGTCATTCTATGGTCATGTGTATGTTATCACCAACTGATGTACTATCATTTCTTCTCTAACTTCAAGCATTGTCGATTTTATCTTTTTCAAATTTGTTTGGGTTTTTCAGAAAGCAAGTAAACTAATGAAAATAAAGCATAAAACTAATTACTTTAAACAAACCTAGATAAACTAAAAGAAAAACTTCTGTGAAAAACCTTTTGAAAACCTTTGTCACGTTTGATTAAACATTCCAATCATTTGAGTAAGAAATTTAAAACATGTACGATCGAATGCTTTGGTAAACAAATCAGCAAAATTTTCCGTGTGGACTTTCACCAACTAAATCAATTTCTTTTCTGCACAATCTTGAATGAAATGATGTCGAATCTCGATGGGCTTTGTCTTCGAGTGTTTCACAGGATTTGTAGTAATCGACATAGTGGCTGTGTTATCAATCATCAATGGAGTTCCTGTGAAGTTCAAACCATAATCCCTCAACTGCTGTTGAATCCATAGGATTTGGGAACAACAACTGACTGCAACAATGTATTCTGCCTCGCATGTTGAAATTGCAACCGAAGTTTGCTTTTTTGCATTGCTAGGACACAAGTCTATTCCCTAAGAACTGACAACTGCCAGACGTCGATTTTCTATCCAAACCGCAACCTCCATAATTTGAATCTGTAAAAGCTTTAAAATCAAAGTAAGAATTAATAGGATACCACAATCCCAACCTTGGTTTACCCTTTAAGTATCGAAAGATTCGCTTCACAGCAATCAGATTAGATTCCTTCTACTTAGACTAAAACCTTGAACACAAGCATACCGCAAACATAATATCAGGATGGGTTGCTTTTAGATACATTAAAGACCCAATCATTCCTCTGTATAACCGACAATCCACTTCTTTCCCTTTCAGGTTAGAATTTAGTTTGTGATTAATAGGAATTGGAGTACTGAAAGCTGAAGAATCTGCCATATCAAGTTTCTTGAGAATATCAGCAACATATTTCGTTTGATGAATGTAGAAACCATCTTCTTTCTGATCAACTTGAAGACCCAAAAAGAACGACAATTCCCCCATGATGCTCATTTCAAGTTTCAACTTCATCACTCTTTCAATGTCTTTACACATATCAGCATCCATCGACCCAAAGATTATGTCATCCACATAGACTTGAACTAGTAATATATCTCCCCCTACTTTTTTGATGAAAAGTGTGGAGTCAATTTGACCACGCTCAAATCCATTATCGAGTAAGTGCACCGACAAAGTTTCGTAGCAAGCACGAGGAGCCTGATGAAGACCATATAATGCCTTATCAAGTTTAAAAACCTTTTCCAAACTCTTGGGATCTTCAAAACCAGGTGGCTGCTTCACATATACTTCTTCCTTTACTTTTCCATATAGAAAAGCACTCTTGACATGTAACTGGAATACTTTGAAACCCTTGAAAGATGCATATGAAAGAAATAATCTAATAGCTTCAATCCTCACAACTGGTGCATAAACTTCAATGTAATCAACTCCCTCTTATTGATTAAAACACAGGACAAAAATTCTCGTATTATTGCGCACTACAACACCACGATCATCACGTTTGCATTTGAATACCCACTTTATGCCAATGAATCTTGAGAATTTTGGTAAGTCAACCAACTACCAAACATGAAACTTATCAAATTGAGCCAATTCCTCTTGCATGGCCTCAATCCAACAATCATTATCTAATGCCTCATCCACATTTTTAGGCTCTGTCTGAGAAATGAAACAAGCGTACAAACATGTCTTCATGATTCCTGTATCAACAATTTGAGCATATAAACATGAATTTTTAGCAAGTGTATGATGTCTCGTTTGAACACCTACATTCAAATCACGAATAATATTATCAGTGGGATGGTTCTTATGCACAAGGGATTGAGGAATATATGAAGTTTAAATAACAAAATAAAGATGTGAAGGCAACTCCCTGTCAAGTGATGCCGGTGTTGATGAATCATCAACTATGTTATGAATGTCGTTAGACGATTCATAGAACACAACTTCATCATCCTCACTGTCACCAAATTGTGTTATACCCGAAGTTGAAGCTACATTCGGGTTAACCGGAGGAGTACCCACAAGCGGAATAACCGAACGTGGATCGACAATTGAATCAGCATTGCAATAAGACTGATAAAACATTTCTGCTTCAGCAGGAGGAACTGCAGGAGGAACATCGAAAGATCTGAACAATGCATCATAATCGAACGCACAAGAAGGACCTTTTGCATCCTGAGGAACAGAACGATTATCACAATCAACATGAAACCACTTCTCAATTTGTTTAGATTCTTTATTAAAGACTCTTTTGTTATGAGAATTTGCAATGTATCCCAAGAAATTTCCCTCGATTGCTTTGGAGCTGAATTTAGTAGGAAAATCGTGAGTCTTTAACAAGGTACAAGGATTCCCAAAAGGCAAACGATACGTCAACTTAGGTTTTTGATTGTTTAGCAATTCATAACAAGTTTTGTTGTGCTTCTTCATGGTTATAACTCTATTGAGAACATGACAAGCTGTATTCACCACCTCTGCCCAAAATGTGACGGGCAACTTGGAATCAGATAACATTGTTCTAGCTGTCTCAACCAGAGTCTGATTCTTCTGCTCAATAACACCATTTTGTTGAGGAACATAAGGAGCACTAAATTCATGATGGATGCCCTTTTGTAAACAAAACAAACCTATTGTTCCATTCTTGAATATCGTGCCATTATCGAAGTTGTCTCAAGCCCCACAATCAGGTACTTCAGAATTTCAACTGTCTCAACCTTAGAAGCAAGAAACTTCACCCAAGAAAATCTCGAGTAATCATCTGTCACCACTAGACAATATGATTTGTTGCCTTCACTCTTAACACTAATGGGTACAAATAAATCTATATGCATCAACTCTGAAGGAGTCACAATAGAATTAATCAACTTTGAGCTGTGAGATTTCCTGTGTTGCTTCCCCTTCTTGCAAGGAATACAATCTTCATTCACTTGATACCTCATGTGTCACACCCAAACCAACGGCGGAATACGTCGGGACGGGACATGTAGATTGTTCATGAGCACAAGGTTGACTATATTTCAATAATTTAATCATCAATTTCATTTCAAACACAACCAAATTTAAACAAGTACATAATTGAAATACATAATATTCTTTATTTAAATTTAACTAAGTCTAAAGCCTATGTGTAGCATGTCTTGATCAAACTCACATATTAGCACCTGAAACATGAATAAAATAAAGTCAACTAAAAAGTTGGTGAGCATACACAAGTTTATACATAGATAGAGTGTAGATATAAATAATCAAATCCTTACATAACATGATAAAATAAGGCATTTATGGGGAGCAGCTATTGTGTAACCAAAGTACAATCAAACCTTTGTAACTAGCATGCAAATTGTGTTGTCGGTAACCATCACCCCAATCTGGGTGGGTTTGTCAGACTCAATAGATCTATCATTGTTAACCGTCGGCTTGAATAGTTAATGATTGCACGTAAATTGCACACAAAAGTTAACACACCTAGCACTCAAACATAAAGCTCAAATTTGCACACATGAATGTAAAGAGGATTTGTATTTGTATAGTTTGTATAAATGTAACAATTGTATGTATAGTGTTCATGTTTCACCCCAAAAAGTGTAAAAGTGTGAAAAGGGTCTATGTAATACTCACATGAATCAAGGGTGTAGCTGGCACGCGAGACTAGGTAGCAAAATGATTCTTGTAACTCACCACGTTAACCTAGTGTGTAATATATATTAAATTAATAATGTGTACCATAGTGTATGTCTAAGTCTAGGATTGAATTGGATGTGTGTACAAAAAAGTTTGTGTTGTAGTTTGCAAAGGAGTGTGTAAGTGATTGTGGTTTGTACTTGAATGGGGTGTTTTATAAAATGAGAAATTGAAATAAATAGTTTTAAAATAATTGAATTCGAGTTTGGGTTTGAATAACTAAATAAATCAAATAATTATTATTTATTTATTTAGTTAGAAAATAGAGTGAAAATTGTATTTATAAATTAAATAAATAATTTTTACTTTATTTATTTATGTTATAATGAGGTGTAAATATTGGTTCAAAATATTAATCTTATATATAATTCAAACTCTAAGTGCATTTGTAAAAGTAATTTGAATAAATAATAAATAAATTTATTTATTTATTTATCTTTTGAAATAACTTAAATTTTATAAAACCTTCTAAGAAACATTTATAAAACTGTTTCAAAATCTAATACATTAGGTAAATAAATTACTCAAAAATAGTATAATTTAAATTGAGTTGTTAACAATTAAATTTATAAAAATAGACATTTTTATGCAAAAATTAAAAAAACTTTTTGTATTCTGCTCTAATAATGTGGAATTTAAAAAAATAGTTTTTAAATAAATTTTTAGTTGTAAAAGTTGGTTTAAAAAAAGTAACAGGCCACCCGGCTCGAACTCGGGTGGTTCCTGTGTGGGTTGATTATGTTACCGCGGGACCAGGGGAGGTATTCGTTACTGGGTTTGATTATGAATGGGTTTAAACCCATGATTATGGTGGCCAGGTCTGCTTTAAATGTGGGCGCAAAAATAACAGGCCGGTCGCGTGGGCAGTGGGTTTCGAACCCACACCACCTAGTTCAGGTCCGAGTGTGTTAACCGGCTGAACTAGGTGGTTCGCTGGTCTTTATAGTAAAACAAAAATTAAAATACAAGTTTAAACAAAAGACCCAAATCGAAGTACGTATAATCTGCTATGAACCCTAATCCCGATCGATCTCGATACCCTCAGCCATCACGAATTGGCAGAGGGCTTTCGACAAGTAGGGGATTACGATTCGAACGACACACTTGGTACCTGGATTGATGAAGGAACGAGTGTGTACGACCGAGATACAAAAACCATTGATCTTGGTACTCGAGGAGCGTCTAGGCTTGAAATGAATTATGATTGCGGCTTCTAAGGGTTTGAATAGTGTCATACGATGGTGCGTGGATATATTAATTTGATTAATTTCACCTTAATTACCCGATTCGATTTAAAAAGGAAAGTGCAAGCTGTCGGGATCCGTTTACGCGACATTGGTTTGAATATGAATGAATTGAGTCGCGAAATAGGGTTGAATACATCAGGGGATTGTTTGCGCGTGATTTGTGGGCTTAAACCGCGTTCAGTTTCGTGATTAGAGGGTAGATTAGGCTCGGTTTGACTCTACGAAGTCCAGCCGTTTGAATTTGAAATTATCCACTACAATGGTCGAGTTGGTGTGTTAGATTGGTCTAGATATGGTCGATCCGTGGTTTCCTATGTGTGGACAGGCTTATAATAATTGGATTAGCCGATTTGTGATGATGAATTCGCATCAATTGGTCATGTTTGACTTTTAAAAGTCAAACAGGGTCATGGGTTGTAAAATGGTTCAAGGATAGGATGAGAAGGTTTAATTTGAAAGGTGGGGTTCAAATTGAAGGGGTGGGGGTTCAAACCAAGTCTTCTTTGATGTAAACTCAATTAATTTGCACCCATTTTACTTGTAAAACATATATATAAAATAATAATAAGCATGAAGCTTATCTATATAAATCACTATTTATTTTTATAAAATATAATCTCACACAATTTTAGCGCAATTCATTTTATTAGGATTAAAACCCCGTTTTATAAAATTTAAGGTTTTAAAATCTAGTTATTCAATATAGCATTTCATTCTTATAAAACCCAAAGTTTTATATTTGACTTGTTTATTAAGACAGAGTATATATATACCTATATATATATGTCTATATGTTATATAATAAAAGATAGATATATATACAAGATTGAAATCCTAAATCTGATACACTTTAGGGTTTATGTGACACGATATATATATATTGAATTAGAAATGAAATTGAAATATTTTTATTGTACCAAAACAAGGCGTATAAATATCATGGATGTTACAGTATCCCCATGTTGAGGGAATTTCGTCCCGAAATTTAGCTAGTTGAGGCGACTGAATCAGCAAAGAGGTGCGGGTACTTGAGCTTCATTTGGTCCTCACGTTCCCAAGTAAACTTGGGACCACGTTTTGATTCCCAATGAACTTTGATAATAGGAATACGGCTTCGCTTGAGTTGTTTGATCTCACGATCCATGATCTCTACCGGTCTCTCAACCAAGTGCATCGTTTAGTCAATGCGCACGTCGTCAAGAGGTATATGGATATTCTCATCAATAAGGCATTTCTTTAGGTTGGACACATGAAATGTAGGATGCACATTGCCGAGTGATGGAGGTAACTCGAGTTTGTAAGCCACTTTCCCAATCCTTTCAATGATCTTGAATGGGCCCACATAGCGAGGTGCTAGTTTGCCTTTCTTTCCAAAACGGATCACGCCTTTCCATGGAGACACCTTTAGAAGGACAAGATCACTGACTTGGAATTCCAAGGGTTTTCGTCGTTTGTCGGCATAGCTCTTTTGCCGACTCCTCGCCACTCGAATGTTGTCACGGATTTGAATGATCTTGTCGGATGTTTCTTGGTTTAGCTCGGGACCGGTGATTTGTGCTTCACCAATCTCGTTCCAACAGATAGGAGAACGACACTTACGGCCATAGAGAGATTCAAAGGGAGTCATATTTATACTTGTGTGGTAGCTATTGTTGTAAGAGAACTCAATTAGAGATAGATGTGAATCCCAGTTACCACCAAAATCAATTACACAAGCTCTAAGCATGTCCTCAAGAGTTTGGATTGTTCGCTCGGTCTGACCATCATTTTGGGGGTGGTAAGCCGTGCTCAAATCCAATCGTGTACCAAGAGCAGTTTGGAGAGATTGCCAGAAACGGGAGGTGAACCGAGCATCTCTATCGGAGATTATGTTTAAGGGAACACCGTGACGGCTCATAATTCGGGCCAACTTCTCAACCCGATAGTCTTCACAGATAGGCAAGAAATGAGCAGATTTGGTGAGGCGGTCAATGATTACCCAAATGCTATCATAACCATTTGAGGTGCGAGGAAGTTTGGTAATGAAGTCCATAGCTAAATTCTCCCACTTCCACATGGGAATTTCCGGTTGTTCAAGCAAACTGGAAGGACGTTGGTGCTCGGCTTTGACCTTGGAGCAAGTTAGAAATTTGGCAACATAGAGGGCAATGTCCTTCTTCATACCGGGCCACCAATATTGTTGGCGAAGATCTTGGTACATTTTATCCATACCATGATGAATAGAATAACTATTCTTGTGAGCCTCGTTCATAAGAAATGCACGGAGATCATCGTGATCGGGAACCCAAATACGATTGAAGTAATAAAGTAAGCCATTGGGTTTAGATTCAAGCTGAAGTTCCACACCACACGACATTTCATCGTACATGTTACCCTCGGTGATCGAGATGTGTTGAGCTTCTAGGATACGATTTTGAATGTCGGTTTGAATTTGGATACAATGAAGCATGACATGGTCCTTTCGACTCAAAGCGTCGGCTACAACATTCGCTTTGCCGGGATGGCAACGAATCTCGCAGTCATAGTCGTTAAGGAGTTCAACCCAACGTCGTTCTTTTTGGTTGAAGATGTGTTGGAGACTTTTGTGGTCGGTGAACACCACACATTTTGTGCCATATAGGCAATGTCTCCAAATCTTCAATGCGAATACGACCGCACCCAATTCGAGGTCGTGCGTTGTATAATTCTTCTCATGAATCTTAAGTTGCCTTGATGCATAAGCAATTACTTTGCCCCATTGCATGAGGACACAACCTAGCCCTTGTTTGGAGGCATCACAGTAGACAACTAGGTCATCATTCCCATCAGGGAGAGTCAAAATAGGAGCATTGCACAACTTTTGCTTGAGAGTTTGGAAAGCTTCTTCTTGCTTTGGTCCCCATTCATAAGGTTTACCCTTGTGGGTCAAGGCAGTGAGAGGAACATCAATCTTAGAGAAATTTGAAATGAAACGACGATAATTTCCCGCAAGGCCAATAAATGAACGAACTTCGGTGGGGGTCTTAGGGCATTCCAATTCTTAACAGCTTCGATCTTAGCAGGGTCAACATGAAGTCCTTTTTCGTTGACGATATGACCCAGGAATTGAACCTCCTTTAGCCAAAATTCACATTTGGAGAACTTGGCATATAGTTGCTCTTTCCTCAAGAGGTCCAAAACCAACCTAAGGTGTTGCACATGATCGGATTTAGTCTTGGAGTAGATTAAGATATCATCAATGAAGACGATCACAAATTTATCAAGGTATGGTTTGCACACAAGATTCATGAGGTCCATGAAAACCGCGGGTGCATTGTGCATTGGTTAGCCCAAAAGGCATGACCATGAACTCGTAGTGACCATACCTTGTTCGGAAGGCAGTTTTTGGAATATCTTCCTCTTGTACACGAAGTTGGTGATAACCAGATCGAAAATCAATCTTCGAGAAGCAAGTAGAGCCTTGAAGTTGATCGAAGAGGTCATCAATCCTAGGCAATTGATAACGGTTCTTGATGGTAAGCTTGTTGAGTTCGCGGTAGTCAATACACATGCGAAATGATCCATCCTTCTTCTTGACGAATAAGACGGGTGCACCCAACGGTGAATGACTTGGACGGATGAAGCCCTTGTCAGAGAGCTCTTGGAGTTGACTTGCAAGCTCTTGCATTTCAGAAGGTGCAAGACGACATGGAGCTCTAGCCATGGGGTTAGCTCCGGGCACAAGATCAATGCGAAATTCTACTTGTCGAACGGGTGGAAGACCAGTTAGATCTTTAGGGAAAACTTCGGGAAAATCCCGGATGATGGGGATGTCTTGAATGCTCTTCTCTTTGACATCCTTTTGAACAACATGAGCTAAGATGGCCACGTACTTCTTTCATAAGTACTTTTGAGCAGTAGTGCATGACATTAACCTGAGTCCTCACCAAAGATTCTTAACGTTTCTCCCGACGGAAGGGGTATTCGGATGCACTTCTCAAAACAGATGACTTTGGCATGGTGATTTGACAGCCAATCCATGCCTATGATGATATCAAAACTTCCTAGTGGCATTGGCACAAGGTTGATTGGAAATGTATGATCATTAAGTTCTAGAGAGAAGTCATGGATAACGGAGTCAATTGTAAGAGAATCTGTAGGATCGTGAAAGTACAAGATGGTTCTGTTCTTAGTTGAAATTGGCAGAAACAATAACAACTACACAAGTATAATCGAGTAAACAGAAAGAATACTTATAAGAACACTGTTGTCTTAAGCTTTTGCAAATAAACGATTACAAATGAAAACTCAATCAAAAAGCACACATACAATGAAGTGTTTACACTGTATTTATACTCACTTAGAATCAAGATAGACCCCTGATTCTAAGGATCAGATCTAACACAGACCGTTGATCTGTTGTATATAGCTAACTATTACAAGTGTAGTCTAAGCTAGCTAACTTTATTGAAGCGTCTTCTTTATGCATTATTACTTGCATGCTTAGAGAATAGCATTGTTGTCCGTAATTGGTTGCACCATTGAGGTTCCTTCTGCTTTGAGTGTGTCAGTGGCTTTTGCAGAAAGTTGTCAGTGACGCTTGGCATGGATAGTCAGCTGCAACGATTTATCTTCAAGGCACAGGGCTGTCAGCAGCAAGGATGATGAACAACAGCAAGATGTGACCATCCAAAGCTGTTGATGATTTGCCTATCAGCAGCATCAAGTGTTGATGCTGCTGAGAAGCCTATCCGCAGCAACTTTGGTCTTCAGCAGATAAGGCTATCCGCAGTAGATTTGTTCTTCAGTAGAAGAACAAGTATCCGCTGCAGATAAGCTTGTCCGCAGCAAACTCTGAGATCAGCAGCATTTGTACTTAGAGAATTTTGTAGCCATCAGTCTTTATTTCTACAAACTCCCCATAGACTGATGCTACCAAAACTCTCTTACTGCTTTTGTTGCTGAAGCTTTTGCATGTTTCTGACTATCCTTTCAACCTCATATCCTCTCTGGTCCATGCTGGGATTGTTAAGAGGAAGCTCAGATAGAGTCTTGATGTCTTTGCTTGCCATTTTGAAGATAGCCTTGCTTGAACACCTCATCTTCTGTCCTTTAACATCTGTCAGAGTGAATTCATTCTTCTCAACATTATAGGACTAGCTGATGAATGGAGAGTAGGATTGGAGAGGTTTGACATCGATGATTTCATCTTTGCTGGGGTTGAAGTAATGTTTGATTACGAGCAATAGATGTCTCCCACCTTCATTCTCAGAGGCTTCACCCATCTCCATCATTCTTCTTAGATCAGAGTCTGGAAGCTATAGTATCTCATCAACCGATGTATAAATTGATCTTTTAGCTTCTGTCCTCCCCCTGAACACTTCAAACCATTGGTCTTGAGGGCTGTATGACCATCTGATTATTTCTCTTGAGTCTTCTGGTTTGGAAGTAGGTTTGTTCTTCTTTTTGGGAGGTTGTTGATGAGTGGGAGCGGGGTGTGAGGATTTGGACTTTGAGGGAGGAGAGGAGGGAGGTCTAGGAAAGAGAGTGGAAGGTTGTTGGATTGAGGAAGTGTTGGGGGAGAGAAAAGGCTTGGGTTTCTTTGATTTCCTTTCTTCTTCTTGAATGATTACCCTTTTCTTGGAGCCTTTCTTCTCCAATTTTTCTTCCTCATCCTTCTTGACTTTAAAATAGAGGGCTTGCAGGTTCGTGAAATTCATGGGACCTAGCCTCTTTCCACTCTCTCGTCAACCCTTAAGGAAGTCAATCATCATCTTCCTTACTTCATGGGTCCTTTTATTAAAGGCAATGGTCTTTTTGGACTTTTGTTTGGCTTTTTCTTCTTCTTCAGCCTTCTTCTTCTTTGCCAATTGACCCTGCTGACCCATGAAGGCTCTGTATATTTCTTTATTTGATATTTTCTCAAGGTAGTCTGCATCCTTACCTTGAGAAACTAGAGCCTTTACCCATTCCTCTCTCATTTCTTTGGCTAGTTCAGAATCAGTTATTCTGAACTTAGCCTCTTCCTTCTTCTTCTTCTCTATCTCTTCTTCTTCTTTGTCGAATTGTTCCTACAGTTGAAGAGCAAGAGCTTCATCTTCTTCAATCTGATAAACTGCAGGAATCTTTACTTTCAGATCATCCAGCTGTTTTGCATACAGCTGGATTTGTTGTTCTCTGAGGAGAATGGCTGTGAGTCTATCTTGAGCTTTCTTAGTTTCAGCCATCTCCTCTTCTTCTTCTTCTTCTTCTTCTTCTTCTTCTCTTCTTCTTCTTCTTCTTCTTCTTCTTCTTTCTTCCTTCTCTTTCTTTTCTCTTAGAAACCTCTCTTCGTTTTCTTTGGTCATAATTCCCTTTCCCTTATCTTTGTTGGATGCCTCTGCTTTGGCTTCACTGATCACAACAGCAGATGATGGTGCTACTGTTGGAATCTCAGCCTCAGCTTCATTGGCAATTTGGGGAATGGATAAGGGAGGGGAACTAACTTCATCTTTTTCCCATTCCATACCTGTCACATCCTTCCATGCCTCTTTCATCTTTTCCTCTTCTCTTCTTTTTGATTATTCTTCTGTGTTCAGTCTGACTGTTGGAGAAGAGAGAAAGGATAGGTCTGAGTCAGATCCAGATTCCTCCTTATACAAAGAAGCCTTGATGATCTTGATCATTTCTTGACTTTCTAAGGAGTTGACATTGAAGATGAGTGATCTGAGCTCAAAGACCTTGTGCAGAAATGCTGAAGGTAGGAGCAAGATCTCCTTGATGTTGATTGTTAGAGAAGATCCATTGCTCAGGAAGAAGGTGAAGTCATGGGAGTCAGTGCTTGTCCATCCTTGCACTTTGACATCCCTGACCATTCTATTGTACAGGAATCTTCTCCAGCACAGAACTTCTTCTTCAGTTATTTCAAGTCTTCTAGGAGACAGTCTTCTAGAAGCTGCTGTTGAAGATTTAGGATAGGCTACCCTTTTTGCTGCTTGTATTTGTCTTTGAAAGTTGGGTAGATTATCCTCCATCAAGTCATAGAACCTGCCAATAGCAAGTTCTGCTGAGAGGTCCGTTGAGTTGTTGATGCATTGTAGATGGTATAGGTGAAGGACTTGGATGCTGTTGAGAAAGTCCCAGTTTAGCTCTTCTACTCCGCCAAACTCCCAACCAATCCAGAACCTCTCATACTTTCCATCATACCCCCAAGCTAGTATTGTATCAAACTCTAGTTGTGTTGAAGATAGTGGAAATTGGTTGCAGTGGATTAACTTATGATGGCTGCTGCTTCAGGGATGATGCTGAAAGATGTATATGTTTGTTCTGTGTCTTCAGCATCATTCAACATCTCATCAACAGCCCTGACGACTAACTTCCAGTCTTCAGATGTCTCTTCTTCTTCGTTATCTGAAGCTGGCAAGTCATGAACCTGTATAAAAGCTGGCTTGAATAATGTGCTTTGAAATACAACTTGCTCTTGAATCCAGTCGTCAAGACTGTCGGAGTCTTCCTCCATTGGGACCATCTCCCCCTTTTTGGTTGCATCAGTGGACAAATAAGCATCAGTTTGGGTGCCCACTGATACAAGAGAGGGAGTAGGTACAGTTGGGCATTGATGGGCTTCATGCATAGAGACTTGGTGTCTTAGTTTGGACACTTCAGCCTCTAGCATAGCCACCCTGGCCGTCAATTCTAAGTTATGAAGTTTCAGTCTGTCCTCATCCACAGTTGTGGAATCCTTGGATCCAGATGGGGCCTTAGGCCTAGCCTCTGTATCCCCATCACCCATGGTTTCTTGGCGCCTGGGATTCCTCTCAGTGAGGGAAGTTTCCAAGGAAGCATCCTCACTGTGAGTTGCCGTGGTTGAGGTCTTAGCTATGTTGTCACTGTCCTCCTGGTCATTTGATGGACCAGCAGTAGTGACATCCTCTTCCACATCCACTCTTTCATAACTCCTAGAGTGGATCTTCAGGGTAGAAGAACTTGGGTTGGGTGTGTTGGAAGCAAGATCAATCAGTACCTCCGAGATAGTGGTAGTTGGAGAAGGTACATCATCTTGATCAGGTTCCTCAACACTTAAGTTCAGAAGAGAGAGGAAAGGCTAAGGGGGCTGTTCTATGGATCCGGGAAGTGATCCTGATCCTAATAGAGAGACATCCAAAGGAGTCTCCCTAATAATGTGGTTGTCCTTTATGATATTCTCACCAGAATGTTGTGATTCTGAGTGGGGGCTGTTAGGTTGGGTTTGGGCCTTGGAGGCAAGAGAAGAAGGAGTTCTCTTGCCCCTTTTCCTAGTATATGTCGTTGCAACCGGGGCCCTGTGTTCCGGTTGAACGATAACATCCAAAAGAGGTGTAAGTAATTTTTGTGCCTGTGCATCCTTAGTAGTATGCACAGGGGTTCGAATGGTGGAAGCAGATTGTTGTTCAGGATGTGAGGTGGAGGGTGTGGGATCAGTATCAGCTGGGATTGCTGAACTGTCACCCGGGGTACTTTGTATGTTCAGCATTGTAGATAACAATGGAACATTGACCCCTGAGAACCTTTTTGAAATAGTTCTCATGCTTTGAAAATATTATTTTTATGTCCCAACATCTCTTGCAGGTTTTGAAAGTTCTTTTAGTTCTTGATTGAAAACTTCCTGCAAGAATCTTGGGTACATAAAAAATTGTTGCTTTGCACCCTCTTGAAGGTTATATCTCAAAACCTCAAAGATGAGGTGTGCAAAGTTGAAGCCTAGGTTAGTGACCATACCATGGAAGGCGGAGGCAAGTGCGGAGCTCACCTGATGCCATCCACTCCTCTTTTGAGACATGCATTGGAGAAGAGTGTGGCAGAGATACTTCCATGGAGGGCCCATTAGCGCCTTCTCGATCGTATACTCGGTCAGATTTCCAGTGTATCCAATGGATACAAAGGTCCTCATGTATTCGTCCTTCGAGTATGAGATGGCTGCTCCCTCATCTTGAAGCTTAAGATGTTTTCTGAGTGTGGCTTCCTAGATGGTGATATCCTTGCCGTCTACTTTGGCTTTAATTTGGGGAATCCCCTTTTCGGTTGAGTAGACGGCGGTACTCCAGAAATCCTCCATATGAGGGATATATATGGTAGGGTTGGTTGTGAGGGCTAGGATCGTGAAAGTACAAGATGGTTCTGTTCTTAGTTGAAATTGGCGGAAACAATAACAACTACACAAGTATAATCGAGTAAACAGAAAGAATACTTATAAGAACACTGTTGTATTAAGCTTTTGCAAATAAATGATTACAAATGAAAACTCAATCAAAAAGCACACATACAATGAAGTGTTTACACTGTTTTTATACTCACTTAGAATCAAGACAGACCCTTGATTCTAAGGATCAGATCTAACACAGATCGTTGATCTGTTGTATATAGCTAACTATTACAAGTGTAGTCTAAGCTAGCTAACTTTATTGAAGCGTCTTCTTTATGCATTATTACTTGCATGCTTGGAGAAGAGCATTGTTGTCCGTCATTGGTTGCACCATTGAGGTTCCTTCTGCTTTGAGTGTGTCAGTGGCTTTTACAGAAAGTTGTCAGTGACGCTTGGCATGGATAGTCAGCTGCAAAGATTTATCTTCAAGGCACAGGGCTGTCAACAGCAAGGATGATGATCAGCAGCAAGATGTGACCATCCAAAGCTGCTGATGATTTACCTATCAGCAGCATCAAGTGTTGTTGCTGCTGAGAAGCCTATCCGCAGCAACTTTGGTCTTCAGCAGATAAGGCTATCTGCAGCAGATTTGTTCTTCAGCAGAAGAACAAGTATCCACTGCAGATAAGCTTGTCCGCAGCAGTTTGTTGGTCAGCAGCAAACTCTGAGATCAGCAGCATTTATACTTAGAGAATTTTATAGCCATCAGTCTTTATTTCTACAGAATCACCATTTGCTACTTCAACGGTGAAGGTTTTCTCTAATTTGGATCGTGTTTTTGCAAGTAAAGGTTCAAAGTTAAGTGACACAAAACTTTTATATGCATCGGTATCAAATAAAATGGAGGCATATTGACTATTAACAAGGAACGTACCATTGACCACATCATTGTTGGCCTGAGATTCATTGGCGTTTATGTTGAAAGCACGCCCACGAGCTCCGCCTTGTTTAGCATTGATGAACTTCAGGCACTGGTCACATAAATGATTTGGGTTGCCACATTAATAACAAGCACGCCCATTTGCTATAGCGGGAATACCTTGATTAGTCACTTGTTGGTTGGTTCAGGTTGGTGGGTTGACTTGGCCTGTAAGTGCTTTGGCTCTACAAACATTGACCGTATGGCCATATTTCCCACAGTGAGTGCAAAGGCGACAGGGAATGTGTTGAAGATGGTGATAATTGCATGTGGCACAGAGTGGGTAGATCCCCACATTTGGCTTCTTGACTGGTGCTTGAACTATGGGAGCAGCTTGGTTAACAAGGATAGCAGGAATGACCATAGCAAAATTCCTAGCCTTTCTTTTCTTATTATTGTGGTGGGGTTCAGTTTTGGCTTCTTTGACGTGCGTAGGAGGGGTTGTGGTGTCGGGAGCTTTCTTGGTGCCTTTTCTAGTCAGAGTACCTGCTTTCACATGGTTGTCACTCAAAGTAGCAGATAATCAGATAGCATCTTCGAGTGTTGCGGGATTTCTCCCTAAGACAGTATCCTGAATCTGCCTAGGTAATCCACCGATGTACTTCTCAATGCAGCGGGATAAGGGTGTGACCATATGGGGCACAAGGAGACTCAGTTCATGAAACCGGGTTGTATAAGCCAGACTTTCACCACTGTCTTGGGTAAGATCCCAAAACTCAGCTTCTAGCTTCCTCACCTCATTCCGTGGACAGAACTCTTCGGTCATTAGTCTCTTAACCTCATCCCGTGGTAAGGCCATGGTTGCCTCCATACCTCTAGTTCTCTTTTCCCCATTCCACCACGTGAGTGTCCGTTTTTGAAAGACACTTGTGGCATGACGAACACGAAGGTTATCCGGCCAGTCACTATTGAGGAAGGTGCCCTCAATACTTTCGAACCATTGAAGGAGTGTCATAGCCCCTTCGGTACCATAGAACTTAAGAGGATTACATGAGTTGAAGTGTTTGAAGGTGCATTGTGATGGGTTGGCACCACCACCACCATTAGCTCCATGGTTACCATTTGTGGCACCGTTAACTTGAGTGAGTTGAGTTACAAGTTATGGAAGGATAGCAACAATGTCGGTGTTGTTGTTGATCACGGTAGCACGACGGGGAGGCATTCTACAGATTTGCACAAGACAAGAAAAGATGTAAGAACTTATGAAAGTTGATTGATATCAAAGGTGATAAGATAATAAATAAAATAGTTAATCATAGTTTGGATTGTACTCAATTAGTGACATAATCACTTGAATACTGTGACACATTAAGGTTAATTAAACTCATATAACTTTCAAGGAGACATGCTTTAGCCTATAAGTAAACACTCATCCAGGGAATTCCCAGGAAAGCATACGGGTCCCTCGGTTGATTGGGATTTATTCGAAATGCTTTCCTAGACAGAAAACCCAGAATACAGGTGTCACCCTTCCAGATTGAACGTGTCCTCTAATAATTAACAAAGTTTAAAACCTTAACGAGGAAATAAAGAAATTTTTTTATAGATGTAAATCCATGAAGTTTCCACATGCTATGATGATAATGACAAAGAAATAGGTGAGAAGGTTATGAGGCTTAGGGTATGGGTAGGGATATTGTTTATTTAATTTATTATTTAAGTATAGTTTAATAAGTCATGAGTTTTAACAATTAAGGTATCAAATAATTAACATATCAAGCATGTAACACATAACATGTAGCACATATCACATAATCATCAAGCATGGCATATGTGGGTGTCCTAAAGTTATAGTCTAGTTCGAGAGTGTCTAACAACCTAGTTCCCTATAACCAAGGCTCTGATACTAATCTGTCACACCCCAACCGACGGCGGAATACATCGGGCCGGGACATGTAGACTGTTCATGAGCACAAGGTTGACTAGATTTCAATAATTTAATCATCAATTTCATTTCAAACAATTCAAACACAACCAAATTCAAACAAGTACATAATTGAAATACATAATATTCTTTATTTAAATTTAACTAAGTCCAAAGCCTATGTGTAGCATGTCTTGATCAAACTCACATATTAGCACTAAAGTCAACTAAAAATTTGGTGAGCATACACAGGTTTAAACATAGATAGAGTGAAGATATAAATAATCAAATCCTTACATAACATGATAAAATAAGGCATTTATGGGGAGCAGCTATTGTATAACCAAAGTACAATCAAACCTTTGTAACTAGCATGCAAATTGTGTTGTCGGTAACAATCACCCCAATCTGGGTGGGTTTGTCAGACTCAATAGATCTATCATTGTTAACCGTCGGCTTGAATAGTTGATAATTGCACGTAAATTGCACACAAAAGTTAACACACCTAGTACTCAAACATAAAGCTCAAATTTGCACACATGAATGTAAAGAGGATTTGTATTTGTATAGTTTGTGTAAATGTAACAATTGTATGTATAGTGTTCATGTTTCACCCCAAAAAGTATAAAAGTGTGAAAAGGGGCTATGTAATACTCACATGAATCAAGGGTGTAGCTGGCATGTGAGACTAGGTAGCAAAATGATTCTTGTAACACACCACGTTAACCTAGTGTGTAATATATATTAAATTAATAATGTGTACCATAGTGTATGTCTAAGTCTAGGAATGAATTGGATGTGTGTACAAAAAAGTTTGTGTTATAGATTGCAAAGGAGTGTGTAAGTGATTGTGGTTTGTACTTGAATGGAGTCTTTTATAAAATGAGAAATTGAAATAAATAGTTTTAAAATAATTGAATTCGAGTTTGGGTTTGAATAACTAAATAAATCAAATAATTATTATTTATTTAGTTAGAAAATAGAGTGAAAATTGTATTTATAAATTAAATAAATAATTTTTACTTTTATGTTATAATGAGGTGTAAATATTGGTTCAAAATATTAATCTTATATATAATTCAAACTCTAAGTGCATTTGTAAAAGTAATTTGTATAAATAATAAATAAATTTATTTATTTATTTATCTTTTGAAATAACTTAAATTTTATAAAACCTTGTAAGAAAAATTTATAAAACTTTGTCACAAATCTAATACATTAGGTAAATAAATTACTCAAAAATAGTATAATTTAAATTGAGTTGTTAACAATTAAATTTATAAAAATAGACATTTTTATGCAAAAATTAAAAAACTTTTTGTATTCTGCTCTAATAATGTGGAATTTAAAAAAATAGTTTTTAAATAAATTTTTAGTTGTAAAAGTTGGTTTAAAAAAAGTAACAGGCCACCCGGCTCGAACCCGGGTGGTTCCTGTGTGGGTTGATTATGTTACCGCTGGACCAGGGGAGGTATTCGTTACTGGGTTTGATTATGAATGGGTTTAAACCCATGATTATGGTGGCCAGGTCTGCTTTAAATGTGGGCGCAAAAATAACAGGCCGGTCGCGTGGGCAGTGGGTTTCGAACCCACACCACCTAGTTCAGGTCCGAGTGTGTTAACCGGCTGAACTAGGTGGTTCGCTGGTCTTGATAGTAAAACAAAAATTAAAATACAAGATTAAACAAAAGACCCAAATCGAAGTACGTATAATCTGCTATGAACCCTAATCCCGATCGATCTCGATACCCTCAGCCATCACGAATTGGCAGAGGGCTTTCGACAAGTAGGGGATTACGATTCGAACGACACACTTGGTACCTGGATTGATGAAGGAACGAGTGTGTACGACCGAGATACAGAAACCATTGATCTTGGTACTCGAGGAGCGTCTAGGCTTGAAATGGATTATGATTGCGGCTTCTAAGGGTTTGAATAGTGTCATACGATGGTGCGTGGATATATTAATTTGATTAATTTCACCTTAATTACCTGATTCGATTTAAAAAGGCAAGTGCAAGCTGTCGGGATCCGTTTACGCAACATTGGTTTGAATATGAATGAATTGAGTCGCGAAATAGGGTTGAATACATCAGGGGATTGTTTGCGCGTGATTTGTGGGCTTAAACCGCGTTCAGTTTCGTGATTAGAGGGTAGATTAGGCTCAGTTTGACTCTACGAAGTCCAACCGTTTGAATTTGAAATTATCCACTACAATGGTCGAGTTGGTGTGTTAGATTGGTCTAGATATGGTCGATCCGTGGTTTCCTATGTGTGGACAGGCTTATAATAATTGGATTAGCCGATTTGTGATGATGAATTCGCATCAATTGGTCATGTTTGACTTTTAAAAGTCAAACTAGGTCATGGGTTGTAAAATGGGTTCAAGGATAGGATGAGAAGGTTCAATTTCAAAGGTGGGGTGGGGGTTCAAACCAAGTCTTCTTTGATGTAAACTCAATTAATTTGCACCCATTTTACTTGTAAAACATATATATAAAATAATAATAAGCATGAAGCTTATCTATATAAATCACTCTTTATTTTTATAAAATAAAATCTAACACAATTTTAGCGCAATTCATTTTATTAGGATTAAAACCCCGTTTTATAAAATTTAAGGCTTTAAAATCTAGTTATTCAATATAACACTTCATTCTTATAAAACCCAAAGTTTTATATTTGACTTGTTTATTAAGACAGAGTATATATATAACTATATATATATATGTCTATATGTTATATAATAAAAGATAGATATATATACAAGATTGAAATCCTAAATCTGATACACTTTAGGGTTTATGTGACACGATATATATATTGAATTATAAATGAAATTGAAATATTTTTATTGTACCAAAACAAGGCGTATAAATATCATGGATGTTACATCATGGTAGGGACACCAGAAACTAACCCATTTTTGAGCAAATACTTCATCTTCCCAAAATTAATATGAACGATTTTCCGGTGCCATAAAGTTGATTCGGATTCAGAGGCCTTCGAAAGAGGACAAGTTGGAATTGACGAAGTTGTCGTCGCTGTGCTCATGTCGAGCATATAAGTGTCATTCTTTCTAGGAGCTCTCATAAGTGTACAATATTCAGGTATCTCAAATCTAGGCTTTAATACCAAACACTCTGATTTATTAAAGTGAAAAGAGAAATCTTTGTCACAAACTTGTGAAACAGATAACAGATTGTGTTTCAGCTAGTTGACTTTCTCAAAGTTCAATCTTTCATTTGTCACAGTGCCTTGACCAGAAATATTGCCTCTTTTCTTTCCTGCAAAAGAAACATATCCTCCTTGGATTTCTTTGACATTTTCCAATAAGTTAAGATTTCCCGTCATGTGCCGAGAGCATCCACTATCAACATACCAATGGTTGTCGACAATCCTCCTTGGATTTCCCTGCACACAGACAAGAATGATTAGTTAGTAATGGAGACCCAAGCCATTGTGGTCTTGGGTCGGCCTGACTCATCAAAATAAATGATTTCTTTCAAAACACAATCAAATCTGTCCTCTATTTTAGGAGATTGTTTCTTAGGATCAAAAATCGGATTCTTTGGTTTCCATTTGGATTGAACTTGAAATTTATCAATTTCTTTTGATGATTCAAATGTTTCAACATTGTCTTTGACCACAGGTTGTTCCAAAAGCGTTCTCAACATTCTGTTTCTTTGTTGTCGTTGCGGTCTTGACAATTTAACTTTCTGTTGTTCATTCACATTGGATGAACCAACCTTCTCAGCTTACTTTACTGAAACAGATGCAATCTTGACAACTGGATGCTTCACACCCTTATCCACTTTATGATTTTCATCAACAGTTTTCACCACTGACTTCTCTGGTGGATTTACAAAAGGTCTTGCCAATTTGGGATTCTCTAGACGCATCCCCATATTCTTATTTGGACAATCTTTTAGAATATGACCAACAACTCTATAGTGAAAGAAAGTACGACTTTATTTATACACTCTGACATACTTTTCCCTCTGAACACCTGTTGAGCTGGATGATGAACACTGAGAGACAGTGTTTGAAGTTTGAAAATCAAAACCACTACTCACAAAATGTTGTTATTTTCTGATTCAACTTTCCTTTTGTAAAACTCAAGAGTTGTTATTTTCTCAATATTATTATTTTCTTGAAAATCAAAACCACTACTCACAAAATGTTTAACTAGTTTATATGTGGATTTAGGTTTTGGTTGTTCAATCTTCTCATCCGGTTCAATTAAAATACATCTATCTCTAGTTACCTTCTTTACCACAACTGGTTCAACATATTTACATTCTCTCACAACACCCTCAGATTTGTTTAGATCCAAAATTTCATCATCAGTTGAATCATCGTAAATCATATCCTCACCAGTATCAGGATTGACATTTAGGACAGTTTTTGGTTCAAAATCTTCATCTGTTACTTCCTCAGCAAGACAAGAAGTGTAATTACCATTGAAAGGTGGACAATATCCAACACCTCCCCCAACGGCTTTATCATCAAAAGAAGGACAAGAACCTATTCCTCCAACAACGTTTTCACCTGAAGCTTTTTCATTATAATATTCCAGTAGAAAACTGTTATTCTTATAACCTCAAGCTTTCGTAACAACTTTGTTACTTATGTATGTGACACGACGAATTCATTGATTTCTTTTCATACTCTGAGTATGACACATCAAGATGAAAAGCTTGTTCATTAACTTTGATTTGCAAAACTTTAATGTCATGTTTTAAAGATTCAATTCTTGTTTTCAAAATAGTTTTATTTTCTTTCAAAGTTTGAGTAGATGTGTAAATCGCCTTCATGTTATAGATCAAATTTGTGTTGTCATCACACAATCTAGTAAATTTCAAATCAGAATCAATGCATTTAGGACAAGACATAACCTATTGTACCTGTTTAGAATCAACCATGAATGCATTTCCTTCAGATAACATCTCAACAATCTTCTCTGTTACTTTTCCAGCAGCTCCATCATTAAGCAAGTCTTCATTTGAAAACTTTGGTTCAACTTTATGAACTGGAGATTCTTCACTTTCAGTTATGCTCCCAGAATCAGTTGAATCACAATCAGAACAACCGCTTTCATTTCCATCCTCAGAATGAACTTCAGCAAGAAAAGCTTGACTGGCATGAGCAACAATATCTTCCAAATGAATACCCCAGTCATAATTTTCATCTTGTTGAGACAATAAAGCTGTAGAAGTATTTGACTTATTCTGATTGCTTTGATTGTTTGAAAAACTCTGATTCTGAACTCTCGGTTTTGTGCATTCTCTAGCAAAATGTCCAAATTCTTGACAATTATAACATTTCACTTTTGATTTGTCTAAACCCATCTTAGACTTACTTGAAGCACCAATAAAATTCTTTCCCTTTCTCTTCATATGATCTTTTCCTTGTCGCATCCATAATGCCATGTTCCATTGAATGTTCATCTCTTCTAAAGAATCTTTATCTAATTGCTTGAAATCTTCTTCAATCATATCTGGATCAATAATTTTACCACCAATAAAATTTTCATAAGATGTTAAGAATGAAGCAATCATGGCCATGATATCATCTGCAGCTATAGGAGACACCTTTTGAGAACATGAATGATTCTTACTTTTAGAATTCTTAGAACATCCAAAGCTTGAAGCAACATAACATGATCCTTCATTACAAGAATTTTCTTTTGAACCTTCAGAAATATCACCAGAAAACAAAGCAACTCCAGACTTATGTGTAGATGTGCCTTTACCAAAGTATATACTAGGATCCTGATAAACCGTGTCTTTCTTCTGTTTATTCAAATCATATGACTGAATCTTTCCCATCAAGTCTTCAATACTCAATTCATCAAATCTAGATTGTACTTTGATCACTATGGTACATCTCAACATGAGCTAGCAATGCATCTAGAAATTTCTCAAGAATCTCCTTATTCTCGTAAGTGATATCATTGTTCACCATTTCACTTAAAAGATGATAATATCTTGATAATAGTTCATCAATAGATTCACCATCAAAGTGTTTGAATACACTAAACTGCTTCTTAAGCCACTCTCTTCTACTCTTCTTAATATATGTGCTTCCTTCACATCTCTTAGCTAGACCTTCCCAAAGCTCACGTGAAGTTTTGAATATCTTGAAGGTATGATATATATCAAGAGGGAAACACATGGATAAAGTTGCAAGAGCTTTCTTTTCACGATCATACAATTTCTTCTCTACATCACTAAGAGTTGAAAATGGTTTTGGTATATCTGACACTCCCATATGACGATGAACAAGATGCTTATATCCTTCACTGATTGGAATCCACAAGCTTGTATTTTTAATGTTGACATAATTTTCAAACCGACTCTTCCAGTTTGAGTAATCTTTAAGATTCATAAGTCTTGGTGGCTCGGTTGGAGTACCAATCTCATTATCATGGTTCAACAAGTGAGTCATGTTATTCACTAACATGAGTTGGAGTAGTCATCTTTGCAATCTTGAAAGATTCAACACTTAGAAAATCCTGGACAAATTCTGCTTCTAGCGAACTTATCAAGCGAATTTAACAAGTTTGCCTGATCTGGCTATATCGAACTTCGCTGGAACAAGTTCGCCGGTAACTGCTGGATCAAGTTCGCCTGTTTCAGATGAAGAATAAGGAAGAATGTTCTAACACCCAAATGCACAAACCAGACTGGAAATCATCAAATCTTGCAATTTTGAAGGAATTGATCAAATTCATTCCGTAGGATTCTTCAATTTATGAAATAGAACACTTCTAACAGATCAATTTTGGTAAAACAACACCAAAAATGATGAATTCAATCCAAAACATCTTTAAAAATAGCAACAATCTTCATGAACACAAGAAACTTTGAAAATCTCAATCTTTGAATATAAATCTAATAGAAACGGTGTCAAACGACAATCTCTAATCAAGAGCAATAGCTCTGATACCACTTGTAGGTCCCTGTGGGTCTACGGATCTATATCAGTCGTAAAACACGCAACATGTTATGTAGTGCGGAATCCTAATGAATACGCGCTACTTGAACTCATACTAATATAATAAGATCACACAAGACAAGATTTCAATAATCTCCTTTGTATTATCAGAAAACAGTGCTTACAAGATATGAAATGAACATTCCAAATGAACACAAACTAAGCACTATTTATAGGCAAATACTACTGATACAGGCGAACTTGTCATGTTCGCCAATATTAGTCCAGGCGAACTTGTGAAGTTCGCCTGAACTATATATAAGGCGAACATGTTAAGTTCGGCTGTCACAAACTTAACAATTAAAAGACAAACATATACAAAACATAATTATAAAGACTAATCTATTACACAAGCTAGTTGTCACACAAAATGTTCCAACAGGATTCCTTTAGCAATCCTATCGTGAAATCTTGAACTGCCGTAGCAATGTCAAGGTTCGGGATATCCAAGGATTCCCCACCAAACTTGCTTACATAATCCCTAAGGGATTCGTCAGCATTCTGAGTTACTCTGTATAAATCACTAGTTAGCCTTTCAAAGGTTCTGCTGCAAGAAAATTGGGTTTTAAATAAATTAACTAAATGAGCAAATGAAGTGATAGAATAAGGAGGAACATTTAATAGCCATTTCAGAGCTGATCCTGTCAGAGTGGAACCGAAGCCTTTACATAAGCAAACTTCCTTCAGGTCCAAAGGAAGGGAGTTAATCTCCATCATTTCCATGTACTGCATGACATGTTCTTTAGGATTCGTAGTTTCTTCGTATAGTTACATTTTGGGAGTTTGAAAGCGCTTGGGGATCTCTGCATCGCATATGGGAGGAGCGAATCTGGAGATCCGGTGACTGGTGGCAGACATCTCAGGTATAGGCTGGACTACGCCTGGTATACTGGAGATCATTTCCCTTAGCTTCTGTAGCTCTTTGGCCATGGACGGAGTGATCCCTGTATCCTGCACAGATTTGTTAGCGTTCAAAAATTGATTAAGTCTCCCTTATGGACTCCCGAGGATCCTAAATAAACGAAATCCAAGATCCTTGGTTGCAATGGGGTTGTCACTTCCACTGATTTCTTTGATTCTTTGACCTTCTCAAACAACATTTGGTTAGTCTTCATCTGCTGCTACATTTGTTGTTTCATCTCTGAAAATAGATCAAGGATATCATTGTTTGATATGATCACAGGTCCACCAGCAGGTGTTCCGTATCCTGAAAAATCCGCATAAGTAGTTTTCTTCGGCTGATTAACACTCTTTTGGAATGGAGGAAGAGGAATAGGGTTGATCAACCCAGATCTTGAAGATGGAGTAGAAACAGAAATATTTTTGGATTGTGACGACATTTTTGAAATTAGTTTTGAAAGATAGTGACTGAACACAAATTTTAGCAAAGATTTTAAGATAAAAAGCACCAAATGCCCCATGGTGGGCGCCAAATTGTTTTGACAAAAAATTACACAAGATAATTAAGTGATCAAATTAGTAATGTGAGGTAGTATGCTTGTTAATAATGTAAACTTATGAACAAAAAAGCAAAGCTTGACACAATTGTTTATGAGGAAAGCCCTTGCTCTTTAAGGATCACCGACATAAAACCTCGGGAGATGACAATCGACACCTGCCTCGTTTCTTGAATAGATGGTAAAAATATTACAAGTGTTGAGTAACAAATGATCGATATCTAAGTTTTACTATAACACCCTTAATTGGAAACCAATTAAATAAACATTTAAACGCGTGGAAGCTATTATCCCAAGGAATTTTTTTAATTTTTTTATTTACCCCGCGTACCGCGAAGGATCTGGGACATCTCTTCGCGTACCGCGAGGGAGTCCCAAATCGCCTCACCTGGAAACCCAGTCTCTCGCGTACCGCGGAGACCTTGACTTGTTCCTCGCGTACCGCGGGGAGCCTACTCAGCTGCCCAGTGTTCAACACTTAGCCATTTTTCAACAATTTTCCATTCAACATGACACCCAAAAATTCCGAACACTTGGGTTTTGACCAAGAACCTTCATACCATATTTATATACACCAAAAATATAATTCAAGTGTCATTTACACCACTTTACAAAGATTTTCCTTAAAATCCCCTAAAACACCAAATTTTTGCATACGAGAATCCTTCCACTCCTCGGACTTGACTTGAACTTACATCGGAGCTTTTCCTACAGTATCACATGAACATTTCACCATTAGTAATGAAGATAAACATAACAAACAAGTATTTATCACTTGTTTCCACCCATTCACCCATTTGACCCGTTTACGCCAATTGGGTCATTTAGGTTCATAACACTTGCATTTCCCACTACAAGTTTCATTTGTCATTCATGTGTCATCACCCATTCACCCATTTGAAGTATTCCACACTTCTTATTGGTTTACAACCTCTTGGTGCGAGTACTACAACTCGTCTTACCCACACTTGGAGTATTTGACTCCAAGTCCACCTTTTGAAGTATTCCACACTTCTTTTGGATTACAATCCTCTTGGAGCGAGTACCACAACCCGTCTTACCCACGCTTGGAGTATTTGACTCCAAGTCCACCTTTTGAAGTATTTCACACTTCTAACCACTATTTCACCAAAAATCACATTATGTTTGACTTTATACCACATAAGTCATTTATACCACATTTACCACATTCAAATAATAGTATGACTATTTCCCACATAAGTCATTTACTCCACATTCACCACATTCACATAATAATTTGACTATTTACCACATAAGTTAATTACACATATTTACATCTTTGCAACAATCAAGTTTTTTGACTATTAACCACATAGTCTTAATACACCAATTCCAACATATTAGTTTGACCTTCTATAACTAAAGCCAAATTAATACAATTCCAAACATACTACATTCAAGCAATAAGCTTAAACATTCATTTCAACATGTAGAATGCATACATATCACATACACCACAATTATCAACATTACTAAGTAAGTGTAAAGGCACTTACCTTTAGAGTTAGAAGATCCCGCACCACCTTCTATATTTGCAAATTGATTACCTAAACATATACACCTAGTTTAGTAATCTAACATTCATCAAAATCACATTACAATTGAGTCCACAACCCAATTTCTATTTCCAACCCAAATTGACCTGTTTGGGTTATTCCCATAACCAAACACCCCCTTTCAATACAAACTCACCTACTTGAGTTTTCTTTCCATTACCTTGACACTAATTTCTCAATCAATAACTTTTATTAGGTCAACTTGGTGTTTGGTCAAGTGTCTAATACCACCTAAAAACTTAATCATCACTAATTCATCATTCTAGCATCATGATCCAAACACCCCTAATTTTCACCATATTAACCCTAACTTCTCAAAATCAAAATCAAAGGGTTCTAGAATGTTAATCACCAATCTTTACCTTTAGTTAAGCTAGATTATCCACAATCTAACACCAATTTACCACATGCATACAATATTTTTGGATTTCTACAAAACCCACCTACTAACACATTCAAAGTGAAATCAATGGAAGATTACACTTACTTGATGCTAGAAGGATGATGTGCAAGCCAAAAATTTCACCAATTCAAGCTCAAAATGCACGATTTTGTTCAAACACCACTTTTCTCATTTTCTCTCTTGAGATGAACGACCCCGAAACCTCAAATGGCTTCTATTTTGACTTCCACTAGTCAAAATGGTAGAAATTTGCCATTTACACATTTGGCCCCTCAACTTTCATTTCACCCATTTCATTCTATAATTAGTTAAAAACTAACATAACCCCATTACTAACTTGAAACCCACTTATTTTAACTTATTTCATAAATATTATTTTCACCATAATATTTATTAAATATTTTTTTATTTGAAAACGAAACCCGGATTTTGGTTCGTTACAGTTACAGAACTGATTACGAGTGTATTGTGTCGCTAAGTGTGTTATGGTGTGTATTGATGTTATTCCTAATCTACTAAGTTGCTGATTATATGTAGATAATAGCTCAACTAAGTATCCGAGAATCCCGGAGTCAACCAAGTCTTCTAATATGACCGTTGGAGGCCACTCCACGCGTCTTCTACATGTTCTCCTTGACTTCTAGACCATATCTTCAGGGACGAGAATGACTCCGCACGTTTACCTACAAATAAATCAAGATGGGAGAAGAATACAACGGTTAGCTATATAAATGTTAAGGATCCCGAAACCTGTCAGGATATCGAAGACTTCTAGAGACTCAGGATCCCTGGTCATAAAAATGACCCCTAACAGTACTTACTTAGTAATGATAGGAATAGGTCATACAATTTTCTTGCTAATTGTTTATGTAGTGATGTTTGTATGGCTATATTTTATGCAATTGTTGGGAGGGAGAATTGTTTTTTGTAGTCTAAGAACCTATAGGAATGAGGGGATTGGGGTCTTTGAACCCCACATGGGTGATTGGTGTCGATGTTGTTTGAAGTCATGAACTTCACAAAGATGGTTTATGATTGAGGTCTAAGAACCTGATATGGGTGATTTGTGTTTTTGGTCAAAAGAACCACACAATTGTGATTCGGTGTTTCAGATCTAAGAATCTCACAAGGGAGTAAGTAACTTGAGATCTCGAACCTCACAAGGGTGCGTCAGCATTTAAAAGCTTTAAGCTTTGCAAATGGTAGTATATATCGTTCTACTTAAATCTTGATTTGTTGTTTGATTGATTTGGATTCATAAGAATCCTCTCGGGGTGTTAAAGGGGTGTTAAATGGTGATTACTATAGTGGTATAATGTTGTGGGATTGTAAAAACAACAAGGGGTCGAGTCAGGAGGGTCAGAAGGGCTTTAAAATGTATTTTGGTATGTGCAGGTCGGCGACCAGCGCATATTGTTCTAGTACTGGCGCATGTTGCTCTATATGCGTTGAATTCTTGCTCTTATGCGCTGGGTAAAGTCTGAAAAGTGGTGTTTGGGCCCGAGTTAAGGTGTTAACGTGTGGGTAGCCCTAAGGGATGTCTATCATTACTAATGATTATCCGTTTAGGCGTTTTTATATGTAGGGAAAGCTCTGGTCTAGTCTCGGGTCATGTTTTAAGCCTTGGATTCTCATTCGAAGACAATTTAATTTATTTAATAGTTTATTTGTTTTTTTGGGAAAATGGGCATTGCCCATGCTAAAATTTTTATTAAAATTAAATGGGTGTTACATACTAGGTGCATCCCCCCTTCAAGGGTCTTTGTACCTTGGAGGGGGGAACCACAAGAAAAACATGTGGACATACTAATAGGCCTAAGCCCATATCAATCTTGAAACAAACTTAGGACGTAAGCATATGTGCCCTAGCACTCCAGTATCCGTTCATAAACGAGTTTATCCCCATCCCATTTCTAAGGCCCATTTATGGGACTTAACATATGTACCCTAGCACTCTAGTATCCGTTCCACAACTGTACTAGCCATACGCCCAACCTCATACTTGGGCTTATTTCCTACCCCATTTCTAAGGCCCAAAGGAAATAAGTAGTACATAGGTTCATATGTAGGTGGTGTTTCTAAGCCCACGACAATGCCATCTCAAGCCCACACTCAAGATCCGTCCCCATCCCATTTATAAGGCTCATTTAAGAGACTTAACCCATATATCCAAGAGAAGACTGGCCCATTCCACAACTGTACTAGTGGCCAACACAAGCCCATACTCGAGAATACTTCCTACCCCATTTCTAAGGCCCAAAGGAAATACATCTCCCGTGGATACACAAATAAGCAAAATTCCATTTCTAAGGCTCATTTAACTATTTGTTAAACCTTTCTTTGAGTGCCTAGACCTCATAGAAGTTATATGGTTGTAACTAAGGTGGTAATGATTATGTTTTGGCTTGACAATAACTAATTATGGGTTTAAGTATGATGTTGTAGTTAACTTTTGATGTTGAAACATGTTGTTGCTTTTGAGATGTCGATAAATGATTCTAAAACAAACTAAGTTGCTGTTCTTTTGATGTAAATACACGTGTGGTTTTATCAAGGGAGTGTAATGGGACCAACTCACACATGATTTTGAAAGTTAAAATCAGTTGAAAATTTTTGGGTGTTACATTCTACATCATCCTCATATTCCATTCTTTTTTGTTTGTTCCTGTTTCAATCGATGTAATATCTCGAGTTTTGAAAGCGTAATGAATAATCGTTCACGAGAGTTAAACTAAGCAAAGGGAGGGAACGGGCCTTGGGTTTGGGCCAAAATAGGGGAGAAATTTGGGGTCTATAAAGCTTCAACTTCATCCTTTCGACCCTGATTTCACACCATTTCCATTTTCACAAGTTTCAGAGAGAGAAGGTGTCGGTTTTGTTCCGAGATCGATTTCAAACTTCTTCTCCAGTGTTTACTCGAAGTTTAGCTGAAGAAACGAGGCGATCAGAGGTTAGTAACTCGCCCAAGTTTGAGTTTTTGTTCAAAGTGGGTTTTAGGGCTTCATGGAGTTTTTAACTTAAAGATAAGACTTTTACGTGTGTTTATGTTTTAAAACCATAGATCTAGCTTCATGGTTAAGATTAGAATGTTTGTGGAACGTAAAAGTTATGATTTTGGACCAAAAACGGGTCTGTTTGGGAATGGTGTTCTTGAGCCGACACTCGAGAGTCGCTCCCTGCAAGTAGAGAAACTCATCGAAGAAGAAGTGAGAATCGACCCTTCTATAGCATGACACAAGTCCTGAACGCAAGTTTAGGCGACTCTCGGGTGTGTCAGCCTACACTATCAGCCAACACTATCTGCCGACTCTCTGAATTGTCAGCCGACACTATCAGCCGACTCTCAAAAGTGTCAGCCGACACTAGCAAGTTTAACCGATCTTTTTGTCCTCTTTAGGGGTGGTGTGCATACTTACTGTAAAGTGTTTATTACATATTATATATATTAATAAACAAAGTTAAAGCTATGTTTTAGTGTAAAGTTTAAAAGAGACAAAAGTACGTTTTGAGTAAAGTATAACTATTTTTATGGCAAACGTTTACTATATTTTTATATATATAAACAAAGGAAAAACATATGATAAGTTTTGACCAAGTAAAGGAAAGTTATGTAAAGAAAGTAAAGAGAATTCCCTACAGGAAAGTGCACCAGTTTGTAAAGGTCCTTGGGACAGATGTGTACAAGATGTTAGATATGGGTTCTACAAATTAGTAAGAGCCTCGATTGTTCTTTAACGGTTGTACAACTAGGATGGGTACCGACGGTTGCTTGAGATTCCATGCAACTGCCCTTAGCGTAGAGCGGTATTGTCGGTTCATGGCCGTGTGCCATGACGGATTTGTCCGGGTACTTGTCAGTTAATGGCCATGTGCCATGATGTCTATACAATGTAAAGCTAATTGACGGTAAAGCAGTACTTGTCGGTTCATGGTCGTGTGCCATAAGGGCATTATAGTGTAAAGGGATTGACGGCTTATTATATGTTTTAAACTATTTTGAAAGTAAAGTATGTAAAGTTTTTTGCCTTAATGGCAGTATGTAATGTATTAGTAAATCTTTTGTATAATTCATTTAAAAGTAAACGTTAGAACTCACTCAACGTTGTTGATTTTTTAGTATGCACATCAGTTAAGTGTAGGTAGAAGTAGATGAATAAGGATGCTTGGCTTGGCGAGAAGAGTTACCCAAATATCAGGATTTGGCATCCCGTTTATGTTAATGTTTCAAGTTCATGTTGTTTAAGAAAAGTTTCAGTTTGTATTTGAAAAGTTATGTTAGACATGTTATGCTTCCACTGTTATGTTAAAGTTTAAATCGTTTCCGCTGCGATGTGTTGAAAGTTTTATATTTAAGTGCTATGTGTTGATTAGTAAATCCAATACGTGAGGCCTCCAGGGTTTAGAGTCTTACAATCAATGAGATATGTACCCAAACTTAATGATTTGAATCGTTGATCAAGATTATGTTGCCCAATTCCTATGTGAATTCCAAATTGTTGCCTTCTTTTGTTTAATCAATTTATGCCAATGTCGTCAATGATTCTATATCTTTCTTCTCTTGTGTATCCTCTCCATCATTTGATTCTTGTTTGATTAGCTCCTTGATTATAACCAAGAATCACACATGTGTCACCATCAAACAGAATAAAACCCTGAGATATTAGTTGTTGAAACCATAACAAGTTTAATTTAAGGTTTGGGACAAAATACACAATTGAAATTCCGTTTGTTCATACTATGTGATGATTTAGATATAATCAAAACTTGTCATTTCAATAAAATAATTGTCCTTTATATACGGTTAAGTTCCTTTTAAACAACAACATATAACAAATGACTCACTGACTAGCAAGGAGCTAGACACGAGGAAAAACAAACCATTACAATGTCGATAAAGGATTTTGCATCCAACATTTCCATTTGATACTAACTTCACTATTCCTATTGACAAACCACAAATAAGAGAAGTTAACAATACAATAAAACAAAGTCTCTCTTTTGTGTTTAGCCTTTTCAAAAGCACACTCATTCCGGAATTACCAGATGGCCCACCAAGACGTCATCATTATAGCTTCAATAATCAATATCTTCTGCTTCTGAACGAAGCTCGAATCCAACCAGATAAGCAAAAACGTGAGCAATGATTCAATACAATTCTCGCACATCGGACAAAGGGTGCTACAAACATCCACCCCTATATTGACAAGATTTATCCTAGTTGGAAGTTTGTCCATCATAATCCTCCAAACTAGAATGTTAACTTTTCTAGGCGTGAACTTATTTCATCCTGTAGAAAACAACCCTTTCAGTAAGATGAACCTGTCAATACGCTTCCTCACCTCATGAACCTACCCATCACTACCATTTAAATCCCAAATCCTTGAATCCAACGATGCCTAAAAAAAACATCTTGAAGAAGGCATACAAGCTCAGTGGACCGAGCAAGCTTGATACCCCCTCTAATATGATGTCTCCAACACCACGTCCACCCATCCGATTTTCTCTTATAAAAAACAAGACACCTATTTTGAGCCTTAAGACAAAACAATTTGTTAAACCGAGATCGAAGAGAAGAGTCCCCCACCAAAACATCATGCCAAAATAGAGTGGTATTCCCATTACCCAGCCTCTTTTTCAAAGAAGATAATGGGACAACCCCTTTTTCATTAAGCTTAATACTTGATAAAACAATGCGAATCCAAACCCCATGACCACTAGATAATCAATTTCCATCACCAAACCCAACATCTTCCCCATGAACAGATTTAACAATCTTATCCCAAAAATCATGTTGATTAATAGCCAATCTCCAACCCCACTTTTGCAACAAGACTTTTTTTTAAAACATTCCAGACTACCAATACCTAACCCCCATTTTTCCTTATCATCAAGAACCAAATCCCACTTTACCCAAGGTAATTTTCTAGAATTCCCAACTCCACCCCAAAAAAATTTAGATCGTAAAGATTCAAACTTGGTTTTTACCTGAACAAGCATTAGGAATAGGGACATATAATAGATGCCAAGAGAACCCAACATTGGGGATAACAACATAGATCTACTACCATTGGAGAGCATAACTGTTTTCCAGTTAGAAAGTTTGGACTGAAATCTGTCAACAAGTCCCATCCTTCCTTTCTTGTCATGTTTAACCAAATCGGAATACCTAGATAAACAAAAGGAAGCTTATCCGGTCTACATCCAACAACATGAGCAAAGTTCTCAACTTCCAGAATATCCACCCCCGCACCATATAACCAAGACTTATGCAGGTTAGTTTTCAACCCTAAGGCAAAAAAAAAACATTTGAGAGCCTCAACAATATTTTTAATGTTAAAAGAAGACCACTCCCCCAATAGAATAACATCTTCAACATAAAATAAAGTTGGAGAGACAAACATTGTCTTTTCCAACCTGACCACCACCGAAAAACACATGCATCAACAATATCCTCCGAAACAATATGAAGACCCTCCGTAGCTAATATAAAAAGAAAAAGGATATTGGGGATTTCCTGACGAAGGCCTCATTCAAGCTGAAAATCCGAAGTGGGGCTACCATTAACCAGAACTGATGTGGTAACCGAGCCCAAACACGCTTGCATCTATCCAACCCATTTCCCATCGAATCCCAGAAAAGACATAATTTAAAACAAATAATGTCAACCAAGCGAGTCATAAGCTTTTTCAAAGTCAATTTTAAAAACCATCAACTTTTTCATCTTGTACGAGTCCACCACTTCGTTCATAATAAGAGGCCCATCCAAAACCTATCTACCTATAATAAAGGATGATTGTTCAACACTAAATATAGAATCTATCACCCTTCCTAGTCAATTAGCTAATAATTTATCAACAATTTTAAATTATAAATTAAATAAACTAATGGGAAGAAAATCAGTAATTAGCAAAGGAGTCACAAGTTTAGGAATAAGAGTAATGAAAGATGAATTACCACATTTAAGGATCTTCGCATCACGGAGAAATTCCTGAACAAAAGCCATATTATCATCTTTCAAGACCTCCCAAATTTTCTTGATAAAACAAGAAGAGAAACCATCCGGGCCCGGGGACTTGTCAAGAAATATCATGCTCAATTGCATGTGACTGTTCACGTGACAAAGTCTTGAATCTATCACGCCTACTAATATGTTTAATGTTCTCCACCTTCTTGAATTTCTCCTCTTCTTGTTTAAAATCCTATGATAAAACTTAGTATTTTCGTACACACCAATGCACCAATTAACTTTTTCTTTCCGAGCGAGGTCACAAGCATGCAGTTGATCCAAATCACTAATAGAATTAAGAACAGACATTCGATCAGTAGCCACCTCTAAATTCCCCACTCTCTTTTCCTCAGTCTTACATCACCGAGGGAAATTAGCCAATCAGTATGTGGTTAGCCCTTGTCGACTCTTCCTTTGTTTCCTCCACTAGATACATCATTTTTTTCTAAATATCCAATAGCCTAGAATCAAGGATCTCTTGGGGTTTTCCAACAACAATCCTATGGGTATTGTTCCACTTTATAAGAGCCACCTTTAACAATTTAAGCTTTTCTTTAAATTGATAAGACTATTAAGATGATGCGCTACACTAGAATCATTCCATACACCAAAAAACATGATTAAAATCCATCCAAGAATTAAATGTAGGATCGGTGAATACAAGATGGTTCTATTCTTGTTGAGATTGGCGGAAACAATCACAACTAAGCAATGTAAACAAGTAAACACAAGAAGTACTGATAAATGCAATTTGTATTAAGCTTCAATGGTTACAAGATTACAGAGAAAACTCTAAGAAAAGCACACTTGTACAATGAAACAATACACTACTTATAAAGTAACTTAGAATCAAGAAAGACCCTTGATTCTAAGGATCAGATCGAACACAAGTCGTTGATCTTGTATACTAGAAGCTATACTACACGTTAAGACAATAAATACTACAAAGGATAACTTTACTCAGACGTCTTCTTAGGCATCATTTCTTGGATACTTGGAAGGAGAGCGTTGTTGTCTTTTATTGTCTGCACCAGTAACATTCTTTCTGCATGAGATGTGTCAGAGTTGCAGCTGAAAGTTGTCAGTGATAAAGTTGATGCTTTTGTTATGCCAATCAGCAGCAACAATTGATCTTCAGTAGATATGGCTATCCGTAGCAAAGTTGGTGATCCGCATCAAGACACCACTATCCAAAGCTGCTGATGATTTACCTATCAGCAACAACTTTGGACTTCAGCAGGTAAGGCTGTCCGCAGCAGAGTTTTTCATCAGCAGGAAAACAACTATCAGCAGTAAACAGCTTATCCGCAGCAGCTTGTTGGTCAGCAATAAAATTATGGAGTCCGTAGCAGTTGTACTTAGAGAATTTTGTAGCCATCAGTCTTTATATCTACAAACCCCCCTAGACTGATGCTACCAAAACTTTCTTACTATTGTTGCTAAAGCTTTTGCATGTTTACAGCTATCCTTGCTACGTCATAGCCTCTAGGGTCCTTGCTGGGATTGTCAAGAGGAAGCTCAAACAAAGTCTTGATATCTTTGCTTGGCATACTGAAGATGGCTTTGCTTGAACATCTCATCTTCTGTCCTATGACATCTATCAAAGTGTACTCATCCTGAGCAGCATTATAGGACCAACTGATGAATGGAGAGTGGGATTAGAGAGGTTTAGCATCAAAGATTACATCTTTGCTAGGATTGAAGTGATGTTTGATCACTAGCAACATATGCCTCCACCTTCATTCTCAGGCTTACGAGCTTCACCCAGCTCCATCATTCTTTTAAGATCAGAATCAGGGAGCTACATCACCTCATCAACAGTTTTATAGATTGATCTTTTTACTTCTGCCCTCCCCCTGAAGACTTCAAACCATTGATCCTGATTGTTGTAGAACCAACCAACAATTTCTCTTGAGTCTTCTGGTTTGGTAGTAGGTTTGGTTTTCTTCTTGGGGGACTGTTGATGAGGAGGAGCTGGGTGGGTGGATTTGGACTCTTTGGGTGGAGAGGATGGAGGTCTAGAATGGAGAGTGAAAGGTTGTTGGATAGAGGAAGTAGTGGATGAGGGAGTAGGCTTGGTTTCTTTTGTTTTCTGTAATCAGCCTGAGTGTTTACCCTTTTCTTTGAGCCTGTCTTCCCCAATCTTTCTTCCTCTTCCTTCTTTACTTTGAAATACAAGGCTTGCAGGTTCCTAAAGCTCATTGAACCTAGCCTCTTTCCACTCTCTCCTCTAGCCTTCAGGAAGTCTATCATGACCTTCCTTTATTCATGGGTCCTTCTGTTAAATGCAATGGCCTTTTTGGATATTTGTTTGGCTTTTCCTTCTTCATCAGCTATTTTCTTGTTTGCCAATTGACCTTGCTAACCCATGAAAGCTCTATAGATTTCTTTATTTGACAATTTCTCAAGGTAGTCTGCATCATCACCTTGAGAAATCAGAGCTTCTGTCCATTCCTCTTTCATTTCTTTAGCTAGTTTAGTGTTAGTTATCCTGACCTTAGCCTCTTCTCTTCTTTTCTTTTATCTTTCTTCTTCTTCTTTATTGAGTTGTTCCTGCAGCTGATGAGCTAGAGATTCATCTTCTTGTAATTGTGTAGCTGTAGGAACTTTAACTTTTAATGTATCCAGTTGCCTAGCATATAACTAGATCTGTTGTTCCCTGAGGAGAATGACAGTTTTTCTTTCTTTAATCTTTCTAATCTCAGCCATCTCCTCTTCTTCTCTTTTCTTTTTCTCTCTTCTCTTTCTTAATTCTTTCTTCATCTTCTTCTGTCATGATTCCCTTCCCCTTGTCTTTGTTGGATGCCTCTGCTTCAGCTTCATGGATCACAACAACAGATGTAAGAGATGATGTCGGGATCTCAGCTTCAGCTTCATTCGCAAGCTGAGGAGCAGACACAGAGGAAGGGACTGCTTCACTTTCTTCCTTTTCCCATTCACTTCTATGTATAGCTTTGAAGGCTTCTTTGACATTCTGAGCAGCCACTTTTCTTGACTCTACTACTTCACTCAGTATGACAGTTGGTGAGGAGGGAAGGGATAGATCTGAGTCAGAGTCATCCATTGCAAGCCATCCCTCCTTTTCAAGATAAGCTTTGATAATTTTGATCATTGCTTGACTTTCTAAGGAGTTGATGTTGCAGATGTGTGTTCTGAGCTCAAAGACCTTATGTAGGAAGTCAGGATTGAGGAGCAGGATCTCTTGAATGTTGTTGATTTTGAAAGATGATCCATCGCATAAGAAGAACTAAAATCCATAGGACCCAGTGCTTGACCATCCTTGCACTTCCAGGCCCCTGACCATTTCATTATAGAAGAATCTTCTCCAACATAGAACTTGTTCTTCTGTTAAAGTGCTGCTCCTTATCAAGTCAAATCTTGGAGCCAGACTTTGTTCTGATGTTGTTGAATACTCTGCAATGTGTTTAGGATTGGCCACCCTGTTTGCTTCTTCTAGAAACCATTCAAACCAGGGCAGATTATCCTCCATCAAGACATAGAACCTATTGATTGCAAGTTTTGCTGAGAGATCTGAGGAAGTGTTGATGCAACATGATAAGTACAGTTCAAGAACTTGAAGTGGATTCAGTGTATTCCAGTTAAATTTCTTCTATTCCACCAAACTCCTGTCCAATCTAGAATCTATCAGATAGACCATCATACCCCCAAGCTATAATAGAGACAAACTCTAGCTTATGTGCAGTCGGTGTGAATTGAGGGGCAATGGTCTGTGTTGATATATTTGCTGCAGCTGGAAGAAAGCTGAATGACAAAGGTGTGTCTTCATCTTGACTTTCGTTCTTCAACACCTCATCAACAACTCTGACAACTAACTTCCAATCCTCAGAGATATCTTCCTCTTCATCTACTGAGTCTGGCAAGTCATGGATTTTAACAAAGGCAGGTTTGAAGAGTGTGCTTTGAAAGACAGCCTGCTCTTGTATCCATTCATCAAGGCTGCCAGCATCATCTTCAGCGGTAACTATCTCCCCCTTTTAGGTTGCATCAGTGTATAAAGTTTCATCTGTTTGAGTGCCCAATGATACAAGGGAAGGAGTAGTCACTGGAGGGCATTGATGGGCTTCACGGACACTTCAGCCTCTAGCATTGCCACCCTGGCCGTGAATTCCATATTTTTGAGTTTTAGACTGTCCTCATCCACAGTTGTGGAATCCTTGGAACTAGATGAGGCCTTAGGCCTAGCCTCTGCATCCCCATCACCCTGGTTTTCTTGGCACATGGGATTTCTCTCAGTGAAGAGTGTTTCAAGAGTAGCATCCTCACTGTGAGTTTCTGTGGTTAGGGACTTAGTGATGTTATCACTGTCCTCCTGGTCAATTGATGTACCAGAAGTAGTGATAACCCTTTCCACATTTACTCTATCATCAATCCCATAATGAACCTTCTTAGGTGATGAACTTGGGTTGGGTACATTAGCAGCTAAGTCAATCAATAACTCCGAGATAGTGGTAGTTGGAGAATGTATATCATCTTGACTAGGTGCCTCTGCACTTAAGTTCAGAGAATAAAAATAATGAAAGGGCTCAACAGGTTGCTCTATGGATCCGGGATGTGATCCTGATCCTAATAGAGAAACTTCCAAGGAAGTCTCTTAAATGGTTTGGCTATCCCTTTTGATATTCTCATCAGAATGTTGGGATTCTGAATGAGGGCTTTTAGGTTGGGATTGGGCTTGTGAGACAAGAATAGAAGGAGTCTTCTTGCTCCTTTTTCTAGTATATTTTGCCTCAACTGGGGCCATGTGTTCAAGTTGGGCAGTGATAACATCCAAAGCAGGTGTAAGTAGTTGGTGTGCCTGTGCAACCATAGTAGGATGCACAGGGGTTCGAGCAATGGAAGCAGATTGATGTTCAGGCTTTGAAGTGGAGGTTATGGGATCAGTATTAGCTGGGATTTCTGAACTGTCACCCTGGGTACTTTGTATGTTCATCATTGTAGATAACAATGGAACATTGACCCCTGAGAACTTTTTGGAAACAGTTCCCATGCTTTGAAAAATATTATTTTTATGAGCCAACATAAGATAGATTCTTGCTGGTTTTGAAAGATCTTTTAGTTAATTGTTGAAAACTTCCTGCAAGAATCTTGGGTACATATAGAATGCCTGCTTTGCACCTTCTTGAATGTTATATCTCAAACCTTCAAAGATGAGATGTGCAAAGTTTAAACCTTGGCAAGTAACTATACCGTGAATAGCAGAGGCGAGAGCAAAACTCACTTGATGCCATCCACTTCTCTTCTGGGATATGCATTGTAGAAGTGTGTGGCATAGAAACTTCCATGGAGGGCCCATCAGCGCCTTTTCAATGGTATATTCGTTCTGATTTCCAGCGGCCCCCTAATCCTGAAGCTTGAGATGTTTTCTAAGAGTAGCTTCAGTGACCATGATGTCTTGTCGTCTACCTTAGCTTGGATTTGGGGAATCCCCTGTTCGGTAGAGTAGACGACGGTGCTCCAAAAGTCCTCCATATGAGGGATGTATATGGTAGGGTTGACGGTTAGTGCATAGCATATCTTTAATCTACAGAGAAAATCGATCATATCATTGAACCCTTAGGACTTACAGGCTTTTACTAGGTATGCAGGAGATTATGGTAGGGTGAGAACTTGTCATCGGGCTGGTTTATATCTACCTCTGCCATGGTCGTTGGGTTTGGAGGGAAGGAGGAAGTTTTTGAAAGGTGGTTAAGTATGGAAGGCTTTGAATGCTGTGAATGCTTGAGAGAAAATTGTGAGAGTTAGGTTGGAATTGAATGTGAAGAGGGAGAGGAGAAATTTTATTTGTGATATAATGACATAGGAGGGAAAAAAAGCAAAGTTACTTGTATAGTATAACCTTATTCACTTTTCACTGTTACAGCTGTAATACACTATAGCGGTCATGGTAAAGACTGAAAGGACTTTTTACAGCGGGTAAAAGTTAATTTGGACTTATCTTTACCCATCATCAGCAAACTTGGTTGCTGTGGATGGTTAAGCCTATCCGCTGCAAACTTGGTTGCTGCGGATGGTTAAGTCAGTCAGTAGCAAACTCAATTGCTGCTGATAGATACAATGGTCCGCAACAAAGATGTTGCGGCTGACTGCCTTAAAGCTATCCGCAAGAAACTTGTTCCTGCTGATAACTTAAAGCATTCAGTGGCAAATTCTTTGCTGTTGAAGATTAAACCTGTCGGCAGCAAAAAAGAAAATTGCTGCTGACTTATAACTTTTATTTACAACAAAAGACAAACACATTTATAAAACAATTTTTAGAGACATATTTTAGTCAAAGTTCATCATATTAATGGATTCAACTAAATATCTAAATCTAGCTTCATCAAAAGGTTTTGTAAACAAATCAGCATATTGCTCATTTGTATGAACTTTGGTTAAAATAATTCTCTTTTTCTCAGCTTGATCTCTTAAGAAGTGACACCTGATGTCAATGTGCTTTGTCTTGGAGTGCTGCACCGGATTGTTTGTGATTGATATAGCACTCATGTTGTCAATGTGAATGGGAGTGGCCATGAAAGTCATCCCATAGTCCATCATTTGGTTTTGTATCCAGATTACTTGTGCACAACTTGAAGCTGCAATGTATTCTGCTTCTGCTATAGAAGTTGATACACAGGTTTGCTTCTTGCACTGCCATGAAATCAGTCTTCCTCCCAGAAACTGACAACCCCCTGATGTGGACTTTTTGTCCAAGTTGAATCCCCCATAGTCACTACCAGTGTATGCATACATGTTGAACTTGTCATTTTTAGAATACCATAGCCCAAGTCTTGGGGCTCCTTTTAGATATCTAAAAATTTTCTTGACAGCTTGAAGATGTGTATTCTTTGAAGCTGCTTGGAACCTTGCATAGAGGCATACTGCAAACATGATATCTGGCCTTGAGGCAGTGTGATACATGAGTGACCCTACCATTGCACGGTATTGATGTTGATCAGTGTCTTGACCATCTTTGTCTGGAGTCAGTTGATAGTGTACTTGCATAGGAGTTCTTGTAGCAGTGGAGTCAGCCATCTTGAATCTTTCCAAAATGCTCATGACATATTTGGATTGGCTGATAAAGATTCTGTTTGGAACTTGTTTGACTTGAAGACCTAGAAAGAAATTTAGTTCACCCATTGAACTCATTTCAAACTTTGAGTGCATTAGGATCTCAAAGTCTTTACACAACTTCTTCCTTGTTGGTCCAAAGATGATGTCATCAACATAGATTTGTACTAGTAGGATTTCTGCCCCTTCATATTTGATAAATAAGGTCTGATCAATGGCACCTCTTCTGAAGTTGTTGCTTAGCATATATCCAGACAGAGTTTCATACTAGGCTCTTGGAGCTTGATGTAAGCCATAGAGAGCTTTGTCTAGTTTGAACACTTTGTTAGGATGTAAAGGATCTACAAAGCCTGGAGGCTGTTTGACATATACTTCCTCACCAATCTTTCCATATAGAAAGGCACTCTTGACATCCATATGATAAACCATGAAATTCTTGGATGCAGCATATGCCAGGAAGATTCTGATGGCCTCCAGCCTGGCAACATGAGCAAAGACTTCATCATAGTCAATTCCCTCTTCCTGAGTGTAGCCTTAAGCTACAAGTCTGGCTTTGTTCTTGACAACAATGCCTCTCTCGTCTTGCTTGTTCCTGAATACCCATCTTGTGCCAATAGCAGTTTGACCAGGTGGAAGATCAACAAGTTTCCAGACATCCTGTCTCTTGAATTACAGTAACTCTTCCTACATTGCCTCAATGTAACTGCTGTGTTCCAGAGCTTCATCTATCTTCTTGGGTTCTACCTGAGATAGAAAACAAGAAAACAAACATATATTGGCCTCATGAGATTTGCTTCTTGCTTGAACTCCTAGGTGAACTTGGCCAATGATATTTTCCAGGGGATGTTCCTTGTTGATTCTATGTGCTGGTACAACATCCAATCTTGTCCCTTGCTCAAGATTGCTCTGATTTTGATCATGAAACTCGTCATTCATGGTGGAAGAGTCTTCAATATCAACAGCAGCATCATCATTATCAGCAACAGCATCAGCAGCATCCGCAGCAGATGCTTCTACAACATTTATAGATGTGTCTTCATTCAGATTTTCATTCTCAGAGAGGCTGCTGCTGGTGACATTTGAGAGTCTGGTTCAGGCTTCGCTGGCTTCAATAGCTTCCACCACAGATGGATGATCAATAGATAACCTTTTCCTTCTGAGAGAGTAACTAGGGAACTCCAATCTGTAGTGAGAGGAAGATGTGGAAGCTGGTGCTTTGGAAGAGGTAGACTCCATATTTGAGAAGATGAGAGGCTCAAATATTTGTGTGAAGGAGTCTGTCAAAAAGCCAGCCTGGGCCTTTTCCCTGTTCACATGCGATGTGTTCCCTACATTCCACATTGGCTGATTCTTCCACGATTCTTGTTCTTGAGTTGAAAACTTTGTAGGCCTTGGATTGATAGGAATAGCCCACAAAATATCCTTCATCATATTTGGCACAAAACTTAGGACGAACCCCATGTGTGATCAGAATGGTGCATGGACATCCAAAAGGTTTTAGAAATCCAATGTAGGGAACTCTTTTGAGCCAGAGTTCATAAGGTGTCTTGTTGAGAGGCTTGACAATGAGAACTCTATTATGCACATAGCAAGCTGTACTGACTGCCTCTGCCCAGAATGTGAGAGGCAGTTTTGAATCAGCCAACATTGATCTTGCTGATTCAATTAGGGTTCTGTTTCTTCTTTCAGCAACCCCATTTTGTTGAAGAGTTCTTGGAGCATTGTATTGTCTTTCTATTCCCTTGCTTTCACAGAAACAGTTCAGAGTGTGGTTCTTGAACTCTGTACCTTGATCACACCTTATGATTTTCACCTTTTTATTTCTTTGATTCTTAACTCGAAGAATGCAAGATTTAAGAATCTCAGCAGTTTCATCTTTTGTTCTCAAGAAGTATACCCATGAAAATCTGGTATAGTCATCAGTAATCACCAGACATTATGACTTCTTACCCATTGACATGACATTTGTAGGACCAAAGAGATCCATGTGTCATACCTGTAGTGGAGTGTCATTTGAATTCAACGTCTTTGTCACACACCCAATTTCAACTAACGGAGTTTTACCGTTTGGGAAGTGACAAACCAGCATCTCAGTCATTAGTTACATTGAACGACTCTACATGGGACTCAAATGAAAATATCATATCAATCAGAGTTAATGCGGAAGCGTAAAGAAAGTATATGCGCAAAACACACGCGCCCAAAAAGTCCAAAAGTCCAAACCAAACACAATCCAAAATAGTCCAAACTGTTTATTAAAACGTAAATCAAAAGCAGAATTCCATGAATGTCCTATTATGTGCACCTGTGCCTTATATTAGCGACCTGAAAAACATTTAAGAAAAGATGTCAACACGAGGTTGGTGAGTTCACAGGTTTCAATATAAGTAAACGTTTACAAGATTTATTATACAATCAACATATATATACCAATGGGTAGCTAACCCATGTTCATGTTTGCTATTACTCTCGCAACTGTAAACTGACTGTTTGTATTGCCTCCCACCAGGTCTATCAACCATGGTGCACGTTTAGGTCAATATTGCACCCGTTCGATATCCAATCGAGCTAGCGCGACTAATGCGGGTGAAGTTTGTTAAACCCAGTAGTACTACCCAACATACCTCGCTATATTCATATTTAAACGGTTCGATGTGGGGACTTTCATGATAGAGTGTACGCATAGTCATAACAAGTGATATAATATGAAGTATAAAAATCAAAAAGAGTTTGCATCATTTTTTCTCCTCCAGTTTAAAACAGTAAAATGAGTCATGAAAACTCACCTGAACAGCGTAGGTAGTATCACACAAGAGAAAGATTGGAACCACAAGTGTAAGCCACAGATGACTTACGTAAGCCCAGAATTATAAACACATAAATTAGGGTTAGTTGGGATTTGTGACGACGACACGGAAAGTTAGAACGTCTTAATGCATTCTAAGGATTTAATAGTAGACTAACGTGTCTACGGGTATATAGATTCTTAATATAATAATTAAGGGTAAATGAGTTACGAGTCGAATATTAATAACGAATAATAAATAAATAAAAAGATTCGTACGTTCGATTAGTGCCGCCACACTATCGTTGATTAGTGTCGCCAGCTCCGCTGCTGTCATGTTGATGGTACCTCGGCCACCAGCACGACCTCCACGTCCTCTTCCCGACATGATTCTTCACAATCACAAATACAAACAATGAGAAATATATCGCATATTAAACATTATTTATGTACAAGTAAGTAAATACAACATCTAATATTTTGAAAATTAAATAAATTGTAAGGCTACAAAATAAATAACTAAAACATTAAACTTCTCATGCTTTATTGAATGGGAACAACCTTACCCATCTAGGTTTGAAAAGAGAAATAACGTAAACGAAGCATGAATGAAAAGAAAAAAATAGAATAGAAAGATCATCAAACATCCTCGTCATCGGAAGAAACGAACGATTGTGCATCGTCGATTTCCACCGGTTCCTCCTCGGGTGGCTCCTCCTCCAAGGGCTCATCCTCAAAGGGCTCCTCCTCGAAGGGCTCCTCCTCGCCGTCCGAAAGTGGAATGTCTTCTGGAAATAGGGCGGCTTGCAGTTGGGCTTCTAAGTGAGTCACTCTTTCTTGAAGTCCTTCAGCAGCATGGTCTGCTACTTGTAGCTGGGCTTCCAGATTAGCCACTCTCTCTAGAATCCCTCCTACATCAAAATTCGAGGTGTCCACCTTCGTCTCCAAATGTGTAACCAGATCTACTAAAACGTTATGGACCTGATCCGTTACTGCTAGTTCAGCAATCAAAAGCTCTATCCCCACCTTATTCTCCTCTATTTGTGACTCTCGCTGTAGGATGTCCGGTATCTCATCAGTAGCATCCTTCATAATGCTTAACTCTCTAGACATGTAAAATACAAAAGCTGTAAAAGCTTGTTCCACAGTGCAGGGCAAGCTAGGTAAAGTAGATGATGAGGAAGTGGAACCAAAGTAGGGTGATGGGACATTTCCCATTTCGATCCATCTTTGACTCATTTGCGGGTATGCATTCCAATTGCGAGCAAGATTCGTTGCTTGCGCGCTACTCGGTTGACCCTGATCAACCGAATTGTCACTAGAACCAGTCCGGCGCCTTTTGGGCTCCGGGGACGATACGATATGTGCCTTAGGTGATGGAGGTGGAGTTGACGACGTGATCCTGTAATATAACATATAAGTGCCAAACATCCAAATGTTTATGACATGTAACTAATGTGTGAAGTTATAGTCTAGTATGCAATCCTAGTTCTCTATAACCAAGGGCTCTAACACCAATCTGTCACACCCCCAATTTCAACTAACGGAGTTTTACCATTTGGGAAGTGACAAACCAGGATCTCAGTCATTAGTTAAATTGAACGAATCTACTTGGGACTCAAATGAAAATATCATATCAATCAGAGTTAATGCGGAAGCGAAATAAAGTAAATGCGCAAAACACACGCGCCTAAAAAGTCCAAAAGTCCAAACCAAACACAATCCAAAATAGTCCAGATAGTTTAATAAAACATAAATCAAAAGCAGAATTCCATGCATGTCCTATTATGTGCACTTGTGCCTTATCTTAACGACCTGAGAAAACATGTAAGAAAAGATGTCAACACGAGGTTGGTGAGTTCACAAGTTTCAATATAAGTAAACGATTACCAGATTTATTGTACAATCAACATATAAATACCAACGGGTAGCTAACCCATGTTCATGTTTGCTATTACGCTCGCAACCATAAACTGACTGTTTGTATTGCCACCCACCAGGTCTATCAACCATGGTGCACGTTTAGGTCAATATTGCACCCGTTCGATATCCAATCGAGCTAGCGCGACTAACGCGGGTGAGGTTTGTCAAACCCAGTAGTACTACCTAACATACCTTGCTATATTCATATTTAAACGGTTTGATGTTAGGACTTTCATGATAGAGTGTACGCATAGTCATAACAAGTGATATAATATGAAGTACAAAAATCAAAAAGAGTTTGCATCATGTTTTCTCCCCCAGTTGAAAACAGTAAAAGGGGCCGTGAAAACTCACCTGAACAGCGTAGGTAGTATCACACAAGAGAAAGGTTGGAACCACAAGTGTAAGCCACAGATGACTTACGTATGCCCTAGAATTATAAACACATAAATTAGGGACAGTTGGGATTTGTAACGACGACACAAAAAGTTAGAACGTCTTAACGCATTCTATGGATTCAATAGTAGACTAACGTGTCTACGGGAATATAGATTCTTAATATAATAATTAAGGGTAAATGCGTTACGAGTCGAACGTTAATAACGAATAATAAATAAATAAATTGATTCGTACGTTCGAGTCGTTTACAAAATTTAGAAAAATAATATAATTTAATATATTTTTTTTAAGTTTGTATGATTAATAAATAATCATTTGACAAAAATAATAAATATATTATTTTTATTCAAGATGATAAACGCGAGTAAATAATTTAACTAATTATATTATTAATTAGTGTCAAACGTTGCACAGGGTTATAAAACAATACGAAATAATATAAAAATATATATTATTTAATAACATCAGTCATGGGTTGAAAATAATATAAACATATTATTTTATATGAAGTTACGGTTTGAAAATAATATATATATATATATATATATATTATTTTTAACAGTGGGAATAATAATGAAAATAGGTTATAAAACCAAATCCGAGCCTACGGGTTGTTTCCAGAGTTAAAACACGTTAATATATTATTAAAATAATATAGGGATAGGTTTTTATATTAAAATAATACTAGAAAAAGGCCCTAAAAATAAAATGCAGGAGACCGGACTCAAACCCGGGTCTCCTGCGTATGGGTCATGTGTCTTACCAGGTCCGCCCGCTAGGGTATCGCGTTAGACACCGGATCCAAATGGTTTTAACACAAAGGTCTAGTGTTCATCCCTCCCATATGTATACCAAGATCGAAACCCGTCCCGATCCGTCGATTTCGATAATGATCGATCAAAACAGCAAAGGGGTTTTGATTATAGTGCATAAGCGAACCTGATTTCAAGTTTAATTGGAAAAACCTCAACTTTTGAATCATTTATTTCTCGTTTTAGAATTACTCAAATCTGATATTAATACTTGTTGAAAACATAGGGCTTTCGATGATTAGGGTGTTTCGAAACTACTGATATGGTTTAATTTGATTTAGGTTGCGTCTAGGATCGAAAGCACCAAATCGGATTATGAACAAACCCTAGATTCCGGATCACAAACAATTCGATGTTATCAGATTAAATTGATAGAGGGCTTTCATTATACAGATGATTACGAATCGAATGGTATGCTTTAATTGTATTAAAACAGGGTTTAGAGTAGGGTTCGATTAAACTGTAAATCGTATGAACCCTAAAACTGGTTTGTGATCAAATCGATGTTGTAAGCCCCAATAATCATATGGATTTGAATCATTGGGTTTAAACGATTCTACTGGTGTAAGGATTTACCAGAAAGATGCTAGAATTGATGGCGTACGCTTAGACTAGGTTCCAACTTCGACTGCTTTGATCCTTGGTGGCTCCGACTACTTCTCCGATCGATTTGAGATGTGGAACATGCTCTGTGATACTTGATTATGGTGCGTAAAGTGTTTGATTTCAATAATAATGATTGAATTAATCGAATTCGACGAGAACGTGATGAGGAGTTGACGGTTACGGTGTAATTCGCCATTAATCTGTTTAATTCTCTAATGATGGATGTTTTAACTGATGTTTAAGACCGTTAATGACATTAATCAAGTGTCAACAGTTACAATTCCAACTGAAATCGATCGTGAAGCCTGCTGATTAAGGCTCAAGAACACTGGTTTGACTTTCAGAAGTCAACCAAATCAAAATTGGGTAATTTACAAAACTAGTCCCTGTGGTTTCATGAATTTGAGTTTGAAAGAATGGCAGAATGAGTCCTTGGGGTTGAGTTTGGTTAATAACAAGTTAGGATTTAGCTGGAATAGTTAATGGAGTTGGACTAAAAAGTCCGGATTTTCACATCATCCCCTAGTTGAAAGAATTTTCGTGCCGAAAATTAAAATAAAAAAAATTTCTAAGGTGTCACATCATTCCCTAGTTGAAAGAATTTTCGTCCCGAAAATTAAAATAGTACCTTAAGAATTTGATGTGGAGTGCTTGAACAGACTAGGATATTTGTGCATCATCTGATCCTCACGTTCCCACATGAATTCCGGTCCGCGTTTCGAGTTCCAACGGACTCTGACAATAGGGATTTTACAGCATTTTAACGTTTTGACTTCCCTATCTATAATTTTCACAGGTTCTTCGATGAAACGTAACTGTTCATCAAAATGTAGTTTCTCAAGAGGAATCGCGAGTGACTCGTCTGCTAGACATTTCTTCAAGTTTGAGATGTGAAAGACATTGTGTACACCACTAAGTCCTTCAGGTAGGTCCAGTTGATACGTTACTGGACCAATCCTCTTCACTAACTTAAATGGTCCAACATAACGAGGATTTAATTTGCCTTATTTCCCAAAACGAATGACACCCTTCCAAGGTGAGACTTTTAATAATACCATATCCCCTACTTGAAATTCTAACGGTTTACGACGCTTATCGGCATAGCTCTTTTGGCGATCACGAGCTGCTGCCATACGGTTTCTAATTTGAACGATTTTCTTAGAAGTTTCAAGTACGAGCTCAGGACCTGTAAGTTGAGTATCCCCAACTTCGGCCCAACAAATAGGAGAACGACATTTCCGTCCATATAGTGCTTCAAATGGATCTGCCTTGATGCTAGTGTGATAACTGTTGTTGTAGGAGAACTCCACCAACGGTAGGTGAGACTCCCATGTGTTACCGAAATCAATCACACAAGCTCGTAGCATGTCCTCCAGAGTTTTAATTGTATGCTTCGTCTGGCCATCAGTTTGAGGATGTATGCTGTGCTCATATCTAGACGCGTGCCTAAAGCTTTATGTAATGATTGCCAGAAACGAGAGGTGAATCGTGCATCATGATACGAAATGACAGAGATTGGCACCCCGTGCCGAGATACTACTTCTTTCAAATAAATACGAGTAAGCTTATCCATTTTGTCGGTTTCCTTGCTTGCTAAGAAGTGTGCGGACTTTGTTAAACAATCAACGATTACCCAGATGGTATCACATCCGGTAGGAGTTCGTGGCAATTTTGTGATAAAGTCCATGGATATCTGTTCCCATTTCTATATGGGAATCTCTGGTTGTTGGAGAAGACCAGAAGGCTTTTGATATTCAACTTTGACCTTCGCGCAAGTCAGGCACTTGCTCACATAGGTGGCTATATCGGCCTTTATATTTGGCCACCAATACAGCACCTTTAGGTCATGATACATCTTGTCGGAACCTGGATGAATAGAGTAACGAGATTTATGAGCCTCATCCATGACTAGTTCCCTTAAGTTTCCGAATACTGGAACCCATATTCGCTCGGCGAAGTAGAGAATACCGTCAGATTTGACCTCGAGTTGTGCTTCCATACCACGTGTGGCTTCCAGCGGTAGGTTTTCCTCTTTCAGAGCTTCAAGTTGAGCACTACGGATTTTGTCAGGTAATCCAGGGTGAATAGTAAGCTGTAATGCTCGAACTCGTTTGGGCTTGTTTTCCTTTCGACTTAGGGCATCAGCTACAACGTTAGCTTTACCCGGATGATACTGGATCGCACAGTCATAATCATTCAAGAGCTCGACCCAACGATGCTATCTCATGTTCAGCTCTTTTTGCTCGAAGATATGCTGAAGACTCTTGTGAACGGTGTAGATAGTGCACTTGGTACCGTACAAGTAGTATCTCCATATCTGAAATGCGAAAACTACGGCTCCCAACTCTAGATCATGAGTGGTGTAGTTTTTCTCGTGAATCTTTAGCTGACGTGAAGCATATGCGATCACCTTTTCTCGTTGCATTAATACACAACCCAAACCCTGAATAGATGCGTCGCAATACACCATGAAATCATCCGTCCCCTCCGGAAGAGCTAGAATAGGTGCACTGCAAAGTTTCTGTTTAAGATGTTGGAATGCTGACTCTTGGTTATCGCCCCAGCCATAGGCTTTACCCTTTTGAGTTAAGGCAATGAGAGGTTGTGCAATTTTTGAAAATCCCTTGATGAATCGACGGTAATAACCAGCCAATCCCAGAAATTGTCGCACCTCATTCGGGGTCGTTGGTGCTGCCCAATTCTTGATGGCTTCAATCTTTGATGGATCGACATGTATTCCTTTCTTGTTAACCACATGTCCTAAGAATTGAACTTCTCGGATCCAGAATTCACACTTGGAAAACATAGCATAAAGCTGCTCCCTTTTAAGTAGTTCCAGGATTAAACGTAGATGTTCCTCATGTTCCTCTTTGTTCTTGGAATAAATGAGAATGTCGTCGATGAAAACGGTGACAAATTGATCAAGGTATGCTTTACACACACGGTTCATGAGGTCCATGAATACCGCAGGTGCGTTGGTTAACCCGAAAGGCATGACCATAAATTCATAATGGTCGTACCTTGTTCTGAAAGCAGTCTTAGAGATATCTTCATCTCGGACTCTCAATTGATAGTAACCGGACCTAAGATCTATCTTGGAATAGAAACTTGATCCTTGGAGTTGATCAAAGAGAGCATCTATGCGGGGTAGAGGATAACGATTCTTGATTGTCACTTTGTTCAGCTCACGATAGTTGATGCACATGTGGAACGTCCCGTCCTTCTTCTTAACAAACAGAACTGGAGCTCCCCATGGCGATGAGCTAGGTCAGATGAAACCTTTATCCAACAATTCCTGTAACTGAGTGGACAACTCTTGTAATTCACTAGGTGCTAGTCTATAAGGTGCCCGAGCGATCGGTGCCGCTCCGGGTGCTAGATCGATTTGAAATTTAACTTGACGGTGTGGTGGCAGACCAGGCAAATCCTTGGGAAATACTTCCAGAAATTCACGAACAATGGGAATATCATCAATCTTCTTCTCTTCTGATGGCTGCTCAGCAACGAGAGCCAAAATAGTAGTATGCCCTTTTTGAAGGCATTTCTGTGCTTTCATAAAGGATATGATGCCCATGACTGCACCAAATTTTTCTCCCTGAACGGAAAGGGGTTCTCCACTCAGGAGAGGAATGCGAACAATTTTCTCACGATAGATGATTTCAGCTTGGTTTTTAGATAACCAATCCATGCTGACAATTACATCAAAACTGCTAGGTGTTACTGGCATATGTCGATATCAAGTATATGACTAGCTAGCTCAAACTTACATCCCTTAAGAATGTGGGTTGATTCAATTATTTGGCCATCAGCTATCTCTATTATATACTTAGCTTCTAACAGAGTTGGAGTTCCTTTTATCATATCACTAAGTTTCTTAGATATAAAACTCCTATCAGCACCAGTGTCAAAAAGGACATAAGCAAAGTAATTATTTAAGCGAAACTTACCAGTGACCACATTATGATCATAACGAGCTTCTCCAGATCCTAGCATGAAAGCTCATCCCTTCGCACCATTCCCTCCATTATTGGCATTATTGCCACCACTGTTGTTGCCTTGATTACCGTTGTCGTTACCACTGTTACCTTGGTTATTGCCATTACCGTTACCATTTCCATTCCCATTTCCATTACCATCACCACCCTTCTTTGACTGTGGACAATCCCTCTGAATATGCCCCTCCTTACCGCACTGAAAACATCCTCTTGTAAATCCTTGCGGTCGAAATGGTTGTTTATTCGGAAGTGCAAGTCTACAGTCTTTCGCAACGTGGCCCATCTTTCCACATCGCTGGCAACGCTGTCGGTCGCAAGTGTCGGTGTGGTGATAGCCACATTTGCTACATTTGGGATGTCTCCCAGCATATTCCCCTTAACACGGACCTGAAGAGGTCGTTTGATTAAAGTTCTTAGCAGGCTCAATCTTTCGATGTTGTTGCTGGGGTTGATTGAACTGGGGTCTTTGGAGTTGGAGTGAGTGTTGGAGTGGTGATCAAACTTGCGCTTATGATTGTCAGTAGCTTTAGAACCCGAACCCCTTGGAGGTAGAGTCCCTTGAGTCACCACCTGATCGGTTAACTTGTGAGCTAGTCCGATCGTCTGCTGGATGGTAGTAGGGTTGGATGAATTAACCATACTTTGAATCTGTGGCACTAGACCTCCAACATACAGCTCGATCCTCTTGTAGTCCGGAGTCACCATATGTGGGCTCATAGTAGCAAGCTCATGGGAGAGAGTAGTATAAAGCTCAATTTCAGAACTTTCCATTTTTAAGTTCCAAAATTCTCCTTCCAACTTCTGAATTTCATCACGAGGACAGTAATCTTCCTTCATCATCGTCTTAAACTCCTCCCACGGGAGTCCATTCGCCATTGCCAGACCCAACATCTGGACCTGGGAGTTCCACCACGTGAGAGTCGGGCCCTCCAAAGTTCCGACGATGAACTTGACCTGATTAGCCACTAGGCAGTTGCACATGGCAATCACCGATTCTACCTTTTCGAACCACCGGAGTAGTCCGACATCTCCTTCAGCTCCACTAAAGGTGTGGGGCTTACAATCCATAAATGTCTTGAACGTGCATGGTGGTTGCTGATTCTGCTGGCCTGGATTTAGAAATAACACTGGATTGGGATTATAGAGCTTAGGAAAGGCGCTTTAAGAGATGAATTGACCCCATTAGTCAATAGTTAAAGCATTTACATGCAGCATTCTGTGTTGCTAGAGCCTCAGCCACACTATCGTTGATTAGTGCCGCCAGCTCCGCTGTTGTCATTTTGATGGTACCTCGGCCACCAGCACGACCTCCACGTCCTCTTCCCGACATGATTCTTCACATTCATAAATACAAACAATGAGAAATATATCGCATATTAAACATTATTTATGTACAAGTAAGGAAATACAACATCTAATATTTTGAAAATTAAATAAATTGTAAGGCTACAAAATAAATAACTCAAACATTAAACTTCTCATGCTTTTATTGAATGGGAACAACCTTACCAATCTTGGTTTGAAAAGAGAAATAACATAAACGAAGCATGAATGAAAAGAAAAAAATAAAATAGAAAGATCATCAAACATCCTCGTCATCGGAAGAAACGAATGATTGTGCATCGTCGATTTCCACCGGTTCCTCCTCGGGTGGCTCCTCCTCCAAGGGCTCATCCTCGAAAGGCTCCTCCTCGCCGTCCAAAAGTGGAATGTCTTCTGGAAATAGGGCGGCTTGCAGTTGGGCTTCTAAGTGAGTCACTCTTTCTTGAAGTCCTTCAGCAGCATGGTCTGCTTCTTGTAGCTAGACTTCCAGATTAGCCACTCTCTCTAGAATCCCTCCTACCTCAATATCTGAGGTGTCCACCTTCGTCTCCTAATGTGTAACCCGATCTACTAAAACGTTATGGACCTGATCCGTTACTGCTAGTTCAGCAATCAAAAGCTCTATCCCCACCTTATTCTCCTCTATTTGTGACTCTCTCTGTAGGATGTCATGTATCTCATCAGTAGCATCCTTCACAATGCTTAACTCTCTAGACATGTAAAATACAAAAGCTTGTTCCATAGTGCAGGGCAAGCTAGGTAAAGTAGATGATGAGGAAGTGGAACCAAAGTAGGGTGATGGGACATTTCCCATTTCGATCCATCTTTGGATCATTTGCGGTATGCATTCCAATTGCGAGTAGGATTCGTTGCTTGCGCGCTACTCGGTTCACCCTGATCCACCGAATTGTCACTAGAACCAGTCCGACGCCTTTTGGGCTCCGGGGACGATACGATATGTGCCTTAGGTGATGGAGGTGGAGTTGACGACATGATCCTGTAATATAACATATAAGTGCCAAACATCCAAATGTTTATGACATATAACTAATGTGTGAAGTTATAGTCTAGTATGCAATCCTAGTTCTCTATAACCAAGGGCTCTAACACCAATCAGTCACACCCCCAATTTCAACTAACGGAGTTTTACCATTTGGGAAATGACAAACCAGGTTCTCAGTCATTAGTTACATTGAACGACTCTACATGGGACTCAAATGAAAATATCATATCAATCAGAGTTAATGCGAAAGCGTAACTAAAGTAAATGCGCAAAACACACGCGCCCAAAAAGTCCAAAAGTCCAAACCAAACACAATAAAAAATAGTCCAGATAGTTTAATAAAACATAAATCAAAAGCAGAATTCAATGCATGTCCTATTATGTGCACTTGTGCCATATCTTAGCGACCTGAGAAAACATGTAAGAAAAGATGTCAACACGAGGTTGGTGAGTTCACAGGTTTCAATATAGGTAAACGTTTACCAGATTTATTGTACAATCAACATATAAATACCAACGGGTAGCTAACCCATGTTCATGTTTGCTATTACGCTCGCAACCGTAAACTGACTGTTTGTATTGCCTCCCACCAGGTCTATCAACCATGGTGCACGTTTAGGTCAATATTGCACCCGTTCGATATCCAATCGAGCTAGCGCGACTAACGCGGGTGAGGTTTGTCAAACCCAGTAGTACTACCTAACATACCTTGCTATATTCATATTTAAACGGTTTGATGTTAGGACTTTCATGATAGAGTGTACGCATAGTCATAACAAGTGATATAATATGAAGTACAAAAATCAAAAAGAGTTTGCATCATGTTTTCTCCCCCAGTTGAAAACAGTTAAAGTGGCCGTGAAAACTCACCTGAACAGCGTAGGTAGTATCACACAATAGAAAGGTTGGAACCACAAGTGTAAGCCACAGATGACTTACATATGCCCTAGAATTATAAACACATAAATTAGGGACAGTTGGTATTTTTGACGACGACACGGAAAGTTAGAACATCTTAACGCATTCTATGGATTTAATAGTAGACTAACGTGTCTATGGGAATATAGATTCTTAATATAATAATTAATGGTAAATGCGTTACGAGTCGAACGCTGATAACGAATAATAAATACATAAATAGATTCGTATGTTCGAGTCGTTTACAAAATGTAGGTCCTCATGGCACTTCTACAGATCGTTCTTGTTATAAGACGTGTCGTTAACTCGGAGTGCGGAATCCAACGAATCAACGATTGCATACACAAAAGACAATAGAGACAATCACGTAAATAAACTTCACGCTTGTATTCCAATTCACAATAGAGTTTACAGACTCAATCTTTTCTGATCGATCTTGTTCTACTTCTATATTCAACCTGACTCTGTAAACATCTATATATAGACTACTGACCTGCATTAGGCGAACTTAACAAGTTCGCCTCTAACAGACTAAGCGAACTTAACAAGTTCGCCTCAAATAGACTTAAGCGAACTTAACAAGTTCGCCTCTGTTAGACTAGGAGAACTTAACAAGTTCGCCTCTAGCAACTTGCATAAAAACACTTAGAACATTAATACATTTACAAAAACATAAAGACATTAGATCTAAACTATTACAAAGCTTTTGTCATTACAAACTATGTCCTAATAGACTCCCCCTTGACAATAGCTTGATCTTCAGTCTTCTGTCTTCATGATGAGCTCTTCCAATTATCCGACAATCTGCTTCCTGCATGCACTCCATATCTTCTACATATCTCCAACACTCTCTTGTACTGCAATCCTTGTTCTTTTCATTCATCAGTGAACATGATTTCATTCTTTCTCATTGTTCTATGATCTTTCTTTGAAAAATTGATAAGATTCATTGCATCATAGAAACATACAATGACCTTATTATCTTTGGCTTCAATCCTTGCTTCACCAGTATTAACATCGATATACCACCATTTCATATTCCCAAGGAAATCTTGAGGAATCTTCTTCAATGGTATCCTGTGTACAGCACGTACTGGTCTGAATTTGTACTTCCAGGTCACTTTCCTAGTCTTTTGATCTATGTTCTTCATTTTTTTTTGAGGCTTTAGCCTTTCATACTTCCCCGAACCACCTTCTCTCTTGATCAGATTTGCTATCACATCAGATAATCCAAACTTAGCTCTATTAATAAGTGGCTTAGAAGCTAGACCATTCATTTCACACCTTGGCAAGGTATTGAAATACTTGATCCTCGGCTTTAAGTACTGAACATCATCAGATCTTTTAATAGCAAATAGTTTAATGTCATTATCATAAAACCAGCTTATGATTCTTCCTACACACCTCTCTTTATTCACATAGTTTTCTTTCTGAGCAGGTTGTGTTTGAGACTTGGGTAGCACCTTCATCCAACTATTTACAACTTCTCTCCACTGTTCTCTGGTCATACCTGTATTTTCGTACATCGCAGGTTCTTCATTCACCTTTGGAGACTCAGTGTGAGCAGTATTAGTTTCAGCATCTTTATTGGATTGAATGTTTTCATCATCAGTATCAATCTTAGAATCAGCAGTATCTTCAGGCAGTGTGATATCTTCAAATGAGTCCATAGAATCTGTTGCTCCTTCATAATTAAACTCAGGAATAACATCATCTTGAATGAAGTTATAAGGGACATTAAGACCATCACAGCCTTCATAAATCACTTTGTCTTGACTTTTCTGTATCTCTATCTCCATTATCTCTCCTTCTTCTATTTCAGTATCTGACACATCATCTTCTATGTCATTGAATAATTCATCTATGTCATCAAGACATGCTATCTTTTCAGCTTCTTCCTCCTCAGACTCAGCAAAGAACTCCAATAATAAGATTTCTTCGTCATTAACTCCAGAAGTATCTTTGTTTCCATCAATGGATTGTGATGTCGACTCCCCCTGAACCTTAGAAATAGGATTAACGTCAGCGTATTGACGATCACCCTCAATATTACCAGAAGGATCATTGTCTTCATCATTATGTCGTTGAATAGACTCAGTATGACATGCATCACGTATCCTTAACTCCCCCTGAGCGTCAAGACGCTAAACAAGCTTGGATACCAATGCCTACATAGCAGCAATCTGCGTAGCTTGAGTCTGAATTACCAGCTGTCGTTGAGTATCAGTAGATACAAGAGTATCCACCTGAGTTTGTAATGCAAGAACTTGCGATTCAAGGAAAGTAATACTATCAGAATCAGAAGGCTTAGAAGGACCAGCTGAAGATTGAGAAACTGAAGTACTGGGAGTAGGAATTACCACATGAGCAACAGGAGTGAGAACAGGAAATTGTTCTTTAGAACCTAGAGGTGTTACAATCAAGGAAGCAACAAAAGTAGCATCTTCCACACCTTGTGAAGATTGAGCAGCAGCAATTGAAGCAGCCATAAGCTTTTGAGCTTTAGGATCCGGATTAAAATCACTATCTGAACTCTCATCCACTAATGTTCTTTTACCAAGTACTGATCCAGAAGGAGGATCCCGAACAGACTTACGTCGTTGTCTTTTGGCTGTAGATTTAAGGCGTTTGCCAGCATTAGCTAATGGTATACAGGCCAACCTTTCATAATGATCTGAAGAGAAATCTCTAGACTTATCAGAATCTGTATCTTCAGAAATAGGTAAGATTGTATCACTTGAGCTAGAACTTGACTCATTTTCTGTCACCACATGCCCTTCAGCTACATGAATGGGCGAGTTCACAGCGTCATCAACAAAATCATCCATATTCATTCCTAGATCTTGTTCATGTTCATGAACGACCTCTTCTAGAACAGGTGCATTAACAGGTATATTAACCTGAGCTTGTGGAATTGGAACTTGTTCTTGAATAGGAATTTGTTATTGTACAGGAACTTGTTGTTGTGGAACTTGTACTTGTGGAATAGGCTGTTGTGGTTGTTGTTGAACATTCTGACCTTGCCCTTGAGCTATCTCATCAGGATGAAACCAGTTGTCATTTGGTGGTTCAACATAATCAGGATTGATTAAGTGACCAAACAATGGAGCATTAACAGGAATCAACGCTTGATTCTGTTGTTTCACTTTAGTGCAATCCGTAAAGATACGCTTAGACATCGGCGTCAAAGTTAATCTAATCGGATGCTGTGGGAGATCAGGAAGAATATGATTCAGAATCATCTGGATAAACCTTGGATACATCAAAAATCCTTGACCTTCAGCAGGTGTAATCTGCATAACCATCTCCCGATAGATATATCGTGCAAAGTTGAATCGTTTGTTCAACGTCAAAGCTACCATTGCAGCTTGAAGAGCAGTCTTTAAACCATCAGTACTAGCTTTACGAGGAGATAGGCATTGAATAATGACATGCATGAAGTATCTCCATTCACCCACCAAACCACCTTTACGCGCCTGTGTATCATTAGGGCATCCACGGTAACCCATCCTCTGAAAGCATCCCATGATCAAAGGATTAGTATATGATATAGGATCTTCAACAGCACCACCTAATGCAAGAGCTGCACGAATAGTGTCTTCAGATATAGCAATCTCCGTATTGTTGACAGTGGCACGAAGAACATGAGGTTCTACATCAGTATCTGAATGAACTGTGTCCCAAAACTGTTGAATATACACCAGACTGATGTATGGATCGACAGATAATGCTACACGAAGTCATGAGCGATTAAGAAATCCGATAATTCCTTGAAAGTTTATGGCCTCTGACATGTTAGGATCTAACAATGCCACCTGGTTATGCTTGTATTCGACACGACGAGTCATCTGAAAAATATTTGGACAACAAACACATATTAGAGAAATAACAAAACACAAACAACACGAAAAACAAAAACAAACAAATTTTTTTTTTTAAAATTTACAACACACAAAAAATTTTACAAGTCCAAAAATTCTTCTGACCCCTAGGCGAACTTAATAAGTTCGCTTAGTGTTTCAAGAGGCGAACTTATTAAGTTCGCCTAAACAAGTTCGCTTGAACAAGTTCGTCTGGACTGTCTGTCGTTCCAAATTCAAACTCAGAAATCAAAAAGCTTTCAATGTGTGTTGAAATCATGAAATAACCATTGTAAACCTATCGAATAGTACTACTAAGTCATTATCATAGATCAATTTCACGATTTAAGTCTGGATAATCATCGAATTTAGGGCAAACAGTCACTTGATGAAAACCGGAACAAAAACCTCGATTTTCTCTCAATTTAACGGATGAAACACGATGAAATTACCTTAGATAAGTTCGCAATTTGATTTCGAACCAGAATAAATCGATTAACAACTCAACAACCACTGAATTTTAAATTTCAAAAAAATTGAACAAGTTGGATAAGTTCTCTTTAGCTGTGGAGACGATGAAGTGAATAAGTTCGCCTAGATAAACCCATATACAGATTAAGTTCGCTTAATTAGGCGAACTTGTTAAGTTCGCTTAACAAGCCCTAGGTGAACATAATAAGTTCGCTTCACCAATTTCAGACGAACATATTAAGTTCGCTTCACCAGAAGGAGGCGAACATAATGTCTTCAACATTTCCCTTAATCAAAATTTTTACCAACTTTTAACCCGTCACTTCTTGAACTTCCGTCAGCAGCATATGTATTTGATCCAATCCCGAACAATTTAATAAAAGATTAAAATTTTCATGGAAAATAAAAAACAAAATCTTTTTGAATTTTATCTATACAAACGGAATCACATATTTTTGAATTTTTATTTGTACAAACGGAAACACATATTTTTGAATGAACAACATGAGTAAGAAGATCATATCAGTATCCGAGTAGTTAATCACACATTTTATCACTAACCAAGGGTAACCTATGATATGAAGCAATCCAACTCATATTATACTTTATGTATCTTTTTCTTGTAGGTCCCTAATTTGGAGCGTGACGGATCTCTATACTCGCGGTACAACACAGTGATAACGTGCGGAATCCATGATCAACGTGCTCGTGTAACTCAATCAACAACAACGGTGTAAATAAACTCTTTGTATTTCCACCACAATATCAGGTTACAAGATTCACAGAATTCTCTCTGGTCTCTCTTAAGTCTACTCTGATATCGTCTCACACTATGTTTCACAGACTCTGTAAACTCCTATATATAGACATCTGATCTGTACCAGGCGAACATAACAAGTTCGCCTAAAAGATGCTTAGGCGAACTTATTAAGTTCGCCTCTAATAGGCTAAGCGAACTTAACAAGTTCGCCTCAGATAGACTAAGCGAACTTAACAAGTTCACCACTGATAAACCAGGTGAACTTGTTAAGTTCGCCTCTCTATGAACTTACACAGAATTTTATCAATAGTTACAAAACTTGTCCTAACAGACTCCCCTTTAACTGTTTCTAACAATTCTATCAATTACAAGTCAAAGACTCTAAGACTAAGACATAATATCTTCAAGCTCGTTGTCACCAGAATATGCTCCAACAGACTGATGGGAATGTCTTAGATACTCTTCTCTTTGACATCCTTTTGAACAACATGAGCTAAGAAGGCTACATACTTCTTTCGTAAGTATTTTTGGGCAGTAGTGCATGACATTAACTTTAGTCCCTTGCAAGGCTTTTCACCAAAGACTCTTAACGTTTCTCCCGACGGTAGAGGTATTCGGATGTACTTCTCGAAACAGATGTCTTCGGCATGATGATTTGGTAGCCAATCCATGCCTATGATGTTATCAAAACTTCCTAGTGGCATTGGTACAAGGTTGATTGGAAATGTATGATCGTTAAGTTCTAGAGAGCAGTCGTGAATAACAGAGTCAATTGTAAGTGAGTCACCATTTGCTACTTCGACGGTGAAGGTTTTCTCTAATTGGGATTGTGTCTTTGCAAGTAAGGGTTCAAATTTAAGTGACACAAAACTTTTATCGGCACCGGTATCAAATAAAATGGAGGCATATTGACTATTAACAAGAAACGTACCGTTGACCACATCAATGTTGGCTTGAGCTTCATTGGCGTTTATATTGAAAGCACGCCCACGAGCTCTGCCTTGTGTAGCATTGATTAACCTTGGGCACTGATCACGGAAATGATTTGGGTTGCCACAGTCATAACAAGCACGCCCATTTGCAATAGCGGGAACACCTTGATTAGCCACTTGGGGGTTGGTTCGGTTTGGTGGGTTGACTTGTCCTGCAAGTGCTTTGGCTCTACAAACATTGACCGTATGGCCATATTTCCCACAGTGAGTGCAAATGCGACATGGGGTGTTTTGGAGATGGTGATAGTTGCATGTGGCACAGAGTGGGTAGATCCCTACATATGGCATTTTGGCTGGTGCTTGAACCATAGGTGCAGCTTGATTAACAGGGATAGAAGGAGTGACCATAGCATAGTTCCTAGCCTTTCTTTTCTTATTATTACGAGAGGGTTCAGTTGTGGCTTCTTTGATGTGTACGGGAGGAGTTGTGGTGTCAGGAACTTTCTTGGTGCCTTTTCTAGTCAGAGTTCCCGCTTTCACATGGTTGTCGGTTAATGTAGCAGATAAGCGGATAACATCTTCGAGTGTTGCGGGATTTCTTCCTATGACAGTATCTTGAATTTGCCTAGGTAATCCACCAATATACTTCTCAATACAGCGGGATAAAGGTGTGAGCATATGGGGCACAAGGAGACTCAACTCGTGGAACCGAGTTGCATAAGCTAGACTTTACCACCATCTTGGGCAAGATCCCAAAACTCGGCTTCTAGTTTCTTTACCTCATTTAGAGGACAAAATTCTTCGGTCATTAGCCTTTTAATTTCATCCCAAGGTAAGGTCATTGCTACTTCCACGCCTCTAGTTCTCTTTTCCCCATTCCACCACGTGAGTGCCCGTTTTTGTAAGACACTTGTGGCATGATGAACACGAAGGTTATCGGGGCAGTCACTATTGAGGAAGGTATTCTGAATACTTTCGAACCATTGAAGAAGTCCCGTAGCTACTTCAGTACCATAGAACTTAAGAGGATTGCATGAGTTGAAGTGTTTGAAGGTGCATTGTGGTGGGTTGGCACCACCACCACCATTAGCTCCATGGTTACCATTGGTGGCACCGTTAACTTGGGTGAGTTGAGTTACAAGTTGTGCAAGGATAGCAGCAATGTCGGTGTTGTTGTTGGTCACGGGAGCACGACGGGGAGGCATTCTACAGAATTGCACAACACAAGAAAAGATGTAAGAACTTATGAATGTTGTTTGGATTTAAAAGAATAAGATAACAAATAAAATAGTTAATCATACTATGGATTGTACTCAAATAGTGATATAATCACTTGAATACTATGACACATTAAGGTTAATTAAACTCATATAATTTCTCAAGAGGACATGCTTTAGCCTATAAGTAAACACTCATCCCGGGAATTCCCAGGAAAGCATACGGGTCCCTCGGTTGATTGGGATTTATGTGAAATGCTTTCCTAGACAGAAAACCCAGAATACAGGTGTCACTCTTCCAGATTGCACGTGTCCTCAAATAATTAACAAGTCTAAAAACCTTAACGAGGGAATAAAGAAATTTTTATAGATTTAGATTTATGAAGTTTCCACATGCTAGGAAGATGATGATGGAGAAGTAGATAAGAAGGTTATGAGGCTTAGGGTAGGGGTAGGGATATCGTTTATTTAATTTATTATTTAAGTATAGTCTGCATCAAAATGAAATAATAATCAATCATAGTAAGCATGTAACACATAGCATGTAACACATAGCATGTAGCACATATCACAAAATCATGAAGCATGGCATAAGTGGGTGTCCTAAAGTTATAGTCTAGGTCAAGGGTGTCTAATAACCTAGTTCCCTATAACCAAGGCTCTGATACCAATCTGTCACACCCCAACCAACGGCGGAAACGTCGGGGCGGGACATGTAGACTGTTCATGAGCACAAGGTTGACTAAATTGAAATATATTAATCATCCAAATTCATTTCAAATATTCAAGACAATACCAATCAAGCCAAGTACACACATTAGTACCTGAAACATGAATAAAATAAGGTCAACTAAAAAGTTGGTGAGCATACACATGTTTGTATATAGATAGCATATAAATTGTAAATAAACAAATCCTTACATAACATGATAAAATAAGGCATTTATGGAGAGCAGCTATTGTGTAACCAAGTACAATCAAACCTTTGTAACTAGCATGCAAAGTTGTGTTGTCGGTAACAATCACCCCAATCTGGGTGGGTTTGTCAGACTCAATAGATCTATCATTGTTTACCATCGGCTTGAAAAGTTAATGATTGCACATAAATTGCACACAAAAGTTAGCATACCTAGCACTCAGGCATAAAGCTCAAATTTGCACACATGAATGTAAAGAGGATTTGTACTTGTGTAGTTTGTGTAAATGTAAGCAATATATTGTATATTGTTCATGTTCCACCCCAAAAAGTGTAAAAGAGTAAAAGGGGCTATGTAATACTCACTTGGTTTGAAGGCGTAGCTAAAAAGAGAGACTAGATAGTAATACGATGTCATTGTAATGCATAACGTTAACCTAGAGTATATTATGTATCGAATCAATAGTATGCATAATAGTCTATGTCTAAGTCTAAGGTTAAATTGGATGTGTGTATAAGAAATTTGAGGTTGTAGGTGTTAGTGGTTTGTACTTGAATGGTGTTGTATAAAATTAAGGTTTAAGTTTGGAATAATTAAATAACAAAACAACATTGTTATTTATTTACTTAGTTATAAAAAATAATGTATGTATTAGGGATAAGTAAGTATAACCTAAATAAATGATTTTTGTTTAAATGTAAATTAAATAAATAAATGTGACCTTATTTATTTATTTATAAAATATGTAACTTAGTCATTTGGTTATAAAAATATATTAGATGTTTTATATTAAACATAAATTTCTTTACTTTATTTTTATAAAGATGTTTAAATAAATTGTGTAAATAATAATTAAGTGTAGGGTTTAACAATAAATATAAATTAAATTTTATAAGTTTTAAATAAATAATTTCTATTTGTTTTAAAATAGAAATTTAATCTTTTTGAATAAATATAATATAAATATTTATAAAATCAGTTATTTTTATTTAAAAATCCATTTGGAATGTTCATTGATTTTAAAATACAAAAATAATTATTCTGCCAAGATTTTTCTCACACACACGACCGTGCGTTGGACAAGGCACGATCGTGCGAGGACCACGTGCGCGACCGTGCTAGTCAGGGACGCGACCGTGTTGACCAATACAGAGGATATAGCTAAGCTGTTCACTAGGCACGACCGTGTCCGGGCCAGGCACGACCGTGTCTAGGGTTCTGAGGTACGACCAAGTCTAGCCAAGGGGCATGACTGGGTCTGAGTGTGTGAGGCACGACCGCGCTTGGGATTAGCACGACCGTGTCTCATGAAGCACGACAGCGCTAGAAGACTAGCGCGACCGTGTCTGTTCCAAAACAGAAACGAATTGGCTGATTCTTACAATGTTAACGTTGGATTTCATAGGGCTTTCATCTGTAGGGTTATTACGAGTCTATTGGAATGTATTAATTGTATTTAAAACGTGTTCAAAGCAGGGTTCGATTAAATCCATTTTGAACGAAAAATAGATTCTGGTTCGTGATGATTCCCATATTGTAAGCCCAAATTAGATTAGGGCTTTTGATCTATAGAATAAAACGTAGGTGTAGAAGGTTTCAATTACCCGGAAGGACGATGAATTGATAGCGTACGGTAGAGATGAGTTCCGGCGATGACGGGTTTGATCTCCGGCGGTGCGTCCAGAAGTTTTAGAGAGGATGATAATGCGTTTGCTTGGGGGGATTGAGATCAGAATGGTGGATTCGATGAGCAAAAGATGAAGAGGTCGACGGTTTTAGTTTAAAAATCTATATTTGGTTTTAATTCAAGTGTAATGTCATTGTTTAATTGACTAATGATGGTTGTTAATAGATGAACGTGTATAACGGTTACAAAGTTGAACGGATTTCGGATTAAAGACTGTTTTTACGTTTTAACTGACGAGAGGCGTGACCGTGCCCATGTGAGGCGCGACCGTGCCAGGACACTGGGCACGACCGTTCCAAAGCAAGACGCGCGACCGTGCTAAGGCACTTGGTGCGACCGTGCCAGAACGAGGCACGACCGTGCCTATTAGGGTTTCTGGTTATTTATTTATAATATTAGTCCTTGCAAATTTCAGTATTGGTAGATTTGAATAAATATGAACTTGTGTAGAGTTTAATAGAAGATACTCGTGTAAAATTTACGGATTTGGCTTGAAACGTAGTATTTAATTGTTGGTACGAATAGAACAAGTCATTGTACCAGAATCTGGTTTGAAATGTATCACATTGAACTGAAATATAGATAATGAAAAATAAAAAATGTTACAATAGTTTCCAGATGAATTAGAGTCAACCTTTGAGTCTTCTTTCTTAACCTCTTTCGGTATCACCTCTACCTTAGCTTCATCAAAATATTCATCATCACTCTCATCAGAATACACGATATCTTCACCTGTGACTGGATTCACATTCAACACAGTCTTAGGATCGAAATCCTCATCTTTTATAATCTCAGGTGTCACAGAATAAATTCCGTTGAGTGGTGGAGGAACATAACCAATACCACTAGTTCCCTTCCCCTCTTTAGTATTATCATGATAATGTCCTAATAAGAATGATGAATTTCCAAAGCTTTCTTACTTTCTATGCAATCTGATAACCTCTGCTTTAGATTCAGCTAGGTCCTTATCTTTCCCAGCAATATCATTATTTCTTTTCTCAATTTCTGCAAAGGACATATCCAGGTGATATGCCTGCTCTTTGATCTTCAAAGTCAGAGAACTTATATCCCTCTTCAGTGATTCTATCCTCTCAATACACACATTCTCATTATCCTTTAATTTATGGTTTACTGTGTGCATCGATTTCATATCACAAATGAGGTTTACGTTATCATCCATAACCCTCATCATTTTATCCTTCCCTGAAATACAGTTAGAACAAAATGTTTCAGAGTTAGAAACTACCTCATATTTTACTTCTGAACAAGATGCACCAGGAGCCATGAAAACATCATCATCAGCTTCACCCTTTTGATCAATAATGACAGGCTCTGTATCAATTTCTGATTCACTCAGATCATCTTCAACTGTCTGAAAGCTTACGTCAGTCATCAGATCACTCTCGGTAGACTGAGTACTTTCACCAGAACGAATACTCTCACCATCACTTAACTCTGCAGAAAAATCACTTTGAGAATCACCCTACTTCTGCAATACTTCTTTGATCAAGTCCACAAACGCTTGAGAAGTTGCTTCACCCTTTTTCTTCAATGCTTCCCATAGATCTCTTGAAGTTGGACACTTCCCGAGACTATGAATGATTTCTTTTGGTAAAGACATCATTAAAGTTTAACACGTTTTCATCTCATGATCAAACTTCTGCTTTTCTACTTTAGTAAGAGCTGTCACTGGTTTAGGAACATCACAAAATTCCAGAAAGTTAAAAGTAGGATGCACATATCCTTCTGTTATTGGTCTCCAAAAATTTTCATCAGTTTCTGATACGAACTGTTCGAACCGGACTTTACAGCTACGGTAATCTGATATGCATTAAAGCCTCGGTGGCATAGTTCCAATCTCATTATCATCACATGAAATTGACATTTTGAAATTTTTGCAAAAATATCCGGAAACAAAAAAATTCCCGCCAAAATACTCTTTTTAAAAATTTCAAAAAATCAAAATTTTAAAAATGATTCAAAACAACCATATAAGCTTTCCCTAAAAAATTTGGACAAGAAGATATTTTAGGTGAACTTTTTTTTTAAGAACACTAGCGAACTAGATAAGTTTGCCTGAGAATGCCTGAGCACTGAGTGAAGCAAGTTCGCCTGCTAAGTTCGCTTAAACTGAGAGAAGCAATCTTAATAAGTTCGCCTGCAACAAATATCAGCAAGTTCGCTTACAGCAGCTGAAACAAACTCAGCAAGAACTTGAACCCAAACACGAACAAACATCACCGAATATCATCATTTCTCAAAGATTAGAAAGAATTTGAAGAAATTGCATCGTAGGATTTAGTATTTTATGAATTAGAACACTTCTATTGTATTAATTTCACCAAAATAAACTTCAAATCCACGAATTCAGCAGTAAAATCAGCTTCAAGAACTTGAAAACTCCATGGATACAAAAACTTCAAAAATGATCAATTTCTTATCAAATTGTACACAAAATCGTCTCTAACCACCAAGAATCAAACACAAATCACAAGCAAAAGCTCTGGTACCACTTGTAGGTCCACATGACTCATCTCAGATCGATCTCGTTACAGGACGTCTCGTTAACACGGAGTGCGAAATCCTACCATATTAATGTTTTGTATATCAATCAACAATAGAAACAACAGGTAAATAAACTCTCTATTTTAATCACCAAACTGAGTTTACAGAATACTTGATTGTTCAATCTCTCATTCGTTCATTCTAAACAGACTCTGTAAAATCTCTATTTATAGACACACGTTCTGCAATAGGCGAACTTAACAAGTTCTCTTCAAAGATGCTTAGGCGAACTTTCTATGAACTTGTACAAAATTCCTTAGGCGAACTTAACAAGTTCGCTCCTAAAGATTCTTAGGCGAACTTGTTAAGTTCACCTCTCTATGAACTTACACAGAATTTTATCAACAGTTACAAAACATGTCCTAACAAAAGGTTTAAATAATAATTGTTTTTTGTTTGTCATGCTTGTTGTTATTATCTTTTTATTTTATTTTTGAGTTATTTGGAACCCGGACGTAATAGATAGGTTTCTTTTATTTATTTATTTTATTGTAAAAGTATAAAAGTTGTAAACCTATCAAGACGAAGATTTGAAGACATGGATTGACAAATACGGGAGCTTGAAGATAGAGATCTTGGACCAAGTGGGAGGCGGCAAGTTTATTTTTATTTGTTGTCCCTTAGACCGGTTCGGTTACTCGTTTGATGGCTCGAACGAAACCGAACAAGTTTACTAGTGGCTCGATGGTTGTTTTGTATGTTTGTGGTTGATATAATTATTTAGGATAATAATTAAAATTGCAAATATTTTAATAAAACATTTAACACAATCTTATAAAACGACGATAATATTAAAAGGTTTAAAATTTCTCAGAAAGGTAAATAAATAAAAGTAGTTTTTATTTAAACGTAAAACAAGTTTTTTAAATTTAATTGTTTTATTTAAAAACATATTTAAATTAATTAAAGGTTAATTAGTTTAAAATTAAGTTCGCGACTAATGGCCAATTTAGATTATATAAGGTATTTAAAATTGGACCTTGTCGAGTGTTGAAAAGCGTTTCACGAACTTATATATAGTAAAATTGATTTACTAAAATTTGCACGACTTATTTCATGCCATTTGTCGTCCAAAATGTTTTTGACCCTTAACCGGTAAATTAAAACATTAAAGAAATCCCAACTATTAAAAACAATATTTCAACGCTACCCTTAATTATGACACTTCAACTAGACTAAAACGTTGATGTTAGTGAATTACTCTGCATTCGACGCCACGGTTTTGGTTAAAGGTAGAATTGCGATTCCTAAGTCACTTAGGTCGGGACTACAGTCACAACTGAAGGACTAATATCACTTAAAGTCGTTTAAGCGGGCATAATTGAGGGAAATGTATCCAAAGCTTGACCTTGCTTGTCATGCCCCTCAAACCGAGAGTTGTATAGTTGATACAATCGGTAATCGTTACCTACCTGTCTAGCTATAACAATAAAAAGTGCTTAGCCATTTACTGTAACATAGTAAACCGGGATCTCAATCTTAATTATAAATATTTTTGTCTTTCGTTCATTAATATAATTAAGATAATTAAAGAATGAAAATAAAAATCTTTAATTGAATTTTGTAGATGGCTCTTTCTGTTGATGTTGTTATCCTAGAGCCTCTTAACGATATTCTTAAAATCAAACTCGATTGAACAAACTTCTTGGAATTGTACTACAATTTACGAAAGTCCTTAGATATAACAAGAAGATGCATGTTCTAAAATACCCGGTACCAGAACAACCACCTAGAGATGCTGGGAAATTTGTTCTAAAGGATTTGAACAAATTTAAGGATAATACATATGATATATCAAACCTTATACTAGGATCTGTTAGCCTCGGTATTCGAGCTTTGATTCGGCACTTATCAGCTTATGACATGATCTATAACTTGAAGGAGAGATACCATTAAGATTACAATAAAGATCCATCTTACTCTTTGATGACATACATTAAAGACGAGGCCTTGGAGAATCTGGATCGTGCCATAATCATTAGAAAGTTGGTGGCAGACCTCGAGAAAGCACGTGTTCCGATTGACGATCACTTGGTCATTAATATGATTATTAATGACACATTTAATGACTACAGAGTGAATAAACTCCTAGCTAGTCGTTTTGATATGCTAAGAGATTTCATCTCGTGGTACGCCAAAGTTAAACCTCAGGATGCTTTAAAAATGATTCAATTTGTTGATCAGCTTGAGAAGACCGGGGTTTATCCAAGTGATGACATCATTCGAGCTATGTTCAGTGATGATCACCACTTGCCTTTCACAAGCAAAGAGGTACTGGTAGAGACTGTCGAAACCAGGGATAAGGGCAAAGCTATTGGTGAGACGAAGGCTATGATCTCTAAACCCATATGCTGTGTTAGAGAGATGCCCGGAGATGTTGTTTCTAGAGAATGCTTCAAAGCATATACTTTAGGTATCTAGGAAACTTTTCCATTATTTCTTTATCGCTTAAAAGTTAGACTTTTAACGTATGCAAAATGGCTTTTTGCTAAGATAAAGGAAAAGAAGGAAAGGAAAAAGAAAGAAAGACGGACACAGCTTGAAGATTACTTCAAGTTGTTGATTACACCATTTGATGATGTTATCTTATTTTTGTTTGGAACAAATTTAAATTCCGGATTTATTTATCATTTGAATATTGCTTGATTATTTTAAGTATGTCTTATTTAAATTTTTAATGCATTATGGTTGTTGCCTATAATGAACTATGAATTCATTACTATCTATTTGACATGAAGACATGTGAGACATATTATTCAAATTCATTAGATACTTAATTAGATCGGATATAATAGATATCATGAAACATATTAAGTCCTACAAAAGATATGACTTTATGATTGAAATAGTTTCAATAAACTCCTCTAGAAACGATCTTATGAGATAAGATATGAAAGAGCGATAAGAGTTATCACTACTATAAGACTAAGTAGTTAGTCATACAAAGCAGCCGCACAAAATCCAAATCACTAGCTTTGAGACATAAGGTTCATCCTGAACATGTATAAAGATTCATATGGGATATGAATATAAAAGAGACCTATGAACAAATAAGGATAAGATGTTATGAACCCCTATACGAAATAGTTTCGTCTGTTGCCTTAATAAATACTTCAAACTTATTAATAAGATTGAAACTGTTCATAACCATGAGATACCTGATTCTTGAACAAGAAACAAGTCTTGATTGAATGTTCTGAATAAGTAGTATTATTCAAATGCATAAAGTTTCATATACAGGCAAGGATTAGATCCTATAAATATGTATATGTTTATCATAATGAAAAGATGAGATCTTTTACAAAAAACATTAAGGATCATACGATGAAAGAATGAGATTCTTTAGTTAAATCATCCACTGATGATCCAAACACACAATCCATTTACGACAAATAAAGTTTTGATCAAACTACACATGAATGAGATTCAGCAAGATGTAGAAGTTATTTTGAGACAACAAATGGATTGTTGATACTAGAAGCCTAACATATTATCAAAGTATGATAAAATAGGAATTAGATTCTAAGTTATCCTTAAAAGGAAACGGATTACAAGTCTTTGAACAGTTGAATAAACTAATCAAAATGAACATATATTGTGAATACTGGGATGTTCTTGAAATAAATTAGCTTCAAGAAAAGTATGGAAGTCTAGAAATGTCTGAGACCATTGAATTATTGAAACTGATATGATCATTTCAAATAAGATTAAATATGATAGATGCAAATGCCAGTGGGAGTGAATACCTACAACAACAATATGAATGTGTAAGAGACACATTATTAAGAGGACTGTATAGTTACATAGACAACCATAAACAGGGATGATAAGTATTATCATAAAGTGTATGATGATACTCATAACATCAGGGGATGATAAGTGTTTTCATGGAATGTATAGTGATACATTGCTAAAATTACGAGTTACATTTTATACATATCATTCAAAGATAAAGTATATTTAGAAGATTAATTTCAAAGCTAGCGTTGATTGCATTCATATATATATATAATATATATATATATATATATATATATATATATATATATATATATATATATATATATATATATATATATATATAAGAAGGAAAGATTCTAAAGTAAGAAACGCACCAATCTATTGACATTAATAAAGTTGTCTTAAATGATTTGTATGACAAATCAAAAAAGACATATCGCTAACATTTCTGTTAACATTATCCGTAAGTCATAATGATTGAGATAAGATGAAAATGAAGTGGTTCATGTAGTTTCATCTAAAAGGATAATAAGCGTTGTCAATACTTTCATATGATGAATGATCTTTGAAATTTAGTAATGACAAAAGGAAAGGATATTGCTTGAAAAACATATAGTGGTGATCATAAAGTGTTATGATAAGACAATGTTATCTTATTGGATAAGATGCTAAGAGTACCAACTTTGACTATTGTTGCTACAACGAATATGCTAGGGGTACTCGTTGCGTCAACAAATACAAGTCAGAGTGAGGGTCTTGACGTTCTCGCTTGAATCAGCTGCTTGAGGTACCTGCTAAGAACAAAGCACCGTTAGTCTCACCGTAGGAGAGGCCTCCTGCGATCAGCCTCTGGCGTGAGAATAAGATAACGGTTCTTCGGGAGTGATAAGGATCTTTGGAACGAGAATGATGAGTGTAAAAGTCTAAGAGTGAGTAGTGAGAATGGACTTGGGATTTGGAGAGCCCAAGTCCTTCTCTTATACCTGAGGTTGTTCTGGTTTCATGCTATCTGCTGGGTATCCCTGTCACACCCCAACCGACGGCGAAAACGTCGGGGCGGGACATGTAGACTGCTCATGAGCTCAAGGTTGACTAAATTGTAATATGTTAAATCCATTTCCATTCAAACAAACATGAATCAAGTTCCAAGTACATAATGAAATACAATTTGTTTTTGAATTAAGATTAACTAGGTCCAAAGCCTATGTGTAGCATGTCTTGATCAAACTCATATGAAAGCACCTGAAACATGAATAAAATAAGGTCAACTAAAAAGTTGGTGAGTATAACACAGGTTTGTATATAGATAGCATATAGTTTGTAAAACAAATCCTTACATAACATGATAAATAAGGCATTTATGGGGAGCGGCTATTGTGTAACCAAGTACAATTAAACCTTTGTAACTAGCATGCAAATTGTGTTGTCGGTATCAATCACCCCAATCTGGGTGGGTTTGTCAGACTTAATAGATCTACCATTGAAAATCGTCGGCTTGAATAGTTAATGATTGCACATAATCGCATACAAAAGTTAGCACACATAGCACTCGGGCATAAAGCTCAAATTTGTACACAAGAATGTAAATAGGATTTGTACTTGTGTTGTTTGTGTAAATGTAAACATGTAATTTGAATAGTGTTCATGTTTCACCCCAAAAATGTAAAAGAGTAAAGGGGCGTATACTCACCTGTATCAAAGATGGAAGTGGTATGAATTGGTAAAAATTGATAGGCTTCGTGAGAATTTCTCATATAAAAGCTACATATGTAATGATACTATAAATTCAATGTACAACTAAAAGGAATTAAGGAGATTTTTGGGACTTTAGGGTTTAAAGGGGTTTGGGTTCGAAGATGGGCTTGAATATATGTTTGGTAGGAAAAATATAAGTTTGTGACTTGTTGAGATAGTTAACTAGGAATTGTTTATAAAATCAATTACAAATAAATCAAAACTTAAAAATTATTCTTTAAAGGCGATGAATGAAATTATTGAATGGGACAACATTAATATATTTAAATCATCATTCGAAAATGATTTTCAAATAAGTCTTGGAATAAAAAGGTCTAATTATTTTATATTTTACTTGAATAAAATAATTAATCAAACTAGTAGTTAATGTAAATTAATCTATTAATAAATGTAAATAAAATGGTTATATAAACATTTGAATAAATTCATTTTAAATGAATTTATAAAAGAATAAATAAGTTTTAAATCGAATAATTATGGAAAATAATTATTTGGGTATTTATAATATTAAAAGCATTTTATATAATCATGCTTGCAAAATTAATTATGAATTTGATAATGCCCTAATATTTTTAATTAAAATTTGTGCAATAACATATAAATAAATAACACAACAAAATTTGCTAAAGCAAATCATTTCCATTATTTATTTGTGAAATCAAAATGCTGTATAAAATGTTTTCAAATAAAATAAACCTCATTTTATAATTTCAATTGTTATAAAACTTACAGATTATTTTTACAGAATTTATAAAATTTAAGTTGGAATTTTCTTTTTTTTTTAAATGAAATATTGGTTTAAAAAATGGCAAAGAGGAAAACAATTTTGAAAGAAAAGGGTGGCCGGGACTGGAACCCGCGCCCCCTGCCGGGTCGTATGCACACACACGCACAAACCATCAGACTGGGCATACTGTCTTGATTCTAAAACGATTTGTTCAGTTTAAAAAGTTTGGTCTCCAGTTCAACTTCTTCCCCACTCTACTCCTAAACCCTAACCTCCAAAATTGACACGGTTTTCTCAGAACAATTGAACCCGAATCATAGGGCTTTTGATTATGAGACTAGTACGAATTCAATGACGTAAAAATTACCAGAAATGGTTGGGTGACGGAGGAGAACGGCTGGAAACTAGGGTTCGATGATCTTCGATCTGGGTTGAGCACGAGAGACGTAACGCGGATAGATTGAGTGCTCAGGGAGTTTGTGTGAACGTATGTGTGTTTAATTCATTTAGTTTCTTCCTAGTTGTATAATTCGACTACCGGGTTAAGGATGACAGCTGTGTAACCGATTTTTGCGCAATTTCGATTAAATGCAGGTGAATTGAGTCGCAAATTCGGTCTGGATACGTGTGTAAACATATTACGCATGATTAGTGGGTGTTAACGCGTTTCAACTTTGAGATTTGATGATGATTTGAATGTGGTTTGACTCTGGAAGTCAAACTTGTTTGAATTTTGAAATAAGACGCGCAATCGGTTAAATTGGGATGTTAATACGGCTTGAAACTGCTTGATATGCGAGTAGGTATCCAAGGAAAGTCCATAACAGCTGTAATTGTTCGATTTTGGTATTGGATTGCAAGAAAACTTGAGTTGTTTGACTTTTACAAGTCAACATGAGTCAAAATCTTTGAATGGGGTCCAAATTTGGGTTTAAATTCGAAAGTGGGTTCAACATTGAGGTTCAAGCTTGAGGTGCAAGGTTTCAAAACAACTTATACTAAAATTTGTTATATAAAAATATAGTTTTTATAAAAGTTTATAAACTAAACATCTTTTATTTTATTTTTAAACTATTTTATATATAAATTCCATTTTTTTTATAATATTACCAATCATCTAAAAATGGTCTATCTAATATTATATATATTTACATATATATTTATAATTGAGTACATCCATATATATATATATATATATATATATAAGGAGATGTTAATACAAAGTATATTTTTTTTACATACATAAGTTACACGTACACTAGAAAACAATATGACATCGCAAGATCGAAATTTAAAATTGATATGCGTTTAATGTGACATGAGGTGTTGGTCAAGTGCTTTGTAATAAAGTGTTACATCAGAAAGTCATGGATGTTACAGTATCCTCATGTTAAGGGAATTTCGTCCCGAAATTTAACTAATGGAGGCTATTGAATCAGAAAAGAGGTGAGGGTTTGGATTCTCAATGTGTTATGACGGTTGATCTAAGGAGTATAACTGGTGACAAAAAAACAGATTTTGATATTCAAAGTCGGATATGAATGATGATAGTGAATTTAGTTTTGAAATGAACTTAAGGAGCAAGTATGTTGAATAATGTTTTGGGTTCTAAAGGTGAAATGCATTACTTGGAGTAGAATTTATGGGAATTTGATGATCAGGGTTTGTTTAAGAAGTACTCTAATATGCTCTAGAATTGTCAGTGGATAAGATATTTCACAAACATTGGTCTAGGTCAAAACTTCACGTGACACGAACAACGCTACTTCTGATAATATGATAGAGCACTTATATATAGGAAGTAACATCGGCGTATCCACCATGTCCTTGTCATATTACATTAGTTTCGTTGTTATATATCACGATAGGTTTTAGGTCACAACACACGACGAAATTTGCTATGTTTTCCATGCGCTGATTTTTATAATTTCGTGTGCACCCGTAATTACTCAGATCATCGCATAGTTCGTATAGACCCTTTCGTTGTGTGCGGGACAAAAGGAGGCACAAATTCACTTAGTTCATGTATAATGATTTCACATATGAGTTGTTAATAAGTAACTATATCCTTAACTAGGCAAGTCAGTTAGCAACTAAAGGGTAATAAAGTAGTATAACTTAAAGTTCCATAGTTTGCTCGTGTTTGAACAAGAATACGTCAAACACCGAGTTGTTTTAAAGTGTTACAGCTTCATCGTGTTTGAACAAGAATACGTCAAACCCCGAGTAGCTTCAATGTGTTATGATTTTCAAGTTTGGTGAACAAAGTGTATGACCATGCTTCGTGTATATTGTGATCAATCAATTGCAACAATTGTAAGCAACTTAGTTTCATGTATAATGTAGCACTCAAATTTCATGTATGGTCTAGTGTCATGTAGCTTGTAACCAAATAAGTCTCATGTTCAATGTGGTCAATCTAGTATTATGTACCAAACAAACGATTGTTATGTATCATGTGATCAATTTAGTATATGTATATTACAAACAATTAAGTTTCATGTATTACGTAATCAATCCAGTAGAACGTGTATTGCAAATAATCAAGTTTCATGTATTATGTAATCAGTGTAGCATTTGGTATATTGAAAACAACTAAGTTTCATGTATTAGGTGATCGTGTTGTGTACATTGTGAACATGCGTACGTATATTATTGAATTTTAAGTGTGACGTATACTAACGAGTTTTGTATGTGGTCAAGTGTTGCGGAGAAGTGCGTTGTTTGGCGTTCGTGTAAAAGGTGGTAGTTAGGTTCTAGCTCTTTAAATTTTGTTGAGGCTTGTAGGGATGGTTAATGTTTAAGCGGTATGGATCGTCTCTTGAAGCGGCAAGGGAAAGATAACTAGGAGGTTCTGGAAACATTCGGGGAAATATGTTTACAAATACTGATCTTTGTTTGAAAATAGGAATTTGTAGATTGTTCTTGGTTGTAGATATATAAAGTAGTGAAACCATTGAGTTACATAATCTAAATAACTAGAGAGTTTATAGGAAGAACTTTTTAAATTTTCAATTATTATAAGAAGCATATTTTTAAGAGAAATTATTGGCTAATCAAGTAGTTGTATATTAATTTAGCCAAGTTTTAGAAATAATTACTCTAATGAGGAAAATCATACTTATTTATCAATTTGAAGTAATATTTTTTTTTATAAAATAGGCTGTATTAAATTCCCATGCAAAGCAAAAATGTTTACGGGAAATTGATATTTCTGATACTCTTTTAAAAGTTTGATAAACATTTGGTTTGAAAATAACGAGGTTGTTTAAATTTAATATGATGATTTGTTTTCGAAGGAGATTAAATCGTGTTGAATGAAGAAGGTGATGCTTGAAGGATATATGATGGATGAAGTTCACATTCAGCGTATTAAATCAATGAATAGTAACCTTAGAATTGGAAAAATATAAAATTTATTAAATGCTGAAATGGTAAACATTATTCAAAACATAGGGGGAATGGTTCTCAAACTGAAAATTTAAAGACCATAAATGTAAATTTATGTTAACGTCTCTGGTAGCTTCCCACTAGAAGGATGATAATCATCAAGACGAGCACTGCTATGGTTATTCGGGTAGTCGATCTGGCTTCAGCTCTAGCCGTTTCTGTGCGATTCTCAAGCATTTCTTTTTTAAGGATGGAAATTAACTCCTTTTGATACCCTAATTGGTGCACTAGGCTATCCATTCTCTGTCACTGCAAGTCGTGCCTTATCTCGTGCTCCATTCTTTGCCACTCTAACTCTGAGGCTCTCACATATTGGTGAATGTTATTGATTGGAATTCCCATGCTACTAGTGGGTGCCATGGTATGCCTTACCCAAGGGTTAGAATGATACGGGTTAGGCACCAGATACGGGTCCCATAATGGGGGTGATATAGGTGTTCGAAGTCTTGGGCCGGTGTTCCTAGCCCAATCTGTCCTTACATCAAACCTTGGCCTGGCAGCTGGGGGTGGTGGTGACCGATACACAGGTGACCTGATGTCTTCTACTTCCCAATCCGACTCTGTTCCGGGACGGTATACCGGGGAGGAAGGAGGGTAGGAGTCCATGTCTAGCAGAGAAACAATAAAAAGGTTGTAAGTGATAATGAAATACTGAGTGTTAAATATAGGAGTCCTCATAGGTTTTAGAGTTTGACTAGTCATAACACCGAGTCTTCACAATAGTATTTTAGAAATACACTTGACCTATAAGCGATGCATCCCTGAGGGGAATTCCTAGGAAAGAGGGGTGGGTCACTAGGACACACTTAAGTACCATGTCTTTCTTTAGTCAGAATCCCTCATGGGCCTACACGCTCTTCCAGCCATCGTATATTAAATACACTATTGTTGGGCTCATGGTCATGATGAGAATTGTTGTGTACTGGGCTTTAAGGCCCGAAAGTGAGGTTTATTTATTGCAGCGGGCTTCTTCTTCTTGGAGGGTAAGTGGGCTTCTTAGTTTATTGTTAATGGATATTAGGCCCAATGGTTTAAGTCTTTGTTCACAAGAGGTGATGGTATCATGTGTGTGAGTTCAAAGGTGTACGGAGAATTTAGTGTGTATGTGTGTGTGTTTAAAACTTAGGATAACACTTAATGAAACACATAGGTAGCATGTAGATAGTAATGAATGTAAGCACAAGAGTTATTAAGTAGTGTGACACATAAACTATTAAGTATTGTAGCATGTATTAAAATTTACTTAGGATAACATGTAAAATATTCACATAAGAAGTAATTATGTAACATGTAGTAGCATGGCATAGTAGGGGGGTCCTAAGGTTATAGTCTAGGTCAAGGGTGTCTAATAACCTAGTTCCCTATAACCAAGGCTCTGATACCAATCTGTCACACCCCAACCCACGGCGGAAACGTCGGGGCGGGACATGTAGATTGTTCATGAGCTCAAGGTTGACTAAATTGTAATATGTTAAATCCATTTCCATTCAAACAAACATGAATCAAGTTCCAAGTACATAATGAAATACAATTTGTTTTTGAATTAAGATTAACTAGGTCCAAAGCCTATGTGTAGCATGTCTTGATCAAACTCATATGAAAGCACCTGAAACATGAATAAAATAAGGTCAACTAAAAAGTTGGTGAGTATAACACAGGTTTGTATATAGATAGCATATAGTTTGTAAAACAAATCCTTACATAACATGATAAATAAGGCATTTATGGGGAGCGGCTATTGTGTAACCAAGTACAATCAAACCTTTGTAACTAGCATGCAAATTGTGTTGTCGGTATCAATCACCCCCATCTGGGTGGGTTTGTCAGACTCAATAGATCTACCATTGAAAACCGTCGGTTTGAATAGTTAATGATTGCACATAATCGCATACAAAAGTTAGCACACTTAGCACTCGGGCATAAAGCTCAAATTTGTACACAAGAATATAAATAGGATTTGTACTTGTGTTGTTTGTGTAAATGTAAACATGTAATTTGAATAGTGTTCATGTTTCACCCCAAAAATGTAAAAGAGTAAAAGGGGCTATGTATACTCACCTGTATCAAAGATGGAAGTGGTATCAATTGGTAAAAATTGATAGGCTTCGTGAGAATTTCTCACATAAAACCTACATATGTAATGATACTCTAAATTCAATGTACAACTAAAAGGAATTAAGGAGATTTTTGGGACTTTAGGGTTTATTGGGGTTTGGGTTCGAAGATGGGCTTGAATATATGTTTGGTATGAAAAATAGAAGTTTGTGACTTGTTGAGATAGTTACTAGGAATTGTTTATAAAATCATTTACAAATAAATCAAAACTTAAAAATTATTCTTTAAAGGCGGTGAATGAAATTATAGAATGGGACAACATTAATATATTTAAATCATCATTCAAAAATGATTTTCAAATAAGTCTTGGAATAAAAAGGTCTAATTATTTTATATTTTACTTGAATAAAATAATTAATCAAACTAGTAGTTAATGTAAATTAATCTATTAATAAATGTAAATAAAATGGTTATATAAACATTTGATTAAATTCATTTTAAATGAATTTATAAAAGAATAAATAAGTTTTAAATCGAATAATTATGTAAAATAATTATTTGGGTATTTATAATATTAAAAGCATTTTATATAATCATGCTTGCAAAATTAATTATGAATTTGATAATGCCTTAATATTTTTAATTAAAATTTATGCAATAACATATAAATAAATAACACAATTAAATTTGCTAAAGCAAATCATTTCCATTATTTATTTGTGAAATCAAAATGCTTTATAAAATGTTTTCAAATAAAATAAACCTCATTTTATAATTTCAATTGTTATAAAACTTACAGATTATTTTTACAGAATTTATAAAATTTAAGTTGGAATTTTCTTCTTTTTTTTAAATGAAATATTGGTTTAAAAAATGGCAAAGAGGAAAACAATTTTGAAAGAAAAGGGTGGCCGGGACTGGAACCCGCGCCCCCTGCCGGGTCGTATGCACACACACGCACAAACCATCAGACTGGGCATACTGTCTTGATTCTAAAACGATTTGTTCAGTTTAAAAAGTTTGGTCTCCAGTTCAACTTCTTCCCCACTCTACTCCTAAACCCTAACCTCCAAAATTGACACGGTTTTCTCAGAACAATTGAACCCGAATCATAGGGCTTTTGATTATGAGACTAGTACGAATTCAATGACGTAAAAATTACCAGAAATGGTTGGGTGACGGAGGAGAACGACTGGAAACTAGGGTTCGATGATCTTCGATCTGGGTTGAGCACGAGAGACGTAACGCGGATAGATTGAGTGCTCAGGGAGTTTGTGTGAACGTATGTGAAGGTGTATGTGTGTTTAATTCATTTAGTTTCTTCCTAATTGTATAATTCGACTACCGGGTTAAGGATGACAGCTGTGTAACCGATTTTTGCGCAATTTCGATTAAATGCAGGTGAATTGAGTCGCAAATTCGGTCTGGATACGTGTGTAAACATATTACGCGTGATTAGTGGGTGTTAACGCGTTTCAACTTTGAGATTTGATGATGATTTGAATGTGGTTTGACTCTGGAGGTCAAACTTGTTTGAATTTCGAAATAAGACGCGCAATCGGTTAAATTGGGATGTTAATACGGCTTGAAACTGCTCGATATGCGAGTAGGTATCCAAGGAAAGTCCATAACAGCTGTAATTGTTCGATTTTGGTATTGGATTGCAAGAAAACTTGAGTTGTTTGACTTTTACAAGTCAACATGAGTCAAAATCTTTGAATGGGGTCCAAATTTGGGTTCAAATTCGAAAGTGGGTTCAACATTGAGGTTCAAGCTTGAGGTGCAAGGTTTCAAAACAACTTATAATAAAATTTGTTATATAAAAATATAGTTTTTATAAAAGTTTGTAAACTAAACATCTTTTATTTTATTTTTAAACTATTTTATATATAAATTCCATTTTTTTTTATAATATTACCAATCATCTAAAAATGGTCTATCTAATATTATATATATTTACGTATATATTTATAATTGAGTACATACATACATATATATATATATATATATATATATATATATATATATATATATAAGGAGATGTTAATACAAAGTATATTTTTTTTACATACATAAGTTACACGTACACTAGAAAACAATATGACATCGCAAGGTCGAAATTTAAAATTGATATACGTTTAATGTGACATGAGGTGTTGGTCAAGTGCTTTGTAATGAAGTGTTACATCAGAAAGTCATGGATGTTACAATCCCCTTCTCTTTCCTGTCCCTGCAGTAAGGCCCTTTCCCTTTTGGTGTAAAGAGCCAAAGTCCATTATAGGGACAAAGGTCTCTCTCTTCAAGGCCATTAAGACACGTTGTCTTATAGCCTTGACTTCCTGGAGATTCCAAATTTGTCGCTATCACTTATGCCACGTCACCTCATTGCTTGAGAGACGTGACTTAGTGGTTCTGCTTAGTACGTGTGCCTCATCGATGAAGCTGAGCTTCGTGATCGTACCCACGTCATCAACCCCCAAGTCAGGAGTGCTTATTGCGTAGTAATGAGAGCTTCTGACTAAACCTATTAAAAAGTTAGTTTCTTTGCTCTATCTAGTTCATTTCTAAAGGAAACGAGTTTCCATTAATTCCTTGTTGGGTTACTCAGCGTAGGCTTCCCTATGTGATGGGATAGCTTGCGTCAGTTATCAATGATCTTCTCTCTCTTGATTTGTATTTGACGGAACCCCTATTTTGAATCTTTTACATTTTCTTGCACGGTTTCTTTCTCCAAGGGTTTTCTTCTTCCTTGTTCTTGCTTCTCGTCTGCCGATCCGTGCTTGTGGAGGTTAGTTCTCATTTTCTTATTGCGTTCCCTTTCGTAACCATGTCTAAAAATGATTTAAGCATCCAAACCTCAAAAATGACCCAATCTGTGGTTGATGAGTTCTGTCAACAATGGGGTTTGGACGCAAAGTTTCGTCCGACCGCTCTGATCATGGGGAAAACCGTTGATCAATGTCCGGAGGGTATTCTTGCTTTGTACAGTCATCATTTTGAATTCTCGAATCTCTTATACCCATTTTCCCTCTTTTTCTTGCGTTATCTTGAGTATTATCGCCTTAATTTTAGTCAATTGTCGCCCGTTGGGGTTAGTAAGGTCATCTTCTTTGGGGTTGCGTCTAGATCCCTTGGTTATGAACCGGACCTTACAATGTTTTGCCGTTTCTTCCGTCTTACAAAGAATGGTGATTGGTACACCATGGAGAAAACCAAGTGTGAGGAGGGGATTGTATCCGTAACCATTTCTTGCCTTCGCTCCTTGAAAGATCACTTCTTCTGGGCTTTGAACGAGATTCTTCCCTTTACTATAATCCCTAGGAAACCGTCCGATCCACTTAACCTTGCCGAACCTGACGTTTCATCTTTGGACCATGTCTTCTATAGTAAGCTTAAGTCTTTTTCTTCTCCGCTTTGTGTTTATCCGGAGAAGTTGCTTGTGAAGCTTGGGTTAAGTGTACTGTGGGATCCGACATTTGTTCCTCTGTTAAGTTTAGATGGGAAGGGTATGGATTTCGTTTTTGTGTTTGCTCATATGTTTATTTGATTTCATTGTCTTATTGTTTATCCTTTCTTTGTAGATATGATCGTCTTGGATTTTCTTTTGCTTGAAGATACTTCTGATGTGGAGGAGGATAGGAGAGAGCTGGAGAAGAGTGAGACTACCGCGTTGGTTCTGAACAAGTCTGTTCGTTATGAGGGTGGTGCTTACACTGGTGTGCCGGATGTTGCTAGCACGAAACAGGGTAAGGGTAAGAAGCTTGCTTCTTCCTCTAAAGCTAAGAAAGGTAAAGCTCTTATGTGTTTAGCAAGAGGCTTGCTCGTGCATCTGTTACCCCACCTTATGGGCCCATTGATGTTTCGGACAATGATGATGATTTCCTTGTTGTTTATACCAGGTCTATTCATTCGACGGTGAAGCTGGAACCCTTGGATGGTGAAAGTGATAGTGGTGGTTCTAGTGGTAGTGGTGGCAAAAAACCTGAGCTTGTGCCGAGGAGGCTAGGAGTGTTTATGTTCCTGAATGGTCTATCAAGAATGGTGATTCTGTGAAAAGTCATTTTGTTTGCCAGGAGATGATTTACCACTTTGCCACTCCTGCCGATCGTGACGCTCTTCGTGGTGATACAGAGCAGGCACTTATTGGTCGTATTCTTGTTAATGTTGCTAGGATTCTTACCTCTCTTCCTGAAGGCATTGATCGGCTTTTTGCTAATGACAATAAAGCTGAGTGTGCGAAACAGAAGAATTGCTCTTTTAAGGAACAACTTGCTTATGCTCAGAGTCATGTGTGTGCTTTATATGCTCGTGAGAAGCAGCTTGTTCTGGATCTTGATACTGCTCATAAGCAGTATGATCTTGATAGCGAGAAGCTTGCTACTTTGAGGCAAAATTTGGAGGAAGAAAAAGCAAAGATGGATGTTGAGAGGGTTGCACTTGATGCTGAGTGGTCAGTGGTTCAAGCAGAGAAAGAGAGGTTGGATTTTGCTATTGAAGAATGGAAATCTAAGGCTGAGGTTCTTGCTGAGGAAAAAAGGTGGCTCATTGAGCATGGGTTTCAACAGGTGGTTGCTTATCTCCTTCATAGTAATGAGTTCAACGCTCCCTTGAGTGATGTGTACAAGAAGCTTCTGAAGTGGGGACGCCATATGGGACTTGTTTCCAGTTATAAGAATCAGCCTTTGAAGCCCATTTCTAAGTGCAGTAACAACCATCCTGAGGCAAAGCAGGAGTCTGTTGAGGCTATTCAACAGATTGAGCAGCTAACATATCCTTACATTCATGAATTGTCCAAATATTTTGATAGGCACTTGTCTGAGCTACAAGCTTTGGAGCCTCAAGGCTTGAAGGAGGAAGCTGCTGAGTCCATGCTGAAATCTCTTGGAAGAAAGTGCTCGCGAGATGAAGCTGGTGGTTCTATATCCCTTGCCTCGGTGTCCCTAGGAGGGAACGCGAGGCGGCACAAAAAGAGCCGATATGACCCTGTTTTAGAGACAAAGACTCAAGCTTCTGTTGGACTTCAGGCTGCTAATACAAAATTGTTGCTGCTTCTGCTGAGTAAAGCATTGGTACAGGACCGAAGCCTGATGCTGCTAAAACGGAAAAGGCTGGTGAACCTTCTGTTTGATTGAAACCTTGTATTAATGTTGTTGTGATTTTGAATAATTCGTATGCTTAACATTCTGAACATGCAATTTGGACCCTGCATGGTCGTTTCTAATGTAAGCCTTTGTTAGCGTGAACAATTTACTTATGCTTGTTTTAACTTGATGGTGCCCCTTGTGGCTTGAACTTGCTTTAGATGAAAACGTCTTTTGGACCTTGTATTGCATATCTTATTCTTGATTTGACCTTGTTGGGTCATAATTCTTGTTTATTTGCATAGTCAAGCGTTTGAACCAGAGGTTTATCTTATTGACTTTTCTTTTGGGAATACAAGATACTTCCCTTGCTATCGTTTTTATGTGTTTGTTGTGTTTTCATAATTCAAGTTTTTTCAAGGCATGATGATGTAGACATCATACTAGATAATTCCAAGTTATTACTAACACGAAGTGTTATCCTATCTGTTCGAAGCCCTTTATATCTTTGATTTTTATTTGGGCGTGATCATAAGTTTGAGTGTTCGCTTATGGAGCATTGTTGATGGGAAATCACCCGCTTCATAGGTTGTCAAAACTTAGTACCTACGGAATTGTATTGTTTTAGGGACTCAACCTTTATACGAGTAAGGCAAAACTTGAACTCGTTGAGCGTTTTGGCCTAGGAGCTCATCCCTTTACATGGAGAGGTTTTAACCAGACCCCATGGAGCTGGTTGTTTATAGGAGCTCACCCTCGATAGGATAACAAGATATCAGTCATACTTTAAAATGCAAATTTCATTCATTGAACTTGTTTCATACAAAAGGGTTGTCATAAAATGCATCTTGGGCTACATTGATCATTGCTTATATGAAGAAGCGCCGTAGGTGTTTGGCATTCCAGTGCCTTGGAAGCCTTTTTCCTTCCATGTCATCGAATTTGTACGAACCTTCTCGGTGCGCTTTTGCAATCTGGTAAGGGCCTTCCCATTTAGGGCCCAACTTTCTGGTATCCTCTTGTCTGCTTGCACCGTTGTTTCGGAGTACCAGGTCCCCAACTTTGAAACTTTCATTTTTTACTCTTTTGTGTAGTAGGATTCCATTTTTTGCTTATATCTGGCCTCCCTGATTCTTGCATGATCTTTGGCTTCTTCTAGGAGGTTGAGGTTTTGCATTATCTCTGTGTTGTCTTGATGCTGATCTTGATTGTTGACTCGATGTGTGGCTACCCCTATTTCGGCAGGAATCATTGCTTCTGAGGCGAAGACTAGACTGTATGGGGTGCGGTCGTGGCTTGTTTTCTCTGTTGTCATTATAGCCCGCAGGACGCTTGGTAATTCTTCAAGCCAATCCTTACCGTGTCGTCCAAGCCTTGTTATTATCCCGGATACAATGCTCCGGTTCTTTCGTTCAACTTGGCCATTGGACTGGGGGTAGTCGGCGGAGCTAAAGATTTGCTTTATGTGTAGCTCCGTACACCAAGCGATGAATGGATTATCCGCGAATTGTTTGCCATTGTCGATGACAATTTGTCCTGGAAGGCCGAAGCGACATATGCTTTGTTCCCAAATAAAGTTTATCACCTGTTTGCCCGTGATCGAAGATAGTGGCTTGACTTCGGGCCACTTGGTGAAGTAGTAGACTGCTACCAGCAAGAACTTGACTTTTCCTCTTACTTCGGGGAATGGGCCAACAATGTCCATTCCCTATAACGGCCATGCTGAAGTAACGGTCACTAGGTCATGCTTCGGGCTTACTTTGATTGGTGCATGCAGTTGGCAGCCTTCACACTTGTGTATTTCTTCCGAAGCATCCTTATGCATCGTCGGCCAGTAGTATCCAAGTTCATCAGCTTTGTGACCACTGATCTAGGGCCGGAGTGAGTTCCACATATTCCCTCATGTACTTCTCTGATCAAGTAGTTGCTTTGATCTGGTCTGACACAACGAAGGAGCGGTGATAAGTAGCACTTCTTTTAAAGATAGCTATCTTCGATCACGTATTGCTTAGCTTTTATCTGCAACCTTACTACTTCTGCTTCATTATCTGGCAGCTTTCCCTCTTTCAAGAAGTCTATGACCGGAGTCCATCCAGTTCTTTTCCTCTTCAATTATGACATCATTTATTTCTTCTTCACAGATGGATGGAGCTTTATGTACTTCCACTAGGACTTTCTTTGTTAGGTGTGCAAAGGTAAGTGAGGCCAACTTGCTGAGGACGTCAGCCAGCTTGTTCATAGATCGTGGCACTTGCTTCACATTGTAAGTCTCAAAACCTTGCATTAACTCTTGTGCTTTAGCTTTGTATTTCTTCATGCTCTCTTCTTTTGCCACGTACTGGTTATTGACCTAGCTAGCTATTAGCAGTGAGTCGACGAACACTTGTATCTTTGACACCTTCATCTCATTAGTTATCCTTAGTCCTGCAAGCTGTGCTTCGTATTCAGCTTCAATATTGGTGCCTGGGAAGTCTAAATGAAGGGCGTATGTGAATTCTTTCCCTTCAGGGTCTAATAGTACTAGAACAGCTCCAGAGCCCTCTATGCTAGAAGCTCCATAGGCATATAGCCTCCATGTGTTAGGAGGGTGCTCCTTCTGTTCATCATTCTTTGTTATCTTTGCTTCTTCTTTTTGTTCTTCTGGGACTTTGGCAAGGAAGTCAGCTAGGACTTGAGCTTTGATCGTTGTTCTTGGTACATACTCTATCTTGTGTTCCCCAAGCTCGATGGCCCACTTTGCTAAACGGAGAGATGTTACAGGTCTTTTGAGTATTGTTCTGATAGGTTGATCGGTGACAACCCTTATTGGGTGTGCTTGAAAGTATCGCCGTAATCTTCTTGCAGTGTACACGAGGGAGAGTGTTAGTTTCTCCATTGCAGGGTAGTTTATCTCAACTTCTTTCAGTTCTCTACTAATGAAATATACCGGCATCTGCACATAGCTTCTTTCTATCAGCAGCACAACACTTACAACATCATTACCTGCTGAGAGATAAACAAAGATTAGTTCTCCTGCCTCGGGTGCTACCATTGTAGGTAGTGAAGCTAGGTTTTCTTTCAGCTTCTGAAAGGCAGCCTCAGCTTCTTCTTTCCATCTGAAATCTTTCTTGTCTAAGCACCCCTTCAGTGTTTGGAAGAAGGGTAGCGATTTTTCTGCTAATTTTAACAGAAACCGCTTAAGCGCAGCAATCTTTCTATTTAGGCTTTGCACATCTTTCTTTATCCTTGGAGACCTCATCTCCATGACTGCTCGAACCTTGCTTTGATGCTTTGCTTTCCTACGATATGGCCCAGGAACTTGCCTTCTTCAATGCCGAAGGAGCTCGTTCCTGGGTTGAGCTTCATGCTTATGCTTCGAAGGTTATCGAATGTTTCGCTGATGTCTCTTTTCATTCCTTCTTCATTCTTGCTCTTAATCACTAGATCATCAACATAGGCTTCCATGTTCCTTCCTAACTGATCGGCGAATGTCTTGTCGATCACCCTTTGATAAGTAGCTCCTGCATTCTTGAGGCCGAAGGGCATCTTCTTGTAAAAAAGATCCCCTTGTCTGTATGAAAAGCTGTCTTTTCTTCATCTTCCTCCTTCATGTGTATTTGATGATAACCTTTGTAGGCATCTCGGAAGCATTTTTATTTGAAACATGTCAAACAATCTACCTTAAAGTCTATTTCTGGCTAAGGATAACAATCCTTCGGACATGCCTGATTCAGATCTTTGAAGTCTACACACATACGGCAGGAGCCATCTGATTTTTTTTTACCAGAACTAGATTTGCCACCCATGATTGGTATTGCATTTCCCTTAGGATTCCTGCTTCTACCAATTTATCCACCTTCGTGCATGCAGCTTGGCTTCTGTCAGGGGCCAAACTTCTTTTCTTCTGTATTATGGGCTTTATACCAAGTGCTATGTTGAGGGAGTGTTCGGCTATATCCCTTGGTACTCCCACCATGTCGGCCGGACACCAAGCGAACACGTCCTTGCTTTCCCTCAGTAGATCATTCAGTTTGCTTATTGCCATCGGTGAAAGGTCACTGCTTGTCTTCACTTTCTGATCCAGGTACGAAGGATGTATGCTTAACTCCAAGATTTTCTCTTGTTTCTACTTCTCATCCTCTTCTGCAGCAGCGATGAGTAGAGCTTCCTTCTTTGGCTTGATCGTTGCTATCCCTTGATCGGTGGGGAACTTCATTAGACCGTGAGTAGTGGAAACTACGGCTCCAAAGGTGCTTATACCCGGTCTTCCAATGATTATGGTATACCTTGATGGGGCCCGCAATCCATGTATATTCTGTCAACGAATGTTCCTTCTATTTTAGCTTCCACGATGATTGGAGTGAAGATCAGCTCTGCTTCCTCCGTTGGGGGGAAGCATATGTATTGTTTGTCCCAAGATTCTCTCCTGGATCTTTTTTGTGTTTCGCTTCTGGTGAGGTGTATCATGTTTGTCTCCTTACCTCTTCCTTTTCCCTTCGGATCTTTCTTCTTTTTAATGTCCTTTTACCAAATGAGCGAGTTCTCCGGATTTCACCGCTTATTCTATCCGCTTCTTTAGCTGGTAGCATTCATTGGTGTGATGACCTCTATCATCATGGAATTCACAATACTTGCTCGATCTTCTTGCTTCAGAAGATTTTTCGAGGGGACGCGGAGGTCTGAAGCTGTACCTAGCTTCTTCAGTTGCCATTATCTCTTCTGGTGTCTTGGTCAAAGCTGTGAAGGCAATGTACTTTTCTTTTTCCGGCGTGCTCTTGTGGTATGGAGGATGGTAGCGGTCGTCCGCTTTTCTCGAGTCACGATGGCGATGGGACCTTCTTTCCATGAAGGAGTGGTGACTCTTCCAAGGGTCTCGCCTCTTGGATTCCAGGATTTGCAGTGTTTCTTTTCCTCTTAGGTATTCTTCTGCTCGTTCAAGAGCTTCATCCATGATTTAAGGAATGTTCTTGTTCAAATCTTCAATAAGTTGTTTTGGTCGTACTGCGTTCATAAAGCCAGATACTCTCATCTTTTATGTTGCCCCTGTGTAAGACAATCCTTCGTTCTTGTATCTGTCTATGAAACTTCAGAGACCTTCATCTTCCTTTTGCTTGATCTGATACAGCACAACAACGTCCTTTATGTACTTCTTTAGTAGGGTGAAATTACCAAGGAACCTTTGGCTGAGGTCGTCGAAAGAATCAATGCTTCTTTCAGGAAGGCTGCTGAACCATAGGCGTGCAGATCTAATGAGTGTTTGTATGAACATGTGGCAACACTCAGCATTTGTCCATCTTTCAATGCCTGCTGCACCAGAGAATACATGCAGATGGTCTTCGGGGTCATCAGTCCCGTTATACGTTTTAATGTTTGCCGTCATCTTTATCTTTGTCTGAAAGTCAAAGTTGGCTATTCTTTCAGAGAAGCACGCCAATGAAGTAGACCGGTATGGTCAAAAGATTTCATTTGTCTCCGCCCCAATGGCGGCGGGAACTTCCTGCATCAAGGGTCTCCCTTCCGTTGCCACTGGGCCGTTCGCCAATGGAGCCATGTTTTGTCGAAGATGTCCCACACCTGTTGTGGGCTGAACCTCAAGCATGCCCCTAGCTGAGTGTTGCCAGGGATAAGCGGTTTTCCAGAGGTTAATGTATTGAGCCATCATGTATGCAGCAAGCTGGGGATGCACCATGTGCGGGTATGCGAACCTAGGATGTTGAGTTATGGGAATAGGGAATCTTACATTCATCGGAGCTGGCATTCCCAAACTTCGTGCTAGTGGCAAAGATGCCATAGCTTGGCTCATCTATAGTGACATAGGAGAATACATCATAGGCTGTGTGAGCTGCACAGCTGCTCAACTGTGTACTCTGGTGTTTTGTGCATCAAGGGGGTCTGGTTTAGAGGAGAAAGATTCTCTCTCTGGACACTAGGTCCTGCTTCTGTTGCGGGAACCCTCGTTCTGTTTTAGGCCGGAGGTGACAGCTGTTTCCTCATGGACAACATTAATCCCAAAAGGAGGAGGTGGGAGAGATGAGAATGTCACCTCAGGTTCGTCTTCATATGCCAATCGCACCTTGACACCTTTTGCACGTTCTTCTTGTACGTAGCTATTCATCAGATCCCTTAGCCGAAGGAAGTTCTTCTGTACTCCTTTGGGCGTAACATCCAACCATTCCATGGACAACAAGGTGTCTGTCCAAGGGGACGCACTTGCTATCTTGAAAGGAGAGGGAGTCTGAAACGTAGAGTTGTCCTGCAACAGTTTGACAGGAGGTCCGTCTGCTGCAGGAGAGAATCTTCCTGCTTCTTCTCGCGACGTCTGGATAGAAGCAGATCGTAAGTGATAGGGAGGTGGAGTTGCGTCCACCCCCAGAGAAATGTCATCACCTGACATCAAGAACACTTAGGAACAGAAGGAGCGGAACTACGAGTGAAGCTCTGTTCTAAGTAGTGCCGCCCCACGGTGGAAGCCAATTTGTTGCTACAACGAATATGCTACGGATACTCTCGGCTTCAACAAACACATGTCAGAGTGAGGGTCTTGACGTTCTCGATTGAATCAGCTGCTTGAGGTACCTGCTAAGAACAAAGCACCGTTAGTCTCACCGCAAGAGGGGGCCTCCTGCGATCAGCCTCTGGCGTGAGAATAAGATAACGGTTCTTTGGGAGTGATAAGGATCTTTGGAACGAGAATGATGAGTGTAAAAGTCTAAGAGTGAGTAGTGAGAATGGACTTGGGATTTGGAGAGCCCAAGTCCTTATCTTATAGCTGAGGTTGTTCTGTCTTCATGCTATGTGCGGGGTTATCCCCTTCTCTTTCCTGTCCCTGCAGTAAGACCCTTTCCCTTTTGGTGTAAAGAGCCAAAGTCCTATATAGGGACAAAGGTCTCTCTCTTCAAGGCCATTAAGACACATTTTCTTATAGCCTTGACTTCCTGGAGATTCCAATTGGGTCGCTATCACTTATGCCATGTCACCTCGTTGCTTGGGAGACGCGGCTTAGTGGTTCTGCTTAGAACATTTGCTTCATCGATGAAGCTGAGCTTCGTGATCGTACCCACGTCATCAACTATCAAGAAGGGTTCTTGGAACAAGGTCATAATTAGTTATGACAACTTGTTAGTCAAACACAACGATCTTAAAAGGTTTAAGATACAATCACCATGAAATGATCATGGAGAATGATTACACGACACATTATCTGAAAATGATTATATGATACATCAACGTTATTTGATAGAAAAGTTTCATCAATAACATTTACACAAACATGAGATGTTGTGACCTAGAAACATTAGAATATAATATTCTGAAAGAGTTTCAGATAACTTCTAACAGTTTGGAAAGAAGTTCAAAAAGATAGTTTTCCATCGTCAAGTTTCATTAATGGGATCATGAAACTTGGAGACATCATGATAAAACAAAATTCACAGAAATCAATATCTAACTGACCTATTCGCTAAACCTATACCTCATTTTGTATGAGGATCACGCTAATAGGTAATTGAAATGATAGACTAGAGTTTGATTTGTTAATATTGGGTCCTTTTGAACAATATAAAAACATTGGTATTTTATATTGACTTAAAGGTTAAGTTCATTATAAATATATGTTTCTATGATTCGATATTTTATACGTTTTTGAAATCCTTTAATATTATGTTATATTCTAAATGTTCGTAGTCAATCAGATTCATGTGAATCAATCTGAACGTAAGACTATTTTGAATTGGATATTAGTTCATTAGGAATGAAATGCCAAATGGTTGGACGTCATGTTCTCAGATAATCATTAGATAATGATTATTGAACATAACTGGCTTCAAAACTATCTTCATGGATTAATGTCTTGAGAAGTTTTGAATATGGTAAGATCTATTGATCCTTCGACCCAATACATGCACTAGAACTAACTCTGACTAAAGTTTATTCCTTGAACTTATCTAACGCTTTACCTTAACAGGCAGTAATAAGGGTATGATCAGAAGTAATCTGAAGTTAAGTGGGAGTTGTACGTGGCCAAAGGAATTATGTTATCCTTTAATTAGGATCTGGACATTCTGGCTCCCTCGTTGATTCAGGCTGGTATAAATCGCGTGGCCACACACAAACTAGAGTAGTTTGTTTAGACTATCTTTGAATTGGAGAACGAGAACAAGAATAGTTGAAACACATATGAGAAGTAACTTGTATCCATGTCTCTTGTTCAACGAATGACCTAAACAGAAAGGACACACACACACACACACACACACACACATATATATATATATATATATATATATATATATATATATATACAGACATATATTTACCATGGCTATTGTACTTGGTTAAGTAAGACTTACTTGAACATAAGGAACTAGTTGACGATTATAAATACGTCATACCTTGTTAGGAGCAATGAGATTCAGCTAGGCGTTGACCACTGTCTACGTTGACCTGATTAATCAATGAATCGACCAAGTGGGAGATTGTTGAATATTAGATGTCCGATCATCGTTAATATCAACGTTGCTATCGAGGTACGATCCAAAGAGTTACACTTTGGATAACGAGCAATTGATAATATTTAATTGTTAAATATTATAGTTCACACAACACGGTATTATGCGACGGATGAATAAATATTTATGAGAAATATTTAGTAGGTAGATTCGGGAATTAATTATTCTGGGTAATAATTAATTATTAATTCGGTGACTAATTATTTAGAGAAATAATTATTGATAGTTTTAACGTTTAACAGTTAAACGTTAGTTATGGTTTTACTAATTATTTATAGTTAGTAAAGTAATGAGGGTTCAAAGTAATTAAATAGTTAATTACAAAGAATTTATGGTAAATTCCTAATTAAGGTGTATTATGTTATTAAGGTATCTATATATACATCCTTAATACAAAACCCTAATAACTATTTCTTGCTTGCATCAAGTTTGCGCAAGAGAGGAGAACCTGCCCCCCTCCTTGCGTCGATTGAGCCACCACCGCCATGCCGTTGCAAAGCCACCGTCGCCATCACCCCGCATTTGGGTGAACTGGTATTCCTCGTGAGTGGTTTTAGGTATTAGATCTCGTGAGACAGGATTTGGTGTTGTGGGTTCGTGAACAAGTCATCTAGGATGACGCTCGTTGAATCCATCGTGTGAGTTTAGGTTGATCGTCAGAGGTATAAACCCTAAACATCCTATGGTTGTATTTTATTTATTTTTGTTGTCTAAACTCCGTGTAATCGGATCAGTGTATGGAATCCAGATCTGATCTGTTAATGGTATTATTAAATCGCTTCCTCTAAATATATCTAATTTTTTTATTTAAAAGGTTTAAATAATAATTATTTTAAAAGTTAAAATTGGTACCATGATTCCTAACAATGTAATGTATATAAAGAGCATAAGATGATCATTAGAAAAGACAACACTCACGTCACAAACACTACACTCTTAAAACTCTTTGTAACACTTAGACACGATCACATTGCTCTTTTTTCCTTGTATTTTTTATTACTTTTTATAAGAACAAACGTGCAGCCCGACTTTAGTTGGCTCCCTAGGTTTTATGCCGGAGATCCACAATGGATCAAGGGCTTTCCTCGTACATCACCGTGTCAATTTCCCTATTAATATTGCAATTCTTACACCATAATACAAGCACGCTACCTCACAAACAACGTTTGGCTACTTGATTATATTTGGTAAGTTTTTGTCAAAACAGTTTGGCGCCCACTGTGGAGCAAGTGGTGCTTTTTCATCTTTGGAAATCTTGGTAAAAAATTCAAATCACTTTTTAGTTCTCTAGATTCTTTTTGAAGAAGGTTGTCTGTAGAACCAAAGACTGATTGCTACAAAATTGTTCTAAGTACAACTGCTGCGGACAACACAAGATTGCTGCTAACCAAAACAGCTGCTGATACTTTGTCTGCTGCTGAAGACCAAAGTAGCTGCGGATAGGCTTATCAGCAGCATTCAATACATGTTGCTGCTGATAGGCATATCCTCAGCAGCTGCGGATAGATCAATCTTGCTGTTGGTCCTCATCTCTGCTGCTGATAGCTTTATTCTCTGAAGACCAAACGTTGCAGCTGACTATCCATGCGAAGCGCCTCTGACACCTTTCTGCAAAAGCAACTGCCACACTCCAAGCAGAAGGAACCTCACTGGTGCAACCAATAAAGAACAATGACGCTCTTCTCCAAGCATGCAAACAATGATGCCTAAGAAGACGTTTCAGTAAAGTTAACTAGATTAGCCTTTGCGTGTAATTTAGATTAATAAACAAGATCAACGGCTTGTGTTAGATCTGATCCTTAGAATCAAGGGTCTGTCTTGATTCTAAGTTACTATATATATCTTGTAAACACTTCAAACAAAGTGTGCCTTCATAGTGCTTCTTGATAGAGTTTTACTTGCAATCTTGTAATCTCAGAAGTTTAATACAACAGTGCATTTATCAGTATTCTTGCTGTTTACTTGTTTACTTTGTTGGTTGCTATTGTTTCCGCCAATATCAACTAGAATAGAATCACCTTGTAATCTTACGATCCCACAAGTGGTATCAGAGCTTTGGCTCAAGATTAAACAAACTAACATTTGTTTAATCACTTTCTGATTCTATTCAAAACTCTATTCTTGATCAAGTCACACAAAACAAAATGGCACAAAGTCATGGATCTGAAGACATCGGCAGTATCAACCGACCACCGAGGTTAGTGTCTGGGGAGGACTATGATATGTGGAAGAACCGTATGGAAAGCTTCTTCTGCTACCTTGAATACGGAATGTGGAAATCCATAAGGGATGGACCTTATGTTCCCATGGTGGCCTCTGCTGACTCCGGAGGACCACTAGTTCCGAAGGAACCCTCCAAGTATTCTGAAGAAGACATCAAGAAAATGGAGGTGGACTTCAAGGCATTAGGAGCTATCCAAATGTGCCTTCCAAATGAAGTTTTTCACAACTTCAAGGCTCACAAAACTGCAAAGGAGTTATGGGGAGCCTTGGAAAAGATGTTTGCTGGATCTGAGGAGGTCAAGGAGAACAGACGTGACATTCTCAAGCAACAGTATGAAAACTTCATCTGGAAGGAAGGTGAGTCACTAACAGTTTTATATAACAGGTACACGTACCTGGTTGGAGAACTGCAGTTCTCCAAGGTAAAGCTGGAGAATGAATACATTCTCAAGAAGTTCATAAGATCTCTTCCTAGTTGTTGGACATTATATACAGTGTCCATCAGAAGAACAGAGAATCTGAAGACTCTTCAGATGACTGAGCTCTTTGGCATGCTCAAAACCTATGAATTAGAAATGATTCAAGCTAAAGAAAGGAGCTCCAGTTATCAATCAGCTACCACTTCCTCCACCACCACCTCAGCGCTTCACTCTGATCATTCTGGTCCTAGTGCAAGCAACTACTATCCTCCCATTGTTACTCATCCTAAAACACCAACTGCTTCACAATCCAACTCATCACCATTTCTTCTTGAGGCACCTCCTCAACAGCCAACCTCTACTGCTTTTGTCTCTGACAACTCAAGCAGCATGCACTTCATAAAGGAGGATCTGGAATGCTTTCATCCAGATGATCTTGAAGAAATGGATATTCAGCACTCATATGCCATGCTCTCCCTCAGAGCAAATAGGTTTTATTCTAGAACCGGGAGATCAGTTCCAAGCAACAACTCAAACACCAGAGTTGGGCTTGATAAAAGCAAGATCCGATGTTACAACTGTAACCAAATGGGTCACTTTGCTAGGGAGTGCAAGGCACCCAAAGCCAATCAGGGTACCAGCCATCAAAGACAAGGTTACCAAGGTCAGCCCAGGCAGTAGCAAGGAACTCCTCCAGCACAAACTGCAGCTTGTGCAAATGTTGGAACTACAGAATTTGACTGGAGTTTTCAATATGAAGATGTTCCTGCCTCCAACCAAGCACTTATGGCAGACAACGCAGAGATACCACCTCAGGTATTTGAACATCTTTGCTCTCAAGCTTGCATTGACAAAGTTTTAGGTTATAGAAAGCATAACCAAAATCTAATAGATCAAAATGAAGAGTTTCACCAAATGAAATCTGAATTCAAAAAGGTCGAAGACAGTTACAAAGAAAAGATTAAATGCCTTAAGAAAGATATTTCTTCATTAAAACATGAACAAACCAATCTTGAAACTCAGATTGATGATCTATTAGTAAAACTTAGAGCTACCAGAGCTGAACTGGCTGAACAGAAAGTTCATGTTGAAAAATATGAATTTTCATCTAAAAAGTTACAAAGAATGTTAGATATTCAAGTCCATGAAAGGGTAAAAACTGGACTTGGATATCATAATGACGAGTACAAGACAGTTCCTCCTCCTGCTGACTATGTTGCCATTCACGAACCAAGCTTCAATACTGCAAATCTTAACACGACAAACCGAAACCTTGATCCTTCAATGGATGCATGTTTTGTGGAAGACTGCTCCACCTCTTCAGAATCTGAGTCAACTTGCTCAGACCACTGTGAAACTAGTGCAGTCCCATCTGCTCCTATCTCTGAAGCTGTTCTGAACAAAACTGAATGTCCTGTTGTTACTTCAGCTATTCCAGCTCCCATCCCATTCAAACAAATCAAGATTAGCTATCCTCAAAATGGAAGAAAGCTAAACATTGAAAAGGGAGAGACATCAGGTTTCACCAACCCCAAGTCTCAGTCAAAGCCAAAGGTGTTTGATATTTTTCATGCACCTGGAGAAAAAGGTCCATATGTTCAAAAGACTCTAGAAGAAGCCACTTTTGAACATAACAAAGCTCATCCCTGTAACTTCAAAGATTTGTTTCAAAGAAAGAACTATGTGGACTCTCACAAGGACAAGATAGCACTATCCTGCTTTGTGTGTGGAAAATACAATCACACTGCAAGCACCTGCTTTCACTACCGTGAACACCAAAGAAACTCAAAGCAGCATGCCTTTGAGAAAACAAACAGAAACAAACAGGTGAGAAGCTATGATGCAAAGGCAACAAAGTACAGAGAATCTCTATCCCCTCAAAGAATGAAGATGCAGAAACCTCAACAAACTTGCATCATATGTGGGGAATCAAACCACTTTGCTGCAACATGCAAGTTTAACACTTTTAACCAGATTGTAAATCGTTCATCTGTGCTCAACCCATCAGCATCAAACAAAATCGCTGCTGATAGAGTAAAGTCCAGGAAACCGAAGGCAAAGCCTTCAGCAGCAAAAGTCTCTGCTGCTGACAAAGCAAAATAAAAAACAACGGCATCAGCAGCAAAAGTATCTGCTGCTGACAAAGCAAAATCCAAAATAAAGCTTCCAGCAGCAAAAACTGCTACTGCTCCAGCAAAGCCTTCAGCAGCAAATCGGCTGCGGATAAGCTAGAATTGTCAGCAACAACATCTTCTGCCGACAATGTAAAGAAAGCTAGAAAACCACCAACACAGCAATGGAAGGCCAAACAATCTCCAAGCATAACTATTGCTTCCATTGACTGCAAGCATGCTGACAATGGCAAATTAGCAACGATCTTCTACAATGCTGCATGCTACAATGATCCTCCCACTAATTAGATATCTTCCATGTGCAGGGACAGCCAGGCAACAAACACAATACTTGGGTGGTAGATAGCGACTGTTCCAGGCACATGACAGGCAACAGGTCCATCCTCTCTAACTTCAGACATTTCAATGGAGGATATGTTGCCTTTGGGAGTGACTCAAAGGGTGGATCTATCACTGGACAAGGAACTGTGTCCAATGAAAGGATGAGTATTGAAAGAGTCAACTATGTTAAAGAACTTGACTTCAATCTCATGAGTGTTTCCCAAGTATGTGATCAAAAGCATTGGATGCTCTTCACTGACAAAGAATGTTTCGTGTTAGCTCCTGGCCTATCTAAACCCCCTCCAGAGAATATTCTCCTAACTGCTCGTAGAAAGGACAACTTATATGTGCTTGACATGAATGAAGCCACTCCATCTGGTAGTGTTTCATGTTTTCTGTCAAAGGCATCAGTTGATGAATCCGCTCTCTGGCACAGGAGGTTAAGCCATGTTAACATCAAAACAATCAATAAATTAGTGAAGGACAATCTTGTCAGAGGGCTTCCTGACAAAGAATTCCAGCTAAACGATCACTGCATTGCCTGCTTGAAGGGAAAACAACACAAGAGTTCCCACAAGCCCAAGACATTGAACACAAATGACACCCCTCTCCAGCTACTGCATATGGATCTCTTTGGTCCTACGAATGTCATGTCAATGGGCAAAAAGTCCTACTGTCTGGTGATAACTGATGACTTCTCCAGATTCTCATGGGTATTCTTCCTAAAAACAAAAGATGAAACTGCTGAGATTCTCAAATCCTATATTCTTAGGGTAGAGAATCAAAGCAATCTGAAGGTAAAGATCATAAGGTGTGATCAGGGAATAGAGTTCAAAAATCACACTTTGAACAGTTTCTGTGAGAGCAAGGGCATTGAAAGGCAATACAGTGCTCCAAGAACCCCTCAACAAAATGGGGTTGCTGAAAGAAGAAATAGGACTCTGATTGAATCAGCAAGATCTATGCTGGCTGACTCAGAGCTGCCCCTTACTTTCTGGGCGGAAGCAGTAAGCACAGCTTGTTATGTGCAGAATAGAGTCCTTATTGTTAAGCCTCTCCAGAAAACACCCTATGAACTATGGCTCAAAAGAGTTCCCTACATTGGCTTCCTGAAGCCCTTTGGATGTCCATGTACCATCCTCATCACACATGGAGTTCTTCCTAAATTCGGTGAAAAGTCTGATGAAGGTTACTTTGTGGGTTACTCCTCTCAATCAAAGGCCTACCGAGTGTTCAATTCTAGGACTCGGATTGTGGAAGAATCTGCTAATGTGGAATGCAGGGAACACGTTGTCTGTGAACAAGGCAAAGGTCCTAACTGGCTCTTTGATATAGACTCCTTCACCCAGATATTTGAGCCTCTCATATTCTCAAATATGGAGTTTTCTTCTTCAAAATCAACATCTTCTGCCTCAACCTCCTCTTCTGACTACAGACTGGATTTTCCCAGTCCCTACATCAGGATGAAAAGGCCATCCATTGATCCTCCATCAGTGGCAGAAGCTATTGAAGCCAGTACAGGTGAAGCCGGTACTTCCAACACCACAAGCAGCAATCTCTCTGACCAATAAATCTTTAATGAAGCCTCCTCAATCCATGCTGAAGAGGCCTCTGATGCTAATACTGCTGACAATGTGGAACACAATGATCAGAATCTCCAAGCTGCTCTCCTCACAACTGAAGACAATCCTGATTTAAACCAAAGTAATCTTGAAGAGGGAATACGGCTGGATGTGATACCAGCACAGAGAATAAACAAAGAGCATCCTCTGGAAAACATCATTGGCCAAGTCCACACAGGTATCCAGACAAGAAGTAAGTCTCATGAAGCCAACATTTGTTTGTTCTCTTGCTTTCTATCTCAGGTGGAACCCAAGAAGATTGATGAAGCTCTCAAGCACAACAGCTGGATTGAAGCAATGCAGGAAGAATTGCTGCAATTCAAAAGATAAGATGTTTGGAAGCTTGTTGATCTTCCACCTGGTCAAACAGCCATTGGAACAAGATGGGTCTTCAGAAACAAGCAAGATGAAAGGGGCATCGTGGTCAAAAACAAAGCCAGACTGGTAGCTCAAGGTTACACTCAAGAAGAAGGCATTGACTATGATGAAGTCTTTGCTCCTGTTGCCCGTCTGGAAGCCATCAGAATCTTTCTGGCATATGCAGCATCCAAAAACTTTATGGTCTATCAAATGGATGTGAAGAGTGCCTTTTTGTATGGCAAGATTGGTGAAGAGGTCTATGTCAAACAGCCTCCAGGCTTTGTGGATCCTGCACATCCAAATAAGGTCTTAAAACTGGACAAAGCTCTCTATGGCTTACACCAAGCCCCAACAGCCTGGTATGAAACTTTATCTGGATATCTACTTAGAATAACTTCAGAAGGGGGGCCATTGATCAGACACTTTTCATCAAAGATGAAGGGGGAGAAATTTTGTTGGTCCAGATTTATGTTGATGACATTATCTTTGGATCTACAAGAAAGAAGCTCTGCAAAGACTTTGAAGTTCTGATGCATTCCAAATTTGAAATGTGTTCAATGGGTGAACTAAATTTCTTTTTAGGACTTCAAGTCAAACCGGTACCAAATGAAATCTTCATAAGTCAATCCAAGTATGTCAAAAGCGTCTTGGAGAGGTTCAAAATGGCTGACTGCGCTGCTGCAAGAACTCCTATGCAAGTGCACCATCAATTATCTCCGGATAAAGAAGGACAAGACACTGATCAACATCAGTACCGAGCAATGATAGGGTCTCTCATGTATCTCAATGCCTCAAGACCAGATATCATGTTTGCAGTTTGTCTCTGCGCAAGATTTCAAGCAGCTCCAAAAGTGTATCATCTTCAAGCTGTCAAAAGGATCCTTAGATACCTAAAGGGAGCTCTAAAACTTGGGCTATGGTATCCAAAGAATGGAAATGTCAATCTCTATGCCTACACTGACAGTGACTATGGGGGTTATAACTTGGACAAAAAGTCCACATCTGGGGGATGTCAATTTCTTGGAGGAAGGCTCATCTCATGGCAATGCAAAAAGCAAACATGTGTCTCTACTTCAACAGCTGAAGCAGAATACATTGCAGCTTCAAGCTGCTGTGCACAGGTCATCTGGATCCAAAATCAAATGCTTGACTATGGAATGACCTTCATGCAGACTCCAATTCACATTGACAACATGAGTGCTATCTCTATCATGAATAATCCAGTGCAGCATTCCAAGACTAAGCACATCGACATCAGGTATCACTTTATCAGGGATCAAGCTGAGAAAAAGAGAATTGTCCTATCCGAGGTTCACACAAATGAGCAATATGTTGATTTGTTCACTAAACCTTTTGATGAAGCAAGATTTCGATATCTAGTTGAATCAATTGGCATGATGAACTTTGAATAAGACATGTCTCTAATTTTTTATCTTTCCTTGTAAATATGTCTATGTTTTTGTTCTTAATAAAAGGTTATAGTCAGCAGCACTTTTTTCACTGCTGACAGATTTACTCTTCAGCAGCAAAGCCTTTGCCACTGATCGCTTTAATTTATCAGCAGGAACAAGTTTCCTGCGGACAGCTTTAAGGCGGTCAGCAGCAACCTTTTTGCTGCGGAATGAATACAACAGTCAGCAGCACCCAAATCTGCTACTGAAAGACTTCACTATCCGCAGCAACCATGTTTGCAGCGGATAGCTCACCATCGGCAGCAACCAAGTTTGCTGCTGATGGGTAAAACAAGTCTACATTAACTTTTACCCGAGGTAAAAACTACTCTCAGTCTTTACCATGACTGCTCGAGTGCTTTACAGCTGTAACAATGAAAAGTGAAACAGGTTGTACTGTACAAGTAAAGTTGCTTTTTCTTCGTCTACCATTATATCACAATCTCAAACGTTCCCACAACCTCTTCATATTCAATTTCAAACCTATCTCCCATCACTTTCTCTCCCGTCCCCACAGCATTCAAAGCCCTAAATAATTAACCACCATTCAAACACCCTTCTCTCTTCCCTCCAAATCCATAACAATGGCAGGCGCAGACATAAACAACCCCAACGACAAATTTTCCCCATATCACAACCTCACTGCATGCCTAATAAAGGGTAAGAAATCCGAAGGTTTCGATGATATGATCGACTTCCTTTGTCGGTCCAAAATCCATCATGCCCTAACAGTCAACCCAACCATCTATACTTCCCACATGGAAGAGTTTTGGAGCTCAGCCGTGTATTCTACTGACCAGGGCACTCCCCAAATCAGAGGCAAAGTAGACGGCAAGGAGATAATTATCACTGAAGCAAATCTCCGCCAACACCTCAAGCTTCAGGATGAAGGGGACGCCATCTCTTACCCAAGAGACGTATACATGAGGACCTTTGTATCCATAGGGTACACTGGGAATCAAACAGAGTATACGATAGAGAAGGCACTCATGGGTCCCAAATGGAAGTATCTCTGCCACACTCTTCTCCAATGTATATCCCAGAAGAGGAGTGGCTGGAACCAACTTAGCTCCGGACTCGCGTCGGCAATTCACGGTATGATAACTGGGGCGGGTTTCAATTTTTCCCACCTCATTCTTGAAGGTTTGAGATACAACCTTCAAGAAGGGGTGAAATCACAGTTCTTCATGTACCCAAGATTCTTGCAGGAAGTGTTCAACATTGAGCACCAAGATCTTTCAAAAACTGCAAGAATCTACGTAATGCGGGGACATAAGAACAACATTTTTCAAAGCATGAGAACAGTTTTATCAAAGTTCTCAGGGGCCGATGTTCCATTGTTGTCTACAATGTTGAACACGCAAAGTGCCCACGTTACAGTTCAGCAAACCCAGTTGATACTGATCCCACACCCTCCACCTCACTGCCACAAACTCAAACTGCTGCTTCCCTTGATCGAACCCCTGTGCATTCTACTGAGGATGTACAGGCACATAATTTACTCACCCACAGTTTGATTGCTCAACCGGAACACAGGGCCCAGCCAAATATACAAGGAAGAGGGGCAAGAGAACTCCTTCTTCTCTTGCCTCCAAGGCCCAAACCCAAGCCAACATCCCTCACTCAGAATCACAACATTCTAGTGAGAATATCATAAGGGAAAGCCACACTGTTAGGGAGACTCCTTCGGAAGTCTCTCTATTAAGATTAGGATCACTTCCCGGATCCATAGAACAGCCCTTTGAGCCATTCCTATCTTCTTTGGACTTAAGTGTTGAGGAACCTGACCAAAGTGATGTACCTTCTCCAACTACCACTATCAAGGAGGTACTGATTGGTCTTGCTTCCGAAACACCCAACCCAAGTTCTTCACCCTTGAAGGTCCACTCTAGGAGTAATGAAAGAGTGGATGTGGAAGAGGATGTCACTACTGCTGGTCCATCAAATGACCAGGAGGACAGTGACAACATCTTTAAGACCTCAACCATGGCAACTCATGGTGAGGGTGTTTCCTTGGAAACTCCCCTCACTGAGAGGAATCCTAGGCGCCAAGAAACCACGGGTGATGGGGATGAAGAGGCTAGGCCTAAGGCCCCATCTGGGTCCAAGGATTCCACAACTGTGGATGAGGACAGACTGAAACTTCATAACTTGGAATTGACGGACAGGGTGGCTATGCTAGAGGCTGAAGTGTCCAAACTAAGACACCAAGTCTCTATGCATGAAGCCCATCAATGCCCAACTTTAGCCACTCCCTATTTTGTATCAGTTGGCACCCAAACTGATGCTTACCTGTCTTCTGATGCAACTAAAAAGGGGGAGATGGTCTCTATGGAAGAAGATACAGACAGTCTTGACGACTGGATTCAAGAGCAGGTTGTACTTCAAAGCTCACTATTCAAGCCGGCTTTTGTACAAGTTCATGACTTGCCAGTCTCAGATAATGAAGCAGAAGAGACATCTGAAGACTGGAAGTTGGTTGTAAGGGCTGTTGATGAAATGCTGAATGATGCTGAAGACACAGAACAAACAAATACATCATTCAGCATTCTTCCTGAAGCAGCAGCCATCATAAGTCAATCCATACCCCCCCCCCAACTCCTTCAAACAACTCAGAAGCTAGAATTTGACTCCATTCTAGCTTGGGGGTATGATGGATCAGCTGAGAGATTTTGGATTGGATGGGAGTTTAGTGGTGTAGAAGAGCTAAACTGGAACTCTCTCAATGCCCTCCAAGTCCTACAACTGCATTTAACTAACTGCATCAACACTTCATCAGATCTCTCAGTAGAACTTGCCATTGGCAGGTTCCATGACTTGATGGAGGATAATCTACCCCACTTCCAAAGACTAATACAAACAGCAAAATGGGTAGCTTATCCTGAATCTTCGGCAGAAGCAGAAAGAAGACTGACTCTTAGAAGACTTGACATTATAAGGAGCAGTCTTCTCACTAACGAAGAAATTTGCTGCTTAAGAAGATTTCTGTACTCCTTCATTGTCAAAGACTTAGATGTGCTGGGATGGACAAGCACTAAGTCTTTTGACCACACCTTCTTACTAAGCAACGGCTCCTCTCTCACCATCAACACCAGGAACATCCTCCAGCTGCCCTCAAACTTCCTATTCAAGATCTTTCAGCTCAGAGCCAACATCTGCAATATTAACTCATTAGAGAGCCAGGCAATGATGGTCACCATCAAAGCCCATCTTGAAAAAGAAGGACTGATTCCTCAGGAAGAGACTGTGTCAACTTCTGATACTGACTCCAACTCAGATACTCCACAAGTTGAAGTCACATCTGTAGCTTTTGGCACAAGATCTTCACTTAGGGATCAACTGAGAGAAATAGAAGGTCCTGAGTATCAACTTGATGAAGACAGTGACCGTCCCTTATCAATTTCTTAACTTGCCAATGAAGTCGAGGAAGAGATCCCAACAGCACAACAATCAGCTGTTGCTGTGATCAGTGAAGCCAGAGCAGAGGCATCCAATGTTAATAAAGGGAAGGGCATTATGACAGAAGAGGATGAAGAGAGGTTGCGAAAAATGTCACACCCCTAAATTTATTTACTTATTAAATAAATACAGGTTGCAACGATTGGTTCATTACACGATAGCGGAAGCTGTAATAGTGGTTTCTAAGACTTGATCATATATACAATTACTAAAACTAAGTAATACTATGATCTAAGTTCTTCTAGATCAACGATAGACTTGAGTCTTGATATTCTATGTCCTTCCAGCCTTTAGGAATTGATCCAACATAGCTAGCCTATTCCAACCGCGCCATGGCTAAAGGTTACCTGAGAAACATACTTGAAAGTGTCAACACAAAGGTTGGTGAGTTCACAGAGTTAGTTATATTAGTGCTTATAGTTTTTCCCAAAAACATGTACATGACTTTACCGTCATAAAATATGTAGTTTTCCTTGAAAACGTTACCATGACTTAACCGTCATAAAATATGTAGTTTTCATTTGAAGACATTACCATGACTTAATCGTCATAAATCCAATGTTTAAACATGATCATTTTAACCTGATCGAAACTCTTTGTATAAACCTGATCCTTTTAACCTGATCAGAACCCTTTGTTTAAACCTGATCACTTTAACCTGATCAGAACCCTTTGTTTAACCTGATCAGAACCCTTTGTTTAACCTGATCAGAACCCTTTTGTTTGAACCTGATCACTTTAACCTGATCAGAACCCTTTTGTTTTAACTTGATCACTTTAACCTGATCAGAATCCTTTTGTTTTGTATTACCAATGAATCTGAATACTAATCCGATCTATTGACCCCATTTGTAAACTTGCAAGGAATACAAAATAGTATGTAATGTACGAGACCGTAACCAAACCCCAACTTTCTGTGCCTCCCCTCGCCTTTCTGCGAGTAAGATTATATGCGGTCATTCGGTCATTTAGACCCCTGGTTAGCGCGACTAACCATGACCGGGAGCGTCACCCCTAATAGTACTATTCATAAAATCCCGGGCTAAGTCCATAGCTAATGGTTACTAATTTATTCCGAGGACTTTAAGCGCTTTATTGTTACCTCAATACATACATACGGTCAGATCATTAGTTTCATTCATTTACATACGAAAATTCTTTACAAGTATGTTTCCACCCCAAATCATTTCAAAAACTTAGAAAAAAGGGGTTTAGTGAAACTCACAAGGAGTTAAACCAAGATGTTCATATTGTCAAACGTATAAACAATGTAATTCATGTTTTCAAAACATAACAAGTAAGTATGTTTCTCCCCCGATGTTTACAAAACAGTAAATAGTTAAAAGGGGGCCGTGAACTCACCTTGTGTCCGATGAAATCCTAGCAAACAAACCTGTGCTAGTTCTTGTCTATCCGTACCCTAATCACACAAGGGTACTAATGTGTTAAAACTACCCGTCTTACACGTAAGTTGTTCATCCGACTTAACAAATCTGATTGCTTTTGTTTAAATATCTTTTTAGTTTTTCAACAATTGTTTGTTATAAAATAGTTCTAAGTTACTGCCTCATGGGACTGATGACCAGTTATCGAAACTACATAGTTTCGATTGAACAGAACAGATGCCGAAACTACCTAGTTTCGATTGAACAACCGGTATCGAAACTACTAGTTTCGATTTAACATCAAGGTATCGAAACTACTCAGTTTCGATTGAGTAAGCATGTATCGAAACTACCTAGTTTTGATTGAGTAATAGGTATCGAAACTCCTAGTTTCGATTGAGTAATAGGTATCGAAACTCCTAGTTTCGATTGAGTAACAGGTATCGAAACTATAGTTTCGATTACTGGACTTCTGTTTGACAGAATCAGTCCTGCATATTTTTATGTTTTAATCTTGAATTCGCCACACTTTTCTTGTTATCTTACTTGCGTTCAAATGAGTTGTATGTTTAGCTACGGTTTAAAGAAAATAATGCGGATGGTATTGAGTTTTTACCTCCAAACAGAGATGAGGATTTTGAGAGAAACAGAGAATGATCTTGAGCTCTTTAGCTTGATTCTTGAGAAAAACACTTGGATGTTTCGTATAACACCCAAAAGATAGATAACTTTGAGCTTGAAAATGGATGAACTCTTGAAAATATGATGAGGATGAAGGCGTTGATGTCGCTGCCGTAAAGAGAGAAAGTATTCGGTGGAGTGTGTGTTTGGAAATGGTAAGTATATGTAAATCTTGGGAATAGATGGGGGAATGGCTTCTCTGAATTTCTGCCAAAAAGTCAAGCAAGTGGGTGGGGGTTAAATAAATCAAACCATTTGATTTAAGTGTAAATTTAATCACTAGTGTTCGTATTTAGTCGGGTTATCCTGGTACGTGAACCGGTAACTCCTAGAATTACCAAAATATGAAATGAGACCATGTACGGTTTTTGTTAGGCCTTAATGTCCTTGTTTGTGAAATTAAGTAAATCACAAAAACAATTTTAATGTAAACTTGTTTATAACATGTACGGATATTGACCTGAATAAAAGAAGGAGAAAGAAGAAAGAAGAAGGAAACGAGAAGAAGAAGAGATGGCTGAAGAGATGGCTCATAAACAAAGGCATCAAGAAAGAAAGGCAGCCATACTCCTAAGACAACAGACAATCCAGCTGTATGCCAAACAGCTGGATGAGATGAAAGTTAAAATCCATGCAGGGTCTCAAGTTGAGGAAGATGAACAACTTGCAAGACAGCTGCACGAAAAGTTTGCAAAGGAAGAAGAAGAAGAGAATGAAAAGAAGAGGAAGGAAGATGCTAAGTTTAGAATCACTGATTCTAAATTAGCAAAGGAATTAAGGGAGGAGTGGACTGAAGCTCTGATCTCTCAAGGTGAGGATGCAGACTACCTTGAGAAACTTTCAAACAAAGAGATTTATAGAGCCTTCATGGGTCAGCAGGGTCAATTGGCTAGCAAGAAAAAGGCTGAAGAAGAAGAAAAAGCCAAGCTACAGTCCAAGAAGACCATTGCACTGAATAAAAGAACCCATGAAGAAAGGAAGGTCATGATTGACTTCCTTAAGGCTAGAGGAGATAGTGGAAAGAGGCTAGGTCCCATGAATTTCATGAACCTGCAAGCCCTCTACTTCAAAGTTAAAAAGGATAAGGAAGAAAGACTAGGGAAGAAGGGCTCCAAGAAAAGGGTACTTATCAAAGAAGAAGAAAAACCAAAGACAAAGAAACCCAAGCCTTCTCCCTCACCTACCTCTTCCTTAGTCCATCATCCTTCCACTCTCCTCCCCAAACCTTCCACTCCTCCACACAACAAGTCCAAATCATCCCACCCAGCTCCCACTCATCAACAGCCTCCCCTGAAGAAATCCAAATCCTCATCTGAACCTGAAGACTCAAGAGACATAGTTGGATGGGTCTACAATCCACAGGATCAAAGGTTTGAGATCTTCAGGGGGAGAACTGAAAGAAGAAGATCTACATACAGGTCTGTTGATGAGGTTCTGTAACTACCAGATTCAGACCTAAGAAGAATTTTGGAGTTGGGTGAAGCTCATGAGCCTGCAAATGAGAGTGGGAAACATCTTATGCTAGCAATCAGACATTACTTCAACCCTAGAAAAGATGTGGTCATGGATATCAAACCACTCAAGTCCCACTCTCCATTTGTATCTTGGTCTTACAATGCTGATTTGGATGAGTTCACTCTGATTGATGTAAAGAAGCAGCAGATGAGATGTTCAAGCAAAGCAATCTACAAAATGCCACACAAAGACATCAAGACTCTGTCTGAACTTCCACTGAACAATCCCAGCAAGGATCCAAGAGGCTATGAGGTTGAAAGGATAGTCAGCCACATGCAAAAGCTTCAGCAACAGAGGGACTAGAAGAATTTTGGTAGCATCAGTCTAGGGGGAGTTTGTAGAACCAAAGACTGATTGCTACAAAATTGTTCTAAGTATAACTGCTGCGGACAACACAAGATTGCTGCTGACCAAAACAGCTGCTGATACTTTGTCTGCTGCTGAAGACCAAAGTAGCTGCGGATAGGCTTATCAGCAGCATTCAATTCATGTTGCTGCTGATAGGCATATCCTCAGCAGCTGCGGATAGATCAATCTTGCTGCTGGTCCTCATCTCTGCTGCTGATAGCTTTATTCTCTGAAGACCAAACGTTGCAGCTGACTATCCATGCGAAGCGCCTCTGACACCTTTCTGCAAAAGCAACTGCCACACTCCAAGCAGAAGGAACCTCACTGGTGCAACCAATAAAGGACAATGACGCTCTTCTCCAAGCATGCAAACAATGATGCCTAAGAAGACGTTTCAGTAAAGTTAACTAGATTAGCCTTTGCGTGTAATTTAGATTAATAAACAAGATCAACGGCTTGTGTTAGATCTGATCCTTAGAATCAAAGGTCTGTCTTGATTCTAAGTTACTATATATATCTTGTAAACACATCAAACAAAGTGTGCCTTCATAGTGCTTCTTGATAGAGTTTTACTTGCAATCTTGTAATCTCAGAAGTTTAATACAACAGTGCATTTATCAGTATTCTTGCTGTTTACTTGTTTACTTTGTTGGTTGCTATTGTTTCCGCCAATATCAACTAGAATAGAATCACCTTGTAATCTTACGATCCTACATTGTCCCAATATAAATTGCTTTCTTCCCCAACCTTATTCAAAATCTGGGTTGAAACTTACTCTTTCTCCTTCTCTTGTATCCTAAAAGAAAAATGATAACACATCCCCTAGGAACACATCTACCGTCCCTAATATCCTGAAACCCGGATCATCTTCCGGAATACCTTTATTTGTCTCAAATGATGATATTCTCTCTATGTTTTCACAAATGAAACAAGCAATGGAACAACAAAAAAAAACTAATCAAATGTTCATGAGGGAAATAGAAAAGATGAATGAATCAAAGAAACCAATGGAAGCAATAACTCTATTACAACCAAAGATCCCAAATACTCTAGGATCTTCGGGAAACTATTTAGGAGATTTCATCCCCATGCAACAAATCGGAATGAATAATCCAACTCAAACTGCTAGAGTTACATCAACCAGGGATCCTAGTATTACATCAGGATCCTTATCACAAAATAATGATGACGGTAACATTTACGATAATCAATTTTTAAAAACTAATAGTGTTGAACCTATGTAGGATACTGGGATTAATCCAATAATGTCTAAGGAATTAAAGAAACTGAAGGACATAATCTCGAGTGTACCTGGTTTGGTACAACCGATACCTGAAATATCCTCGTCAAGTCACAGTATATCAAGATATGCTCCACCTATATGCGATGCGGAGATCCCAAAACGTTTTCAGACCCCAAAAATGAAATTATATGATGGAACTACGGATCCTGAAGAACACGTTGCCCAATATAGAGAAAGAATGGAAATTATCCCGATCACTTCGGATTTGAAGGAGGCATGTTTAGGCAAAGGCTTTGGATCAACTCTCACTGGATCCGCCTTAAAATGGCTACTAAGCGTTCCTCCTTATTCTATTATTTTATTTGCTCATGTAGTTAATTTATTTCATAACCAATTTTCTTGCAGTAGAACGCTTGAGAGGTTAACTAACGATTTATGCTGGATAACTCAAAATTATGATGAATCCCTCAGGGATTATGTAAGAAGGTTTGGTAGAGAATCCTTGGAAGTTCCCAATCTTGATCTTACGACTATTGTTCAAGCCTTCAAAATGGGATTAAAAAAGATTCTTAATTCTATGAATACCTCATAATGAACCCATGTAAATATTTGGATGTAGTTAGAAATCGAGCTCTTAGATTTATAAGGCTCGAAAAAGATAAGAAAATCCAAAGGAGTATAGATACATCATCCAAATATGATCATCCCAACTGGAAGTCAGAATCCTCATCCTATACACAGCGATTAAATCCCAAGCATTAGCAGACTTTGTGGTAGATTTCAGTAGTGATATTCAACAAGAAGCTGATTTAGAAGTCCAACAACTAGAAGGAACAAATAATAAATGGATCCTACACACTGATGGTGCATCTAACGTAAGGGGTACATGATTAGGTATCATACTAAAATCACCATACGGGGACATGATACACTAGTTAGTTAGTTGTGAATTCCAAGCAACAAAAAATGAATCAGAATATTAAGCACTAATAGCAGGATTACGACTAGCCATAGATATGAAGATCAGGTATCTCCAAGTATATGTTGATTCATTATTAATTGCTAAATCATTTTAATGGCTCTTATGTAGTAAAAGGTGAAAGATTGATACAATATCTCGAAATAGTAAAAAATTTAACAAAAGTGTTCGAGATATACCAAATTGAACAGGTCCCTGGAGAAGAAAATACTGAGGGCGATGCCGTAGCAAATCTGTGATCAACACTCAAAATACCATTGGGCAGCAAAATCCCAATAATACACATCATCAGCCCAGCTATTGACCCATCAGAAGGTAAAGCAATACATGTAACAAATATAGGGGACCTGGAAATTCAGGATCCTGAACATGTTAGAAGCTCTTGGATATTGTTGAGGTACATGTACAAAGTGATAAACATAATGTTGTTTTATGAAGGGTGTGATGATGAAATTAACATGGATGTCTTTGACGATGATGTAATACCTGAAGATTTGTCAGAAGGCGTTGCAGAATCAGAAGGGTCTGATCCTATACTGAAAGAACAAAATCCTGATACTGCGGAGAGCGTGCCTAAAGATATAGAGATGTACAAAAACACTGGAATGACGAAGGCACAAGGGCCAGAGATGGTGAAGAGTTGGAGAACTAAGTTTCCAGTCTCTCCAGCTGCACCAGTCCAGAAACAGAGATACGTGAACAAAGAGAAATGCTCTAGCAGGATTATAAATTGGTTCTATGAAGCTGAGTTAAAGCTATTTTCTTTGAAAAGATCAGATGAAGTTAAGTATTTGAAGCCAAGGCTAAAATACTTTAACTCCTTACCAAGCTGTGAAATCAATGGGTTTTCAACTAAGCCCTTGATTAACAGATCAAATAATGGGATAGCTGATTCAATAGCTAAGCTGATAAGAATTGAAGGAGGATCTGGTAAGTATGAGAAACTGAAACCTCAACAGGGCAAGAGAATAAAAGAAGTTGATCCAGTTACTCAAAAGGTGATTTGGAGATACAAGTTCAAGCCTGTGAGTTCAGTACCAAAGATTCCTTTAAAGCTGATTGTCTATGATTGCATGAATGTTCTTAAATGGTGGTATGTAGATGTCTATACGGGTGAAGAAGTGATAGAAGACATGAGTGGCAAGGTTATAGTAAAGTTCTTTGATGCTATGAACCTTGTTAACTTCTCGATGTTTGATCAGAATATACTGAAACATATAGAGATAATGTATACAGACGAGAGTAGAGAGCAGACACTACAGTACAAGACGGTGTTGTATGTATGTTTGAAACACATGATTTGTGTAGGGAGCTCATTACTGAAGAATTGGAAAAATAAGACATAAAGATAAAGACCAAGTTGTTGTCAATGGGGAGTCTGTTGGAGCATGTTATGTGACAACAAGCCATGTAATAGATTAGTCTTTATGTTTAATGTTTTGTATGTTTTGTCTTGTATTTGTTTATGTTTGCACAGGCGAACTTAACATGTTCGCCAGATCTAGTTGAGGCGAACTTGAACTAAAGTTGGCGACCATGATAAGTTCGCCTGATCCAGTTGTATTGTCTATAAATAGTGCAGGAGTTGTTCTCATTTGTAACATTCTGTATTTCTGGAACTACTCTGTGTGTGCTGTTTACAGATTGAATACAAGAAGCTTTTTATGATATCTTTTCTTATGTGTGATTGTATAGTGTGCGTGTGTATTCGAGACGTACGTATGCGTTAGGATTCCGCATTACGTATACGTATCAAGTGTTTTACAGTAGAGATCAATCGTTAGACCCGATAGGACTTACAAGTGGTATCAGAGCCATTGTTCTTGATTAGCTAATGTTGTTTAACATTGTTTCGATTGATTTTACACAACAAGATGAAGATTTTCTGAAGTTTCTATGTTCTTGACGTTTTTAGCGACTTTTGAAGTGGATTTTGATTGAATTCTTCATTTTTGGTGTTGTTTTACCAAAATTGATCCGCTAGAAGTATTCTAAATCATTATTTGAAGAATCCTACGAAAAGAATTTCTCTAATTCCTTCAAAATAGAGAGATATGGAAATTTTTGGCTCTGTTCGTGCGTTTGGTTGTTAAAACAATCCTCCTTGTTCTTCAGCTGAAGCAGGCAAAATTGTCTGATTTGTTACAGGCGAACTTGTCAAGCGAACTTGTTAAGTTCGCTATACTTCACTTTTAAGTTCGCTATAGGCAGAAACTTGTCAAAATTTTCTAAGTGTTGAATAGTTTCAAAGATGTCTACTTCTAATCAAGTGAACAACGTGACTCATTTGTTGAATCATGATAATGAGATTGGTACTCCAACCAAGCCACCGAGGATTATGAATCTCAAAGATTATTCTAATTGGAAAAGTCGGTTTGAGAATTATGTGAATATTAATGACACATGTTTGTGGATTCCTATTAGCGAGGGTTATGAGCATCCTGTTCATCATCATATGGGTGTGTCGGATACACCAAAACCAATTTTAGCTCTTAATGATGACGAAAGAAATTGTACGATCATGAAAAGAAAGCTCTTACAGCTTTATCCATGTGTTTACCACTGGCCATCTACAATACTTTCAAGAAGTTTAAGACTTCTCATGACCTTGGGAAGGTTTACCAAAGAGATGTGAGGGTAGCACTGATACCAAGAAGAGCAGAAAAGAATTGTTAAAGAAACAATTTAGTGTTTTAAACATTTTGATGGTGAATCTGTGGATGAACTCATGTCAAGGTATTATCATCATCTAAGTGAAATGGTCAACAATGACATTACTTACAAAAACAAGAAGATTCTTGAAAAGTTTTTGGATGTTTTACTAGCTCATTTTGAGATGTACACTATTGTGATAAAAGAACAATCTGGTTTTGATGATCTGAGTCTTGAAGATTTAATGGAAAAGATTCAATCTTATGACTTAAACAAACAGAAGAAAGATATAGTCTATCAAGATCCAAGCATTTATTTTGGAAAAGGTACATCAGCACACAAATATGGTGGAGTTGCATTATTTTCTAGAGAGTCTTCTGAAAGTCCAAAAGAAAGTTCTTGTCAAGATGGTGCATGCTTTGTTGTTTCTAGTTCTGGATGTTCAAAGCATAGTGAGAAAGCTTGTTTAGAGAACCAACACGTGTTTATCCCTTTTGCTTTTTTTGATACTTTTGGGTTCCTAGCACCGGAGGCAGTGGAATTCCTAAACAGGGTTCAACGAGTCGTGCATAGTAATATTTCGGCCCCTAAGACCCAAAACTTTGTTTTTAGTAGGATCGGTTTTGCTATTCAAAAGGGGGTTGCAGCGCAACTTGTTGCCCGTTTACCTGCCACTTTATTGTAATCGTCTTATTTTAATTAAAGTTTAGTACCATTTGTATTAAGAAAAAAAAAATTTTCTTGTTCTACTATGGTGTCTTCTTCAGCAGCTGATGATATGATGGCTATGATTGCATTATTCTTAACCTCGTATGAAAACTTTATTGGTGGCAAGATCACTGATCCGTATATGATTGAAGAGGATTTTAAATAGTTGGATAAAGATGCTTTGGAAGAAATGAATATTCAGTGGAATATGGCTTTATGGATGAGACAAGGTAAAGATCACTTGAAGAGAATTGGGAAGAAGTTCATTGGAGCATCAAGTAAGACTAAGATGGTTTGGATAAATCTAAAGACAAGTTTTATAATTGTCAGGAGTTTGGTCATTTTGCTCAGGAATGTACAAAACCAAGAACTCGGAATCAAGGATCCTCAAACAGTCAAGGCAATCAAAACAGCAGAACACTTCCACAACTTTAATTTCTCAACAAGATGAAAATTATGATTGGGGTATTCATTTGGAAGATATTGTGGCTCATGTTGGTCAAGCTTTTCTGGCTGAAGTTCATAATGAAGATGGAAGTGAAAAAAGTTCTTCTGATTGAGACTCTACAGATTCTAGGAGTTTAAATGAAAGTGAAGAGTCAGTTCCTCATAAAAGTGAACCAAAGTTTTCAAATGAAGATTTGCTCAGTGATGGAGCTGCTGGAAAGGTTACAGAAAAGATTGCTGAGATGTTAGCTAAGGGGAATGCATTCATGGCAGATACTAAACAAGTACAACAGGTTAATTCTTGTTTGAAATGTATTGATTCTGAATTTAAAATTAAGAGATTGTGTGATGACAACACGAATCTCATATGTGACATGAAAGCAATGTACACATTGAACCAAACTTTGAAGGAAAACGAAATAATTTTGAAAGCTAAAATTGAATCTTTAAAAGATGACAATAAAGTTTTGCAAATAAAGTTAATGAACAAGCATTTCATCTCGATGTGTCATATCCTGAGTATGAAAAGAAAATTAATGAACTTGCTGTGTCACAGACAGAAGTAACAAAATTGTTACGAAAGCTTGAGGGTTATAAGAATTCCAGTTTTTTGTTATAATGAAAAAGCTTCAGGTGCAAAGGTTATTGGAGGGGTTGGTTCTTGTCCTTCTTTTAATGAGAATTATACCCCGTGTCTGACTGAGGAAGTATCGGTTGAAGATTTGGAACCAAAAACTGTGTTGAATATCAATTCTGTTACCGGTGAGGATATGATATATGATGATTCAACTGATGATGAAGTGTTTGATTCAAATAAGGTTAAAGGTACAGTGAAAGAGTGTAAGTATGTGGAACCAGTTGTGGTGAAAAAGGTGACCAGAGATAGATGCATCCTGACTGAACCGGATGACATGATTGAACAACCAAAACCTAAATCTACTTATAACCCAGTTAAACCTTTTGTAAGTGTTGGTTTGATTCCCAAGAAACCAACAAGATTGAGAAATTCTCAACTCTTGATTTTTGTAAAAAGAAAGTTGAAAAAGAAAATCAACAGGTTGTTCAATCTTCCAACACTACTTCTCAGTGTTCATCATCCAGTCCAATCAAGGTTCAGAGGGAGAAGTATGTTAGAGTATACAAAGAAAAATGTGCTTGTTTTCATTGTGGTACTATTGGTAATATCTTGAAAGACTGTCCAAACAAGAATTAGGGAAAGCGTATGGAGAATCCGAAGTTGGCTAGACCGTTTGTGAATCCACCTGCAAAAACAGTTGTAAAGTCTGTTGATGTGAATCATAATGTGGATAGAAGTGGTAAGAAGCCAAGTTTCCAGATTGCTTCTGATTTAGTGAAGATAGTAGAGAAAATTGATTCTATTGGTGAAATTGTCAAGACCACAACGTCGAAGACAAAATAGACGGTTGAAAAAGCTTTTGGAACAACCTGTAGTCAATGAAGATGTTGAAATTGATAAGTCATCAAAGGAGAGTGAAATGGTTAAGGTTCAATCAAAATGGATACTGAAGTCTCAAGTTTCTGTTTCTTAGAAACAATGTCCTATAGTAGAGGAGAAATTTGATTGTGTTTTGAGAGAAATTATTTATTTGATGAATCTGGCCGACCCAAGACCACAATGGCTTGGGTCTCTATTACTAACTAATCATTTCTGTTTGTGTGCAGGGAAATCCAAGGAGGACTGTCGGCAACCATTGGTATGATGATAGTGGGATGCTCTCGGCACATGACAGGAAATCTTAACTTATTGGAGAATGTGAAAGAAATCCAAGGAGGGTATGTTGCTTTTGCAGGCAAGAAAGGAGGAAATATTTCTGGCCAAGGCACAATGTCAAATGGGAGATTGAGCTTTGAGAAAGTCAACTATGTGGAGCAGCTGGAACATAATCTGTTATCTGTTTCGCAAGTTTGTGATAAAGATTTCTCTTTTTACTTTAATAAGTCAGAGTGTTTGGCGTTGAAGCCGGGATTTGAGATACATGAAGATTAAATACTTATGAGAGCTCCTCGAAAGAATGATACTTATATGCTCGACATGAGCACTGTGACGACCACTTCTTCTGTTCCAACTTGTCATCTTTCGAAAGCTTCTGAGTCCGAATCAACTTTATGGCACCGGAAAATGGCTTATATACATTTTAGAAAAATTAATATCTTGTCAAGAATGGGTTGGTTTCTGGTGTCCCTGCCATGCGGTTTCATGTAAATGAAGATTGTATTCCATGCAAGAAGAGGAAGCAGCATAGGAAATCTCATCTTTCAAAGTTGACTAATTCTATTATAACCCCTTTAGAGTTGTTGCATATGGATTTGTTCGGACCAATTAGTGTCCAGAGTGACGGCGGCAAATCTTATTGTTTGGTGGTGACTGATGATTACTCAAGGATTTCTTGGGTCAAGTTTCTTGCTTCTAAGGATGAAACAACTGAAATTCTTAAGTTCCTGATTGTGGAGCTTGAGACATTATTCAAATTGCAAGTCAGGAGGATTCAGAGTGATAATGGCACAAAGTTCAAGAATGGAAATATGGGTTTATTCTGTTACAGAAGGGCATCCATCATGAATTCAGCGCTCCTTATGTTCCTCAACAAAATGGGTTGCTGAACGGAAGAATCGAACTCTTATTAAGATGGATCGTACTATGTTATTTGATTCAAAACTGCCTGTTACTTTTTGGGCTGAGGCGGTGAATACAGCTTGTCATGTTCTCAATAGGTTTTTGACCGTGAAGAAACACAACCAGACCTGTTATGAATTGCTAAACAATCGAAAACCTAATTTGGCGTATCTTTTGCCCTTCGGAAATCATTGTAGTTTGTTGAAGACTCGTGGTGTTCCTACCAAATTCAGCTCCAAAGTAATTGAGGGAATTTTCTTGGGCTATGTTGCAAATTCTTATAACAAGAGAGTCTTTAACAAAGAATGCCGTCAAATTGAAGAATGGTTTCATATTGACTGTGATAATTGTTATGTTCCTCAGGATGCAAAAGGTCCTTATTGGGCGTTTGATTATGATGCTTTATTCAGATCTTTCAATGTTCCTACTGCAATGATGATTCAGCTGTTGATCCTCGTTCGGTTGTTCCGATTGTGGATACTCCTCTAGTTGACCCTACTGTAGCTTCAACTTCGGGTACAACACAACATGGTGACAGTGACGATGATGAAGCTGTGTTTCAGGAATCTTCTAATGATATCCATAACATAGTTGATGATTCATCAACACCGACATCAGTTGAGGGGGAGTTACCTTCAAATCTTGATGCTGCTATTCAAGCTTCAGATATTCCTCAATCCCGAGTGCATAAGAATCATTCCACTGACAACATTATTGGTGATTTGAATGTGGGTTTTCAAACGAGGCATCGTACACTTGTAGAAAATTCTTGTTTGTATGCTCAGATTGTGGATACAGGTATCTTGGAGACGTGTTTGCATGCTTGCTTTATTTCTCAAACAAAACCTAAAAATTTAGTTGAGGCTTTAGATGATGATTGTTGGATTGAGGCCATGCACGAAGAGTTGGCTCAATTTGATAAATTACATATTTGGGATTTAGTTGACACAAAGTGGGTATTCAAATGCAAATATGATGATCGTGGTGTTGTGGTACGCAATAGGGCAAGACTTGTTGTCCAAGGTTTTAATCAGCAAGAGGGAGTTGATTACACTGAAGTTTACGCTCCAGTTGCGAGGATTGAGGCAATACGTTTGTTTCTTACATATGCTTCTTTCATAGGTTTCAAAGTTTTTCAATTGGATGTCAAAATTGCTTTTCCATATGGAAAGGTAAAGGAAGAGGTGTATGTGAAACAGCCGCCTGGTTTTGAAGATCCCATGTTTCCTGAAATGGTGTTTAAATTGGATAAAGCGTTATATGGTCTTCATCAGGCTCCTCGTGTATGGTATGAAACTTTGTCGGTGCATCTGCATGAGAATGGATTTGAGCGTGGCCAAATTGATTCTACCCTTTTCATCAGAAAAGCAAGGGGAGATATATTACTTGTTCAAATCTATGTGGATGACATAATCTTTGGATCAACGAATGTCGATATGTGTAAAGACTTTGAAAGAGTGATGAAGTTGAAATTCGAGATGAGCAGCATGGGAGAATTATCGTACTTTTTGTGTCTTCAAGTTGATTAAAAGGAAGATGGTTTTTACATTCATCAAATGAAATATGTTGTTGATATTCTCAAGAAGTTTGATATGGCAAATTCTTCAGCTTTCAACACTCTAATTCCAGATAATCACAAACTAGATTCTGACCTGAAAGGGAAAGAGGTGTATTGTCGCTTATACAAAGGAATGATTGGGTCTTTAATGTATTTGACAGCGTCATGTCCGGATATTATGTTTGCAATATGTTTGTGCTCAAGATTTCAGTCTAAACCTAAGGAATCTCATTTGATTGTTGTAAAGCGGATCTTTCGATACTTAAAGGGTAAACCCAAGTTGGGATTATGGTATCCAATTAATTCTGACTTTGATTTTAAAGCTTTTACCGATTCAGATTATGGAGGTTGCGGTCTGGATAGAAAATCAACATCTGGTGGTTGTCAATTCTAAGGGAATAGGCTTGTGTCCTAGCAATGCAAAAAGCAAACCTCGGTTGCAATTTCAACGTGTGAGGCAGAATACATTGCAGTAGCCAGTTGTTGTTCCCAAATCCTATGGATTCAACAGAAGTTGAGGGATTATGGTTTGAACTTCACAGGGACACCAATGATGATTGATAACACAGCCACCATGTCGATCACAACTAACCATGTGAAACATTCAAAGTCGAAGCACATTGAGATTAGACATCATTTCATTCGTGACTGTGCAGAGAAAAGGCTGATTGAATTGGTGAAAGTTCATACGGATTACAACTTTATTGATTTGTTTACCAAAGCATTCGATCGTTCACGGTTTGAATTTCTTACTCAAATGATTGGTATGCTTAATCCAGCGTGACAAAGGTTTTCAAAGGGTTTTTCATGGAAGTTTTTTTTAGTTTTCTAGATTATTTAAAGTAAATAGTTTTAAAAAGTTTACTTGCTTTCTGAAAAAAATCAAAACAAATTTGAAAAATATAAAATAGGCACTGCTTGAAGTTATAGAAGAAATGATAGTACATCAATAGGTGATCACATACACATGACCTTAGAATGACTACCTGGTGTCTGTATTTATGTTCATGCTTATATGATTTGATCTAAACTTTTAAAATCTACATAATCAGGAAATGATAGCTTCATGACTGCATCACATTTTATATATAATTTTTTAATTTGGATATTTGCATATAATTTGAATTGTCAGTAGGCTAGAAGCGTTTATAGTCCATTAGTAGTGTGAAAACATAATGATCTATGTCACAATTGTGATTTGAACCCATGGTATGCCGGGTGTGTGTTAAAAGATCATTATCAGATAAAGAATATGAGGCTTCAAGTATTTCTTGAGACCAATATCGAACTATATTGATTAGCACAATGTTTCAGTTCATTTCACTGCCCATGCTTCAAAAAACATGCAATGTGAAGTTGGACTAAGATATGTTTCTGACAACATTTGTTGGAATATATACTAGCCCTTATATCAATATCTTGATTTCAATGAATATATCCAGATAACAGCCGGATCACTCTACCATATGTCATTGAATCAATCGATTCCTTGATCATTCTTCTGTTACTATGAATCATGATATTTCATCCAAAGCCAAGCATCTTGAATCATTCTGATTCCATATATCCTTCGGGATCTGTCTTTTTTCCTGTGCTAATTAAGATAGTTTCATCCTGGAGATTGATCTTATCTTTCCATAAGTCTCATATGTCTTGAAGATAGTGCAATTTTATATTTCTGTTGGCATATTTTTGGGGTACACATTGTTTTCATATAAATGGTACTAACTCACAAGAACGTGGGATAAAAACGTTTGTAGTTTCAAATGTTATAATGCTGACAACATGGATTGACATGTAGTATATTGCAAATTCGGTATGAATAAGTTAGCATGTCATAATCTGATCCTGTTTACTTTGAAGTTTATCGTGTATCATTTCATCCATTTCTAAATAATGTGATCATAATGAAAAGATATGAGAAACCTAATGGCAGAAAAGATTATGAAAGAGAAAGTTGTGATATTTGTGAAATAGAACTTGAATAGAAATTTCAAAAAAATTGATAATGTATGAAAGTTTGAAGTGTTAGTTCTGAAAATTTTATTATTGAAGTGATTGTATGCTCAGCCAAATATCTGTGAATATGCAGAATGCCATATGTCAACCATTAGATCTGCTAGGGAATTTTATATTCAGAATGTGTGTGTGATACATCAAAGATACTGATATGATTTTCTTACTTGTAGTGTTCAACCAAAAATATGTGATTCTGTATGTATAGATAAAAACCAAAAAGATTTTTATTTGAGTTGTTTCTAGATTTACTGCTTTAATTCATTAAGAAAAAGTACAAAGAGATTTTAGTGTGTTTTAACATAAATTTTGAAAAATCCAAAAATATGTTCTTTACTTGTTCTTTAGATTTAGAAGAAAAATTCAAAAAGATTTTGTTTCTATTTTCCATGAAAAATTCTTAATTAGTTGGATTAAGTTGTTGTACAGGTTACTAGGTGATTGGATTGTCGGAAAGAGTGAAAAATGGATGAATTTCAATATTTTTGGCTAAGTGTTGAAGAAGGCGAACTTGTTATGTTCGCGTCCTAATTTCGCCTGAAGGTGTGGCGAAGTTATTAAGTTCGCTTGAGGCAATGCACTTGATTTCTTTTGTATATAAATAAATCATGCGAACTTGACCAATTTACCTCCTTGTTGACTTGAGAGAACATATTCAGGCGAATTTGTTCCATAACATTCATTTATCTGATTTCGTTTTCTAAGATAGTGAAAGGGGTAAGTTGTTTTATTGTTCGAATCAAAATCAAATTTCCAGTTCATTGAATGTAAAATCAGTCCATTTTATCCATCCGCTTTATCAGAATCGTCATCGTGACTGTCACCCATCTAATTCATCATCAGTTTGCACTTAAACAATGAAATTGAATGTTTGTTTACTTTAATCAAGTGTTGGCGATCATGTGTGTATGGTTGATTTGGGTTAATACAATCAAAATCTTGAACTATGAATTTTGTGACTGTTCGTCGGTTTGAGCGAACTTGCAAGTTCGCCTCTTGTAACTCTAAGCTAACTTGTTAAGTTCGCCTAGGGACCAGTGTTGAAAGACTTGACATTTTTTCAAAGTTGTAAATTTTTTTTATTTTTTTTTTACTTTTGTTTTTATTTTTTCTTTTGTGTTGGTGTTTGAAAATTGTCATTGTCTAATCATTTGTTCTGAGTATGTCATGGATCGTCGGGTTGAATATAAACATAATCAGGTGGCACTACTTGATCCAGAGTTAGCAGAGGCGGCCAATTATCAAGAAATCATTACTTTTCTGACCTGGTCAAGATTAAATTTGCATTCTCTACTAACCCACATATCAACCTGTAATACATTCAACAGTTCTAGGAGATGTCATAACAAGACACAAATGTTGAACCACATGTGATTCGAGCTACAGTGAATAATCAATACATTTCTATATCTGCTCAAGACATTTGTGCAGCTTTAACATTGGGTGGAATGAATGATGACCCTATTAGTTTACCAAATACCCTGATTATGGGTTGCTTTCAAAGGATGGGTATAGAGGTAGACCAAATGATTCACAAGCACGCAAGGGAGGTCTAGTGGGTCAATGGCGGTATTTTTTGCATGTGATTATTCAGTACTTATCTCCAAGGAAAGCTGGAACAGATGGTTTAAAGACATCATTACAAGCAGCCATGGTGGCTTTAACTCTGAATATGCCGTTCAACTTTGCCTTATACATTTATAGGGAGTTGGTTATGTGATGTAAGGTCAAATGTCCCTTGTTTAAGTGTCGGTTTTGTATAGTTTTATGCGTTTTACTTTGTTTATAGAGTCGGTTTTACGTGGGTATTTGTACTTGAGTGTGTTACATGTATTGAGTGCTAAATGAACAATTAACGAGGCATAAATGAGAAGTCACGAAAGTTTAAAGACATCATTACAAGCAGCCATGGTGGCTTTAACTCTGAATAGGCCGTTTAACTTTCCCTTATACATTTATAGGGAGTTGGTTATGTGATGCAAGGTCAAATGTCCCTTGTTTAAGTGTCGATTTTTTTTTAGTTTTATGCATTTTACTCTGTTTATAGAGTCGGTTTTACGTGGGTATTTTTACTTGAGTGTGTTACAGGTATTGAGTGCTAAATGGACAAATAACGAGGCATAAATGAGAAGTCACGAAAGTACAGGGGTCAAAAGTGTAAAATTCCAATGTTTCCTGGAAATTCAACTCTTCGCGGTACGCGAAGAGTGGGAGTGGAACTCTCGCGATACGCGAGGAAATGAAAAAGGGCGCCCGACTATTTTGTTCTTCGCACCATACGAAGAACAGGCCTTGGACTTTCACGACACACGAGGATCCCCCCGAATTAGGAAAAAGCCCTAATTCTCATTAAACCCAACAGCAGCCCCCATTCTCAATCATTCTTCTTCCAGCCGATTTTAGAGAGACCAAGGGCGATTTCCAGAGCCAAGGTCAGTTCCAGATCAAGGATTGAAGCTATGCTTGTGATTCCCTCAGATCTGTTGATATTCAAGGTTAAAGTCTTCAATCACTCTCTGAATTGGTGGAATCAATTCAGAAATCAAATCTACATTAAAATGAACAAATCAAAGAATAACAATCTCAATACCATCAATCACACCAAATGCATGCTTCATGATGATTAGATTCATTAATTAACTAATGTAATCAAGAATTAACAGCAGAAACACACAAAAATTCTCTTGATTAACTTGTAAAATCACAATACAAAATATGAGAAAGTTACTTGAAATACAAAAGACACAACTATTTATACTACAGAGTTTTCGATCGAAATCTTCTTGATCGAAAAATGTTTTCGACCGAAAACATTTTCCGACCGAAAACATAAAGTTTTCGACCGAAAACTCTGAAGTTATACATCTAAAACCTAATTGATTTCTATGGACTATTAGGTTCCAACAATCTCCCCCTAGTCCATAGAACATCAATTCTTCAAAAGTTGTCTTTTGCAGGCTTGGTTTTGACTTTAACACTTAGCTTCTTAGCATCCAGAGCAGCATGGCTCTTCTTGATCACTTCAGCTTCATGTCTTCTTGACAAACATCGAGCCACGACTCTCTTATACAACTTTGCTTCAGTTTTAATCTTCGTGCTCATATCATATCTAATAGGATTCTTGTACAAAATCTTTAGATCATCATCAGAAAAGCTAAACAAATCCACCGGATCAAAAACTCTGACTTCTGATAAATGATCCTGTATAATCACAGATTCATGTGTTTTGCTATCATACACCCACTTCTTGAAGATTTTAATGAATGTCTCTTTACGTGCTTGAATGTAAACAGTTGAAACTGTATCAGCAGGCTTCACAATGCATCTAAACCTTCTTTTGCCGTCTTTATCATTTCTTTTCAACTTTCTGCATTCAGACACCTGTGGTTTGAATTTTTCAAATTTAGCTTTTCCACACTCTCTCTTTAAAAATTCTTCAAAATTAGCAGCAAATGAATTGTTTGATGGATTGATCATCTTCAGTTGACTTAGCTCTCGAATATCCCAGTATGGCAATGTGTTTAACTTTGAACTTCTGTCAAAATACTGAATATTCCCATCACATCTCTTTATTACATACATCTTCTTTTCACCATCATACATCCATGCTAATATTTCACCAGTTAACGCTTGTTCTGGAGTCTTTATTGTCTGTGTAATATTTTCTATAATGGATGGCTTCTCAGTCTCTGTCCACCAAGTACTCTTGTCAATCTTTGAAGTCTTTGGCCTTTTAGATGGTGATTCAATATCATTAGAAACAGTAAATGGCTCTCTTTCATCTTGTCACACCCCAACCGATGGCGGAATCATCGGGGCGAGACATGTAGACTGTTCATGAGCTCAAGGTTGACTAAATTGTAATATGTTAAATCCATTTACATCCAAACAATCATGAATAAAGTTCAAAGTACATAATGAAATACAATTTGTTTTTGAATTAAGATTAACTAGGTCCAAAGCCTATGTGTAGCATGTCTTGATCTACTCATATGAAAACGCCTGAAACATGAATAAAATAAGGTCAACTAAAAAGTTGGTGAGCATAACACAGGTTTGTATATAGATAGCATATAGTTTGTAAAACAAATCCTTACATAACATGATAAATAAGGCATTTATGGGGAGCAGCTATTGTGTAACCAAGTACAATCAAACCTTTGTAACTAGCATGCAAAATTGTGTTGTCGGTATCAATCACCCCAATCTGGGTGGGTTTGTCAGACTCAATAGATCTATTATTGAAAACCGTCGGCTTGAATAGTTAATGATTGCACATAATCGCATACAAAAGTTAGCACAACTAGCACTCGGGCATAAAGCTCAAATTGCACACATGAATATAAATAGGATTTGTATTTGTGTTGTTTGTGTAAATGTAAACATGTAATTTGATAGAGTTCATGTTTCACCCCAAAAATGTAAAAGAGTAAAAGGGCCTATGAAATACTCACATGATTCGAAGGCGTAGCTAACACGAGATACTAGATAGTAATGTGATCCTTGTATTGCACAATGTTAACCTAGAGTGTAATGTACATTAATAATGCATAATAGTCTAAGTCTATATCTAAAGTTAAATTGGATAAAGTTAGTGATTGGTACTTGAAAGTATTATATAAAATGGAAGATTTGAAATGAATATTTTTAGAACATTTTTTAATAAGGTTTGAGTTTGGAATAATTAAATATGTAAATTAAATAATTATTGTTTATGAAAATAATGTAAGTGTTAGATGTAATTGAGTATAACTAAATAAATGTTTTTGTTTAATTATAAATCAAATAAATAATTATTACCTTATTCATTTATTTATATAATGTAATTTAAACATTAAAATATTATTTAAGTGTAGGGTTTATAAATTAAATGTTGAACTTTAAATAATTTCCATTTATTTTAAGATTAAATATTTGATCCTTTCTAAATAAAAATAATAAAGATTTTTATAAATTCAATTATTTTTATTTTAGAATTTAATCTGAAATACTAATTGTTTAGAAATATAAAAGATTATAAACATTCTGCCAACACACACGACCGTGCCTAGGGTAGGGCACGATCGTGCTAGGGCGGGCGCGACCGTTCTAGACAGGGCGCGACCGTGTTGGTCAAATAGAGGACAACTAGCCAAACCACTAGGCACGACCGTGTCTATGCTTCTGGGGTACGATCAAGTCTAGCCAATGAGCATGACTGGGTCTGAGCAGGAGACACGACTGCGCTGGAAGTCGACACGACCGTGTCTCCCGAGGCACGACCGCGCTAGATGATTAGCGCGACCGTGTCTCTTTCAAAACATGAACGAATTGATTGATTCTTATATTGATAGTGCTGGAATGTATAGGGCTTTCATTCACAAGGTTAGTACGAGTCTGTTGGTGTAGATTAATTGTGTTTAAAACATGTTTAAAGTTGGATTCGATTAAACCATTTTTAAATGAAACTTATATTCGGGTTCATGTTAAATTCGATATTGTAAACCCAATTTATGTTGGGGCTTTTGATCTATAGACTAAAACTAAGATGTAGGAGGTTTCAATTACCCGGAAGGATGATGTATTGATAGCGTACGGTAGGAATGAATTCTGGCGACGGCGGTTTGATCTCCGGTGCCTTTTGCTGCAACTTCGGCTGACTCAAGGTTTTAAGGAGCTCCAGAGAGGGTCGATGATGCGGTTGCTTGGGAGGATTGCAATTCAGAATGGATGGATCGTTGGTCTCATGAAGGAATTGGCGGTTTTGAGAGGATCGACTTAATTGGAGTTATTTGTTGGAATTACGATGATTGAAAACTTAATTGGGTTTGTTAAAGTGTGAAACGGTTACGAACTCAACCGATTATGCGTTTAAAGGCTGCATTTACGTTTCAACTGATGTGAGGCGCGACCGTGCCAAAACGTGGCGCGACCGTGCCTACTAGGGTTTCTGGTTTTTTACAAAATCAGCCCTTGTAACTTCAGCTTTGACAGAATTAGCTTGGTTAGGATTTAACAGAACACCTAACTGGATTACTAACTAGATTAACTCTAAGAGGCGTTACCACTTGATTATGAGTTCTAAATCCTTGAATTGAATACGATCGGCTAACGATTAAAGAGGTGTAGGTTTTAACAAGTATATGATTCAATGTCGTGTTGTTATTTTATTAGTTAAAATAAGTTAAAATAGGGTCGGAAAATCAGGGATGTTACAGTCTCCCCATGTTAAGGGAATTTCGTCCCGAAATTTAACTAATGGAGGCTATTAAAAATCAAGAAATAGGTGGGAGTTTTGGGTTTTCGGTGAGTTTTGATTGTTGTATTCTGGGGAGTGTAACCCTTGACATGGCTTAGGCCTGATACTTAAAGTTGAATATGAAGGGTGATAATGAATTTTGTTTTGAAATGAATTTAAGGAGGAGATTGTCGAATAATAATTCTGAATTCTAAATGTGAGATGTATTATTTGGAATGAATTTGATGGAATCTTGATAATTAGGGTTTGTGTAAGATGTAGTATAGTATACTTTTAAATTGTCAGCGGGTAAAAGATTTCATAAACATTGGTCTAGGTCAAAACTTCACGTGACACGAGCAACCTTACTTCTGATAATATTAGAGGACACTTATATATAAGAAGTACCATCAGCGTATCCACCATGCCCTTGTCATATCACATTAGTTTCGTTGTTACATATCATGATAAGTTTTAGGTCACAACACACGACAAATTTTCACTATGCTTTCCATACGCTGATTTTCATAATTCCGTGTGCACCCATAATTACTCAAATCATCGCATGGTCCGTATAGGTCATTCCGTTGTGAGCGGTTCAAGGGGCACAATTTCACTCCGTCCATGTCCATTGTTTTCACATAAAAGTCGCTAACAAGTAACTATGTCTTTGAGCAGGTAAGTTCACAACTAAAGAGTAGTATAACCTAAAGTTTCTTAGTTTGCTCGTGTTTGAACAAGAATACGTCAAATCCTGAGTCGTTTCCATGTATTATGGTCTTCAACTTTGGTGAACAAAGTGCATGACCATGTCTTGTGTATAATGTAATCAATCAATTGTAATAATTGTAAGCAATTTGGTTTCATGTATAAAGTAAACACACAAGTCTCATGTATGATCTAGTGTCACGTAGCTCGAAATCAAATAATTCTCATGTATCGCGTGAACAATTTAGCGCCATGTATTTTGTAAATTATTAATCCCCCGTGTGGAATGTAAGCAACATAGTATCATGTGTATTGTAGGAGATGAAGTTCATGTATAGTGTCGATAACTTAGCATCATGTATTTTGTAAGTCAACAAGTTCTCACGTGTAATGTGAACAATATAGTGTCATGTGTAATATAAACAGTTTAGTATCATGTATATTGCATAATGTGCAATGTTTAGTATGATGCACCTTCTAACCACATGAGTTTCATGTTAATGTGGTCAATCTAGAATTATGTATCAAACAACCAACGGTTATGTGTCATGTATATTGCAAATAACCAAGTTTCGTGTATTATGTGCTCAATCTAGTAGCATGTGGATTACAATTTAGTATGTTTCGTGTGTCATGTGATCAATCCAGTAAATTGTGATTTGTAGGCAAACTAGTTTCATGTATTATGTAATTTGTGTAGCATTGGGTATATTGAGAATAATTGAGTTTCATGTATCATGTGGTTGCGTTGGGTATATTGTGAACGTGTATACGTAAGTTGTTGAACTTCGTGTGTGACGTATACTAACGGGTTTTGCATGTGATCGAGTGTTGCGGACAAGCATGTTGTTTGGCGTTCCTGTATAATGTGGTAGTTAGGTTGTAGCTCTTAAATATCATTGAGGTTGAGGGGGAGGGTTAAAGTCTACACGATATGGATAGTCTCTTGAAGCGACAAACGAAAGGTAGCGAGGAGGTTTTGAAAACATTCGAGGAAATGTGTTTACAAATACTGATCTTTGCTTGAAAATAGAAAGTGGTAAATTGTTCCTTGTTGTAGTTATATAAAGTAGTGAATCCATTGATTCACATAATTTAAATAAATAGACAATTTATGAAAAAATCTTTTAATTTAAATTTTCAGCTATTAATAAAAGGATATTTCTAAGCGGAATTATTGGCTAAACAAGTAGTCGTATACTAATTTAGCCAGGGTTTAGGAATATTTTTCTTGAATGAGGAAAATCATAATTATTTATCAATTCGGAATAATATTTTTATAAAATAGATTGTGTTAAGTTTCTCTATTAGGAGAGAAGTTTTATGGAAAATTTATTTATTTATTTTTTATACTATCTAAAAGTTTGATAAACATTTTGTTTGAACGAAATAACGAGGTTTGTTTAAATCAAATAATTGGATGATTTGTTTACGAAGGAGATAGCTGGTAGTGTACTAAATTGTGGTGAGTGGGAATGATAATACTTGGAGAATTTTGATGAAAATATGATGGGTGTAATTCACACTCATCGTATTGAATTTATGAATAATAACTTTGGAAAATATAAAATTTAGTAATGCTGAAATGTATTCAAAACATAGGGAAATGGTTCTCAAACTGAAATAAATAAGAAAAATAATCTTGTTAACGCCTCCTGTAGCTTTCCACTAGAAGGAGAATAATTCCCAAGGCGAGCACCGCTTCGAGGATGGAGATTAATTCCTTTTGGTACCCTAATTGGTTTGCTAGGCTATTCATTCCTTGTCTTTGCAAGTCGTGCATTAACCCTTGCTCCATTCTTTGCCTCTCAAATTCTGAGGTCCTTACATATTGGTGCGTGTCATTGATTGGAAATTCGATAGTACTAGTGAGTGCCATGATATGCCCTACTCAAGGATTAGAGTAATACGGGTCGGGCATTAGATATGGGTCTCTTAGTGGGAGTGGTAGTTGATTGTGGGGATGGGGTGTCTGATACGGGTTTCTGGGTGCGGCTGATCCAGGTATTCGAAGTCTTGGACCGGTGTTCCAAATCCAATCTACCCTTACATCAACCCTTGGTCTAGCAGCTGCGGGTGTTGGTGATCGATGCACGGTTGATCGATGTCTTCTTCCCAATCAGACTCTTCTTCGGGACGGTATTGTAGAACCAAAGACTGATTGCTACCAAATTATTCTAAGTACAATTGCTGCTGATAGGCTTATCAGCAGCAGTCAACACTTGTTGCTGCTGATAGGCTTATCAGCAGCATTCAACACTTGTTGCTGCTGATAGGCTTATCAGCAGCCTTCAACACAAGTTGCTGCTGATGGGCTTATCAGCAGCAGTATTCTCAACTTTGCTGCTGATAGCTTTATTCACTGAAGACCAAACGTTGCAGCTGACTATCCATGCCAAGCGTCTCTGACAACTTTCTGCAAAAGCAACTGCCACACTCCAAGCAGAAGGAACCTCAGTGGTGCAACCAATAAAGGACCTTGTTGCGCGTCTCCAAGCATGCAAACAATGATGCCTAAGAAGACGCTTCAATAAAGTTATCTAGATTAGCCTTTGCGTATAATTTAGATTAATAAACAAGATCAACGGTCTGTGTTTGATCTGATCCTCAGAATCAAGGGTTTGTCTTGATTCTGAGTTACTATAAATACTGTGTAAACACTTCATAGTAAGTGTGCTTGAGTGTGCTTGAATGTGCTTTTTAGTTTGCTTTCAAAGTGCCTTGAAAGAGTTTTTGCTTGTAATCCTGTAATCACAGCAGATCAATACAACAGTGCATTTATCAGTATTCTTGCTGTTTTACTTGTTTACTTTGTTAGTTGCTATTGTTTCCGCCAATATCAACTAGAATAGAATCACCTTGTAATCTCACGATCCTACAAGTGGTATCAGAGCTTTGGCTCAAGATTAAACAATTTAACACTTGTTTAATCACTTTCTGATTCTATTCTAAAACTCTATTCTTAATCAAGTCACACAAAACAGAAATGGCACAAAGTAATGGATTTGAAGACATCGGCAGTATCAACCGACCACCGAGGTTGGTGTCTGGGGAGGACTATGATATGTGGAAAAACCGTATGGAAAGCTTCTTCTGCTACCAAGAATACGGAATGTGGAAATCCATAAGGGATGGACCTTATATCCCCATGGTGGCCTCGGCTGACTCTGGAGGACCACCAGTCCCGAAGGAACCCTCCAAGTATTCTGAAGAAGACATCAAGAAAATGGAGGTGGACTTCAAGGCATTAGGAGCTATCCAAATGTGCCTTCCAAATGAAGTTTTTCACAACTTCAGGGCTTACAAAACCGCAAAGGAGTTATGGGAAGCCCTGGAGAAGATGTTTGCTGGATCTGAGGAGGTCAAAGAAAACAGACGTGACATCCTCAAGCAACAGTATGAGAACTTCGCCTGGAAGGAAGGTGAGTCACTAACAGTTTTATATAACAGGTACACGTATCTGGTAGGAGAACTGCAGTGCTCCAAGGTGACCCTGGAAAATGAAGACATTCTGAAGAAGTTCATAAGATCTCTTCCCACCTGTTGGACACTATACACTGTGTCCATCAGAAGAACGGAGAATCTAAAGACTCTCCAGATGACTGAGCTCTTTGGCATGCTTAAAACCTATGAATTAGAAATGATTCAGGCTAAAGAAAGGAGCTCCAGTTATCAATCAGCCACCACTTCCTCCACCAACACCTCAGCACTTCACTCTGATCATTCTGGTCCTAGTGCAAGCAACTACCATCCTCCCATTGTCACTCATCCTCAAACACCAACTGTTTCACAATCCAACTCATCTCCATTTCTTCTAGAAGCGCCTCCTCAACAGTCAACCTCTACTGCCTTTGTCTCTGACAGCTTAAGCAGCATGTACTTCATTAAGGAGGATTTGGAATGCTTTCATCCAGATGATCTGGAAGAAATGGATATTCAGCACTCTTATGCAATGCTCTCCCTCAGAGCAAAAAGGTTCTACTCTAGAACCGGAAGATCTGTTCCAAACAACAACTCAAACACCAGAGTTGGTTTGGATAAAAGCAAGATCCGGTGTTACAACTGTAACCAAATGGGTCACTTTGCCAGGGAGTGCAAGGCACCAAAAGCCAATCAGGGTGCCAGCCATCAAAAACAAGCCTATCAGCAGCAAGCCTATCAAGGACAGCCCAGGCAGCAGCAGCAGCAGCAAGGAACTCCTCCAGCACAAACTGCAGCATGTTCAAATGTTGGAACTACAGACTTTGACTGGAGTTTTCAATATGAAGATGTTTCTGCCTCCAACCAAGCACTTATGGCAGACAATGCAGAGATACCACCTCAGGTATTTGAACATCTTTGCTCTCAAGCTTGCATTGACAAAGTTTTAGGTTATAGAAAGCATAACCAAAATCTGATAGATCAAAATGAAGAGTTTCATCAAATGAAGTCTGAATTCAAAAAGGTCGAAGATACTTACAAAGAAAAAATTAACTGCCTTAAGAAAGAGATTTCTTCATTAAAACACGAACAAACTAATCTAGAAACTCAGATTGATGATCTATTAGTAAAACTTAAAGCTACCAGAGCTGAACTGGCTGAACAGAAAGTTCATGTTGAAAAATATGAATTTTCATCTAAAAAACTACAAAGATTGTTAGATATTCAAGTCCATGAAAGAGTAAGAACTGGACTTGGATATCATAGTGACGAGTACCAGACAGTTCCTCCTCCTGCTGATTATGTTGCCATTCACCAACCAAGCTTCAATACTGCAAACCTTGACATGGCAAACCAAACCCTTGATCCTTTAATGGATGCATGTGTTGTGGAAAACTGCTCCACCTCTTCAGAATCTGAGTCAACCTGCTCAGACAATTGTGAAACTAGTGCAGTCCCATCTGCTCCTATCTCTGAAGCTGTTCTAAACAAAGCTGAATTTCCTGTTGTTACTCCAGCTATTCCAGCACCAATCCCATTCAAACAAATCAAGATTAGCTATCCTCCAGGTGGAAGAAAGCTAAACATTGAAAAGGGAGAGACATCAGGTTTCACCAACCCAAAGTCTCAGTCAAAGCCAATCACAAAGAGAAGGGTGTTTGATATCTTTCATGCACCTGGAGAAAAGGTTCCTTATGTTCAAAAGACACTAGAAGAAGCCACTTTTGAACATAACAAAGCTCATCCCTGGAACTTCAAAGATTTGTTTCAAAGAAAGGACTATGTGCACTTTCACAGGGACAAGATAGCACTATCTTGCTTTGTGTGTGGCAAATACAATCACACAGCCAGCACCTGCTTTCACTACCTTGATCACCAAAGAAACTCAAAGCAGCATGCCTTTGAGAAAACAAACAGAAACAAACAGGTAAGAAGCTATGATGCAAAGGTAACAAAGTTCAGGAAGTCTCTATCCCCTCAAAGAGTGAAGATGCAGAAACCTCAACAAACTTGCATAATATGTGGGGAATCAAACCACTTTGCTGCAACATGCAAGTTCAACCCTTTTAATCAAGTTGCAAATCGTCCATCTGTGTTCAGCCCATCAGCAGCAAACAAAATCGCTGCTGATAAAGTAAAGTCCAGGAAACCAAAAGCAAAGCCTTCAGCAGCAAAAGTCTCTGCTGCTGACAAAGGAAAATAAAAAACAACTGCATCAGCAGCAACAAAATCGGATGCAAATAAGCCAAAATTGTTAGCAACAAAATCTTCTGCCGACAATGTAAAGAAAGCTAGAAGACCACCAGCACAGCAATGGAGGGTCAAACAATCTCCAAGCATAACAAGTGATTCCATTGACTGCAAGCTTGCTGACAATGGCAAATTAGCAACGATTATCTACAATGCTGCAAGCTACAATGTTCCTCCCACTAATTAGATATTTCCCATGTGCAGGGACAGCTAGGCAACAAACACAACACTTGGGTGGTAGATAGCGGCTGTTCCAGGCACATGACAGGCAACAGGTCCATCCTCTCTAACTTCAGACTTTTCAATGGAGGATATGTTGCCTTTGGGAGTGACTCAAAGGGTGGATCTATCACTGGACAAGGAACTGTGTCAAATGAAAGAATGAGTATTGAAAGAGTCAACTATGTTAAAGAACTTGACTTCAATCACAGGTCATCTGGATCCAAAATCAAATGCTTGACTATGGAATGACCTTCATGCAGACTCCAATTCACATTGACAACATGAGTGCTATCTCCATCACGAATAATCCAGTCCAGCATTCCAAGACTAAGCACATCGACATCAGGTATCACTTTATCAGGGATCAAGCTGAGAAAAAGAGAATTGTCCTATCCAAGGTTCACACAAATGAGCAATATGCTGATTTGTTCACTAAACCTTTTGATGAAGCAAGATTTCGATATCTAGTTGAATCAATTGGCATGATGAACTTTGAATAAGACATGTCTCTAATTTTTATCTTTCCTTGTAAATATGTCTATGTCTTTGTTCTTAATAAAATGTTAATATCAGCAGCACTTTTTCACTGCTGACAGGTTTACTCTTCAGCAGCAAAGCCTTTGCCACTGATCTCTTTAAGTTATCAGCAGGAACAAGTTTCCTGCGGATAGCTTTAAGGCGGTCAGCAGCAACATCTTTGCTGCGGATGAATACATCCATCAGCAGCTACCAAATCTGCTGCTGAAAGACTTAACTATCCGCAGCAACCAAGTTTGCAGCGGATAGCTCACCATCAGCAGCAACCAAGTTTGCTGCTGATGGGTAAAACAAGTCTACATTAACTTTTACCCACGGTAAAAACTACTCTCAGTCTTTACCATGACTGCTCGAGTGTTTTACAGCTGTAACAGTGAAAAGTAAAAAGGGTTGTACTGTACAAGAAAATTTGCTTTTTCCCTCGTCTGCCGTTATATCAAAATCCCAAACGTCCCCACAACCTCTTCATATTCAATTTCAAACCTAACTTCCATCACTTTCTCTCCCGTCCCCACAGCATTCCAAGCCCTCCATACTTAACCACCATTCAAACACCCTTCCCTCTTCCCTCCAAATCCATAACAATGGCAGGCGCGGACATAAACAACCCCAACGACAAGTTTTCCCCATATCACAACCTAACTGCATACCTAATCAAGGGCAAGAAATCCGAAGGATTCGATGATATGATCGACTTCCTTTGTCGGTCCAAAATCCGCCATGCCCTAACAGTCAACCCAACCATCTACACTTCCCACATGGAAAATTTTTGGAGCTCAGCCGTGTATTCCACTGAACAGGGCACTCCTCAAATCAAAGGCACAGTAGACGGCAAGGAGATAATCATCACTGAAGCCAAGCTCCGCCAACACCTCAAGCTTCAGGATGAAGGGGACGCCATCTCTTACCCAAGAGACGTATACATGAGGACCTTTGTATCCATAGGGTACACTGGAAATCAAACAGAGTATACAATAGAGAAGGCACTCATGGGTCCCAAATGGAAGTATCTCTGCCACACTCTTCTCCAATGCATATCCCAGAAGAGGAGTGGCTGGAACCAACTTAGCTCCGGACTTGCGTCGGCAGTTCACGGTATGATAACAGGGGCAGGTTTCAATTTTTCCCACCTCATTCTTGAAGGTTTGAGATACAACCTTCAAGAAGGGGTGAAAGCACAGTTCTTCATGTACCCAAGATTCTTGCAGGAAGTGTTCAATATTGAGCACCAAGATCTTTCAAAAACTGCAAGAATCTACTCAATACTGGGACATAAGAACAACATTTTTCAGAGCATGAGAACAGTTTCATCAAAGTTCTCAGGGGCCGATGTTCCATTGTTATCTACAATGTTGAACACGCAAAGTGCCCAGGGTGACAGTTCAGCAAACCCAGCTGATACTGATCCCACACCCTCCTCCTCACTGCCACAAATTCAAACTACTGTTTCCCTTGATCGAACCCCTGTGCATTCTACTGAGGATGCACAGGCACATACATCACTCTCCCACAGTTTGATTGCTCAACTGGAACACAGGGCCCCAGTTGCAGCCAAGTATACAAGAAAGAGGGGCAAGAGAACTCCTTCTTCTCTTGCCTCCAAGGCCCAAACCCAAGCCAACATCCCTCACTCAGAATCACAACATTCTAGTGAGAATATCATAAGGGAATGCCACATTGTTAGAGAGACTCCTTCGGAAGTCTCTCTATTAGGATTAGGATCACTTCCCGGATCCATAGATCAGCCCTTTGAGCCATTCCTATCTTCCTTAAACTTAAGTGTTGAGGAACCTGACCAAAGTGATGTACCTTCTCCAACTACCACTATTCAGGAGGTACTGATTGGTCTTGCTTCCAAAACACCCAACCCAAGTTCTTCACCCTTGGAGGTCCACTCTGGGAGTATTGAAAGAGTGGATGTGGACGAGGCTGTCACTACTGCTGGTCCATCAACTGACCAGGAGGACAGTGACAACATCATTAAGACCTCAACCACGGCAACTCATGGTGAGGGTGTTTCCTTGGAAACTCCCTTCACTGAGAGGAATCCCAGGCGCCAAGAAACCATGGGTGATGGGGATGCTGAGGCTAGGCCTACGGCCCCATCTAGGTCCAAGGATTCCACAACTGTGGATGAGGACAGACTGAAACTTCATAACTTGGAATTGACGGCCAGGGTGGCTATGCTAGAGGCTGAAATGTCCAAACTAAGACACCAAGTCGCTATGCATGCAGCCCATAAATGCCCAACTCTAGCCACTCCCTCTCTTGTATCAGTAGGCACCCAAACGGATGCTTACCTGTCTGCTGATGCAACCAAAAAGGGGGAGATGGTTTCTATGGAAGAAGATACAGACAGTCTGGACGACTGGATTCAAGAGCAGTTTGTTCTTCAAAGCTCACAATACAAGCCAGCTTTTGTCCAAGTTCATGACTTGCCAGCCCCAGATAACGAAGACGAAGAGATATCTGAAGACTGGCAGTTGGTCGTCAGGGCTGTCGATGAAATGCTGAATGATGCTGAAGACACAGAACAAACAAATGCATCATTCAGCATCCTTCCACAAGCAGCAGCCATCATAAGTCATACATCTGCCCCCCACTTCCCACTGACATCCACACAGCTAGAGTTTGATATTATACTAGCTTGGGGGTACGATGGGAAAACTGAGAGGTTTTGGATAGGTCGGGAGTTTAGCGGAGTAGAAGAGCTAGACTGGGATTTAATTCATCCATTTGAAATCCTTGACCTATATGATCTCATCTGCATCAACAACTCATCAGACCTCTCAGCAGACCTTTCCATTGACTTGTTCTATGACTTGATGGAGGACAACCTACCCAACTTCATAAGACTAATCAAAGAACTAAAACGGGTAGAGTCTCCTGAGTCATCTCAGGCTGCAGAAAGAAGACTGTCTCCCAACAATCTTCAAATCACAAGGAGCAGTCTTCTCAATGAAGAAGAAGTTCTGAGCCTGAAAAGACTCCTGTACAAGACAATGGTCAAGGACTTAGATGTGGTTGGATGGTCTAGCAATAAGTCCTTTGACCATAATCTTCTTCTAACCAACGGCACCTCTCTCACCATCAACACCAGGGACATTCTTCAGCTACCCTCAGACTTTCTACTAAAGATCTACCAACTAAGATTCAACATCTGCAACATCAATTCATCAAAGAGTCAGGGAATGATGCAAACTGTCAGAGCCCATCTTGTAAATGCAGGTTGGATTGAGGGGTATGAGTCTGTGTCAAACTCTGACACTGACTCCAACTCATCTTCTCCCAGAGTTGACATTAATTCTGCAGCCTATGGGTTAAGATCATCAATTAAGGATCAACTAAGAGAGATAACAGATCATGAGTCCCAAACCAACCAACCAAATGTGCTTTCCTTGTCAATCTCCGAAGATGCCGATGAAGCCGAGGCTGAGATTCCAACAGTTCCACAATCAACTGTTGCTGTGATCAGTGAAGCCAGAGCAGAGGCATCCAATTTTGATAAAGGAAAGGGCACTATGACTAAAGAGGATGAAGAGAGATTGCTAAAAGAAAAGAAGGAGAAAGAAGAAAGGAGAAGAAAGAGAGAAGAAGAAGAGATGGCTGAAGAGATGGCTTATCAAACGAAGCATCAAGAAAGAAAGACAGCCTTACTCCTAAGACAACAAACAATCCAGCTGTATGCCAAACAGCTGGATGAGATGAAAGTTAAAATCCATGCAGGGTCTCAAGTTGAGGAAGATGAAAAACTTGCCAGACAGCTGCAGGAAAAGTTTGCCAAGGAAGAAGAAGAAGAGAATGAAAAGAAGAAGAAGGAAGATGCTAAGTTTAGAATCACTGATTCTAAATTAGCAAAAGAATTAAGAGAAGAGTGGACTGAAGCTCTGATCTCTCAAGGTGAGGATGCAGACTACCTTGAGAAACTTTCAAACAAAGAGATTTACAGAGCCTTCATGGGTCAGCAGGGTCAATTGGCTAGCAAGAAAAAGGCTGAAGAAGAAGAAAAAGCCAAGCTACAGTCCAAGAAGACCATTGCACTGAATAAAAGAACCCATGAAGAAAGGAAGGTCATGATTGACTTCCTTAAGGCTAGAGGAGACAGTGGAAGGAGGCTAGGTCCAATGAATTTCATGAACCTGCAAGCCCTCTACTTCAAGGTTAAAAAGGATGAGGAAGAAAGACTAGGGAAGAAAGGCTCCAAGAAAAGGGTACTTATCAAAGAAGAAGAAAAACCAAAGACAAAGAAACCCAAGCCTTCTCCCTCACCTACCTCTTCCTCAGTCCATCATCCTTCCACTCTCCTCCCCAAACCTTCCACTCCTCCACCCAACAAGTCCAAATCATCCCACCCAGCTCCCACTCATCAACAGCCTCCCTTGAAGAAATCAAAATCCTCATCTAAACCTGAAGACTCAAGAGACATTGTTGAATGGGTCTACAATCCACAGGGTCAAAGGTTTGAGATCTTCAGGGGGAGAACTGAAAGAAGAAGATCTACATACAGGTCTGTTGATGAGGTTCTGCAACTACCAGATTCAGACCTAAGAAGAATTTTGGAGCTGGGTGAAGCTCATGAGCCTGCAAATGAGAGAGGGAAACATCTTATGCTAGCAATCAGACATTACTTCAACCCTAGCAAAGATGTGGTCATGGATATCAAACCACTCAAGTCCCACTCTCCATTTGTATCTTGGTCCTACAATGCTGACTTGGATGAGTTCACACTAACTGATGCCAAGAAGCAGCAGATGAGATGTTCAAGCAAAGCAATCTTCAAAATGCAACCCAAAGACATCAAGACTCTGTCTGAACTTCCACTGAACAATCCCAGCAAGGATCCAAGAGGATATGAGGTTGAAAGGATAGTCAGACACATGCAAAAGCTTCAGCAGCAAAGTGATTAGAAGAATTTTGGTTGCATCAGTCTAGGGGGAGTTTGTAGAACCAAAGACTGATTGCTACCAAATTATTCTAAGTACAATTGCTGCTGATAGGCTTATCAGCAGCAGTCAACACTTGTTGCTGCTGATAGGCTTATCAGCAGCATTCAACACTTGTTGCTGCTGATAGGCTTATCAGCAGCCTTCAACACAAGTTGCTGCTGATGGGCTTATCAGCAGCAGTATTCTCAACTTTGCTGCTGATAGCTTTATTCACTGAAGACCAAACGTTGCAGCTGACTATCCATGCCAAGCGTCTCTGACAACTTTCTGCAAAAGCAACTGCCACACTCCAAGCAGAAGGAACCTCAGTGGTGCAACCAATAAAGGACCTTGTTGCGCGTCTCCAAGCATGCAAACAATGATGCCTAAGAAGACGCTTCAATAAAGTTATCTAGATTAGCCTTTGCGTATAATTTAGATTAATAAACAAGATCAACGGTCTGTGTTTGATCTGATCCTCAGAATCAAGGGTTTGTCTTGATTCTGAGTTACTATAAATACTGTGTAAACACTTCATAGTAAGTGTGCTTGAGTGTGCTTGAATGTGCTTTTTAGTTTGCTTTCAAAGTGCCTTGAAAGAGTTTTTGCTTGTAATCCTGTAATCACAGCAGATCAATACAACAGTGCATTTATCAGTATTCTTGCTGTTTTACTTGTTTACTTTGTTAGTTGCTATTGTTTCCGCCAATATCAACTAGAATAGAATCACCTTGTAATCTCACGATCCTACAGGTATACCGTGGAGGTAGGAGAGTAGGAGTCCATGCTTAGCAGGAAAACAATGGAAAGGTTGTAAGCGATAATAAAATACTGAGTGTCAAATATAGGAGTTCTAATAGGTTTAGAGTTTGACTAGTCATAACGCCGAGTCTTCACAATAGTATTTTAGGAGTACACTTGACCTATAAGTAATGTATCCCTGAGGAGAATTCCCAGGAAAGAGGGGTGGGTCACTAGGACACACTTAAGTACCCTATCTTTCCTTAGCCAGAATCCCTTATGGGTCTACACACTCTTCCAGCCATCATGTATTAATAACACTATTGTTGGGCTCATGGTCATGATGAGAATTGTTGTGAACTGGGCCTTGTGGTCCGAAAGTAAGGTTTATGCATTTCAGTGGACTTCGTTCTTCTTGAAGGATAGATGGGCTTCTTAGTTTATTATTGGTGGGCATTAGGCCCAATAGTTTAGGTCTTTGATCATAAGGGTGTTGGTATCATGTATGTGAGTCCAAAGGTGTATGAATAATTTGGTGTGTATGTGTGTGTGTGGAAACTTAGGATAGCACTTTAAATAAAGTAAGTAGGTAGCAATGAATAGGAGGAAAAAGTTGGCAGGTAATGTGTCACATAGACTATTAAGTATTGTATCCTAGGATGTAATTATGTAGTATAACATATAAAAATATTTGCATTGAAAGTAATCATATAGCATGTAGGTAGTAATGAGTGTAAGCACAAAAGTTATCAAGTAGTGTGACACATAAGTCATTATGTATTGTATCATGTAGTGTAAATACTTATGATAGCATGTAAAAATAATTACACAGGAATTGATAATGTAACATGTAGTAGCATGGCATTGTATGGGTGTCCTAAAGTTATAGTCTAGGTCAAAAGTGTCTAATAACCTAGTTCCCTATAACCAAGGCTCTGATACCAATCTGTCACACCCCAACCGATGGCGGAATCATCGGGCGAGACATGTAGACTGTTCATGAGCTCAAGGTTGACTAAATTGTAATATGTTAAATCCATTTACATCCAAACAATCATGAATCAAGTTCAAAGTACATAATGAAATACAATTTGTTTTTGAATTAAGATTAACTAGGTCCAAAGCCTATGTGTAGCATGTCTTGATCTACTCATATGAAAACGCCTGAAACATAAATAAAATAAGGTCAACTAAAAAGTTGGTGAGTATAACACAGGGTTGTATATAGATAGCATATAGTTTGTAAAACAAATCCTTACATAACATGATAAATAAGGCATTTATGGGGAGCAGCTATTGTGTAACCAAGTACAATCAAACCTTTGTAACTAGCATGAAAAATTGTGTTGTCGGTATCAATCACCCAAATCTGGGTGGGTTTGTCAGACTCAATAGATCTATTATTGAAAACCGTCGGCTTGAATAGTTAATGATTGCACATAATCGCATACAAAAGTTAGCACAACTAGCACTCGGGCATAAAGCTCAAATTGCACACATGATTGTAAATAGGATTTGTATTTGTGTTGTTTGTGTAAATGTAAACATGTAATTTGATAGAGTTCATGTTTCACCCCAAAAATGTAAAAAAGTAAAAGGGGCTATGAAATACTCACATGATTCGAAGGCGTAGCTAACATGAGAAACTAGATAGTAATGTGATCCTTGTATTGCACAACGTTAACCTAGAGTGTAATGTACATTAATAATGCACAATAGTCTAAGTCTATATCTAAAGTTAAATTGGATAAAGTTAGTGATTGGTACTTGAAAGTATTGTATAAAATGGAAGATTTGAAATGAATATTTTTAGAACATTTTTTAATAAGGTTTGAGTTTGGAATAATTAAATATGTAAATTAAATAATTACTGTTTATGAAAATAATGTAAGTGTTAGATGTAATTGAGTATAACTAAATAAATGTTTTTGTTTAATTATAAATCAAATAAATAATTATTACCTTATTCGTTTATTTATATGTAATTTAAACATTAAAATATTATTTAAGTGTAGGGTTTATAAATTAAATGTTGAACTTTAAATAATTTCCATTTATTTTAAGATTAAATATTTGATCCTTTCTATATAAAAATAATACAGATTTTTATAAATTCAATTATTTTTATTTTAGAATTTAATCTGAAATACTAATTGTTTAGAAATATAAAAGATTTTAAACATTCTGCCAACACACACGACCGTGCCTAGGGTAGGGCACGATCGTGCTAGGGCGGGCGCGACCGTTCTAGACAGGGCGCGACCGTGTTGGTCAAACAGAGGACAACTAGCCAAACCACTAGGCACGACCGTTCCTTCGATAGGCACGACCGTGTCTATGCTTCTGGGGTACGATCAAGTCTAGCTAATGAGCATGACTGGGTCTGAGCAGGAGACACGACCGCGCTGGAAGTCGACACGACCGCGTCTCCCGAGGCACGACCGCGCTAGATGATTAGCGCGACCGTGTCTCTTTCAAAACAGGAACGAATTGATTGATTCTTATATTGATAGTGCTGGAATGTATAGGGCTTTCATTCACAACGTTAGTACGAGTCTGTTGGTGTAGTCTAATTGTGTTTAAAACATGTTTAAAGTTGGATTCGATTAAATCATTTTTAAATGAAACTTATATTCGGGTTCATGTTAAATTCGATATTGTAAACCCAATTTATGTTGGGGCTTTTGATCTATAGACTAAAACTAAGATGTAGGAGGTTTCAATTACCCGGAAGGATGATGTATTGATAGCGTATGGTAGGAACGAATTCCGGCGACGGCGGTTTGATCTCCGGTGCCTTTTGCTGCAACTTCGGCTGACTCAAGGTTTTCAGGAGCTCCAGAGAGGGTCGATGATGCGGTTGCTTGGGAGGATTGCAATTCATAATGGATGGATCGTTGGTCTCATGAAGGAATTGGCGGTTTTGAGAGGATCGACTTAATTGGAGTTATTTGTTGGAATTACGATGATTGAAAACTTAATTGGGTTTGTTAAAGTGTGAAACGGTTACGAACTCAACCGATTCTGCGTTTAAAGGCTGCATTTACGTTTCAATTGATGTGAGGCGCGACCGTGCAAGATGAGGCGCGACCGTGCCAAAACATGGCGCGACCGTGCCTACTAGGGTTTCTGGTTATTTACAAAATCAGCCCTTGTAACTTCAGCTTTGACAGAATTAGCTTGGTTAGGATTTAACAGAACACCTAACGGGATTACTAACTGGATTAACTCTAAGAGGCGTTACCACTTGATTATGAGTTCTAAGTCCTTGAATTGAATACGATCGGCTAACGATTAATGAGGTGTAGGTTTTAACAAGTATATGATTCAATGTCGTGTTGTTATTTTATTAGTTAAAATAAGTTAAAATAGGGTCGGAAAATTAGGGATGTTACACATCTACACGCTTATCCATTTTACCAATTACTGAACCATCTTCTTCAACATACGTCTGCTGTTGTTCATATTAATACTTTTTGTATTCAGTGTTGGTTGGAGTTTCTTGTTCAGCATCTTCAATTATTTTTCCACTTCCACCAACACCACCAGTACCACCACTATTATCATCGTCATCTGAAGAATTGTTATCATCTTTTCTTTCACCAGTGATCACCACTTCTTCATCATCTTCTTCTTCTTCTTCTTCCTTCTCTGTCTCTTATTGATTCTCATCAATTTTCTTCAATACTTGACTTTCATCATTGAGAAGCATATCAACATCAAATAACATGTTGTCTTCATACATAGTTGCTTCAAAAACTGGAGTTTGAACTTGTTTACTAGTAGAAGGAATTGTTTTAGTGGCTGCTGGACTATGAATCTCTTCAACATTTTCTGCTAGGTTTGTACCAATTTGAACACCCTTAAGAGCTATTAAATCCTGTACCATCTTCTGAAGTTGATCAATCTGTTGCTGTTGTTGAGCTATTACACCCTTTTGTTTAGTACTTTCAATTTTCAACTCTCTGATCTCCCTAGAATTAGTAGCTTCTCTACTTTGCAAGTTTGAGATCTGAGTCTTCAATTGACTAACAACATCTGCAGTTTCTCTAGTTGCATAGTTAAGAAACTCTTCAACAACCAACTCATAACTTCTAGATCTTTTGGACTTATGCTTCTCTGGTACCTCTTTAGCTTTACCCTTGCCTTTATCAAGTCTTGTTGTAGTTTTCTCTTTCTTCTGTAATTCTGGATCAGTAAATACAATACCCTTAGACGGAGGAGGTCTAGAAGGTACGGTCTTTGTTTGTTCAAGTACTTTTCTTTTCTTTGATGGGGTTGTTGCTGTGGCAATTAATTATTCATCATTAATTTCTAACACTTCAGTGTTCACACTTAAGACATCGTCAGCTTCAGCAATAAATTCTTCTGTGTGACTTAGTAATGGTTCAGTAACTTCTTCATTTACTTTAGGAACTCTGTTTTCTTCAAAAAAATATCATGTTCTTCAACTTGAAGTTGACCTTCCTGTTGAATAACATTTACTTGACCACCACCATGACCTTGATCATTATCATTTCCCTTATCATTATTCTGCACTTGGTCAGTTTCATCATTGTCACTATCAACTCCATTTTCTATATCTTCTCCCATTAAGTCATTGATTTCATCTTCAATAGTAAAATCTGGATCAGGATTTTCTTCAAACATATTACGAAATAGTGGTGTCACAGTACCACAAAATTTGCTTGTCTTCCTCACATTATTCATGCTGCTGAAGATTGCTTCTTTCATTGAATCCAAAGGCAGTTCAACACCATCGTTTTCTAGATTCGGCAGCAGTGTATTAATAATCATTTGTACAAATCTTGGGTACATTAGAAACTTGTAGTTTTGCCTTGGTCCCACGAAGTTACTAATCATTGCCTCGAATATCATTCTTGAAAAATTGAATCTTCTATGAGTTGCCAGACACACTAACGCTCTGCTGAATACTTCACCTATTTGATCAAAAGCAGATGTTCTGGGACTCATGCAATAAATTAATACATGGATAAGGTATCTCCATTGTTTTGCAAACATAGTTTTGATCACCTGTCTTCTTAGAAACGTTCCTTCATATCCTATACTCAGAATTAACCCTGAGATTGCAATGTGATTAATTTTGTAAGGAAAATCAGCTGCATCTTTGAAGTTTAACACTTCACGAATAACTTGTTCTGTAACTTTTATTGTATTTTCACCAACAGAGCTTTCTATCCAGATCTCCTTGTTTACGTTCTTGTATTCTACATTGTCCCAAAACTCCCTCACATTTTTCTCAAACACTCTAACTTGTGTGGATATTGGTGTGTGAATTCTGGAATTTATCAAGAACTTGACAATCTCTTCATAACCATGTGCTTTCTTGGTGTTTTTGTTTAAGCACGCACAAATATTGTGCTTGAGTTCAAACTTTAAACGGTTCATATCTGTAAAGAACAAACACATAAAATTAGAAAATTTCTGAAAAATCCTTAACTCTGGACATTTCGATCGAAAAACTCCTTTTCACCAGAAAAGTTGAAATCATAGCTTTGAACTTTTCGATCAAAAACTCTTGTAATCAACAATATAAACCATGACTATTTCGATCGAAAACTTTTCTAATCAGAATTTTCATCAAACGTCTTTTTCGATCGAAAACTCTTATTTTTCAAAAATCTCTCAAGCCATGATTTTTCGATCGAAAACACATTTCGGACGAATCAGAATTAACTTCATTTCCATCTGAAACACTTTTCGATCCATTCAACAGACTTTTCGGTTCATTCTTACTATTTTTCGGGCGATTCAAAAACTCATAAATTCAAATTAAAACTACGGCTTTAGATCTAACTTATAAACCTCTATGAATCACGAGAACATACCTGGATGATCGAAAAACACTGAGAATCTAGATGACGTCACGATCGACCACTTTTTCGTATAAATCTTTAACACTTGTAAAACACGATGAATTTTGAAATGATACAGTCGAGAGAAAAATACAAGTGGGAAAAATCTTTTCAATCGAAAAATTTGATATATAGACTTTTCAAATCTTGACCGAAAACTTCAGTATAGACTTTTCAAATCTTGACCGAAAACTTCAGTCATGACTTTTCGATCGAAAACTTTATCACATGATTTATTTTCGGTCAAGAGATTTCGACCGAAAACTCCAAACATGATAAATTTTAAAAATTTTCAAACCAATTTATATATATATATATATATATATTTTTTTTTTTTTAATTTTTTTAATTTTTTTTATTTAAGTCCATTTTGACATCATTAAGACCTATTCCAGAACTTTATTTTTCACACAAACTCAAAACAAACAAAACTAAAACAAAATACTTTAAACATAAAATCCAGATCATAACAACTACTTTATTCACAGACATTTTTTTTGATGAACTGAAATGACTTAGGATCATAAATGTATATTGTCTTAACTACACTGCATATCAAATCAGGAGATAAACAGTTCAACCTTGAATGCCAGTATTGTTATCCACATAAACTCATGCATCACGTTTCAACAAATATTGTGTGACATTTAAGGTTATATTAATCAATACAGTGTGTACCCCACAATCCAGATGGAATGAACTTAGAATTAACACAAAATTTCACCAGATCATGATCCAATCTCCAGCATGAAGGTAGTGTTCTTAACACAGGAAAAATAATCCAAGTGGATTTGATTGGAATCATATTGATTCAAAATCATTTTGATTCATTGTCTTGGTTTCTGAGATAGTATAGAATCATATTGATTCATTTGAGATGTGAAGAATCATGAATGATTTGGGTATGCGGATATCTGTAAGATATTGGATATGTCAATTGAAATCACGAATGATTCAAAGAGCGAAACAGACTGACTTTCTGGTTTCAATCCGAGATTTTCACCAGAACCATCAGCTGTATGAAGGTGTTTAAATCTAAATCATATATTTGACGTATATAGTCAATAGAGCAAACAAACTGTGCTAAGAACTCATCAAGATCCTGGGCTCATGGTATGACTAGATTAACTTTGCATTCGAATGATGAAAGTATCGATATTCGATGTGGGTAAAACACAAAGATTGTGATTTAGTTAATCACACAAATATCGCCTAATTTACATATGCAGAGCCTACAAGCATATAAAAAAATATAACCGATGTCACCATCATATCTAATTCATGCATAAGCTCAGCACACATTTGTACTATCATTTCCTATATATACGTCATTCAGACACACAAAATTTCTTTTTCTTTTATTCTCCCACAAAAATTGTGATGTGACTTTATTCACTAATTATATCACGTATGAGAACAAACATTCATTAAGCTAACACACATATAAAGCGTACACAACACAATTTTAATACTTAAAAGAAAATCGCTTTGAGGAACAAATTTTTAAGGTCTTTCAGTTCAAAAATGGACTATTTATTTATCAAATTTTTTATTTTTTATTTTTTAAAAAGAAATCATCCCCAACATCTCAACCAAAGAGTTAAACCAATCCGTTTAAAAAGCTTTTGTAAAAATATCGGCTTTTTGCTCTAAGGTATCGACATGGACCACTTTAATCAGCCCATTCTCAAAACAGTCACGAATGAAATGTAACCTGATCGCAGTGTGCATTGTTTTGGAATGATAAATGGGATTTTTTACTAAACCGAGCACTGCCTCGTTGTCCCAATAAATCGAAGTTTCCAGGAAATTTACTCCAAAATCTAGCATTTGATGTTGAATCTAGATAACTTGTGAACAACAGCTCGATGCAGCAGTATACTCAGCTTTAGTAGTTGATGTGGATACATTCGTTTGTTTCTTACACTGCCAAGACACCAGTCTCTCCCCAAAAATTGACATCCACCTGAAGTTGACTTCCTGTCCAAATTACAACCTCCACAATCGCTGTCAGTATAAGCAAAGAAATTAAGTTTAGAATCAGAAAGATACCATAAACCTAAATTTACTCGACCCTTAAGATATCAGAAAATTCTTTTAACAGCTGATTCATGAGATTCTTTTGGAGCTGCCTGATATCTGGCACAAAAGCAAACAACAAACATGATGTCTGGTCGACTAGCAGTCAAATACATCAACGAGCCAATCATTAACCTGTACATCTTTTGATTTACTTCAACTCCAGACACATCGACAGTTAAAGGTTCATGAGGAGCAATTGGTGTTGAAGCTGATTTGCAATAAGTCATTTTGAATTTTGTAAGAATATCTTTCACATATTTGGCCTGATGAATAAGAATTCCCCATTCAGACCGCTCAACTTGTAACCCCAGAAAAAACTGCATTTTTCCCATCAAGCTTACTTCAAACTTTAATTTCATAACTTGTTCAAATTCTTTGTAAAGAGTTTCATTTGTTGATCCATAGATAATATCATCGACATAAACTTGTACAATTAACAAATCAGCATCATATTTCTTCAGGAATAAGGTCTTGTCAATTGTTCCATGAACGAAGCCATTTGATGTAAGATGTATTGACAAGGTTTCATACCACGCACGAGGCGCTTGATGTAACCCGTACAATGCTTTATCAAGCTTATACACTTGAAATGGATGAGCTGGATCTTCAAAACCTGGTGGTTAATTCACGTAAACTTCTTCCTTTACCACCCCATACAGAAAAGTTGTTTTTACATCCATTTGATATACAGTAAATTTATTGTACGATGCATAAGCCAAAAAGATTCGTATGGCTTCAATTCGTGTAACATGAGCAAATACATCATCATAATCTAGTCCTTCCTCTTGATAAAAACCTTGTACAACCAAACGAGCTTTGTTCTGAACTACAATCCCACGATCATCCTTTTTGTTTCTGAAGACCCACTTCGTTCCAGTTGGATATTTTCCCTCAAGTAAGTCCACAAGATGCCACACATTTAACTTCTTAAACTGAAGCAATTCTTCTTACATAGCTTCAATCCAACTTGGATCTTGTAAAGCAACAGTAACATTGTTTGGTTCCTCTTGAGATAAAAAACAGGAGTACAAACAAACATTTATATTTCCAGTTTGACTTCTTGTCTTTACTCCATCTTCAAGAGATCCAATAATGTTCTTAACTGGATGAGCAGAATAGATTTGATGATTTTAAATATGCTCAACTTCCACAGATTCTAGCATGTTTGTATCATTCAAATCTGGTAATTGATCATTTAAATCTTCAACACTAGAAGAACTTGTCTGAATTACATCCTCATTCTGATCATTTACAAGATCCAACTGAACTTCATTAACTGTTGGTTCATCATTTGTACTTGGAATTTCTTGTACTTCAGAATCAACATTAGTGACAGAGTTATCAACAAGATCCTCTTGTGTTTGAGTTGATGTAGTAACATTCTTAGACATCTCATTTTGAATTATCAAATTCTGTGGCCCAACCAAAAACTTTCCAACAGATAGATCATGACTTGTAGAAGACTCAGTTAAAGTACCTGAAGTACTTGCTTCATTTGAATCCATTTGAAGTTGTTGATCAAAAGTTTTGAAGATTACTTCAGCATCAAAGAACCAGTCAGGTCCATTTAAGCTGTAGGGAGTATTTAGTTCTTGCCACTCCACATTAAACGATTCTTAAACAATTTTGGTTCTTTTGTTGTACACTCGATAAGCTTTCTGATATGAAGAATAACCTAAAAAATAGCATTCATCACCGACAGCTGCAAATTTTGGCAATGAATCTTGTGTATTCAACAATGTACAAGAACAACCAAATGCTCTGAAGAACTTGATATATGGCTTTCATTTATAGAATAGTTCATACGAAGTCTTTGTAAGTTTCTTCACCATAAGAAGTCTGTTTAAAGCATAACATTCAGTGTTTACTACTTCAGCCCAGAAGATAATGGGCAACTTGGAATCGACAAGCATTGTTCGAGCAGCTTCTATTAAAGTTATGTTCTTCCTTTCAGCTACTCCATTCTGTTGTGGTGGTCTTGCAGCACTATACTGATGTGTTATTCCTTTTTCTGCACAAAACAAACTTATCAGTTTATTTTTAAATTATGTTCCATTGTCACTGTGAATGATTGAAACTTTGCTATCACATATGTTTTCTATTCGTTTGACAAAATCAATAATTATTTTAGGTGTTTCATCCTTTGTTGCAAGGAAAAACACCAATGAAAATCTTGAAAAATCATATGTGATAACAAGACAATATGACTTTTTCGCAATGCTTTTAACTCGAACTGGACCAAACAAATCCATATGAATAAGAAATAAAGGTCTAGTAAAAGTTGTTATGGTTTTTCTTGGATGGGACTTCTTGTGCTGTTTTCCCTTTGCACATGACATGCAATTTTCTTCAATTATGAACTCTTTCTTTGGAAATCCTCGCACCAAATCTTTATGCACCAACTTATTCATGTTCTTTAAATTCACATCACCCATTTTTCGATGCCACAAATAAGATTAGAATATAAAGCATGACAATTTCTGGAAAGTAAGTAATCACGACTGTAATGCCGATTAACGTTGCTCTTAACTTTCGCTTTGTTCTTTGTGAATCTTGACTCACTAGAGTTGTGTTTGCAATTTCTCACAAAATGACCAACCTGACCACACACAAAGCAATTGTAGCTCTTAGGCTTTGACTTTGACTTTGAACACTCGCCTACTTCACTCGTTATGCCATAAGTTTTCTCTCTTAATTGTTCTTTGATTTGAATAGACTTATCTTTGACATCAATGAACTTGTCGTTGACATCAATGGTTTTTCCTTTGACACACCAAGACTTTTTGTAGACATTTGTTGGTACACACACTTTAACTTTGACAACTTTATTGTTCTCTGTCTCACTTGTAAGAATATGATTCTCTGGTACTATGACATTATTTTTCTTTGGTCTCTCACTTGACAAATCATAATCTTGAATCAGAGGATTTCCAAACTCATCTAAGACCACATCACCAACTAGACTAGAGAGTTTATTAAATGGGACATAATCTCTAGCTGTATGCACCACTTTATCAAAGAAGGTTGATGTTGATGACACTTCAGACACACAATCAAACTCAACACAACCGTTAGTAGAACATGCCGAAACATAAGAAATATCAGAATCAGAATCAGAAGCATTAATACTTTTTGCATCAGCATTTAAACTAGAAAATGAAACACATTTATCTAGATTACAGTCAACATCTAGGTACTGTTTACAGTCCCTAATAAACTCCATAGTGCACTGTTTATTGAAAGCTGAAAAACTTTTTACTCCATCAAGTTCATTTTCATCATCCACACACCCTGAGTTTATATCTGCACTAATATACATATCATGAAAGTTAGAATTTTTGACATTTATCAACTCATTCGATTCATACGGTTCAGGAAAAGGTACAAAATTCTCAGGATGTGGAACCTTGTTGTAACCCAACCCGTCTTTGATATAAACAGTTCTCTGTTTGCTCACACATTCATCAAAGACATTTTGTTGCATCTTTCACTTTGAAACAATTACCCTTTCTTTTATTAAATCAGTTTCAGATTTGATTAGTTTTTCTGAAAGATGTTTGATTAAAACGTCATTTTTATCCAAATATTCTTTAAATGTTACATTATCTTTCAATAATGCTTTAATTTTTCTTGTAAAATTTACTTCATTTTGTTTCAATTCTTTGTTTACTCTTTTTAGTTTATCATTTTCAGCAATCAAAAAAGTGTTTGTTGCATGATAGTTTTGCATTCGATCTACACACAATGAGGAACATATATCAAATTTATTTTCAAAATTTACCTCATTCTCAGATGAAGTTTCATCAGAAACAACAGTTTTGACCTTTTCTTTATAATCGATTTTGATGACACAGTCACTGGCAATATCAGATGGTTTCATTGAATCTTTAATTTCAGTCATCGAGGCTTCATCCATTTCATCCTCAACATCTTCGATCTCATCCTCCCATTCACAATTACTCAGCTGTTTGGACAAGAGTGTAGTTGGAGCCTTCTTTGACTTATTAGATTCATCAATCATTTCCACCATCTTAACCCCGCTTCCATCAACCTTCTTTTTCTTGTCCTTGGTACACTCACGAGTGAAGTGACCAAGCTGTTGACAGTTGTAGCACCTGAGTTTAGCTTTGTCAAAACCAACATTTTTACCAAACTGCAACTTATCCTTCCCAACCTTCTGCAAATAATTTTTAGCCCTTACAGCTATCATGGCCATCTGCCATTGCAAGTCCATATATTCCAAGTAATCAGGATTGATCTGAACAAGATCTTCTACATCATGCACGGCAGGTTATAACTTTCCTGTCACCAGTGCATCATAGCTGCTCATAAAAGCTCCGAACAGAGCAATCCGATCTTCAGGGATTTGTCCTGATGACTTGACTTTCTCACCAGAGGAGTGTTCACAACAACCTTTGTTTTTCTCAGGTTTTGTTCCACTATTTCCTTCAGTACTTCCAGAAAATAATGCTGCATTTGTTGAACTTGAGTTATTTTGTTTATCTTTGTTGTTCAGTTCTCTCTTCTTTGCGTCCAATTCATAAGACTCGAGTAAACAGATAACATCATCAAGTGTTTTACTCTTCAGATCTGGAGTTGTGTTCTTGATTAGCATACAAGGTATGCTCCAGCAATCTGGCTGTGTGTCAAACATCTTCTTTCCTAGCTCATACTCTTCAAATTTTACTCCCATTTTTCTCAACCTGTTGATCATGTTTGTAAACCTAGTCACCTGCTCACTGAAAGTCTCATTCTCTTTATAACTAAACATGTTATATTGCTTCAGTAGAAGATCGGTTCTGCTTTCCTGAAGAGCTGCGTTACCTTCAAATCTTAAGCATAAAGCGTTCCACAGACCCTGAGCAGTTACATGTTGCTCAAAATTCAAATACAACTCAGTCAGAAGTGCTAGAATAATAGAACCAAATGCTCTGTTATCCCTTTCGATTAACTTCTTATCTTCCTCTAAATAAAGATCAGGATCAGCAATCGGGACTAACTCATCAGCATTTGCAGTCTTAGGAATGTGAGGACCTTTTACAATTGATTCCCAAAGTGTGTGTTCAGTAAACTTGAAATAAGCCTTCATCATTATCTTCCAATTTGAAAATTCTGATATTGATTTCAACATCGGTGGTGATTTCCCAATAACCCTCTCAGTATCGTATACCTTTCCAGCCATTCTTTACTTGTAATTTGAAACTTGGTCGAAAAAAAAAAAATCCAACTTATAACTTTTCGATCGAAAACTTAGTACAATACTTTTCGATCGAAAAGTCAGAATATTTCGGACAGATGAAATTTTGGACAATACTTTTCGATTTCTTCAAACATAGTTCTTGGCTACTTCAGACAAACATTTCGGACAATTCAACAGAAGAACACTTGAATTGACCAAAAACTTTCTGTGATGATCCGAGTAAAGAATCAAGTCTTCAAACTTGATGCAAACTTCATCTCCATCAAAACTAGCTTCAAATCAGCAACAATGGTACCCAAATTACTTCAATTTGATCAGATTTGACTTAAAATCTTCTTGAATACCAAGAGCTATTAACCAACAGCTCTGATACCACTTGTGATTCTCTCAGATCTGTTGATATTCAAGGATAAAGTCTTCAATCACTCTCTGAATTGGCGGAATCAATTCAGAAATCAAATCCACATCAAAATGAACAAATTAAATAAGAACAATCTCAATACTATCAATCACACCAAATGCATACTTCATGATGATTATCTTCGTTAATCAAGTAATGTAATCAACTATTAACAGTAGAAACACACAGAAATTCTCTTGATTAACTTGTAAAATCACAATACAAAAAATGAGAAAGTTACTTGAAATACAAAAGACACAACTATTTATACTACAGAGTTTTCGATCGAAATCTTCTTGATCGAAAAATGTTTTCAACCGAAAACATTTTCTGACCGAAAACATAAAGTTTTTGACCGAAAAATCTGAAGTTATACTTCTAAAACCTAATTGATTTCTATGGACTAATAGGTTCCAACAATGCTCGTGTGCCTGACAAGCATGCGTGGCTAAGCTGCGTGTGGCTTATTCCCAATGGATGGTTCGTTTAGAGTTATTGGTTTATTCAGTTGTTTTGATGTATGGATCTTGTTAGATTTTGACAATAGCTTGATAGATTGATGTATTGATTGAATTAAACAGTTTATTTGAATGCTTTGAGTTTATTTGCTTTACAACTTGTGTTCGGTTGATGACAAAACCTTGTAGCCGGGTTGGGTGACTAAAGCGGGTAACTTGGTGTTCATAAATTGGGTATTTGAATTGTGCTAGCTGTGACGCGTTAGTCGTATAGGTTGCTGACAACAGCTTATCTTCAATTACTATTTCAATTGATTTTCCAACACTATGTCTGTGGTGTCCATTGAATGACTTAATATTGCACGAGTTTAGAACCTGAAGTTTGGGAAGGAGTTACACCTTTGTTTGATGTGTGTGTTTCATTCTAGTCTATCAACTAAGCAATTTCCCTAACCACTGATTCCTCATGGATATGATACTCTTCTTACCCTTACTAGTTAAGTGTTTAAGGATTGTTTTTGACCGACCGAACGACATCAACAAAAAATGGCGCAGTTGCCGGGGGAATCGGTGCGCTTAGTCTAGTTGCTTTAGTTTATTGTCTTTAGTTGAATTTGATTCTTAACAAACACCCAAAAAGATTTTCTTTACTTCTGTTTCTATTTTGTTTATTTTGTTTATTTCTTTGTTCAGAACTACTCAGTTATGCTACTTGTGCAGGTTGACATGGACAGGAACTATTATGATGATCAATATTACCATGAACCGTGCAACAATTGTGGCATCCCTGGCCACTGGGTACAAGATTGCCCAAATTACAACCAGTATGGTGGTGGTCCTAAGTACCCAAGCTATCAGGAAGAATACAACCAAGACTACTACCCAAGCAGGCTACCTGACCATGACAACTATCAGTCTAAACTGGATGCCATCTGGTCAGATATGAAGGAGATGGCCAAGGTGATACAAGTAGTGGTGCAGCAACAGGAAAGCCAAGACAAAGCTCATCAACGTTTGGTAGATCTAGTTGCCAACTTAACTGGGATTGTCGGGTCACTCATTAAGGAAGTAGGTAAGCCTCGCTGTGTACATCAGTCCTCCAGTTCTGAAACCACAACTAGTGCACACCTCAATGCTGTAAGTTTCCATTCCTCCTTTGAACACCCTGCCCGTTGTCACACCCCAACCGACGGCGGAATACGGGGGTGTCCTAGAGTTAGAGTCTAGGTCAAACATAGTAAACATGTAACACATAACATGTAGCACATAACATATAATCATGAAGCATGGCATAAGTGGGTGTCCTAGAGTTATAGTCTAGGTCAAAAAGGTGTCTAATAACCTAGTTCCCTATAACCAAGGCTCTGATACCAATCTGTCACACCCCAACTGATGGCGGAATACGTCGGGGCGGGATATTTAGACTGTTCATGAGCACAAGGTTGACTAGATTGCAATATATTAATCATCAAATTTCATTTCAAACAAATCAAACACAACCAAGTTCAAAAGTACATAATTGAAATACATATTGTTCTTGAATTAAAATTAACTAATTCCTAAAACCTATGTGTAACAAGTCTTGATCAAATCACACATTAGCACCTAAAACATGAATAAAATAAGGTCAACTAAAAAGTTGGTGAGCATACATAGGTTTGTACATAGATAGTATATAGATGTGAATAAACAAATCCTTACATAACATGATAAAATAAGGCATTTATGGGGAGCAACTATTGTGTAACCAAAGTACAATCAAACCTTTGTAACTAGCATGCAAATTGTGTTGTCGTTAACAATCACCCCCATCTGGGTGGGTTTGCCAGACTCAATAGATCTATCATTGTTAATCATCGGCTTGAATATTTAATGATTGCACATAAATTTCACACAAACAGTTAACACACCTAGCACTTAAACATAAAGCTCAAAATTTTCATACATGAATGTAAAGAGGATTTGTGTTTATATAGTTTGTGTAAATGTAAGCAATTGTGTGTATAGAGTTCATGTTTCCCCCCAAGAAGTGTAAAAGAGTAAAAGGGGCTATGTAATACTCACATGAATCAAGGTGTACCTAGCACGAGAGACTAGGTAGCAAAGTGATCCTTGTAACTCACCACGTTAACCTAGTGTGTAAAGTATATGGATCTACATTAATAATGTGTACAATAGTCTTTGTCTAAGTCTATGATTGAATTGGACGTGTGTACCAAGGGTTGTGTTTGTGGTTTGTACTTAAAACATGTGTTGTATAAAATGAAAGATTTAACCAAACAATTTTTAGAATAATTGAATTTGGGTTTAAATAAAATAATTTAAACAATATTTATTTGTTTAGTTAGAGAAATAGTATGAAAATTATGTTTATAGTATAAATTAAATAAATAATCTTTCTTTATTTATTCATTTATAAAGTTTATGTAAAAATATTGATGTATAATTTAAATAAATAATTTCTACTATATTTATTTATGTTTAAAGATATGTAAATATAAACTTGTGTAAATTATATTTATGTATAAAATCTAACATTTAACTTTTTATTTTGGATTATAATAAATAAATTTATGTATACTTGTTTGCTTTAAATAAAGTTAATATTTTATAAATTTTATAAAATTAATTGTTTTTATTTGGAAATTAATTTAAATATATAATTTTTTTGTTTTAAATATTTAATATACCATTTTTTTTTGCCATAAATTCATAATAAAATGAATTTATATTGGAAAATTTTAAATCTGGTTTTATTCTGAACATTGTATGGTTTACAAAAATAACTTTTTTATAATTTTTTGAGTTTAGAAAACTACAAAAAATATAAACAGGCCACCCCGTTTGAACCCGGGTGGTTCCTGTGTGTTCAGTTGGTGTTTACCGCCGGACCAAGGTGGTTACTTGTGACAAGACCGGTCCGGTTGGCTATTAACATGGAGAGAAGAGGAAACCGGGTCTGCTGCTCAGGGCATGTGCAAAAAGACAGGACGGATGTGTGGTTATGGGTTTCGAACCCACACCACCGGGTCCGATGGAGCATAGACTTAACAAGTCGGACCGGGTGGTTCGCTGGTCTTTACAGGAACAAGGAAAATTAAATACACAAAATCGAATCACCTGATTTCCCCAAATCAAACTTCGCGTATACGGTCAAGAACCCTAATCCCAATTAATTTCGATAGGTTATGTTAACTCGAATTGATAAGGGGATATCGTTCAGGAGTCGATTACGAATCTAATGATGTAGAACTTACACGTTTGGACTGGGCAACAAGTGCAAACGGCTATGGAATTGGATCGATTGTTCTTTGTGTTCAATCGATGTCCAGAAGTGCAATGCGGCTTGTTCAAGGGTTAGGAGAGTTTGTGTGGAGGTATACGTGAGTGTGAGAGAGATTAAATTCATTTAATTTTGTCTGTAATAGCCGGTTTGATTTTATTTTGACCGTAATAGTCGTGGTGACGGATTACGCGTTAATTCACTGATTTGAGAGTGAATTTGGTCCTGATAAAGGTCTAGGTACACCCAAGATTGCCTTGCGAGTGATTTGTGGGATTAGGACGCGTTGATTTCACTAATTAATTGCGGAATGATTCGGATTTTGACTATCCAAAGTCAAATCCGTTCGAATTTGAATGTGTCCGCTAGTTTGATCGAATTTGCTTGTTGATTGGGCCTGGTTGGAAGGAATGTTGCTTGTGTAACCATGAGGAGTCCAAACCAACAAGCATTCGGTCGAAGGCAGCCTTGGATTATCACGAATTGGGCTGCTTTGACTTTTGAAAGTCAATTGGATCATAAGGAGGTCAAAATTTATGTTAAAAGTCAAAATTAGGAGTGTGGGTTCAATGCTTGAGGGTTCAAATGATTTAGGGTTCTATAAAATGTAAAATTACTTTTCAATTGAGTGTATATATATATATATGTGTGTGTATGTACCTGTATGATATATAAATGTATATATATACACATATGTCTAAATATATGTATATATAGGGATTCTAAAATAAATATGAGGTGGAATTTGTGAATCTGTATTGATAATTAGGGTTTAATATAACCATTTCACTAGGATTGGAATTCAAACATGATTTATTATACTAAAATGAAGACACGAAAATAAGAAATGTTACAGTATCCCCTTGTTAAGGAAATTTCTTCCCAAAATTTAACTAGTTGAGGCGACCACATCGGAAAAGAGGTATTGGTACTTGAGCTTCATTTGGTCCTTGTAGGTCCCTCGGGTGTGGCGGATCGTCACATGCAAGTGGGTCTACTATTCGGACCGGGTGCGGAATACCCGTGACTAGGTGGAGAGTCTTACAACACAAAGTAAACCGACAAGATAATCACTTTAAACTTTCGTCTATTATAAACACTTGAAGGTTACAGAGAGAAATACTGAGATTACAAATTCTGTGTATTTGCTACTATGACTGCGTACTTATCTACTGTCAACCATTCCTATTTATACACGACCTGATGCATGCGCACTTAGCAAGTGCGCAGGGCAATTTGGTCATGCATACTTAGCAAGTACGCAAAGGTATTCTTGCGTACTTGCTAAGTACTGTAGGTCCACGTAACTCAGCTACTGATCAAACTCGTGATATGACGTTGATATAACACGAAGTGCGGAATCCTTCGCGTTACCGATTTGTATACTAACCGACAATCCAAAACAACACGCATAATAAACTTCTCGATTATATTCAGAATAACAATGGTTACAGACTCAATCAGACAATTGTTCACTTCTGTTCAACTCCCTGTCTAATAACTCTGTAACAGATATATATAGAACCAAAACTGATGTAAGCGAACTTAGTTAAGTTCGCCTGAAACAGACTAAGCGAACTTAACAAGTTCGCCTCAGCTATGCCTAAGCGAACTTATTAAGTTCGCCTCTAATAGGTCAGGCGAACTTAACTAAGTTTGCCTCTAGGCTTACTACTAAAAACACTTAGCAACTTTACAATTTCATGACAAAACATAAAGACATAAAATCTAACTATTACAAGCTTTTGTCATTACAAATCTATGTCCTAACAGACTCCCCCTTGACAATAGCTTGATCTTCTGTCTTCAGTCTTTATCTTGAAGTCTTCCAGTTATCCGGTAGTCTGCTGCCAGCATGCACACCGTATCTTCTGCATATCTCCAAAACTCTTTTATACTGTAGACCTTGTTCTATCCATTCATCAATATACATTATCTCATTCTTTCGCAGCATCCTCTGATCTTTCTTTGAAAAATTAATAAGATTCATTGCGTCATAGAAACACACAATGACCTTATTATCTTTATCTTCAACCCTTGCTTCACCAGTATTAACATCAACATACCACCATTTCATATTCCCAAGAAAGTCTTGAGGAATATTCTTTAATGGTATCTTATGTATAGCACGCACTGGTCTGTACTTGTATCTCCAGATTACTTTCCCAGTCTTAGGATCTGTAATCTTCACTCTCTTTCCTTTCTGTGGTTTTAGCCTTTCATACTTACCTGAACTACCTTCCTTCTTTATCAGGTTTGCTATCACATCAGCCAAGCCATTCTTCGATCTATTTATGAGTGGCTTTGAAGCTAGACCATTTATTTCACACCTCGGCAAGGTATTGAAATATTTGATCCTTGGCTTTAAGTATTGAACGCCATCAGATCGTTTGATTACAAACAATTTTGATTCACCATCATAAAACCAACTAATGATCCTTCCTATACACTTCTCTTTATTCACATATTTTTCTTTCTGAGCAGGTTGTATTGGAGACTTGGGTTGTACCTTCATCCAACTATTTACTACTTCTCTCCACTGTTCTCGTGTCATACCTGTATCTCTAAACATCACAGGTTCTTCATTAATCTTTGGAGACTCAGTGTGAGTAGTTTCAGTTTCAGCACTCTTATTGAATTGAAGAATCTCATCATCAGTATCCATCTTTGACTCAGCTGTATCATCAGGCAATGTGACGTCTTCAATAGAGTCCACAGAGTCAGTTATTCCGTCATAAGAGAATTCAGGAACAACATCCTCTTGGATGAAGTTATACGGCACCTTAAGACCGTCACAGCCTTCATATGTAACACTATCTTTATCTTTCTCTATTTCAATCTCCACTATTTCTCCTTCTTCTATCTCAGTGTCTGACATATCATTTTCCATGTCATTGAATAAATCGTCAATGTCATCAAGACATTCAATCTTTTCAACTTCCTCTTCTTCTGAATCTTGAAAGAATTCTAATAACAGAATATCTTCTTCATTATTACCCGAAGTATCTTTATCTTTGTTTCCTTCAAGAGATTGTGATGTCGACTCCCCCTGAACTCTAGATATAGGATTAGCGTCAGTGTATTGACGATCACCCTCAATATTTCCAGCAGGATCATTGTCTTCATCATCACGTCTTTGTATTGACTCAGTGTGACAAGTATCAGGTATCCTCAACTCCCCCTGAGCGTCAAGACGCTGAACGAGTTTGGACACTAACGTTTGCATATCAGCAATCTGTTGAGCTTGAGTCTGAATAACCAGCTGTCGTTGAGAATCAATAGACACAAGAGAGTTAACTTGTGTTTGTAAAGTAAGCACTTGAGATTCAAGGAAAGTAATCCTATCAGAATCAGAAGGCTTTGATGGACCAGCTGTGGATTGTGGAATAGAAGGACTTGAAGTAGTAGGAATCGCTGTAGGAATAGGAGATGGAACTGGAGATGGATCCTTAGAACTTGGAGGAGTAACAATCAGAGAAGCAACAAAATTTGCATCCTCAACTCCTTGAGAAGATTGTGCAGCCGCAATTGAAGCAGACATTAACTTTTGTCGTGAAGGATCAGGATTAAAGTCACTATCAGTGTCAGAACTTTCATCGACCAACGATCTTTTTCCAAGAACTGATCCGGAAGGAGGATCCCGAACAGACTTGCGTCGTGGTCGTCTGGCGTGAGATTTAATGCGTTTTCCAGCATTAGCCAGTGGAATAGCAGCCAACCGTTCATAATGACCTGGAGAAAAATCTCTAGATTCATCAGAAGCAGTGCTGTCATCATCAGATGATGAAGTATCACTTGAACTGGAACTAGACTCAGCGTTTGTCACCACATTCCCTTCTTGTTCATGAATGGGCGAGTTCACAGCTTCATCAACAAAATCATCCATGTTCATACCTAGATCGTGATCAGGATCATGAACGACCTCTTCTAGAACTGGTTCCTGAATAGGAATATTAACTTCAGCTTGGGGAATAGGAATTTGTTCAGGAATAGGAATTTGAATTTGTGGTTGTGGAATCTGTTGGGGTTGAACTTGTTGTAGTGGTTGTTGTTGGTGTTGTTGCTGTTGTGGTTGTGGTTGAACATTAACTCCTTGAACTTGAGCAAGTTCATCAGGATGAAACCAATTATCATTTGGTGGTGCAACATAATCAGGATTGATTAAGTGCCCAAACAGTGGAGTATTAACCGGAATCAACGCCGCATTTTGCTGTTTAACCTTTGTACAATCTGTAAAAATACATTTTGACATCGGAGTCAAAGTCAATCGTATGGCATGTTGTGGAAGATCCGGAATAAGATGATTGAGTATCATTTGAATAAATCTTGGATACATCAAGAAACCTTGACCTTCAGCTGGATTAATCTGCATGACCATCTCCCGATAAAAATACATTGGAAAATTGAATCGTTTATTCAATGTTAAAGCCACCATTGCTGTTTGAAGTGCCATCTTCAAGCCATCTGTACCAGCTTTTCGTGGAGAAATGCATTGTATAATCACATGCATAAAGTACCTCCATTCACCCACTAAACCACCTTTCCGAGCTTGAGTATCATTTTATCGTCCACGATAACCCATCCTTTGAAAACAACCCATAATAAGAGTATTAGGATAAGAAATTGGATCTTCAGCATTTCCACCCAAAGCAAGAGCAGCACGAATTGTCGCTTCGAAAATTGCAATCTCGGTATTATTGACTGTGGCACGAAGGACATGCGGTTCCACGTCAATATCTTGATGTACGGTATCCCAGAATTGTTGTATATACACCAAGCTGATATAAGGATCCGCAGATAATGCAACATGCAATCTTGATCGATTTAGAAAATTGATTATGCCTTGAAAACGAACAACTTCCGGCAAATTAGGATCTAATAAAGCCACTTGATTATGCTTGTATTCGACACGTCGAGCCATCTGTGAAAAAATTGGACAACTTAACAAACATTAGAACACGTACACATTTATGAAACACACTTTTAATAAGACACACAATCATTAACAACAACAAAATTTTAAAAAAAATTCACACAAAAAAAAAATTTGTAAAAAAAAATTTTCAAACAGAAAAAAAAAATCACAACTCTTTTTCACTTCTGACCCCTAGGCGAACTTAATAAGTTCGCTTAGTAGTGCAAGAGGCGAACTTATTAAGTTCGCCTGACAAGTTCGCTTCGAACAAGTTCGCTTGGAACAAGTTCGCTTGAACCTGAGACGGTTCAAATTCAAACACAGAGAATTCAAATTTTGCAAAACAAGATCAAATCATGAAATAATCCTACACAAACAATCGAATATCACAATCTAACCAACAATGAGGTTCAATTTTATATGTTGGTCAAAAATTAGGTCAACAGCAGTCTTGAAACTGTCCGACGAAACCAAAATCAAAAACCATCGAATACGCTCAATATGGCGGATGAAATCCAATGAAATTACCTTTGTTAGATTCGCAATGAGATTTCGATCAAGAAACAACCAAAAAATAGCACTCACAACACAGATTTAAAATTTTGAGAAATTTGGGATAAGTTCGCTTGTTCTGATGAAGACGATGAACATGACAAGTTCGCCTGAATCAAATCTTAAACAGAATAAGTTCGCTTGACTAAGCGAACTTGTTAAGTTCGCTTAACAAACCTTCGGCGAACAAGATAAGTTCGCTTCATCCTTAAGTTCGCTTCACCTCAGACAGAAGATTAAGTTCGCTTCACCGATTTAAGCGAACATATTAAGTTCGCTTCACTGTACACAGGCGAACTTAATTGCTTTTTCAACCTTTTTGCCTTGAACAAAATTTACCAACTTCAAACTTTTAAATCCCGAACTTCCATCAGCAATATTCGATCCAATCCCGAACAATTTTAATAAAAGTTTAGAATTTTCATGGAAAGTAAAAAAAAATAAAATCTTTTTGAATTTTATCTATACAGACAGAAACACATATTTTTGATTTTTCTCTGAATAAACTGAAATGACATATTTTTGGTTTTTCTCTATACAAACAGAATCACATATTTTTGATTTTTCTCTGAATAAACTGAAATGACATATTTTTGGTTTTTCTCTATACAAACAGAATCACATATTTTTGATTTTTCTCTGAATAAACTGAAATGACATATTTTTGGTTTGAACATCATGAGCAAGAAGATCATATCAGTATTCAATTAATTCATCACACATATTATCAATAACAAAGGGTAACCTATAATAAGAGACCATTCAACTCAATTTTGTGCATATTGCATCTTTTTCATTTTGAAATTCATTCAATTTGAATAATATTTGAAATGATACGCGATAAATTTCAAGGTAAATAAGATCAGGTTATAAAATGTTCTCTTATTTATACCGAATTTGAAATATAAAGCCTGAATTCTTAAAATTGTCAATATTATATTATTTGAAACTATAAGCGTTTATTCTCCAAATTCATGTGATTTAGTACCATTTAGATGATAAAACATCGTGTACCCCACATATATGCCAAATAGAAAATAAATGCACTATCTTCAAGACACATATAAGTTTTTACTAAAAATTTTCCGAATATTCAGAATGAGGAGACATCACTTAGCACATGAATAGCAGAATCCAAATTGGATTGTATAGGAATCAATGAGATTCAGAATCGAATGATTCAATGTTTTGGCTTATATTTGTGGAATCATAAGATTCAGGAACGAGGATCCAACTGTTATCTGGATTATGAATTCAATGGAATCAGTAAAGATGATGTATCAATATGATCCAAGGGCTAGTATATGTTTGACAGATGTTGTCAAGTACATATCTTGATAATACTTCAAATTGCATGCTTTTCGGGACATGGGCACTGAAGTAAATCGAATGAATAGTGCTAAGGACATAACCCGAAACTGATCTCATAGGAAAATCTTTATTAAAAGCTAATATTCTTTATTTGATAGTGATCTTTTAACACACACACCCAGGCATAAAATGGGTTTAAATCACAGATGTAATCATATTATATTTAATTTTCACACTACTATTAGTTTCAAAACGCTTTTAGCCTATTAACAATTCAAGTTTCAAATTTTATACACAAATTTTAAAACAAATTATCAAGAATAGAACATTCATAACACTATCATTTCTTATTTATGCAGACTTTGAAATTTAGATCAAATCAACTTATTTTAAACATTCATATATCAAGGTCTACTAAGGTCGTGTGAAATGAACTAATCACTGATGTACTATCATTTCTTCTCTAACCTCAAATGATGTCAAATTTTATATTTTTCAATTTGTTTTGACTTTTTATAAATTAGACTTTTTGACTGAAATGAAAATGCAGAAATGTAATAAAGCAATAAAATAAACCAAAAGAAAATTTTTCCATGAAATTCTGATTTTGAAAAAAAATAATTTTATTCGGGATTGATCATACCAATCATTTTAATTAGGAACTCAAACCTGGTACGATCAAATGCCTTAGTGAACAAATCAGCAAAATTATCTTCAGTATGTACCTTGACCAGCTCAATCAACCTTTTCTCTGCACAATCACGGATAAAATGATATCGAATTTCGATGTGCTTAGTTTTACTATGTTTAACAGGATTATTCGTTATAGACATAGTAGCATTGTTATCAATAAACATAGGGGTTCCTGTGAAATTCAAACCGTAATATCTCAATTGTTGTTGTATCCACAGGATCTGTGAACAGCAACTTGCAGCAGCGATGTATTCTGCTTCGCACGTTGAAATCGAGACTGTGGTTTGCTTTTTGCATTGCCAGGATACAAGTCGATTACCTAAGAACTGGCAACCACCTGTTGCAGATTTCCTGTCCAGACAACAACCACCAAAATCAGAATCAGTATAAGCATTGAAATCAAAGTTAGAACCATGAGGATACCATCGCCCTAAACGTTGTTTTCCTTTTAAATACCGAAAGATTCTTTTCACAGCAATTAAGTGAGATTCTTTTGGCTTTGCCTGAAATCTGGAACAGATACACACGGCAAACATTATATCCGGCCTTGAAGCGGTTAAGTACATGAGGGATCCAATCATAGCTCTATAAAGTCGACAGTCCACATCTTTTCCTTCCGGGTCAGAATTTAACTTATGATTGACCGGAATTGGAGTATCGTATGAAGTACAGTCCTCCATCTTGAACCGGCTCAAGATATCTTTGACATACTTGGACTGATGAATAAAGAAACCATCTTCCTTTTGATTTACTTGTAAACCTAAGAAAAATGATAACTCTCCCATCGCAGACATTTCAAATTTCGACTTCATAACACCCTCAAATTCTTTGCACAACCCTTCATTTGTCGATCCAAATATAATATCATCCACATAAATCTGTACCAGTAGGTAATCTCCCCCTGATTTCTTTATGAATAAGGTCGAGTCTATCTTTCCACGAACAAAGTCATTCGCCAAAAGATGTGTTGATAAAGTCTCATACCACGCACGAGGAGCCTGATGCAGACCATAGAGGGCCTTATCTAGCTTGAAAACCATGTTCGGATACAGTGGATCTTCAAACCCTGGCGGCTGACACACATAGACTTCCTCCTTGACCTTTCCATATAAAAATGCACTCTTGACATCTAATTGAAACACCTTAAATCCTTTAAAGGAAGCAAAAGCGAGAAACAGCCTTATAGCTTCAAGCCTTGCAACCGGCGCATAAACTTCGGTGTAATCAATTCCTTCTTGTTGATTGAAGCCCTGGACAACTAATCTTGCCTTATTGCGTACCACGACACCTCGATCGTCCTTTTTACATTTAAACACCCATTTGGTTCCTATTGGATACGCACCTTTCGGTAAATCAACCAGATTCCAAACCTTCTGTTTATCAAATTGAGCTAATTCTTCTTGCATAGCTTCTATCCAGTTATTGTCATTTAAAGCCATCTCTACATTCTTGGGTTCAACCTGTGAGATAAAGCAAGAATGTGAGCAATCATCAAGAACACCAGAATCTTTAATGCAAGTATACAAACAAGTATTGTCAACAAGAGAACGGGTTTTCACTCCATCCTGTAAATTTCCAATTATATTTGTTACTGGATGATCTTTGTGTTCCTTGATGGATGCGACCTCAGGAACTGGCAACACATCAACTTGAGTAGAATCAGATTGATAAGAATAATCTTGAGGAATTGGAATTTCCGAGTCTAAATTTGTTGGAATCTCCCCCTGATCCTGTGTCGAAGGTAATGGATCATCACTCAACAGCGGATCAGCAGAAGAATCTTGAAAAATAGCATTATCCTCCTCACTCTCTGAATCTTGTGGACCGGAACAAGAAGCAACATTATGATCGGGAGCAGAAGTAGATGGAATCGATGAATTGGGAATTGCATTTGGTAGAAATCCATTATGCTGTGCATCTTGACAAGAATCATAAAGAACAGCAGCATCTTCATCAGAAATGTCAGAAGGTAAATGAAAAGACTTGAATAAGTTTTCATAATCAAATGCCCAATCCGGACCAATCGCCATTTGTGGTAAAGATCGATTTGAACAGTCAATATGGAACCATTCTTCAACTTGGCGTGTCTCTTTGTTATAAACCCTCTTGGTAGTCGAATTAGCCACATACCCCAGAAAAATCCCTTCAATAGCCTTCGCACTAAATTTTGTCGGGACATCTCGAACCTTCAGTAGGGTACACGGATTACCAAAAGGTAGTAAATATTCCAGATTCGGCTTTCGATTATTCAGCAATTCATAGCAAGTCTTGTTATGTTGCTTGACGGTCAAGACCCGGTTCAAAACATGACACGCAATATTCACAGCTTCAGCCCAAAAGGTGACTGGTAGCTTAGAATCTGCAAGCATCGTGCGAGCTGTTTCGACCAACGTCCTGTTCTTTCGTTCAGCGACACCGTTTTGTTGAGGAACATATGGCGCACTGAATTCATGATGAATTCCTTTTTGTAAACAGAATAAGCCCATTTTGCTATTCTTAAATTCGCTGCCATTGTCACTCCTGATTCTTCTGACTTTCAGATTTAATAAATTCTCCAAACCCAGGATTAAGTATTGAACCAACTCAGTGGTTTCAGCTTTAGATGAAAGAAATTTAACCCATGAAAATCTGGAGTAATCATCAGTTACTACCAAGCAGTACGATTTCCCACCAATGCTCCTAATACTTATTGGACCGAACAAATCCATATGCAGCAATTCCAACGGAGTTATGATAGAATTTGTCGATTTTGATTTGTGAGATTTCTTTCTTTGCTTCCCCTTCTTGCACGGAATACAATCATCAGGAACTGAGAATTTCATTTTCGGAATACCAAGCACAAGATCATTCCTAACAATGTAGTTCATCTTCCTGTAGTTTATGTGAGCTAGCTTCCTGTGCCACAATATTGAATCAGATTCCGACGCCTTGGAGAGTAAACATGTTGGAATTGAATCCGTTGTAGTGGCGACACTCATGTCTAGGACATACGTGTCATTTCTCCTTGGAGCCTTCATAAGAATCCATTCATCAGGAATCACAAAACCCGGTTTCAGAATATAACATTCATTATCGTTGAAATGGAACGAAAACTTCTTGTCACAGACTTGTGATACGCTTAAAAGATTGTGTTCCAGCTGCTCAAAATAATTCACCTTTTCAAATTTTACTTTGTCATTCTTTAACGTTCCCTGGCCTGTTATGTACCCGCCTTTATTACCTGCAAAAGCGACATAACCACCATCAATTTTTATCACATCCTCAAGCAATTTCACATTCCCTGTCATATGTCGAGAGCAACCACTATCCACATACCATGTATTGTTGATAGTCCTCCTTGGTTGTCCCTACATAAACAACGAGAATCAGTTAGAAAGTGGAACCCAAGCCATCGTGGTCTTGGGTCGTCCTGATTGATCAAAATAAACTACTTCTTGTAATTTACAATCAATTTTATCATTCACTGTTGGACCAGAAGTTTGACAATCAGACATTTTCAAAGAAGAAACATTTTTATTATTTTTAGAAACATTATTTGAAAAATTATTTTCAGATTCAGATGTTTCTAAAATTTTCTTTAATTTTCTGTTTCTCCGTCTTCTTTGATGTCTTGACAATTTAATCTCCTGAAAAGTATCTTTTGAAATCCCTGCTTTTGGAATCTCAACTTTCTCTTTGCAAACAAAAGATTTAGCATTCAATAAATTATGTTGTTTAAATCCATGGGATTTAACAAAAGAATGATCAGTCATATTTTTCTCCAGACTGAAAGACGACTTTCCCTCATCTTTTCTTTTTAGAATTTTCACCACTTTCGGTTGGGAAGGAACAGCCTTCATTTTACCCTTGTTCTTGTATGGACAATTAATCAAAATATGACCAACTTCATTGCAGTGAAAACACACTCTTCGTTCGTGATAAGTTCTGAAATAAGGTGTTTTCTTCGAATTTGAAGAACCATCAGAAGAAGACGCTTTGGATGAATGCCCAGAACAATTTACCGGCTTCTTAGGAACATAAGTCTGTTTTGGCACCTTTGAAGAATTCACTTTTTGAAAACCAGCCGCAACAAACCCACTTGACTTTAATATTGGAGAAAGTTTAGTTTGAACCACCTTCACCTCTTCAGGTTCTGTCAAGATGCACCTATCCCGAGTAACATTCTTCACAATCTTTGGTTCATCAATTTTCACCTCTCTCGGAATGCCTTCAACCTTTGAATCATCAAATACTTCATCCTCTGTATCAGAATCATACACCATGTCTTCACCCGTCACTGGATTCACTTTTAATACTGTCTTGGGATCAATCTCCTCTTCATGAATTATTTCAGGCTCAACTACATAATTTCCATTGAACTGAGGAGGAACAAACCCAATACCAGCAACTCTTTTTGTGGGATCAACATTAGCATTAAAATAATCCAACACTACAAATGAATTCTCAAACTGTTCCCGCTTTCTATGTAACTTTATCACCTCAGATTCTTTTTCCGAAATTTCCTTGTTCTTTTGGGCAACTACTTCATTTTGTTTTTCAATTTCAGCATAAGCCATATCAAGATGATAACCCTGCTCTTTGTATTTTAACCCAAGAGAATTTAAGTCTCTTTTCAAAGACTCAATTCTATCAATGCACAGTTTATCATTATCTTTCAGTTTCTGATTTACTGAATTCATTGATTTCATGTCACAAATCAAATTGGTGTTATCATCCATGACCTTTTGCATTTTATTTTTAACAAAAATACAGTTAGAACAAAATATATCATAAACAGAGTCTTTTACCTTAGTCGGGTCAGACATGTCTGCCATGAATACTTTGGCAATTGGAATATTTTCTGCATCATCACCAACTGAAGTATTTTCTGTAAGAACAATTTCCTCATCAGCAACCCTTGTTGCATCATCAGAATCAATATTTTGCCCTTTTTCTTCCTCTTCATCAACACTTGGAACACTCTCACTATCACATGAATCATCACTAGAGCTTTCATCATCAGTAGATTCTTCTGGTTTTTCTGAATGAATTTCTGCAACAAAAGCCTGACTAACAGCACCCACCAAATCTTCCAGATGAATGCCCCAATCATAGTTTTCGTCATTTTGAGCAACTAAAGCTGATGAAGCAGATGCATGATTTGTATTACCAGAAGGACCATGATTTTGATTACCAGATGAACCATGTGACTGATTCCTATTTTGCTGAAAGTTAGATTGCTTCTTTTGAGAATCAAATTCTACCTTTGGCTTCACACACTCTTTAGCAAAGTGACCATACTCTTGGCAGTTGTAACACCTAACTTTGCTCTTATCAAACCCCATACGCGATCGACTATTTGAACCAATATATTTCCTACCAGTTCTCTTCAAGAAATCTTTAGCCTGTCGCATCAACAATGCCATATTCCATTGGATATTCATTTCTTCTAGATCAACAGGGTCAATCTGTTTGAAATCTTCTTCTATAACCTCAGGATCATGTATTTTACCTCCAATGAAATTTTCATATGATGCCATGAATGAAGAAAACATAGCCAAATAATCATCAGCAACTTTCTGATTCACATGAGATCCAGATGATGTTGAAGCAGTAGTAGCAGAAAATCCAGAATTGCTTGAATGGCCAGAATAAGTTGGAACTCCAGAACACTGATCATTTGTAGACTCTTTAGCCTCACCAGAAAAAAATGCCACACCAGTACCAGATTTACCAACAGATTTGGCAAAATACATCGAGGGATCCTGGATATGCTCCAAATTAGTCTCTTTCTTTTTCAAATTCATGTCATGTGACTGGATCTTCCCTAGGACTTCTTCAAGAGACATGGTTTTGTACTTAGCATTTTCCTTGATCAAAACCGTATACACATCAAACTTTGATGGTAATGCCTCCAAGAATTTATCATTTATTTCCTCAGTCTCATATACCACAGATGCACTATCCAGTTCACTAAGAAGATGATAGAATCTTGTAGCAAGACCATCCAAAGATTCATTCTGAAAATGTTTAAAAACTAAGAACTGCTTCTTTAGTAACTCTTTTCTACTTTTCTTCACATCTAAACTCCCTTCACACCTTTTCTGTAGAGCTTCCCACAGCTGTTGAGAAGACTTGAACTGTTTAAAACTGTGATAAATTTCCTTTGGTAGAGACATCGAAATGCTAGCCATTGCTTTCTTTTCTCGATCAAATAACAACTTATCTTCAGTAGATAAAGCAGACACTGGTTTTGGAACATCATCTTTTCCCATCCATGAATAAGTAGGGTGTGTATATCCTTCCAAAATTGGAATCCACAAACTAGTATCGGTAAAAGATACGAATTGATCAAACCGATCTTTCCAATTTGAATAATCAGATAGATTCAGCAACTTCGGAGGTTTTTGAGATGTACCAATCTCATTGTCATAATTGAACATGTTTGTGACTTGAACCATATTTGCCATGTTAAAAAAATTTCTGAAAAATTTTCTAAGTACTGAACTTCTTTACCCTCAGGCGAACTTAATAAGTTCGCTTTAGGGAGTACTAAGCGAACTTAATATCAGGCGAACAAGACAAGTTCGCTCAAGAAGGAAATCTGGTAAGTTCGCTTAACAGCTAAGTTCGCTTGAAATGTGAGAAGCGAACTTAATAAGTTCGCTTGCTAAGTTCGCTTGAACAGGAACTCAGCAAGTTCGCTTAAACTGCTGTAACAGAATCAATCAGAGTCTTCAACCAAACACGAACCGAAAGCCTTCAAAATTCATGATTTCTCAGCAAATTGATGGAATATAAGGAAATTGATCCGTATGATTATGAATTTTAATAAATGTAACAGTTTTATCGGTCTAATTTCGTCAATTACACTTCCAAAATCACGAATTCAGTCAAGAAACAGTCTTCAAGAACTTGAAAAACGCCATTGTTGCAGAAACTTCAAGAATGTTGAAAATCTTGTCGAATTGTACACAAAAATCGTCAATTATCACCAAGAATCGTACTAAATTCACGAGCACTTTGCTCTGATACCACTTATAGGTCCAGGTAACTCAGCTACTGATCAAACTAGTGATATGACGTTGATATAACACGAAGTGCGGAATCCTTCGCGTTACCGATTTGTATACTAACCGACAATCCAAAACAACACGCGTAAATAAACTTCTCGATTATATTCAGAATAACAATGGTTACAGACTCAATCAGACAATTGTTCACTTCTGTTCAACTCCCTGTCTAATAACTCTGTAACAGATATATATAGAACCAAAACTGATGTAAGTGAACTTAGTTAAGTTCGCCTGAAACAGACTAAGCGAACTTAACAAGTTCGCCTCAGCTATGCCTAAGCGAACTTATTAAGTTCGCCTCTGATAGGTCAGGCGAACTTAACTAAGTTCACCTCTAGGCTTACTACTAAAAACACTTAGCAACTTTACAATTTCATGACAAAACATAAAGACATAAAATCTAACTATTACAAGCTTTTGTCATTACAAATATATGTCCTAACAAGTACGCACATACAAGTGCGCAAAACACTTAGAGAAATTTGCAACAAGCAATATGTAAAAGTAAATACAACTCGATTACTAATACATACAGACACTTACAAACAAAGACAAGTACATACATGAAAGTACAAAACTAAGACTCTATCTATCCAGAATGTTTGTCACAGGAAAGTGCTTCAACAAACTCCCCCTTGACAACAGCTCTGGATCATCTTCGATCTTTAGTCTTCGGTCTTAGGTCTTCACAGCTCTGCATTTTTATTTTCCATCTTCTTCTTGTAGTCAAGGCAAAACTTGATCACCTTGTCATATTTAGAAGCAAGGAATTTCATCCATTCGTCTGTATGCATGCATTATCTCTCTGCTAGTGCCTCCAGATCTTTCACAGAGAGGTTAATGAAGCAGACTTCATCAAATACTCTGATTAGTTCCCTCAGCACTAAGCATCCACTTTCTGACCGTACCTTTCCTATCACTACAGCCTCGCCCATTTTAGGATCTACGTACCAGTACCACATGTCACCGAGAATATCCTGAGATAACTTGCTCAGGGGAATCTTGGTTTCACATAGCACTGGCTTGTATACCAAGTACTTCTTAGTCACAGGATGTCTAGCTTTCTTATCCTTGACTCTTTTGGGCACTTGAGGCTTGAACACTTCGAACTTCCCAGATCTTGCTTCCCGCTGCAGAACCTGCCATAAACCCATCACCACTGCGTGATTAGAATGACCCAGAAACTCTCGGTTTGCTAGGTTCACAAGGTCGTTTTTGGGTAAGGAGTTGAACGCTTCACTGGTTGGTTTTAAGTATTGAACCCCCTAGATCTTTTGATTGCGAACAACTGCTTATCCTCCTCGAACCTTACAGCCAAGATCATCCCTGTTGCCCCTTGTTGTCTATGATAGACGTCTTCTGCCAAACAGGAGCTGGACCCTTAGATGAAGTAGAAGGCATATCTTTTTCTTTCGGTGCCTCCGGATCCAAAGGTGTAGGGTCAACTGGGGAGGCTTCAGTCGAGGCTTCAACATTACTAGCATGCTCGACTGAACCTGTGTCGAGCTGAGCTTCGAAGGATGGAACTTCAAAGATCTCTACATCTTCTAACTCATACTCTCCTTCCCTGCTCGACTGAACCAGAGTCGATCTCTCCTTCTTTTAGGTTTTAGAGAGTATCGATCTGTGCTTCCTTGGAATAGTCAGGCTCTAAGTATAAGATCTCATCGTCAGATAGATCCTTAAGCACATCAGCCACTGACTTTCCTTTGTCACCACCACCACCAGAAGTATTTCCACCCTCTTGATGAGTAGACTCCCCTTCAGCCATTGGAATAGCAGAAATGGGCACGATTGCCAAAGCTTGGTGCTCACTCCCACTAGGACCGACTTCAGGATCTTTGTCTTTGTCGTCATCCTTTGCCAAATCCACAGGATGACAAGCCTCATCACCAGTATTTGTCTTTTCTTTCTCCTTCTCCTTATCTTTCTCCCCCTGAGCATCAAGCTTCTTGGTCAGATCAGCAATTATTTTGACCATCAGCTCATGCTCTTTCTTTTGCATATCAAACCTCGGCTTGAGAGACGACCTGTGCCCAAGAATCATGTTGTTTATCTTTATTAGAAGCTCATTCTTGGCCATTATGTTCTTCAGTCTCTCGTCTGTCCCCGTTCTCTGGCTTCGTAGAATTCTAACTTCGTCCACCAACGAATTAATTTGTGCTTGTTGAGCATCAGATTCCTCCTTTGACTTCTGAATAGTTTCCAACAGACCAGCAACTTGGGTTTCCAGAATTACTATCCTTTCTTCATTAGGATCAGGATGTCTGGAGGTAGATGCTTCAGTATTGTGAATTGGGGAGGAGAAGATAGTATCGAAGTCAAACCCTTGAGTAAATTCTCCGTAGTTGAAGGGTTGACTTATCGGTTCAATGGTGGTTGTTGGGATTGAGGATGTGATGACGGTTCTAGGTGTTATGGAAGGGGTGATGGTGACTGACTCCGTGAGAATTGGAGTAATCACCGCCACCTGCACAGATGTGACAGGGAGGGTCACTATCACAGGAACCTCCTCTGTGATTGAAGTGACTGCCACCTCAGGTTGTACCTTTGGCCTCCTCCTCTGTCTCCGGTATAATTTCTGTGAAGGTGGGGTAGAGGTTGAATCAGTACTTGCAGCTGGAACTTGTACTTGCTGCACAGTAGTAACCTCCACCTCACTGGGAATAGCAAGTTGCTGCCTATCCCCTCTGTTCTTGTTTACACTTTCACGCCTCTGTCTCTGTATAGCAGCGTCAGAGTCAGAATCTGGCTCATATTCGCTGCTTGAAGCTTGTCGCTTTCTCTTTGAGTACGACTCAGGTAGGGTTACCCTCGTCGTTCTCCTCGGGTGAGCCTGCGATGGTGCATCATCAGAATCAGAAGAATCAGACTATGTCTCTTCCGAGTCGGATCCCTCAGCACCATCATGGCCTTCTTCTTCGTCTCCATTTTCGGACGATCCATCTACACTTTCAACTTCCTCCTCTTGTTGTTGTTGTTGTTCATCTGAATGTTCACTCAACTCTGTCTCCAAATCATGACTATACCATCTCCAGTCAGCCGGTGCCACATATGCTTCGTTTATTAGGTGGCCAAAAGTGTTGTATGCTCAGGGGTAGGTTCTACACTGTCTGGGTTTAAAAACTATGCAAACACTCTTTTGTCCACCCTTTTAACTGGCAATCTCCCCCCAGTTGCAGGTAGGTTTGGCAACGCATTGTCATACAGAAGTTGCACAAACCTTGGGTATAATAAGAACCTGAACCTCTCAGCCGTGTTAATCTGATCATTGATGGCTTTGAATATGTATCATGAGAAGTTGTAGCCCTTATTGAAAGATAAGCCAACAATGGCAGCAGCAAGGTCATGACCCATTGCATCCTTTCCAGCTTTTCTTGAAGAGATGCACATGATCAAGATGTGGGCAAAATATCTCCATTGATCAAGCACCCACATTTTCTTGTAAGAAGCATATTCTCTCGCACCGTCATACCCCATTCGTTGCCTCTAACAGCCATCCACAAAGTAGTCAGGATAGGCTGTCGGGTCGTTGGAAAGATCTCTGAATTGCAAGACCCGTCTAATAGTGTCTTCAGAAAAGGCGATATCATCACCCGCAACGGTAGCCCTTATAACATTGGGGGTTACCGTGCAATCATGCTCCGCGGTCTCCCAAAATTGCTCAAGATAAGGTCTTGAAACTATAGGGTCAGCTGAAATAGCATAGCTGATTCTTGACCGGTTCAAGAAATCAACTATCTCTCGATACTGCAGAGCTGCACCCTTCCATTCAGGTTGAGTACGAGCTAGAAGATTGAACTCATTCGTAAACGCACGAGCCATAATGTGCAAAAACACACAGAAAACATAATCAGAACAACAAGTTTCATTGGAATTGAATAAATATGACTCAGTATAGCAGTTACTCTTTGAACTGAATTTCCAGACTTAGAAATTTTTCTCAAGTGTTGGTCATGCGTACTTAGCAAGTACGCAGGAATTTCCTCTTGCGTACTTAACAAGTACGCATGTATTGCTTCTTGCGTACTTGTTAAGTGCGCAGGAAACGCACTTGTTCAAAACTCTAGAAATCTAAGAAATCAACAGATGTTCAAGATTTGATGTGTATTAGGTCACCACTAGGTCAGAATGCATGATTCTAGCCTATGGGAACAACATTCACATCAAATACCTGCTACACTAGTTCAATTTTGACCTAATCGACCACCCAGATGAACCTACGGTCAATCGAGGATTAAAGGGAAAAATCAAGGACGAAATCGAGTGATTAAGGGATCGACTGATGATTCTTAACAAGTGTTAGTCATAAATTGTAACTAAAATGCCCTAAAATTTGTCTAAAATCAACGGATTAAGCCCTAAAATTTTTAACGTCTCAATCGGTCCATAAATTGTGATTTTATGGATGGATTGTATCTAGATTCTCACCAAATGATTGTAAGAAGATGATGATACTAGAGATGGGACGAAAAAACGGTTTGGAACACTCAGATTTTTGAGGAAAATTTGCGGAGGGAATTGAACAGGCGTTTGAGTTTGAATGTGATAAAAATCTGAAAAATTTTCTAACTCCTGTATATATACCCAACATATAATGGTCGTGCGTACTTGCTAAGTGTGCAAGCTTTAACTTTTGCGTACTTACAAGTGCGCAAGTCTTAACTCTTGCGTACTTGTTAAGTACCCAGGGCTTACTTCATGCGCACTTGTCAAGTACGCAGAAACCCTTAAGTGCGCAAACTTTCAACTCAAATTATGAAGTGTTTTCAAGTCAAATAACGAACAAGATAAAAATATTCAATCAGTAGGATTAAAATACAATTCTGGAAGGTTAAACACAAATATTTTTGGCTTTTCTGATTAAGATTGAACTGTTCATAAACTTAAAATCTTTTTGATCTTTTCTAGATAGAAATATACATGTATTTACACAAACTATTTTTTATCAAAGACACGAGCATAGAATCATATCAGACTAACTTATAGCAAAAATGATACAATATAAACATCAAAAAAATATGGGATCATGTCATGGATTACTATTTATTCATACGTAATAAGCACATAAACAAGTAATTCAAGTTGACAATAATATAAGATTTGAAACTATAAGCATCTTTGTATCACGTTCTTGTGTATTAAGGTATTAATTATAAACCCCACTGATATACTACAGCAATGTAAATTGCACTATCTCAAGGTATCTTAGATTTTCCCAATTATTTTCTATATTTTCAAAATGAAGCTACATCAATTAGCACAGGAAAAATCAAGCATAATCCATAAGGATTATCAGGAATCATAAGATTCAGAATCGAGTGATTCATTTGTCTTGGTTTCATTTGATTTCTTCATTGAATATCGGTATGATGATTCAGGATAATGAATATGGTGTTTGAATAAGGTAAGGGTGAATACATGCTCACAACTTTTATCTGGATTTGATTTCAATGAATCAGGAGTGATTCAAGGGTGAATACATGCTCAACGGTTGATGTAGAGACATGTCTTGATTCAATCTCTCCTTGCATACTTGTGAGTATGGGCAGTGAGATGAACCGCATTAATTGTGCTAACGACATAACCCGAAACTGATCTCAAAAGAAAATTATTGCCAAAATCTAACATCCTTTATCTGATAATGATCTTTTCTATTCTTTTACACACACACTAGCAAACTTGGGTTCAAATCACCGTTGTAATTTTAGATTAAGTTTCCACACTACTAGTGATTCAAAGACGCATACAGTCTACTGACAATTCAAATTACTTGTAAATAAGCAGATTAAAACCATAATAATTTACACAATTAAGTAAGCATGATGCAATCATTTCCCATATGAGCAGTCTGTGACGTTTAGATCATTTCTGATGTACTATCATTTCCTCTTTTCTCAAGTTAACTTTGAAATTTTCTCCATTTCTATTTTGTTTTTGATTTTGTAAAATGTTTTTTGAAAGTTAAAAGAACTATACAGATAACATAAAAGAAAATAAAATTTAACTTTCATGAATTGAATTGATTTAAGAGAAACAAGTTTTCACTAAGGATTGAACATTGCTATCAAGTTGACAAGATGCTCAAAATGGGATCGATCAAATGCCTTTGTGAAAAGGTCAGCAAGATTGTCATCAGTGTGAACTTTAACAAGTTCAATTAAATGCTTTTCAGCACAATCACGGATGAAATGATGGCGAATTTCTATATGTTTAGTTTTGGAATGTTTCACCGGGTTATTTGTGATGGACATGGTGGCATTGTTGTCAATGAATAAAGGAGTTCCAGTGAAGTTTAAGCCGTAGTCTCTCAATTGCTGCTGAATCCATAATATCTTAGAACAACCGCTCGCTGCAGCAATGTATTCTGCTTCACAAGTTGAGACAGAAACCATTGACTGCTTCTTACACTGCCAGGAAACCAGTCTGTCTCCTAAGAATTGACATCCACCAGAAGTTGACTTTCTGTCAAGGTTACAACCACCATAGTCTGAATCAGTGTAGGCTTTGAAGTCGAATGATTGCTTCTTAGAGTACCAAAGACCTAATCGAGGTTTCCCTTTCAAGTAACTGAAAATTCTCTTCACGGCTATCATATGTGACTCCTTCGGTTGAGACTGAAACCTTGAGCACAAGCATACAACAAACATTATATATGGTCTTGAAGCTGTGAGATACATAAGTGATCCGATCATCCCACGGTACAATTTGCAATCCACATCCTTTCCATCTTTGTCAGGATGCAGACCATGATTGACTGGGATAGGTGTGCCATAAGTACTGCTATAATTCATCTTGTATTTTGACAAGATGTCCTGCACATACTTAGTTTGATGTAGATAAATGCCATCCTCTCTTTGACTGACTTGCAGACCCAGGAAGAACGACAATTCACCCATGTTACTCATTTCAAACTTGGACTTCATCACCTGCTCGAATTCCCTACACATCCCTTCATTTGTAGATCCAAAAATAATGTCGTCGACATATACTTGTACAAGAAGAATGTCACCTCCTGCTTTCGTAATGAATAGGGTTGAGTCAATCTGTCCACGGTCGAAACCATTAGACAGTAGATGTTTAGATAATGTCTCATACCATGCCCGCGGTGCTTGATGAAGACCATAAAGTGCTTTGTCGAGCTTATACACTTTATTGATGTTATGCGGATCTTCAAAGCCGGGAGGTTGAGTGACATAGACCTCTTCATGAACTTTTCCATATAGGAAAGCACTCTTCACATCAAGTTGATAGACCTTGAAGCGGACATATGTGGCATTAGCCAAGAACAGTCGAATGGCCTCAATTCTAGCAACTGGGGCATATACTTCCGTGTAATCCAAGCCCTCTTGTTGATAAAAACCCTAAACAACCAATCTTGCTTTGTTCTTCACAACCACATGACGATCATCCGTCTTGCATTTGAACACCCATCTGGTTCCAATTGGCTGAAAGCCTTTTGGCAAGTCAACCAAATCCCACACGTGCAACTTTTGGAATTGAGACAATTCATCTTGCATCGCCTCAATCCAGCAGTTTTCGCGAGAGCCTCCTTCACATTCTTCGGCTCTAACTGGGACACGAATGCAGCATGCAGACATGTTTCCATGACACCAGTGTCTAGTATCTCCGAGTAAAGACTAGTGTTCTCTGTAATGGTTTGATGACGAGTCTGAACACCGGCATGAGGATCACCAATAATGTTATCGATTGGATGATTCTTATGCACTCTCATCTCTGGTATATTCAGTTCCTGAATTTCTGAATCGAGATTCGTGCTTAACTCCCCTATTTCCTGTGTTCCAGAAGAAGAAGATTCAATGTTAATTGGATCAGCTGGAGCTTCATTTCCAACAGTTGTGTTAGGATTAGCTTGAGCGTCATCTCCATCAACATGAACATCTTCACTGTTATCACTGTCATGAGTTCCAGATGCAGATGCAGCATTGGAATCAGGAGTTACAATCGGTACAGTAGCACGAGTAGAGAAACTGGAGTCATCGCTGCCACCCAATAATTCATAAACATTTGCGGCGTCAACTGCAGATAGATCAGGAAGATTGAATGACTTGAATAGCGCATCATAATCAAAACCCCAAGCTAGACCTGCTGGTTATGGTGGAATGCTGTGTTTACTGCAATCCACTTCAAACCATTCCTCGACAGCACGACTTCCTATATTGTACACTCTCTTGCAAGGCGAGTTGGCAACGTATCCTAAGAAGGTTCCTTCCACCGCTTTTGCATGAAACTTAGACTGGCGGTCTTTGTATTGTAGCAATAAGGAACAGGGACTACCAAAAGGATCTAGGTAATCAAGATTGGGAAGTCGATTGTTGATCAACTCGTAACAAGTCTTGTTGTGCCTCTTCACATCCAGAACTTTGTTTAAGATGTGACAAGCTATATTGACGGCTTCTGCACAGAAAGTGACAGGAAGCTTTGCATCCGACAGCATAGTCCTTGCAGTCTCAATCAATGTTCTGTTCTTCCGTTCTGCAACTCCATTCTGCTAAGGTGTGTACGGGGCGCTGAATTCTTGACGGATCCCCTTCTTGAGACAGAAAAGTTCCATCAAATTATTCTTGAACTCAGTTCCGTTGTCACTCCTTATTCTTCTAACCTTCAGCTTGCAAAGAGATTCCAAGCTCAGGATCAGGTATTGAAGAATATCAGCAGTCTCTTCTTTTGTACCTAAAAAATACACCCAAGAAAATGTGAGAAATCATCAGTTACAACCAGACAGAACGACTTACCTCCAATACTCCTGATACTTATGGGGCCAAACATATCCATGTGTAATAGCTCCAAAGGGGTACCAATGGAGTTTTGGAGCTTGGGCTTGTGAGACTTCCGCTGCTGTTTGCCCTTTTTACAAGGCATACAGTTATCTCCAACGGTAAATCTCAGCTTAGGAACCCCGGTTACCAAACCGTTTCAGACAAGATGGTTCATTTTACGATAAGAAATATGTCCGAGTTTCCTATGCCACAAGATAGAGTCAAGCTCTGTCGCTTTGGTAACCAAACAATTAGCAACTGATGAGGTGGTTGTTGCCACGCTCATATCAATCTGATAGGTGTCGTTTGTCCTTGGCGCTCTCATCAGAATCCAGTCTTCAGGAACTTCAAAACCAGGCTTGAGAATCAAGCATTCATTTTTATCAAACATCACCGAGTACTCCTTGTCGCACATTTGGGAGACACTCAGCAGGTTATGCTTCAGCTGCTCGCAAAAGTTGACATTGTCAAAACTGACACAACCATTTGATACCACGCCTTGACACGTGATACTGCCGCCTTTCTCTCCAGCAAAGGCCATATAGCCGCCTCTGAATGGTTTCACGTCTTGAAGCAAGGCCATGTTTCCTGTCATGTGCCGGGAGCATCCACTATTGTAACATTTCTGATTTTTAGTAATTCGTATTTCAATTCAATGTAACGCATTTTAAACCAAATTCTCGTGCATTGTCTTATTATATGTTTCGCCATAAATTAAATGCAATGACTCGATACAAATCCGCAAGTTTTACTCAGTTATACGCAATTAATCTCTATACAAGTAACTATTTTATACAAACATGTCAAAACTAAAGTTACAAGGACTAAAGTTGAAAAATATCAAGAAACCCTAGGTAAGCACGGTCGCGTCTCGTCCTGGCACGGTCGCGCCAAGTGTTTCGGCACGGTCGCGCGACTTGCTTCGGAACGATCGCGCCCGGTGTCTAGGCACGGTCGCGCCTGCGTACCAGTTGAAACGTAATTGTGATTTTAATCACCCGATCGTTTGAATTCAAAACCGTTTTACGTTTTATTCTCATTAACCAAGAAAATAATACTACCAATTATTCCCTTTACGACCAATTAATCCAGAATTCGTTTAGCCTCAAAGGATTTTATCTCAAGGCCACAAATCCTCTCTACAATCCGAATGCTCTCGAGCAATCCATCACTATACGATATACTACCCTCTCTGGGACACCCGAAGCCATTGAAGCAGTCGGAGTTGCAGCAGAAGGCACCGGAGACCACTCCTGTCATCGTCGGAAATCGTCCCTACCCTAGGCCATCAATTCATCGTCTTGCAGGGTAATCGAAACCTTCTAAACTATCTATTTATTCTTTAGATCAAAAGCCCTAATTCAATTTCGGCTTTCAATATGGAAATCTACTCGAACCCGAAACCGTATTTTCATTTAAAATAGTTTAACCGAATCCGGTTCTAAACCATGTTTTAAACACAATTAACATGTACCAAAAGACTCATAAGAACCTTGTTAATGAAAGCCTTATGCATTCCAGTTCTATAAATATAAAAATCATTCAATTCGTTCCTGTTTTGAAAGAGACACGGTCGTGCTAATCATCTAGCGCGGTCGTGCCTCGGGAGACGCGGTCGTGTCAACTTCCAGCGCGGTCGTGCCTCCTGCTCAGACCTAGTCATGCTCGTTGGCTAGACCCGGTCGCGCCCTGTTCAGAACGGTCGTGCCCGACCAAGCACGATCGTGCCCTTCCCTGGCACGGTCGTGTGTGTTGGCAGAATGTTTATATTTTTTATATTTTTAAAACAATTAATATTCCAGAGTTGTTTTTAAAATAAAAGTAATTAAATTTAAAAATCTGTATTATCTTTATTTAGAAAAGATCAAATTTTTAATCTTAAAATAAAAGAGAATTATTTAAAGTCCAACATTTAATTTATAAACCCTACACTTAATAATATTTTAATGTCTAAGTTACACTTCATAAATAAATGAATAGAGTAATAATTATTTATTTGATTTATATTTGAACAAAAGCATCTATTTAGTTATACTTAAATACATCTAATACTTACATCATTTTCATAAACAATAATTATCTAATTTACTTATTTAATTATTTCAAACTCAAACCTTATTCAAAATATTCTAAAAATATTCATTTCAAATCTTCCATTTTATACAATACTTTCAAGTACCAATCACTAAATTTATCCAATTCAACCTTAGACTTAGACTTAGACTTAGACTATTGTGCATTATTAATGCAATATACATTACACTCTAGGTTAACATTGTGCAATACAAAGATCACATTACTATCTAGTATCTCGTGCTAGCTACACTCTTGATTCAAGTGAGTATTCACAACCCCCTTTTTACTCTTTTACACTTTTGGGGTGGAACATGAACTTTATACACATTATACATTTACATTTACACAAACAACACAAGTGCAAAATCCTATTTACATACATGTGTGCAAAATTTGAGCTCTATGCCCGAGTGCTAGGTGTGCTAACCTTTGTATGCGATTATTTGCAATCATTAACTATTCAAGCCGATGGTTTTCAATGATAGATCTATTGAGTCTGACAAACCCACCCAGGTGCGCGGTGATTGAAACCGACAACACAATTTTTGCATGCTAGTTACAAAGGTTTGATTGTACTTGGTTACACAATAGCTACTCCCCATAAATGCCTTATTTATTATGTTATGTAAAGGATTTGGTTTACAAATTATATGCTACCTATATACAAACCTGTGTTATACTCACCAACTTTTTAGTTGACCTTATTTTATTCATGTTTCAGGTGCATTCATATGAGTTTGATCAAGACATGCTACACATAGGCTTTGGACCTAGTTAATCTTAATTCAAAAACAAATTGTATTTCATTATGTACTTTGAATTTGATTCATGTTTGTTTGAATGGAAATGGATTTAACATATTACAATTTAGTCAACCTTGAGCTCATGAACAGTCTACATGTCCCGCCCCGATGATTCCGCCGTCGGTTGGGGTGTGACAACTATCTACATACCAGCGGTTAGAGATAGTACCCTTCAGGCGTCCCTGCACGAGTCACAAAAAGAATTAGTTAGTTTTGGAGACCCAATCCATAGTGGTCTTGGGTCGTCCATCCTTTTCAAAATAAACTACCTCTTTTAACTCACAGACGTGATGACTGTTCAAAATGGATGAATCTTTAAAAGAATTAGGACTAGGAGATTGAGAATTTTTAGATTTGGCAATCCAGGACCTCTTCTTTTTCTTAACCGGAACAGTAGACTTTGGTTCAACAACAGTAGATGAACTTGTGGAAGCTTCACCTGATTGAACTGAAGTCAGCTGCTCTAGCTTTCTCAACCTCTTATTCCTTCTCCTTCTCTGTGGCTTTGAGAGTTTCACCACAGATTTCTCACCAGTACGTGTACTACCAGAGGTAGATACACAAGGTACAACAAGTTGCTTTACCTTTCTTGAAACAGATGGTTTGGCCTCAGATTTGATCTTTGGCTTTGCCATCGGTTTAACTGGTGGTTTCACCACATTTTGTTTTGGACATTTGGGAGGTTTCACTGATGGCGACTTAGGGATGACAGCCGGTTGTGAAACAATAGGCCGTTTCCCTTGGTTCTTTGAAGGACAGTTCACAAAAATGTGACCAACCAAGCCACAGTGAAAGCAAGTCCTTTTGTCTATATAAGTCCTTTTGTAAGGCTCATTAGATCTGGCCTTAGATAACTCAACATTATGAGCAGGAGGAGTTGGTTTGTGAACAGGAGTCTGACCCAATACAGATTGGTTCTTAGGAGTATAGTATTTTTTTGTAAATTTTCTTTGTAACCAAGCCCATAGTGAGCTGAAAAAAGCCTCTTTCTTTACTTGATTAAGATTTTTATACCCCCCCATAAAGCATTACCTTTAATTTATCATTAGATTCAATGATATCGGGTTCAGTTAAAATACAGTTATCACTATTAGTGATAATGTTTTTCTTGACTTTCTGTTCAGATAACAACTCCTCAGATACTACTCCTTCAGGGAAAGTGTTAACCGACCCATCATCAAAAGCAGTAAAGAACTCCTCACTAGATGTGGAGTTAGCCTTACTTGAGGAATCATCCTTTTTAGAGGAATCATCCTTTCCTGAGGACTCATCAAGACAAGTTAGATCAATGTCTACTAAGCTGTTGACAAAATTCCCGCTAACTGGTGGAGGAATGGCATTAGTACCCAGCCCTAAGCCATTCATTTGTCTCACTACAGATTTGTAGTGTTCCACCACAAAATGAGAGTTTTTCAACTTCTCATTAGAACATTTCAACTGCAAGATTTTATTTTGCAACTTGTTAATTTCATTGTTCCTTTTCTCCAACCCCCTGTATGCAATATCCAAGTGAAGCTGTTGATCGCTCATTTTTAGTGAATACTCACGTTTTTCCTTTTTCAACGTTTCAATTGAATCTTTAAAACGTTTTTCGTTTTCTTTATAACTTAGAGCTGCAATGCAAAGGGATTCGACCTTGTCTTGAAGCTTAGAATTTTCAAGTTTTTAGCCAAGACATTTAGAAGAAGACATTTAGAAGTTTTTAGCCTAGACCTTGTCAAAACCAACCTTGGCATTATAATGCCCACCAATGAACTTTCTTCCTGTTCTGTTCAGGAAACGCTTGGCTCTCCTCAGTATCATGGCCATATTCCATTGAATATCCATGTCCTCCATGTCATCAGGATCCACTTGATTAAAATCTTCTTCAATTGTCTCGGGATCTGTAAGCTTGCCACCTATGAAGTTCTCGTAGGCCAGAATACAAGATGAAAATAATGCTACATGATCTTCATCTATTTTGGCTATAGCTGATTGGTTAGCTGAAGTTGTAGTGGGAGGATTTCTTGAGGTATGTTGTTGATGAGATCCAGAACCTGATCCAGATGCATAGCATGCATGACCACCACAACCATTTGAGTGGTCTTCTTCAGTAGAGTTTCCAGAGAAAAGGGCAATTCCAGAGCCTGAAGATTTGGTTGTAGAAGACGTCCCATGATACAAAGAAGGGTCTTGTATCTGAGGTCTTCCTGAGCTCTCCTTCTTTCTAAGGTTCATGTTATGAGCTTGAACCTTTCCCATTGCCTCCTCCACTGTCATTTCATAGAATTTTGGATTCTCTCTCATCAGGGTTGTGTACATTTCAAACCTGGGTGGCAAAGCATCCAGAAACTTTTCCACCAACTCTTCATCGGGATACTTGAGCTCAAAAGCTTTCAATTCTGTCTGCAGATGATAGAATCTAGAGATGAGGTCATCTAAAGACTCATTCTCCAAAAATCTGAAGTATTCATACTGCTTCCTGAGTAGATCCCGTTTACTCTTCTTGATATCACTATTCCCCTTGAATCTTTTCTGTAGTGCCTTCCAAAGATCCTTAGAGTTGTGGAACAACTCCCGAGTTAATGCCATATTGATAGAACCAAGAGCCTTCTTCTCTCTATCATAAACTTTCTTTTCTTCTTCCTCAAGTTTAGAGATATGCTTGGGCATGACTTCATCAAGATAGATGTGTGTGGGATGCTTATATTCCTCTAGGATTGGTATCCATAACGAAGAATCGGTGTAAGAAATGTAATGCTCAAAGCGTGCCTTCCAGTTAGAATAATCATTTACATTTAGCAGCTTTGGCGATTTCTGAGGAGTACCGATCTCATTGTCATAGTTTAAATGGTTTCCAAGGTTCTGAAGATTCGACATGGTGAACACTTAGTCAAATTTCAGAAAATCAGAGTCACTTACGCACTTGATATTGGCCTTGTGCACTTAGAGGAATGGTCTTGCGTATTTAAGATTTGCTCTTGCGTACTTGATAAGTACGCAGGAGTAAATGATAAGTACGCAGGATATAACTTAAGTACGCACAAGATTAGTCTTGCTTATTTAGTAAGTACGTAAGAGATTAGTCTTGCATATTTAGTAAGTACGCAGCAAGACTGTAGTTTTTGCCAGATATGGTAAGTACGTAGAACACCTTTTCACCAACTCTCACCAAACTATTCCGGTCACTGGAAACACACCGGAGATGGCAAAAATCGGACGAATGAACAATCAAAATGAGCCAAAGGGTCAGAAACTTATTTCTAACCAACCTTTGATGCTCAAAACACTCAAAATACACAACAAAAGTCAGTTTTTGAGTGATTTTTGCTTCTAAAATAGTGCTCAAGAGCTACCCCTATTTTATCACAAAAATCAACAAAAACACCTCCTTTTGCTTGTAAAACTCTATAGAAAACTCTCCAAACTCACTCACAACACCCGAAATCAAGACTAAGTGCTCTGATACCACTTGTAGGTCCCTCGGGTGTGGCGGATCGTCACATGCAAGTGGGTCTACTAGTCGGACCAGGTGCGGAATACCCGTGACTAGGTGGAGAGTCTTACAACACAAAGTAAACCGACAAGATGATCACTTTAAACTTTCGTCAATTATAAACACTTGAAGGTTACAGAGAGAAATACTGAGATTATAAATTTTGCGTATTTGCTACTATGACTGCGTACTTATCTACTGTCAACCATTCCTATTTATACACGACCTGATGCCTGCGCACTTAGCAAGTGCGCAGGGCAATTTTCTCATACATACTTAGCAAGTACGCAAAGGTATTCTTACGTACTTGCTAAGTACGCAGGAACTAATTCCTGCGCACATACAAGTGCGCAAAACAGTTAGAGAAATTTGCAACAAGCAATAGGTAAAAGTAAATACAACTCGATTACTAATACATACAGACACTTACAAACAAAGACAAATACATACATAAAAGTACAAAACTAAGACTCTATCTATCCAGAGTGTTTGTCACAGGAAAGTGCTTCAACAGTCCTCTCATTCCCATGTAAACTCAGGTCCACGTTTAGATTCCCAACAAACTTTGACAATAGGGATACGGCTTCACTTGAGTTGCTTGATCTCACGATCCATGATCTCTACAGGTCTCTCAACGAAATGCATCATTTCATCAATGCGCACGTCGTCAAGAGGTATATGGAGATTCTCCTCAGCAAGACATTTCTTTAGATTGGACACATGAAATGTATGATGCACATTGCCAAGTGATGGAGGTAACTCGAGTTTCTAAGCCACCTTCCTTATCCTTTCAAGGATCTTGAATGGACCCACATAGTAAGGTGCTAACTTGCCTTTCTTTCCAAAATGGATCACACCCTTCCAAGGAGACACCTTTAGAAGAACAATGTCACCGACTTGGAATTCCAAGGGTTTTCACCATTTGTCGGCATAACTCTTTAGCCGACTCCTCGTTACTCGAATTTTGTCATGGATTTGAATGATCTTGTCGGATGTTTCTTGGGTTAACTCAGGACCGGTGATTTGTGCTTCACCAATCTAGTCCAACGGATAGGAGAACAGCACTTATGACCATAGAGGGCTTCAAATGGTGCCATATTGATGCTTGTGTGGTAGCTATTGTTGTAAGAGAACACAATTAGGGATATATGTGAATCCCAATTGCCACCAAAATCAATTACACATGCTCTAAGCATGTTGTCACACCCCGACCGATGGCGGAATCATCGGGGCGGGACATGTAGACTGTTCATAGCACAAGGTTGACTAAACTGAAATATATTAAAGTCAAATTTCCATTTCACATAATCCAAGTACAAACCAAATCCAAACAAAGAAACAATAAACAACTCATAAACTTCTGGATTTAATATTGCTAAGTCCAAATCCTATATTGAGCACGTCTTGAATCTTTCTCACATATTAGGGCCTGAAACATGAATAAAACAAAGTCAACTAAAAAGTTGGTGAGTATAACACAGTTGTATATAGATAGCATATAGTTGAAAACAAATCCTTTACAAGACATGAAAAATAAGGCATTTATGGGGAGCAGCTATTGTGTAATCAAGAACAACCAAACCTTTGTAACTAGTATGCAAATTGTGTTGTCGGTATCAATCAACTCCACTTGGGTGGGTTTGTCAGACTCAATAGATCTATCATTGAAAACCGTCGGCTTGTATAGTTAATGATTGCACATAGTTTTCACAAAGACTAGCACAACTAGCACTCGGGCACAAAGCTCAAATTTTGCACACATGTATGTAAGTAGGATTTTGCACTTGTGTTGTTTGAGTAAATGTAAATGTGAAATGTGTAATGTGTATAAAGTTCATGTTCCACCCCAAAAGTGTAAAAGAGTAAAAAGGGGTTGTGAATACTCACTTGGTATGGAAGTGAAGCTAACAAAGATTATAGATAGCAAATATGATCCTCGAATTGCACAAATTAACCTAAAGGGTAAATGTGTATTGAATCAAATAGATGCATAAAGTTTAAGTCTAAAATGAAAGTTGAATTTGGGTATAAAACTATTGATTTGTATTAAAAAAAAGTATTGAATAATTTATATAGAGTTTGAAGTAAAATATATTTGAAACAATTTGATTAGGTTTGAATTGAATAAATAAATATATAATTATAGTTTATGAAATAATGTAAATATTAATTGTAATTAAGTATAAATAAATAAATGATTTTGATTTAAAGTGTAAATTAAATAAATAATCATTATTTATAAATTTTGTAACTTAATTATTTAAATACCATTTAAGTGTAAGATAATAAATATAAATTTTATTTTTAATAAACTTTTCAATAAATTATATTTATGCCAAGATTAAACTTTTAATCCATTTTTAAATACAGAAAACATATTTTTATAAAATCTGAAACATTTACTGATTAAAATATAAAAATTATATTTCTGTTAAAAATTCTGAGTCTCACACGACCGTGCCTCGGGAGGACACGATCGTGCTCAAGCCACGGGCGCGACCGTGCTAGTCGGGGCGCGACCGGGTTGATCAACAGAAGCACAATCTAGACCAGTCAACAGGCACGACCGTGCCTTGTCCCGGCACGGTCGTGTCTATGATCTTTAGACACAACAGAGACTAGCCCAGAGGGCATGACAAGGTCTGGACAGGAGGACACGACCGCACTGATATTCGGCACGACCGCGCTACATGAGGCACGGCCGCGCTAGATGATTAGCGCGACCGTGTCTCTTCCAAATCAGACACGAATTGACAATTTCTTGTATTTTAAACGCTGGATTTGTTAGGGCTTTTGATTAATGGGTTAGTACGAGTCTTTTCATATAACTTAATTGTATGAACATCGCGTTTAAGTAGGGATTCGATTAAATCATTTTCAATAAAATATGAGTTCTGATTCGGATCGATTTCTATAATGGAAGCCCAAATTGAATAGGGGCTTTCGATACTGATACAGAAGAGAATGAAATAGAAGATTCAATTACCCGGAATAGAAGCGAATCGTTAGAGAATGGTAGGAAGGAATTCTGTCGGCGGCAAGCTTGGTTTCCGGCGACCTATGCTGCGATTCCGAATGTTTCAGCGGCTTCGGATGATTCAGAGATGGTCTGGAAATGCTTGACTGGATTGCTTTGAGAAAATTGAGAGAATTTGGGTTCTCCTTGAAATGTCCAAGCGTTTGGAATTTGGTAGGATAAAACCGAAGTGATTTCGAGTAATGGAAATGTTTATTGTGTTTGTTAATGTGAATAAAGTGTGTTGATGTTACGAATTTGAACGATCGGATGATTAAAGTCACAATTACGATTCAACTGTTACGCAGGCGCGACCGTGCCAATATAGGCGCGACCGTGCCTAGGCACCGGGCGCGATCGTTCCAAAGCAGGTCACGCGACCGTGCCAAAGCACTTGGCGCGACCGTGCTAGGACGAAGCACGACCGTGCTAGACTAGGGTTTGTTGACATTTTTCTATTTTAGTCCTTGACTTTTCAGATTTGATAAGTTTGAATAAAATAGTTTCTTGTATAGTGTCTAAATGTATATAACCGAGTAAGACTTGCGAATTTGTATAGAATCATTGCTTTTAATTTACGGCGAGAAAATAATGAGACGTTGCACGAGTATTGAATTTGAAATTGCATTACATTGAATTGAAATATGAATACTAAAAATCAGAGATGTTACAGTCTCCCCATGTTGAGAGAATTTCATCTCGAAATTTAGCTAGAGGAAACAACATTATTAGTAAAAAGATGAGGGTACTTGAGCTTCATTTGGTCTTCTCGTTCCCAAGTGAACTCAGGACCACGCTTAGATTCCCAACGAACTTTAACGATAGGAATGCGACTTCGCTTGAGCTGCTTGACTTCCCGATCCATAATTTCTACCGGCTTCTCAACGAAGTGCACCGTTTCATCAATGTGCACGTCGTCGAGCGGTATATGGAGATTTTCATCGGCGAGACACTTCTTTAGATTAGATATATGAAATGTAGGATGTACATTGCCAAGAGATGGAGGTAACTCGAGCTTGTAAGCCACTTTCCCAATCCTTTCAAGGATTTTGAACGGACCAACATAACGAGGTGCTAACTTGCCTTTCTTTCCAAAACGGACCACACCCTTCCATGGAGACACCTTTAGAAGAACAAGGTCACCGACTTGGAATTCCAAGGGTTTTCGACGTTTGTCGGCATAACTCTTTTGCCGACTCCTCGCTACTCGAATATTGTCACGGATTTGAATAATCTTGTCGGATGTTTCTTGAATTAACTCGGGACCGGTGATTTGTGCTTCACCAATCTCGTTCCAACAGATAGGAGAACGACACTTACGACCATAGAGAGCTTCGAATGGAGCCATGTTGATACTTGTGTGGTAGCTATTGTTGTAAGAAAACTCAATAAGGGATAAATGTGAATCCCAATTGCCACCAAAATCGATTACACAAGCTCTAAGCATGTCTTCAAGAGTTTGGATTGTTCGCTCGGTTTGACCATCAGTTTGCGGATGGTAAGCCGTGCTCAAATCCAATCGAGTACCAAGAGCCTTTTGGAGAGATTGCCAAAATTGAGAAGTGAACCGAGCGTCTCTATCCGATATTATGTTCAATGGAACACCATGACGGCTCACAATTTCATCAACGTAAATTCGGGCTAATTTCCCCACTTTGAAGTCTTCACGAATAGGCAAGAAGTGGGCAGATTTGGTGAGTCGATCAATGATCACCCAAATACTATCATAACCACTCGAGGTGCGAGGGAGCTTGGTATTGAAATCCATAGCTAAATTCTCCCATTTCCACACGGGAATTTCTGGTTGTTCGAGTAAACCAGAAGGACGTTGATGTTCGGCTTTGACTTTGGAGCAAGTTAAGCATTTGGCCACATAAAGAGCAATGTCTTTCTTCATACCGGGCCACCAATAAAGTTGGCGAAGATCTTGGTACATTTTATCCGCACCAGGATGAATAGAATAACGAGTCTTATGAGCCTCGTTCATGAGAAATGCACGGAGATCATCGCGATCGGGAACCCAAATACGGTTCAAGTAATATAGTAAGCCATTGGGTTTTGATTCCAGAAGAAGTTCAACACCACACGACATTTCTTCATACATGTTACCCTCGGTTACCGAGACGTGTTGAGCTTCTAAGATACGGGTTTGAATATCGGTTTGAATACGGGCACAATGAAGCATAACATGGTCCTTTCGACTCAAAGCATCGGCTACCACATTCGCTTTGCCGGGATGGTAACGAATTTCGCAGTCGTAGTCGTTAAGGAGTTCGACCCAACGTCGTTGCCTCATATTGAGTTCTTTTTGGTTGAAGATATGTTGAAGACTTTTGTGGTTGGTGAATACCACACATTTCGTGTCATATAGGTAATGTCTCCAAATCTTTAACGCGAATACGACCGCACCCAATTCGAGATCGTGCGTCGTATAATTTTTCTCATGAATTTTGAGTTGCCTTGATGCATAAGCGATCACTTTTCCTCGTTGCATGAGGATACAACCAAGACCTTGGTTAGAAGCATCACAATAGACAACCAAATTATCATTCCCATCGGGGAGAGTCAAAATGGGAGCATTACACAACTTATGCTTAAGAGTTTGGAAAGCTTCTTCTTGTTTCGGTCCCCATTCATAAGCTTTACCCTTATGGGTCAAGGCGGTAAGAGGGACAGCAATCTTTGACAAGTTTGAGATGAAACGACGATAATAACCCGCAAGACCAAGAAATGAACGAACTTCGGTAGGAGTCTTCGGGGCATTCCAATTCTTAACCGTTTCAATCTTAGCAGGATCAACATGAATACCCTTGTCGTTGACGATGTGACCAAGAAATTGAAATTCTTTTAACCAAAATTCACATTTGGAGAACTTGGCATATAGTTGTTCTTTCTTTAAAAGGTCCAAAACCAATCTAAGGTGTTCTTCATGGTCGGCTTTAGTCTTGGAATAGATTAAGATATCGTCAATGAAAACGATCACGAATTTATCATGGTACGGTTTGCACACACGGTTCATGAGATCCATGAAAACTGCGGGTGCATTGGTTAACCCGAAAGGCATAACCATGAACTCGTAATGACCATACCTTGTTCGAAAAGCAGTCTTAGGAATGTCATCTTCTTGAACACGGAGCTGATGATAACCGGATCGAAGATCAATCTTCGAGAAACAAGCAGAACCTTGAAGTTGATCAAAGAGATCATCGATTCTAGGCAAAGGATAACGATTTTTGATAGTAAGCTTGTTGAGTTCGCGGTAGTCAATACACATGCGAAATGATCCATCCTTCTTCTTAACAAATAAGACGGGTGCACCCCACGGTGAATGACTCGGGCGAATGAAACCTTTATCGGAGAGTTCTTGAAGTTGACTTGCGAGCTCTTGCATTTCGGAAGGTGCAAGACAATAAGGAGCTCTAGCAACGGGGTTAGCTCCGGGCATAAGATCAATACGGAACTCTACTTGACGAACAGGAGGAAGACCGGATAAATCTTTAGGAAACACTTCGGGAAAATCCCTAATGATAGGAATGTCTTGGATACTCTTCTCCTTGACGTCCTTTTGAACAATATGAGCTAGGAAGGCGATGTACTTCTTTCGTAAGTACTTTTGAGCGGTAGTACAAGGCATCAATTTAAGACCCTTGCAAGGTTTTTCACCAAAAACTCTTAAGGTTTCTCCCGATGGTAGCGGAATTCGAATACACTTTTCAAAGCAAATGACTTCGGCATGATGATTTGATAGCCAATCCATACCTATGATAATATCAAAGCTTCCTAGTGGCATTGGAAAAAGGTTGATTGGGAATGTATGATCATTAAGTTCTAAGGAGCAATCATAGATGATAGACTCAATTGTAAGGGAGTCACCATTTGCTATTTCAACGGTGAAGGTTTTCTCTAATTGGGATCGTGTCTTTGCAAGTAAAGGCTCAAAATTAAGTGACACAAAACTTTTATCGGCACCGGTATCGAACAAAATGGAGGCATATTGACTATTTACAAGGAACGTACCATTAACCACGTCGTTGTTGGCTTGAGCTTCGTTGGCGTTTATGTTGAACGCACGCCCACGAGCTCCACCTTGTCTAGCATTTGCAAGTCTTGGACATAGATTTCGAAAATGGTTCGGGTCACCACACTCATAACAAGCACGCCTATTAGAAATGGTGGGAACACCTTGATTAGCCACTCGCGGGTTGGGTTGGTTCGGTGGGTTGACTTGGCCCTCAAAAGCTTTGGCCCTACAAACATTGATAGTGTGACCATATATCGCACAATGAGTACAAAGGCGACATGGGATATTTTGAGGATGATGAAAATTGCAGGTGGCACAAAGAGGGTAGATCCCAACATATGGCTTTTTAGCCGGTGCTTGAACTACGGGTGCAACTTGATTAACGGGCACAGCAGGAGTAACCACAGCAAAGTTTCTAACTTTCCTCTTTTTGTTATTGCGAGAGGGTTCAGTTGTGGCTTCTTTGTTGTGGGCAGGAGGGGTTACGGTTTCAGCAACTTTCTTAGATCCTTTTTTGGTAAGAGTCCCAGCTTTCACATGATTATCAGTCAGGGTAGCAGACAGGCGGATGGCATCTTCCAAAGTAGCAGGATTTCTACCTAAGACAATATCTTGGATTTGTCTTGGTAGCCCACCAATGTACTTTTCGATACAACGAGATAACGGAGTGACCATGTGGGGCACGAGAAGACTCAACTCATGGAACCGAGTTGTATATGCTAAGTTTTCCCCACTATCTTGGGCAAGATCCCAAAATTCGGCCTCTAACTTCTTCACTTCATTTCGAGGACAGAATTCCTCGGTCATAAGCCTTTTGACCTCATCCCAAGGTAAAGCCATAGCTACATCAATACCCCTATTCCTTTTCTCCCCATTCCACCATGTAAGTGCTCGCTTTTGGAGGACACTTGTAGCATGACGAACACGGAGGTTGTCGGGACAGTCACTATTGAGAAAAGTATTCTCAATACTTTCAAACCATTGAAGGAGTCCAGTAGCTCCTTCGGTTCCATAAAACTTTAGGGGATTGCACGAATTGAAGTGCTTGAAGGTGCATTGAGATGGATTGTTTCCACCATTTCCACCATTACCACCATTGTTACCACTATTGCTTCCATTTCCACCATTGCCATTAGTGGCACCATTGGCTTGGGTGAGTTGTGTCACCAATTGGGTAAGAATAGCAGCAATGTCGGAGTTGGCGTTGGTTGCAGGAGCACGACGAGGAGGCATTCTACAGATTTTCACAAGACAAGAAAAGATTGTAAGAACTTATGAGAATTGCTAGGATTTAATAGAATGAGAAAACCAAATAAAAGATAGATATTCATAGTTTGGATTGTACTCAAAAGTGATAAAATCACTTGAATACTAAGGCACATTAAGGTTAATTTAAACTCATATAATTTTCAAGGAGACATGCTTTAGCCTATAAGTAAACACTCATCTCGGGAATTCCCAGGAAAGCATACGGGTCCCTCGGTTGATTGGGATTTATGCGAAATGCTTTCCTAGACAGAAAACCCAAAATACAGATGTCACCCTTCCAGATTGCACGTGTCCTCAAATAATTTAACAAGTTTAAAAACCTTAACGAAGAAATAATATATATATATATATATATATATATATATTTTTTTTTAGATTTTTGCTTCAAGAATTTTCCACATGCTTAGAAAGGATAAAGATAGAAAAGAAAGTAGAAATATCATGGGGTTTTAGGATATAGGAAAGGATATTATTTATTAAATTATTATTTAAGAAGATCCTAATAAGTCATGAATTTCTAACAAGTAAGGTATCAAATATAATAACAATTTATCATGGTAAGCATGTAGCACATAGCATGTAACACATAGCACAAAATCATGAAGCATAGTATAAGTGGGTGTCCTAAAGTTATAGTCTAGGTCAAGATGTCTAATAACCTAAATCCCTATAACCAAGGCTCTGATACCAATCTGTCACACCCCGACCGATGGCGGAATCATCGGGGCGGGACATGTAGACTGTTCATAGCACAAGGTTGACTAAATTGAAATATATTAAAGTCAAATTTCCATTTCACATAATCCAAGTACAAACCAAATCCAAACAAAGAAACAATAAACAACTCATAAACTTCTGCATTTAATATTGCTAACTCCAAATCCTATATTGAGCACGTCTTGAATCATTCTCACATATTAGGGCCTGAAACATGAATAAAATAAAGTCAACTAAAAAGTTGGTGAGTATAACACAGTTGTATATAGATAGCATATAGTTGAAAACAAATCCTTTACAAGACATGAAAAATAAGGCATTTATGGGGAGCAGCTATTGTGTAATCAAGTACAACCAAACCTTTGTAACTAGTATGCAAATTGTGTTGTCGGTATCAATCACCTCCACTTGGGTGGGTTTGTCTGACTCAATAGATCTATCATTGAAAATCGTCGGCTTGTATAGTTAATGATTGCACATAGTTTTCACAAAGACTAGCACAACTAGCACTCGGGTACAAAGCTCAAATTTTGCACACATGTATGTAAGTAGGATTTTGCACTTGTGTTGTTTGAGTAAATGTAAATGTGAAATGTGTATAAAGTTCATGTTCCACCCCAAAAGTGTAAAAGAGTAAAAAGGGGTTGTGAATACTCACTTGTTATGGAAGTGAAGCTAACAAAGATTATAGATAACAAATATGATCCTCGAAATGCACAAATTAACCTAAAGGGTAAATGTGTATTGAATCAAATAGATGCATAAAGTTTATGTCTAAAATGAAAGTTGAATTTGGGTATAAAACTATTGATTTGTATTAAAAAAAAAAGTATTGAATAAATTATATAGAGTTTGAAGTAAAATATATTTGAAACAATTTGATTAGGTTTGAATTGAATAAATAAATATATAATTATAGTTTATGAAATAATGTAAATTTTAATATTAATTAAGTATAAATAAATAAATGATTTTGATTTAAAGTGTAAATTAAATAAATAATCATTATTTATAAATTTTGTAACTTAATTATTTAAATACCATTTAAGTGTAAGATAATAAATATAAATTTAATTTTTTTATAAACTTTTCAATAAATTATATTTATGCCAAGATTAAACTTTTAATCCATTTTTAAATACAGAAAACATATTTTTATAAAATCCGAAACATTTACTGATTAAAATATAAAAATTATATTTCTGTTAAAAATTCTGAGTCTCACACGACCGTGCCTCGGGAAGACACGATCGTGCTCAAGCCACGGGCGCGACCGCGCTAGTCGGGGCGCGACCGGGTTGATCAACAGAAGCACAATCTAGACCAGTCAACAGGCACGACCGTGCCTTGTCCCGGCACGGTCGTGTCTATGATCTTTAGACACAACAGAGACTAGCCCAGAGGGCATGACAAGGTCTGGACAAGAGGACACGACCGCGCTGATATTCGGCACGACCGCGCTACATGAGGCACGACCGCGCTAGATGATTAGCGCGACCGTGTCTCTTCCAAATCAGACACGAATTGACAATTTCTTGTATTTTAAACGCTGGGTTTGTTAGGGCTTTTGATTAATGGGTTAGTACGAGTCTTTTCGTATAACTTAATTGTATGAACATCGCGTTTAAGTAGGGATTCGATTAAATCATTTTCAATAAAATATGAGTTCTGATTCGGATCGATTTCTATAATGGAAGCCCAAATTGAATAGGGGCTTTCGATACTGATACAGAAGAAAATGAAATAGAAGATTCAATTACCCGGAATAGAAGTGAATCGTTAGAGAATGGTAGGAAGGAATTCTGTCGGCGGCAAGCTTGGTTTCCGGCGACCTATGCTGCGATTCCGAATGTTTCAGCGGCTTCGGATGATTCAGAGATGGTCTGGAAATGCTTGACTGGATTGCTTTGAGAAAATTGAGAGAATTTGGGTTCTCCTTGAAATGTCCAAGCGTTTGGAATTTGGTAGGATAAAACCGAAGTGATTTCGAGTAATGGAAATGTTTATTGTGTTTGTTAATGTGAATAAAGTGTGTTGATGTTACGAATTTGAACGATCGGATGATTAAAGTCACAATTACGATTCAACTGTTACGCAGGCGCGACCGTGCCAATATAGGCGCGACCGTGCCTAGGCACCGGGCGCGATCGTTCCAAAGCAGGTCACGCGACCGTGCCAAAGCACTTGGCGCGACCGTGCTAGGACGAAGCACGACCGTGCTAGACTAGGGTTTGTTGACATTTTTCAATTTTAGTCCTTGACTTTTCAGATTTGATAAGTTTGAATAAAATAGTTTCTTGTATAGTGTCTAAATGTATATAACCGAGTAAGACTTGCGAATTTGTATAGAATCATTGCTTTTAATTTACGGCGAGAAAATAATGAGACGTTGCACAAGTATTGAATTCGAAATTGCATTACATTGAATTGAAATATGAATACTAAAAATCAGAGATGTTACACATGTCCTCAAGAGTTTGGATTGTACGCTCGGTCTGACCAGTTTGAGGATGGTAAGCCGTGCTCAAATCCAATCGTGTACCAAGAGCGGTTTGGAGGGATCGCCAGAAACGGGAGGTGAAACGAGCATCTCTATCGGAAATTATGTTTAGTGGAACACCGTGACGACTCACAATTTCATCAATGTAGATTCGGGCCAATTTCTCAACCCGATAGCCTTCACGGATAGGCAAGAAATGAGCAGATTTGGTGAGGCGGTCAATGACCACCCAGATGCTATCATAACTACTTGAGGTGCGAGGGAGTTTGGTAATGAAATCCATTGTTAAGTTCTCCCATTTCCACATGGGAATTTTCGGTTGTTCAAGTAAACCGGAACGACATTGGTGCTCGGCCTTGACTTTGGAGCAAATTAGACATTTGGCAACGTAGAGAGCAATGTCTTTCTTCATACCGGGCCACCAATATTGTTGGCGAAGATCTTGGTACATTTTATCCGCACCTGGATGAATAGAATAACGAGTCTTGTGAGCCTCATTCATGAGAAATGCACGGAGATCATTACGATCGGGAGCCCAAATACGATTCAAGTAATAAAGTAAGCCATTGGGTTTAGATTCAAGCTGATGTTCAACACCACACGGAATTTCCTCATACATGTTACCCTCAGTGACCGAGACGTGTTGAACTTCTAGGATACGATTTTAAATGTCGGTTTGAATTCGGACACAATGAAGCATGACATGGTCTTTTCGACTCAAAGCGTCTGCTACAACATTTGCTTTGCCGGAATGGTAACGAATCTCGCAGTCATAGTCGTTTAGAAGTTCAACCCAACGTCGTTGCCTCATATTGAGTTCTTTTTGGTTGAAGATGTGTTGGAGACTTTTGTGGTTGGTGAACACCACACATTTTGTGCCATAAAGGTAATGTCTCCAAATTTTCAATGCGAATACGACCGCACCTAACTCGAGATCGTGGGTCGTATAATTCTTCTCATGAATCATAAGTTGTCTTGATGCATAAGCGATCACCTTGCCTCGTTGCATGAGAACACAACCGAGACCTTGGTTGGAGGCGTCACAGTAGACAAGTAGATCGTCATTCCCATCAGGGAGAGTCAAAATAGGAGAATTGCACAACTTTTGCTTGAGGTTCTGGAAAGCTCCTTCTTGCTTTGGTCCCCATTCATAAGGTTTACCCTTGTGTGTCAAAGAGGTGAGGGGGACAGCAATCTTAGAGAAATTCGAAACGAACATTGGTGGGGGTCTTAGGGGCATTCCAATTCTTAACAGCTTCGATCTTAGCAGGGTCAACATGAATTCCCTTTTCATTAACGATATGACCCAGGAATTGAACCTCCTTTATCTAGAATTCACATTTGGAGAATTTAGCGTATAGTTGCTCTTTCCTCAAGAGGTCCAAAACAAATCTAAGGTGTTGTTCATGATCGAATTTAGTCTTGGAGTAGATTAAGGTATTGTCAATGAAGACGATCATGAATTTGTCAAGATATGGTTTGCACACCCAATTCATGAGATCCATGAAAACCGCGGGTGCATTGGTTAGCCCAAAAGGAATAACCATGAACTCGTAGTGGCCATACCTTGTTCGGAAGGCAGTCTTTGGAATATCTTCCTCTTGAACACGGAGTTGGTGATAACCAGATCGAAGATCAATCTTCGAGAAACAAGTGGAGCCTTGAAGTTGATCAAAGAGGTCGTCAATTCTAGGCAAAGGATAACGGTTCTTAATAGTGAGCTTATGGAGTTCACGGTAGTCAATACACATGCGGAATGATCCATCTTTCTTCATGACGAATAAGATGGGTGCACCCCATGGTGAATGACTTGGACGGATGAAACCCTTATCGGAGAGCTCTTGGAATTGGCTTGCAAGTTCTGTCATTTCAAAAGGTGTAAGACGGTATGGAGCTCTAGCCACGGGGTTGGCTCCGGGTACAAGTTCAATGCAAAATTCCACTTGTCGAACGGGTGGAAGACCGGATAGATCCTCGGGAAAAACTTCGGGAAAATCTCGGATGATGGGGATGTCTTGAATACTCTTCTTCTTGACATCCTTTTGAACAATATGGGCTAAGAAGGCTACGTACTTCTTTCGTAAGTGCTTTTGGGTGGTAGTGCATGACATTAACTTGAGTCCTTTGCAAGGCTTTTCACCAAAGACTCTTAACGTTTCCCCTGACGAAAGAGGTATTCAGATGCACTTCTCAAAACAGATGACTTCGTCATGGTGATTCGACAACCAATCCATGCCTATAATGATGTCAAAACTCCCTAGTGACATTCGTACGAGGTTGACTAGAAACGTATGATCATTGAGTTCTAAAGAGCAGTCATGGATAACGGAGTCAATTGTAAGGGAGTCACCACTTGCTACTTCTACGGTGAAGGTTTTCTCTAATTTGGATCGCATTTTTGCAAGTAAGGGTTCAAAGTTAAGTCACACAAAACTCTTATATGCAGCGGTATCAAATAAAATGGAGGCATATTGACTATTAACGAGGAATGTACCGTTGATCACATCATTGGTGGCCTTAGCTTCATTGGCGTTTATGTTGAAAGCACGCCCACGAGCTCCACCTTGTTTAGCATTGATGAACTTGAACTTCATAATAAGCACGCCCGTTTGCAATAGCAGGAACACCTTGGTTAGTCACTTGCTGGTTCGTTCGGGTTGGTGGGTTGACTTGACCTGCAAGTGCCTTGGCTCTACAAACATTGACCGTATGGTCATATTTCCCGCAGTGGGTGCATAGGTGGTAGGGAATGTTTTAGAGGTGATGATAATTGCATGTGGCACAGAGTGGGTAGATCCGAACATATGGCTTCTTGACTGGTGCTTGAGCCATGAGAGCAACTTGGTTAACAGGGATAGCAGGAGTGAACACAACATAATTCTTAGCCTTTCTTTTCTTATTATTGTGGTAGGGTTCAGTTTTAGCTTCTTTGATGTGTTAAGGAGGGGTTGCGGTGTCGGGAACTTTCTTGGTGCCTTTTCTAGTCAGAGTCCCTGTTTTCACATGGTTGTCGGTCAAAGTAGCAGATAATCGAATAGCATCTTCGAGTGTTGCGGGATTTAACCCTACGACAGTATCCTGAATCTGCCTAGGCAATCCACCAATGTACTTCTCAATGCAGCGGGATAAAGGTGAGACCATATGGGGCACAAGGAGACTCAAGTCTTGGAACCGAGTTGTATAGGCCAGACTCTCACCATTATCTTGGGCAAGATCCCAAAACTCATCTTCCAGTTTTTTCACCTCATTCTGAGGACAGAACTCTTCGGTCATTAGTCTCTGAACCTCATCCCATGGAAAAGCCATTGCTGCCTCCATGCCTCTAGTTCTTCTTTCCCCATTCCACCACGTGAGCGCCCGTTTTTGAAAGACACTTGTGGCATGACGAACACGAAGGTTATCGGGGCAGTCACTATTGAAGAAGGTGCCCTCAATACTTTTGAACCATTGAAGGAGTCCTGTGGCTCCCTCGGTACCATAGAACTTAAGTCATGAATTTTAATAAGTAAGGCATCAAAATGAAATAATAACTAACATAGTAAACATGTAACACATAGCATGTAGCACATAACATATAATCATGAAGCATGACATAAGTGGGTGTCCTAGAGTTATAGTCTAGGTCAAAAAGGTATCTAATAACCTAGTTCCCTAAAACCAAGGCTTTGATACCAATCTTGTTGGATCGGTAAATACAAGATGGTTCTGTTCCAGTTGAGATTGGCGGAAACAATCACAACTTAAGCTTCAAGTGTTACAAGATTACAGAGAAAACTCTTAAGCAAAAGTACTTTTACAATGAATCTAAGTACTACTTATATAGTAACTTAGAATCATGAGAGACCCTTGATTCTAAGGATCAGATCTAACACAGACCGTTGATCTTGTATTGAAGCTATTCTACATATACAGACAATAATAATAACTACATAGGTTAACTTTATTCAAACGTCTTCTTTGCATCATTACTTGAATACTAAAAAGAAGAGCGTCGTTGTCTTTTATTGCCTTGTGCCAATGACATTCTTTCTGCATGGAGTGTGTCAGTGTAAATGCAGAAAGTTGTCAGTGGTATTGGTTACTTTATCAAGAACAGTCAGCTGCAACGTTTGATCTTCAGTGAAAAGGCTATCAGCTGCAACTTTGATCTTTAGTGGATAAGGCCTATCAGCTGCAACTTTGGTTAGCAGCAGATAAGGCCTATCAGCTGCAACTTTTGTCAGCAGCTGATAAGACTTATCAGCTGCAGCTTTAGTCAGCAGCGGATAAAGCCTATCTGCTGCAACTTTGTCGATCTGCAGCAATCTTTGAGATCAGCAGCATTTGTACTTAGAGAATTTTGTAGCCATCAGTCTTTATTTCTACAAACTCCCCCTAGACTGATGCTACCAAAACTCTCTTACTACTTTTGTTGCTGAAGATTTTGCATGTGGCTGACAATTCTTTCAACCTCATATCCTCTCTGGTCCTTGCTGGTATTGTTAAGAGGAAGCTCAGATAGAGTCTTGATGTCTTTGCTGGCCATTTTGAATATAGCTTTGCTTGAACACCTCATCTTCTGTCCTTTAACATATGTCAATGTGAACTCATATTTTTCAGGATTATAGGACCAGCTGATGAATGGAGAGTGGGATTGGAGAGGTTTGACATCAAGGATTTCATATCTGCTAGGGTTGAAGTGTTGTTTGATTACCAGCAGCAGATGTCTCCCACCTTCATTCACGGGCTCATTGGCTTCACCCAGCTCCATCATTCTTCTTAGATCAGAATCTGGAAGCAGTAGTACCTCATCAACAGATGTATAAATTGATCTTTTAACTTCTGTCCTCCCCCTGAAAACTTCAAACCATTGGTCTTGAGAGCTGTATGACCAGATGACTATTTCTCTTGATTCTTCTGGTTTGGAAGTAGGTTTGTTTTTCTTTTTGGGAGGTTTTTGATGAGTAGGAGCACGGTGTGAGGATTTGGACTTTGAGGGTGGAGAGGAGGGAGGTCTAGGATGGAGAGTGGAAGGTTGTTGGATTGAGGAAGTGTTGGGTGAGGGAGAAGGCTTGGGTTTCTTTGTTTTCCTTTCTTCTTCTTGAATGAGTACCTTCTTCTTGGAGCCTTTCTTCCCCAGCCTTTCTTCCTCATCCTTCTTGACTTTAAGGTAGACGGCTTGCAGGTTCATGAAGTTCATGGGACCCAGCCTCTTTCCACTCTCTTCTCTAGCCTTAAGGAAGTCAATCATGATCTTCCTTTCTTCATGGGATCTTCGGTTAAAGGCAATGGTCTTCTTAGACTTTTGTTTGGCTTTTCTTCTTCAGCCTTTTTCTTGTTTGTCAATTGACCCTGCTGACCCATGAAGGCTCTGTAGATTTCTTTATTTGATAGTTTCTCAAGGTAGTCTGCATCCTCACCTTGAGAAACCAGAGCCTTTACCCACTCCTCTCTCATTTCTTTGGCTAGTTCAGAATCAGTTATTCTGAACTCAGCCTCTTCCTTCTTCTTCTTCTTCTTCTTCTTCTTCTATATCTCTTCTTCTTCTTTGTTGAATTGTTCTTGCAGTTGAAGAGCAAGAGCTTCATCTTCTTCAATTTGATAAACCGTAGGAATTTTTACTCTTAGATCATCCAGTTGTTTTGCATACAGCTGGATCTGTTGTTATGTGAGGAGAATGGCTGTTTTTCTGTCTTGAGCTTTCTTTAGTTCAGCCATCTCCTCTTCTTCTCTTCTTATTATTCTATCCTCCTTTTCTTTCTTCTTTTTCTCAAGTCTTTCTTCATCTTCTTTAGTCATTAGTCCCTTTCCCTTATCTTTGTTGGATGCCTCTACTTCAGCTTCATGGACCACAACAACAGATGTAGTAGATGCTGTTGGGATCTCAGCTTCAGCTTCATTGGCATTTTAGGGAATGGACAAGGGAAGGGAACTTTCTTCATCTTCTTTCCATTCCATACCTGTCACTTCTTTCCATGCTTCTTTCATCTTTTCTTCGTCTCTTCTTTTTGATTCTTCTTCTATGTTCTGACTGTTGGAGAAGAGAGAAAGGATAGGTCTGAGTCAGATCTAGATTCCTCCTTATAAAGAGAAGCCTTGATGATTTTGATCATTTCTTGACTTTCTAAGGAGTTGACATTGAAGATGAGTGATCTGAGCTCAAAGACCTTGTGCAGGAAGGCTGAAGGTAGGAGCAAGATCTCTTTGATGTTGATTGAGAGAGAAGATCCATTGCTCAGGAAGAAGGTGAAGTCATGGGAGTCAGTGCTTATCCATCCTTGCACTTCCACATCCCTGACCATTATGTTGTATAGGAATCTTCTCCAGCAGATAACCTCATCTTCAGTTAAAGCACTGCTCCTAATTATTTCAAGTCTTCTCGGAGCCAGTCTCTATTCTGCTGCTGATGAAGATTCATGATAAGCCACCCTATTTGCTTCTTTTAGTAGTCTTTCAAACCAGGGCATGTTATCCTTCATTAAGTCATTGAACCTGCTGATTGCAAGTTCTGCTGAGAGATCTGATGAAGTGTTGATGCATTTTGTCAGATACAGATTGAGAACTTGGAGGGCATTAAGAGAGTTCCAATTTAGCTCTTCTACTCCACTAAACTCCCATCCAATCCAGAATCTCTCAGCTATTCCATCATACCCCCAAGCTAGAATGGAGTCAAATTCTAGCTTCTTTGAAATTAGGAAGAGTTGGGGGTAGATGAATGACTTATTATGGTTGCAGCTTCAGGAAGAATGCTGAATGATGGAGGTTTGTCTTCATGGAGAGTTTCTTCTTTTAGCACCTCATCAATGGCTCGGACGACTAACTTCCAATCCTCAGTGACATCTTCCTTTTCATCTACTGAGTCTGGCAAGTCATGGATTTGAACAAAAGCATGTTTGTATAGGGAACTTTGAAACACGGTCTGCTCTTATATCCATTCTTTGAGGTTGTCAGCATCATCTTCCTTAGTAACCACCTCCCCTTTTTTGGTTGCATCAGTGAAAAGGGATGTATCTGTTTGAGTTCCCACTGATACAAGAGAGGGAGTAGGTACAGTTGGGCATTGATGGGCTTCATGCATAGAGACTTAGTGTCTTAGTTTGGACACTTCAGCCTCTAGCATTGCCACCATGGCCGTCAATTCCAAGTTATGAAGTTTCAGTCTGTCCTCATCCATAGTTGTGGAATCCTTGGAGCTAGATGGGGCCTTAGGCATAGCCTATGCATCCCCATCACCCTGGTTTTCTTGGCGCCTGGGATTCCTCTCAGTGAAGAGTGTTTCACAGGAAACATCCTCACTATGAGTTGCCGTGGTTAGGGTCTTAGCTATGTTATCACTGTCCTCCTGGGCAGTTGATGTACCAGGAGTGGTGATAGCCCTTTCCACATTCACTCTATCAATACTACCAGAGTGAACCTTCTTGGGTGATGAACCTGGGTTGGGTGCACCAACAGCCAAGTCAATCAATACCTCTGATATAGTGGTTGTTGGAGAAGGTATATCATCTTGACCTGGTGCCTCTGCACTTAGGTTCAGAGAAGAGAAATAATGGAATGGCTCATGGGGTTGCTCTATGGATCCGGGATGTGATCCTGATCCTAATAGAGAGGCTTCCAAGGAAGTCTCTCTAGTGTTGTGGCTATCCCTTTTGGTATTCTCATCAGAATGTTGGGATTTTGAATGAGGGCTTAGAGGTTAGGTTTGGGCCTTTGAGACAAGAAGAGAAGGAGTCTTCTTGCTCCTTTTTCTGGTGTATGTCGTTGCAACGGGGGCCCTTTGTTCCAGTTGAACAATAACATCCAAAACAGATGTAAGTGATTTTTGTACCTGTGCATCCTTAGTAGTATGCACAGGGGGGTTCGAATGGTGGAAGCAGATTGTTTTTCAGGATGTGATGTGGAGGGTGTGGGATCAGTATCAGCTAGGATTGCTGAACTGTCACCTGGGGTACTTTGTATGTTCAGGATTGTAGATAACATTGGAACATTGACCCCTGAGAACTTTTTGGAAACAGTTCTCATACTTTGAAAAATATTATTTTTATGTCCCAACATGATGTAGATTCTTACAGGTTTTGAGAGTTCTTTTAGTTCCTGGTTGAAAACCTCCAGCAAGAATCTTGGGTACATAAAAAATTGTTGCTTTGCACCCTCTTGAAGGTTATGTCTCAAACCCTCAAAGATGAGGTGTGCAAAGTTGAAACCTAGGCCAGTAATCATACCATGAAAAGCAGAGGCAAGTGCGGAGCTCACTTGATGCCATCCACTTCTCTTTTGAGATATGCATTAGAGAAGAGTGTGGCAGAGATACTTCCATGGAGGGCCCATCACCGCCTTCTCGATTGTATACTCATTTTGAATTCCAGTGTACCCTATGGATACAAAGGTTCTCATGTACTTGTCCTTTGAGTATGAGATGGCTGCTCCCTCATCCTGAAGCTTAAGATGTTTTCGGATGGTAGCTTCAGAGATGATGATGTCCTTGCCGTCTACCTTGGCTTTTATTTGGGGAATCCCCTGTTCGGTAGTGTAGATGGTAGTATTCTAGAAATCCTCCATATGAGGGATATATATGGTAGGGTTGGTTGTGAGGGCAAAATGGATCTTTGATCGGCATAGGAAATCGATCATATCATCAAATCCTTCGGATTTCTTTCCCTTGGTTTAGTATGCTGTAAGGTTGTGGTACGGGGAGAACTTATCAACGGGGTTATTGATGTTTGCCATTGTTGTTTGATTTTGGAGGGAAGGTTTGAAGGTTTAAGAATATGGAAGGATTTGAATGTTTTAAGGATGGAAGGCTTTGAATGTTTTAAGGATGGAAGGCTTTGAATGTGGTGGGGACTTGAGAGAAAGCGATGTGGGTTTAGGGTGAAATTGAATGTGAAGAGGTGGTAAGGAAATTTGATTTGTTCTTATAACGGCAGAGGAGGGAAAAAGCAAAATGACTTGTACAGTACAACCTATTCACTTTTTACTGTTACAGCTGTAATACACCGAGGCAGTCATGGTAAAGACTGACGTTAATTTTAACAGCGGGTAAAAGTTAATTTGGACTTAAATTTACCCATCAGCAGCAAACTTGGTTCCTGTGGTAGGATAAGCCTGTCCGCTGCAAGCTTGGTTGCTGCGGAAGGTTAAGTCTGTCAGCATCAAACTCAATTGCTGCTGATGGATTCAATGATCTGCAGCAAGGATGTTGCTGCTGACAGCCTTAAAGCTATCCGCAGGAAACCTGTTCCTGCTGATAACTTAAAGCAGTCAGTGGCAAATCCTTTGCTGCTGAAGATTAAACCTGTCAGCAGCTGAAGGACAAAAATGCTGCCGACTCATAACTTTTATTTACAACAAAAGACAAAACACATTTTAAAACAAAATTTTAGAGATAGATTTTAATCAAAGTTCATCATACCAATGGATTCAACTAGATATCTAAATCTAGCTTCATCAAAAGGTTTTGTAAACAAATCAGCATATTGCTCATTGGTATGAACTTTGGTTAAAATAATCCTCTTTTTCTCAACTTTATCTCTTATGAAATGATACCTGATGTCAATGTGCTTTGTCTTGGAGTGCTGCACCGAATTTTTTGTGATTGATATAGCACACATGTTGTCAATGTGAATTGGAGTTGCCATGAAAGTCATCCCATAATTCAGCATTCGATTTTGTATCTAGATGACTTGTGCACAGCAACTTGAAGCTGCAATGTATTCTGCTTCAGCTGTAGAAGTTGAAACACATGTTTGCTTCTTGCACTGCCATGAAATCAGTCTCCCTCCCAGAAACTGACATCCCCCTTATGTGGACTTTTTGTCCAAGTTGCATCCCCAATAATCACTGTTAGTGTATGCATACAGATTGAACTTGTCATTTTTAGAGTACCAAAGCCCAAGTCTTGGGGCTCCCTTTAGGTATCTAAAAATTCTGTTGAGAGCTTGAAGATGTGAAACCTTTGGAGCTGCTTGAAATCTTGCACAGAGGCATACTGCAAACATGATATCTGGCCTTGAGGCAGTGATATACATGAGAGACCCTATCATTGCACGGTACTGATGTTGATCAGTGTCTTTACCATCTTTGTCTGGAGTCAGCTGATGGTGCACTTGCATAGGGGTTCTTGCAGCAGAGCAGTCAGCCATCATGAATCTTTCCAAAATGCTCTTTACATATTTGGATTGGCTGATGAAGATTCCATTTAGGACGTGTTTGACTTGTAGACCCAAAAAGAAATTTGGTTCACCCATTGAACTCATTTCAAACTTTGAGTGCATCAGAATCTCCAAGTCTTTGCACAACTTTTTCCTTGTTGATCCAAAGATGATATCATCAACATAGATTTGAACTAGTAAGATTTCTCCCCTTCATCTTTGATAAACAAGGTCTGGTCAATAGCACCTCTTATGAAGTTGTTGCTTAGTAGATATCCTGACAAAGTTTCATACCATGCTCTTGGTGTTTGATGTAAGCCATACAGAGCTTTGTCTAGTTTGAACACTTGAGTAGGATGTGCAGGATCTACAAAGCATGGAGGCTGTTTGACGTATACTTCCTCACCAATCTTCCCATACAGAAAGGCACTCTTTACATCCATTTGATAGACAGTGAAATTCTTGGATGCAGCATATTCCAGGAAGATTCTGATGGCTTCCAGCCTGGCAACAGGAGCAAAGACTTCATCATAGTCAATTCCTTCTTCCTGAGTGTAGCCTTGAGCTACAAGTCTGGCTTTGTTCTTGACTACAATGCCTCTCTCATCTTGCTTGTTCCTGAAAACCCATCATGTACCAATAGCATATTGACCTGGTGGAAGATCAACAAGTTTCCAGACATCCTGCCTCTTGAATTGCAGCAACTCTTCCTGCATTGTCTCAATCCAGTTGCTGTGTTTTAGTTCTTCATCTATCTTCTTGGGTTCCACCTGAGATAGGAAACATGAAAACAAGCATATATTGGCCTCGTGAGATTTTCTTCTTGTGAGAACTCCTTGGTGGACTTGGCCAATAATATTTTCTTGACGATGTTCTTTATGGATCCTCTGTGCTGGTACCACCTCCAGCTATATCCCTTGCTCCAGATTGCTTTGATTTTGATCAGGGGTCTCTGCATTCATGGTGGAAGAGTCTTCAACATCAGCAGCCACATCAATATTTTCAGCAATAGCATCAACAGCATCTATAGCATTTACCAAAGAGTCTTCATCTAAAGTTTCAGTTTCAGACAGGCTGCTGGTGACATTGGAGAGTCTTGTTCCGGCTTCACTTGCTTCAATTGCTTCCACAACTGATGGAGGATCAATGGATGGTCTTCTCAGACTGATAGAAGATTTGGGAAAATCCAGTCTGTAGTCAGTGGATGAAGTGGAGGCATGTGTTTATGTAGAGGTAGACTCCATAATTAAGAAGATGAGAGGCTCAAATATTTGGGAGAAGGAGTCTATGTCAAAGAACCAGTTTGGGCCTTTTCCCTGCTCACAAACAATGTCTTCTCTACATTCCACATTTGCTGATTCTTCCACAATTCTTGTTCTTGAATTGAATACTCTGTAGGCCTTTGATTGAGAGGAATAGCCCACAAAATATCCTTCATCAGATTTGGCACCAAACTTAGGAAGAACCCCATGTGTGATGAGAATGGTGCATGGACACCCAAAAGGCTTTAGAAACCCAATGTAGGGAACTCTTTGAAACCAAAGTTCATAAGGTGTCTTGTTGAGGGGCTTGACAATGAGAACTCTATTTTGCACATAGTAGGCTGTGCTAACTGCTTCTGCCCAGAATGTGAGAGGCAGTTTTGAGTCAGCCAACATAGATCTTGCTGACCCAATTAGAGTTCTGTTTCTCCTTTCAGCAACTCCATTTTGTTGAGGAGTTCTTGGAGCACTGTATTATCTTTCTATCCCCTTGCTTTCACAGAAACAGTTCAAAGTGTGGTTCTTGAACTATGTGCCCTGATCACACATTATGATCTTCGCCTTTTGATTGCTTTGATTCTCTACCCTAAGAATGTAGGATTTGAGAATTTCAGCAGTTTCATCTTTAGTTCTCAAGAAGTATACCCATGAGAATCTGGTGTAGTCATCAGTTATCACCAGACAGTATGACTTCTTGCCCATTGACATGACATTTATAGGACCAAAGAGATCCATATGCAGCAGCTGTAGTGGAGTGTCATTTGTATTCAAGGTCTTAGGCTTGTGAGAACTCTTGTGTTGCTTCCCCTTTAAGCAAGCAATGCAGTGGTCTTCTAGCTGGAATTCTTTGTTAGGAAGCCCTCTGACAAGATTATCCTTCACCAGTTTGTTAATAGTTTTGATATTAACATGACTTAATCTCATGTGCCAGAGAGCTGATTCATCAACTGAGGCTTTTGACAGAAAACAGGAAACACTCCCAGATGGAGTGACTTCATTCATGTCTAGTACATAGAGATTTTCTTTTCTTTGAGCAGTTAATAAAATCTTTTCTGGAGGAGGTTTGGATAAGCCTGGAGATAGAACAAAACATTCTTTATCAGTGAAGAGCATCCAATGCTTTTGATCACAGACCTAGGAAACACTTATGAGATTGAAGTCCAATTCTTTGACATAGTTGACCTTATCAATGCTCATTCTTTCGTTGGACACAGTTCCTTGTCCAGTAATGGATCCTCCCTTTGAGTCACTTCCAAAGGCAACATATCCTCCATTGAAGTGTCTGAAGTTCGAGAGGATGGATCTGGTGCCTGTCATGTGCCTGGAACAACCACTGTCTACCACTCAGGTGATATTCTTGTGACCTGGCTGTCCCTGCACAAGATAGAGATCTAGTTAGTGGGAGGAGTCCAAGAGCTTGCATCCTTGAAGAAAAGGGTTCTTGGAATGTTAGATTCATCATGTGTGCATTCAACAGAGCCAATGATGATTCTTGGAGTGATAGAAACTGGGATCTTGGCTTTCCATTGTTGAGGAGATGGTCTTCCAGTTCTCTTTTCTCTGTCAGCAGCTGATTTTGCTTTGGCTGCTGATGGATGTTCTATAACAGCAGCAGATTTTGCTGCTGGGGACTTTAGCTTATCAGCAACATGTTTTGTTGCTGCTGATGAATTTGGCTTCTCAGCAGCAAATTTTCTTGCTGCTGACTTAAGCTTATCAGCATCAGATGTTGTTGCTGCTGATGGTTTTGCTTGAGCAACAGCAGATTTGGTTGCTGCTGAAGGCTTGTCTTTAGGTTGCTTGTGTTTCACTTGATTACCAACACTTTTTCTGGCTGCTGATGGTTTAACAACTGATGTATGCTGATCCTTCTTTACCTTTTGTCTTTGAGGGGCTTGATGAAGGATCTGGTTGAAAGGGTTAAATTGACAATTTGCAGCAAAGTGGTATGATTCACCACATATGATGCAAGTTTGTTGAGATTTTGGTAGCTGCTTCCTTGTTGGAGAAGGAGAGTTTTGGAATTGAGTTGCCTTTGCTTCAAAGCTTCTAACCTGTTTGCTTTTGTTTGTTTTCTCAAAAGCATGTGGTTTGAACTCTTTGTTGCTGATTCCTCCGCTGCTGAAGGTAGTAGAAGCAGGTGCTGGCAGTGTGATTGTATTTGCCACAGACAAAGCATGATTTAGCCAGTTTGTCCCTTGAAAGATAAACATAATCCTTTCTTTTGAAAAGTTCTTTGAAGTTCCAAGGGTGAGCTTTGTTGTGCTCAAAAGTGGCTTCTTCTAATGTCTTTTGAACATATGGAACTCTTTCTCCAGGAGCATGACATATGTCAAACACCTTCCTTTAAGGCTTGGAGTTGATGGAAGTTGAGGACTGTCCCTTTTCAATAGTTAGCTTTCTTCCTTCTGGAGGATAGCTGCTTTTGATTTGGCTGAAAGGCATAGGAACTGGAGCAGCTGGTACTTGTACTGAAGCTGGTACTTGTACTGAGGGAATGAAAGGAACATGAGCACTTGTTTGAATGACTTCTAAGACAGGCGGTGCTGGTACTTGAGATGTTGATGAGGCCTCCTCAGCTTTAGTGGACTCTGAACAAGTTGACTCAGAATTTGACGATGTAGTGCACTCTTGTACCAACGGTTCATTCCTTGAGGGATCAAGATCTCGGTTGGCCATTTCAAGGTTTGAGAGATGGAAGCTTGGTTCATGGATGACAACGTAGTCAGCAGGAGGTGCAACGGCTTGGTATTGTTCACCATGATACCCTAGACCAGTTTTTACCTTTTCATGAATTTGAGCATCTAAAAGTCTTTGCAGCTTTTTAGATGCAAATTCATATTTATCAACATGAACTTTTTGTTCTGCCAATTCTGCTCTGGTAGCTTTTAATCTAGACAGTAGATCATCAATCTGAGTTTCAAGATTGCTTTGTTCATGTTTTAGTAATGAAATCTCTTTCTTTAGGCAGTTAATTTTTTCTTTATAACTTTTTTCTACCTTTATGAATTCAGATTTCATTTGATGAAACTCTTCATTTTGATCTATAAGGTTTTGATTATGCTTTCTGTAGCCTAACACCTTATCAATACAAGCTTGGGAATAGAGATATTCATATATATGAGGTGTAACATCTCGGAATTAAGTATTCATAATTCAATTCAATGTAATGCAATTTCAAATTCAATGTTCGTGCACTGCCTTAGTATTTTGCTTACCTTGAACGAAATGCAATGATTCAATACAAATTTACAAGTTTTGCTCGATTATATACATTTAAACACTATGCAAGAAACTATTTAATTCAAACACATTAAACCTGAAAAGTCAAGGACTAAAGTTGAAAAATGTCAAGAAACCCTAGTCTAGCACGGTCGTGCTTCGTTCTGGCACGGTCGCGCCAAGTGCCTCGGCACGATCGCGCGACTGGTCCTGGAACGATCGCGCCCGGTGCCTAGGCACGGTCGCCTCTCTTGGGCACGGTCGCGCCTGCGTAACAGTTGAAACGTAAATGCAGTTTAATCACCCGATCATTGGAAATCCGTAACAGTCATCCGTTTCCTCAAACGAATGAATCACAATTATCGAATTCCTCAAACGTCTCAGTTTCATATTACCAATTTCGAAAAACTCTCTCAAGCTTTCCAAGAAACTAGAATTCGCTGTTCGATCCGAATCCTCTCAATCCAGCAGCAGAGACTCGATACTCAATCATCCCTGAAGTTCCCAGGCTATTTGGATTGGCCGGAGTTGCAGTAAAGATCGCCGGAACTCAAGCCGTCGACGCCGGAACTCCTTCTTGCCGATCTCTATCAATCCTCTACTGTTTCGGGTAATTGAAATCATTTATTCCAGTTAATTAGTCTCTATATCGAAAGCCCCATAATAATTTAGGCTTCCATCATAGAATTTACCCCGAATCAGAATCGATGTTTTATTTAAAATAATTTAATCGAATCCACTGTTAAAAATGTTGTTAATACAATTAAAATATCCCAAAACACTCGTAATAACCCATTAATCAAAAGCCCTAACAATTCCAGCGCTATAAATACAAGATTTATTCAATTCGTGTCTGATTTGGAATAGACACGGTCGCGCTAATCATCTAACGCGGCCGTGCCTCATGAAACGAGGTCGTGCCGATTAGCAGCGCGGTCGTGTCCTCCTGTCCAGACCTGGTCATGCCCTTTGGGCTAATCTCTGTTGTGTCTAAGAATCATAGACACGACCGTGCCAGGCCAAGGCACGGTCGTGCCTGTTGACTTGTCTAGATTGTGCCCTCTGTTGATCAACCCGGTCGCGCCCTGACTAGCGCGGTCGCGCCCGTGGCTCGAGCACGATCGTGCCCTTCCGAGGCACGGTCGTGTGTGACTCAGAAACTTTAACAAAATTATAATTTTATATTTTTCAATCAATAAATGTTTCAAATTTTATAAAAATATGTTTTCTGTATTTGAAGAGATAAATATTATTTATTTAAAAATTTATAAAAATTAAATTTAAATTTATCTTACACTTAAATGATGTTTTAAATGATTAAGTTACAAGTTTATAAATAAATAAGATAATAACTATTTATTTAATATTTAAACAAAAATCATTTATTTATTTATATTTAACTACAATCAATATGTACATTATTTCATAAACTATAATTATATAGTTATTCAATTATCCAATTCAAACCTAATCAGATTGTTTCAAAAATATTTTATTTCAAACTCTATATATTTTATTCAATACTTTTAAATACAAATCAATAGTTTTATACACAAATTCAACTTCCATTTTAGACTTAAACTTTATGCATCTATTTGATTCTATACACATTACTCTTTAGGTTAAATTGTGCATTTCGAGGAACATATTTGCTATCTATAATCTTTGTTAGCTACACTTCCATATCAAGTGAGTATTCACAACCCCTTTTACTCTTTTACACTTTTGGGGTGGAACATGAACTCTATACACATTTCACATTACACATTACATTTACATAAACAACACAAAGTACAAATCCTATTTACTTTCATGTGTGCAAATTTGAGCTTTATGCCCGAGTGCTAGGTGTGCTAACCTTTGTATGCGATTATGTGCAATCATTAACTATACAAGCCGACGGTTTTAAATGATAGATCTATTGAGTCTGACAAACCCACCCATGGTACGCGGTGATTGAAACCGACAATACAATTTTTGCATGCTAGTTACAAGGTTTGATTGTACATGGTTAGACAATAGCTGCTCCCCATAAATGCCTTATTTATCATGATATGTAAAGGATTTGTTTTCATCTATATGCTATCTATATACAACTGTGTTATACTCACCAACTGGAATGGGGAGAAAAGGAATAGGGGTGTTGACATAGCTATGGCCTTACCTTGGGATGAGGTCAAAAGGCTTATGACCGAGGAGTTCTGTCCTCGAAATGAAGTGAAAAAGTTAGAAGCTGAATTTTGGGATCTTGCCCAAGATAGTGGGGAAAGCTTAGCATATACAACTCGGTTCCATGAGTTGAGTCTTCTAGTGCCCCACATGGTCACTCCTTTGTCCCGTTGTATGGAGAAGTATATTGGTGGGCTACCAAGACAAATCCAAGATACTGTCTTAGGTAGGAATCCTGCTACTCTGGAGGATGCTATTCGTCTATCTGCTACTTTAACTGATAATCATGTGAAAGCTGGAACTCTTACCAAAAAGGGTTCTAAGAAAGTTTCTGAAACCGTAACCCCTCCTACTCACAACAAAGAACCCACAACCGAGCCCTCTCGCAATAATAGAAAGAGGAAAGTTAGAAATTTTGTTGTGGTTACTCCTGCTGTTCCCGTCAACCAAGCTGCACCTATGGTTCAAACACCAGTCAAAAAGCCATATGGTGGAATTTACCCACTTTGTGACACCTGCAACTACCATCATCCCCAAAACATCCCATGTCGCCTTTGTACTTATTGTGGGAGATATGGTCATACGGTTAGTGTTTGTAGGACCAAAGCTCTTACGGGCCAAGTCAACCCTCCAAACCGAACCGTACCTCAAGTGGCTAACCAAGGTGCTCCCGCCATTGCTAATGGGTGTGCTTGTTATGAGTGTGGTGACCCAAACCATTTTCGTAACCAATGTCCAAGACTTGCAAATGCTAGACAAGGTGGAGCTCGTGGGCGTGCGTTCAACATAAAAGCCAACGAAGCTCAAGCCAACAACGACGTGGTTAATGGTACGTTCCTTGTTAATAGTCAATATGCCTCCATTTTGTTCGATACCGGTGCCGATAAAAGTTTTGTGTCACTTAATTTTGAGCCTTTACTTGCAAAGACACGATCCCAATTAGAGAAAACTTTCACCGTTGAAATAGCAAATGGTGACTCCCTTACCATTGAGTCCATTATTTATGATTGCTCCTTAGAACTAAATGACCATTCATTCCCAATCAACCTTGTTCCAATGCCACTAGGAAGCTTTGATATTATCATAGGTATGGATTGGCTATCAAATCATCATGCCGAAGTCATTTGCTTTGAAAAGTGTATCCGAATTCGGCTACCAACGGGAGAAATCTTAAGGGTTTTTGGTGAAAAGCCTTGCAAGGGACTTAAGTTGATGTCATGCACTACCGCTCAAAAGTACTTACGTAAGAAGTACATTGCTTTCTTAGCTCATATTGTTCAAAAGGATGTCAAGGAGAAGAGTATCCAAGACATTCCGATCATTCGGGATTTCCCCGAAGTCTTTCCTAAGGATTTATCCGGTCTTCCTCCCATTCGTCAAGTAGAGTTCCGTATTGATCTTATACCGGGAGCTAATCCTGTTGCTAGAGCTCCTTATCGTCTTGCACCTTCCGAAATGCAAGAGCTTGCAAGTCAACTTCAAGAGCTCTCCGACAAGGTATTCATCCGTCCGAGTCATTCACCGTGGGGTGCTGTCACACCATGAAATTCCACAGCGGGTTACCCGCGGGTTGTGACTGTCAAGGATCATCGGTCCGGGTCATTTTGAACGACCTCTAAATGGTTTTTGAAAAAGTCATTCCATTTGAACATCATTCGAAATACATAAGTTTACAGAGTTTAAGAAAATGCGGAATGTAAATGCGGAAGCAAAGTAATGTAGTAAAATACAAAAGCATGACAATTTAGGTTCCCATAAACCTAGCTTCTAAATGAAAAACATGATGTGAGACTCCAGACATGCAATCCTGGTCCGAGCGTGAATGCTTAGAGACCTTAGATAAACATGCTTAAAAGTGTCAACACAGGGTTGGTGAGTTCACAGGTTTAAGTAACAGTAAAGAAATGAAAACAGTGTAACAGTAGGAAAATTCTACTCATGATTCGATTGTTGATCAGACAATATGCGATAATAATATAAGCAATTCACCGAAACCGAAGCTAACGAAAAGGATGCTGAAACTTGCATTTTGCCTCTTACGTGCCCCGCACGCATGGATTAGGTCAATGATGCACCCGTTAGACCTCCAGTCTAAGTTAGCGCGACTAACCCGGGTGGGGGTGGTTAAACCCAATAGTACTATTCATGATTACCTCGCTTGGGAAATAATTAACGGTTCGATTGTGAGAGGACTTTACGTGCGGGAAATGCACCCACTTATATATTAACGTGAAATCAAAGTAACGTCATAAAACTATGAAAGTAAGTTTGAGCATGTATCTAACGTGAAATCAAAGTAACGTCATAAAACTATGAAAGTAAGTTTGAGCATGTATCTCCCCCAATGAAAAATAGGTAAAATAGGGCCGTGAAAACTCACCTGGAAATGCGGTGAATGAGAAATGGGAGTAACGAGAGGAATCGAGTAACTCCGAGTAACCGACCTAACCGAGCCCTAAGAATTAATAAGGCTATAAGGTCTTTGAAAGTAAAATGGTTTATGTAACCACATTCATCCAAACGACTCAACGTTGAAAGGTTACATTGACGTTTTGAAAAGGTTTGACCAAAGTTGACCGAGGTTTGACCGAGGTTTGACCAACTTTGACCAAGTTTGACTAATGTTGACTAATGTTGACTAGTGTTGACCAATGTTGACCAATGTTGACCAAGTTTGACCAATGTTGACTAATGTATAAACAACACACAAGTAACATATAAGTTGTAAACATGTAACACATAAGCATCATACAAGTTATACATGTGTAGCACTCAAGTAGCATATAAGTTGTACATGTGTGACACATAAAGAACATATAAGTTGTACCTAAGTAATGTATAAGTAACCCCTTGTGACATAACATACAAGCTTCAACTAGTTGTATAAGAAACTAACATGTGATAAGTGGCATAGCATTTGCACATCTTTATGGCACATTTCATACACATAATTCATGTCATCATATTAATAACCTATTAGTATCATTTCAACACTTTCAAACAAGTAGCATAATATGTCATTGCAAAATTCCATAACTCTTAACATAATAAAGTTTCCATTTTTGACAATTAGGGTTTTAGTGCACTTGAGGTGCCATAGCCCAAACAAACAAGTTATACATGAAATTATAATAGTAACATATTAGTAACATGATTCTATGCATTTACTTTCTATTTCAAGCAATTATGAAGTTTCTCAACAAATAAAGTTTCCTTATTTAGCAAGGTTCACCAAAACATGTCATTACACCATTCCAAATCACATATTCTTTCATAAGTCATCTATTCATATTGTAATAAGGCCATATAACCTACTTTAAACATTTATAGCCTACACATACAAATTATGAACAATTAAAGTTTCCTTTTTAGGAAAGTGGTCCAAACGACCCTATTGCACATGTGTAACCTCAAATAACTCTTTTTACTACTTTAATATATATTATAGAACCATAATATCAAGTTTTTATCCAATAGAAACTCATAACACAAAATATGCAAAATTAAAGTTTCCTTAAATAGTAAGTCACCATAACCTAGTGAAAAACGACATTTCAACCAAAAAGATTATATTTCCTACTTATTCTACTATTATGAGTATCATCCAAACCATCAAACATATCATATACACATTTCTACAAAAACTAAATCAATAAAGTTTCTATAAATAGAAACGAGCAAAAATCAACATAAACAAGCATTTCAAACAATAAACTATGCATATGTGTATCAACAACTTTATTTTATGAAAACTATTGATTAAAACATGGATTTAGAGACATTGTATCTTGCAAATTCGTTTGGATGGGTGTGGTACCACCATGTGGCCGAAAATAATAAAAAGAAAAGGGTAACCACTTACAAAATTCAAGTATGTTGGTGGAATGAAGGTTGTACTAGCTTCAATCTCTTGCAAACACCTTGGATTGCACCTAGAACTCTTGATTTGGATGAAGAATATCGAAATGGATGGTGGCTAGAGGATGGTGGTGGCGGCTGAGTTTAGAGAGAGGGAGGGAGGGTTTGCAAGTAGGTATAGGGTAAAGTGTGGAGTGTGAGAGTGTAAGGGAGTGTTTTAGTGAAATGGGTTTGGGCTTCTTGGGTTTTTAAGGGCTTTTTCTTGAGGTTTGGGCTTCTAATTAGGATTAGTAACTAAAAGTGCTGAATTTATTTAGCCCAATTATTTAAATAAATCATCTTTATAAAACTCATTTAAAGTTGTTGGCACATACATATAATTTTTACACACCAATTATATGTCTAAGTATTATTTCTAAAATTCACAAATGTTCGTGTGACAGGACGCGTGTGTGACCCAGTAATCCGTCCGATTACCGATGCATGAAATGAAATGAAACGAATGGACTTAATAAACGAAATATGTACTTAATTACTCTATAATTAAGTATGATGCAAGTGAAATCACGTGAATTCAAGTAATAGTCGGGTATGGATATTAACCTAAATTTGCCGGGTGTCACAGGTGCACCCGTCTTATTCGTTAAGAAGAAGGATGGATCGTTTCGCATGTGTATTGACTACCGCGAACTCAATAAGCTTACTATCAAGAACCGTTATCCCTTACCTAGAATCGATGACCTCTTTGATCAACTTCAAGGTTCTACTTGTTTCTCAAAGATTGATCTTCGATCCGGTTATCATCAGCTTCGTGTTCAAGAAGATGACATTCCTAAGACTGCTTTTCGAACAAGGTATGGTCATTACGAGTTCATGGTTATGCCTTTCGGGTTAACCAATGCACCCGCAGTTTTCATGGATCTCATGAATCGTGTGTGCAAACCGTACCTTGATAAATTCGTGATCGTTTTCATTGGTGATATCTTAATCTATTCCAAGACTAAAGCCGACCATGAAGAACATCTTAGATTGGTTTTGGACCTCTTGAGAAAAGAACAACTATATGCCAAATTCTCCAAATGTGAATTTTGGCTAAAAGAAGTTCAATTTCTTGCTCACATCGTCAACGACAAGGGTATTCATGTTGATCCTGCTAAGATTGAAACGGTTAAGAATTGGAATGCCCCGAAGACTCCTACCGAAGTTCGTTCATTTCTTGGTCTTGCGGGTTATTATCGTCGTTTCATCTCAAACTTCTCAAAGATTGCTGTCCCTCTTACCGCTTTGACCCACAAGGGTAAGACTTATGAATGGGGACCGAAACAAGAAGAAGCTTTTCAAACCCTCAAGCAAAAGCTGTGCAATGCTCCCATATTGACTCTCCCCGATAGAAATGATGATTTAGTTGTCTATTGTGATGCTTCTAACCAAGGACTTGGTTGCGTTCTCATGCAACGAGGCAAAGTAATCGCTTATGCATCAAGGCTACTCAAAGTTCATGAGAAGAATTATACGACGCACGATCTCGAGTTGGGTGCGGTCGTATTCGCGTTTAAGATTTGGAGACATTACCTATATGGCACGAAATGTGTGGTGTTCACCGACCACAAAAGTCTTCAACATATTTTCAACCAAATAGAACTTAATATGAGGCAACGACGTTGGGTCGAACTCCTTAACGACTACGACTGCGAGATTCGTTACCATCCCGGCAAAGCGAATGTTGTAGCCGATGCTTTGAGTCGAAAGGACCATGTTATGCTTCATTGTGCCCGTATTCAAACCGATATTCAAACCCGTATCTTAGAAGCTCAACACGTCTCGGTAACCGAGGGTAATATGTACGAAGAAATGTCATGTGGTGTTGAACTCCTTCTTGAATCAAAGCCCAATGGCTTACTTTATTACTTGAACCGTATTTGGATTCCCGATCGCGACGATCTCCGTACATTTCTCATGAACGAGGCTCATAAGACTCGTTATTCTATTCATCCTGGTGCGGATAAAATGTACCAAGATCTTCGCCAACTTTATTGGTGGCCCGGTATGAAGAAAGACATTGCTCTTTATGTGGCCAAATGCTTAACCTGTTCCAAGGTCAAAGCCGAACATCAACGTCCATCTGGTTTACTCGAACAACCAGAAATTCCCGTGTGGAAATGGGAGAATCTAGCTATGGATTTTATTACCAAACTCCCTCGCACCTCGAGTGGTTATGATAGTATTTGGGTGATCATTGATCGACTCACCAAATCTGCTCATTTCTTGCCTATTCGTGAAGGCTATCGGGTTGAGAAACTAGCCCGAATTTACATTGACGAAATCGTGAGCCGTCATGGTGTTCCTTTGAACATAATATCTGATCGAGACGCCCGGTTCACTTCTCGATTTTGGCAATCTCTCCAAAAGGCTCTTGGTACTCGATTGGATTTGAGCACGGCTTACCATCCGCAAACTGATGGTCAAACCGAGCGAACAATCTAAACTCTTGAAGACATGCTTAGAGCGTGTGTAATCGATTTTGGTGGCAATTGGGATTCACATTTATCCCTTATTGAGTTTTCGTACAACAATAGCTTCCACACAAGTATCAACATGGCTCCATTCGAAGCTCTCTATGGTCGCAAGTGTCGTTCTCCTATCTGTTGGAACGAGATTGGTGAAGCACAAATCACCGGTCCCGAGTTAATTAATTCAAGAAACATCCGACAAGATTATTATAATCCGTGACAATATTCGAGTAGCGAGGAGTCGGCAAAAGAGTTATGCCGACAAACGTCGAAAACCCTTGGAATTCCAAGTCGGTGATCTTGTTCTTCTTAAGGTGTCTCCGTGGAAGGGTGTGATCCATTTTGGAAAGAAAGGCAAGTTAGCACCTCGTTATGTTGGTCCATTCAAGATCCTTGAAAGGATTGGGAAGGTGGCCTACAAGCTCGAGTTACCTCCATCTCTTGGCAATGTGCATCCTACATTTCATATATCTAATCTGAAGAAGTGTCTCGCTGATGAAAATCTCCATATACCACTTGACGACATGCGCATTGATGAAACGATGCACTTCGTTGAGAAGCCGGTGGAAATTATGGATCGTGAAGTCAAACAGCTCAAGCGAAGTCGCATTCCTATCGTCAAAGTTCGTTGGGAATCTAAGTGTGGTCCTGAGTTCACTTGGGAACGAGAAGACCAAATGAAGCTCAAGTACCCTCATCTTTTTACTAATACTGTTGTATCCTCTAGCTAAATTTCGGGACGAAATTCTCTCAACATGGGGAGACTATAACATCTCGGAATTTAGTATTCATATTTCAATTCAATGTAATGCAATTTCAAATTCAATGTTCGTGCACTGCCTTAGTATTTTGCTTACCTTGAACGAAATGCAATGATTCAATACAAATTTACAAGTTTTGCTCGATTATATACATTTAAACACTATGCAAGAAACTATTTAATTCAAACACATTAAACCTGAAAAGTCAAGGACTACAGTTGAAAAATGTCAAGAAACCCTAGTCTAGCACGGTCGTGCTTCGTTCTGGCACGGTCGCGCCAAGTGCCTCGGCACGATCGCGCGACTGGTCCTGGAACGATCGCGCTCGGTGCCTGGGCACGGTCGCGCCTCTCTTGGGCACGGTCGCGCCTGCGTAACAGTTGAAACGTAAATGTAGTTTAATCACCCGATCATTGGAAATCCGTAACAGTCATCCGTTTCCTCAAACGAATGAATCACAATTATCGAATTCCTCAAACGTCTCAGTTTCATATTACCAATTTCGAAAAACTCTCTCAAGCTTTCCAAGAAACTAGAATCCGTTGTTCGATCCGAATCCTCTCAATCCAGCAGCAGAGACTCGATACTTAATCATCCCTGAAGTTCCCAGGCTATTTGGATTGGCCGGAGTTGCAGTAAAGATCGCCGGAACTCAAGCCGTCGACGCCGGAACTCCTTCTTGCCGATCTCTATCAATCCTCTACTGTTTCGGGTAATTGAAATCATTTATTCCAGTTAATTCTATATCGAAAGCCCCATAATAATTTAGGCTTCCATCATAGAATTTACCCCGAATCAGAATCGATGTTTTATTTAAAATAATTTAATCGAATCCACTGTTAAAAATGTTGTTAATACAATTAAAATATCCCAAAACACTCGTAATAACCCATTAATCAAAAGCCCTAACAATTCCAGCGCTATAAATACAAGATTTATTCAATTCGTGTCTGATTTGGAATAGACACGGTCGCGCTAATCATCTAGCGCGGCCGTGCCTCATGAAACGCGGTCGTGCCGATTAGCAGCGCGGTCGTGTCCTCCTGTCCAGACCTGGTCATGCCCTTTGGGCTAATCTCTGTTGTGTCTAAGAATCATAGACACGACCGTGCCAGGCCAAGGCACGGTCGTGCCTGTTGACTTGTCTAGATTGTGCCCTCTGTTGATCAACCCGGTCGCGCCCGTGGCTCGAGCACGATCGTGCCCTTCCGAGGCACGGTCGTGTGTGACTCAGAAACTTTAACAAAATTATAATTTTATATTTTTCAATCAATAAATGTTTCAAATTTTATAAAAATATGTTTTCTGTATTTGAAGAGATAAATATTATTTATTTAAAAATTTATAAAAATTAAATTTAAATTTATCTTACACTTAAATGATGTTTTAAATGATTAAGTTACAAGTTTATAAATAAATAAGATAATAACTATTTATTTAATATTTAAACAAAAATCATTTATTTATTTATATTTAACTACAATCAATATTTACATTATTTCATAAACTATAATTATATAGTTATTCAATTATCCAATTCAAACCTAATCAGATTGTTTCAAAAATATTTTATTTCAAACTCTATATATTTTATTCAATACTTTTAAATACAAATCAATAGTTTTATACACAAATTCAACTTCCATTTTAGACTTAAACTTTATGCATCTATTTGATTCTATACACATTACTCTTTAGGTTAAATTGTGCATTTCGAGGAACGTATTTGCTATCTATAATCTTTGTTAGCTACACTTCCATATCAAGTGAGTATTCACAACCCCTTTTACTCTTTTACACTTTTGGGGTGGAAAATGAACTCTATACACATTTCACATTACACATTACATTTACACAAACAACACAAAGTACAAATCCTATTTACTTTCATTTGTGCAAATTTGAGCTTTATGCCCGAGTGCTAGGTGAGCTAACCTTTGTATGTGACTATGTGCAATCATTAACTATACAAGCCGATGGTTTTCAATGATAGATCTATTGAGTCTGACAAACCCACCCATGGTACGCGGTGATTGAAACCGACAATACAATTTTTGCATGCTAGTTACAAGGTTTGATTGTACATGGTTAGACAATAGCTGCTCCCCATAAATGCCTTATTTATCATGATATGTAAAGGATTTGTTTTCATCTATATGCTATCTATATACAACTGTGTTATACTCACCAACTTTTTAGTTGACTTTATTTTATTCATGTTTCAGGCCCCAATATGTGAGATTGATTCAAGACATGTTCAACAAAGGATTTGGACTTAGCAATATAAATCAAGAATTTTATGAGTTATTTTACGTTTCTTGTTTGAATTTGGTTTTGTACTTGGATTATTTGTAATGCAAATTTGACTTTAATATATTTCAATTTAGTCAACCATGTGCTATGAACAGTCTACATGTCCCGCCCCGATGATTCCCCCATCGGTCGGGGTGTGACATGAGGCGGTATCTCAGTTGTGTCTGCCATAAGAGCTTGGTTGTTGGTAGGCAGATCTTCATACTGGAAGCTCCATTCGAAGTCAGAAGTTCCAATAGTTGCACAAGCTGCAGTTTAAACTGGAGGAGTAGCTTGTTGCTGTTGTTGTCTGGGTTGGGCTTGGTGAGCTTGTCTTGATTGAGGAGTAGCTGGATTGGCTCTTGGTGCCTTGCATTCTCTAGTAAAGTGACCCAGTTTGTTACAGTTGTAACATCTTAGTTTGCTTTTATCCAATCCAACTCTGGTGTTGGAGATGTTGCTTGGAATGGGTCTTCCGGTTATAGAGTAGAACCTTTTGGCTCTTATAGAGAGCATGGCACACGAGTGATGTGTGTCCATTTCTTCTAAGTCATCTGGATGGAAGCATTCCAAATCCTCCTTGACAAAGGACATGTTGCTTGAATTTTCAGAAATAAAAGCAGCGGAGGTTGAGGTTTGAGGAGGAGCTTCTAGGAGAAATGGTGAGGTGTTTGTTTGAGAGGTTGGAGTTTGTAGATGGGTGACAATGGGAGGATAGTAGTTGCTAGAACTAGGACCTGAGTGGTCAGAGTGGAGGGCAGAGGTGGTGGTGGATGTTGAGACATTTTGATAGCTTGAGCTTCGTTCTTTTGCCTGAATCATCTCTAGCTCATAGGTTTTCAGCATACCGAAGAGCTCAGTCATTTGGAGAGTCTTTAGATTCTCAGTTCTTCTAATGGACACTGTGTAGAGTGTCCAACAGCTAGGTAAAGACATGATGAACTTTTTGAGAATATCTTCATTCTCCAGCTTCACCTTTGAGCACTACAGCTCACCTACAAGATAAGTAAATCTGTTATATAAAACAGTTAGGGACTCACCTTCCTTTCGAATGAAGCTTTCGTACTGCTGCTTCAGGATGTCCCTTATGTTTTCTTTGACTTCCTCTGAGCCAGCAAACATCTTCTCAAGAGCCTCCCATAGCTCCTTAGCAGTTTTGTAACCTCTGAAGTTGTGAAAAACTTCATTTGGTTAGCACATTTGAATGGCTCCCGAGGCTTTGAAGTCTACCTCCATTTTCTTGTTGTCTTCATCAGAGTACTTGGAGGATTCTTTGGGAACCAGTGTACCTCCAGAATCAGCTGAAGCCACCATGGGTATGTATGGTCCATTTTTAATGGATTTCCACATCCCATATTCTTGATAGCAGAAGAAACTTTCCATCATGTTCTTCCACACATCATAGTCTTCTCCAGACACCAGTCTTGGTGGTCTGGAAATGCTTCCAATGTCTTCAAATCCATTGTTTTGTGCCATTTTGATTTTTAGACAATGAGTGACTTTAGCAAAGAGATAGATAAGAAGAACCAGAGAATGATTAAACAAATGTGAGTTTGTTTAATCTGTGAGCCAAAGCTCTGATACCACTTGTTAGATCGGTAAATACAAGATGGTTCTACTCCAATTGAGATTCGCGGAAACAATCACAACTTAAGAAAAGTAAACAAGTAGACAAGAAAAATACCGATAAATGCAATTTGTATTAAGCTTCAAGTGTTACAAGATTATAGAGAAAAATCTTAAGAAAAAAGTACTTTTACAATGAATCTAAGTACAACTTATATAGTAACTTAGAATCAAGACAAACCCTTGATTCTAAGGATCAGATCTAACACAGACCGTTGATCTTGTATTGAAGCTATTCTACATATACAGACAATAATAATAACTACAAAGGTTAACTTTATTCAAACGTCTTCTTTGCATCATTGCTTGAATACTAAAAAGAAGAGCGTCGTTGTCTTTTATTGTCTTGTGCCAATGACATTCTTTCTGCGTGGAGCATGTCAGTGTAACAGCAGAAAGTTGTCAGTGGTATTGGTTGCTTTGTCAAGAACAGTCAGCTGCAACGTTTGATCTTCAGTGAAAAGGCTATCAGCTGCAACTTTGATCTTTAGTGGATAAGGCCTATCAGCTGCAACTTTTGTCAGCAGCAGATAAGGCCTATCAGCTACAACTTTGGTCAGCAACTGATAAGACTTATTAGCTGCAGCTTTGGTCAGCAGCGGATAAAGCCTATCAGCTGCAACTTTGTCAATCCGCAACAATCTTTGAGATCAGCAGCATTTGTACTTAGAGAATTTTATAGTCATCAGTCTTTATTTCTACAAATCTGTTACACCCCAGCCGACGGCGGAATACGTCGGGGCGGGACATTTAGACTGTTCATGAGCACAAGGTTGACTAGATTGCAATATATTAATCATCAAATTTCATTTCAAACAAATCAAACATAACCAAGTTCAAAAGTACATAATTGAAATACAAATTGTTCTTGAATTAAAATTAACTATGTCCCAAAACCTACGTGTAACAAGTCTTGATCAAATCACACATTAGCACCTGAAACATGAATAAAATATGGTCAACTAAAAAGTTGGTGAGCATACATAGGTTTGTACATAGATAGTATATAGATGTGAATAAACAAATCCTTACATAACATGATAAAATAAGGCATTTAAGGGGAGCAACTATTTTGTAACTAAAGTACAATCAAACCTTTGTAACTAGGATGCAATTTGTGTTGTCGGTAACAATCACCCCAATCTGGGTGGGTTTGTCAGAATCAAAAGATCTATCATTGTTAATCATCGGCTTGAATAGTTAATGATTGCACATAAATTACACACAAATAGTTAACACACCTAGCACTCAAACATAAAGCTCAAATTTTGCATACATGAATGTAAAGAGGATTTGTGTTTGTGTAGTTTGTGTAAATGTAAGCGATTGTGTGTATAGAGTTCATGTTTCACCCCAAGAAGTGTAAAAGAGTAAAAGGGGCTATGTAATACTCACATAAAGCTCACCACGTTAACCTACTGTGTAAAGTATATGGATCTAAATTAATAATGTGTAAAATTGTCTTTGTCTAAGTCTAGGATTGAACTGGACGTGTGTATGAAGGGTTATGTTTGTGGTTTGTACTTAAAACGGGTGTTGTATAAAATGAAAGATTGAACCAAACAGTTTTTAGAATAATTGAATTTGGGTTTAAATATAATAATTTAAACAATATTTATTTATTTAGTTAGAGAAATAGTATGAAAATTATGTTTAAGGTATAAATTAAGTAAATAATCTTTTTTTATTTATTAATTTATAAAGTTTATGTAAAAATATTGATGTATAATTTAAATAAATAATTTCTACTTTATTTATTTATGTTTAAAGATTTGTAAATATAAAGTTATGTAAATTATATTTATGTATAAGATCTAACATTTAACTTTTTATTGTGGATTATAATAAATAAATTTATGTATACTTGTTTGCTTTAAATAAAGTTAATATTTTATAAATTTTATAAAATCAATTATTTTTATTTGGAAATTAATTTAAATATCTAATTTTTTTTGTTTTAACTATTTAATATACCATTTTTTTGCCATACATTCATAATAAAATGAATTTATATTGGAAATTTATAAATCTGGTTTTATTCTGTTAAGAACATTGTATGGTTTATAAAAACAATTTTTTTTATAATTTTTGGAGTGTTAGAAAACTGCAAAAAAATATAAACAGGCTACCCGATTCGAACCCGGGTGGTTCCTGTGTGTTCAGTTGGTGTTTACCGCCGGACCAAGGTGGCTACTCATGTACAAGACCGGTCCGGTTAGCTATTTACACGAAGAGAAAAGGAAACCGGGTCTGCTGCTCAGGGCACGTGCAAAAAGACTGGCCGAATGCGTGGTTATGGGTTTCGAACCCACGCCACCGGGTCCGATGAAGCATAGACTTAACCAGTCGGACCGGGTGGTTCGCTGGTCTTTACAGGAACAAAGAAAATTAAATACACAAAATCAAATCACCCGATTTCCCCAAATCAAACTTCACGCATACGGTCGAGAACCCTAATCCCAATTAATTTCGATAGGTTATGTTAACTCGAATTGATAAGGGGATATCGTTTAGGACTCGATTACGATTCTAATGATGAAGAACTTACATGTTTGGACTGGGCAACAAGTGAAGACGGCTACGGAATTAGATCGACAGTTCTTGGTGTTCAATCGAAGTCCAGAAGTGCAATGCGGCTTGATGAAGGTCTAGGAGAGTTTGTGTGGAGGTATACGCGAGTGTGAGAGAGATTAAATTCGTTTAATTTCGTCTGTAATAGCCGGTTTGATTTTAATTTGACTGTAATAGTCGTGGTGACGGATTACGCGTTAATTCACTAATTAGAGAGTGAATTTGGTCCTGATAATGATCTAGGTACACCCGAGATTGCCTTGAGGGTGATTTACGGGATTAGGACGCGTTGATTTCATGAATTAATTGCGGATTGATACGGATTTTGACTATCCAAAGTCAAATCAGTTCGAATTTGAATCTGCCCGCTGGTTTGATCGAATTTGCTTGTTGATTGGGCCTGGTTGGAACGATTGTTGCTTGTGTAACCATGAGGAGTCCAAACCAACAAGCATTCGGTCGAAGGATTATCGCGAATTGGGTTGCTTTGACTTTTGAAAGTCAACTGGATCATGTGGAGGTCAAAATTTATGTTAAAAGTCAAATCTAGGAGTGCGGGTTCAATGCTTAAGGGTTTAATCAAATGTAAAATCACTTGTCAATTGAGTATATATATATATATATGTATGTATGTACTTGTATGATGTATAAATGTATATATATGCATATATGTCTAAATATATGTATATATAGGGATTCTAAAATAAACGTGAGGTGGAATTTGTGAATCTGTATTGATAATTAGGGTTTAATATAACCATTTCACTAAGATTGGAATTCAAACATGATTTATTGTACTAAAATGAAGACATGAAAATCAGAAATGTTATACCCGTGAACCAACTCCACCACAGATTGTAGAGAAAGTGGTGGAGTACAGTGATTCTAAATCTGACCTTAATTAGGATTTTATTTCACAAAATAACTTGAAAACTGAAAACGTGAATAAACTTGTAAGGATTCTATTCCCAAATGCTACAATTAAACCATTTTCAAAAGAAAAAGAAAAAGTTCCAACACAGGATGAACGATGGAAAACGTTTGAAAAGCGTAAAATTAACTCTTTATTTTTAAACACGCTTAAACAAGATCCTGATAATGTTGAATGTTTGAAAGGTTTGAGTACCCATAAACGATGGCTTAAATGCCCCGAACAGGTAAAGTTAAGTGCTAATGTGAATGCCGTGTTCACGGGTACTATTCCCCCGAAACTCCAAGATCCAGGAGCACCTATTATTTCTTCATCGTCGGCTTGTATAGTTAATGGTTGCACATGACATTGCACATAAAGTAGTTAACACACCTAGTACTCAGACATAAAGCTCAAATTACACACATGAATGTAAAGTGAATTTGTATTTGTGTAGTTTGTGCAAATCATTGTATATAATGTTCATGTGTTCACCCCAAAAATGTAAAACAATGTAAAAGGGGCTATGTAAAACTCACTTGAATCGAGGGTGTAGCTAGCACGAGAGTCTAGGTAGCAAAGTGATCCTTGTAACTCACCACGTTAACCTAGTGTGTAATATATATATATATATATATATATATATTAAATTAATAATGTATACAATAGTCTAGGTCTAAGTCTAGGATTTAATTGGATGTGTGTACAAAGGGATTGAGTTGGAATAACTAATTAAATTAAATAAATGCCTTTTATTCATTTAATTAGAAAAACCATAATATGAAATTATATTGTTTCAAATAAAATTTAAATAAACAAGTTTATTTTTATTAATTTATTTATGAACATGAGTCAAATTATAGTGAATATATATTAGTTTATAAGAACTAATGTTAAATATAATTCAAGTCTAAGTGGATTGTAAATGTAAATTGTATAAATAATAAATAAATTCATTTATTTATTTATCACTTAAAATAGTATTTTCGTTTGAGAGATATAATAAAATTTACATTTATAATTGAATAAAGTTTTATTTGTTTTAAATGTCATTTAAACTCTAACAATGATTTATAAACTTTGTCCCAAGAGGATACATTTTTATAAAAATCTAGTCACAACATTTATAACTTAAGAAAATTAGTTACTTTGTTTAATCATTTAAAAGTCCAAATTTTTAAATAATTAGAATCACATTTTAACAACTAAATTTCTAACATTGGTTATTTTATGTTCAAAATTTTAATCTTTTGTTTTATTATGTAAAAAAAATTGCAGGGTTTATTAAAATAATTTTTTTATATAATTTTTGGAGCATTAAAACTGCAAAAAAATTAAATGATAGCCACCCGGTTCGAACCCGGGTGGTTCCTGTGTGGGGCGATCTGACTACCACTGGACCTATGGGTTTTTACTGAGAATTATCCTATTTGAAAATAGTTAACGTAAATCCAGGGAGGGGCTGAGTTGGTTTTTAACAGGATAGCAAAAAGGGTGACGGGTATGGGTTTGAACACGCAACTTTAGTTGCGCAAGACTAGCGTCTTAACCGTTAGACCTGGGCTAATGCCTTGATAGAAATCAGTACGTTTTATTAATTAGACAACCAGTCTCGAGCACCCTTCTTCCCCAATCACGAATTCGAAACCCTAGCCTTAAATAATCCCTATTAAGCACAGGATCTGTACAAAACCCATGGGGCTTTTAACAAGGAGGCAGAAACAAGTAAAACGAGATAAGAATTACCAGGAATGGTTGCATGTAGAGGGTGAACGGTCGGGGTTTTGTTTTCGGAAATTGTTTAGCTCCGCAGGGTTCAAGAGGTGCGATGCCGATTGAGAGAGGGTTTAGGAGGGTTGTAAGAGGTTTTGCGCAAGTGAGGTGGTAATCCTATATGTTTAATTTTGTCTCAAACGCTCTAATTGATTTGGAATTGAAAGTGACAGTCGCAGGAATGATTTCCGCATCTAATCGTTTAACTTAGTATGAATTGGGTCGCGTTTTAGGCTTGGGTTCATACGCCAATAGTCTACGCGTGATTTGCGCCCGATTAAACGTTTCAATTCCACGAATTTGGAAATGATTGAATCGTTTTTTACTATGCAAGTCAAACTCGTTTGAATTTCGAATTAAACCTCGCAAAGGTCGAATTGGGATGTTAAATGGGTCTGGATTTGGTCGATACTGGATTATGTAAACATGGAAAAACCCACAGCAGTCGATTTGGCCAAAAACAGGGGTTGGATTTGAGAAATTTGTCCTGTTTGACTTTTAAAAGTCAAATGAGTCAATTTCTTGGTCAATTTGATGATAAAGGGTCTAATTTCTAAAAGGGGTTCAAATTGGGGTTCAAAGCAATAGAGAGGGGGTTTCTTTGTTTTAGAACAAGGGTTCAAGACTAATCTAATTGAAATTTTGTGGTAAAATTAATTTTTATAAATGCTTGTGAACTACAACATTATATATTTTATTTTTAACTATTTTTTATAGAAATCCCGTTTTTATAATATTACTAATTATGTAAAATGGTTTATGTAATTATATATATATATATATATATATATATATGTATGTATGTAAAGAGATGTTAACACTTGATTTAAAGTTCATAATTACAACAAAGTATATACTTACATAAATATGCATATATGTTACATGTATAATGGAAAACAATATGTCATAGCAAGGTTATGCTTCGGAATTGATATACGTTAGAATAGAAATTAAGGTGACATAAGGTATTGGACGAGTACGGGTTTTGAAATGCTTAAATAATAAAATGATTCAAGAAAATTTATGGCCTGTAAATCATGGATGTTACAGTATCCCTATATTGAGGGAATTTCGTCCCGAAATTGGATTAGTGGGGGCTACTGAATCAGGAAAGGTGAATTTTTGGATTGACTGTTAGGTTCTTGGGAGTGTAACTGATGACATGGTTTAGGCCTGATACTCAAAGTCGGATATGAATGATGATAATGACTTTAGTTTTGGAATGCATTTAAGGAGAAATTGTCATATAACGATTTGGATTCTAAAGATGAGATGCTTTACTTGAAATGAATTTGAAGGGATTTTGATAATTAGGGTTTGTGTAAGAAGTAGTCTAATATGCTCAAAATTGTCAGTGGATAAAAGATTTCACAAACATTGGTCTGGGTCAAAACTTCACGTGACACGAACAATGCTACTTCTGTTAATATGATAGGGCACTTATATATAGGAAGTACCATCGGCGTATCCACTGTGCCCTTGTCATATCACATCAGTTTCGTTGTTACATATCAAGATAAGTTTATGTCACAATGCACGACAAATTTTACTATGTTTTCCATGCGCTGATTTTTATAATTCCGTGTGCACCCGTAATTACTCAAATCATCGCATGGTCTGTATAGATCATTCCGTTGTGTGCGGGTCAAGAGGGGCACAATTTCACTTAGTTCAGGTCTATTGTTTTCACATAAGGGTTGCTAAAAAGTAACTATGTCCTTAAGTAGGAAGGTCAGTTAGCAACTAAAGGGTAATACGGTAGTATGACCTAGAGTCCCATAGTTTACTCGTGTTTGAACAAGAATACGTCAAACACCGAGTTGTTTTAATGTGTTACAGCTTCCTCGTGTCTGAACAATAATACGTCAAACCCCGAGTAGCTTCAATGTGTTATGGTTATATTGTGATCAATCAATTGCAACAATTGTAAGCAACTTAGTTTCATGTATAATGTAAACACACAAGTCTCATGTATGATATAGTGTTATGTAGTTTGTAATCAAATAGGTTTCATGTGTAATGTGAGCAACTTAGCATTATGTACATGGCAAGAAATGAATTTCATGTATAATGTTAACAACTTAGTATCATGTATTTTGTAAATAAACTTTCATGTGTAATATAAACAATTTAGTGTTATGTATATTGTATAATGTGAAAATTTTAGTATCATGTACTTTGTACCCAAATGAGTTTCATGTTTAATGTGGTCAATCTAGTATTATGTATCAAACAAACAATTGTTATGTATCATGTATATTGCAAACAATCAAGTTTCATGTATTATGTGCTCAATCCAGTAGCATGTGTATTGCAAATAAACAAGTTTCGTGTGTTATGTGACCGTGTTGTGTATCTTGTGAAAGTGCATACATAAGTTATTGAATTTCGTGTGTGACATATACTAACGAGTTTTGTAGGTGGTCAAGTGTTACGGATAAGCGTGTTGTTTGGCGTTCAGGTATAATGTAGGTAGTTAGGTTTTGGCTTTTTTTAAGTCTCGCTAAGGTTGTAGGGATGGTTAACGTCTACGTGAAAAGGGTCGTCTCTTGAAGTGGTAAGTACACTCATATATTACTGAAGGTGAAAGATAACGAGGAGGTTCTGCAAACATTCTGAGTAATGTGTTTACGAATAGCTGACTTTTGTTTGTATATAGATGTTTGTAATTTGTTCTTGTTTGTAGATAAATAAGGTAGTGAAACTAATGAGTTGAATAATCTAAATAAAATGGACGATTTATAGGAAAACCTTTTTATTAAATTTTTAAATCATTATAAGGAGAATATTTTTAAGAAAGATCAATGGCTAAACAAGTAGTTGTATCTTAATTTAGCCAAGATTTAGAAATAATTAATTTAACGATAAAAATCATAATTGTTTATCAATTTGAAATAATGCTTTTATAAAATGGGTTGTATTAAGTTTCCTTACATGTTGAAAATGTTTATAGAACATTTATACTTCAGGAATTATCTAAAAGTCTGATAAACGTTTTGTTTGAACCAAATGACGAGGTTGTTTAAATCCAATAGGATGATTTGTTTACGAAGTAGATTGCCGGTGGTGTACTAAATTGCAGTGAATGAAGAAGGTGATACTTGGAGAATCTTGGTGAAAATATGATGGGTGCAATGCACACTTACTTGTCAAATCCATGAATAATAACCTTAGAGTTGGAATATATAAAATTTATTAAATGCTGAAGTGTTAAAAAATATTCAAAACATAGGGGAATGGTTCCCAAACTGAAAATTTAAAGACAATAAATAGAAATTTCTGGTAACGTCTTTGGTAGCTTTCCACTAGGAAGAAGATAATCACCAAGACGAGCACTGCTATGGTCACTCGGGTAGTCGATCTGGCTTCAGCTCTAGCTGTTTCCGTGCGATTCTCCAGTATTTCTTTTTCGAGGATGGAGATTAACTCCTTTTGGTACCCTAATTGGTTTGCTAGGCTATCAATTCTTTGTCCTTGCAAGTCGTGCATTATCTCTTGCTCCATCCTTTGCCTCTCAAAATCTGAGGTCCTCGCATATTGGTGAACGTCATCGATTGGAATTCGCATAGCACTAGTGGGTGCCATGGTACGCCTTGCCCAAGGGTTAGGATGGTACGGGTAGGGCATTAGATATGGGTCTCTTAGTGGGGGTGGTAACTGAATGTGTAGATGGGGTGTCTGATACTGGTTTCTGGGTGGGGGTGATCTAGATGCTCGAAGTCTTGGCCCAGTGTTCCTTACGTTAAACCTTGGCCTGACAGTTAGGAGTGTTGGTGACAGATACACTGGTGACCCAATGTCTTCCTCCCAATCAGACTCTGCTCCGGGACGGTATATCGAGGAGGAAGGAGAGTAGGAGTCCATGTTTAGCAGAAAAACAATGTAAAGGTTGTAAGCGATAATAAAATACTGAGTGGTAAATATAGGGGTTCTCATAGGTTTAGAGTTTGACTAGTCATAACACCGAGTCTTCACAATAGTATTTTAGAAATACACTTGACCTATAAGCAATTCAACCCAGAGGAGAATTCCCAGGAAAGAGGGGTGGGTCACTAGGACACACTTAAGTACCTTGTCTTTCCTTAGCCAGAATCCCTCATGGGCCTACACACTCTTCCAGCCATCATGTACTAATAACACTATTGTTGGACTCATGGTTATGATGGGAATTGTTATGGACTGGGCCTTGTGGCCCGAAAGTAAGGTTAATGCATTCCAGTGGGCTTCTTCTTCTTGGAGGATAAATGGGCTTCTTAGTTTATTATTAATGGGTATTAGGCCTAATAGTTTAAGTCTTTCTTCATGAGAGGTGATGGTATCATGTGTGTGAGTTCAAAGGTGTACGGAGAATTTGGTGTGTATGTGTGTGTGTTTAAAACTTAGGATAACACTTAGTGAAACACATAGGTACCATGTAGATAGTAATGAATGTAAGCACAAGAGTTATCAAGTAGTGTGACACATAAACTATTAATTATTGTAGCATGTATTGAAATTACTTAGGATAACATGTAAAAATATTCACACAAGTAGTAATCATGTAATCATATAGTAGCATGGCATATTTTGGGTGTCCTAAGGTTATAGTCTAGGTCAAGAGTGTCTAATAACCTAATTCCCTATAACTAAGGCTCTGATACCAATCTGTCACACCCCAACCGACGGCGGAATACGTCGGGGCGGGACATGTAGATTGTTCATGTGATCAAGGTTGACTAAATTGTAATATATTAAATTCATTTCAATTCAAACAAACATAAACCAATCCCAAAGTACATAAATGAAATAAAAATTATTCTTGAATTACAACTAACTAAGTCCCAAAACCTATGTGTAGCAAGCCTTGATCAAAATCACACATTAGCACCTAGAACATGAATAAAATAAGGTCAACTAAAAAGTTGGTGAGCATACACAGGTTTGTACATATATAGTGTATAGATGTGAATAAACAAATCCTTACATAACATGATAAAATAAGGCATTTATGGGGAGCAACTATTGTGTAACCAAAGTACAATCAAACCTTTGTAACTAGCATGCAAATTGTGTTGTTGGTAACAATCACCCCAATCTGGGTGGGTTTGTCAGACTCAATAGATCTATCATTGTTAACCGTCGGCTTGTATAGTTAATGATTACACATGAAATTGCACACAAAGTAGTTAACACACCTAGTACTCAGACATAAAGCTCAAATTGCACACATGAATGTAAAGTGGATTTTTATTTGTGTAGTTTGTTCAAATCATTGTATATAATGTTCATGTTTCACCCCAAAAATGTAAAACAGTGTAAAAGGGGCTATGTAAAACTCACTTGAATCGAGGGTGTAGCTAGCACGAGAGTCTAGGTAGCAAAGTTATCCTTGTAACTCACCACGTTAACCTAGTGTGTAATATATATATATATATATATATTTTAAATTAATAATGTGTACAATAGTCTAGTTCTAACTCTAGGATTTAATTGGATGTATGTATAAAGGGTTTGAGTTTGAATAACTAATTAAATTAAATAAATATCTTTTATTCATTTAATTAGAAAAAAAATAATATGAAATTATATTGTTTCAAATATAATTTAAATAAACAAGTTTATTTTTATTTATTTATTTATGAACATGTGTAAAATTATAGTAAATATATATTAGTTTATAAGAACTAATGTTAAATATAATTTACCTCTAAGTGGATTGTAAATGTAAGTTGTATAAATAATAAATAAATTCATTTATTTATTTATCACTTAAAATAGTATTTTCGTTTGAGAGATATAATAAAAATTTACATTTATATTTGAATAAAGTTTTATTTGTTTTAAATGTTATTTAAACTCTAACAATGATTTATAAACTTTGTCTCAAGAGGATACATTTTTATAAAAATCTTGTCACAACATTTATAACTTAGGAAAATTAGTTACTTTGTTTAATCATTTAAAAGTCCAAATTTTTAAATAATTAGAATGACATTTTAACAACTAAATTTGTAACATTGGTTATTTTATGTTCAAAATTATAATCTTTTGTGTTTATTATGTAAAAAAATTGCATGGTTTATTAAATTAATTTTTTTATATAATTTTTGGAGCATTAAAACTGTAAAAAAATTAAATGATAGCCACCCGGTTCGAACTCGGGTGGTTCCAATGTGGGGCGATCTGAATACCACTGGACCTATGGGTTTTTACTGAGAATGATCCTATTTGAAAATAGTTAACGTAAATCCAGGGAGGGGTCGAGTTGGTTTTTAACGGGATAGCAAAAAGGGTGACGGGTATGGGTTTGAACCCGCGACCTTAGTTGCGCGAGACTAGCGTCTTAACCGTTACACCTGGGCTAATGCCTTGATAGAAATCGGTACGTTTTATTATTTAGACAACCAGTCTCAAGCACCCTTCTTCCCCCAATCACGATTTCGAAACCCTAGCCTTAAATAATCCCTATTAAGCACAGGATCTGTACAAAAACCATGGGGCTTTTAACTAGGAGGCAGAAACGAGTAAAACGAGATAAGAATTACCTAGAATGGTTGCGTGTAGAGGGTGAACGGTCGGGGTTTTGGTTTCGGAAATAGTTGAGCTCCGCAGGGTTCCAGAGGTACGATGCCGATTGAGAGAGGGTTTAGGAGGGTTGTAAGAGGTTTTGCGCAAGTGAGGTGGTAATCCTATATGTTTAATTTTGTCTCAAATGCTCAAATTGATTTGGAATTGAAAATGATAGTCACAGGAATGATTTCCGCGTCTAATCGTTTAACTTAGTATGAATTGGGTCGCATTTTAGGCTTGGGTTCATGCGTAAATAGTCTACGTGTGATTTGCTGCCGATTACACGTTTCAGTTCCACGGATTTGGAAATGATTGACTCGGTTTTGACTATGCAAGTCAAACTCGTTTGAATTTCGAACTAAACCGCGCAAAGGTCGAAGAGGGATGTTAAATGGGTCTGGATTTGGTCGATACTGGATTATGTAAACATGGAAAAACCCACGGCAGTCGATTTTGTCACACCCCGACCGATGGCGGAATCATCGGGGCGGGACATGTAGACTGTTCATAAGCACAAGGTTGACTAGATTGAATATATTAAACGTCAAATTTCATTGCAAGTAATCCAAACACAACCAAATCCAAGATAGAAACTAAAATTGAAATACATAGAGTTCTTTTATTTAATTTAACTAAGTCCAAGCCTATGTGTAGCACATCTTGATCAATCTCACACATTAGAACCTGAAACATGAATAAAATAAAGTCAACTAAAAAGTTGGTGAGTATAACATAGGTTTATATAGATAGCATATAGTTTGTAAAATAAATCCATACATATCATGATAAATAAGGCATTTATGGGGAGCAGCTATTGTGTAACCATGCACAATCAAACCTTTGTAACTAGCATGCAAAATTGTGTTGTCGGTATCAATCACCCCAATCTGGGTGGGTTTGTCAGACTCAATAGATCTATCATTGAAAACCGTCGGCTTGAATAGTTAATGATTGCACATAATCGCATACAAAGGTTAGCACACCAAGCACTCGGGATTTGTACTTGTGTTGTTTGTGTAAATGTAAACATGTAATTTGAATAATGTTCATGTTTCACCCCAAAAATGTAAAAGAGTAAAAGGGGCTATGTATACTAACTTGGTTTGAAGGCGTTGCTAACAGATGTACTAGATAGAATATAGATCCTTGAAATGCACAAGTTAACCTAAAGTGTAATGTATATGGTATTAATAGTGTGCACCAATGTTTAAGTCTAAAGTTGCATTTGGACTTGTGTAATAAGGTCATTTATTTGTAATTGGAGATATTGAATAAAATATATAAAGTTTGAAAGAGTATTTTTAGAACATTTTGATTAAGGTTTGAGCGTAAATAATTAAATAAGTAATGTAAATAATTTTTGTTTATGAAAACACTGTAAGTATTAGTTATAAGTTAGTATAATTAATTAATCGTTTTTGTTTAAATATAAATTAAATAAATAATTATTTTATTTATTTATTTATAAAATGTAACGTAACCATTTAAATACTTTTTAAATGAAAGGTTTAACAATAATTGTAAATTAAATTTTTATAAACTTTAAATAATTAATTTTTCCATTTATTAAATATTTGTTCTTTCTAAATAAGATTAAATGCAACTTTTATAAAATTTAACTATTTTTATTTTGTAATTCAATCAGAATATTTATGGTTTGAAAAATACATAAAATTTATAATTCTGCCAAGAATTTAACTCACACACGACCGTGCCTGGGAAGGGCACGATCGTGCTCAAACCACGGGCGCGACCGTGTTGATCAAACTGAGGTTTAACTAACTAAATCATTAGGCATGACTGTGCCTTGGCCAGGCACGATCGTGTCTATGATCCTAAGACACGACTGAGATTAGCCAAAGGGCATGATTGGGTCTGGACAGGAGGACACGACCGCGCTGATAGTCGGCACGACCGCGTCTCATGAGGCATGACCGCACTAGATGATTAGCGCGACCGTGTCTCTTTCAAAACAGACCCGAATTGACTGATTCTTACATTGTTATTGTTTGAAATCATAGGGCTTTTATTTATAGTGTTATTGCGAGTCCTGTTATATAGATTAAATGTATTTAAATCATGTTTAGTATTAAATTCGATTAAACTACTTTGAATAAAATATAGATTCGGTTTCGGGAGGATTTCTATAATGGAAGCCCAAATTAACATAGGGCTTTTGATCTAGAGACTAAATAGACTGAGGACAGAGTTTCAATTACCCGGAAGAGTAGCGAATTGATATGGAATGGTAGGAAAGAGTCTCGGTGGCGATGCGGATGGCTTCCGGCGTCTTCTGCTGCAATCCCGGTTAAAACAGAGAGTCCAGTAGCTTTAGTGAGGATTGAATAGCGTGAATCTGCTGCTTGATTGAGAGAATTCGGATCGAAAGGGGGTTTTGTGTTTTCCTTGAATTGTTTGAGAGAATTTTGAGTATGAAGGAATTAAACTGAGACGTTTGTTGTAATTGCAAATGTCATTGCTTTCGTTAATGGTAATGAAGTGTAAATCGGTTACGGAAACTCAACGATCGGGTCATTAAAACTGTATTTACGTTTCAACTGGTACTCGGCGCGACCGTGCCCATTTGAGGCGCGACCGTGCCTAGACACCGGGCGCGATCGTACCAAAGCTGGTCACGCGACCGTACCAAAGCACTCGGCGCGACCGTGCCAGAACGAGGCGCGACCGTGCCTATTAGGGTTTCTTGTAAATTTTCAACATCAGACCTTGTAACTTTGGTCTTTGACATATTCGTATAAATAGATGTTTATGTAGTGTTTTAGTAGGTTATAACCGTGTAAAATTTGTGGGTTAACATGGAAATATAGTATTTAATTGATGGTACGAATAGAACAAAACAGTGCACTAGAATTTGGTTTGAAATGCATTACATTGAATTTGAAATACGGATACTAAAAATCAGAAATGTTACAGTCTCCCCATGTTGAGGGAATTTCGTCCCGAAATTTAGTTAGAGGAAGCTACGGCATCAGTAAAAAGGTCGGGGTACTTGAGTTTCATTTGGTCCTCTCGTTCCCAAGTGAATTCAGGACCACACTTAGACTCCCAACGAACTTTAACAATAGGAATACGACTTCGCTTGAGTTGCTTGATTTCACGATCCATAATTTCTATCGGTTTCTCAACGAAGTGCATCGTTTCATCAATGTGCACGTCATCCAGTGGTATATGGAGATTCTCATCGGCGAGACATTTCTTCAGATTAGATACATGAAATGTAGGATGCACATTGCCTAGAGAGGGAGGTAACTTGAGTTTGTACACCACTTTCCCAATCCTTTCAAGGATTTTGAATGGACCAACATAGCGAGGGGCTAACTTGCCTTTCTTTCCAAAATGGATCACACCCTTCCACGGGGACACCTTAAGAAGAACAAGGTCACCGACTTGGAATTCCAAGGGTTTTCGTCGTTTATCGGCATAACTCTTTTGCCGACTTCTCGCTGTTCGGATGTTGTCACGGATTTGAATAATCTTGTCGGATGTTTCTTGAATTTGCTCGGGACCGGTGATTTGTGCTTCACCAATCTCGTTCCAACAGATGGGAGAACGACACTTGCGGCCATAAAGAGCTTCGAATGGAGCCATGTTGATACTTGTGTGATAGCTATTATTGTAAGAGAACTCAATGAGGGATAAATGTGAATCCCAATTTCCACCAAAATCGATTACACAAGCTCTAAGCATGTTTTCAAGTGTTTGGATTGTCCGCTCGGTTTGACCATCAGTTTGGGGATGGTAAGCCGTGCTCAAATCTAATCGTGTGCCAAGAGCGGTTTGGAGAGATTGCCAAAATCGAGAAGTGAACCGGGCATCTCGATCAGATATTATATTCAAGGGAACACCATGACGGCTCACGATTTCATCAATGTAAATTCGGGCTAGTTTCTCAACCCGATAGTCTTCACGGATAGGCAAGAAATGAGCAGATTTGGTGAGACGGTCAATAATCACCCAAATGCTATCATAACCACTCGAGGTGCGAGGGAGTTTGGTAATGAAATCCATGGCTAAGTTTTCCCATTTCCACACGTGAATTTCTGGTTGTTCAAGTTAACCAGAAGGACGTTGATGTTCGGCTTTGACTTTGGAGCAGGTTAAACATTTGGCAACATAAAGAGCAATGTCCTTTTTTATACCGGGCCACCAATATTGCTGGCGAAGATCTAGGTACATTTTATCCGCGCCAGGATGAATAGAATAACGAGTCTTATGGGCCTCGTTCATAAGAAATGTACGGAGATCATCGCGATCGGGAACCCAAATACGGTTCAAGTAGTAAAGTAAGCCATTTGGTTTAGATTCAAGCAGAAGTTCAACACCACACGACATTTCCTCGTGCATGTTACCCTCGGTGACTGAGACGTGTTGAGCTTCTAAGATGCGGTTTTGAATGTCGGTTTGAATTCGAACACATTGAAGCATGACATGGTTCTTTCGACTCAAAGCGTCGGCTACAACATTCGCTTTGCCGGGATGGTAACGAATCTCGCAGTCATAGTCGATAAGGAGTTCAACCCAACGTCGTTGTCTCATATTGAGTTCCTTTTGATTGAAGATGTGTTGGAGACTTTTGTGGTCGGTGAACACCACGCATTTCGTGCCATAGAGATAATGTCTCCAAATCTTTAATGCAAATACGACCGCACCCAGCTCGAGATCGTGCGTCGTATAATTCTTCTCATGGATCTTAAGTTGCCTTGATGCATAAGCGATTACTTTGCCTCGTTGCATGAGGACACAACCGAGACCTTGGTTAGAAGCATCACAGTAGACAACTAGGTCATCACTCCCATCAGGGAGGGTCAAAATGGGAGCATTGCACAACTTTTGCTTAAGGGTTTGGAAAGCCTCTTCTTATTTTGGTCCCCATTCATAAGTCTTACCTTTGTGGGCCAAAGCGGTAAGGGGAACAACAATCTTAGAGAAGTTTGAGATGAAGCGACGGTAATATCCCGCAAGACCAAGAAATGAATGAACTTCAGTGGGAGTCTTCGGGGTATTCCAATTTTTAACCGTCTCGGTCTTAGCAGGGTCAACATGAATACCCTTGTCGTTGACGATGTGACTAAGAAATTGAACTTCTTTTAGCCAAAATTCACATTTGGAGAATTTGGCGTGTAGTTGTTCTTTCTTCAAGAGATCCAAAACCAATCTAAGGTGTTGCTCATGATCGGCTTTAGTCTTGGAATAGATTAAGATATCATCGATGAAAACAATCACAAATTTATCAAGGTACGGTTTGCACACACGATTCATGAGGTCCATGAAAACTGCGGGTGCATTGGTTAGTCCAAAAGGCATAACCATGAACTTGTAATGACCATACCTTGTTCGGAAGGCAGTCTTTGGAATATCGTCTTCTTGCACACGGAGTTGGTGATAACCAGATCGAAGATCAATCTTTGAGAAGCAAGTAGAACCTTGAAGTTGATCAAAAAGGTCATCAATTCTAGGTAAAGGATAACGGTTTTTGATAGTAAGCTTGTTGAGTTCGCGGTAGTCAATACACATGCGAAATGATCCATCCTTCTTTTTGACGAATAAGACGGGTGCACCCCATGGTGAATGACTTGGACGGATGAATCCCTTGTCGGAGAGCTCTTGAAGTTGACTTGCAAGTTCTTGCATTTCAGAAGGTGCAAGACGGTATGGAGCTCTAGCCACGGGGTTAGCTCCGGGCACAAGATCGATGCGAAATTCTACTTGACGAACGGGTGGAAGACCGGATAAGTCTTCGGGGAATACTTCAGGAAAATCTCGGATAATGGGGATATCTTGAATACTCTTCATTTTGACATTCTTTTGAACGATATGGGCCAAAAAGGCCACGTACTTCTTTCGTAAGTACTTTTGAGCAGTAGTGCATGACATTAGTTTAAGCCCTTTGCAAGGCTTTTCACCAAAGACTATCAACGTTTCTCCCGATGGTAGAGGTATTCGGATGCACTTCTCGAAACAAATGACTTCGGCATGATGATTTGATAGCCAATCCATGCCTATGATGATATCAAAGCTCCCTAGTGGCATTGGAACAAGGTTGATTGGGAATGTGTGAACATTAAGTTCTAAAGAGCAATCATAGATAATGGATTCAATTGTAAGAGAGTCAGCATTTGCTACTTCAACGGTAAATGTTTTCTCTAAAAGGGATCGGGTCTTTGCAAGTAAGGGTTCAAAGTTAAGTGACACAAAACTCTTATCGGCACCGGTATCGAATAAAATGGAGGCATATTGACTATTAACAAGAAACGTACCATTGATCACGTCATTGTTGGCTTGAGATTCATTGGCGTTTATGTTGAAAGCACGCCCACGAGCTCCACCTTGTCTAGCATTGACTAACTTTGGGCATTGATCACGGAAATGGTTCGGGTTGCCACACTCATAACATGCTCGCCAATTTGCAATAGCGGGTACACCTTGATTAGCCACTTGGGTGTTGGTTTGGTTTGGTAGGTTGACTTGGCCCGCAAGAGCTTTGGCCCTACAAACATTAACTGTATGGCCATATTTTCCACAATAAGTACAAAGGCGACATGGGATGCCTTGGGGATGATGGTAGTTGCAGATGGCACAAAGTGGGTAGATTCTAACATATGGCTTTTTGGCCGGTGCTTGAACCATAGGTGCAGCTTGATTAACAGGAATAGCAGGAGTGACCACAGCATAGTTTCTAGTCTTCCTTTTCCTATTATTGCGGGAGGGTTCAGTTGTGGTTTCTTTGTTATGGGTAGGAGGGGTTATAGTGTCAGAAACTTTCTTGGTGCCCTTTTTAGTGAGAGTCCCCGCCTTCACATGATTATCGGTTAAGGTAGCGGACAAACGGATGGCATCTTCAAGTGTTGCGGGATTCCTTCCTAGGACAGTATCTTGAATTTGTCTAGGTAGTCTGTGACAACCGACAATTTTAGGTCAATACGTGTCCTTGTATCAGTCATAAATTGCATACATCATATACGTGTTAGACCTAATTATGGTTAACAAAGTCGTTTAATACATAGCAAAGTCCATTTATATACGGGTCACACGCAATATAACCGACACACACGAACGTTGGTGATAATTAATATTAATGTTTTAATAAATATTTCAAAATGTTGACACTATTTTAGAACCCAAATATATGTGTGTATTTGTTTGTTTCAACTTAGTATTTATAACGCGCACCCTTAGCATTTCACCGGTATACTTTATTTTAACGTGCTATTTCGCTATACTAAATTACTAAACATATATCCAAATGTTAGTAAATCATTAAATATATATAAAGTATTGTTTTATTAAAATCAGTTTTAATAAAAAGTGTGATTTTTATCACATCTAACTTATACCCGCTACTGTCTTAATATCCGTTTAAAATAATTAATCTCTAATCATATTTCTTATTCTTTTCTTCCATGTGTACGACTAACAATGATGGACCCCCTTTTTGTTGTAAATAACAATTTACAAAGATGAAACCATGTCATTCCTATTCTTTTCTTCTATTACGGCACAAAACGACCCCCCCCCCTTCTTACACGTTTCCTATAATATCTAGTCACAACAATGCTTGTCATCTTTTCTTAATTTGTTGTTTTCCTTCCTGCTTTTGGTTATGAGGAGGGCCCCTCCTACAACAAATCTAAGACCATCTAATTCTAATAATAATTCACTATGCCCATTCATTTCCCCTGCCAAGTTTACGGCTGAAAGGAGACAACTCATGCACCTCCATTTTAATTCAAGCAATGCCATACTCCTATCACCTACATGAACTAATATTATACTCAACTCCACTATAAATAATCTCACTTAAAAAGACACTACACACGCCAAAACTCTCTCTAAAAATTGGTTTTGATCTTCTTTGGGTGCTGCTTGTTGATCACGATTATTATCTCTTTTCATTCAAGTTTCAAGCTCCAAGTTTATTATCTCTTTTCATTCCTTCTTTCTGGCTTGTCTTTAGTAAGAAATCCTCCTAACTATTTATATTTTGTTCTTGTTTATGTTTTCTTTTACATATAAATGTCATGTACCAATTTTCACCTACAAGGACATATTCTTGTTGAATATGGAGTTTTCTATAAACTAAAAACTACCTGAGACTTACTTTAGTGTAAAAATATTAATAATAACTTAATATTGATTCTTGAACTAAAATAAATATTTAAGTTGGAGACCTTAGCATGTGTTAAAATATCTATATTGTTTCTTTTCAAGTTATTGGTATTTTAGGTAAACTTATAACAAATTATGAATATATATTATTACTAGTATTACTCGGGTTCTAGTTATGGAGTTTGAAACATATAAATTTTAAGTATTAATTTTTGGTAAATGTAACTATTTAAAATCACCAAGACTAGATTCTCAAATATATAATCTTATAAAAATATATATATGTATATACTTCGGACGTAAAAACAAAAACCGGCATTATCTTAAGAGTAATATTCTCAAAGTTATATTTTGTAGAAATAATATAAATATTATTTTTACCAAAAATCATGACGTATTTCAAAAACGTTATTTTAAATAAATATATATGATATATTTACCATTTGCAATGAGTTACGACTCGGGTCGAGTCAAACCTTACATTAAAAACCAAACTGTAAGTTGTTACCAAATTACTTATAGACATATACATGATCGAAGTTATAATTTATATTTATTTTATGTAAATATATATTTTCGGGTAACAAATACATATCACCAACGAGTCGTCGTGTCAAAACATTTTAAACCAAAACTTACACACATAACATAACGAGTTGGGTGAAACTGTTACATGACCAACTTGCATGTAGAATCATTACTTAGACTTTAAGGTGTCTTATATATTCTAGGGCACGCATAGGTCAGTTTACTCTCGGACTTTTGCTACTTGCACGTTTCTAGTACTCGCGCTTCAGGTGAGTCTCACGGCCCCCTTTTTACATATTTTCCTTTTGGGAGAGATTACATGCATACTTACATTTTCGTTGGACACAATTACCTTTATATGATTTCACATATTACATAAGTGGTTTACTTACCGTACTAAGTCCCCTCACAACTGGACCGTTAGTTCTTTCACAAAGCGTGGTGATTATGGATAGTACTATCGGGTTTGACAACCCCCACCCGAGTTATTCGCGCTAACTTTGATTGTAGGTCAAAACGGGTGCATCATTAGCCTAAACACCCCCATGTATTCGGTAGGCATGGGTAGGGGCATGGGATTACAGTTACATTTACAGTTACAGTCTAGCTTCGGTTTCGGTGTGCTTATGATAATATTGTAGCATTGTCTGTACAACAATCAAATCATAGAAAGTCTTGTGGTCCATTACAACGATTTACTTTTACAATTAAAACCTGTGAACTCACCAACATTATTTGTTGACCCGTTTTACGCATGTATTCTCAGGTAATTGATATTGCTTGGAAGTTAGCTGCATACTTGCATGGAGTCGCATTTCCACTTAGGGACACAATTACTTTTGGACATTTAGCATTACCAAATGTCGTATTTTGAAACTATTATTACTTCCACATTTGCTTCCGCACTAAAAATTGTAAAACAATTATGTATTTTGAAATGATTTACTACGTATGATTTTCAAACCACTTAGTGGTCGTTCGATGTAATCGGTGACGATGATTTCCATGACCGTCATGCCCCGCGGTAGCTACCGCCGTGGTTGGGGGTGTGACAGATTGGTATCAGAGCCATTGGTTATAGAGAACCAGGTTGCATTTAGTGGACTTGGACTATAACCGTAGGCTCACATCATTACAATTACATTACATACACTTGCATAACTCACGTTAGGAGTATTTGGAAATTGCCATGTTGCAGGTATGTCGTCAGCATCTGACCCCATCCATGTGTATGCATCTGATGAGGACTACACCCCATCCATACCACTTCCACCACCGCCACCAGCAGGGACACCACCTGCTACGCCGCTGCCACCAGCAGGGACACCACCTGCTACGCCGCTACCACCAGCAGGGACGCCACCCGCCACACCACTACATGTTGAGGTGTCCAGCGACACCACGGAGGAGGTTACAGTGTCAGATGAGGAGATCCCTGACACTGATGAGGACCCGGAGGAGGACTATGAGTCTGACCCAGAGCAGATACCAGAGAGCCCAGTTGAGGGCGATACAGGCGAGACTGCCACCGGGGGTGATCACACCGGATCTGGGGAGTCTGTGCCACACACGGTACTCTACGGACACTCCACTTTAGATGAGGCTGTTGAGGCACCTTCAGCTGAGGAGGCTCCCATGGACGCCCACACCACCCCTATCGCTCACACCCCTAGTGGTGGAGCGAAGAGGCCAGCCGAGACTACAGACACTACTACTGATCGAGAGCCCAAGAGGCCCCGATACGACGAGAGTTTCGGTTGGGTGACCCAAACCTTGGGAGATTGGGCATATGAGGAGTGGATACCTTCTACCCATGAGATTGGCGAGTCCTCCACCACACCACGACCACTGTCGTACTATGAGGAGCCCATAGAGCACACTATCCCTATCCTTGTTTCTCATGGCATGCGACAGGAGCACGATATGCAGAACCTGCAGGGCAAGATCAGAGCTCTCTAGGAGGACGAGAGGATTCAGACTGTGACAGGATGACTGGAGCAGGTAGCTGAGGTACAGTATGTGGAGATCATGGTCATTGGCCTTCTGGATCAGCGATTCACTCACCTGGAGGATAGGATGATCGCTCAGGAGATGAGACTATCAGTAGAGGAGCAGCAGAGGGCAGCTGCAGAGAGGAGAGTTGCTGCCTTAGAGCAGCGACTAGTGGCAGCCGAGGAGCGTGCCACGTATGCTGCCGCGCTTGCCACTATTTGCCTCATGGTTGCTGCTGCCGTGATGCAGACTAGCGCAATGGCACATTGGCGTAGATAGACCTATGTGAGCGGGTTGTGCTCACTTAGTGTAGGCATAGTAGGAAAACTTGTACTGGGGAGGTTTTGTACCCTCACCCATTTTGTTTCTTTTGTGAACTATGTATCAAGTATTTCCGTTTGATTATGTGCTCTATCTTATGGGCTATCTATGTGTGATGATTGTGATTACTGTTGTGGTTATCATTATGATTATTATTGTGATTGTTGTTGTGATTGTATGGTTGTTTACATTTCCTGTTCATGTGTTGACAATTATTTATGTATTGTCTTATTTCTTTTATCGTCTATGACTAGAAGAAAACCATGGCACCAAAGAGAGGACCTAGATGTACCGACCATCGAACCACCAACACAACAACACCCATGAGCTCGGAGGCAATCGAGCAGCTAGTGGCGCAGCGTGTGGCCGATGCGATCGCACAGTACGATGCTGGAAGACCCAGTGGGTCTGGTGGTGACCGAGAGTCCAACGGAGGTAAAAAGGATAGTTTGACTGATTGTGATCGTAAGGGTCACAAATTATGATTACGTGACTAATAACGTAACAACTGTTGCAATACAGGAACCGAGGAACCTGTAAGAGGCTGCTCTTACAAAGCTTTCCTGAACTGCAAACCGCTTAACTTTCGGGGTAACGAAGGAGCTGTGGGACTAATGCGCTGGATTGAAAAGATGGAATCTGTCCAGCGTATTAGTAACTGTGTTGAAGAAAACAAGACCAAGTATGCCACGTGTACTTTTGAGGGCCAAGCACTCTCCTGGTGGAATACTCATGCCCAGACTATTGGGATTGATGCTGCTTACCAAATCCCATGGGATGAACTAAAGAAAATGCTTACTGACGAATATTGCCCACGTAACGAACTGCAGAAGTTGGAAGTTGAGTTCTAGAATCACACCATGAATGGACCTGATGTGGCAAACTATACCACTCGTTTCCATGATCTTGCTCGCTTGTGCCTACATATGGTCACCCCTGAATATAAGCGAATTGAAAGGTATATTTGGGGCCTCGCACCCCAAATTCAGAGCATGATGACTTCTTCCAAGCCAGCCACCATTTCGGATGCAGTTAGAATAGCTCATGACTTGATAAATCAAGCGGTACGCCAGGGTGTGCTTATGAAGAAGGTTGCGGTAGAGAAGAGCTATGATAACAAGAGGAAATGGGATAACAATCATGGCAAGACTTAAGTGCCTCCTGTTCAGAAGAAACAGGAAACGATTAAGGCCTTTGCTGCAGGCCCAACTGAGAAGAAGCCAAGAGGTGGGTACGTCGGAAACCTACCCAAGTGTAACAAGTGTGGTTTCCATCATCAGGGTACATGTGAAGATTCCAAGTGCCAAAAGTGTAAGCGTTTTGGCCATGCAACCAAAAATTGCCGAATGGCCGACCCTACCACCAACACGGGAGCCAACCACGGATGTTTTGAATGTGGCAATACTGTGCACTTCCAAAAAGACTGCCCAAAATTGAGGCAAACTAGTAGAAACAACGCACGCGGCCGGGCATTTTCCATTGGAGCCAGAGAAGCCCGTCAGGACCCGAACATTGTCACGGGTACGTTTCTCGTTAACGATCACTATGCTTCTATTTTGTTCTATACTGGTGCTGATAAGAGTTTCGTGTCTAACGAATTTAGTTCATTACTCGGCACTAAACCAACAGCATTAACCTGTAAGTACACAATAGAATTAGCCGATGGTAAATTAATCGAAACCGATGAGATGTTGCAAGGATGTACATTGAATTTGGCGGATCACTCTTTCGACATAGATTTACTACCCGTAACGCTTGGAAGTTTTGATATCGTTATCGGGATGGATTGGTTATCGAAGAATCAAGCAGAGATCGTTTGCCGTGAAAAGATCATTCGCATTCCTCTTCCGAATGGAGAAATGCTGTCGATTCAAGGTGAGAGGAGCGACTCTACGCTAAGAGTCATAACATGTATGAAGGCCCGGAAGTACTTACGAAAGGGGTATCATGCAATATTAGCACACGTAACGGAGAAGAAGACGGAGGAAAAGAAAATCAAGGATATACCGATCGTTCGAGACTATCCCGAAGTCTTTCCCGAAGATTTGCCCGGACTTCCACCGTCGAGGCAAGTCGAGTTTCGAATTGATCTGGTGCCCGGAGCTGCACCGGTAGCGCGATCACCGTACCGACTCGCGCCGTCGGAAATGCAAGAATTGTCTAACCAACTACAGGAGCTGCTAGACAAGGGTTTCATAAGACTGAGTTTCTCACCATGGGGAGCCCCGGTCTTGTTTGTCAAGAAAAAGGATGGATCTTTCTGAATGTACATTGATTACCGGGAGCTAAACAAGCTCACTATTAAGAACCGATACCCCCTCCCGAGGACCGATGACTTATTCGACCAACTTCAGGGATCCAGTTATTACTCAAAGATCGACTTACGTTCAGGATATCATCAGTTACGGATCCAAGAAGAAGATGTTCCTAAGACCGCATTTCGAACTCGTTATGGTCACTACGAGTTCATGGTCATGCCGTTTGGGCTAACCAATGCACCAGCTGTATTAATGGACCTCATGAATAGAGTGTGCAAGCCCTACTTGGATAAATTCATGATTGTCTTCATCGATGACATCTTGATTTACTCTCGAACTCAAAAAGAACATGAGCAGCATTTGAGACTGATCTTGGACTTACTCAAGAACGAGAAGTTGTACGCTAAGTTCTTGAAATGCAATTTTTGGATTCGAGAAGTGCAGTTTCTCGGGCATGTGGTCAACAAGAATGGTATACATGTTGACCCATCCAAGGTTGATGCGATAAAGAATTGGGAAGCACCAAAGACTTCGACCGAGGTGCGATAATTCCTAGGTCTGGCAGGCTACTATAGACGATTTATCGAAAATTTCTCTAAGATAGCCCAGCCAATGACGATCTTAACCCAGAAAGACAAAAAGTTCATTTGGGGCGATAAGCAAGAAGCAGCTTTTCAGCTGTTGAAACAGAAACTATGTTGTGCTCCGATTTTGTCCCTTCTAGAAGGAACAGACGGATTCGTGGTGTACTGTGACGCATCACACCAAGGTCTTGGATGCGTGTTAATGCAAAACGATAAGGTTATTGCCTATGCGTCCCGACAGCTTAAGGTGCACGAGAAAAACTACACCACCCATGACTTAGAATTGGGAGCTGTAGTTTTTGCACTCAAGATTTGGAGACATTACCTTTACGGTACTAAATGCACTATCTTTACCGATCACAAAAGTCTCCAGCACATCTTTGACCAGAAAGAGTTAAACATGAGGCAACGCAGATGGGTCGAATTGCTGAACGACTACGACTGTGAGATTCGATACCATCCCGGCAAGGCAAACGTCGTGGCGGATGCCTTGTGTAGAAAGGAACGAACCAAAACTCTATGAGTGCGAGCGTTGGGGATGACGATTCACACGAGTCTAACCACTCAAATTCGCGATGCTCAGTTAGAGGCACTCAAGGAGCAAAATAAAAAAAATGAGTCCTTGCGGGGTATAGACAAGAAGTTTGAGATCAAATCCGATGAAACTCGTTACTTCATGAATCGGATTTGGGTACCAAGCTTTGGGAACTTGAGGGATTTAGTAATAGACGAAGCACACAAGTCCAGATACTCGATTCACCCAGGCTCTGACAAAATGTATCAAGATCTCAAGGAACTTTACTGGTGGCCTAACATAAAGGCTGACATTGCCACCTACGTTAGTAAGTGCTTGACGTGTTCAAAAGTCAAGGCAGAATATCATAAACCGTCAGGGTTACTACAACAACCGGAGATTCCACAATGGAAATGGGAACAGATCTCTATAGATTTCATCACGAAATTACCCAAGACATCAAATGGTTGTGACACGATTTGGGTTATTGTCGACCGATTAACGAAGTCTGCACATTTCTTGTCGATTAAGGAAACCGATAAGATAGAAAGATTAACCAGAATTTATCTCAAAGAGGTTGTCTCGAGACATGGAGTGCCAATCTCCATCATTTCAGATCGAGATAGTCGATTCACCTCTAGGTTTTGGCAATCTCTACAATAAGCATTGGGTACGAGATTGGACATGAGTACCGCGTATCACCCCCAAACTGATGGTCAAAGTGAAAGAACTATTCAGACATTGGAGGACATTCTTAGAGCTTGTGTGATTGATTTCGGGAACAAATGGGATACTCATCTACCGCTGGCTGAGTTTTCCTACAATAACAGTTATCACACTAGCATTAAAGCCGCACCATTTGAGGCACTATATGGAAGAAAGTGCCGATCACCGTTATGTTGGACTGAAGTTGGAGATAGTCAACTTACTGGTCCAGAAATCATTCACGAGACAACAGAGAAGATTGTTCAAATTCAAAATAGACTGAAAGCCGCGCGTGATCGTCAGAAGAGTTATGCTGACATAAGACACAAACCGTTGGAATTCCAGGTTGGAGATAAGGTTTTACTGAAAGTCTCACCCTGGAAAGGAGTTATTCGCTTCGGCAAACGTGGTAAACTAAACCCAAGATACATCGGACCGTTCGAAATCCTAGCAAGGATTGGTCCCGTAGCTTACAAGCTTAAACTGCCACAAGAACTCAGTGGTGTTCATGACACTTTTCACGTGTCAAATTTGAAGAAGTGTTTATCAGATGAGACGCAAATTATACCACTCGAGGAGATACAGATCGACGATCAACTTCATTTCGTCGAAGAACCCGTGGAGATTATGGACCGGCATGTCAAGAGCTTGAAACAGAGTCGCATTCCCATTGTAAAAGTTCGATGGAACTCTAGGCAAGGACCAGAGTTTACTTGGGAACACGAGGACCAGATGAAGCGCAAATACCCACAGTTGTTCGAAACTGCACCAGTCACGGATGACACCAGCTGAATTTTGGGATGAAATTCTTTTTAACATGGGGAGTATGTGACAACCGGCAATTTCAGGTCAATACGTGTCCTTGTATCAGTCATAAATTGCATACATCATATACGTGTTAGACCTAATTATGGTTAACAAAATCGTTTAATACATAGCAAAGTCCATTTATATCCGGGTCACACGCAATATAACCGACACACACGAACGTTGGTGATAATTAATATTTATGTTTTAATAAATATTTCAAAATGTTGACACTATTTTAGAACCCAAATATATGTGTGTATTTGTTTGTTTCAACTTAGTATTTATAACACGCACCCTTAGCATTTCACCGGTATACTTTATTTTAACGTGCTATTTCGCTATACTAAATTACTAAACATATATCCAAATGTTAGTAAATCATTCAATATATATAAAGTATAGTTTTATTAAAATCGGTTTTAATAAAAAGTGTGATTTTTATCACATCTAACTTATACCCGCTACTGTCTTAATATCCGTTTAAAATAATTAATCTCTAATCATATTTTTTATTCTTTTCTTCCATGTGTACGACTAACAATGATGGACCCCCTTTTTGTTGTAAATAACAATTTACAAAGATGAAACCATGTCATTCCTATTCTTTTCTTCTATTACGGCACAAAACGACCCCCCCCTTCTTACACGTTTCCTATAATATCTAGTCACAACAATGCTTGTCATCTAACTGGTTTTCTTTGTTTATGTAGGGACAACCAAGGAGGACTATCAATAATACGTGGTATGTGGATAGTGGTTGTTCTCGACATATGACATGGAATATTCGTTTGCTGGAAGATGTTATGAATATTGATGGTGGTTATGTCGCTTTTGCTGGAAATAAAGGTGGGTAGATAACTGGTCAGGGTACTTTAAAGAACGATAAAGTCAAATTTTAGAAAGTGAACTATGTGGAGAAACTTGAACACAATCTTTTAAGTGTATCTCAAGTGTGTGACAAGAAATTTTCATTTCATTTCAATGATTCTGAGTGTTATATCTTGAAACCGGGCTTTGTTATTCCTGACGAATGGATTCCAATGAAGGCTCCGAGGAGAAACGAGACATATGTCCTAGACATGAGCTTTGCTACTACAACGGATTCAATTCGTACATGTTTACTCTCTAAGGCGTCTGAGTCGGATTCTATTTTATGGAACAGGAAACTTGCTCACATCAATTATCGAAAAATGAATTATCTCGTGAAGAATGATCTGGTTATTGGTGTTCCGAAAATGAAATTTTTCATTCCTGATGACTGTATTCCTTGCAAGAAGGGGAAACAACACAAGAAGTCCCACAAATCTAAGACAAAGAATTCAACTGTGACTCCTTTGGAGTTACTGCATATGGATTTGTTTGGACCGATTAGTATTAGGAGCATTGGCGGTAAATCTTAATGTCTGGTAGTAACAGATGATTTCTTTAGATTTTCATGGGTTAAGTTCCTTGCTTCTAAAGCCGAAACCACAGAGTTGGTAAAATTCTTAATCCTGGGTTTAGAGAATTTGTGCAAACAGAAAGTCAGAAGAATTAGGAGTGACAATGGCAGCGAGTTTAAAAATAGCAAGATGGGTTTATTTTGTCTTCAAAAGGGAATTCATCATGAATTTAGTGCACCATATGTACCTCAACAAAATAGAGTTGCTGAACGAAAGAACAGGACTTTGGTTGAAACGGCACGTACGATGCTTGCAGATTCTAAGCTTCTAGATACTTTTTGGGCTGAGGCTATGAATACTGTGTGTCACTTTTTGAACAGAGTCTTGACCGTTAAGTGACACAACAAGACATGCTATGAGTTGCTTAATAATCGGAAGCCGAATCTGGATTATTTACTACCTTTTGGTAATCCATGCACCCTGTTGAAAGTTAGAGATGTCCCAACCAAGTTCAATGCTAAGGCTATTGAAGGGATCTTTCTGGGGTATGCTGCAAATTCTACTACCAAGAGGGTTTATAACAAAGAGACTCGTCAGGTTGAAGAATGGTTTCATATTGACTGTTCTAATTGGTCTTTGCCTCAAATGGCGATTGGACTAGACTGGGCTTTTGATTATGAGAATTTATTCAAGTCTTTTCATTTACCTTCTGATATTTCTCCTGAGGAAGCTGCTGTATTATATGATTCATGTCAGGATGCACAGAATAGTGGTTTTCTACCGATCGCGGTTCCACAATCATCTGTTCCCTCTACATCTGCTCCAGTTCCTAATGTTGCTTCTTGTTCGGGAACACAAGAGTCTGATAGTGAGGACGACAATGTTATTTTCCAAGATTCTTCTACTGATCATTTGTTAGTTGATGAACCTTTTAATTTGACACAAGCTTAGGGGGAGATTCCTACAAATCTGGACTCGGAGATACCAGTTAATCAAGATATGTCTTATCAATCTGATACAACTCAAGTTGATGTGTTGCCAATTCTTGAGGTTGCATCAATCAAGGACTCAAAGCTCATCCGAATACAAATATCATTGGAAATTTGCGAGATGGAGTGCAAACGCGTTCTATTATTGACAACACTTGCTTGTATACAGGTATTAAGTATACTGGTGTTCTTGATGTATGTTCACATTTCTGTTTTATTTCTTAGGTCGAACTAAAGAATGTCGAAATGACATCACGTGATAACAATTGGATAGAGGCCATGTAGGAAGAACTTGCTCAGTTTGACAAACTCAAAGTTTGGAATCTTTTAGATCTTCCAAAGGGTGTGTATCCAATTGGTACAAAGTGGGTGTTTAAATGCAAGAAATATGATCGAGGTGTTGTGGTGAGAAATAAGGAAAGAGTAGTTGTACAAGGTTTTAATCAACAAGAGGGAATTGATTACACCGAGGTTTATGCTCCTGTTGCTAGGCTCGAAGCTATACGGTTGTTTCTTGCTTTTGTTTCATACAAAGGGTTTAAGGTGTTTCAATTACATGTAAAAAGTGCTTTCTTATATGGTAAAGTCAAGGAGGAGGTTTATGTGTGTCGGCCGCCGCGTTTGAAGATCCAATTAATCCGTCTAAAGTTTTCAAGCTTGATAAAGCTCTCTATGGTCTTCATCAAGCTCGTCGAGCGTGGTATGAAACGTTGTCTACACATCTTATGGATAATGATGTTGTTCGTGGCCAAATTGACTCGACTTTCTTCATTAAGAAAGCAGGGGGAGAATATCTACTGGTACAGATATATGTAGATGATATTATTTTTGGCTCTACAAATGAAGGGTTGTGCAAAGAGTTTAAGAGTGTTATGAAATCGAAGTTTGAGATGTCAGCTATGGGAGAGTTATCATTTTTCCTAGCTCTTCTAGTTAATCAGAAGGAAGATGGTTTCTTTATTCATCAGTCCAAGTATGTAAAGGACATCTTGAGCCGGTTCAAGATGGAGTACTGTATCCCATATGATACTCCGATTCCGGTCAATCATAAATTGAATTCTGACCCGGATAGAAAATAAGTTGAGTGCCGACTCTACCGTGAAATGATTGGATCTCTCATGTACTTAACCGCTCCAAGGCCAGACATAATGTTTGACGTGTGTATTTGTTCCAGATTCCAAGCAAAACCAAAAGAGTCTCATTTGATTGCAGTAAAGAGAATCTTTCATTATCTGAAAGGAAAACAAAGATTAGGACTATGGTTTCCACATGGTTCTAACTTTGAATTCAATGCATACACTGATTCTGATTTTGGTGGTTGTTGTTTGGACATGAAATCAACTACAGGTGGTTGTCAGTTCTTGGGTAATCGTCTAGTTTCTGGGCAATGCAAAAAGCAAACTACGGTCTCCATTTCAACATGTGAAGCAGAATACATTGCTACTGCAAGTTGTTGTTCACAGATCTTGTGGATCCAACAGCAATTAAGAGACTACGGTTTGAATTTTACAGGAACCCCCATGTTTATTGATAATAATGCTACAATGTCTATCACAAATAATCCTGTTAAGCACAGTAAAACAAAACACATTGAAATTAGATATCATTTTATTCGTGATCGTGCAGATAAAAAGTTGATTGAGCTGGTGAAGGTACATACAGATGATAATTTTGCTGATCTTTTTACCAAGGCATTTGATCGTACCAGGTTTGAATTTCTGATCAAAATGATCGGTATGATCAATCCCGAATAAAAGGTTTTCAACAATAATTTTTCATGGGAGATTTTGTTTTTTTAAATTTCTTTTATTGCTTTATTACATTTATGCATTTTAAATTTCAATCAAAATTGTTATTTATAAAAATTCAAAACAAAATGAAAAATATAAAATTGACATCATTTGAAGTTAGAGAAGAAATGATAGTACATCAGTAAATTGTTCATTACTCATGACCATAGTAGACCTTTGATATATGATAGTTTAAAGTAAATTGATTTGATCTAAATTTCAAAGTCTGCGTAAATGAGAAATGATAGTGTTTTGAATGCTCTAATCTTGATAATATGTTTTAATTTGAATATGAGTTTGAAACTTGAATTGTCAATAGACTAGAAGCGTTTTTGAACCAATAATAGTATGAAAATTAAATATGATATGATTACATCTGTGATTTGAATCCATTATATGTTTGGGTGTGTGTGTAAAAGATCATTATCAGATAAAGATTATATGGTTTTAAGAATTTCATGAGACCAATATCAAATTATGTCTTTAGCACAATCTCTTTCAGTTCACTTCACTGCCCATGCACCAAAAAACATGCAATGTGTTGCTGAACTAAGATATGTTTTCTAACAACATCTGTTGGAACATATACTAACCCTTGGATTAGTTAGATACATCATTTATTCTGATTTCATTAAAATTTATCTAGATAATAGTTGGATCATCCTACCTGAATCTATTGATTCTCATTATAAAGCCAATTCATTAGAATCTTTTGATTCTGAATCATTCTGATTCTTATATCCTTTGGGATCTGCTATTCTATACTTGTGCTAATAGAGATAATTTCATCTTAGAGATTGATCTAATCTTGCAATAAACTGTGCATGTCTTGAAGATAGTGAAAATTTAAATTTTTGTTGGCATATATGTGGGGTACATGATGTTTTTCATCTAAATGGTACTAACTCACATGAATTTGGAAGAAAAATGCTTGTGGTTTCAAATTGTATAATATTGACAATTTAAGAATTCATGCTTTGTATTACAAATTCAGTATGAATAATTGAGCATTTCATGACTTGATCCTGTTTACATTGAAATTTATCGCGTATCATTTCAAGTATTATTCAAATTGATTACAAAAATTACATAAAATGAAAAAGATATGAGTTACATAAGAATGAGTTTGATTGCTTCATATCATAGGTTACCCATAGTTGATAATAGACTGTTTGATGAATTACTCATATACTGATATGATCTTCTTGCTCATGATGTTCAATCAAAAATATGTGTTTTAGTTTGCTCAGATAAAAACCAAAAATATGTGATTCCATTTGTAAAGATAAAATCCAAAAATATTTTGTTTCTGTCTTCCATGGAAATTTTATTTTTTATTAAAATGACTCGTGATTGGATCGGATACATGCTACAGATGGAAGTTCACAAGAATGTGACGTGTTGAAAGTGATGAAATTGTTCAAGGAAAAGGTTTGCAGCGAACTTGATAGGTTCGCTTTTTTCTGATTAAGCGAACTTAATATGTTCGCCTGGGGTTTGTTAAGTGAACTTAACAAGTTCGCCTAATGAAGCGAACTTAATTGTGTGAATAAATACTTTGTTCATACGAACTTATCCTTATTTCAATTTTTTTCTGAGGAAGCGAACTTATTGAGCGAACTTATTGGGTTTTTAGCGAACTTGTGATATTTTGAACTAGGGTTTTCGATTTGAAATTTTCCTGTTTATTTCTGGATCGGATTTGAATTGCGAGTCTTTCTAAGGTAATTTCATGGTTTTTTATCCGATAAATCGATGGGAAATTGAGGTTTTGACTCTGTGTTCTTCGTATTTTGACAGTCGGTTTGTGATTGTATGGGTTAGAGTGTATTACCTTGTTTAAAACTTGAAATTGAAGCTTAATAATGTTTCGTGGTTGAGCTTAGATGACTATAATGTGTTTGATTTGAAAATTTTTGATGTTTTAGTCTTTTTGGGAATCTGCTGTTGAATTTGTATCGACAAGCTGGTTCAGGCGAACTTGTTCAAGCGAACTTTTTTAGGCGAACTTATTATGTTCGTCTCTTGCAACACTAAGTTCGCTTAAGGGCTAAGTAGTGTTTGGACTTGTAATTTTTTTTGTGAATTTTTTTTTAGTTTGATTTTTTTGTTTTATGACCAATGTGTGTTCTTTGTCCAATACATTTACAGATGGCTCGTCGTGTTGAGTACAAACATAATCAAGTGGCGTTGTTAGATCCAAATATGTCTGAAGCTGTTAATTTCCAAGGAATTATCAACTTCTTGAATCGTTCACATTTACATGTGGCCTTATCCACAGATCCATACATAAGCTTACCGTATATACAACAATTCTGGGATACAGTACATCAAGACACAGATGTTGAACCTCATGTCCTTTGTGCTACGGTGAATAATACAGAGGTAGCTATTTCAGTGGAAACTATTCGTGCTGCTTTGGTATTGGAAGGTGCTAATGAAGATCCTATGTCTTATCCTGGAACGCTGATTATGGAGTGTTTTCAGAGGATGGGTTACAGAGGCAGACCAAATGATACTTAAGCACGAAAAGGTGGTTTAGTTGGAGAATGGAGGTATTTTATGCACGTAATCATCCAATGTTTGTCTCCAAGAAAGGCTGGTATTGATGGTTTGAAGAGTGCATTACAAGCTGCAACGGTTGCATTGACCTTGAACAAACGGTAACTTTGCTTTATATATATACCGTGAGTTGGTCATGCAAATCAATCCTCCAGAAGGTCAAGGGTTTCTTATGTACCCTAGGTTCTTGCAAGTGATTCTAAACCATTTAATTCCAGATTTACCACAACATCCAATACGTTTGACCTTGACTCATATGTCCAAAAGAATCTTTGTTGATTGCACTAAGGTTAAACAACAAAATGTTGGTTTGATTCCAGTTCCAACTCCTCTGTTTGGTCACTTAATCAATCCTGATTATGTTAAGCCACCTAATAATCATTGGTTTCATCTTGAGGAGTTAGTTCAAGGATAAGTCTAGAATCAAGAACAACAACCACAACAAGTTCAAGCTCAAGTACAACAACAACAAGTTCCTATTCAACAATAACAAGTTCCTATTCCTCAAGTACAAGTTCATATTCCTGTTAACGAACCAGTTCAGGAAGATGTTGCTCAAGGAAACGAACAAGATTTGGGTATGAATATGGACGATTTTGATAATGAAGCTGTGAACTCACCCATTCATGGAGCTCAAAGGAATGTGGTGGATATGAGTTCTGGTGATACTATTTTACCTGATTCTAAAGCTACTGATTCTGATTCGTCTAGAGATTTTAGCTCAGATCATTATGAGAGATTGGCTACTTTACCATTGGCAAATGCGGGGAAACGTATTAAGTCTAAAGCCAGAAAGCCGAGGCGTAAGTCTGTTTCGGAATCCTCCTTCTGGATCAGTACTTGGAAAGAGAACATTAAACGATGGGAGCTCGGATTCTGATAGTGATGCACATCTGGTTCCAAAATCTCAGAAGCTTATGTATGCTTCTATTGCTGCTGCTCATTCATCTCAAGGTGTTGAGGACGCTACTTTTGTTGCATCCTTACTGGTTACACCTCCTACATCTAAACATCTATCTCTGGTGATTTCTCCACATGTTCCACACTCTTCTGATGCTGGTCCTTTAAAGCCTTCTGACTCTGAAAGGATTACCTTCCTTGAATCACAGGTGCTTGTATTGCAGACTCAGGTAGATACTCTTGTGTCTACTGATACTCAGAGACAGTTGGTCCTTCACGCTCAAGCTACATAGTTTGCTGACATGCAGTTATTGGTGTCCAAACTTGTTGAGCGTCTTGACGATCAGGGGGAGTTAAGGATACATTATACTTGTCATGCTGAGTCAATTCAAAGAAAAGTTGATGATGACAATGATCCTAGTGGTAATATTGAGGGTGATTGTCAATACGCTGACGTGAATCCAATATCAAGAGTTCATGGGGAGTCTACATCAGGTAATATTGAAGGAACAAAGAATAATTCTGGAGTGAATGAAGATATTTTATTATTGGAATTGTTTGCTGATTCTAAATAAGAAGAAGCTGAGAAGTTAGAATGTCTGGATGATATTGATGAATTATTTGATGATATTAAAGAGGATGTGTTGGATAATGAAGTTGAAGAAGGAGAGATTGTAGAGATTGAGATAGAAAAGAGTAAAGATAAAGTTACATATGAAGGCAGTGATGGTCTGAATGTACCGTATAACTTCATCCAAAATGATGTTATTCCTGAGTTTTCTTATGAAGGAGTAACAGATTCTACGGACTCTATTGAAGATATCACTACACCTGATGATACTGCTCAATCCAAGATAGATTCTGATGTTGATACTACTCATCCTGTGTCTCCTAAGCCGAATGAAGAACCTGTGATGTATAGAAAGACAGGAATAGCTAGAGAACAGTGGAGAGTAGTAGTTAACAGTTGGATGAAAGTACTACCCAAGTCACCTATACAACCTGCTCAGAAAGAAAGATATGTGAATAAAGAGAGGTGTATTGGAAGAATCATCAGTTGGTTTTATGATGATGACACGAAGTTATTTGCTCTTAAAAGATCTGATGGTGTTCAATACTTAAAGCCTAGGATCAAGTATTTCAATACCTTGCCAAGGTGTGAAATGAATGGTCTAGCTACGAAACCACTGATTAATAGATTAAAGTGTGGATTAGCTGATGTGATTGCTAACTTGATCAAAAGAGAAGGTGGATCAGTGAAGTATGAAAGATTAAAGTCACAGAAAGGAAAAAAGGGTGAAGATTGTAGATCAAAAGACTGAGATTGTGACCTGGAAGTATAATTTCAAGCCAGTACTTGCTGTACAAAAGATACCATTGAAGAAAATACCTCAAGATTTTCTAGGGAATATGAAATGGTGGTACATGGATGTGAATACTAGTGAAGCTAGAATTGATGATAAAGATAATAAGGTCATTGTTAGTTTCTATGATGCAATGAATCTTATTAACTTCTAAGAGAAAGATTAGAGGACGTTAAGAAAGAATGAGATTATGTTTACTGATGAATGGAGAGAACATGGGTTGCAGTATAAGAGAGTGTTGGAGATCTGTCATAGATATGGAGTGCATGCAGGAAGCAGATTACCAGATAACTGGAAGAGTTCGTCATAAAGACTGAAGACAGAAGATCAAGCTATTGGCAAGGGGGAGTCTGTTAGGACATAGAATGTATGACAAAAGCTTTGTAATAGTTCAGGTCTTATTGTCTTTATGTGTTTATGTAATTGTATATATTTTGTCTAAGTGATAGAACAAGTTTCTTCTAGAGGCGAACTTGTCTAGTTCGCCTAGCCTATTAGAGGCGAACTTGTTAAGTTTGCCTATTCTATTTGAGGCGAACTTGTTAAGTTCTCCTACTGCAAAGCTTGTGTCTATAAATAGGGTTTACAGATTATGTTAAGTAGGAATGAATCAATTGTAATCAGTGAATCTTGTAAACTTTGTGTTTGGTGATATACAAAGAGAAGTTTATTTACCTGTTGTTTTCTACTGTCAATTAGTATACAAACGTTAACACGGTAGGATTCCGCACTCTGTGTTATCGAGACGTCCTGTCATGAGATAGATCTATAGATGAGTCAAGTGGACCTACAATAAGATTGAATGTTTGTTAGACCTGAATGATTTAACAGATGATGAGGATACTGGTGAAGAGGTGTTAGAGGAGGGGGAGATTGTTGAGGTAGATGTAGAAAGTGATAAACAGAAGGTTGTTTATGAAGGGTGTGACGGTGAAATTAACATGGATATCTTTGACGATGATGTAATACCTGAAGATTTGTCAGAAGGTGTTGCAGAATCAGAAGAGTCTGATCCTATTCTGAAAGAAAAAAATCCTGATACTGCGAAGAGCGTGCGTAAAGATACAAAGATGTACAAAAACACTAGAATGATGAAGGCACAATGGGCAGAGATGGTGAAGAGTTGGAGAACTAAGTTTCCAGTCTCTCTAGCTGCACCAGTCCAGAAACAGAGATACGTGAACAAAGAGAAATGCTCTAGCAGGATTATAAGTTAATTCTATAATACTTTAACTCCTTACCAAGATGTGAAGTCAATGGGTTATCAACTAAGCCCTTGATTAACAGATCAAATAATGGGATAGCTGACTCAATAGCTAAGCTAATAAGAATTAAAGAAGGATCTGGTAAGTATAAGAAACTGAAACCTCAACAGGGCAAGAGAGTAAAAGAAGTTGATCCAGTTACTCAAAAGGTGATTTAGAGATACAAGTTCAAGCCTGTGAGATCAGTACCAAAGATTCCTTTAAAGCTGATTTTCTATGATTACCTGAATGATCTTAAATGGTGGTATTTAGATGTCTATACGGGTGAAGCAATGATATAAGACATGAGTGCAAGGTTATAGTAAAGTTCTTTGATGCTATGAACCTTGTTAACTTCTCGAGGTCTGATCAGAAGATGCTGAAATGTAGAGAGATCATGTATACAGATGAGAGTATAGAGCAGGCACTGTAGTACAAGAAGGTGTTGTATATATGTTTGAAACACAGGATATGTGCAGGGAGCTCATTACCGAAGAATTGAGAGAACAAGACATAAGATAAAGACCAAGTTGTTGTCGAAGGGGAGTCTGTTGGAGCATGTTATGTGACAACAAACCTTGTAATAGATTAGTCTTTATGTTTAATGTTTTGTATGTTTTGTCTTGTTTCTGTTTAAGTTTGCACAGGCGAACTTAACATGTTCGCCTGATCTAGTTGAGGGGAACATAAAAAGTTCGCCTGAACTAAAGTTGGCGAACATGATAAGTTCGCCTGATCCAGTTGTATTGTCTATAAATAGTGCAGGAGTTGTTCTCATTTGTAACATTCTGTATTTCTGGAACTACTCTGTGTGTGATGTTTACAGATTGAATACAAGAAGCTTTTTATGATATCTTGTCTTGTGTGTGATTGTATAGTGTGCATGTGTATTTGAGACATACGTATGTGTTAGGATTCCGCACTACCTATACGTATCACGTGTTTTACAGCAGAGATCGATCGTTAGACCCGCTGGGACTTACACACTCATCAAAAAATATTTGGAAAGTGGTGAATTCCCGGAGTACTATATTCAATAGATTCGGAAGCTAACAAAGGAGCATACTGGCTAGAAACTATGGAAGGAAGAACACTACCAAGATCATGAAATGTTGTTCATCTCAAGACCTACTTCATGTAAGTTTAGATTCATATCCCAACTAGATTCGGTATGTTTTTAATCCCTAACTATTCGATATAATTATTATTCTTTAGTTTTTATACTGACTTAATCATTAGAGGGGTTTTAGCCAAGACTAACACCCACCTTCACCAAGGTTTGAAGTTTTGCAGGTCCTATTCCTAAGGATCAGTTATGATTGGAATTCTCATTTGGGATCTGGACGGAATGCCAGATAGACAACCTAGTTATGGAACGTATATAGATTAGGAGGAGTGAACCAGGAATGAAGAACTAATTGAAGAATGTTTGACTTTGGATATAGGATGATCACTGTAGAGCATGATTTTGTGTTAGATTCTATCAAGGATGTTCAAGATGAAGCTGGATATCCGTTGGATTATTAGTTGAAGACTGAACCTTTATCATTTTTCGATGGGATAGGAAACATTCCCTTGTTTCTGGTCTAGCCAGATGGAGCTTAAATTGAAAGGGGAAATTGGAAATGAACATCTTCGGGAATTTGGTTGACTCGTGAAGATGCAGGATAGAGTTGGACACATATGGTTGAAGACTTAAGTTTATCTTACTGGAATTCCTTTAGGAGCTGATTAGTTAGATGCAGATTATTGGAAACTCGAACTCTCTATCATATGTAAGCTGATTTGGAGGAATTCTAAGTAAGGGTGGAGCAAGCTACTGCTAAGAGAATGAACTATAATGAAGTGTGTTGGGTTAGTTGGTTCCTATTGAAGCACTTGGTTTAGTCTACATTGAAAGCTATAGCTAAAAGGGAGTCGGGTTTGTGAAATCACTCGGCAACTGAAGACTGAAGTTTGAAGATCTCAAGTGGAATGCCAGAATATCAAGTCTCGCCAGAATACATTTGATATCATTTGTTTTTAGAGAGAGTCTGTTAGGACATTCTTTGTAAACTGATGTTTATCAGTGTTAGAGATAGATAGAATTTGATGCTATAGTTAAGAGGGAATCTGTAGAAGCATGTTTTTGTAACTATAGATAAAATTCTATGTATCGGTGTACGTGGCTAGTACGAATGTGGGTGTTCCTGAGTACTTAGCCTGCACACCATATTGGTCCCGCGTACTTAGTAAGTATGCAAGGCTTTTTCCTTGCGTACTAGTCAAGTACGCAAGACCAATGCCATGCGTACTTAATAAGTACGCAGGTAAAGTTCCTTCACCTATAAATAGAAGACTTGTCTTCATTTGTAGGTGGAACTTCTAGAACTAGGTTGAGAGGTGTCCGGGTGGGATGAACTCTCCCGCCCATGGATCGTGAGCGTAGATGAGAGATGTGTGCTCCTTGGTTATGTGGTCTGTAATACGGGATGATTTCTATGTTATGGATTACGTATCTTTTGATTCTCTTGTTTGTTTGTTCATGTTTCTCTGTCTTGTTTTCTTAGTTCCCACACAAATCACTAAGCAGATCCGTGTTTTTCCTCTGCGCGACGAGGCTCCCGGGACCTACAATTTAAAGGTTTTCACCTTTCCAAGAATTGAGTTTCTACACCCCGCTTGAACACACGATATCCAAATATAGTTCAAGATAGTGGAGTCAATATACGTAAAGGTTGCAGGCAATTTCACTAGTATTGTCTATATTTAGGATCCTTACGAATAACATAAACATGTAATACTCTGGGCATGACCCCAACTATTTAACATCAACATGTTAAATCTAAGGTCTGGACATAAACATGCACATAAGAGATCCGAGGTGCTACCCTAGTATATTTTTGGGAATTTCCCTAGAATTAGCATGTATATGCTATCCAAGCCAAATCCCGGGTCTATCCCCAGAAATCCTGAAATTCAATCAACTCAATCACTCATGGAAGAATGTTGAGAAACAACGAAGTTTATTTAGTAATCAAAGAGTACACATGGGACAGCTAAGAATACCCACTATCCAAGCTAAATCCTGATGAACAACTAAGGATATCAAAAGGTGATGATTTCAAATTAGATAAATCATAGTACTGGGTACGTTCATCTTCTCTCAAAATTTACTATTGGAAGGAACTTACAAGGGTGAATAAGTTCCAACATTTAGAGACTTGGACGTGATGTATTATTCAATATATTATTCTCTGAAGACCAAACGTTGCAGCTGACTATCCATGCGAGGCGCCTCTGACACCTTTCTGCAAAAGCAACTGCCACACTCCAAGCAGAAGGAACCTCACTGGTGCAACCAATAAAGGACAATGACGCTCTTCTCCAAGCATGCAAACAATGATGCCTAAGAAGACGTTTCAGTAAAGTTAACTAAATTAGCCTTTACGTGTAATTTAGATTAATAAACAAGATCAACGACTTATGTTAGATCTGATCCTTAGAATCAAGGCTATGTCTTGATTCTAAGTTACTATATATATCTTGTAAACACTTCAAACAAAGTGTGCCTTCATAGTGCTTTTTGTGCTTCTTGATAGAGTTTTACTTGCAATCTTGTAATCTCAGAAGTCTAATACAACAGTGCATTTATCAGTATTCTTGCTGTTTACTTGTTTACTTTGTTGGTTGCTATTGTTTCCGCCAATATCAACTAGAATAAATCACCTTGTAATCTTACGATCCTACAAGTCCGTCGGGTCTTTAAATTTCCTTTGAGTCATTCGTTGAGTCGAGATGACACTTATGGGGTTTGCTTGAGTTTATCTTTGCAGGTTTGGATTTGAATTTCCCGTACACAATCTCCATTTAGGGGACGATAGTCCGAGTTTGACGATTCTCTTATACAAGGCAGCCCGCTTGCATCTGTGAAAACACAATCGCAAATGAAATGATATATGATTGTACAATCAGCTAAGTTTTCTTTTATTTATGTATTTTCTTTTGGTTTTAGAGTCGCCCTTCTTACATTGAGCACACTGTCGTGTTTAAGTGTGGGGAGGGGAGACATTAGTCCAGGTCTGTATGTGAGTCTTTGTTTTGAGTCATAAAATTAAAAAAAAAACAAAAATGTCCCTGGATTTGAGTTTTTGCAATAAATGGAAAATGATACTACAATCGGGAAATTTGCTTGTGTGAAATTGAAATTAATAAGAAAATAACAAATGCGTATAGTTTCTAACGTTTTGTTAGACCCAACCGACTTAAGAGCTTAAACGTCCTGATAGTGCATCTAGGTTAAAATAAATAATTAACTTAGGATGTCTTGTGGTTTTTCATATTATGGGTATCGATAAAGTCAAAACTGCCAATATAGGGTGATAGGTACCACTATAAACAAAAATTTAAGGTTTTCAAAGAATTTTGGCACGCCGCTTTCTTTTTATGAAAATAAACCTGAAAGTTGGTGGCACCCGCATTCCATAATTCATCATCACATTAGCTTAATTAATTAAGTTGAGATCTTAAGTTTCGCCTACGTGTTACCCTCTAGGATAGCGACTTGGTTGATACACCCATGGGCAGGACTTAATTGATCAAAATTGGATGGTTAAGTTAGCTTTATGTGTTACCCTTCGGGATGGCAACTTGAAGGATACACCACTATTCCAAAGCTTATGTAATTCATTACTTAAAAACTACAACCTACGTGTCATACGTCGAGTTCCAGCTTGATTGAAACACCACTAAGTTAGGTTTATTCATATATGTTAATAAAAGCTCAATCATTCATCCATCGATCCATAATTCCATAGTTTTAAAACATATAAATTTGTGTTTGTAGTTGTTGGAAATCTATATGGTTTAACCCTAGCCTAAACATGACCTTAAGACCGGATTAGGTTGAGTCGTAACTTTTTGAGTGTGAGACCCATAGATTGAATGACTGCTTGGTAATAAGAAGATAGTAGCTCACACAATCGGGGGCTCAATGAGTCGATGGTCGGTTTTAATTGGATTGAAATACCCATTGTTGCAATTAACGTGTTGACATAGCAACAATGTGTTTAAATGAAAGGTTAAATAACAAGTTTTCAGATTATGATTCTAATGTGTGTAAACTATATATATATTTTTGTAAGTATTTTTTCACACAATTTGAGTTTTAAAAAGGGTCTTCACCAAAGACTAATCACACACACACATGGCAGTGTACCCGTCGGATAGCAATATGGTAAAGGTAAGAACCGGATATCAATCTGTGGACATGGTGGAATGCAATAATTGACCGGAACTAAGATTCAATCAAGTGATGGTAAAAAGATATTTTGAAGAGTTTGTTTTACTTAATTAGCATGCAAATATGTAAACTAAGCTAAGATCACAAGTCAAACAATCCAGGAGAAAATATCACTTCGGTGTCGAATCCATCTAGAATACAGTTAATACACTCATAGAAGCATGGCAAATACACGAAACATAAATTGACTAAATTCTCGTCAAAGATATCTAATCAAATGACCATTCGGAAAGCTAGCATGAATTATACAAACCAACCACCTAAAGTCATACAATGAAGCTAACGTGTTTAACAATCATGTCAATGTTTATAAAGATTGAACTAGCTTTCGATTAAGGTACACTAATCCAACAACTAGTTGGAAAGATATTATGAACAACACATTACCCACCTCAAGTTGCTTAAATTAGACAACAATATGCATTTCTTCAACATACAATGTTCATACAAAGGTTATATAAATTAGAAGAATGTGTCAACAATTCATAGATAGACATAAAACTAAGCATGAAACATCATAACAAACACTTTGTCTTTCCAAACATAAGCATAGGGATACACATACAAATATAATGATTCATAAACAAGACTTCATTCACCATTCCTAGTCAGATGCCATAAGCTAGTATAAATACATTCACCAACCCATAAATATAAGCATAAACCACAAGTTTTTCAACATAATATGGCATACACAAATACAAGTCTTGTAAACAACTCAAAACACTTGAATATATAATTTCATCGAAGAATAATCATACGATTGTCATAACATTAACATAATAAATGCCAATAATCCATGAATGTTGTCAAATGTATCTAAACTTCATCTAAACCAAAGTGAACAAGAGTTTTAGCTCATCATGAGCACCAAAATTACAAATAAACAGGGAAAAATAGTGAGAAACATGATATGAAAACAAGAATCAAACCACTCCTCCAAGCCTAGATGTTGTTGTTGATGTATGGTGATCCTCTTGATGTTGTGTCCTCTCCAAGAAGCTTGAAATGTGGCTGGAACAAGGGTGATACGAGCTGGAACAATGGGTTTTTCTCTCTGGTTGCTGAACATCTGGATAAGAGTTTAAGTTCTGTTTAAATAGAAAAGGGGAGGCACGACCGTGCCAAGAAATAGGGCACGACCGTGCCTGGTACAAAGGCGCGGTCGTGTCTAGGTCTTGACACGACCGTGTGACAGAGGGTTGACCGATCCGTAGCTTCCATTGGGTACCACTGATCGAGGACGTACGGCTGTTCAGACTCACGTGGTGACACGCGACCGTGGGGACCAAGGCACGGTTGTGCCTTGGATTTTTGCTTGGCGCGGTCGTGCAAGATGTGGGCGCGACCGTGACTAGGGTTTGTAAGCTTGGCACGACCATCCCAAGTAGGGGGCACGATCGTGCCTCCATCACATAAACACTAAAACTTCACTTTTTATCCTGGAATCCTCTTGTTTCTTCACCAAGCCTCACAAAAACCCCGGCAACGGCGCCAAAAACTTGATGTGTGTAAACTATATATATTTTCGTATTTTTTCTTTTAAGTTTATAAAACTAATTTAGTGTCAATAAAAATTATGAAGGAAGATTTTTGCAAAAAAATGAAGTGATAATATGCTAAAAGGACAAACATCGCGCGAATACATTCCCACCTTACTCTTAGAATCGTACATTGCCCTCAATGTACAACAAAAAATAATGTAAAGCGAAGAATAAACACCCAACCCCACACTTAGAAACATACATTGCCCTCAGTGTATACAAAAACATGTAAAGCAAAATGGAATGCAATGCAATGAAGCGTGAAGGGAGAAATGAAACTTCCCTCATGTCAATCATGGCACACGCAAAAAGCCTACCCACAAAAATGACGTTCCACTATTCCAAGATCTAATCAAGACTAACAACATCAAACACAGATCAGTAACATCAAGCCAAAATATAAACAGAAATGTAAAGACAAATATATATAACAGTACACGGAAACAAAAGTACAACAAAAGAACAACATAAACGTCGAAGCGTGATACAAGAGTTAGTACAAAACATAACCAAGTACAACTCACAAAAATGATACCAAAAGGCAATGAGAGGTACTACTCCCACTGCATGCCCTCGAGGTCGATGCCGGCGGCCCCGCCTCCCTCGCCCCCTGCTGTTGGTGGTGATGGAGGTGGAGATGGTGGTGGTGACTGATGATGCGGTGGAGATGGTGGTGGCTGATTGGGCTGCTGCTCCGGCTGCATAAAGAATGGAAGGGGAACCACGTATGGTGCCCCGCCAGCAGCAGCAGCGGCGCACTGGACCTCATACTGGCAGGCCTAGTAGCGCATGAACAAATCATGGGTGACGGTAACAGGAGGTGGTGGTGGCGGCGGAGGCGGAAGAGGCGGCTGGTCGGGCTCATGATGCTCGTACCCCTGCTCCTGCTCGTGCTCCTGCTGAGCGACGTGTGCCTAATGGGTGGCGGCAACGACCTCGGCCTGTACAAGATCTGGATCGGGACCCGGACGGTCTGGATCCCATGTCCGTCCCCATCTATCAACTAATCGAATCCCTCCTGCAGCACGATGAGCTACGTGCATGTTTCTCAGTGTCTGCACGGTCATCACGACGGTCTCTGCCACAGGGGTCAGGTCCCCTATCAAGTCATCGGTTAGTAACTGAAATTGCCTCACCAGCTTGGTCACGAAGTGACCTCCATGAATAGCGCTGGTAACATTGCGCCCTGAGCTGTTCACCAAGTACCCCGCGATAGAATGCGCAAGATTGCAGGTGCGCGGGCGTACAAGGCAAAACAGATAGAATAGCTCCCTCAAGTTCACTACCGTCTCTCCCTTTCCTCGACGAGAAATAGAATATACGATACAACGATTAAGAACACGGTGTAGAGGACCCCGAAGGCTCGAAGTCTTGGTCAGACTCAGATCATAAATCCCAAAACCAAACTCGTGCCAGAACTGGTCCTTGTCCTCCTCCGTCGGAAACTCGGTGATACCCTCGATGAATATCTCTATCTGAAGCTCCTGCGTCGTATACAACCTCAATAGTCGTCCGAACCTGGCAACGGACATCACTCGCCACTCCCCGCCTAGCCTAAACCTAATCGTCTCGAGCTGCTCTAGGTCTGCGCAAGGATAATCGAACTCATATATGGAGAAAAACTCCATCAGGAACTCGACATACTGAATAGCTTGAAGTCTAAACAAACGGCGCCACGGGGCGGTGACGAGATCGTTCCACTGGTCCCGCTGACCGATGGCGTCTATAGCCGCCGGCTCTAAATGACGAGCGACTAAAATCTGGCCTCTGCGGGGCCACAGAACATCCAGACCGTACTCATGTTCGTTGAGATCAAACTACAAGTATGGGTGTTCCCGGTTGCCTGCCATCTGCAAGACAACAAAAATGAAATCAGAACAGTTATAAATATGCTAGACGGAGTTATGAAGTTTCTGAACTATTATGAAGGGGACACGGACGCGCCTGGAAAGGGGCACGACCGCGCTAAAGCCAAAATCCAAGCCCACGGTCGCGCTGTGGCCGACCACGGGCAGTCCTAACCCGGAAACACGGTCGCGCCAGGTCAGGGCACGACCGCGCCTAGGTCAAAAATGAAGACCACGGCCGCGCTAGGGAGACACACGGCCGCGCCTAGAACAAACCAAAGTTGACACGACCGCGCTAGTAGGAGATATGGCCGCGCTCAACCAAAAACTACTTCCTGGAAACTACAAAAGCCGAGCACGACCGGGCCTGGTCATGAGCGTGAACGTGCTCAACACATTTTAGGGTTTTCAGATTCAAAATTTCACATTTTTAGCATGATTATGAAAGGGATTTTAGTACAACAACATTCCAAGAGGTCTAAAACAACGATCTTACGTATTTACAAGCTACAAAAAACAATCAAACGGAAAAGTTGAAAAAAAACTAAAAATTTACTAAAACCCTAAGTCTTTAAACGCAAGTACACTACCGACCCTAAATCTAAACATGAACAAATAGAAGGGAGTCGAATCGTACCTTAGATCATGGAGAAGGAAGCAACGCGACGGAAATTTGGGAGAATCGCTAGTAGGGGTGTTTCGGTGGGGGGTGGGAAATGAAAAGTCTGTGTTTGAAACTAATTTGAACTACCCCAAACACTTAGGCACGATCGCGCCAAGTGCTTAGGCACGACCGCACCTAGGGTTAGAGGCACGACCGTGCCTATAGTGAGGCACGACCGTGTCTCTTGCCTAGCAGACAGAAAAACCTGAGTTTTATGCGGCTTGTACCCAACCCGACTGCGATTCTTCCAAACTAAAATTTCTAAAAATTCAGAAAACATACATGAGACATCCCAAACACTAACCAAAGTCCGCTTGATCGAAAACACGTTCTGATCACCTAAACTCAAAAATAAATGGTAAAATCCTAAAAAAATAAAAATAAAAATAAGAAGATAAACATAGAAACAATATCTAAGAATTGTTACCAAAGATGATACCGAAACAGGCTAAGTTTATTAACGAGTCGTTAGCCAGACTCAAGTCCCCGAATTCATTTATCCTTGGGGTGGAGGTCAACCACCTCCAATGTCGGGTCAACCGGTCCGTCAATGTATGGCTTAAGTCGATGACCGTTGACCTTGAAGATCCTCCCATCTTCGTGCTCAACCTCGACGGTCCCATAAGGAAACACCTCCTTAACCGTGTAGGGACCGGTCCATCGGGACTTCAACTTCCGGGGAAACAATCACAACCTAGAGTTGTAAAGCAACACACGACCACCCACTCAGAATTCCTTCTTGTCCTTCAAGCGTCGGTCATGTAAACTCTTAGTGCGCTCTTTGTAGATCGTGGAGTTTGCATAGGCTTGATTCCTCAACTCATCAAGCTCATGAATCTGAGTGAACCGGTTCTCACCAGCGCTCACCAAGTCGAGATTCACCGCCTTCAACGCCCAATAAGCCTTATGCTCTAACTCCATCGGAAGATGGAACACCTTTCCATAGATCAACCTAAATGGTGTGGTACCAATAGGCGTCTTATACACAGTCCGGAAGGCCCAAAGTGCATCATCTAACCTATCCGACCAATCCTTTCGGTTCTGACCAACCGTCTTCTCAAGAATCTGCTTTATGCCCCGGTTCTTGACCTCTACCTGTCCACTGGTCTGTGGATGGTAGGCTGTGGAGAATCTATGGTTCACACCATATCGTGATACAGCCTTCTCTAATTAGGAGGTGCAGAAGTGGGTCCCACAGTCACTAATCAGAGCCTTGGGGGCACCAAAGAGAGAACAACTTCTACAAAAATTGAACAACCACCCTAGCATCATTAGTAGGCAAGGCTTGAGCCTCGCCCCACTTAGAAACGTAGTCACAACGACTAGGATATACAGGTTGCCACGAGATGCTGGGAAAGGTCCCATAAAGTCAATACCCCAGACACAAAAAATTTCACAAATATGGATGTTGTTCTGGGGCATCTCATTCCTAGATGAAATGTTGCTCGCCCTCTGGCAAGCGTCATAAGCTCGAATCATCTCATGAGCATCCCGGAAGATGGTAGGCCAGAAGAAACTGGCGTCAAAGACCTTCTTCGCGGTCAAGGTAGCTCCATGATGTCCACCTGTCGGGCCCTCGTGGCAGTGTCTAAGCACCTGACGTGCCTCATCTCCAAACACACACCTTCGCACGATCTGATTAGCCCCGACTCGATACAAATAGGGATCCTCCCAAAGATAGTGCTTCACATCTGCAAAGAACTTTCATTTCTGCTGATGCGTTAAGCCATTAATCACAATCCCACTAGCAAGAAAGTTTGCAAAATCAGCAAACCATGGACACTCCTCATCCTGTGTCTGTATGTGCATGAGAAACTCGTGGGGAAAATTGTCATTTATGGATGACCCCACAAGTTCGGATGAAGCTGAGCACTCAAGACGGGACAAGTGGTCCGCTGCGACATTCTCATCGCCCTTCTTAACGCGGATCTTAATGTCGAACTCCTGAAGCAGCAAAACCCACCGGATTAGCCGGGGTTTGGCATCCTGTTTGCTGAACAGGTGCCGAAGAGCTGCATGGCCGGTGAATACAATGGTCTTTGATAGGACGAGATAAGACCAGAATTTATCGAAAGCTAGGAGCTCTTTCTCCGTCGTGGTGTAGTGCTCCTGTGCGTCATTGAGCGTCTTGCTTGCATAATAAATCGGGTGAAACTGCTTCTCTCTCCTCTGTCCTAAGACCGCCCCAACAGCGAAGTCGCTCGCGTCACACATGATCTCAAATGGCAGCTTCCAATCAAGAGCCACCATGATAGGGGCACTTACCAACTTCTCCTTCAACAAATTGAATGCACTAAGACACTCGTCGGAGAACACGAACTGGGCTTCCTTCTCAAGAAGCTGGGTCATCGGTCGGGCAATCTGAGAAAAATCTTTAATAAAGCGTCTGTAAAAGCCCGCGTGACCAAGGAAGCTACGAATAGATTTCACAGAAGTCGGCGGGGGCAGCTTAGATATGGTATCAATCTTAGCTCTATCAACCTCAATCCCATCGCGTGAAACCTTGTGCCCAAGCACAATGCCCTCCATCACCATGAAGTGGCATTTCTCCCAGTTCAACACTAGATTGGCCTCCTCGCACCTGACCAACATCCTCTCCAGATTCCCGAGGCAATGATCAAAGGAACTCCTAAACATAGAAAAGTCATCCATGAAAACCTCCATGGAGTCCTCAATCATATCATGGAAAATGGCCGCCATGCAACGCTGGAAAGTGGCCGGAGCATTACACAATCCAAAGGGCATCCGCCGAAAAGCAAATGTGCCATAGGGACATGTGACTGTCGTCTTCTCCTGGTCCTCAGGAGCAATCGGGATCTGGAAGTAGCCAGAGAAGCCATCCGGGAAACAATAGAACATCTTCCCCGCTAATCTCTCCAACATCTGATCAATGACCGGGAGGGGAAAATGGTCTTTCCGAATAGCATCATTGAGTTTGCGATTATCGATGCAAACTCTCCAACCTGTGACTGTACGAGTAGGAATTAGCTCATTCCTTTCATTGGTGATAACGGTCATGATTCCCTTCTTAGGGACAACCTGAACCGGATCCAAGGTGAATCGAAGATGGGATAAATCAAACTAGCGTCAAGTAACTTAATCACCTCCTTCTTCACTACCTCCTGCATGTTCGGGTTCAACCTCCTCTGGTGCTACACAGCGGGCTTGTAGTCATCCTCTATAAGGATCTTATGGGTATAGAAAGAGGGATTAATTCCCTTAATGTCCATAATCCTCCATGCAATAGCCTGCTTGTGCTGCTTCAGCACCTCCAGTAGCCTCTCCTTCTCATCACTCGTCAAATCAGATGCGATAATGACAGGTAATCGAGACTCACCATCTAAAAAGGCATACTCCAAATGGCTCGGGAGCTCCTTAAGCTCAACAGGTGGTGGGTCCTCAATAGAAGGCCGCTTAATCGGCTTAGACTCTCTTATAACCATCGCAAAAACCACTGAACACTGGGGAAACTCATAGCTCTCCTGGCTATGTAATTGCTCATCAAACCGATCCTCACCAACCGGATCAAATGTCTCCCCTCCTACAATCTGGGTGTCCAGGGACTCCTCCTCAACTGTGTCCTAGAGATGATCACTCACACAAGAGTAAATAGTCTCGACAAAGTAAAGTGAATCATCTTGATTCTAGGTGTGCTGCATAGATCTCCCAACATCAAAGGTCACCTCCTCTTCATCCAGCCTCAATGTAAGCCTCCCCGAATACACATCAATCATGGCCTTGGCGGTGGCCAAGAACGGTCGACCTAGGATAATAGGGACATTCTTGTCCTCATCCATGTCCAGAATCACAAAGTCTACAGGAAACATAAAACGATCAACCTTAACCAACATATTGTCCACTATCCCTCGTGGATACTTGACCAAACGATCGGCCAGCTGGATACTCATGCGTGTCAATGTAGGTTCTCCCAACTCAAGCTTAGCAAAGATCGCATATGGCATGAGGTTAATACTAGCACCAAGGTTAGCTAGGGCATTGCTAACAGACAAGCTACCTATCAAACAGGGGATGGTGAAACTCCCCGGATCTCGTCTCTTCTCCGGTAGCTTGTTCTGAATCACCGCCGAACACTCCTCATTCAGCGTCACCTGAGACAACTCCTCCAATTTCCTCTTATTCGTGAGGATATCCTTCAAGAATCTCGCATACTTAGGCATCTAAGCTAGAGCCTCCACAAATGGCAAGTTGATATGCAACTCCTTAAACAACCCTAAAAACTTACCATACTGCTCATCCATCTTCTGCTTCTTCAATCTGCCTGGGTATGGAACGGCAGGAGTGTAATCTCTCACAGGCTCACGAGGGCGCGATGTGCTCGGCGGTTTACCCCTCGGCGGTGTCTCATCAGGAATCTCAATCGCATCCTCCTCTTCGGATGAGTCATCCACAGGAACCTGTGGATCCGGTCCTGTGCCTCTGCCGCTCCCCAAAGTGATGGCCTTCACATGAGCCTTGGGATTGGGCTCAGTGTTGCTAGGCAGGCCACCTGGCGGTCTCCCAGAAAGAAGCTTCGCGATCTGCCCAACTTGGTTCTCTATGGTCTGGATCGAAGCTTTCTGATTCCTCAACTCAGTCTCATGCGTGTGAAAACGCTCCTCCATGTAACGGTTTTGCTTCTTTGCCAACTGATTCTGACTCTCTGAGTTGGCAAGTAGCCCTGCAACCATGTCCTCCAAACTGGATTTACCCTCAGGTGCAGGTGGTGGACCGCTGCTAGAACCTTGGCCTTGAAACTGACCCTATTGAGGTTAAAACTGGGAACTCTATCCCTGAGACAGGTGGGACTGATGCTGGAATAGGGGGCGCTGAGTGAATTCAGGTGGTTGCTGGCTATTGTTGCCAGACTTCCAACTGAAATTCGGCTGATTCCTCCACCCCGGATTATATGTGTTGCTGTACGGATTATTCTGGGGACGATTCTGGTTGGACATGAAATCAACCTGCTCGTGGGCCCCCTGATCCCCAACCTAATAAGCACTCATGGGATGTGCCCCACCACAAAACTCATACAAGGATTGGGCCTTGTTGACGTGCATCTGATCAATCTTGGTGGAAAGTGCTTCTACCTGGGTAGCTAAAGAGGTAATTCCATCCACTTGATGGACACCCTGCCTCTGAGTTCTCGCTCGGGAAGTATGTTGAGTGTAGCTCTTCGATGCCACCTTCTCTAGCAAGTCATACGCCTCCTGGGGTGTCTTCGTTCCAATATCTCCACCCGCGTATGCGTCGATCAGCTGCTTCCCTATCATCTCTAGACCATTGCAGAAGTTCTCTCCCACGCCTCATAGATCGTCTCCCCGTTGTCCTGCTGGAAAGAAAGAATCCTATCCCTCAACTTTGATGTTTTCTCCCGAGGGAAGTACTTCTCTAAGAATTTAGCAGCCATATGGTCCCAAGTACTAATGGACCTAGGGGGAAGTGACAGTAGCCAAGCCTTGGCTCGATCCCGTAAGGAAAATGGGAACAACCGGAGCCGAATAGCATCATCGGTAGCGTCACGAAGTTTGAAAGTGGCGCAAATCTCTAAGAAACCGGCCAAATGAGTATTAGGATCCTCGTGATCCTTGCCATCGAACTGACACATGTTCTGCACCATCTGAATAATGCTGGATTTGATCTCGAACTGATGTGCTCCAACTGTCGGCCTATTGATGCTGGACTCCAAACCCTCAAGTGTCGGTTTGCCAAAATCCGAAAGCGTCCGACCCTCATCCTCGTTCGCCATCTCCTCTACCTCGTCAACAACAAACTCATCAAACTCGAGTAACCGGGCCACAAATCGGGAACGGGCTCGCAATCTCCGATGAAGATGTCGCTCCGGCTCGGATGACGGCTCACGAACCTCCTCGACGGGAGTTGAGAACATACACGATCTGCACGACAAGTTAGATTGAAATACGCGAACTTAGGACAAAGAAAACATAAGTTAGACAAAAAAAATATAAAATAAAAAAAAATAAAATAAAACTAAAAAATAAAATGGAATGAAAACTAAAATCAATATATATACAAATGAAGCTAAAAATAACAAGTAAAATGCAAAATATCTATACACACAAAATTGCAAAATAACAAACAAGAAAACACGGTATGCACAGAAAATATATATACTAAATGGCTAAAAATTAATTCCAATCGTTCTCGCAATACCGTATCCCCGGCAACGGCGCCAAAAACTTGATGCGTGTAAACTATATATATGTTTTTGTAAGTATTTTTTCACACAATTTGAGTTTTAAAAAGGGTTTTCAACAAAGACTAATCACACACACACCGGGCAGTGTACCCGTCGGATAGCAATATAGTAAAGGTAAGAACCGAATATCAATCCGTGGACACGGTGGAATGCAATAATTGACCGGAACTAAGATTCAATCAAGTGATGGTAAAAATATATTTTGAAGAGTTTGTTTTACTTAATTAGCATGCAAATATATAAACTAAGCTAAGATCACATGTCAAACAATGTAGGAGAAAATATCACTTCGGTGTCGAATCCATATAGAATACATTTAATACACTCATAGAAGCATGGCAAATACACGAAACATAAATTGACTAAATTCTCGTCAAAGATATCTAATCAAATGACCATTCGGAAAGCTAGCATGAATTATACAAACCAACCACCTAAAGTCATACAATGAAGCTCACGTGTTTAACAATCATGTCAATGTTTATAAAGATTGAACTAGCTTCCGATTAAGGTACACTAATCCAACAACTAGTTGGAAAGATAATATGAACAACACACTACCCACCTCAAGTTTCTTAAATTAGACAACAATATGCATTTCTTCAACATACAATGTTTATACAAAGGTTATATAAATTAGAAGAATGTGTCAACAATTCATAGATAGACATAAAACTAAACATGAAACATCATAACAAACACTTTGTCTTTCCAAACATAAGCATAGAGATACACATACAAATATAATGATTCATAAACAAGACTTCATTCACCATTCCTAGACAAATGCCATAAGCTAGTATAAATACATACACCAACCCATAAATATAAACATAAACCACAAGTTTTTCAACATAATATGGCATACACAAATACAAGTCTTGTAAACAACTCAAAATACTCGAATATATAATTTCATCGAAGAATAATCATACGGTTGTCATAACATTAACATAATAATTGTCAATAATCCATGAATGTTGTCAAATGTATCCAAACTTCATCTAAACCAAAGTGAACAAGAGTTTTAGCTCAAACCACTCCTCCACGCCTAGATGTTGTTGTTGATGTATGGTGATCCTCTTGATGTTGTATCCTCTCCAAGAAGCTTGAAATATGGCTGGAACAAGGGTGATACGAGCTGGAACAATGGGTTTTTCTCTCTGGTTGCTGAACATCTGGATGACAGTTTAAGTTGTGTTTAAATTGAAAAGGGGAGGCAAGACCGTGCCAAGAGAGAGGGCACGACTGTGCCGGGTACAAAGGCGTGGCCGTGTCTAGGTCTTGACATGACCGTGTGATAGAGGGTTGACCGATCCGGAGCTTCCATTGGGTACCACTAATCGAGGACGTACGGCTGTTCAGACTCACGAGGTGACATGCGACCGTGGGGGCCCACGACACGGTTGTGCCTTGGATTTTGGCTTGGCGCGGTCGTGCAAGATGTGGGTGTGACCATGCCTAGGGTTTGTAAGATTGGCACGACCGTGCCTCCATCACAGAAACCCTAAAACTTCACTTTTTATCCTGGAATCCTCTTGTTTCTTCACCAAGCTTCACAAAAACCTACAAAACAGGAAATGAAGCAAATAAGTGTCTAAACGTTGAATATAACCAAGAATTGATCATTAAATGAGCGAAGTTTTGTTCCAAAAAGATGTGTAAATACTAACACATCAGATTCCATGCATAATTCTTTTTTGGGGCGAAAAAGGTCAAGTATGAGGATGTGATCTGTTGCTGAATATCCCGTGTATAAGAGTATAAATGTATACTAACCCCAAGTTGTCGCCTCCCTATCTCCTCCATATTTCAACTTTCGACCACCTTTTTCCGGTGCTCTATGGGCTATCTATTGCACGTAGTATAATGGGAAGGATTATCACGGATGGAGGAGAGGCACGAGGTTGGTGTGCGGTGGTCTAGGGAGGGTGGCGGGACTTTTTTTGGTTGGTTTTTTTATCCTTGGTGTTTTAGATTGGGAGGACTCTCTTTGATTCTTTGATGGCCTCTTTTCTTTCTTCTCCGGGTGCTAGGTTTGATACTGAAGACGGGGTCTATGTTTATCAGGAGGATCGGGTTTCTTAGGAGCCGCTCGCTACCCTAAGGAGCCGTCATGCTATCTTGTAAGACGCCTAACCGGGTATCCTACAGTTGGGTCTCATAACGGGTCATTCTCTTTAAAACACATTAATTAATAGTCAAACTACAGCGGAAGTCTTTCTAAGAACGTTAATTACTATTTAATGTCATTAAGTTTACCTCACGAATGTTTGCACACCATTCCGAGTAGCACCGCTCCCAAGCCAAGATACGTCAATGCAACGATTGCCTGCAAAACAATCTATAATACACACAAAGTCAGCTACGCTGAGTGAGTTCTAATAGTTTAACTTAAATAAAAGTCAACTCGTCACAAAAGTTATTTGAACATACTCAAGTCCCTCAGTCCTTATAAAATAGTTTAACAATTCATTAACGAATAGATAACCCCTGTTATCACACGATACCCCATAACTGTTCACCACCTAGGACTCATCCCATAATAATAATAATTGTAGGATCGGTGAATACAAGATGGTTCTATTCTAGTTGAGATTGGCGGAAACAATCACAACTAAGCAATGTAAACAAGTAAACACAAGAAGTACTGATAAATACAATTTGTATTAAGCTTCAATGGTTACAAGATTACCTATCAGCAACAACTCTGGACTTCAGTAGATAAGGCTGTCCGTATCAGAGTTGTTTATTAGCAGGAAAACAACTATAAGCAGCAAACAGCTTATCCGCAGCAGCTTGTTGGTCAGCAGCAAAATTGTGGAGTCCACAGCAGTTGTACTTAGAGAATTTTGCAGCCATCAGTCTTTATATCTACAAACACCCCCTAGACCGATGCTTCCAAAACTTTCTTACTGATGTTGTTGCTGAAGCTTTTGCATGTTTGCGACTATCCTTGCTACCTCATAGCCTCTAGGGTCCTTATTGGGATTGTCAAGAGGAAGCTCAGACAGAGTCTTGAGGTCTTTGCTTGGCATACTAAAGAAGTCCTTGCTTGAACATCTCATCTTCTGTCCTCTGACATCTATTAAAGTGAACTCATCCTGAGCAGCATTGTAGGACCAACTGATGAATGGAGAGTGGGATTGGAGAGGTTTAGCATCAAAGATTACATCTTTTCTAGGATTGAAGTGATGTTTGATCATTAGCAACAAATGCCTCCCACCTTCATTCTTAGGCTTATGAGCTTCACCTAGCTCCATCATTCTTCTAAGATCAAAATCAGGGAGCTGCATCACCTCATCAACAGTTTTATAGATTGATCTTTTTACTTCTGCCCTCCCCCTGAAGACATCAAACCATTGATCCTGATTATTGCAGAACCAACCGCCAATTTCTCTTGAGTCTTCTAGTTTGGTAGTAGGTTTGATTTTCTTCTTGGGGGATTGTTGATGAGGAGGAGCTGGGTGGGAGGATTTGGACTCTTTGGGTGGAGAGGAGGGAGGTCTAGGATGGAGAATGAAAGGTTGTTGGATAGAGGAAGTAGTGGATGAGGGAGTTGGCTTGGGTTTCTTTTATTTTCTGTAATCAGCCTGAGTGTTTACCCTTTTATTTGAGCCTGTCATCCCCAATCTTTCTCCCTCTTCCTTCCTTACTTTGAAATACAAGGCTTGCGGGTTGATAAAGCTCATTGGACCGAGCCTCTTTCCACTCTCTCCTCTAGCCTTCAGGAAGTCTATCATGACCTTCCTTTCTTCATGGGTCCTTCTGTTAAATGCAATGGCCTTTTTGGATTTTTGTTTGGCTTTTTCTTCTTCTTCAGCTCTTTTCTTGTTTGCCAATTGACCTTACTGACCCATGAAAGCTCTATAGATTTCTTTATTTGACAATTTCTCAAGATAGTATGCATCCTCACCTTGAGAAATCAGAGCTTCTGTCCACTCCTCTCTCATTGCTTTGGCTAAATTAGTGTCAGTTATCCTGAACTTAGCCTCTTCTCTTCTTTTTCTTTTCTCTTTCTTCTTCTTCTTCTTCTTCTTCTTCTTCTTTATTGAGTTATTCGTGCAGCTGACGAGCTAGAGCTTCATCTTCTTGTAATTGTGTAGCTGTAGGAACTTTAACTTTCAAAGTATCCAGTTGTCTAGCATACAACTGGATCTGTTGTTCCCTGAGGAGAATGGCAGTTTTTCTTTCTTCAATCTTTCTAATCTCAGCCATCTCTTCTTCTTCTCTTTCTCTTCTTCTCTTTTTCTTTTTCTCTCTTCTCTTTCATAATTCTTTCTTCATCTTCTTCTGTCATGATGCCCTTCCCCTTGTCTTTGTTGGATGCCTCAGCTTCTGCTTCATGAATCACAATAGAAGATGTAGGAGATGCTGTCAGGATCTCAGCTTCAGATTCATTGGCAAGCTGAGGAGCAGACATAAAGGAACGGACTGCTTCACTTTCTTCCTTTTCCCATTCACTCCCATGTATAGCTTTGAAGGCTTCTTTGACATTCTGAGCAGCCACTTTTCTTGAATTTACTGCTGCACTCAGTATGACAGTTGGTGAGGAGGGAAGGGATAGATCTGAGTCAGAGTCATCAATTGCATGCCATCCCTCCTTTTCAAGATAAGCTTTGATAATTTTGATCCTTGCTTGACTTTCTAAGGAGTTGATGTTAAAGATGTGTGTTCTGAGCTCAAAGACCTTATGTAGGAAGTCAGGATTGAGGAGCAGGATCTCTTGAATGTTGTTGATTTTGAAAGATGATGCATCGCATAAGAAGAACTGAAAGCCAGAGGACCCAGTGCTTGACCATCCTTGCACTTCCAGGCCCCTGACCATTTCATTGTAGAAGAATCTTCTCCAACATAGAACTTATTCTTTTGTTAAAGCACTTCCCCTTATCAAGTCAAATCTTGGAGCCAGTCTTTGTTCTGATGTTGTTGAAGACTCTGCAATGTGTTTAGGATAGGACACCATGTTTGCTTTGTCACACCCTAACCGACGGCGGAATCAATGGGGCGGGACATGTAGACTGTTCATGAGCACAAAGTTGACTAAATTGTAATATATTAAACATCAATTTCATTTCAAATAATCCAAACACAACCAAATCCAAGAAAGAACATAATTAAAATACATAAAATCCTTTATTCAAATTAACTAAGTCCCAAAGCCTATGTGGAGCAAATCTTGATCAAAACACACATCAGTACCTGAAAATGAATAAAATAAGGTCAACTAAAAAGTTGGTGAGCATACACAGGTTTGTATATAGATAGCATATAGTTTGTAAATAAACAAATCCTTACATGTCATGATAAAATAAGTCATTTATGGGGAGCAGCTACTGTGTAACCAAGTACAATCAAACCTTTGTAACTAGCATGCAAAAATTGTGTTGTCGGTAACAATCACCCTACCTGGTTGGGTTTGTCAGACTCAATAGATCTATCATTGTTTACCGTCGGCTTGAATAGTTAATGATTGCATATAATCGCATACAAAAGTTAGCACAACTAGCACTCGGGCATAAAGCTCAAATTGCACACATGAATGTAAAGAGGATTTGTACTTGTGTAGTTTGTGTAAGTGTAAGTAATAGTGTTGTATAGTGTTCATGTTCCACCCCAAAAGTGTAAAAGAGTAAAAGGGGCTATGTAATACTCACTTGGTTTGAAGGCGTAGCTAACACGAAATACTAGCTAGAAATGAGATCCTTGTAATGCACAACGTTAACCTAGTGTGGAATGTATATCGGATTAATAGTATGCTCAATATTCTATGTTTAAGTCTAGGATTGATTTGGTTGTGTGTATAAAGCTTGTGGTTTGTACTTGAATGGTGTTGTATAAAATATGTAACTTAGTCATTTAGTTATAAAGATGTACCGAGCGTTTTAGATTAATAAATAACTTTTGTTAATCTATTTTTGTAAATATGTATAAATATAATTTTGTAGATTTAAATGAATAAATTTTTGAAATAGGAATTTGATCCTTTTTAAATAAGGTCAATATAAATCTTTATTAATTACTTTTATTTGAAAATTCATTCGGAATGTTTATTGGTTTTAAAATATAAATTTTAGTGTTCTGCCAAGATTTTCTCACACACACGACCGTGCCTGGGACAAGGCACGATCGTGCTAGGACCATGGGCGCGACCGTGCTAATCAGGGCGCGACCGTGTTGATCAAACAGAAGACACAACAAGGATGCTCACTAGGCACGACCGTGCCTGGGCAAGGCACGACCGTGTCTAGGGTTCTGATAGCACGACCAGGTCTAGCCAAGAGGCACGACCGCGCTGTGATTGGCACGACCGTGTCTCATGAAGCACGACCGCGCTAGAAGACTAGCGCGACCGTGTCTGATCCAAAACAGAGACGAATTGTCTAATTCTTATGATGTCAATACTGGAAATCTTAGGGCTTTCATCCATTAGGTGATTACGAGTCTATTGGTATTGTTTAATTGCATTTAAAACATGTCCATAGTAGGATTTGATTAAACCGTTTTAGAGTGAACTCTATATTCGGGTTCATGTTAAATTCGTTATTGTAAGCCCAACTTATGTTAGGGCTTTTGATCTATAGACTAAAACTAAGATGTAGGAGGTTTCAATTACCCGGAAAGATGATTAATCGATAGCGTATGGTAGAAACGAGTTCTGACGACGACGGGTTTGATCTCCGGTGCTCTCCGCTGCAACTCCGGCTAACTCAATGTGTTCTGAAGCTTTAGGGAGTATCGAATGATGTGTTTGTGTGTTTGTTTGAGAGGATTGCAATAAAAACGATGGAATCGATGGTCACATGGAGGATATAGATAGTTTAGGATAGGGATCGACCAAAATGGGTTTATTTGTTATAATTAAAATGATTAAACTCTTAATTGGGTCTGTTAATACGAGAAACGGTTACGAAATCGAATGGTCTTGTGATTAAAGGCTGCATTTACGTTTCAACTGATGTGAGGCGCGACCGTGCCAACAATATGCGCGACCGTGCCAAAACGTGGCGCGACCGTGCCTACTACGGTTTCTGGTTATTTACAAAATCAGCCCTTGCAACCTCAGCTTTGACAGAATTAGCCTGGTTAGGATTTAACAGAACACCTAACGGGATTACTAACTTGATTAACTCAAGGAGGTGTTACCACATGATTATGTGTTCTAAATCTTTGAATTGAATACGATCGGCTAACGATTAATGAGGTGTAGGTTTGAACAAGTATATGTTTTAATGTCGTGTTGTTATTTTATTAGTTAAAATAAATTTAAAATAGGGTCGGAAAATCAGAAATGTTACATGCTTCTTATAGAAACGATTCAAACCAGAGTAGATTATCCTCCATCAAGACATAGAACCTATTGATTGCAAGTTCTGTTGAGAGATCTGAGGAAGTGTTGATGCAGCTTGATAAGTACAGTTGAAGAACTTGAAGTGGATTCAGTGTATTCCAGTTAAGCTCTTCTATTCCACCAAACTCCCGTTCAATCCAGAATCTCTCAGATAGACCATCATACCCCAAGCTAGAATAGAGTCAAACTCTAGCTTATGTGCAGCTCGTGTGAATTAAGGGGCAATGGTCTATCTTGATATATTTGCTGCAGCTGGAAGAAAGCTGAATGACAAAGGTGTGTCTTCATCTTGACTTTCGTTCTTCAACACCACATCAACAGCTCTGAAAACTAACTTCCAATCCTCAGAGATATTTTCCTCTTCATCTATTGAGTCTGGCAAGTCATGGATTTGAGCAAAAGTAGGTTTAAAGAGTGTGCTTTGAAAGGCAGCCTGCTCTTGTATCCATTCATCAAGGCTGTCAGCATCATCTTCAGCGGTAACTATCTCCCCCTTTTTGGTTACATCAGTGTATAAAGTTTCACTTGTTTGAGTGCCCACTGATACAAGGGAAGGAGTAGTCACTGAAGGGCATTGATGGGTTTCATGCATAGAGACTTGGTGCCGTAGTTTGGACACTTCGGCCTCTAGCATTGCCACCCCGTCCGTCAATTCCATATTTTTGAGTTTCAGACTGTCCTCATCCGCAGTTATGGAATCCTTGGAACTAGATGGGGCCTTAGGCCTAGCCTATGCATCCCCATCACCCGGGTTTTCTTGGCATATGAGATTCCTCTCAGTGAAAAGTGTTTCAAGAGAAACATCCTCACTGTGAGTTGTCGTGGTTAGGGACTTAGTGATGTTATCACTGTCACTGTCCTCCTAGTCAATTGATGTACCAGAATTGGTGATAGCCCTTTCCACATTCACTCTATCATCACTCCCAGAGTGAACCTTCTTAGGTGATGGACTTGGGTTGGGTACATTACAGCCAAGTCAATCAATACCTCTGAGATAGTGGTAGTTGGAGAAGGTATATCATCTTGACTAGGTGCATCTGCACCTAAGTTAGAAGAAGAAAAATAATGAAAGGGCTCAGCAGGTTGCTCTATGGATCCGGGATGTGATCCTGATCCTAATAGAGAAACTTCCAAGGAAGTCTCTCTAATGGTTTAGCTACCACTTTTGAGTTTCTCATCAGAATGTTGGGATTCTGAATGAGGGCTTTTAGGTTGGGATTGGGCCTGTGAGACAAGAATAGAAGGAATCTTCTTGCTCCTTTTTCTGGTATATTTTGCCTCAACTGGGGCCCTGTGTTCCAGTTGGGCAGTGATAACATCCAAAACAGGTGTAAGTAGTTGGTGTGCCCATGCAGCCTTAGTAGGATACACAGGGGTTCGAACAATGGAAGCAAATTGATGTTCAGGCTTTGAAGTGGAGGGTGTGGGATCAGTATCAGCTGGGATTTCTGAACTTTCACACTGGGTACTTTGTATGTTCAACATTGTAGATAACAATGGAACATTGACCCCTGAGAACTTTTTGGAAACTGTTCTCACGCTTTGAAAAATATTATTTTTATGACCCAACATAAGATAGATTCTTGCAGGTTTTGAAAGATCTTTTAGTTCATTGTTGAAAACTTTCTGCAAGAATATTGGGTACATATAGAATGCTTGCTTTGCACCTTCTTGAAGGTTATATCTCAAACCTTCAAAGATGAGATGTGCAAAGTTGAAACCTTGGCCAGTGACCATATCGTGAATAGCAGAGGCGAGAGCATAACTCACTTGATGCCATCCACTTCTCTTATGGGATATGCATTATAGAAGAGTGTGGCATAGAAACTTCCATGGAGGGCCCATCAGCGCCTTTTCAATGGTATATTCGTTCTGATTTCCAGTGTACCCTATGGATACAAAGGTCCTCATATACTCTTCCCTGGAGTATGAAACGGCGGCCCCTCGTCCTGAAGCTTGAGATGTTTTCAGAGAGTAGCTTCAGTAACCATGATGTCTTTGTCGTCTACCTGATCTTGGATTTGGGGAATCCCTTGTTCGGTAGAGTAGACGGCGGTGCTCCAAAAGTCCTCCATATGAGGGATGCATATGGTAGGGTTGACGGTTAGTGCATAGTATATCTTTGATCGACCGAGAAAGTCGATCATATCATTGAACCCTTTGGACTTCTTGCCTTTTACTAGGTATGTAGTGAGATTGTGGTAGGGTGAGAATTTGTCATCAAGCTGGTTTATATCTACCTCTGCCATGGTCGTTGGGTTTGGAGGGAAGGAGGAAGTTTTTGAAAGGTGGTTAAGTATGGAAGGCTTTGAATGTTTGAGAGAAATGGTGAGAGTTAGGTTGGAATTGAATATGAAGAGGTTAAGGAGAAATATGATTTGTGATATAACGGTAGAGGAGGGAAAAAAAAAGCAAAGTTACTTGTACAGTACAACCTTATTCACTTTTCACTGTTACATCTGTAATACACTATAGCAGTCATGGTAAAGACTGAAAGGAATTTTTACAGCGGGTAAGAGTTAATTTAGACTTATCTTTACCCATCAGCAGCAAACTTGGTTGCTGCGGATGGTTAAGCCTATCCGCTACAAACTTGGTTGCTTCGGATGGTTAAGTCAGTCAGCAGCAAACTCAATTGCTGCTGATAAATACAATGGTCTGCAGCAAAGATGTTGCTGCTGACTGCCTTAAAGCTATCCACATGAACTTGTTCCTGCTGATAGTTTAAACAGTCAGTGGCAAATTCTTTGCTGTTGAAGATTAAATCTTTCGACAGCAAAAAAGAAAATTGCTGCTGGCTTATAACTTTTATTTACAACAAAAGACAAACACATTTATAAAACAATTTTAAGATACAGATTTTAGTCATAGTTCATCATACCAATGGATTCAACTAAATATCTAAATCTAGATTCATCAAAAGGTTTTGTAAACAAATCAGCATATTGCTCATTGGTATGAACTTAGGTTAAAGTAATTCTCTTTTTCTCAGCTTGATCTCTTATGAAGTGATACCTGATGTCAATGTGCTTTGTCCTAGAGTGCTGTACCGGATTGTTTGTGATTGATATAGCACTCATGTTGTCAATGTGAATGGGAGTGGCCATGAAAGTCATCCCATAGTCCAGCATTTGGTTTTGTATCAAGATGACTTGTGCAAAGCAACTTGAAACTGCAATGTATTCTGCTTCTGGTGTAGAAGTTGATACACCTGTATGCTTCTTGCACTGCCATGAAATCAGTCTTCCTCCCAGAAACTGACAACCCCCTGATGTGTACTTTTTGTCCAAGTTGCATCCCCCATAGTCAATGTCAGTGTATGCATACAGGCTGAACTTGTTATTTTTAGAATACCATAGCCCAAATCTTGGGCCTCCTTTTAGATATCTAAAAATTCTCTTGAGAGCTTGAAGATGTATATTCTTTGGAGCTGCTTGGAATCTTGCATAGAGGCATACTGCAAACATGATATTTGGCCTTGAGGCAGTGAGATACATGAGTGAACCTATCATTGCATGGTATTGATGTTGATCAGTGTCTTGACCATCTTTGTCTGGAGTCAGTTGATGGTGTACTTGCATAGGAGTTCTTGCAGCAGTGCAGTCAGCCATCTTGAATCTTTCCAAAATGCTCTTTACATATTTGGATTGGCTGATAAAGATTCCGTTTGGAACTTGTTTGACATGAAGACCTAGAAAGAAATTTAGTTCACCCATTGAACTCATTTCAAACTTTGAGTGCATTAGGATCTCAAAGTCTTTACACAACTTCTTCCTTGTTGATCCAAAGATGATGTCATCAACATAGATTTGTACCAGTATGATTTCTCCCCCTTCATCTTTGATAAACAAGGTCTGATCAATGGCAGCTTTTTTGAAGTTGTTGCTTAGTAGATATCCAGACAGAGTTTCATACCAGGCTCTTGGAGCTTGATGTAAGCCATAGAGAGCTTTGTCTAGTTTAAACACTTTGTTAGGATGTGCAGGACCTACAAAGCCTGGAGGATGTTTGACATATACTTCCTCACCAATATTCCCATATAGAAAGGCACTCTTGACATCCATTTGATAAACCATGAAATTCTTGGATGCAGCATATGCAAGGAAGATTCTGATGGCCTCCAGCCTGGCAACAGGAGCAAAGACTTCATCATAGTCAATTCCCTCTTCCTGAGTGTAGCCTTGAGCTACAAGTCTGGCTTTGTTCTTGATGACATTGCCTCTCTCACTTGCGTGTTTTTGAATAACCATCTTGTATTAATAGCAGTTTGACTAGGTGGAAGATCAACAAGTTTCTAGATATCCTGTCTCTTTAATTGCAGCAACTCTTCCTGCATTGCCTCAATCCAACTGCTGTGTTTCAGAGCTTCATCTATCTTCTTGGGAACTACCTGAGATAGAAAACAAGAAAACAGACATATATTGGCTTCATGAGATTTGCTTCTTGTTTGAACTCCTTGGTGAACTTGGCCAATGATATTTTCCAGGGGATGTCCATTGTTGATTCTCTGTGCTGGTGCAACATCCAATACTATCCCTTGCTCAAGATTGCTCTGATTCTGATCAGGAAACTCGTCATTCATGGTGGAAGAGTCTTCAATATCAACAACAACATCATCATTATTAGCTGCAGCATCAGCAGCATCTGTAGCAGATGCTTCTATAGCATTTACAGATGTGTCTTCATTCAGATTTTCATTCTCAGAGAGGCTGCTGCTGGTGACATTTGAGAGTCTGGTTTCTGCTTCACTGGCTTCAATAGCTTCCACCACAGATGGAGGATCAATAGATGGCCTTTTCAGTCTGAGAGAGGGACTAGGGAACTCCAATCTGTAGTCAGAGGAAGATGTGGAAGCTGGTGCTTTGGAAGAGGTAGACTCCATATTTGAGAAAATGAGAGGCTCAAATATTTTTTAAGATTTAAGAATCTCAGTGGTTTCATCTTTTGTTCTCAAGAAGTATACCCATGAAAATCTGGTATAGTCATCAGTAATCACCAGACAGTATGACTTCGTACCCATTGACATGACATTTGTAGGACCAAAGAGATCCATGTGCAATAGTTGTAGTGGAGTGTCATTTGAATTCAACGTCTTGGGCTTGTGAGAACTCTTATGTTGCTTCCCCTTCAAGCATGGAATGCAATGATCTTCAAGTTGGAATTCTTTGTTAGGAAGCCCTCTTACAAGATTTTCCTTCACCAACTTGTTAATGGTTTTTATATTGACATGACTTAATCTCCTATGCTAGAGAGCTGATTCATCAACTGATACCTTTGATAGAAAACAAGATACACTACCAGATGGAGTGACCTCATTCATGTCAAGCACATATAGGTTATCTTTTCTCTGAGCAGTCAATAGTATCTTCTCTGGAGGAGGTTTGCTTAAGCCAGGGGATAGTACAAAACATTCTTTATCTGTGAAAAGCATCCAATGCTTTTGATCATAGACCTGGGACACACTCATGAGATTGAAGTCTAATTCTTTCATTGGACACAGTTCCTTGTCCATCACTCCCAAAGGCAACATATCCTCCATTGAAGTGTCTGAAGTTAGAGAGGATGGATCTGTTGCCGGTCATGTGCCTGGAACAACCACTGTCTACAACCTAGGTGTTATTCTTGTGAACTGGCTGTCCCTGCACATGAGAGATATCTAGTTGGAGGGAGGAACCTAAGAACTTGCAGACTTGGGTAAGTGTATCTTTTGGTCAGCAGCATCAGCATGCTTGCATTCAATGGAACCAATGATGATGCTTGAAGGGATTAAGGATGGGATCTTGGCTTTCCATTGCCGAGGAGGTGGTTTTCCATATTTTTTTGCTCTATCAGCAGCTGATGTTGCTTTGGCTGCTGACAGATTTGCTTGATTAGCTGCAAACTTTGCTACTGAGGACTTTGGCTTATCAACAGCAGATTTTGTTGCTGCTAATGGTTTTACTTGAGCAGCAGCAGACTTGGTTGCTGCTGCAGGCTTGTCCTTTGGTTTCTTGGGCTTTACTTGATCAACAGCATTTATGTATGCCTATCCTTCTTTACCTTGTTACCAGATGGTTTCTCTGTAGAAGTTCTTTTGTCGATAGGCTTTTGGTTAATCTGGTTGAAGGGATTAAATTTACAATTTGCAGCAAAGTGGTCTGATTCACCACAGATGGTGAAAGATTGTTGAGGTTTTGGCAGCTGCTTCCTTGGTGGGGAGAGAGAGTTTCTGAAATGAGTTGCCTTAGCTTCAAAGCTTCTTACCTTTTTGTTCTTGTTTGTCTTCAAAAAGGCATGTTGCTTGAGGTTTCATTGTTGCTGAAGGTAGTAGAAGCAGGTGTTGGCAGTGTGATTGTATTTGCCATAGACAAAACATGATTTAGCCAGTTTGTCCCTTTGGAAGTACACATATTCTTTTCTTTTGAACAAGTGTTTGAAATTCCAGGGGTGAACTCTGTTGTGCTCAAAAGTGGCTTCCTCTAATGTCTTTTGAACACATGGAGCTCTCTCTCTAGGCGCATGACATATGTCAAACACCTTCCTTGGTTGGGTGGATTTAGATTGAGGATTTGGGTTGGTGGAGATAGAAGACTGTCCCTTTTCAATAGTTAGCTTTCTTCCTTCTGGAGGATAGATGATTTTGATTTGTTTGGTGAGTTGAGATACTGGTACTGTTTTTGAAGGGATGAAGGAGATTGGACTATTGGTTTGACTGACTTCAAAGGCAGGTAGTGATGGAGCTTTATTGGTTTCAGTGGATTCTGAGCCTATGGACTCGGACTCAGACTCAGATGAAGTAGTGCATTCTTGCCCGGAGGTTTCTTGGATAGAAGGATCAAGATTTTGGTTGTCCAGATCAAGATTTCAAAGATTGAAACTTGGTTCATGAATGGCTACATAGTCAGCAGGTGGAGGAACAACATTGTAGGGTTTATCAGCTTGAAACCTAACTCCAACAGTTACCCTTTCATGAATTTGAGCATCCAAAAGTCTTTGCAGCTTTTTGGATGCAAACTCATATTTTTTCCACATGGACCTTTTGGTCTGCTAATTCAGCCCTTGTAGCCTTTAACTTAACCAGAAGATCATCAATCTGAGTTTCAAGGGTTGTTTGTTCATGTTTTAATGATGAAATCTATTTCTTTAAACAGTTAATCTTTTCTTTGTAACTATTTTTAACCTTTTTAAATTTAGATTTCATTTGGTGAAACTCTTCGTTTTGATCTATGAGATTCTGGTTATGTTTTCTATATCCAAGAACCTTATCAATACAAGCTGGAGTACAATGATTTTCATATACCTAAGGTGGTATCTCTGATGTGTCTGCCATGAGAGCTTGATTGTTGGCAGGAAGATCTGAATACTGGAAGCTCCAGTCAAAGTCAGCAGTTCCAACAGCTGCACAAGCTGCAGTTTGAGAAGAAGGCGTGGCTTGTTGATGTTGTTGCTGAGCTTGGTGAGCTTGTCTTGTCTGAGCAGTAGCTGGGTTTGCCTTTGGTGCCTTGCATTCTCTAGCAAAATGACCAAGTTGGTTATAGTTGTAACATCTCAGTTTACTTTTGTCTAAGCCAACTCTGGTGTTGGAGTTGTTGCTTGGAATGGGTCTTCCTGTTCTACAGTAGAACCTTTTTTCTCTTAGAGAGAGCATTGCATAGGAGTGCTGTATGTCCTTTTCTTCTAGATCATCTAGATAAAAACATTCCAGATCTTCTTTGATAAAGGACATATTGTTTGAGTTTTCAGAGACAAAAGCAGCAGAAGTTGAGGTTTGAGGTGAGGCTTCAAGAAAAAATGGTGAGTTGTTTGATTGAGAGGTTGGAGTCTGGGGATGAGTGATAATGGGAGGGTAGTAGTTGCTTGAACTAGGAACTGAGTGGTTAGAGTGAAGTGTAGAGGAAGTGGTGAAGGATGATGAGGCTGTTGAGTGACTTGAGCTTCTCTCTTTGGCATGAATCATTTCTAATTCATAGGTCTTCAGCATGCCAAACAACTCAGTCATCTGCAGTGTTTTTAAATTTTCAGTTCTTCTGATTAACACTGTGTAAAGTGTCCAGCAGCTTGGCAAAGACCTGATGAACTTCTTGAGAATGTCTTCATTCTCCAGCTTCACTTTTGAGCACTGTAGCTCTCCCACAAGGTAGGTGTACCTGTTATACAACACAGTAAGAGACTCACCTTCCTTCCAGAAAAAGTTCTCATATTGTTGCTTCAGGATGTCTGTTCTATTTTCTTTTACTTCTTCTGACCCAGCAAATATCTTCTCGAGAGCCTCCCATAGCTCCTTGGCAGTCTTGTATCCTCTAAAGTTGTGAAATACTTCATTTGGAAAGCATATCTAAATGTCTCCCAAGGCTTTGAAGTCTACCTCTATCTTTTTTATGTCTTCATCTGAATCCTTTGAGGGTTCTTTGGGGACTGATGGACCTTCGGAATCAGCAGAGACCACCATGGGTACATATGGTCCATCTTTAATGGATCTCCACATCCCATACTCTTGATAGCAGAAGAAACTTTCCATCCTGTTCTTCCACATATAATAGTCTTCTCCTGACACCAGTCTTGGTGGTCTGTTGATGCTTCCAATATCATCAAAACCATTGTTTTGTGCCATTTATGGATTTGTGATATATGGTGCTTTAGCAAAGAGATAGTAGTGAATAGAACCAGAGAGTGATTAAACTAGTGTGAGTTTGTTTAATCTAAGAGCCAAAGCTCTGATACCACTTGTAGGATCGGTGAATACAAGATGGTTTTATTCTAGTTGAGATTGGCGGAAACAGTCACAACTAAGCAATGTAAACAACTAAATACAAGAAGTACTGATAAATGCAATTTGTATTAAGCTTCAATGGTTACAAGATTACAGAGAAAACTCTAAGAAAAGCACACTTTTATAATGAAATGATACATTACTTATATAGTAACTTAGAATCAAGACAGACCCTTGATTCTAAAGATCAGATCGAACACAAGCCGTTGATCTTGTATACTAGAAGCAATAATACAAAGGATAACTTTACTTTAACGTCTTCTCATGCAGTAACATTCTTTCTGTATGAGATGTGTCAGAGTTGTAGCAGAAAGTTGTCAGTGATAAAGTTGATGCTTTTGCTATGCCAATCGGCAGCAACGATTGATCTTCAGTAGATATGGCTATCCGTAGCAAAGTTGGTGATCCGCATCAAGACACAACTATCCAAAGTTGTTGATGACTTACCTATCAGCAACAACTTTGGACTTCAGCAGATAAGGCTATCCGCAACAGAGTTGTTCATCAGCAGGAAAACAACTATCAGCAGCAAACAGCTTATCCACAGCAGCTTGTTGGTCAGCAGCAGAATTGTGGAGTCCGCAGCAATTGTACTCAGAGAATTTTTTAGCCATCAGTCTTTATATCTACATTAAATATTTAAAAAGGAACGAGACCAAAATCCAATACCTTTTTCCTAAAAAAAAATAGGCCTATGATCTGAAATAGAACAATCCAACGCCACCACTTCTGTAGAATTTATAACATCCATAACATCCTCGGAAATAGAAAGGTCAAGAAATTCTTTTTCTTCAGCTTTTGCTTTTCATTTTAATCAGTTTATTATTTCCGGTTCAGTGGTTTTTACAAGTTAGATCAACATACAACAAATCTTTCCATTGTTTTGCATTTGATCCATGTACCATATATCTGTTTTTTTGCTTGATTATGCTTCTGTTAGGGGTTAGTTTTTAGCTCTGGTATCCCTGATCCTTACTATGTATCCTGATTATCTTACCGTTGTAACAATTAATATTACGCGTTTGTATTTGACTTGGTCATGCAGGTAACACCCATTTAACACCCCTTTATTTAATGACATGTATGTTGGATATTACATGTCCGATCATTGTTAATATCAACGTTGCTATTGAGGTACGATCCAAATAGTTACACATTAAATAACGAGCAATTGATAATATTTAATTGTTAAATATTATAGTTCACGCAACACGATATTATGCGATGGATGAATAAATATTTATGAGAAATATTTAATCGGTGGATTCAGGAATTAATTATTCTGAGTAATAATTAATTATTAATTCGGTGAATAATTATTTAGAGAAATAATTATTGACGGTTTTAACGTTTAACAGTTAGACATTAGTTATGGATTTAAAAATTATTTATAGTTAGTAAAGTAGTGAGGGTTCAAAGTAATTAAATAGTTAATTACAAGGAATTTATTGTAAATTACTAATTATGTTGTATTATGTAATTAAGGTATCTATATATACATCCTTAAGACAAAACCCTTGCCTCCATCAAGTTTGCGCAAGAGAGGAGAACCCCCCCCCCCCTCGTGCACCTATCAAGCCACCACCGCCGGTCACCTCTTCGACGCCGGAACTGCCGAACCGGCCACCGTCGTGCCACTGCGAAGCCACCGTCGCCATCACCCCGCATTCGGGTGAACCTGTATTCCTCGTGAGGCGGTTTCATGTATTAGATCTCGCGAAACGGGATTTGTTGTTACGGGTTTGTTGATGCACTTTCCTGTGACAACACTCTGGACAGAGTCTTAGTTTGTATTTCTAATGTCTGTAATTTGTCTTTGTATTTATGAGTCATTTTGTAATAGTTTATCGAGTTGTATTTACTTTTACATAATGAATGTTGTTTTTCTGCTAAGTGTTTTGCGCACTTACATGTGCGCAGGAGAAAGCTCCTGCGTACTTAGCAAGTACGCAAGAACACCTTTGCGTACTTGTTAAGTACGCAAGAGCAATTGGTCCTGCGCACTTGCTAAGTGCGTAGGCATCAGGTCTGTATAAATAGGATAGGTTCACAGAGGCTAAGTACGCAGAACCATTAGTTTAGACGAACTCAGTTCTGCTAAGTACGCAGCTTGTATTCTCTCTGTAACCGTCGAGTGTTTATAATACAAAGAACGTTTATTGTGACTCTCGTGTTTGGTTTACTTTGTTTAGTAAGACTCTCCACCTAGTCACGGGTATTCCGCAACCCGGTGCGACTAGTAGACCACTTGCATGTGACGATCCGACACACACGAAGGGACCTACAAGTGGTATCAGAGCATTGCTCTTGAATTCGAGTGTTGTAAGTGAGTTTGGAGACGTTTTACTGAGTTTTACAAGCAAAAAAAGGTATTTTGTTGATTTTTGTGATAAAAAAGGGGTAGCTCTTGAGCACATTTTTAGAAGCAAAAATCTCTCAAAAACCGATTTTTGTTGTGTATTTTTGTGTTTTGAGCATCAAATGTTGGTTAGAAACTTGTTTCTGATCCTTTGGCTCGATTGCATTGATCATCAGCCTATTTTTCACTATCTCCGGCGATTTTCAGGTGACCGGAAAAGTTTGGTGAGAGTTGCTGAAAAGGTGTCCTGCGTACTTACCATTTTTGGTAAAAAGTACAGTTTTCTGCGTACTTACTAACTACGCAAGAGTTATCTCCTGCGTACTTACAAGTGCGCAAGACTGAACTTGTGCGAACTTAAGTTATATCCTGCGTACTTAATATTTCCTCCTGCGTACTTACAAGTACGCAAGAGCAAGTCTTAACTACGCAAGACCATTTCTCAAGTGCGCAAGGCCAAAACCAAGTGCGCAACAGTGTCTGATTTTTCTGATTTTTTGACCAAGTAATTCACTATGTCGAACCTTCAGAATCTTGGAAACATGTTAAATTATGATAATGAGATCGGTACACCTCAGAAACCACCTAAACTATTAAATGTAAACGATTATTCCAATTGGAAGGCGCGTTTTGAGCACTACATTTCATACACCGACTCATCATTATGGATACCAATCATTGAGGGATATAAGCATCCCACACACATCTATCTTGATGAAGAGGTGCCAAAGCCCATCTCTAAGCTTGATGAAGAACAAAAGAAAGCTTATGATCGGGAAAAGAAGGCTCTTGGCTCAATCACTATGTCATTAACTCGGGAATTGTTTCATAGTTTCCGAGGCTATGACACCTCCAAGGATCTTTGGAAAGCACTTCAGAAAAGATTTGAGGGGAACAGTGACATTAAGAAGAGTAAGCGGGATCTTCTCCGGAAGCAGTATGAATGCTTCAATTTCATGGAAAATGAATCGTTAGATGATCTCATCTCTAGATTCTATCATTTACAAACGGAGTTGAAAGCTTTTGAACTGAAATATCCCGATGAAGAACTGGTGGAAAAATTTCTTGATGCTTTGCCACCAAAGTTTGAGATGTATACAACCCTGATGAGGGAAAATCCTAAATTCTATGAGTTAACAGTAGTTGAGGTTGTGGGTAAGATTCAAGCTCATAACATGAATCTTATGAACAAGGAGAGCTCGGGAAGACCTCAGATACAGGACCCTTCCATGTATCATGGGACGACTTCCACTTCAAAATCATCGGGCTATGGAATTGCCCTCTTTACTGGACACTCCAATGAAGAAGACCACTCAAATGGGTGTGGTGGTCATGCTTGTTATGCATCCGGATCAGGGTTGGGAACTAATCATCAACACACCTCAAGAAATCCTCCAGCTACGTCTTCAGCTAACCATTCTGCAATAGTCAAAATAGCTGAAGATCATGTAGCATTGTTTTCATCATGTATGCTTGCGTATGAGAATTTCATAGGCGGCAAGCTAACGGATCCCGAAACTATTGAAGAAGACTTTAACCAAGTGGATCCTGATGATATTGAGGACATGGATATTCAATGGAATATGGCCATGCTTTTGAGGAGGGCCAAGCGTTTCCTGAACAGAACAGGAAGAAAGTTCATTGGTGGACATTCTAGTGCCAAGGTTGGATTTGATAAATCCAAGGCCAAATGCTACAGGTGTCCGAACTATGGACACATTGCTCGTGAGTGTCAAAAAGACCGAGCACCGGCCTCTGGTTTCACCAGACCTAGCCAGGGAAACAGCCACGGCCACAACAACACTAGCCACCACAATCAATATCAAGGTGGTTCGTCAAATGCACTGGTAGCTTAGCATGACAAAAACTTTGATTGGGGTGTTCATCTAGAGGACGCCATCATTGCTCAAACACATGTTGGTCTCATGGCTGAGATCATGGAGCTGATGGAGGCTGAGAGAAAAGAGGCTGAGGAGATGGAAGCTTCTGTAGCTGTTGAAAAGGAGTCTACCACTGCCGTTGCTCTCATGGCCATTGGAGAAGCACAAAGTTCATCATCTGAGGTAGATTCTAACCCTTTCTCTGTTATTTCTTGTTCTAAATGTCTAGGGCTAAAGCTTGAAATTTCTAAGCTCCAAGACAAAATCGAACCCCTATCTATGGCAGCTCATAATTACAAAGAAAATGAAAAACGTTTTAAAGAGTCTGTTGAAACGTTGAAAAAAGAAAAATGTGAATATTCTTTACAAATAAGTGAGCAACAAGTTCACTTGGATATTGCGTATAGGGAGTTAGAAAAACGGAACAATGAAATCAACAAACTGCAAAATGAGATCCTGCAGTTAAAATGTACAAATGAGAAGTTGAAAAACTCTCGCTTTGTGGTGGAGCACTACGAATCAGTAGTGAGGAAATTGAAGGGCCTAGGTCTTGGTACCAATGCCATTCCTCCACCAATAAGTGGGAAGTTTGTCAATAGCTTGATAGACATTGATCTCACCTGTCTAGATGAGTCCTCTGATAAGGATGATTCCCCTAAAAAGGATGAATCCTCAAGTAAGGCTAACTCCACATCTAGTGAGGAGTATGTTACTGCTTCTGAAGATGGGTCGGTTAATACTTGCCCTGAAGGAGTAGTCTCTGAGGAGTTGTTGACTGAACATAAAGTCCACAAAAACATTATCACTAATGGTGATAACTGCATTTTAACTGAACCTGATATCATTGAAACAAATGATAAACTTAAGGTAATGCTTTACGGGGGTTATAAAAATATTAACCAAGTTAAGAAGGAGGCTTTTTCAGCTCATTATGGACTTGGTTACAAAGAGAATTTGCAAAAGTATTATACCCCCAAAAACCAAACTGAAAAAGGTCAGACTTCTGTTCATAAACCAACTCCTCCTGCTCATAATGGAGAGTTATCTAAGGCCAGATCTAATGAGCCTTACAAGAGAACTCATGTGGACAAGAGGATGTGTTTTCATTGTGGCATGGTTGGTCACATTCTTGTGAACTGTCCATCAAAGAACCAAGGGAAACGGCATGTTGTCTCACAGCCAGCCGTTATCCCTAAGTCTCCAATAGTGAAACCTCCCAGAAGTCCAAAGCAGAATGTGGTGAAACCACCAGTACAACCTATGGGAAAACCTAAGATTAAATCTGAGGCCAAACCATCTGTTGCAAGAAAGGTAAAGCAACCTGCCGTAGCTCGTGTGTCTACATCTGGTAGTACACGCACTGGTGAGAAATCTGTGGCTAGACTCTCTAAGCCACAAAGAAGAAGAAGGAATAAGAGGTTGAGAAAGCTGGAACAGCTGACTAAGACTCAATCAGGTGAAGTTTCCACAAGTTCACCGGCTGTGGTTGAGCTAAAGTCTACTGTTCGGGTTAAGAATCAAAAGAGATCCTGGAACAAGAAAGTTAAAGGTTCTCAATCTCCTGTTCCAAATTCATCCAAAGATTCACCAATTTTGAACAGTCATCATGACTGGGAGTTGAAAGAAGTAGTTTATTTTGAGAAGGATGGACGACCCAAGACCACAATGGCTTAGGTCTCCAAATCTAACTAATTCTTTTGTTACTCGTGCAGGGACGTCCGAAGGGTACTATCTCTAACCGTTGGTATGTAGATAGTGGATGATCCCGGCACATGACAGGAAACATGGCCTTGCTTCAAGATGTTAAACCATTCAGAGGCGGCTATGTGGCCTTTGGCGGAGAAAAAGGCGGTAGTATCACGTGTCAAGGCGTGGTTTCGAACGGTTGTGTCAGCTTTGACAATGTCAACTTCTCCGAGCAGCTGAAGCATAACCTGTTGAGTGTCTCCCAAATGTGTGACAAGGAGTACTCGATGATGTTTGACAAATCAGAATGCCTGATTCTCAAACATGGTTTTGAGGTTCCCAAAGACTGGATTCTGATGAGAGAACCAAGATCAAACGACACTTATCAGATCAATATGAGCGTGGCAACAACCACCTCATCAGTTGCTACTTGTTTGCTTACAAAAGCGACAGAACATGACTCCATCTTGTGGCATAGGAAACTCGGACATATTTCTTATCGTAAAATGAATCATCTTATCCGAAACGGTTTGGTAACCAGGGTTCCTAAGTTGAGGTTTACCGTTGCAGATGACTGTATGCCGTGTAAAAAGGGCAAACAGCAACGGAAGTCTCACAAGCCCAAGCTCCAAAACTCTATCGATACCCCTTTGGAGCTATTACACATGGATCTGTTTGGCCCCATAAGTATCAGGAGTATTGGAGGTAAGTCGTTCTGTCTAGTTGTAACTGATGATTTCTCACGTTTTTCTTGGCATTTTTTAGGTACAAAAGACGAGACTGCTGATATTCTTCAATACCTGATCCTGAGCTTGGAATCTCTTTGCAAGCTGAAAGTTAGAAGAATAAGGAGTGACAACGGAACTGAGTTCAAGAATAATTTGATGGAAGTTTTCTGTCTCAAGAGAGGGATCCGTCACGAATTCAGCGCGCCGTACACACCTCGGCAGAATGGAGTTGCTGAACGGAAGAACAGAACACTGATCGAGACTGCAAGGACTATGCTATCAGATGCAAAGCTTCCATCCCACTTTCTGGGCAAAAGAAGTTAATACAGCTTGTCACGTCTTAAACAGGGTTCTGGTTGTGAAAAGGCACAACAGACATGTTATGAGTTGATCAACAATCGACTTCCCAATCTTGATTACCTAGTTCCTTTTGGTAGTCCTTGTTCCTTGTTGCTACAGTATAAAGACCGTCAGTCTAAATTTCATGCGAAAGCGGTGGAAGGCATCTTCTTAGGATATGTTGCCAATTCGCCCTGCAAGAGAGTGTACAACATAGGAACTCGTACTGTCGAGGAATGGTTTGAAGTGGACTGTAGTAAACACAACACTCCACCAGAACCAAAAGGTCCAGCTTGGGGTTTTGATTATGATGCGCTATTCAAATCCTTCAATCTTCCTGACTTATCTGCAGAAGACGCCGCAAATGTTTAGGATTTATTGCGTGGCGAAAATGACTCTAGTTTTTCTACTCGTGCTACTGCACCAATTATAACTCCTGATTCCAATGCTGCATCTGCATCTGGAACTCATGACAGCGATGACAGTGAAGATGTTCTTGTTAATGGAGATGACGCTCCAGCCAATCCTAACACAACTGTAGGAAATGAAGCTCCAGCTGATCCAATAAACATTGAATCTTCTTCCTCTGGAACACAGGAAATGGAGGAGTTAAGCACGAATCTAGATCCAGAAATTCAAGAACCGATTGTACCGGAGACGAGGGTGCATAGGAATCATCCAATCGACAACATTATTGGTGATCCTTATGCCGGTGTTCAGACTCGTCATAGAACCATCACTGAGAACACCAGTCTTTACACAGAGATATTTGACACTGGTGTCATGGAAACATGTCTGCATGCTGCATTCGTGTCCCAGGTAGAGCCGAAGAATGTGAAGGAGGCTCTCGCTGACAACTGCTGGATTGAGGCGATGCAAGATGAATTGTCTCAGTTCCAAAAGTTGCAAGTGTGGGATTTAGTTGACTTGCCAAAAGGCTTTCAGCCAATTGGTACCAGATGGGTGTTCAAATGCAAGACGGATGATCGTCATGTAGTTGTGAAGAACAAAGCAAGATTGGTTGTTCAGGGTTTTTATCAACAAGAGGGCTTGGATTACAATGAAGTATATGCCCCAGTTGCTAGAATTGAGGCCATTCGACTGTTCTTGGCTTATGCCACATATGTCGGCTTCAAGGTCTATCAACTTGATGTGAAGAGTGCTTTCCTTTATGGTAAGGTGCATGAAGAAGTCTATGTCACTCAACCTCCCGGTTTTGAAGATCCACATAATATCAATAAAGTGTACAAGCTCGACAAAGCACTTTATGGTCTTCATCAAGCACCGCGGGCATGGTATGAGACATTATCTAAGCATTTACTGTCTACTGGTTTCGACCGTGGACAGATTGACTCGACTCTCTTCATACGGAAAGCAGGAGGTGACATTCTTCTTATGCATGTATATGTCGACGACATTATCTTTGGGTCGACCAATGAAGGGATGTGTAGGGAATTCGAGAAGGTGATGAAGTCCAAGTTTGAAATGAGCAATATGGGTGAACTGTTATTCTTTCTAGGTCTGCAAGTCAGTCAAAGAGAGAATGGTATTTATCTACATCAAACTAAGTACGTGCAGGACATCTTGTCAAAATACAAGATGAGTGATAGCACTACTTATGGCACACCAATCCCAGTCAATCATGGTTTGCATTCCGACAGAGATGGAAAGGATGTGGACTGCAGGTTGTACCGTGGGATGATCGGATCACTTATGTATCTCACAGCTTCAAGACCCGATATAATGTTTGCTGTGTGCTTGTGCTCAAGGTTTCAGTCTCAACCGAAGGAGTCACATATGATAGCTGTGAAGAGAATTTTTAGATATCTGAAAGGGAAACCCCGATTAGGTCTTTGGTACTCTAAGCAGCAGTCATTCGACTTCAAAGCCTACACTGATTCAGATTATGGCGGTTGTAACCTTGACAGAAAGTCAACTTCTGGTGGATGTCAATTCTTAGGAGACAGGCTGGTCTCCTGGCAGTGCAGGAAGCAGTCAACGGTTTCTGTCTCAACTTGTGAAGCAGAATACATTGCTGCAGTGAGCGGTTGTTCTCAGATACTGTGGATTCAGCAGCAGTTGAGAGACTACGGCTTAAACTTCACTGGAACTCCTCTATTTATTGACAACAATGCCACTATGTCCATCACAAATAACCCGGTGAAACACTCCAAAACTAAACATATAGAGATTCGCCATCATTTCATCCGTGATTGTGCTGAAAAGCATTAATTGAACTTGTAAAAGTTCACACGGATGACAATTTGGCTGACGTTTTCACAAAGGCATTTGATCGATCCCGTTTTGAGCATCTTGTCAACTTGATAGGAATGTTCAATCCTGAGTGAAAACTAAGTTTTCTTAAATCATTTCAATTCATGGAAGTTAAATTTTCAATTCTTTTAAATTTTCTGTACAGTTCTTTTGGTTTTAAAATATTTTACAAAAATCAAAAACAAAATAGAAAATGGAGAAAAATTTCAAAGATAACTTGAGAAAAGAGGAAATAATAGTACATCAGAAATGATCTAAACTTCATAGACTGCTCATATGGGAAATGATTGCGTCATGCTTACTTATCTGTTTAAAATTATTATGTTTTTAATCTGTTTATTTGCAAGTAATTTGAATTGTCAGTAGGCTGTATGCATCTTTGAATCACTAGTAGTGTGGAAACTAAATCTAAATTACAACCGTGATTTGAACCCATGTTTGTAAGTGTGTGTGCGTAAAAGAATAGAAAAGATCATTATCAGATAAAGGATGTTAGATTTTGGCAATAATTTTCTTTTGAGATCAGTTTCGGGTTATGTCGTTAGCACAATTAATGCGGTTCATCTCACTGCCCATACTCACAAGTATGCAAGGAGAGATTGAATCAAGACATGTCTCTACATTAACCGTTGAGCATGTATTCACCCTTGAATCACTCCTGATTCATTGAAATCAAATCCAGATAAAAGTTGGATCCCCTTACCTGATAATCAAACACCATATCTATTATCTTAAATCATCATTCCGATATTCAATAAAGAAAATCAAATGAAACCAAGACAAATGAATCACTCGATTCTGAATCTTATGATTCCTGATAATCCCTATGGATTCTGCTTGATTTTTCCTGTGCTAATAGATGTAGCTTCATTCTGAAAAATCTAGAAAATCATTGGGAAAATCTTAGATGCCTTAAGATAGTGCAAGTTATAATAGCATTTCAGTGGGGTACACGTTGTATATCTTATAATTAACACCTTAATACACAAGAACATGATACAAAGATGCGTATAGTTTCAAATCTTATAATATTGTCAACTTGAATTACTTGTTTATGTGCTTATTACGTATGAATAAAGAGTAATACATGACATGGTCCCATATTCTTTGATGTTTATATTGTATCGTTTTTGCTATAAGTTAGCCTGATATGATCCTCTGCTCGTGTCTTTGATCAAAAATAGCTTGTGTAAATGATTGTATATATCTATCTTGAAAAGAACAAAAAGATTTTAAGTTTTTAAGTTTATGCATAGTTCAAGTTTAAATCAGAAAAAGGGCAAAAATATTGTATGTTTAATCTTCATGAATTGAATTTGAATCCTCTTGGTTGAATATTTTTTATCTTGTTCGTTATTTGACTTGAAAATCTTCATAAATTCTGAGTTGAAAATTGTGCACTTAAGGGTTGTGCGCACTTGTCAAGTACACACAAAGTAACACTTGCGCACTTAACAAGTACGCAAGAGTTAAGCCTTGCGCACTTGTTAAGTACGCAAGAGTTAATTCGTGCGCACTTAACAAGTACGCACGAGCACTAAGTGAGGGGTATATATGTGACACTTAGAATTGTTCTCAGTTTCACGCATTCAAAACTCAAAATTTCCCTCTGCAAATTTTTCTCTCAAAATCGCTTGTGTCTAAACCATCTTTTCGTCCCGTCCATACTTTCATCATCTTATTTCATCTCATAGGAGAGAATCTTGGCCGATTTCATCCGTTTAATCAAGACTATTGACCGATTTTTTACTTAGAAAATGTTAGGTTAAATCCAATATATCTTGGGGTAAAATGGGGTTGTTTGGGTAACTTATTGTCTGTAACAAGTGAATAGGAAGTCTTAATCGATTCCCTAATCATCTCCTGGTCCTCGATTGATCCGTCGGTTGAAGTTGAACCGAGAGTGGGTCGGCGAATGGTCTAGGTCAAAAATTAAACGAGGTTAAGCAGTGTGTAGTGTTGATAATGGTACCATAGGTTAGAATCCTTGATTCCGACCTAGTGGCGACCTAATCAACCCACATTTTGAACGAATTACAAGTTTCTGGAATTTTTGCTAAGTGTGAATCTTGCGCACTTAGCCAATACGCAAGAAGCAATTCCAGCGTACTTGCTAAGTACGCAAGAGGAAAATCCTGCGCACTTGCTAAGTGCGCAGGACCAACACTTAGAAATTTTTCCTAAGTCTGAAAATTTTTTCAAAGTGTAACTACTATACTATGTCATGTGTGTCTACTTCCAGTGTTATAAGTTGTTCTGAATATGTTTTCTGTGTGTGTTTGCAGGCTACGGCTCGTGCATTCACTGACGAATTCAACCTATTGGCTAACACCGAACCAGCATGGAAAGGCGCAGCCTTGCAATACAGGGAGATTGTGGATTTTCTGAACAAATCAAAAATAAGTTATGCAATCTCAGCAAACTCAACAGTCTCAAGACCTTACCTAGAGCAATTCTGGGAGACTGTAGAGCACGATTGCACGGTATCCCCGAATGTCATAAGGGCTACCATTGACGGTCGGGCTATTGCTATCTCTGAGGATACAATAAGGAGAGTATTGAAGTTCGGAGACCTTGCCACCGACCCGACATCCTATCCAGATTACTACGTGGATGGGTGTTGGAGGCACATAATAGGATATGTCGGGGCAAGGGACTATGTTTCTTACAAGAAGATGTGGGTATTGGATCAATGGCGATACTTTGCCCACATCATGATCGTGTGCATCTCATCCAGGAAAGCGGGGAAAGATGCCATGGGTCATGACCTTGCAGCGGCCATGGTGGGCCTGTCTCTCAATCGGGGCTACAACTTCTCTCGCTATATCTTCAAAGCACTCAATGACCAGATAAATACAGCAGAGAGGTTCAGGTTCCTTTTGTACCCGAGGTTTGTGCAGCTCCTGATCGATGATGCATTGCCAAACCTACGTGCTATCGGGGAGAGACTGCAGGTAAAAAGGGTGGACAAGAGAGTCTTTGCTCAGTTTCTAAAGCCAGGCAGTGTAGAACCTACCCCTGCGCACACTGAACTCTTTGGCCACCTACTGAATGAAGCATACGTCGCTCCTGAAGATTGGAACTGGTATAGTCCCAACTCAGCACCAGAGATGAGTGATGACTCTGGTGAAGAGCAAGAGGAAGAGCATGATGATGATGAAAGTGATGTTGGTGGTGCTGAGGAATCCGATTCGGAGGCAACAGAATCAGATTCTTCTGATTCCGATGACGCACCATCACAGGCACATCCGAGAAGGTCGGCACAGGTAACCCTGCCTGCGTCGTCGTCAAAAAGAAAATGACAAAACTCGAGCAGTGAATACGAGCCGGCTTCCGACTCTGACGCTGCTCTACAAAGACAAAGGCGAGAGAAAGCCAACAAGAAGAGGGGCGATAGGCAAGAGGTTGCTATCCCCAGGGTTGTAGAGATCCCGACTGTGCAGCAAGTACAACCTGCGGCTGACAGTTCACCAGCACGATTGCTATCAGAATCTACCCCACCAGCACAACAACTATTCCGTAGGAGGAGAAGACCACAGGTTCAAGCTGAAGTGGTAGTCACGGCGGTCACAGAGGAGATTCCTGTGACGGTGACCCTCCCTACTCCAACCGTCCAGGTGACGGTGACTACTCCACTTCTCACAGAGTCAGTCATCATCACCCCAACCATAACTCGCATCATTACATCCCCCATCCCAACACCCACCAAAGAGTCGTCAGGTCAACCCTTCAACTATGGTGATTTCTCACAAGGGTTTGACTTTGACACAATCTTCTCCTCTCCCATCCATAATGCCGAAGCTTCATCATCTAGGCATCCTGATCCGAATGATGCAAGGATCGATGTGCTAGAGACCCAAGTTGCTGAACTGTTGAAGACCATTCAAAAGTCAAAGGAGGAGTCTGATGCTCAACAAGCACAGATTAATTCCCTGGCCGATGAAGTTAGGATTCTCCACAGCCAGAGAACAGGGACAAATGAGCAACTGAAGAATGTTATGGCACAGAACGAGCTGCTGATAAAAACAAATGAAATGATTCTAGGCCACAGAACTTCACTTGAGTTAAGGATGGATTTGCAGAGAAAAGAGCACGCAGCGATGGTCAAATTAGTTGGTGAACTGACCGCGAAGCTAGGTGCTCAGGGGGAGAAGGAGACAAAGAAGGAGACAGAGAAAGAGAAAGAGAAAGACAAAGAAAAGAAATCCACCGGTGCCGAGTCTTGTCATCCAGTCGATCTGACTAAGGATGATGATAAAGACAAGGATCCTGAAGTTGGTCCTAGTGGAGGTGAGCACCTAGCTTTGGCGATTGTGCCCATCTCTTCTGTTCCATTGGCTGAGGGGGAGTCTACTCAGCAAGAGGGTGGTGATACCTCAGGTGGTGGTGGCAGAGATAAAGGGAAGTCAGCGGCTGACGTGCTCAAGGACTTATCTGATGATGAGATCCTCTATTTAGAGCCTGACTATTCCAAAGAGGCACAGATCGATGCTCTCCTTAATCTGGAAGAAGGAGAGATCGACTCTGGTGATGACTGGAATGAGGATGACGATGATGTGGTGATAGAGATTCCCAAGCGCGACGGGGAAGGAGAGTACGAGTTAGAGGATGGTGAGATCTTTGAATTACCATTGCTCGAATCTCTGCTCGGCACAGGCTCAGTTGACATGGCAAGTAATGTTGAAGCTACAACTGAAGCCTCCCAGGTCGACCCTATACCTGTGGACCCCGAGGCACAAAAAGAGAAAGACATGCCTTCTGCATCTACAAAGGGTCCAGCTCCCGTGTGGTAAAAGACGTCTATCACAGACAAGCACGGAGCGACAGGTATGATCTTGGCTGTTAGGTTCGAGGAGGACAAACAGTTGTTCGCCATCAAAAGATCTGGGGGGGTTCAATACTTGAAACCCACCAGTGAGGCGTTCAACTCTTTGCCCAAGTACGACCTAGTTAACCTCGCAAACCGCGATCTGCTAAGTCACTCGAACAATGCAGTAGCAATGGGTTTGTGGGTAACACTACAGCGGGAAGCAAGATCAGGGAAATTTGAATACCTCAAGCCTCAGGTGCCCAGAAGAGTCAAGGATAAGCACGTTGTGCATCCTGTGACTAAGAAGCCCATAAAGAGATTGGTATACAAGCCAGTACAATGTGAAACTAAGATTCCCCTGAGCAAGTTACGTCAGGATATTCTTGGTGACATGTGGTACTGGTACGTTGATCCAAAAACAGGCGAGGCTGTGGTAATGAGTAAAGGTAAGTCAGCAAGTGGAAACATGGTGCCAAAGGAAGTGATCAGGATATTTGATGAAGCCTGCTTCATCAACTTTTCTGTGAACGATCTGGAGGTACTAGCCGACAAGTACTGCATCCACACTGACGAATGGACGAAGCTTCTCTTTGCCAAATACGACAAGTTGATCAAGTTCTGTCTTGATTACAAAAAGAAGATGGAAGCTAAGGATCAAGTGCTGTGAAGACTGAAGACGATGAAGATCCCGAGCTGTTGTCAAGGGGGAGTTTGTTGATGCACTTTCCTGTGACAACACTCTGGATAGAGTCTTAGTTTGTATTTCTAATGTCTGTAATTTGTCTTTTTATTTATGAGTCATTATGTAATAGTTTATCGAGTTGTATTTACTTTTACATAATGTATGTTGTTTTTCTGCTAAGTGTTTTGCGCACTTACATGTGCGCAGGAGAAAGCTCCTGCGTACTTAGCAAGTACGCAAGAACACCTTTGCGTACTTGTTAAGTACGCAAGAGCAATTGGTCCTAAGTGCGCAGGCATCAGGTCTGTATAAATAGGATAGGTTCACAGAGGCTAAGTACACAGAACCATTAGTTTAGACGAACTCAGTTCTGCTAAGTACGTAGCTTGTATTCTCTCTGTAACCGTCGAGTGTTTATAATACAAAGAACGTTTATTGTGACTCTCGTGTTTGGTTTACTTTGTTTAGTAAGACTCTCCACCTAGTCACGGGTATTCCGCAACCCGGTGCGACTAGTAGACCACTTGCATGTGACAATCCGACACACACAAAGGGACCTACAGGGTTCGTGAACAAGACATCTAGCATGACGCTCGTTGCATCCATTGTGTGAGTTTAGGTTGATCATCGAAGGTATAAACCCTAAACATCCTATGGTTGTGTTTTATTTATTTTTATTGTCTAAACGTCATGTAATCGGATCACTGTATGGAATCCAGATCTGATCTGTTAATGGTATTATTAAATCGCTTCCGCTAAATATATTTGATTTGTTTATTTAAAAGTTTTAAATAATAATTGTTTTTTGTTTGTCATGCTTGTTGTTATTATCTTTGTATTTTAGTTTTTAGTTATTTGGAACCCGGATGTAATAGATAGATTTCTTTTATTTATTTATTTTATTGTAAAAGTATAAAAGTTGAAAACCTATCAAGACGAAGATTTGAAGACATGGATTGACAAAGACGAGAGGTGAAGATAGAGATCTTGGACCAAGTGGGAGGCGACAAGTTTATTTTTATTTGTTGTCCCTTAGACCGGTTCGGTTACTCGTTTGATGGCTCGAATGAAACCGAACAAGCTTACTGGTGGCTCCATGGTTGTTTTTTATGTTTGCAGTTGATATAATTATCTAGGATAATAATTAAAATTGCAAATATTTTAATAAAACATTTAACACAATCTTATAAAATGAAGAGAATATTAAAAGGTTTAAAATTTCTTAGAAAGGTAAATAAATAAAAGTAGTTTTTATTTAAAAGTAAAACGAGTTTTTTAAATTTAATTGTTTTATTTAAAAAAATATTTAAATTAATTAAAGGTTAATTAGTTTAAAATTAAGTTCGTGACTAATGACCAATTTAGATTATATAAGGTATTTAAAATTGGATCTTGTTGAGTGTTGAAAAGCGTTTCACGAACTTATATATAGTAAAATTGGTTTACTAAAATTTGCACGACTTATTTCATGTTATGCGTCGTTCAAAATGTTTTTGACCATTAACCTGTAAATTAAAATATTAAAGAAATCCCAACTATTAAAAACGATATTTCAGCGCCACCCTTAATTATGACACTTCAACTAGACTAAAACGTTGATGTTAGTGAATTACCCTGCATTCGACGCCACGGTATTAGTTAAAGGTAGGATTGCGATTCCTAAGTCACTTAGGCCGGGACTACACTCACAACTGAAGGATAAATATTACTTAAAGTCGTTAAGGCGGGCATAATTGAGGGAAATGTATCCAAAGCTTGACCTTGCTTGTCATGCCCCTCAAACCGAGAGTTGTATAGTTGATACAATCGGTAATCGTAACCTACCTGTCTAGCTATACTAATACAAAGTGCTTAGCCATTTACTGTAACATAGTAAACCGGGATCTCAATCTTAATTATAAATTTTTTTGTCTTTGGTTCATTAATATAATTAAAGAATGAAAATACAAATATTTAATTGAATTTTGTAGATGGCTCTGTGTGCTGATGTTGTTATTCTAGAGCGTCTTAACGATATTCTTAAAATCAAACTCGATGGAACAAACTTCTTGGAATGGTACTACAATCTAAAGAAAGTCTTTAGATGTAACAAGAAGATGCATGTTCTAAAATACCCTGTACCAACACAGCCACCCAGAGAAGCTGGGAAATTTGTTCTAAAGGATTTGAACAAATTTAAGGATAATACATCTGATATATCAAACCTTATACTACCATCTGTTAGTCCCGGGATTCGAGCTTCGATTCGGCACTTATTAGCTTATGACATGGTCTGTAACTTGAAGGAGAGATACCATTAAGATTACAATAAGGATCCTTCTTACTCTTTGATGAAATACATTAAAGACGAGGCCTTGGAGAATCTGGATCGTGCCATAATCATGAGAAAGTTGGTGGCAGACCTCGAGAAAGCACGTGTTCCGATTGACGATCACTTGGCCATTAATATGATTATTAATGACACATTTGATGACTAAAGAGTGGATAAACTCCAAGCTAGTCGTTTTGATGAGCAAAGAGATTTCATCTCGTGGTACGCCAAAGTTGAACCTGAGGATGCTTTAAAAATGATTCAATTTGTTGATCAGCTTGAGAAGACCGGGGTTTATCCAAGTGATGACATCATTCGAGCTATGTTCAATGATGATCACCACTTGTCCATCATAAGCAAAGAGGTACCGGTAGAGACTGTCGAAACCAGGGATAAGGGCAAAGCTATTGGTGAGACGAAGGCTAAGACTCTAAACCTATATGTTGTGTTAGAGAGATGCTCGAAGATGCTGTTTCTAGAGAATGCTTCAAAGCATATACTTCAGGTATCTAGGAAACTTTTCCATTATTTCTTTATCGCTTAAAAGTTAGACTTTTAACGTATGCAAAATGGCTTTTTGCGGAGATAAAGGAAAAGAAGGAAAGGAAAAAGAAAAGAAAGACGGACATAGCTTGAAGATTACTTCAAGTTGTTGATTACACCATTTGATGATGTTATCTTATTTTTGTTTGGAACAAATTAAATTCCAGATTTATTTATCATTTGAATATTGCTTGATTATTTTAAGTATGACTTATTTAAATCTTTAATGCATTATGGTTGTTGCCTATAATGAATTAAGAATTCATTACTATCTATTTGACATGAAGACACGTGAGACATATTATTCAAATTCATTTGATAGTTAATTAGATCGGATCTAATAGATATCATGAAACATATTAAGTCCTATAAAAGATATGACTTTATGATTGAAATAGTTTCAATAAATACCTCTAGAAACTATCTTATGAGATAAGATATGAAAGAGCGATAAGAGTTATCACTACGATAAGACTAAGTAGTTAGTCCTACAAAGCAGCCGCACAAAATTCAAATCACTAGCTTTGAGACAAAAGGTTCATCCTGAACAAGTATAAAGATTCATATGGGATATGAATATAAAAGAGACCTATGAACAAATAAGGATAGGATGTTATGAACCCCTATATGAAATAGTTTCGCCTGCTGCCTTAATAAATACTTCAAACTTATGAATAAGATTGAAACTGTTCCTAACCATGAAATACCTGATTCTTGAACAAGAAACAAGTGTTGTTTGAATGTTCTGAATAAGTAGTATTATTCAAATGCATAAAATTTCATATACAGGCAATGATCAGATCCTATAAATATGTATATGTTTATCATAATGAAAAGATGAGATCTTTTACAACAAACATTAAGGATAATACGATGAAAGAATGAAATTCTTTAGTTAAATCATCCACTGATGATCCAAACACACAATCCATTTACGACAAATAAAGTTTTGATCAAACTACACATGAATGAGATTCAACAAGATGTAGAAGTTATTTTGAGACAGCAAATGGATTGTTGATACTAGAAGCCTAACAGATTATCAAAAGATGATAAAATAGGAATTAGAATCCAAGTTATCCTTAAAAGGAAACAGATTACAAGTCTTTGAATAGTTGAATAAACTAATCAAAATGAACATATATTGTGAATACTAGGATGTTCTTGAAATAAATTAGCTTCAAGAAAAATATGTAAGTCTAGACATGTCTGAGACCATTGAATCATTGAAACTGATGTGATCATTTCAAATAAGATTAAATATGATAGATGAAAAGGCCAGTGGGAGTGAATACCAACAACAACAATATGAATGTGTAAGAGACACATTATTAAGAGGACTGTATAGTTACATAGATAACCACAAACAGGGATTATAAGTATTATCATAAAGTGTATGATGATGCACATAACATCAGGGGATGATAAGTGTTTTCATGGAATGTATAGTGATACATTACTAAAATTACGAGTTACATTTTAAACATATCATTCAAAGATAAAATATATTTAGAAGATTAATTTCAAAGCTAGCATTGATTGCATTCATATATATATATATATAATATATATATAAGAAGGAAAGATTCTAAAGTAAGAAACGCAGCAATATATTGACATTAATAAAGTTGTCTTAAATGATTTGTTTGACAAATCAATAAAGACATATCGCTAACATTTCTGTTAACATTATCCGTAACTCATAATGATTGAGATACGATGAAAATGAAGTGGTTCATGTAGTTTAATCTAAAAGGATAATAGGCGTTGTCAATACTTTCATACGATGAAAGATCTTTGAAATTTAGTTATGACAAAAGGAAAAGATATTGCTTGAAAAACATATAGTGGTGATCATAAAGTGTTATGATAATCCAATGTTATCTTATTAGATAAGATGCTAAGAGTACCAACTTTGACTATTGTTGCTACAACGTATATGCTAGGGGTACTCGTTGCTTCAACAAATACAAGTCAGAGTGAGGGTCTTGATGTTCTCGCTTGAATCAGCTGCTTGAAGTACCTGCTAAGAACAAAGCACCAATAGTCTCATCACAGGAGGAGGCCTCCTGCGATCAGCCTCTGGCGTGAGAATAAGATAACGATTCATCGTGAGTGATAAGGATCTTTGGAACAAGAATGATGAGTGTAAAAGTCTAAGAGTGAGTAGTGAGAATGGACTTGGGATTTGGAGAGCCCAAGTCCTTCTCTTATACCTGAGGTTGTTCTGGCTTCATGCTATGTGCGGGGGTATCCCTTCTATTTCCTGTCCATGCAGTAAGGCCCTTTCCCTTTTGGTGTAAAGAGCCAAAGTCCCTTATAGGGACAAAGGTCTCTCTCTTCAAGGCCGTTAAGACATGTTGTCTTATAGCCTTAACATCCTGGAGATTCCAAATGGGTCGCTATCACTTATGCCATGTCACCTCGTTGCTTGGGAGACGCGGCTTAGTGGTTCTGCTTAGTACGTGTGCTTCATCGATGAAGCTGAGCTTCGTGATCGTACCCACGTCATCAGCCCCCCAGTCAGGAGTGCTTATTGCATAGTAATGAGGGCTTCTGACTAAACCCTATAAAAAAATTAGTTTCTTTGCTCTATCTAGTTCATTTCTAAAGGAACCGAGTTTGCATTAATTCCTGGTTGGTTACTCAGTGTAGGCTTGCCTATGTGATGGGACAGCTTGCGTCAATTATCATTGATCTTCTCTCTCCTGATTTGAATTTGAATGTTGAAAAGGCAGTTCCTTTATATTTGACCGAACCCCTATTTTTAATCTTTTACATTTTCTCGAACGGTTTCTTTCTCCAAAGGTTCTCTTCTTCCTTATTGTTGCTTCTCGTCTGTCGATCCGTGCTTACGGAGGTTAGTTCTCGTTTTCTTATTGCTTTCCCTTTCGTAACCATGTCTAAAAACGATTTAAGCATCCAAACCCCAAAAATGACCCAATCTGTGGTTGATGAGTTCTGTCAACAATGGGGTTTGGACGCGAAGTTTCGTCTGACCGCTCCGATCATGGGGTAAACCGTTGATCAATGTCCGGAGGGTATGCTTGCTATGTACAATCGTCATTTTGAATTTTCAAATCTTAGATACCCATTTTGCCTCTTTTTCTTGCGTTTTCATGAGTATTATGGCCTTAATTTTAGTCGATTGTCGTCTATTGGGGTTAGTAAGGTCACCTTCTTTGAGGTTGCGTCTAGATCCCTTGGTTATGAACCGGACCATACAAAGTTTCGTCGTTTCTTCCATCTTACAAAGAATGGTGATTGGTACACTGTGGAGAAAACTAAGTGTGAGGAGGGGCTTGTATCCGTAACCATTTCTTGCCTTCGCTCCTTGAAAGATCACTTCTTCTGGGTTTCGAACGAGTTTCTGCCCTTTACTGTAATCCCTAGGAAACCGTCCGATCCACTTAACCTTGTCGAACCTGATGTTTCATCTTTGGACCCTGTCTTCTATAGTAAGCTTAAGTCTTTTTTTTCTCCGCTTCGTGTTTATTTGGAGCAGTTGCTTGTGAAGCTAGGGTTAAGTGTACTATGGGATCCGACATTTGTTCCTCTGTTAAGTTTAGATGGGAAGGGTATGGATTTCATTTTTGTGTTTGCTCATATTTTTATTTGATTTCATTGTCTTATTTTTATCCTTTCTCTGTAGATATGAGTGCCTTGGATTTTCTTTTACTTGAAGATACTTCTGATGTGGAGAAGGATAGGAGAGAGCTGGAGAAGGGTGAGACTACCGCATTGGTTCGGAACAAGTATGTTCGTTATGAGGGTGGTGCTTACACTGGTGTGCCGGATGTTGCTAGCATGAAACAAGGTGAGGGTAAGAAGCTTGCTTCTTCCTCTAAAGCTAAGAAAGGTAAAGCTCCTCTGTGTTCTAGCAAGAGGCTTTCTCGTGCGTCCGTTACCCCACCTTCTGGTGTAACATTTCTGATTTTAGTATTCATATTTCAATTCAATGTAATGTATTTCGAACTCAATACTCGTGCACTGTTTTGTGTTATTTTCTCGCCATAAATTAAATGCAATGATTCAATACAAATTCGCAAGTTTTACTCGATTATATACAATTAAACACTATACAAGTAATTATTTCATTCAAACTTACCAAACCTGAAAAGTCAAGGACTAAAGTTGAAAAATGTCAAGAAACCCTAGTCTAGCACGGTCGTGCTTCGTCCTGGCACGGTCGCGCCAAGTGCATCGGCACGATCGCGCGACTGGTCCTGGAACGATCGCGCCCGATGCCTAGGCACGGTCGCGCCTGTGTAACAGTTGAAACGTAAATGCAGTTTAATCACCCGATCGTTGAGAATCTGTAACAGTCCTACGTTTCTTTTCCCCTTAACGAGTGTATCACCATTTTCAAATTTTACAAACGTCTCAGTTTCATACTATCAACCTCGAAATCTCTCTCAAGCAATTCAAGCAAAAACTCGAATCCTCCTTTGAACCCAAATCCTCCCAATCAAGAAAGGAATTCGCATCTCCCGAATCTCGTCAAGTCTCTGGACTAGCCGGAATTGCAGTCGAAGTCGCCGGAAGCCGTTATCGCCGACGCCGGAACTTTCTTCTACCGCTTTCTATCAATCCGATACTCTCCATGGTAATTATCACCTTTTTCTCAGTCGATTTAGTCCTCATAACAAAAGCCCTCTGTTAATTGGGGCTTCCATCATAGAAATCATCCTGAACCGGATTTCTCATTTTAATAAAAATGATTTAATCGAATCCATACTTAAACACGTTTTACATGCAATTAAATTTAATCGAATCCATACTTAACTCGTAATAATTGGGGCTTCCATCATAGAAAAGACACGTTCAATAATCAAAAGCCCTATCAATTCCATCATTTAAAATACAAGATTTATCCAATTCGTGTCTGTTTTGGAAGAGACACGGTCGCGCTAATCATCTAGTGCAGCCGTGCCTCATGTAGCGCGGTCGTGCCGACTAGCAGCGCGGTCGTGTCCTCCTGTCCAGACCTAGTCAAGCCCTCTGGGCTAATCTCTGTTGTGTCTAAGAATCATAGACACGACCGTGCAGAGCTAAGGCACGGTCGTGCCTCGTGAATTGTCCAAGTTGGCCTCTTTTTGATCAAACCCGGTCGCGTCCCGACTAGCGTGGTCGCGCCCGTGGTTCGAGCGCGGTCGTGTCCTTCCCCGGCACGGTCGTGTCTAGGTCAGAATCTTTGATCAGAATTATTGTCTAGGTCACATTTAAACACTATACAAGTAATTATTTATTTATTCTTCATTTTAAATAAAAACATTTATTTATTTATTAAATTACATTTAACACATACTTTATTTTCATAATCAATGATTTTATAAATATTCTATTTTACTAATTAATTCCCAACCTTAATCAAAATGTTTCAAAAATATTTACTTCAAAACTTTATATATGTTATTCAATACTTTTAAATACAAATCAATAGTTTTATACACAAATTCAACCTTCATTTTTAGACTTAAACTTTGTGCACATATTTGATTCAATATACATTATTATCTAGGTTAACTCGTGCGTATCAAGGATTCTTATTTTATCTATACTCTTTGTTAGCTACACTTCCATACCAAGTGAGTATTCACAACCCCTTTTCACTCTTTTACACTTTTGGGGTGGAACATGAACTTTATACACATTACACATTTACATTTACACAAACAACGCAAGTGCAAAATCCTATTTACATACATGTGTGCAAAATTTGAGCTTTGTGCTCGAGTGCTAGTTGTGCTAATCTTTGTTAAAACTTATGTGCAATCATTAACTATACAAGCCGACGGTTTTCAATGATAGATCTATTGAGTCTGACAAACCCACCCAAGTGGAGGTGATTGATACCGACAACACAATTTGCATACTAGTTACAAAGGTTTGGTTGTACTTCATTACACATTAGCTGCTCCCCATAAATGCCTTATTTTATCATGTCTTGTAAAGGATTTGTTTTCAACTATATGCTATCTATATACAACTGTGTTATACTCACCAACTTTTTAGTTGACTTTATTTTATTCATGTTTCAGGCCCTAATATGTGAGAATGATTCAAGACGTGCTCAATATAGGATTTGGACTTAGCAATTTAAATCAAGAATTCTATGAGTTGTTTTATGTTTCTTTGTTTGAATTTGGGTTGTACTTGGATTATTTGTAATGGAAATTTGACTTAAATATATTTCAATTTAGTCAACCATGTGCTATGAACAGTCTACATGTCCCGCCCCGATGATTCCGCCATCGGTCGAGGTGTGACATCTGGTCCCATTGAAGTTTCGAACAATGATGATGATTTCCTTGCTGGTTGTACCGAGTTTATTCCTTCGACGGTGAATCTGGAACCCTTGGATGGTGAAAGTGATAGTGGTGGTTCAGGTGGTAGTGGTGGCAAAAAACCTGAGCTTGTGCCCGAGGAGGCTGGGAGTGTTTATGTTCCTGAATGGTCTATCAAGAACGGTGATTCTGTGAAAAGTCATTTTGTTTGCAAGGAGATGATTTACCACTTTGCCACTCCTTCTCATCGTGACACTCTTCGTGGTGATACAGAGCAGGCACTTATTGGCCGTATTCTTGTTAATGTTGCTAGGATTCTTACCTCTCTTCCTGAAGGCATTGATCGGCTTTGTGCTAATGCCAAGAAAGCTGAGCGTGAGGAACAGAAGAATTGCTCTTTGAAGGAACAACTTACCTATGCTCAGAGTCATGTGTCTGCTTTATCTGCTCACGAGAAGGAGCTTGTTCAGGATCTTGACACTGCTCATAAGCAGTATGATGTTATTAGCGAGAAGCTTGCTACTTTGAGGCAAAATTTGGAGTAAGAAAAAGCAAAGATGGATGTTGAGAGGGTTGCGCTTGATGCTGAGTGGTTAGTGGTTTAAGCAGTGAAAGAGAGCTTGGATTTTTCTATTGAAGAATGGATATTTAGGGCTGAGGTTCTTGCAGAGGAGAAATGGTGGCTCATTGAGCATGGGTTTCTACAGGTGGTTGCTTATCTCCTTCATAGTAAGGAGTTTAACGCGCCCTTGAGCGATGTGTACAAGAAGGTTCTGAAGTGGGGACGCCATATGGGACTTGTTTTCGGTTATAAGAATCAGCCTTTGAAGCCCATTTCTGAGTGCAGTAACAACCATCCTGAGGCGGAGCAGGAGTCTGTTGAGGCTATTCAACAGATGGAGCAGCTAACATATCCTTACATTCATGAATTGTCCAAATATTTTGAAAGGCCCTTGTCTGAGCTACAAGCTTTGGAGCCTCAAGGCTTGAAGAAGGACGCTGCTGAGTCCGTGCTGAAATCTCTAGAATGAAAGCGCTCACGGGATGAAGTTGGTGGTTCTAAATCCCTTGCCTCGGTGTCCCTAGGAGGGAACGCGAGGTGGCGCAAAAAGAGCCAATCTGACTCAGTTTCAGAGACGAGGACTCAAGCTTCTGTTGGACTCCAGGCTGGTGATACTCTAGACAAAGTTGTTGCTGCTTCTGCTGAGGAAAGCGTTGGTACAATACCGAAGCCTGATGCTGCTGAAATGGAGAAGGCTGGTGAACCTTCTATTTGATTGAAACCTTGTATTAATGTTGTTGTGATTTTGAACAATTCGTATGCTTAACTTTCTTAACATGCAATTTGGACCCTGCGTGGTCATTTCTGATGTAAGCCTTTGTTAGCATGAACAATTTACTTATGCTTATTTTAACTTGATGGTGCCCCTTGTGGCTTGAACTTGCTTTTGATGAAAACGTCTTTTGGAACTTGTTGGGTCATAGTTCTTGTTTGTTTGCATAGTCAAGAGTTTGAACCAGAGGTTTATCTTGTTGACTTGGTTTCTTTTAGGAATACAAGATAGTTCCTTTGCTATCATTTTTATGTGTTTGTTGTGTTTTCATAATTCGAGGTTTTTTCAAGGCATGATGTTGCAGACATCATACTAGATAATTCCATGTTATTACTAACACGAAGTGTTATCCTATCTGTTCGAAACCCTTTATATCTTTGATTTTTATTTGGGCATGATCATAAGTTTGAGTGTTCGCTTATGGAGCATTGTTGATGGGAACTCACCCGCTTCTTAGGTAAACAAAACTTAGTACCTACGGAGTTGTATTGTTTTAGGGACTCAACCTTTATACGGGTAAGGCAAAAATTGAACCCGTTGAGCGTTTTGGCCTAAGAGCTCATCCCTTTACATGGATAGGTTTTACCCGGACCCCATGGAGCTGGTTGTTTATAGGAGCTCACCCTCGATAGGATAACAAGATATCAATCATACATTAAAATGCAAATTTCATTCATTGAACTTGTTTCATACAAAAGGGTTGTCATAAAATGCCTCTTGGGCTACATTGATCACTACTACTATGAAAAAGCGTCGTAGGTGTTTGGCATTCCAGTGCCTTGGAAGCCTTTTTCCTTCCATGTCGTCGAGTTTGTACGAACCTCCTCGGTGCGCTTCTGCAATCTAGTAAGGGCCTTCCCATTTAGGGCCCAACTTTCTGGTATCCTCTTGTCTGCTTGCACCGTTGTTTCGGAGTACCAGGTCTCTAACTTTGAAACTTTCATTTTTTACTCTTTTGTTGTAACAGGATTCCATTTTTTGCTTGTATCTGGCCTCCTTGATTCTTGCATGATCTTTGGCTTCTTCTAGGAGGTCGAGGTTTTGCATTATCTCTGTGTTGTCATGATGCTGATCTTGATTGTTGACTCGATGTGCTTATGTGTAGCTCCGTACACCAAGCGCTGAATGGCTTATCAGCAAATTGTTTGCTATTTTCGGTGATAATTTGTCCTGTAAGGCCGAAGCGACATATGATTTGTTCCGAGATGAAGTTTATCACATGTTTGCCCATGATCGAAGCTAGTGGCTTGACTTCGGGCCACTTAGTGAAGTAGTCGACTGCTACCAGCAAGAACTTGACTTTTCCTCTTGCTTCAGGGAATGTGCCAACAATGTCCATTCCCCATTTGTAAAATGGCCATGCTGAAGTAACGGTAACTAGGTCATGCTTCGGGCTTGCTTTGATTGGTGCATCTAGTTGGCAGCCTTCACACTTGTGTATTTCTTCCGAAACATCCTTATGCATCGTCGGCCAGTAGTATCCCAAGTTCATCAGCTTTGTGACCACTAATCTAGGGCCAGAGTGAGTTCCACATATTCCCTTGTGTACTTCTCTGATCAAGTAGATGCTTTGATCTAGTCCGACCAAACGAAGGAGCGGTGATAAGTAGGACTTCTTGTAAAGATAGCCATCTTCGATCACGTATTGCTTAGCTTTTATCTGGAACCTTACTGCTTCTGCTTCATTATCTGGAAGCTTTCCCTCTTTCAGGAAGTCTATGACCGGAGTCATGCAGTTCTTTTCCTCTTCAGTTATGACATCGTTTATTTCTTCTTCACAGATGGATGGAGCTTTGAGTACTTCCACTAGGACTTTCTTTGTTAGGTGTGCAAAGGTAAGTGAGGCCAGCTTGCTAAGGGCGTCAGCCTGCTTGTTCTTAGATCGTGGCACTTGTTTCACATTGCAAGTCTCAAAACCTTGCATTAACTCTTGTGCTTTAGCTTTGTATTTCTTCATGCTCTCTTCTTTTTCCAGGTACTGGTTATTGACCTGGCTAGCTATTAGTAGTGAGTCGACGAACACTTGTATCTTTGACACTTTCATCTCCTTAGATATCCTTAGTCCTGAAAGCAGTGCTTCGTATTCAGCTTCATTATTGGTGCTTGGGAAGTATAAACGCAGGGCGTATGTGAATTCTTTCCCTTCAGGGTCTAATAGTACCAGACCAGCTCCATAGCCCTCTATGCTAGAAGCTCCGTCGGCATATAGCTTCCATGTGTTAGGAGGGTGCTCCTGCTGTTCATCATTCTTTGTTATTTTTGCTTCTTCTTTTTGTTCTTCTGGGACTATGGCAAGGAAGTCAGCTAGGACTTGAGCTTTGATCGCTATTCTTCGTACATACTCTATCTTGTGTTCCCCAAGCTTGATGGCCCACTTTGCTAAACAGCCAGATGTTACAGGTCTTTCGAGTATTGTTCTGATAGGTTGATCAGTGACAACCCTTATTGGGTGTGCTTGAAAGTATCATCGTAATCTTTTTGTAGTGTGCACGAGGGGGAGAGCCAGTTTCTCCATTGTAGGCTAGTTTATCTCAGCTTCTTTCAGTGCTCTGCTATTGAAATATATCGGTATCTGCAAATGGCTCCTTTCTATTTGCAGCACAGCACTTACAGCATCATTACCTGCTCGGGTGCTACCATTGTAGGTAGTGAAGCTAGGTTTCCTTTCAGCTTCTGAAAGGCAGCCTCAGCTGATTTTGATAGAAACCGCTGAAATCTTTCTTGTCTAAGCACCCCTTCAGTGTTTGGAAGAAGGGTAGCGATTTTTCTGCTGATTTTGATAGAAACCGCTTAAGGGCAGCAATCTTTCCATTTAGGTTTTGCACATCTTTCTTTGTCCTTGGAGACCTCATCTCCATGACTGCTCGAACCTTGCTAGGATTGGCTTTGATGCTTTGCTTTCCTACGATATGGCCCATGAACTTGCCTTCCTCGAAGCCGAAGGAGCACTTTCCTGGGTTGAGCTTCATGCTGATGCTTCGAAGGTTATCGAATGTTTCACTGATGTCTCTTATCATTCCTTCTTCATTCTTGCTCTTAATCACTAGATCATCAACATACGCTTCCATGTTCCTTCCTATCTGATCGGCGAATGTCTTGTCGATCACCCTTTGAGAAATAGCTCATGCATTCTTGAGGCCGAAGGGCATCTTCTTGTAACAAAAGATCCCCTTGTCTGTATGAAAAGCTGTCTTTTCTTCATCTTCCTCCTTCATGTGTATTTGATGATAACATTTGTAGGCATACAGGAAGCATTTGTATTGGAAACCTGTCAAATAATCAACCTTCAAGTCTATTTCTGGCAAAGGATAACAATCCTTCAGACATGCTTAATTCGGATCTTTGAAGTCTACACACATACGCCAGGAGCCATATGATTTTTTTGACAAGAACGGGATTTGCCACCCATGATTGGTATTGCACTTCCCTTAGGATTCCTGCTTCTACCAATTTGTCCACCTCTGTGCATGCAACTTGGCTTCTGTTAGGGGCTAAACTTCTTTTCTTCTTAATATGTGCTCTATACCAGGTGCTATGTTGAAGGAGTGTTCGTCTATATCCCTTGGTACTCCCACCATGTCGTCCGGACACCAAGCGAACACGTACTTGCTTTCCCTTAGTACATCCTTCAGTTTTCTTATTGCCATGGGTGAGAGGTCACTGCTTATCTTCGTTTTCCGATACGGGTACGAAAGATGTATGCTTAACTCCAAGATTTTCTCTTGCTTATGCTCCTCATCCTCTTCTGCGGCAGCGATGAGTAGAGCTTCCTTCTTTGGCTTGATCGTTGCTATCCCTCGATCGGTGGGGAACTTCATTAGACCGTGAGTAGTGGAAACTATGGCTCCAAAGGTGCTTATACTCGGTCTTCCAATGATTATGTTATACCTTGATGGGGCCCGGACCACGATGAACGTAAGAAGCTCCGTTCAGGAGAGTGTTCCATCCCTGAGACAAACTGTCAGCTTTATTTAGCCCAGCGGGAGCACTCTTTCTCCCGAGAACCCTACGAGTGGAGTGTCTGCTTCTTCCAGTCTTGCCTTAACTTCCTCTCTTAGCTGTAAGAAGCATCTTTCGTACATGATTTCGGAAGCGGCTCCACAATCCACGTATATTTTGTCAACGAATGTTCCTTCTATTTCAGCTTCCACGATGATTGGAGTGAAGATCAGCTCTGCTTCCTCCGTTGGGGGGAAGCATATGCATTGTTTGTCGCAAGATTCTCTCCTGGATCTTTTTTGTGTTTCGCTTCTGGTGAGGTGTATCATGTTTGTCTCCTTACCTCTTCCTTTTCCCTTCGGATCTTCTTTTTCATGTCCTTTACAAAATGAGCGAGTTCTCCGGATTTCACTTCTTCTTCTATCTGCTTCTTTAGCTGGTAGCAGTCATTGGTGTGACGACCTCTGTCATCATGGAATTCACAATACTTGCTCGAGCTTCTTGCTTCGGAAGATTTTACGAGGGGACGCGAAGGTCTATAGTTGTACCTGGCTTCTTCAGTTGCCATTATCTCTTCTGGTGTCTTGGTCAAAGCTGTGAAGGCAATGTACTTTTCTTTTTCCGGCGTGCTCATGTGGTACGGAGGACGGTAGCGGTCGTCCGCTTTTCTCGAGTCACGATGGCGATGGGACCTTCTTTCCATGAAGGAATGAAACTTTGGATTCGAGCCCAAAGAGTGGTGACTCTTCCAAGGGTCTCGCCTCTTGGATTCCAGGTTTTGCAGTGCTTCTTTTCCTCTTAGGTATGCTTCTGCTCGTTCAATAGCTTCATCCATGGTTTGAGGGATGTTCTTGTTCAAATCTTCAATGATTTGTTTTGGTCGTACTGTGTTCATAAAGCCAGATACTCTCTTATTTTCTGTTGCCCCTTCGTAGGACAGTCCTTCTTTCCTGTATCTGTCTATGAAACTTCGGAAACCTTCATCTTCCTTTTGCTTGATCTGATACAGCACTGCAGCGTCCTTTGTGTACTTTTCAGCAGGGTGAAATTACCAAGGAACCTTTGGCTGAGGTGGTCGAAAGAATCAATGCTTATTTCAGCAAGGCTGCTGAACCATAGGCGTGCAGATCCAATGAGTGTTTGCATGAACATGTGGCAACACTCGGCATTTATCCATCTTTCAACGCCTGCTGCACCATAGAATACCTGCAGATGGTCTTCGGGGTCATCAGTCCCGTTATAAGTTTTAATGTTTGCCGGCGTCTTTATCTTTATCATAAAGTCAAAGTTGGCTATTATTTCAGAGAAGCGCGACAATGAAGTAGACTGGTATGGTCGAAAGACTTCATTTGTCTCCTCCCAGTGGCGGCGGGAGCTTCCTGCATCAAGGGTCTCCCTTCCGTTGCCACTGGTCCATTCTCCATTGGAGCCATGTTTTGTTGAAGTTGTCCCTCACCTGCTGCGAGCCAAACCTCAGGCATGCCGTTGGCTGAGTGTTTCCATGGATAAGCGGTTTGCCAGGGGTTAATGTTTTGAGCCATCATGTGTGCAGCATGCTGGGGATGCACCATGTGCGGGTATGTGAACCCAGGTTGTTGAGTTGTGGGAATAGGGAAGCTTACATTCATCGGAGCTGCCATTCCCATACTTCGTGCTAGTGGCAAAGACGCCATAGCTTGGCTCATCTGTAGTGACATAGGAGAATACATCATAGGGTGTCGTGTACTCTGGTGTTTCGTGCATCAAGGGGGTCTGGTTTAGAGGAGAAAGATTCTCTCTCTGGACACTAGGTCCTGCTTCTGCTGCGGGAACCCCGTTCGGGTTTGGACCGGAGGTGACAGCTGTTTCCTCATGGACATCATTGATCCCAAAAGGAGGAGGTGGGAGAGGTGAGATGTCACCTCAGGTTCGTATTCATACGCCAATCGCACCTTGACACCTTTTGCATGTTCTTCTTGTACGTTGCTATTCATCAGATCCCTTAGCCGAAGGAAGTTCATCTATACTCCTTCGGGTGTAACATCCATCCTTTCCATGGACAACAAGGTGTATGTCCGAGGGGAAGCACTTGCTATCTTGAAAGGAGAGGGAGTCTGAAACGTAGAGTTGTTCTTCAACAGTTCGACAAGAGGTCCGTCTGCTGTAGGAGAGATTCTTCTTGCTTCTTCTCACGACGTCTGGGTAGAAGCAAATCGAAAGTGATAGGGAGGTGGAGTTGCATCCACCCCCTGAGAAACGTCATCACCTGACATCAAGAAAACTTAGGAACAGAAGGAGCGCAACTACGAGTGAAGCTCTATTCTAAGTAGCGCCGCCCCACGGTGGGTGCCAACTTGTTGCTACAACGAATATGCTAGGGGTACTCGCGGCTTCAACAAATACATGTCAGAGTGAGGGTCTTGACGTTCTCGCTTGAATCAGCTGCTTGAGGTACCTGGTAAGAACAAAGCACCGTTAGTCTCAACGTAGGAGGGGGCCTCCTGCGATCAGCTTCCGACGTGAGAATAAGATAACGGTTCTTTGGGAATGATAAGGATCTTTGGAATGAGAATGATGAGTGTAAAAGTCTAAGAGTGAGTAGTGAGAATGGACTTGGGATTTGGAGAGCCCAAGTCCTTCTCTTATACCTGAGTTGTTCTGGCTTCATGCTATGTGCGGGGGTATCCCTTCTATTTCCTGTCCATGTAGTAAGGCCCTTTCCCTTTTGGTGTAAAGAGCCAAAGTCCCTTATAGGGACAAAGGTCTCTCTCTTCATGGCCGTTAAGACATGTTGTCTTATAGCCTTGACATCCTGGAGATTCCAAATGGGTCGCTATCACTTATGCCATGTCACCTCGTTGTTGGGAGACGCGGCTTAGTGGTTCTGCTTAGAACGTGTGCTTCACCGATGAAGCTGGGCGTCGTGATCATACCCACGTCATCAACTATCAAGAAGAGTTCTTGGAACAAGGTCATAATTAGTTATGACGACTTATCAGTCAAACATAACGATCTTAAAAGGTTTAAGATACAAACACCATGAAATGATCATTGAGAATGATTACACGACACATTATCTGATAATGATTATATGATACATCAATGGTATCTGATAGAAAAGTTACATAAAAACATTTACACAAACATGAGATGTTGTGACCTAGAAACATTAGAATATAAAATTCTGAAGGAGTTTCAGATAACTTCTAACAGTTTGGAAAGAAGTTCCAAAAGAGAGTTTTCCATCAAGTTTCATTATAGGGATCATGAAACTTGGAGACATCACGATAAAACAAAATTCACACAAATCAATATCTAGCTGACCCATTCGCTAAACCTATAACTCAATTTGTATGAGGAGCATGTTAATAGGTAATTGAAATGCTAGACTAGAGTTTGATTTGTTAATATGGGTGCTTTCGAACAATATAGAAACATTGGTACTTTATATTGACTTAAAGGTTAAGTGCATTACAAATATATGTTTCTATGATTCGATATTTTATACGTTTTTGAAATCCTTTAATATTATGTTATATTCTAAATGTTCATAGTCAATCAGATTCATGAGAATCAATCTGAACATAAGACTATTGTGAATTGGATGATTAGTTCATTAGGAATGAAATGCCAAATGGTTGGACGTCATGTTCACAGATAATGATTAGAGAATGACTATTGAACATAAATCGCTTCAAAACTATCTTCATGGATTAATGTCTTGAGAAGTTTTGAATATGGTAAGATCTATTGATCCTTCGACCCGAGACACGCATTAGAACTAACTCTGACTAAAGTTTATTCCTTGAACTTATCTAACGATGTTAAGTGGGAAGTAACAAGGGTATGATCAGAAGTAGTCTGAAGTTAAGTGGGAGTTGTACGTGGCCAAAGGAATTCTGTTATCCTTTAATTAGGATCTGGACATTCTGGCTCCCTCGTTGATTCAGGCTGGTATAAATCGCGTGGCCACGCACAAACTAGAGTAGTTTGTTTAGACCATCTTTGAATTGGAGAACGAGAACAAGAATAGTTGAAACACATATGAGAAGTAACTTGTATCCATGTCTCATGTTCAACGAATGACCTAAACAAAAAGGACACACACACATATATATATATACAGACATATATTTACAGACATATATTTACCATGGCTATTGTACGTGGTTAAGTAAGAGTTACTTGAACACAAGGAACTAGTTGACGATTATAAATACGTCATACCTTGTTAGGGGCAATGAGATTCAGCTAGGCGTTGACCACTGTCTACGTTGACCTGATTAATCGATGAATCGACCAAGTGGGAGATTGTTGAATATTAGATGTCCGATCATCGTTAATATCAACGTTGCTATCGAGGTACGATCCAAAGAGTTACACTTTGGACAACGAGTAATTGATAATATTTAATTGTTAAATATTATAGTTCACACAACACGGTATTATACGACGGATGAATAAATATTTATGAGAAATATTTAATCGGTGGATTCGGGAATTAATTATTCTGGGTAATAATTAATTATTAATTCGGTGACTAATTATTTAGATAAATAATTATTGATAGTTTTAACGTTTAACAGTTAAACGTTAGTTATGATTTTACTAATTATTTATAGTTAGTAAAGTAATGAGGGTTCAAAGTAATTAAATAGTTAGTTACAAGGAATTTATGGTAAATTCCTGATTAAGGTGTATTATGTTATTAAGGTATCTATATATATATCCTTAATACAAAACCCTAATAACTAATTCTTCCTTGCATCAAGTTAGCGCAAGAGAGGAGAACCTGCCCCTCCTTGCGTCGATTGAGCCACCACCGCCGTGCCGCTGCGAAGCCACTGTCGCCATCACCCCGCATTCGGGTGAACCGGTATTCCTCGTGAGTGGTTTTAGGTATTTAATCTCGTGAGACGGGATTTGTTGTTGCGGGTTCGTGAACAAGTCATCTAGGATGACGCTCGTTGAATCCATCGTGTGAGTTTAGGTTGATCGTCAGAGGTATAAACCCTAAACCTCCTATGGTTGTGTTTTATTTATTTTTATTGTCTAAACTCCGTGTAAGCAGATCACTGTATGGAATCCAGATCTAATCTGTTAATGGTATTATTAAATCGCTTTCGCTAAATATATCTGATTTATTTATTTAAAAGGTTTAAATAATAATTATTTTAAAAGTTAAAACTGGTACCATGATTCCCAACAATGTAATGTATATAAAGAGCATAAGATGATCATTAGAAAAGACAACACTCACGTCACAAACACTACACTCTTAAAACTCTTTGTAACCCTTAGACACGATCACATTTCTCTCTTTCCTTGTATTTTTTATTACTTTTTATAAGAACAAACGATGTAGCCCGACTTTAGTCGGCTACCGAGGTTTTATGCCGGAGATCCCCAAAGGATCAAGGGCTTTCCTCGTACATCACCGTGTCAATTTCCTTATTAATATTGCAATTCTTACACCATAATACCAGCACGCTACCTCACAAACAACGTTTGCCTACTTGATTGTATTTGGTAATTTTTTGGCAAAACAGTTTGGCGCCCACTGTGGGGCAAGTGGTGCTTTTTCATCTTTGGAAATCTTGGTAAAAACTGCAAATCACTTTTTAGTCCTCTAGAGTCTTTTTGTAGAATGTTGTCCCAATCTAAACCGCTTTCTTCCCCAACCTCATTCAAAATCTGGGTTGAAACTTCCTCTTTCTCCTTCTCCTGTATCCTAGAAGAAAAATTATAACACATCCCCCAGGAACACATCTACTGTCCCTAATATCCTGAAATCATCTTTCGGAATACCTTTATTTGTCTCATATGATGATATTTTCTCTATGTTTTCACAAATGCAACAAGCAATGGAACAACAACAAAAAAACTAATCAAATGTTCATGAAGGAAATAGAAAAGATGAATGAATCTAAGAAACCAATGGAAGCAAGAACTCTAATACAACCAAAGACCCCAAATACTCCAGGATCTCCAGAAAACTATTTAGGAGATTTCATCCCCAATGCAACAAATCGGAACGAATAATCCAACTCAAACTGCTAGAGTTACATCAACCAGGGATCCTAGTATTACATCAGGATCCTTATCACAAAATAATGACGACGGTAACATTTACAATAATCAACTTTTAAAAAGTAATAGTGTTGAACCTATGTAGGATACTAGGATTAATCCAATAATGGCTAAGGAGTTAAAGAAACTAAAGGACACAATCTCGAGTGTACCTGGTCTGGTACAACTGATACCTGAAATATCCTCGTCAAGTAACAGTATATCAAGATATGCTCCACCTATATGCGATGCGGAGATCCCAAACGTTTTTAGACCCCAAAAATGAAATTATATGATGGAACTACGGATCCTGAAGAACACGTCGCCCAATATAGAGAAAGGATGGAAATTATCCCGATCACCTCGGATTTGAAGGAGGCATTTTATGCAAAGGCTTTGGATCAACTCTCACTGGATCTACCTTAAAATGGATACTAAGCGTTCCTCTTTATTCTATTATTTTATTTGCTCATCTAGTTAATTTATTTCATAAACAAGTTTCTTGCAGTAGAACATTTGAGAGGTTAAGTAACGATTTATGTAGGACAACTCAAAATTATGATGAATCCCTCAGGGATTATGTAAGCAGGTTTGGTAGAGAATCCTTGGAAATTCCCAATCTTGATCTTACTACTGCTGTTCAAGCCTTCAAAATGGGATTAAAAAGAGATTCTCAATTCTATGAATACCTCGTAATGAACCCATGTAAATATCTGGATGCAGTCAGAAATCGAGCTCTTAGATTTATAAGGCTCGAAGAAGATAAGAAAATCCAAAGGAGGATATATACATCATCCAAATATGATCATCCCAACCAAAAGTCAGAATCCTCATCCTACACATCGATTAAATCCCAAGCATTAGCAGACTTTGTGGCCGATTTCAATAGTGATATTCAACAAGAAGCTGATTTAGAAGTCCAACAACTAGAAAGAACAAATAATAAATGGATCCTACACACTGATGGTGCATCCAACGTAAGGAGTACAGGATTAGGTATCATACTAAAATCACCATACGGGGACATGATACCCTAGTTAGTTAGTTGTGAATACCAAGAAACAAAAAATGAATCATAATATGAATCACTAATAGAAGGATTACGACTAGCCATAGATATGAAGATCTGGTATCTCCAACTATGTGTTGATTCATTATTAATTAGTAAATCATTTTAATGGCTCTTATGTAGTAAAAGGTGAAATATTCATACAATATCTCGAAATAGTCAAAAATTTAACAACAGTGTTCGAGATATACCAAATTAAACAGGTCCCTAGAGAAGAAAATACTGAGGGCGATGCCTTAGCAAATCTGTTATCAACACTCAAAATACCATTCGACAGCAAAATCCCAATAATACACATAATGAGCCCAGTTATTGACCCATGAGAAGCTAAAGCAATACATGTATCAAATATAGGGGACCTGGAAATTCAGGATCCTGAACATGTTAGAAGCTATTGGATATTGTTGAGGTAGATGTAGAAAGTGATAAACAGAATGTTGTTTATGAAGGGTGTGATGGTGAAATTAACATGGATGTCTTTGACGATGATGTAATACCTGAAGATTTGTAAGAAGGTGTTGCAGAATCAGAAGGGTCTGATCCTTTTCTGAAAGAACAAAATCCTGATACTGTGGAGAGCGTTCCTAAAGATACAGAGATGTATAAAAATACTGGAATGACGATGGCACAATGGGAAGAGATGGTGAAGAGTTGGAGAACTAAGTTTCCAGTCTCTCCTGCTACACCAGTCCAGAAACAGAGATACGTGAACAAAGAGAAATGCTCTGGCAGGATTATAAGTTGGTTCTATGAAGCTGAGTTCAAGCTATTTTCTTTGAAAAGATCAGATGGAGTTCACTATTTGAAGCCAAGGCTAAAATACTTTAACTCCTTACCAAGATGTGAAATCAATGGGTTATCAACTAAGCCCTTGATTAACAGATCAAATAATGTGATAGCTGACTCAATAGCTAAGCTGATAAGAATTGAAGGAGGGTCTGGTAAGTACGAGAAACTGAAACCTCAACAGGGCAAGAGAATAAAAGAAGTTGATCAAGTTACTCAAAAGGTGATTTGGAGATACAAGTTCAAGCCTGTGAGATCAGTACCAAATATTCCTTTAAATTTGATTGTCTATGATTGCCTAAATGCTCTTAAATGGTGGTATGTAGATGTCTATACGGGTGAAGCACTGATAGAAGACATGAGTGGCAAGGTTATAGTAAAGTTCTTTGATGCTATGAACCTTGTTAACTTCTCGATGTCTGATCAGAAGATGCTAAAACGTTGAGAGATCATGTATACAGACGAGAGTAGAGAGCTGGCACTACAGTACAAGAAGGTGTTGTATGTATGTTTGAAACACAGGATTTGTGTAGGGAGCTCATTACTGAAGAATTAGAAGAACAAGACATAAAGATAAAGACCAAGCTGTTGTCAAGGGGGGGTCTGTTGGAGCATGTTATGTAACAACAAGCCTTGTAATAGATTAGTCTTTTTGTTTAATGTTTTGTATGTTTTGTCTTGTATTTGTTTAAGTTTGCACAGGCGAACTTAACACGTTCGCCTGATCTAGTTGAGGCGAACTTAACAAGTTCGCCTGAAGTAAAGTTGGTGAACATTATAAGTTCACCTGATCCAGTTGTATTTTCTATAAATAGTGCGGGAGTTGTTCTCATTTGTAACATTCTGTATTTCTGGAACTACTCTCTGTGTGTGCTGTTTACAGATTGAATACAAGAAGCTTTTTATGATATCTTGTCTTGTGTGTGATTGTATAGTGTGCGTGTGTATTCAAGACGTACGTATGCGTTAGGATTCCGCACTACGTATACGTATCACGTGTAAAACAGTAGAGATCGATCGTTAGAACCTCTGGGACGGTTTGGGTGAGCGTCAAAACGCTGATACAAACCCTACATCATTAACTCAGAGGGAGTCAAAAGTTATTGAAGAAGCCATTATGATGACTAGTGGTGATGATAAAGAACAGGCTGAAGCTGCTGCTGTTGATGTTGATGCTGATACGTTAGATAATTCAAAAATTGAAAACTCTGACATAGATGGTGCAGATAAGATTGAATGTTTGTTAGACATGGATGATTTAACAGATGATAAGGATACTGGTGAAGAGGTGTTAGAGGAGGGAGAGATTGTTGAGGTAGATGTAGAAAGTGATAAACAGAAGGTTGTTTATGAAGGGTGTGACGGTGAAATTAACATGGATGTCTTTGACGATGATGTAATACTTGAAGATTTGTCAGAAGGTGTTGCTGAATCAGAAGAGTTTGATCCTATTCTGAAAGAAAAAAATCCTGATACTAAGGAGAGTGTGCCTAAAGATACAAAGATGTACAAAAACACTAGAATGACGAAGGCACAATGGGCAGAGATGGTGAAGAGTTGGAGAACTAAGTTTCCAGTCTCTCCAGCTGCACCAGTCCAGAAACAGAGATACCTGAACAAAGAGAAATTCTCAGGCAGGATTATAAGTTGGTTCTATGAAGCTGAGTTCCAGCTATTTGCTTTGAATAGATCAGATGGAGTTCATTATTTGAAGCCAAGGCTAAAATACTTTAACTCCTTACCAAGATGTGAAGTAAATGGGTTATCAACTAAGCCCTTGATTAACAGATCAAATAATGGGATAGCTGACTCAATAGCTAAGCTAATAAGAATTGAAGGAGGATCTGGTAAGTATGAGAAACTGAAACCTCAACAGGACAAGAGAATAAAATAAGTTGATCCAGTTACTCAAAAGGTGATTTGGAGAAACAAGTTCAAGCCTGTGAGATCAGTACCAAAGATTCCTTTAAAGCTGATTGTCTATGATTGCCTGAATGATCTTAGATGGTGGTATGTAGATGTCTATACGGGTGAAGCAGTGATAGAAGACATGAGTGGAAAGGTTATAGTAAAGTTCTTTGATGCTATGAACCTTGTTAACTTCTCGAGGTCTGATCAGAAGATGCTAAAACGTAGAGAGATCATGTATACATATGAGAGTAGAGAGCAGACACTACAGTACAAGAAGGTGTTGTATGTATGTTTGAAACACAGGATTTGTGCATGGAGCTCATTACCGAAGGATTTGAAGAACAATACTTAAAGATAAAGACCAAGTTGTTGTCGAAGGGGAGCCTGTTGGAGCATGTTATGTGACAACAAGCCTTGTAATAGATTAGTCTTTATGTTTAATGTTTTGTATGCTTTGTCTTGTATTTGTTTAAGTTTGCACAGACGAACTTAACATGTTCGCCTAATCTAGTTGAAGCGAACTTAACATGTTCGCCTGAACTAAAGTTGGCGAACATGATAAGTTCGCCTGATCCAGTTGTATTGTCTATAAATAGTGCAGGAGTTGTTCTCATTTGTAACATTCTGTATTTCTGGAACTACTCTGTGTGTGCTGTTTACAGATTGAATACAAGAAGCTTTTTATGATATCTTGTCCTGTGTGTGATTGTATAGTGTGCGTGTGTATTCGAGACGTACGTATGCGTTAGGATTCGACACTACGTATACGTATCAAGTGTTTTACATTAGAGATAGATCGTTAGACCCACTGGGACTTACAAGTGGTATCAGAGCCATTGCTCTTGATTAGCTACTGTTGTTTAACATTGTTTCGATTGATTTTAAACAACAAGATGAATATTTTCTAAAGTTTCTGTGTTCTTGACGTTTTAGCGACTTTTGAAGTGGATTTTGATTGAATTCTTCTTTTTTGGTGTTGTTTTACCAAAATTGATCCGCTAGAAGTGTTCTAAATCGTTATTTGAAGAATCCTACGAAAAGAATTTCTCTAATTCCTTCAAAATCAAGAGATATGGAAATTTCCGGCTCTGTTCGTGCGTTTGGTTGTTAAAACAATCCTTTTTGTTCTTCAGCTGAAGCAGGTGAAATTTTCTAATCTGTTAGGGGAGAATTATCAAAAGGAAGATGGTTTTTACATTCATCAAATGAAATATGTTGTTGATATTCTTAAGAAGTTGGATATGGCAAATGCTTAAGCTTTCAACACTACAATTCCAGTTAATCACAAACTAGATTCTAACCTGAAAGGGAAAGAGGTGGATTGTCGATTATACAGCGGAATGATTGGGTCTTTAATGTATTTGACAATGTCATGTCTGGATATTATGTTTGCAGTATGTTTGTGCTCAAGATTTCAGTCTAAACCGAAGGAATCTCATTTGATTGTTGTAAAGAGGATCTTTCGATACTTAAAGGGTAAACCAAAGTTGGGATTATGGTATCCAATTAATTCTGACTTTGATTTTAAAGCTTTTACCGATTCAGATTATGGAGGTTGCGGTCTGGATAGAAAATCAACATCTGGTGGTTGTCAATTCTAAGGGAATAGGCTTGTGACCTAGCAATGCAAAAAGCAAACCTCGGTTGCAATTTCAACGTGTGAGGCAGAATACATTGTAGCAGCCAGTTGTTGTTCCCAAATCCTATGGATTCAACAGCAGTTGAGGGATTATGGTTTGAACTTCACAGGGACACCAATGATGATTGATAACACAGCCTCCATGTCGATCACAACCAATCATGTGAAACATTCAAAGACGAAGCACATTGAGATTAGACATCATTTCATTCATGACTGTGTAGAAAAAAGGCTGATTGAATTGGTGAAAGTTCATACGGATGACAACTTTTTTTATTTGTTTACCAAAGCATTCGATCATTCACGGTTTGAAATTCTTACTCAAATGATTGGTATGCTTAATCCAGCGTGACATAGGTTTTCAAAAGGTTTTTCATGGAAGTTTTTCTTTTAGTTTTTTAGATTATTTAAAGTAAATAGTTTTAAGTTTTAGTTTTAAAAAGTTTACTTGCTTTCTGAAAAAAAACCAAAACAAATTTGAAAAAGATAAAATAGGCACTGCTTGAAGTTATAGAAGAAATGATAGTACATCAGTAGGTGATCACATACACATGACCTTAGAATGACTACCTGGTGTCTGTATTTATGTTTGTGCTTATATGATTTGATCTAAACTTTTAAAGTCTACATAAACAGGAAATGATAGCTTCATGACACCATGACATTTTATATATAATCTTTTAATTTGGATATTTGCATGTAATTTGAATTGTCAGTAGGCTAGAAGCGTTTTTAGTCCATTAGTAGTGTGAAAACATAATGATCTATGTCACAATTTTGATTTGAACCCATGGTATGCGGGTGTGTGTGTTAAAAGATCATTATCAGATAAAGAATATGAGGCTTCAAGTATTTCATGAGACCAGTATCGAACTATATTGATTAGAACAATGTTTCAGTTCACTTCACTGCCCATGCCTCAAAAAACATGCAATGTGAAGTTGGACTAAGATTTGTTTCTGAGAACATTTGTTGGAACATATACTAGCCCTTGGATCAATATCTTGATTCCATTGAATATATCTAGATAACAGTTGGATCACTCTACCCTATGTCATTGAATCAATCGATTCCTTGATCATTCTTCTGTTATTATGAATCATGATATTTCATCCAAAGCCAAGCATCTTGAATCATTCTGATTCCATATATCCTTCGGGATCTGTCTTTTTTCCTGTGCTAATTAAGATAGTTTCATCTTGGATATTGATCTTATCTTTGCATAAGTCTCATATGTCTTAAATATAGTGCAATTTTATATTTTTGTTGGCATATTTGTGGGGTACACATTGTTTTCATATGAACGGTACTAACTCATAAGAACGTGAGATAAAAACGCTTGTAGTTTCAAATCTTATAATGCTGACAACTTGGATTGACATGTAGTATATTGCAAATTCGGTATGAATAAATTAGCATGCCATAATCTGATCATGTTTACTTTGAAGTTTATCGCATATCATTTCATGCATTTCTAAATAATGTGATCATAATGAAAAGATATGAGAAACCTAATGGCAGAAAAGATCATGAAAAAGAAAGTTGTGATATTTGTGAGATAGAACTTGAATAGAAATTTCAAAAGAATTGATAATGTGTGAAAGTTCAGTGTTAGTTCTGAAAATTTTATTATTGAAGTGATTGTATGCTGAGCCAAATATTTGTGAATATGCAGAATGCCATAGGTCAACCCTTAGATCTGCTAGGGAATTTTATATTCAGAATGTGTGTGTGATACATCAAAGATACTGATATGATCTTCTTACTCGTAGTATTCAACCAAAAATATGTCATTCTGTATGTATAGAAAAACCAAAAAGATTTTGATTTTAGTTGTTTCTAGATTTACTGCTTTAATTCATTAAGAAAAAGTACAAAAAGAATTTAGTGTGTTTTAACATAAATTTTGAAAAATTGTAACATCCCAAAAATAAAACGACAGTTAAAATGATGAAATAAACGAACGAGGCATGTCGGGTCGGGTAGGATGGGCCGGCGGGCTGGAAGGGGACTCTCCCCTATAAATAGCTTAGACCTCCACCATTTCTCTCATTTGCAAGTTCTAGAGAGAGAAACCGTAGAGAGAGAAAGTTGGCGGATCGACTCGAGATTTCAGCAAAGTGTTACTCCACAACTCGTGAGAAGAACCTCCGGATCAGAAACTCGATTCAGGTAACGATCCGACCTAAATCTGAGTTTTAGTTCGTTTTTGGGTTTTTCGGGTTTTGGGTGAAAATGTAACATTTTAATGGATGAAACTAAAAGATAAACATGGATTTGAGTTCCTTAATGGAAAACGAACGTTTTGAAGGTAAACAGGTTCGGGATCTTGAAGTGATCAGACCCGAATGAGAAAGTTAGGGTTTTTGCGAAGAACAGGTCGTGCGTACTTATCAAGTACGCACGGAGCAGGTCCTGCGTACATATCAAGTACGCAGGAAGAGAGCACTGCGTACTTATCAAGTACGCATGAAGAGGGTCATGCGTACTTATCAAGTACGCATGAAGAAGGTACTGCGTATTTATCAAGTACGCATGAAGCAAAGTCGGCGCACTTATTAAGTACGCAAGAACAAGCCCCTGCGCACTTGCTAAGTGCGCAGGCATCAGGCTAGTTAAGTAAAGTTAGTATGCTTAGAAGGGTTAAACCGTTAGAGTCGGTATTGGTCTGATGTGTATTTAACTAATCAATTCAGATCGGAAGTGACGTTGTTGGGCCTTGTTTAGGACAACCGAGACTAGCTTATAAGGTGAGTTCTAGAAGCCCTCTTTTAAATGTTTTAATAATGTTTTTGGGCTGGTGTGCATACGTAACGATGTGACTATTTTATAAAACGATGTTTATGAATGTTGTATGTGACGTTTTATAAAATGATGTTTATGAACGATGTTTTGGAAGGAAGGGTTATGAAAGAAGTGTTTATGAAATATTTTGCCAAAAGAATTTTATGAAGTTTATGAAGTGTTTATGAATGAATGAATGTTTTTAATAAAACGTATGAATGCTTTAACTGAAGTTTTGAAGTAAAAGAAGTGAAGGTTTACGAAAGTCACAAACGAACGAATCTGCCAATATTCCTTAGGGAATGAAGGTTAAGGGTATGGGAAGTATGTTATGGGCCTTTACCTTTTAGGGGCCTTTGTGGCTGGCCAACTGTTGTACAACTGGGGCGATGACGGTCGCCAAGGGGATTATCGTGATCCTTGAAGTTTGGTACGATTTACCTTACGGGGTAGTCGTGCTTGAAGTTTGGTACTTCCGCCTTACGGGTCGCAGTGCTTGAAGTTTGGTACTTGCGCCTTACGGGGCGCAGTGCTTGAAGTTTGGTACGTGTCATCCTTGTGATTCCGTGCTTGAAGTGGTGTTGAATAACCTAAGTATCGGGCCCTAGGAGTTCTTCACCCAAAGGACAGTACGGTGATTGATGGGCCTAGTGGTGGTGATCTTTAGGTTATTCAACCAGTATGTGACGTTTGGATTTGACGGTTACAAGAAGGCGCAGATTCGATATGTTCGTTGACTTATGTTTATGAAGTGTTATGTTTTGTTATTGCATTATTTTACGTACGCTTTTTATTAAATGAAGTGTGAAGTTATGTTTTTGGCAAGTTATTTGAAGCTAAAGTTTTATGTTAAAACTAGAACTCACCAGCGTAGCTGACTTTTTAGTATGCACATTCAGGTTAAGGCAGGTTACGATGATGGAAGGTGATGCCGGGCGACCTGATGAGTTACCCGGATGACATGAAGACTGGCATCCCGTTATGATTAGTTTACGTTATGTTTATGTGTTAGGCTATGTTGCGCTTCCGCATGTTGAACAATGTAATGGTTATGTTTTAATGAAGTATTTTCCGCTGCGTTATTTTGATATTCAAGTTTAAGAACTGTTTGTAAATGAGTAAATCCAACAAGTGAGGCCTCCCGGGTTTGGGGCCTTACAAGTTGGTATCAGAGCAATAGTTTGAGAGATTCAGACACTCCCAGTGTCTGAACTTAAACTGTGAATGGGACCGAAAGTGGATGCCAGTACGGGTAACTCGAGCCACAGCATCAGGTATGAAGGTAGTATATATTTACGTATATAGTATGCCTTAGAAAGGGTTAGGTAAGGACTTGTGTTCTGATGAAATCACAAAGGTGGTCAAATAGAAATCGAAAGGTAGTGTAATGGTTAATTGCAGATGGCCAGTGTATATTAACATCTTACAATACTTATTGAATTTTATTTGTTAACTAGAGTGATGACATTGGATTCCTTGTCTTATAGAACGAAATGGCAAGGAGAGGAAACGGAAGACGTGGTGGGGGCCATACCGGTAGTCGTACCGGCGGTCGAAATGGTGGGCGTGGCAGGACCCCTGCGCGCCAAGAGTATAGTGAAGAAGGAAGTGTTCACACTGAACCGGCAGTTAGTGTGCATGGAACTGAGGAGACACTGGTTGAAGAACAACCTTTCACTTTTGAACCAGAAGTGAGAGCAGCTATAGCTCGAGAGTTTACCAAGTTGATGAAGAATTCTCTGCCAGGTCTGTTAGCTGAAGCATTGAAGAAGGTTAGTGGGGAAGGTGGGTCTAGCGCGACAACTGGTGCCCAAAATAACGAGAATGACAGCGTGCCGCCCGTTCGCGGATGCGACTATAAGTCATTCAAGGCATGTCACCCGCCGATCCTGACTGGGAAGAAGGACGCGGTGGCTACGTTTGATTGGGTGATCCATATGGAAGCTGCCATTCGTCTGAGCGAATGTCGAACGGATCAAGTTATAAAATTTGCTGCCAACTCCTTGAGAGAGGAAGCATCCCATTGGTGGGATGGTGTACGTCAAGCAAAAGGGAGCGAGGTTGTGGATGCGATGATGTGGGCTGACTTGAAAACCTTGATGATCAAGAATTTCTGCCCAAAGAACGAGATTGAGAAGGTAGAGAGGGAATTTCTGGGTTTGAAAGCCGGGAGCATGACGCACCGGCAATACACAACCCGGTTCAATGAACTGGCCCGTCTGGTACCACATATTGTCACGACCGAGGAAAGAAAGATCGTATGCTACATACAAGGACTGCCGGACCAAGTCCGCACCTATGTTAAGGCAAACGCCCCTACTACCTATGATTCGGTAGTAGAACTGAGCGGCATGGTATTTGACGATATGGCGCTGAATGTCGTTGCCATTGAAGAGCCCAAAAAGAAGATGAGTTTTCCCGCTAAGCGATCGGGTGGGAAGTTGTTTGGGGCTCGGGACAAGCAGGCCAGGGTAGGCGCGGCGGCAGTCTGCGGAAGATGTGGGGTAAGACATACGGGTGAATGTCGGTTAGGGTCTAATCTATGCTTTAAATGCGGCAAAACCGGACACTACTCCCGTGAATGCCCGCAAGGCTTCAAATGCTACAACTGTGGGGAGGGTGGACATATGAGCCGGGAATGCACCAAGCCCAGGATGGGTCAAGCCGGGAAAAGGAAAGGCCCGGAGAAGACAGAAGAGAGACCCCGAACAAAGACTCGTGCCTATGCGCTGACACGGGAACAGGCCAGAGCGGACCCCGACGTGGCGTCAGGTACGTTCATCCTTGACAACACTCTTGTCTCTGTGTTATTTGATTCGGGTGCCAGTAAGAGTTTTATATATGCGACTCTCTGTAAACGAGTGAAGTACACTGTCAGTAAACTAGAAAGGGCTTTTAGCGTAGAAACCGCTGAGGGTAGAACTGCGAGAGTGATCGATGTAGTTGACAACTCCACGATAAAAATAGAAGGTCATAGGTTCCCTGTTAGATTGTTTGTTATGGTTTTGGGTGGGTTTGATGTAGTGTTAGGAATGGATTGGCTAACTGCCAATGAAGCACAAATTATATGTAAACGAAAGATAATCCGACTCAAGGCTTCGGACGGTAGCAAAGTCGAGGTTCTTGGGGATCGTGACGCCCCGATGCCAAACGTCATCTCGATGATTAAGGCAGCAGATTACTTGAGGCACGGAAGCGAGGCTTATCTGGTGTACGTAATTGACGAGTGTAAGGAAGTGAAGGAGCTAGACGATGTACCCGTGGTACGCGAGTACCAGGAGGTGTTTCCAGAGGATTTGCCTGGGATACCACCCGACAGAGAGATCGAATTTCGAATCAACTTAGTACCAGATGCCCAGCCCGTGGCTAAGGCTCCATATCAACTAGCACCAGTGAAGATGAAAGAATTAATGGCCCAACTAGACGAGTTACTTGAGAAAGGATTTATCCAACCGAGCATCTCACCGTGGGGTGCTCCGGTGTTGTTTGTGAAGAAGAAAGACGGTTCGATGAGAATGTGTATTGATTATCGCGAGTTGAACAAACGTACGGTGAAGAACAAGTACCCTTTACCGAGGATCGACGACCTGTTCGATCAATTACAGGGCGCAAGTTGGTTCTCAAAAATCGACCTTCGATCCGGGTACCATCAGTTGAAGGTGAGGGAAGAAGACATACTGAAAACCGCATTTCGCACGCGTTATGGACATTTCGAGTTCCGCGTAATGTCTTTTGGATTGACGAACGCCCCCGCAGCGTTCATGGATTTGATTAATAGAGTTTGTCGACCAATGCTGGATCGATTGGTAATCGTGTTCATCGATGATATCCTCATCTACTCCAAGAATGAGGGTGATCATGCGTGTCACTTGAAGAAAGTATTGGAAGCTCTGAATAAGGAAAAGTTGTATGCTAAGTTCTCCAAATGCGCGTTCTGGCTTAGGGAAGTCCAATTCCTAGGTCACGTCATTAACCCGAACGGCATTATGGTTGACCCAGCAAAGATAGTGACGGTGAGAGAATGGAATATTCCTAAGACACCAACTGAAATCCTTAGTTTCTTGGGGTTGGCAGGCTACTATCGGAGATTCATCTAGGATTTCTTGAAAATAGCTTCGTCGTTGACAAAGTTGACTCGGAAAGAGGTTAAGTATGAATGGGGTTCGACCCAAGATGAGGCGTTTAAGGAATTGAAGAAGAGGCTAACCCAATCTCCAGTCTTGGCCCTTCCCGAGGGCAATAAAGACTTAGTGGTATACTCTGACGCTTCGGGTCAGGGATTGGGATGCGTGTTGATGCAACGCGGAAGAGAGATCGCGTATGCGTCACGGCAGTTGAAGATCCACGAAGCTAATTATCCAACCCATGATTTGGAACTTGCTGCTGTCGTATTCGCGTTGAAAATCTGGAGGCACTACCTTTACGGGGTGAAGTTTACTATTTACTCCGACCACAAAAGTTTGAAGTACTTCTTCGAACAAAGGGAGCTTAATATGAGGCAGAGACGATGGTTGGAACTCTTGAAGGATTATGACTGTGAGATCATGTACCACCCTGGAAAGGCAAACGTGGTGGCCGACGCTCTAAGCCGAAAGGATGTGCCTGCTCCTATTAGAGTGAAAGCTTGCCAGTTAGTGGTAACATCAGATGTAATGAGGGAAATTGAAAGAGCTCAAGATGAAGCACTTAAAGAAGAAAATGTAATGAAGGAAAGGATGGTTGGCCAACAGGACAAGTTGGAATATAACACCCTTGGTGTTAGGACACGTTTTGGGCTGGTATGGATACCTATGAGTGGCGAGCTTAGAACCAAAATCTTGGATGAGGCTCATAAGTCTCGGTACTCTATCCATCCTGGTACCAATAAAATGTACCAAGATCTAAGGAAGGAATACTGGTGGCCTGGACTGAAGCATGAAGTGACAAGGTATGTAAGCAAGTGCTTGACTTGCTCACAAGTAAAGGCCGAACACCAGAAACCGTATGTAAAGATTCAACCACTCGATATACCGGAATGGAAGTGGGAACACATTACCATGGACTTCATAACCAAGCTACCTCACACAACTAAAGGTCATGATACCATTTGGGTAATTATGGACCGTTTAACGAAGAGTGCTCATTTCCTACCTATTCGCGAGACGTTCTTGTCGGAAAGGTTAGCGGAAGTATTTATTAACGAAGTAGTAGCACGGCATGGGATGCCTTTGACGATCGTATCTGACCGGGACACGCGATTAACATCGAGGTTCTAGAAAAGATTTCACGAGGCGATGGGCACGAGACTTAATATCAGTACGGCATACCACCCGCAAACGGATGGTCAGTCCGAAAGGACCATTCAGACATTGGAAGATATGCTCCGTGCTTGTATCATCAATTTTGGCGGCAGTTGGGACAGTCATCTGCCGTTAGCCGAATTCTCCTACAACAATAGTCATCACATGACGATAGGCATGCCGCCTTACGAAATGTTGTATCGAAGAAGATGTAGGACCCCGGTTTGTTGGGGTGAGATTGGACAGAAGGAATTAGGAAGTCTGGAAGTCGTAAGAGAAACGTCGGAAAGGTTTGATCAAATCAAAGCACGAATGAAGTCCGCACAAGATCGTCAGAAATCCTATGCGGATAAACGACGAAGGCCTATTGAGTTTGATGTTGGGGACAGAGTAATGTTGAAAGTGTCACCCTGGAAGGGAATCATAAGGTTCAGGAAGAGAGGAAAGTTAAGTCCGAGGTTTGTCGGACCATTTAGGATAATGGCACGGGTTGTTGAAGTCGCTTATCGGTTAGAGTTGCCTGATGAGTTAAGTGGAATTCATCCTACCTTCCATGTATCACACTTGCGAAAGTGTTTGGCGGATGAATCGGCTCACGTACCACTTACTGACATCGAGGTCGACAACAGCCTTAATTACATCGAAGAACCAGTGGTCATCTTAGACAAGAAGGAGAAGCGTTTGCGTATTAAGACTATCCAATTGGTTAAAGTCCAATGGAAACATCGAAAGGGATCGGAAGCCACCTGGGAAACGGAGAAGGAAATGAGGGAGTCGTACCCTCATCTATTTGACTTATGATAGGTTTCGGGGACGAAACCTATTGTAAGGGGGGTAGACTTGTAACATCCCAAAAATAAAACGAAAGTTAAAATGATGAAATAAACGAACGAGGCATGTCGGGTCGGGTTGGATGGGCCGGCGGGCTGGAAGGGGACTCTCCCCTATAAATAGCTTAGACCTCCACCATTTCTCTCATTTGCAAGTTCTAGAGAGAGAAACCGTAGAGAGAGAAAGTTGGCGGATTGACCCGAGATTTCAGCAAAGTGTTACTCCACAACTCGTGAGAAGAACCTCTGGATCGGAAACTCGATTCAGGTAACGATCCGACCTAAATCTGAGTTTTAGTTCGTTTTTGGGTTTTTCAGGTTTTGGGTGAAAATGTAACATTTTAATGGATGAAACTGAAAGATAAACATGGATTTGAGTTCCTTAATGGAAAACGAACGTTTTGAAGGTAAACAGGTTCGGGATCTTGACGTGATCAGACCCGAATGAGAAAGTTAGGGTTTTTGCGAAGAACAGGTCGTGCGTACTTATCAAGTACGAAGGAAGAGAGCACTGCGTACTTATCAAGTACGCATGAAGAAGGTACTGCGTATTTATCAAGTACGCATGAAGCAAAGTCTGCGCACTTATTAAGTACGCAAGAACAAGCCCCTGCGCACTTGCTAAGTGCGCAGGCATCAGGCTGGTTAAGTACAGTTAGTATGTTTAGAAAGGTTAAACCGTTAGAGTCGGTATTGGTCTGATGTGTATTTAACTAATCAATTCAGATCGGAAGTGACGTTGTTGGGCCTTGTTTAGGACAACCGAGACTAGCATATAAGGTGAGTTCTAGAAGCCCTCTTTTAAATGTTTTAATAATGTTTTTGGGCTGGTGTGCATACGTAACGATGTGACTATTTTATAAAACGATGTTTATAAATGTTGTATGTGACATTTTATAAAATGATGTTTATGAACGATGTTTTGGAAGGAAGGGCTATGAAAGAAGTGTTTATGAAATATTTTGCCAAAAGAAGTTTATGAAGTGTTTATGAATGAATGAATGTTTTTAATAAAACGTACGAATGCTTTAACTGAATTTTTGAAGTAAAACAAGTGAAGGTTTACGAAAGTCACAAACGAACGAATCTGCCAATATTCCTTAGGCAATGAAGGTTAAGGGTATGGGAAGTATGTTATGGGCCTTTACCTTTTAGGGGCCTTTGTGGCTGGCCAACTGTTGTACAACTGGGGCGATGACGGTCGCCAAGGGGATTATCGTGATCCTTGAAGCTTGGTACGATTTACCTTACGGGGTAGTCGTGCTTGAAGTTTGGTACTTGCGCCTTACGGGTCGCAGTGCTTGAAGTTTGGTACTTGCGCCTTACGGGGCGCAGTGTTTGAAGTTTGGCACGTGTCATCCTTGTGATGCCGTGCTTGAAGTGGTGTTGAATAACCTAAGTATCGGGCCCTAGGAGTTCTTCACCCGAAGGACAGTACGGTGATTGATGGGCCTAGTGGTGTTGATCTTTAGGTTATTCAGCCAGTATGTGACGTTTGGATTTGACGGTTACGAGAAGGCGCAGATTCGATATGTTCGTTGACTTATGTTTATGAAGTGTTATGTTTTGTTATTGCATTATTTTACGTACGCTTTTTATTAAATGAAGTGTGAAGTTATGTTTTTGGCAAATTATTTGAAGCTAAAGTTTTATGTTAAAACTAGAACTCACCAGCGTAGCTGACTTTTTATATGCACATTCATGTTAAGGCAGGTTACGATGATGGAAGGTGATGTCGGGCGGCCTGATGAGTTACCCGGATGACATGAAGACTGGTATCCCGTTATGATTAGTTTAAGTTATGTTTATGTATTAGGCTATGTTGCGCTTCCGCATGTTGAACAATGTAATGGTTATGTTTTAATGAAGTATTTTCCGCTGCGTTATTTTGATATTCAAGTTTAAGAACTGTTTGTAAATGAGTAAATCCAACAAGTGAGGCCTCCCGGTTTGGGGCCTTACAAAAATCCAAAAATATGTTCTTTATTTGTTCTTTAGATTTAGAAGAAAATTTCAAAAAGATTTTGTTTCTATCTTCCATGAAAAATTCTTAATTATTTGGATTAAGTTGTTGTACAGATTACTGGGTGATTGGATTGTCGGAAAGATTGAAAAATGGATGAATTTCAAATTTTTTGGCTAAGTGTTGAAGAAGGCGAACTTGTTATGTTCGCGTCCTAATTTCGCCTGAAGGTGTGGCGAACTTATTAAGTTCGCTTGAGGCAGTGCACTTGATTTCTTTGGTATATAAATAAATCATGCGAACTTGACCAATTTACCTCTTTGTTGACTTGAGCGAACATATTTAGGCGAATTTGTTCCATAGCATTCATTTATCTGATTTCGTTTTCTAAGATAGTGAAAGGGGTAAATTGTTTTATTGTTCGAATCAAAATCAAATTGCCAGTTCATTGAAGGTAAAATCAATCCATTTTATCCATCCACTTTATCAGAATCATCTGTTTTAATCTCATTGTTCATCATGACTGTCACCCATCTAATTCATCATCAGTTTGCACTTAAACACTGAAATTGAATGTTTGTTTACTTTAATCAAGTGTTGGCGATCATGTGTGTATGGTTGATTTGGGTAATACCATCAAAATCTTGAACTATGAATTTTATGACTGTTCGTCGGTTTGAGCGAACTTGATCAGGCGAACTTAACAAGTTCACCTCTTGTAACTCTAAGCTAACTTGTTAAGTTCGCCTAGGGACGAGTGTTGAAAGACTTGACATTTTTTCAAAGTTGTAATTTTTTATTTTTTTTACTTTTGTTTTTATTTTTTCTTTTGTGTTGGTGTTTGAAAATTGTCATTGTCTAATCATTTGTTCTGAGCATGTCATGGATCATCGGGTTGAATATAAACATAATCAGGTGGCACTACTTGATCCATAGTTAGCAAAGGCGGTCAATTATCAAGAAATCATTACTTTTCTAAACTAGACAAGATTAAATGTTGAACTCTCTGCTAACCCACATATCAGCCTGCAATACATTCAATAGTTCTGGGAGACGGCACAACAAGACACAAATGTTGAACCACATGTGATTCGAGCTATAGTGAATTATCAAGACATTGCTATATCTGCTCAAGACATTCATGCAGCTTTAACGTTGGGTGGAGTGAATGATGAACCTATTAGTTTACCAAATACCCTGATTATGGGTTGCTTTCAAAGGATGGGGTATAGAGGTAGACCGAATGATCACAAGCATGCAAGGGAGGTCAAGTGGGTCAATGACGGTATTTTATGCATGTGATTATTCAATCCTTATCTCCAAGGAAAGCTGGAACGGATGGTTTAAAGACAACATTACAAGCAGCCATGGTGGCTTTAACTCTGAATAGGCCGTTCAACTTTGCCTTATACATTTATAGGGAGTTGGTTATGTGATGTAAGGTCAAATGTCCATTGTTTAAGTATCAGTTTTGTATAGTTTTATGCATTTTACTTTGTTTATAGAGTCGGTTTTACGTGGGTATTTGTACTTGAGTGTGTTACAGGTATTGTGTAATAAATGAGCAAATAACGAGGTATAAATGAGAAGTCACGAAAGTACAGGGGTCAAAAGTGTAAAATTCAAAATGTCTCCTGAAAATTCAACTCTTCGCGGTATGCGAAGAGTGGGAGTGGAACTCTCACGGTATGCGAGGAAATGAAAAAGGGCGCCCGACTATTTTGTTCTTCGCACCACGCGAAGAACATGCCTTGGAATTTTGCGACACGGGAGGATCCCACGAATCTGGAAAAAAGCCCTAATTCTCATTAAACCCAACATCAGCCCCCATTCTCAATCATTCTTCTCCCAGCCGATTTTAGAGAGACCAAGGGCGATTTCCAGAGCCAATGTCAGTTCCAGATCAAGGATTGAAGCTATGCTCGTGTGCCTGACAAGCATGCGTGGCTAAGCTGCGTGTGGCTTCTTCCTAACGGATGGTTCGTTTAGAGTTATTGGTTTATTCAGTTGTTTTGATGTATGGATCTTGTTAGCTTTTTACAATAGCTTGATAGATAGATGTATTGGTTGAGTTAAACAATTTATTAGAATGCTTTGAGTTTATTTGCTTTACAACTTGTGTTCGGTTGATGACAAAACCTTGTAGCCGGGTTGGGTGACTAATGCGGGTAACTTGGTGTTCATAAATTGGGTATTTGAATAGTGCTAGCTGTGACGTGTTAGTCATATAGGTTGCTGACAACAGCTTATCTTCAATTACTATTTCAATTGATTTTCTAACACTATGTCTATGTGGTGTCCATTGAATGACTGAAGATTGCATGAGTTTAGAACCTGAAGTTTAGGAAGTAGTTACACCTTTATTTGATCTGTGTGTTTAATTCTGTCTATCAACTAAGCAATTTCGCAAACCACTGATTCCCCGTGGATACGATACTTTTCTTACCCTTACTAGTTAAGTGTTTAAGGATGGTTTTTGACCGACCGAACGGCATCAACCAAAAATTACGCCGTTGCCGGGGAATCGGTGCGCCTAGTCTAGTTGCTTTAGTTTATTGTCTTTAGTTTAATTTGATTCTTAACAAACACCCAAAAAGATTTTCTTTACTTATGTTTCTATTTTGTTTATTTTTTTTACTTCTTTGTTCAGAACTACTTGGTTGTGTTACTTCTACAGGTTGATATGGGAAGGAACTATTATGATGATCAATATTACCATGAACCGTGCAACAATTGTGGCATCACTGGCTACTGGTTACAAGATTACCTAAATTACAACCAGTATGGTGGTGGTTCTGAGTACCCAAGCTATCAGGAAGAATACAACCAATACTACCACCCAAGCAGGCCACCTGACCAAGAGAACTATCAGTCTAAACTGGATGCCATCCGGTCAGATATGAAGTTGATGGCCAAGGTGATACAAGCAGTGGTGTAGCAACAGGAAAGCCACGACAAAGCTCATCAACCTTTGGTAGATCTAGTTGCCAACTTAAATGGGATTGTCGGGTCACTCATTAAGGAAGTAGGTAAGCCTCGCTGTGTACATCAGTCCTCCAGTTCTAAAACCACAATTGGTGCACACCTCAATGCTGTAAGTTTCCATTCCTCCTTTGAATACCCTGCCCGTTAACCAACTCCACCACAAATTGTAGAGAAAGTGGTGGAGTACAGTGATTCTGAATCTGACCTTAATTAGGATTTTATTTCACAAAATAACTTGAAAACTGAAAACATGAATAAACCTGTAAGGATTCCATTCCCAAATGCAACAATCAAACCATTTTCAAAAGAAAAAGATCCAACACAGGATGAACGATGGGAAAAGTTTGAAAAGTGTAAAATTAACTCTTTATTTTTAAACACGCTTAAACAAGATCCTGATAATGTTGAATGTTTGAAAGGTTTGAGTACTCGTAAACGATGGCACAAATGCCCCGAACAGGTGAAGCTAAGTGCTACTGTGAATGCCGTGTTCACGGGTACTCCAGAAACTCCAAGATCCAGGAGCACTTATTATTTCTATACAAATAGGTGCAATTACACTGGATAAAGCATTGCTGGATCTTGGTGCATCTTTTAGTATATTACCAGGGAGTCTGTATGATCAACATGATTTTCGTTCATTACAGAGAGTTAACACCACTGTGTTGTTGGCTGATCAGACTCCCACACATCCTCGGGGGATTGTAAAGGATGTGATTGTGAAGGTAAAGGAGTTTTACTACCCAGTGGAATTCTTGGTGTTGGATTGTGTCAAGAACACAGAACCAACAATTATTTTGGGTAGACCGTTCTTGGCCACTGCACAAGCAGATATTAACTGGGCTGAAGGAACGGTAAGGATGAGGTTTGAGGCTCAAAAAATGAATCTTAAAATATTCTCTAACTTGCCAGCCTCGGAAGCTAAAAAATGTGGATTGTTGAAAAGGTGAATCACAAAGTCGAGAATGTTTGTGTTGTGTTTGACAGGTCAGCTGAGATGAAGGACGGTGAGACTTCGGGAAAAGGGAAGAAATGGGTCAGAAAGAAAAGGCGTAAAGGGAAGAAACCGCAGGTTCCGGATGCAGAACGAGAACTCTTTGCTTTTTTTGTTCAAGCATGGAGAACATTAGATTAGGAAAGGAACCTAAGTGTGGCGAAGGAGGAGTGCAAGCACCCCACCCGACCACCATGAACCAAGTAAGGTACACCGCGTCTGGCTGAAGACATTAAACTTAGCACTCTTAGGAGGTAGCCTAAGGTATGTTTTAAATTCATGTCTAGTTAAACGAACTTTGCGGGTGTGTTCATTAGAAACCCTCACGAGACTAAACTCATCCAATCGGGCTACAGAGGGGTTTAAATGGCTTGATGCATATGCTAACTGCATCCATGATTCCTACGAAAGTGAGTTAAGTCCTATCTTTGTGTTGTGTGTTTTTGTATGTGACACGGCCAAGTGTGGGGAAGTCACATGGGTATCATGTACGTGGGGTGCATTTGGGTGTGTGTGCGAGTTTCTGGAGGTTTTGAACAAGAATTGGATTTTGAGTTGGAAAATTTTTCTAACTTAAAAATGGCCAAAACTTTCTGTCAACAGCACCTCTTCGCGGTACACGAAGAGGCCTCCTCCATTCTTCATGACACGCGAAGAACAAAGCCAAAGGCCCAGTCAGTTTTCTATCTCACGCGGTACGCGAGATGTTTTCCCCAGTCCTTCGCTGTACGCGAAGGACCTGTAACCCTAATTTTATATATTTTATTTTATATTTTATTATTTTTTAGTCGTGTCGAGTCCGTCTTGTATTTTATTCTGTTTTAGTCCTAATATTGAGTCAATGTGATACTTGTGGGTTGTTTCGAGATTATTTTTGAAGGTTTTGATTCATCCCCGTACTCAAACTCCATTCGGGTGGTGATATTCGGCTTTCGACTGATTCTTGTGTAGAAAGCAATCCACTTGCATCCGTGGAGCACGGTCGCGACTGAAATGCTATACGATCGTCATTCAAGCAAAGTTTTAATTTTTGTCTTTTGTTTTCGTTTTTGAGTCACTCTTCCTACATTGAGGACAATGTAGAGTTTAAGTGTGGGAGGGAAGACCATGTCCAGGTCTAGTTTGAGTCTTTGTGTTTGAGTAAGTTTTGAGTCACAAAAATACATAAAATTTTAAAAATTTTCAAAAAATGTCCCTGGATTAGGATTTTTGCAACTAAATGGAAAATGATAGTACAATCGAGAACTCTGCATGTGGATTCAAATTAATTGAATAATGATAATCAAACATGTTTAATTTGTAACATTTTGGTAGACCCAACCGACTTAAGAGCTTAAACATCCTGATTGTGTATCTAGGCTTAATTGATAATTAATTCAGGATGTCTTGTGGGTTCTCATCTTAGGGGTGTCGGCAAGGTCAAAACTGTCGATATAGGGTGATAGGTACCTTAATAAGCAAGCATTTATAAGTTTTTTGAAATCTCTTGGCACACTGCTTTCTTTTTATGAAAATAAATCCGGAAGTTAGTGGCGCCCGCATTCCATAATCCATCTTGCATGAGCTTAATTAATTAATTGAAAACTTAGGTTTCGCCAACGTGTTACTCTCCGGGATGGTGACTTGGTGGATACACCCATGGGCGGGACTTAAGTGATCAATATTGGACATCTGAGTTAGGATTATGTGTTACCCTTTGGGATGGTGACTTGAAGGATACACCTCTATTCCGAAGCGTATGAGCGTCATTGTTTAATAACTGAAACCTATGTGTTACCCCTCGGGATGGTGACTTGGGGGATACGCCTCTTGGTGAAGTTTGTACATCGTATTATATTAATAACAGCTCAATCATTCATCCATCAATCTAATACATCATGATTTTTTAAACTTACAGATTCGTGCTTATTGAGGCGGGAAAATCTATAAGATTTAACCCGAGCCTAAACATGACCTTGAGATGGGATTAGGCTAATCTGTAGCTTTCCGAGTGTGAGACCCATTGATGAACTGTATGCTTGGAAATACTTAATATTTAGATCATATAATTGGGGGCTCGAGAGTCGGTGGTTGGGTTTAATCGGATCGAAATACCAATTGTTATGGTTAACATGTTGAGAAATCAAAAGAATTAAATAAATTGCAAGTTTCTGATTATGATTCCATTGCATAGTTCTTTTTCTGGACGCAAAAGAGTAAGTGTGGGGATGTGATGTAACGTCAAATGTCCCTTGTTTAAGTGTCGGTTTTGTATAGTTATATGCATTTTAATTTGTTTATAGAGTCGGTTTTACGTGGGTATTACCAATTGTTATGGTTAACATGTTGAGAAATCAAAAGAATTAAATAAATTGCAAGTTTCTGATTATGATTGCATAGTTCTTTTTCTGGACGCAAAAGAGTAAGTGTGGGGATGTGATGTAACGTCAAATGTCCCTTGTTTAAGTATCGGTTTTGTATAGTTATTTGCATTTTAATTTGTTTATAGAGTCGGTTTTACGTGGGTATTTGTACTTGAGTGTGTTACAGGTATTAAGTGCTAAATGAGAAAATAATGAGGCATAAATGAGAAGGCATGAAAGTACAAGGGTCAAAAGTGTAAAATTCCAATGTTTCCTGGAAATTAAACTCTTCGCGGTACGCGAAGAGTGGGAGTGGAACTCTCGCGGTACGCGAGGAAATGAAAAAGGCGCCTGACTCTTTTGTTCTTCGCGCCACGCGAAGAACATGCCTTGGACTTTTGCAACACGCGAAGATCCCCCGAATCAGGAAAAAAGCCCTAATTCTCATTAAACCCAACAGCAACCCCCATTCTCAATCATTCTTCTTCCAGCCGATTTTAGAGAGACCGAAGGCGATTTCCAGAGCCAAGGTCAGTTCCAGATCAAGAATTGAAGCTATGCTCGTGTGCCTGACAAGCATGCGTGGCTAAGCTGCATGTGCCTTCTTCCTAACGGATGGTTAGTTTAGATTTATTGCTTTAGTCAGTTTGTTTTGATGTATGGATCTTGTTAGCTTTTGACAATAATTTAATAGATTGATGTATTGATTGAGTTAAACAGTTTATTTGAATGCTTTGAGTTTATTTGCTTTACAACTTGTGTTCGGTTGATGACAAAACCTTGTAGCCGGGTTGGGTGACTAAGGCGGGTAACTTAGTGTTCATAAATTTGGTATTTGAATTGTGCTAGTTGTGACGCTTTAGTTGTATAGGTTGCTGACAACAGCTTATCTTCAATTACTATTTCAATTGATTTTCCAAAACTATGTCTATGTGGTGTCCATTGAATGACTGAATATTGCATGAGTTTAGAACCTGAAGTTTGGGAAGGAGTTACACCTTTGTTTGATCTGTGTGTTTCAATCTAGTCTATCAACTAAGCAATTTTGCTAACCACTGATTCCTCATGGATACGATACTCTTCTTACTCTTACTAGTTAAGTGTTTAAGGATTGTTTTTGACCGACCGAACGACATCGATCATTATGCAAATTACACCACCTGGGGGTCATGGTTTCTTGATGTACCCAAGATTCTTGCAGGTTATCCTGAATCATCTTATTCCAAATCTACCACCGGTGAATCCTAGACTGACTCTTACTCCTATGACGAAGAGGATTTTTACTGATTGCATGAATATTAAGAAGCAAAATCCTGCTTTAATTCCAGTGGCTACTCCATTGTTCCGGCACATAATCAATCCTGCTTATGTGGCACCGCCAAATAATAATTGGATTCATGTTGATCCAGCATTGGAGTTACCACTTGCTGATAATCAAGAGGAAGAGGAAGAGGAAGAGGAAGGTGATGATGAGAATGACAATGAGGAGACTAAAAGTGAAGATGATGATGGTAATGATAATAATGATGATGGTGATGATAACAATGATGATGGTAATGATAATAATGATGATGGTGATGATAACAATGATGATCATAATAGGAATGATGATGAAAATGTTCAAGTGAAGGCGGATGCAAATGAACCTCAAGATGAACATATAAAGGTTGAAGAGACTAGCACCAGTTCATCTGGATCTGGTGAAGCTGACGATGATGAAGAGAGTTCCCAGGATTTTATTCCTGAGCACTATGCTCAGTTAGCTAAAGTGCCTAGGGTTACTAGAAATGTCTATGACAAACGTCCGAAGTCTCTAGGCAAAAAGAAAGTACAAATTACAAGACGCAAGTCTGTAAGGGGTCCTCCTCCCGATGCAATACTTGGAAAGAGAAAATTACAGGACGGATCTTCTAGTTCTGAAGATGATGAAGCTCATGCAGCAAAATGTCCTAAACTAATGGCTTCGGAAATTCATGCTGCTGAATCTGCACAAGATAGAGAGTTTGTCGATTCTTTGATCATAACTCCTATTCCTTCACAATTAAATACTCCACATGCTACTCCCACTGTATACAAGACTCAGGATGAAGATGGTCCCTCTATGAGAGATGCTCGTGATGATAGAATACATGCCTTGGAAACACAGGTTTAGGGTTAAAATCACCAGTGGATGAGTTGATTGACAGAGAAGCTCAATGTTTTTTGGTCGTTAATGAACAAAACAAGGTAATTGCAGAAATGTAAATCCTTGTAAGCTAATTGGTGGAGCGTCTTGACGCTCAGGGGGGAGAAGGCTGATGACACTACTACGTGTCATAGTATTGGTGTTCAAAAGAATCTTGAAGATGATGATGAACCGGATGCTAGTGACGGTTTGGGTGAGCGTCAAAACACTGATACAAACCCTACATCATTAACTCAGGGGAGTCAGAAGTTATTGAAGAAGCCATTATGATGACTAGTGGTGATGATAAAGAATAGGCTGAAGCCACTGCTGTTGATGTTGATGCTGATATGTTAGATAATTCAATTTTTGAAGACTCTGACATAGATGATGTAGATAAGATTGAATGTTTGTTAGACCTGGATGATTTAACAGATGATGAGGATACTGGTGAAGAGGTGTTGGAGGAAGGAGAGATTGTTGAAGTAGATGTAGAAAGTGATAAACAGAAGGTTGTTTATGAAGGGTGTGACGATGAAATTAACATGGATGTCTTTGACGATAATGTAATACCTGAAGATTTGTCAGAAGGTGTTGCAGAATCAGAAGAGTCTCATCCTATTCTGAAAGAAAAAAATCCTGATACTGCGGAGAGCGTGCCTAAAGATACAAAGATGTACAAAAACAATAGAATAACTAAGTTTCTAGTCTCTCTAACTGGACTAGTCCAGAAACAGAGATACGTGAACCAAGAGAAATGCTCTGGCAGGATTATAAGTTGATTCTATGAAGTTGAGTTCAAGCTATTTTCTTTGAAACGATCAGATGGAGTTCAGTATTTGAAGCCAAGACTAAAATACTTTAACTCCTTACCAAGATGTGAAGTCAATGGGTTATCAACTAAGCCCTTGATTAACAGATCAAATAATGGGATAGCTGACTCAATAGCTAAGCTAATAAGAATTGAAGGAGGATCTGGTAAGTATGAGAAACTGAAACCTCAAGAGGGCAAGAGAATAAAAGAAGTTGATCCAGTTACTCAAAAGGTGATTTGGAGATACAAGTTCAAGCCTGTGAGATCAGTACCAAAGATTCCTTTAAAGCTGATTGTCTATGATTGCGTGAATGATCCTAAATGGTGGTATGTAGATGTATATATGGGTGAAGCAATAATAGAAGACATGAGTGGCAAGGTTATAGTAAAGTTCTTTGATGCTATGAACCTTGTTAACTTCTCGAGGTCTCGAGGTCTGGTTATCAACTTCTCGAAGGTGTTGTATGTGTGTTTGAAACCAAGGATTTGTGCAGGGAGCTCATTACCGAAGAATTGGAAGAACAAGACTTAAAGATAAAGACCAAGTTGTTGTCGAAGGGGAGTCTATTGGAGCATGTTATGTGACAACAAACCTTGTAATAGATTAGTCTTTATGTTTAATGTTTTGTATGTTTTGTCTTGTATTTGTTTAAGTTTGCACAAGCGAACTTAATATGTTCGCCTGATCTAGTTGAGGCGAACTTAACAAGTTCGCCTGAACTAAAGTTGGCGAACATTATAAGTTCGCCTGATCCAGTTGTATTGTCTATAAATAGTGCAGGAGTTGTTCTCATTTGTAACATTATGTAAATCTGGAACTACTCTGTGAGTGTTGTTTACAGATTGAATACAAGAAGCTTTTTATGATATCTTGTCTTATGTGTGATTGTATAGTGTGCGTGTGTTTTCGAGACGTACGTAGGCGTTAGGATTCTGCACTACGTATACGTATCACGTGTTTTACAGCAGAGATCGATCGTTAGACCCACTGGGACTTACACAACCATCAAAAAATATTTGGAAAGAGGTGAATTCCTGGAATACCATATTCAATAGATTCAGAAGCTGACAAAGGAGCATACTGGCTAGAAACTATCGAAGGAAGAACACTGCCAAGATCATGGAATGTTGTTCATCTCAAGACCTACTTCATGTAAGTTTAGATTCATATCCCAACTAGATTCGGTATGTTTTTACTCCCTACCATTCGATATATTTATTATTCTTTAGTTTTTATACTGACTTAATCATCAGAGGGGTATTAGCCAAGACTAACACCCACCTTCACCAATGTTTGAGGTTTTGCAGGTCCTATTCCTGAGGATCATAACAAAAGACAGAGATTGGTCATCTCTCTAGGCTAAGGGTATTTTAAATCCCCTCAACGGTTTAAATCCCTCAACGATTTAAAGGTTTTCACCTTTCTAAGAATTTGGTTTCTACACCCCGCTTAAACGCACGATATCCAAATATAGTTCAAGATAGTGGAATCAATATACGTAAAGGTTGCTGGCAACTTCACTATTATCGGCTATATTTAGGATCCTTACGAATAACATAATGTAGAAGCATGTTTTTGTAACTATAGATAAAATTTTATGTATCTGTGTACGTGGCTAGTATGAAGGAGGGTGTTCCTGAGTACTTAGCCTGCACACCATATTAAGCCTTGCGTACTTGTCAAGTACGCAAGATCAATGCCCTGCTTACTTACTAAGTACGCATGCAAAGTTCCTTCCCCTACAAATAGAATACTTGTCTTCATTTGTAGGTGGAACTTTTGGAACTAGGTTGAGAGGTGTCCGGGCGGGACGAGCTCTCCCGCCCTTGGACTGTGAGCATAGATGAGAGATGTGTGCTCCTTCGGTATGTGGTCTGTAATACGGGATGATTTCTTTGTTATGGATTACGTATCGTTTGATTCCCTTGTCTGTTTGTTCATGTTTCTCTGTCTCGTTTTCTTAGTTCCCACACAAATCACTTAACAGATCCATGTTTTTACGCTGCGCGAAAAGGCTCCCAGAACCTACAATTGATATCAGAGCCTCGGTGTTCGTTGATTTGTGTTCCAGATTCAAGTTTTTAGGGTTTTGAGCAGATCTGTGTTCTTCATAGTTTGCTACTTTTTCTATCTAAAATCCTTAAATTCGACTATGTTATCGTTTCATTTGGTGTTTGGAAGGCCAAGGGTTGGTTAAATGATGTTTTCTAAGCTTTTGGAAGCATTAATTTCTCAGATCCAACACTTTTCGAGCATTCTCCTCAAGATCCGTCAAGAACAATGCTACTTTTTGACAAATACGCAATATCACATTTTCTGTGTACTTACTACGTACGCAAGAAGAGTTGCCCTGTGTACTTACTAAGTACGCAAGGGTAGTTGGGTTTGCGAACTTAGAAGTACGCATGTGATCTTGGCTTTGCGAACTTACTAACTACGCAAGAACACCCTATATCTGCGTATTTACTAAGTACGAATGAACTAGCATCTGGGATTAAAAAAATAATAAAAAATATATATATTTGGCGGGAAAACATTTATTGGCCAATTTTTTTAGGGATCATTTGTAAGCTTGTTTCGGGTCATTTTTTAGAAGATAGTAACTTTGGTTTTTCCTGACCAAAATTTATATACGATGTGGCTTTGTGAAACACGGACGAGATTTTTGTTGGATGATACCAATTGTCATACATAGTTTAAGTGTTCAAACCTGAAATTGTAGGCAACGAGTATCCGGAATACTTATTTAATAGGGAATGAATGTTGAACTAATGGGAACAATTAGGTCGTCATCGGCTAAAGGTCTCGTTCTATTTTTGAAGATGTTGTTGCTTTGGGTATTTTGGAGAAATAATCATATTGTTTATGTAGAACCAAAGACTGATTGCTACCAAATTATTCTAAGTACAAATGTTGCTGATAGGCTTATCAGCAGCATTCAACACATGTTGCTGCTGATAGGCTTATCAGCAGCATTCAACACTTGTTGCTGCTGATAGGCTTATCAGCAGCGTTCAACACAAGTTGCTGCTGATAGGCTTATCAGCAGCATTATTCTCATTCTTGCTGCTGATAGCTATGTTCCTTGAAGACAAATCGTTGCAGCTGACTATCCATGCCAAGCGTCACTGACAACTTTCTGCAAAAGCAACTGACACACTCAAAGCAGAAGGAACCTCAATGGCACAACCAATGAAACTAAGCAATGCTCTTCTCCAGACATGCAAGAAATGATGCATAAAGAAGACGCTTCAATAAAGTTAGCTAGTTTAGCTTTAACGTGTATTGTTAGTTTTTGTATAAGAGATCAACGGTCTGTGTTCGATCTGATCCTTAGAATCAAGGGTCTGTCTTGATTCTAAGTTAGTATAAATACTGTGTAAACACTTCATTGTAACTGTGCTTCTTAAAAGAGTTTTCATTTGTAATCGTTTATTCACTAAGCAGAATTGAGTTTCTACACCCAGCTTGAACACACGATATCCAAATATAGTTGAAGATAGTGGAGTCAATATACGTAAAGGTTGATGGCAATTTCACTATTATTGGCTATATTTAGGATCCTTACGAATAACATAAACATGTAACACTCCGGCCATGACCCCAACTATTTAACATCAACATGTTGAATCGAAGGTCTTGACATAAACATTCACATAAGAGATCTGAGGCGCTACCCTAGTATCTTTTTGGGAATTTCCCCAGAATTAGCATGTATATGCTCTCCAAGCCAAATCCCGGGTATATCCCCAAAAATCCTGAAATTCAATCAACTCAATCACTCATGGAATAATGTTGAGAAACAACGAAGTTTATTCCGTCATCAAAGAGTACACACGGGACATCTAAGAATACCCACTATCCAAGCTAAATCCTGATGAACAACTAAGGATATCAAAAGGTGATGATTTCAAATTAGATAAATCATAATACTGGGTATGTTCATCTTCTCTCAAAATTTACTATTGGAAGGAACTTACAAGGGTGAATAAGTTCCAACATTTGGAGACTTGGACGTGATGTATTATTCAATATATTTTTTCCAATTTATCTTAATTTTTATAAAACAAAGTTTCTTATAAGATCATTGGTCATGCATGCACATCATCCTATTAAAATCATTCTTAGAGATCTGGAATCCTGACAAAAACCTATTTAAAATGATAATGCATCATTGTTTATAGTCAAAGATTGTTTACTAATATTAAGTGCAGGAAAATAAGAGAATGATCCAAGCTTCGTCTTAAACCAAGACCCGACCACTCGAACAATCATTACATATCCCATAAATATGAAGGGATCCAGACTATTCCCTACCCTTTTTAACACATTGGAGTGGCAAGAGATCCCCACCAAGGATGGATGCACTATTTCAATCAAAGAAAGAAATAAAACAGATTTACCTATGTCTACGGTCATATCAAGTCACATCGGTCAAAGCGTTTTGAATTTTGAATTTTAAAGTTTTTCACAGTTGTCTGAATGACCTTCACAACTATCAAAAAATTGGGGACAATTGTTAGGGTCAGTTTTTACCTCTAGTATCTCAGATCCTCAAATAAGTATCGGTATCCCTAATCCTTACTATGTTTCAGTATCCTAATTAACTGACCGTTGTAACAATTAATATTATGCGTTTGTCTTTGACTTGGTCATGCAGGTAACACCCATTTAGCATTACTACTAACTGAAGATACGAAGACTTGTAGCGCTCCAATTATGGAAATTTAAGGATATTAGCCTCTCATTTAATGACATGTAATGCATATAAAGAGCATAAGATAATCATTAGAAAAGACAACACTCATGGCACAAACACTACACTCTTGAAACTCTTCGTAACACTTAGACACGATCAAATTGCTCTCTTTCATTGTATTTTTTATTACTTTTTATTAGAACAAACAAGGCAGCCCAAAGGATCAAGGGCTTTCCTCATACATCATCGTGTCAATTTCCTTATTAACAATGCAATTCTTGCATAATAATGCAAGCACGCTACCCCAAAGGATCAAGGTTTTATGCCGGAGATCCCCAAAGGATCAAGGCTTTCCCCAAAGGATCAAGGATCAAGGGACGTTCTGGGAACGCTAAGGCTTATAGTAATGCAATGGGGACCATGCATCATTCTATGGGAGGTAGGATACCGTGTGTATAGTTGAAATAGTCGTGAGTCTTCGTTTTTTAGTGTTTTCGATATGTTTTTGCTTCTTTTTAAGTTTTCTAAGGGATTTGGGGTCATACGAATATGAAAAACCATCATAAATGACGTTCCAGGAATGTATGAACATAAATAAAGAGTTAGCACAAATTTTGAAAAGGTTGACATTTTTTCTAAGGCACAAAAGTCAAAAATCGTCAAAACATTCTGTTGCCAACCCCTCCTCGCGGTACGCGAAGAGTCAGAAGGATTCCCTCGCGGTACGCGAGAGACAAAAGAAGGGGTCGGAAGAATTTTTGTCCCTCGCGGTACGCAAGGGAGTGTCCCCACGCGACGAGCCAAAATTAGGGTTTAGTTTTTCAATTTTATTTTGTTATTTTTGAGTTGTGTCGAGTCCGTCGGGTCTTTAAATTTCCTTCGAGTCATTCGTTGAGTCGAGATGATACTTATGGGGTTTTCTTGAGTTTATCTTTGTAGGTTTGGATTTGAATTTCCCGTACACAATCTCTAATAAGGGGAAGATAGTCCGAGTTTGACGATTCTCCTGTACAAGGCAGTCCGCTTGCATCTTTGAAATACGATCGCCAATGAAATGCTATGCGATTGTACAATCAGCTAAGTTTTCTTTTATTTCAGTATTTTCTTTTGGTTTTCGAGTCGCTCTTCCTACATTGAGCACAATGTCGTGTTTAAGTGTGGGGAGGGGAGACCTTAGTCCAGGTCTGTAAGTGAGTCTTTGTTTTGAGTCAACTTGAGTCATAAAACTTTTTTTAAAAAAATCAAAAAATGTCCATGGATTTGAGTTTTTGCAATAAATGGAAAATGATACTACAATCGAGAAATTTGCTTGTGTGAAATTGAAATTAATAAGAAAATAACAAATGCATATGGTTTATAACGTTTTGGTAGACCCAACCGACTTAAGAGCTTAAACATACTGATAGTGCATCTAGGTTAAAATAAATAATTAACTTAGGATGTCTTGTGGGTTTTCATATTATGGGTATCGATAAGGTCGAAACTGTCAATATAGGGTGATAGGTACCACTATAAACAAAAATTCATAGGTTTTTAAAGAATTTTGGCACGCCGCTTTCTTTTTATGAAAATAAATCTGAAAGTTGGTGGCGCCCGCATTCCATAATTCATTATCACAATAGCTTAATTAATTAAGTTGAGATCATGAGTTTCGCCTACGTGTTACCCTCTAGGATAACGACTTGGTTGATACACCCATGGGCAGGACTTAACTCATCAAAATTGGATGGTTAAGTTAGGTTTATGTGTTATCCTTCGGGATGGCGACTTGAAGGATACACCACTATTCCGAAGCATATGTAATTCATTACTTAAAAACTACAGCCTACGTGTCACACGTTGTAGAACCAAAGACTGATTGCAACAAAATTCTTCTAAGTACAAATGTTGCTGATAGGCTTACCAGCAGCGTTCAACACTTGTTGTTGCTGATAGGCTTATCAGCAGCGTTCAACACTTGTTGCTGCTGATAGGCTTATCAGCAGCGTTCAACACTTGTTGCTGCTGACAGGCTTATCAGCAGCGTTCAATAGATCAGTCTTTATGCTGATCCTCATCCTTGCTGCTGACAGCCTTGTGCCTTGAAGATAAATCGTTGCAGCTAACTATCCATGCCAAGCGTCACTGACAACTTTCTGCAAAAGCTACTGACACACTCAACGCAGAAGGAACCTCAATGGTGCAACCAATGACGGATAACAATGCTCTTCTCCAAGCATGCAAGTAATGATGCATAAAGAAGACGCTTCAATAAAGTTAGCTAGTTTAGACTAAACTTGTATTATTAGCTTTGTACAAAAGATCAACGGTCTGTGTTAGATCTGATCCTTAGAATCAAGGGTTTGTCTTGATTCTAAGTTAGTATAAATACTGTGTAAACACTTCATTGTAAGTGTGCTTCTTGATAGAGTTTTCATTTGTAATCGATTATTCACAAAAGCTTAATACAACAGTGTTCTTATTAGTATTCTTTCTGTTTACTCAATTATACTTGTGTAGTTGTTATTGTTTCCGCCAATTTCAACTAAGAACAGAACCATTTTGTACTTTCACGATCATACAAGTGGTATCAGAGCTTTGGCTTAGATTAAACAAACTCACACTTGTTTAATCACTTCCGGTTCTATTCTAAACTTTCTCTTTGATCAAGTCACCCAAAATCACAAAACAAGAGATGGCACAGAGCAATGGATTTGAAGACATCGGCAGCATCAACCGACCACCAAGGTTGAATCTGGGGAAGACTACGACATGTGGAAGAATCGCATGGAAAGCTTCTTCTGTTATCAGGAGTACGGAATTTGGAAATCCATCAGGGATGGACCCTACACTCCCATGGTGGCCTCTGCTGATTCTGGAGGACCACTAGTCCCGAAGGAGCCCTCCAAGTACTCAGAAGAGGACATAAAGAAGATGGAGGTGGACTTCAAGGCACTAGGAGCTATCCAAATGTGCCTTCCAAATGAAGTTTTTCATAACTTCAAAAGTTACAAAACTGCTAAGGAGCTCTGGGAGGCTCTTGAGAATATGTTTGCTGGCTCAGAGGAAGTCAAAGAAAATAGAAGGGACATCCTGAAGCAGCAGTATGAAAACTTCGTCTGGAAGGAAGGTGAGTCACTAACCGTTTTGTATAACAGGTACACGTACCTGGTGGGAGAACTGCAGTGCTCCAAAGTAAAGCTAGAGAATGAAGATATTCTCAAAAAGTTTATCAAATCTCTCCCGAGCTGCTGGACACTATATACAGTGTCTATAAGAAGAACGGAGAATTTAAAAACTCTCCAGATGATAGAGCTCTTTGGCATGCTGAAAACATATGAATTAGAAATGATTCAAGCCAAGGAAAGGAGCTCCAATCATCAATCAGCCTCTACTTCCTCCACCATCTCATTTACGCTTCACTCTGATCACTCCGGTCCTAGTGCAAGCAATTACTATCCCCGCATCGTCACTCATCCTCAAACACTAACTACTTCACAATCCAACTCATCACCACTTCTTCTTGAAGCCCCTCCTCAACAGTCAACCTCTACTGCTTTTGTCTCTGACAACTCAAGCAGCATGTACTTCATAAAAGAGGATCTGTAATGCTTTCATCCAGATGATCTTGAAGAAATGGATATTCAGCACTCATATGCCATGCTTTCCCTCAGAGCAAAAAGGTTCTATTCTAGAACCGGGAGATCTGTTCCAAGCAACCACTCAAACACCAGAGTGGGGTAAGATAAAAGCAAGATCCGGTGTTACAACTGTAACCAATTGGGTCACTTTGCTAGGGAATGCAAGGTGCCAAAAGCCAATCCGGGTGTCAGCCATCAAAGACAAGGCTACCAAGGTCAGCTCAGGCAACAGCAACAGCAAGGAACTCCTCCAGCTCAAACTGCAGCTTGTGCAAATGTTGGAACCTCAGACTTTGACTGGAGTTTTAAATATGAAGATGTTCCTACCACCAACCAAGCTCTTATGGCAGACACTGCAGAGATACGACCTTAGGTATTTGAACATCTTTGCTCTCAAGCTTGTATTGATAAAGTTTTAGGTTATAGAAAGCATAACCAAAACCTTATAGATCAAAATGAAGAGTTTCATCAGATGAAATCTGAGTTCAAAAAGGTTGAAAATACTTATAAAGAAAAGATTAACTGCCTTAAGAAAGAGATTTCATTGTTAAAACGCGAACAAACTAATCTTGAAACTCAGATTGATGATCTACTGGTCAAACTAAAAGCTACCAGAGCTGAACTGGCAGAACAGATAGTTCATGTTGAAAAATATGATTTTTCCTCCAAAAAGTTACAAAGACTTTTAGATATTCAAGTCCATGAGAAGGTAAAGACTGGACTTGGGTATAACAATGATCAGTACAAATCTGTTCCTCCTCCTGCTGACTATATTGCCATTCACGAACCAAGCTTCAATGTTGCAAATCTTGACACTACAAACCGAAATCTTAATCCTTCAACAGATGAACCTTTCGTCGAAGACTGCACTACCTCATCGGAATCTTAGTCAACCTGCTTAGACCATGATGAAACCAGTGCAGCCCCATCTGAAGCTGTTCTGAATAGAGCTAAAGTTCCTGTTGTTTTCCAGCTATTCCAGCCCCTATCCCATTCAAACAGATCAAGATTAGCTATCCTCCAGATGGAAGAAAGCTAAACATTTAAAAGGGAGAGACATCAGGATGCACTAACCCCAAGCCTCAGTCAAAGCCGATCACAAAGAGGAAGGTGTTTGATATATGTCATACGCCTGGAGAAAAAGTTCCATATGTTCAAAAGACCCTAGAAGAAGCCACTTTTGAACATAACAAAGCTCATCCATGTAACTTCAAGGATCTGTTCCAAAGAAAGGACTATGTCTACCTTTCAAGAGACAAACTGGCCAGATCATGCTTTGTGTGTGGCAGATATTACCACACTACCAGCACCTGCTTTCATTACCTGGAATACCAAAGAAATTCAAAGCAGCATGTCTTTGAAAAGACTAACAGAAACAAGAAGGTAAGAAGCTACGAAGCCAAAGCAACTTAGTTCAGGGAGTCTCTATCTCCCCCAAGAGTGAAGGTGTCAATAACTCAATAAACCTGTATCATTTGTGGTGAAACCAACGACTTTGCTGCCAAATGCAGATTTAATCCCTTCAACCAGATTGCAAATTGGTCATCTAGATTTACACCATCAGCAGTAAACAAAACAGCTGTTGATCTTGAAAAGTCTGGAAAAACAAAAGTTAAGCCTTCAGTAGCAAAAATGTCTACTGCGTATAAAGGGAAATCAAAGGCAAAGCCATCAGCAGCAAGAGTGTCCTCTGCTGATAAGGCAAAATCCTAGGCAAAGCCTTCAGTAGCCAAAAATGCTGCCACTCCAGCAAAGCCATCAGCAGCAGAATCTACTATTGATAAGCCAGAAACATCAGTAGCAAAATCCGTTGCTGACAATGTGAGGAAAACTAGAAAATCACCAACACAGCAATGGAAAGCCAAACCATCTCCAACCATTATCATTGGTTCCAATGACTGCAAACATACTGAAAAGGATAAACTAACAACCATCTTTTTCAAGTGTGCAGACTCTTGTGTTCCTCCCACTAATTAGATATCTATCATGTGTAGGGACAGCCAGGTCACAAGAATAACACCTGGGTGGTAGACAGTGGTTGTTCCAGTCACATGACAGGCAACAGATCCATCCTCTCCAACTTCAAACACTTCAATGGAGGATATGTTGCCTTTGGAAGTGACTCAAAGGGAGGATCCATTACTGGACAAGGAACTGTGTCCAACGAAAGAATGAGCATTGATAAGGTCAACTATGTCAAAGAATTGGACATCAATCTCATGAGTGTTTCCCAGGCCTGTGACCAAAAGCATTGGATGCTCTTCACGGATAAAGAATGCTTTGTACTATCTCCAGGCTTATCCATACCTCCTCCAGAAAAGATTTTATTAACTACTCAGAGAAAAGAAAATCTCTATGTATTGGACATGAATGAAGTCACTCCATCTGGGAGTGTTTCCTGTTTTCTATCAAAAGCCTCAATTGATGAATCAGCTCTCTGGCACATGAGATTAAGTCATGTTAATATCAAAACTATTAACAAATTGGTGAAGAATAATCTTGTCAGAGGGCTTCCTGACAAAGAATTCCAGCTACAAGACCATTGCATTGCTTGCTTAATAGGGAAGCAACACAAGAGTTCTCACAAGCCCAAGACCTTGAATACAAATGACACTCTACTACAACTGCTGCATATGGATCTCTTCGGTCCTACAAATGTCATGTCAATGGGCAAAAAGTCATACTGTCTGGTGATAACTGATGACTACACCAGATTCTCTTGGGTATACTTCTTGAGAACTAAAGATGAAACTGCTGAAATTCTCAAATCCTACATTCTGAGGGTAGAAAATCAAAGCAATCAAAAGGTGAAGATCATAAGGTGTGATGGCACAGAGTTCAAAAACCACACTTTGAACTGTTTCTGTGAAAGCAAGGGGATAGAAAGACAATATAGTGCTACAAGAACTCCTCAACAAAATGGAGTTGCTGAAAGGAGAAACAGAACTCTAATTGAGTCAGCAAGATCTATGTTGGCTGACTCTAAACTGCCTCTCACATTCTGGGCAGAAGCAGTTAGCACAGCCTGCTATGTGCAAAATAGAGTTCTCATTGTCAAACCCCTCAACAAGACACCTTATGAACTTTGGTTTCAAAGAGTTCCCTACATTGGGTTTCTAAAGCCTTTTGGGTGTCCATGCACCATTCTCATCACACATGGGGTTCTTCCTAAGTTTGGTGCCAAATCTGATGAAGGATATTTTGTGGGCTATTCCTCTTAATCAAAGGCCTACAGAGTATTCAATTCAAGAACAAGAATTGTGGAAGAATCAGCAAATGTGGAATGTAGAGAACACATTGTCTGTGAGCAGGGAAAAGACCCAAACTGGCTCTTTGACATAGACTCTTTCTTCCAAATATTTGAGCCTCTCACCTTCTCAAATATGGAGTCTACGTCTGGACAAACACCTGCCTCCACTTCATCCACTAACTACAGACTGGATTTTCCCAAATCTTCTATCCGTCTGAGAAGACCATCGATTGATCCTCCATTAGTTGTGGACGCAATTGAAGCAAGTGAAGCCAGAACAAGACTCTCCAATGTCACCAGCAGCAGCCTGTCTGAAACTGAAAATCTAAATGAAGACTCTTCGGTAAATGCTGTAGATGCTGCTGATACTATTGCTGAAAATATTGATGTGGCTAATGATGTTGAAGACTCTTCAACCATGAATGAAGAGACCCCTAATCAAAATCAAAGCAATCTGGAGCAAGGGATACAGCTGGAGGTGGTACCAGCACAGAGGATCCACAAAGAACATCCTAAGAAAATATTATTGGCCAAGTCCACCAAGGAGTCCTCACAAGAAGCAAATCTCACGAGGCCAATATATGCTTGTTTTCATGTTTTCTATCTCAGGTGGAACCCAAGAAGATAGATGAAGCACTCAAACACATCAGCTGGATTGAGGCAATGCAGGAAGAATTGCTGCAATTCAAGAGGCAGGATGTCTGGAAACTTGTTGATCTTCCACCAGGTAAGTATGCTATTGGCACACGATAGGTTTTCAGGAACAAGCAAGATGAGAGAGGTATTGTAATCAAGAACAAAGCCGGACTAGTCGCTCAAGGCTACACTCAGGAAGAAGGAATTGACTATGATGAAGTCTTTGCTCCTGTTGCCAGGCTGGAGGCCATCAGAATCTTCCTGGCATATGTTGCATCTAAGAATTTCACTGTCTATCAAATGGATGTAAAAAGTGCCTTTCTGTATGGGAAGATTGGTGAGGAAGTATACGTCAAACAGCCTCCAGGCTTTGTAGATCCTGCACATCCTACTCAAGTGTTCAAACTATACAAAGCTCTGTATGGCCTACATCAAGCACCAAGAGCCTGGTATGGAACCTTGTCCGGATATCTACTAAGCAACAACGTCAGAAGAGGTGCTATTGACCAGACCTTGTTTATCAAAGATGAAGGGGGAGAAATCTTACTAGTTCAAATCTATGTTGATGATATCATCTTTGGATCAACAAGGAAAAAGCTGTGCAAAGACTTTGAGATTCTGATGCACTCAAAGTTTGAAATGAGTTAAATGGGTGAACTAAATTTCTTTTTGGGTCTACAAGTCAAACAAGTCTCAAATGGAATCTTCATCAGCCAATCCAAATATGTAAAGAGCATTTTGGAAAGATTCAAGATGGCTGACTGCTCTGCTGCAAGAACCCCTATGCAAATGCATCATCAGCTGACTCCAGACAAACATGGCCAAGACACTGATCAACATCCGTACCGTGTAATGATAGGGTCTCTCATAAATCTCACTGCCTCAAGGCCAGATATCATGTTTGCAGTATGTCTCTGTGCAAGATTTCAAGCAGCTCCAAAGATATCACATCTTCAAGCCATCAAGAGAATCTTTAGATACCTAAAGGGAGCCCCAAGACTTGGGCTATGGTACTCTAAAAATAACAAGTTTAATCTGTATGCATACACTGACAATGACTATGGGGGATGCAACTTAGACAAAAAGTCCACTTCAAGGGGATGTCAGTTTCTGGGAGGGAGACTGATTTCATGGCAGTGCAAGATGCAAACATGTGTTTCAACTTCTACTGCTGAAGCAGAATACATTGCAGCTTCAAGTTGCTGTGCACAAGTCATCTGGATACAAAATCAAATGTTAGATTACGGGATTACTTTCATGGCAACTCCAATTCACATTGACAACATGAGTGCTTTATAAATCACAAACAATCCGGTGCAGCACTCCAAGACAAAGCACATTGACATCAGGTATCATTTCATAAGAGATCAAGCTGAGAAAAAGAGGATTATTTTAACCAAAGTTCATACAAATGAGCAATATGCTGATTTGTTTATAAAACCTTTTGACGAAGCTAGATTCAGATATTTAATTGAATCCATTGGTATGATGAACTTTGATTAAAATTTATCTCTAAAATTATGTTTTAAAAATGTGTTTTTGTCTTTTATTGTAAATAAAAGTTATGAGTCAGCAGCACTTTTGTCCTTCAGCTGCAGACAGGTTTAATCTTCAGCAGCAAAAGATTTGCCACTGAATGCTTTAAGTTATCAGCAGGAACAGGTTTCCTGTGGATAGCTTTAAGACTGTCAGCAGCAACATCCTTGCTGCAGATCATTAAATCCATCAGCAGCAATTGAGTTTGCTGCTGACAGACTTAACCTTCCGCAGCAACCAAGCTTGCAGCGGACATGCTTATTCATCCACAGCAACCAAGTTTGCTCCTGATGGGTAAATTTAAGTCTAAATTAACTTTTACCCGCTGTAAAAATTAACGTCAGTCTTTACCATGACTGCCTTGGTGTATTACAACTATAACGGTAAAAGGTGAATAAGGTTGTACTGTACAATTCATTTTGCTTTTTCCCTCATCTGCCGTTATAAGAACAAATTAAATCTCCTTATCACCTCTTCACATTAAATTTCACCCTAAACCCACATCACTTTGTCTCAAGTCCCCACCACATTCAAAGCCTTCCATCCTTAAAACATTCAAAGCCTTCTATATTCTTAAACCTTCCCTCCAAAATCAAACAACAATAGCAGACATCAATAACCCTGGCGACAAGTTCTCCCCGTACCACATCCTTACAGCATACTTAACCAAGGGAAAGAAATCTGAAGGATTTGAAATGATCGACTTCCTATGCCGATCAAAGATCCATTTTGCCCTCACAACCAACCCTACCATATATATCCCTCATATGGAGGATTTCTAGAATATTGTCATCTACTCTACCGAGCAGGGGATTCCCCAAATAAAAGCCAAGGTAGACGGCAAGGAAATCATCATCTCTGAAGCTACCCTCCGAAAACATCTTAAGCTTCAAGATGAGGGAGCAGCCATCTCATACTCAAAGGACGAGTACATGAGGACCTTTGTATCCATAGGGTACACTGGAAATCAAAATGAGTATACAATAGAGAAGGCGCTGATGGGCCCTCCGTGGAAGTATCTCTACCACACTCTTCTCCAATGCATATCTCAGAAGTGAAGTGGATGGCATCAAGTGAGCTCTGCACTTGCCTCTGTTGTTCACGGTATGATTACTGACCAGGGATTCAACTTTCACACCTCATATTTGAGGGTTTGAGATATAACCTTCAAGAGGGTGCAAAGAAACAATTTTTTATATAGCCAAGATTCTTACAGGAGGTTTTCAACCAGGAACTAAAAGAACTTTCAAAACCTGCAAGAATCTACATCATGTTGGGACATAAAAATAATATTTTTCAAAGTATGAGAACTGTTTCCAAAAAGTTCTCAGGGGTCAATGTTCCATTATTAACTACGATGCTGAACATACAAAGTACCCCGGGTGACAGTTCAGCTATCCCAGCTGATACTGATCCCACACCCTCCACATCACATCCTGAACAACAATCTGCTTCCACTATTCGAACCCTGTGCATACTACTAAGGATGCACAGGTACAAAAAATACTTACACCTGTTTTGGATGTTATCATTCAACTGGAACAAAGGGCCCCAGTTGCTACGACTTACACCAGAAAAAGGAGTAAGAAGACTCCTTCTCTTCTTGTCTCAAAGGCCCAAACCCCACCTCTAAGCACTCATTCAGAATCCCAACATTCTGGTGAGATTATCATAAGGGACAGCCACATTGTTAGGGAGACTCCTTCGGATGACTCTCTATTAGGATCAGGATCACTTCCCCGATCCATAGAACAGCCCCTTGAGCCACTCCTCTCTCTTCTGAACTTAAGTGTTGAGGAACCAGATCAAGATGATGTACCTTCTCCAACTGCCACTATCTCGGAGATACTGATTGATCTTGCTTCCAACACACCCAACCCAAGTTCTACTCCCCTGAAGGTCCACTCTAGGAGTTATGACAGAGTGGATGTGGAAGAGGCTGTCACTACTGCTGGTCCATCAAATGACCAGGAGGACAGTGACAACATCTCTAAGACCTCAACCACGGTAACTCACAGTGAGGATGTTTCCTTGGAAACTCCCCTCACTGAGAGGAATCCCAGGCGCCAAGAAACCATGGGTGATGGGGATGCTGAGGCTAGGCCTACAGCCCCATCTGGGTCCAAGGATTCCACAAATATGGATTAGGACAATATGCAACTTAAAAATCAGGAATTGACGCCCAAGGTGGCTATGCTTGAGGTTGAGGTGTCAAAACTACAACACCAGATCCTTCTGCATGAAGCCCATCAATGCCCCTCCATGGCTTCTCCCTCCCTTGTCTCAGTGGGCACCCAAACTGATGCTTATCTGTGACACCCGCAAAAAAAAAAAAAAATTCAGAATCTAAAACCTAGGCCCAACTAGGTCCAATAGAAATTCAAGCCCATTTGAGGCCCAATAAGGATCCAGTCCCGCTAGAGGTCCAATGGACATAACCCGAACATCAAACTAGTCACCTGGTTTCGTCTAATGACTCGTTACGCAAATCTGAGACTTTAAGAAAGAATAGATGTACGTACGCTATTATGTATTTTAAACGTTAAACGCATCAGACATCGATTTATTATCGAATATTCGGTAAACCGATTAAGTAAGATAACGAATTATTGATATTAAGTATTATTATTCATTCGGAATGACTGGTCAGATAAATACACGCGTGGTACGTTTATGAGAATGACATTAGAGACTCGTAAAATTAAGGATAGCGGTACAGATGTTACCGATACGTATATAGATACGAAGAGGATTATAAATATTTATTGTAATATTATTAGTAAAATAATAATAATAATAATAATACTCGGAGCGCGAAACGTTTGAATGGACGAATGTGTTAGAAACAAAATGCGGACGTGTACCGGTGTATTTACCAAACGAAGCAGAAGTTTCACGATTTAAACACATGAACGATATTTATAATAATGTTTCACAAATCTAAGCACTTTAAAATAATAATTCGTAAATTTAATCGTGACGGAGACTCGAGTGGATACGCGTTATCTCTAAACCAGTGTTATTTCTTTTCTAAGCCTCCACCTAAACCCTAGATATATAAGGATTAGAAACTTCATCTCCCTCACTTGCTCCCACCACACAAAACCCTAGAGAGAGAGAGGCCAAAATCGGGAGAGAGAGAGAGAGAGGGAGGGGCAGGGTTCGGCCACCCTCTGGCGGACCTCCGGCAGACGACGGCGACTCAGCCGCGAAGAACACGGCAGCGGCGGCAGAGCGCACGACGGCGCAAGGCAGCGACGCACGGTGGCGGACCGTCCTCCGGCGAGTGGCGGCAAGTGGAGTTCTTTTTCGGGTAGATCTCTTCGTCCTACTTTCGATGGTGGTGGTGGTTCTCCCTAACTCACGGCGGTGGAGGTGTAAACCGTCTCCAAAGGGCGGCGGCGGCTAGGGTTCCGCCACCTCAAGGTGGTCCAGCGAAGTTCACGGCTTTCCGGTGAGTCCTCTCCACGTTTTCTTGTTATTCAAGTCTAGATTTACACACTCTTAACGTTAAAAATTCATTTTGAAACGATTCCGGCGGACAGGAGCCTTTTTCGACCATCCTCGTTGTTCCGGCGAGTATTGGCAGACCCCACTTGACCGGATCCTTGTTATTTTTGTCCTACTATCCCGATCTTCAAAGGTTCGAATTATGCTTTGCCAAGATCTAGTAAATTGTATTTCGGTTAGTTAGTGTTCGTTAGATTGGTTGGATTGTGGCCGGGTTTCATTCCCGAGTATAAAATACTTGATTTTTGGACAGGATACGACCTCCTGGACCTCAGTCAAATCTGGTCAAACTCGGTCAATGAAAGTCAACTATGGTCAACACGAGTCAATGGGTTCGTATATGCAAACCGAGTGTTCGGAAAGGTATAAAACACACGCTAAAGCGATTATATTAATTAGGCGAAAGATAAACGAGTGTGTGTGCGGTTAAAGCAACTTGAACCTAGACTATGTTTTAACGGTAAAAATAAGTATTATTACGACATTTAAATCTAATGAGTCGTATCGAAGATGTTGGTAACAAGAGAATTACATTCAAATAAGGATATACAAATATTAGACGATAAATTCGAACGTGTAATGAGTAAATAAATCCTTAATACGACTAACAAATCATATATAGGTGTATAAATACATATGATTACTTTGAACATATATATATATATATATATATATATATATATAATATACGTTATATTTAAAAATAATTGATTATTTATTGAGATAATTTGGATAACAATTGTTTTAAGGATAAACTCGTATGTTGTATATTACGTTTGGACATTTTAAACCCATACGAACTAATTTATAAAGTAATCGACTAAACGAGAGTTTGACAAGTAACAATGATCCGTTCAAACATATTCTTGTATATATATATATATATATATATATATTCGTATCTCCTCTCAAAAGATATTTTACATATATACATAGCATATAAATGTATGTTTTATGGAAAAACAAATGAGTATATCCTTACATAAAAATGAACAAAACGACGTTTAGTCACGAAATACAATGCGGTGCAAATATATTTGGGGAATTTGAAACTATATAAATATATGAATATATTTATTTGTGTGAATATACTATAAGTCCTGAGATGGTTTTACTAAATTATATAGTTGCATACATTCCGTTTAAGGATGCACAAACGTGAATTATTATAGTTATTTATATGCGCACATAACTTTATACGACCGTGTCCACGACAAACTAATATTTTGAATATAACCATTGAAACGTATTCGAATTGAGAAACCTGACACAAATTAAGCAACTAATATTGCTGAATTTCAAACCAACATCGTATATACCTTTAAGAATCAACAGAGCTCAGCCGCACACGTGATAACTCAACACGAGTTTAGACTCGTTTTACATTATTAAGGTTAGTGTACAACGCTCATTAAGTACCTACAGGTATCGTATGACTCGAGTAGGACATAGACCCACTACAATCGTATTACGTGGACTTTGGTTCCCGTTGTTACCTGAAGGATGTAATCGTTCCTAACACATCACCAGGTGAGTTTCACGGCCCCTTTCTACTGATTTGCATAATTTGGGGGAAGAACATACTTAGAACTACTTTTATATGATAACAAGAAAACAAGACCCGACCTTTATGTTTTCATGAGTTAATACATTTGGAGCTCATAAAGTCCCCTGACCATCATATTTATAACCATTAGATATGGATTAACCTAGGATTTTATGGATAGTACTATTGGGTCTGACACCCCCGGTCATGGTTAGTCGCGCTAACCATGGGTCCCTCTGGCCAAATGACCGCATAGTGTTCAAACATTTGCTCGTGAGGTACGAGTGAGGGGCGAAACACCTGTGTCATGGTTTGGTTATGCCTCATGTATGTACATATTATTCGTATTCTTAGCTAGTTTACGGATGGGTCAAACATTACTTGTTTTGTTTATCATATACGTTGAATCATTATCGTGCAGATGGATCTGCCAATCATTTTCGTGCAAATTGGTCTTGCCGAATCGCTTACATATAAATGGTTTTTGCTATTCGTCCATGTGCAAATGTTTTAGTCAATGTTTTCAAGGAAAACAGTTTCATATTATGGCCGTGTACGCATTCTAAATGCTTTCGAGGAAAACCGTTTTTTATTATGGCCATGTTCACGATATCAATGTTTTCAAGGAAAACTGCTTTGCATCGAGGCAACTAAACCTGTGAACTCACCAACATTTATGTTGACATTTTTAAATATGTTTTTCAGGTAACACGTAGCTATGGCTCGGTTGGAATAGGTTAACCACCTGGATTAAAACCCTAGAAGCCGAAGACACTTGATTGTCAAACCTCAAGTCAATTTGATCTATATGGATTTAGGTCAATGTATTACTTCATTTTAGTAATTGTAATGGTGTTCAAATTATTTTAGAAGTCTTCAATTAGCTTCCGCTGTTGTGTAATGTTACCAATCGTTGCAACCTTAATTTATTATACAATAATTTGGGGGTGTGACATTATCTATCCACTGATGCAACCAAAAAGGGGGAGATAGTCCCAATGGAAGAAGGCTCAGACAGTCTTGATGACTGGATTCAAGAGCAGGCTGCATTTCAAATTACACTATTCAAACCAGCTTTTGTACAGGTTCATGACTTGCCAGCTTCAGATGACGAAGAAGAAGAGACTTCTAAAGACTGGAAGTTAGTCTTCAGGGCTGTTGATGAGGTGCTGACTGATGTTGAAGATAAAGTACAAACATATACATCTTTCAGCATCATCCCTGAAGCAGCAGCCATCATAAGTCAATCCACTGCCCCCTAATTTCCACTAACTTCAACACAGCTAGAGTTTGACACAATACTAGCTTGGGGTATGATGGAAAGTCTGAGAGGTTCTGGATTGGTTGGGAGTTTAGCGGAGTAGAAGAGCTAAACTGGCACTTTCTCAACAGCATCCAAGTCCTTCACCTATACCATCTACAATGCATCAACAACTCTATGGACCTCTCAGCAGAACTTGCTATTGGCAGGTTCTATGACTTGATGGAGGATAATCTACCCAAGTTCGAAAGACAAATACAAGCAGCAAAAAGGGTAGCCTATCCTGAATCTTCAACAGCAGCAGAAAGAAGACTGACTCCTAGAAGACTTGAAATAATAAGGAGCAGTCTTCTCACTGAAAAAGAAGTTTTGTGCTTAAGAAGATTTATGTACAACTCCATTGTCAAGGACTTAGATGTGCTAGGTTGGGTAAGCACTAAGTCTCTTGACCACACCTTACTACTAAGAAACGGCTCCTCTCTCACCATCAACACCAGGAACATCCTACTACTACCTACAGACTTTCTTTACAAGATCTTTCACCTCAGGGCAAATATCTGCAATGTCAACTCCCTCGAAAGCCAGGCAGTGATAGCTACTATCAGAGCCCATCTTGAACAAGAAGGAAGGATTGCTGAGGCAGTATATGTGTCAAATTCTGACACTGATTCTGACTCAGCTTCCCCTCGAGTAGACATCTTTGCTGCAGCATATGAATCAAGATCCACTGTCCAAGAAATGCTGATAGAATTTACAAGTTGTAACAAACGTGATTTTTCTAATGTTATTTTATTTTAAATTTTTAACAATAATGATACTTCATTTCTAGCCCGAGCTTGCTCATTTCTGAATGACATATTAATTTCGTTTATTTCATATATATTTATATATACTTTTATGAAAAATAAATCAAAAATGAAATTTTATGAACTTAATGATATAATTAGTGTTATACTGTTTATAGTTTGTTTTACAAAAAAAGAAAAAAAATTAAATAAAAAAAAACAATTTATAAATATATATATATATATATATATATATACAAATATTTACAAATTTCAAATCTAATAAACTAGTTTGAACCCTTGAACCCATCTAAGCACTTGAACCCTTAAACTTGAAACTTTACACCTCAATTTAAACCCTTTCAAAGAATTGGAATTTATTTTGACTTTTAGAAAAGTCAACATCAATGAATTCTTGAAATTCATCATCCAAATCGATCAATGCAGACTTACCTTGCATACCAGAACATGTATCGACAGTTTTGAAGTCAAATTGATGCTCAAAATCGGTCCTTGCACAACACATTTTGAGATTTAAATCATTCCAAATGAAATTAACTTTTTCAAAGTCAAAGTTTTTTCAAACCGGTCCTCAATCAAAGAATTAAATGCGTTATTCCCCCGTAAATCACGCCCTGGAAAACCTCGCTTGTATCCAACCCATAAAAAAGACCCAATTCAGCATCAATTGCCGTTTTAATTCGTGAATTAGTGACCGATAGTGGTTACCTTATTTCACAAATCGAATCGTGTAATTAAAGTAAAATTGGACGGATTAAAGCACCAACACACCTCCGAATAACCCATTCCAAACTCTCTGCACTCTTATTCGCGTCTCATTACCTCTCTCGAAAACCATCGAGCTCCAGGAACTCTGAAAGCTTCACTCCAGCGATTCTCCTTCGTCACTTCCTCAAATCAGGTATTTCTTGTGTCATTCTGAACGTTTGAACCCAAAGATCGAAAGCCCCATGATGATAGCTTTGATTGTTATGCTTAACGGTTTGATTTCATGGCTAGGGTTACGGGAATTCGATTGGGGACGGAGGGGGTTGGGGGACGAGTTTCAGTGTTTTAAATTATTCCGACTGACTTCTTAACCATGGTCATCGCCAAGTCCCACTGGTTAAGATACACGACCCATAAACTCGTGGTCTCGGGTTCTAAACCCACAACCCTTTCAATTTTTACGCTTAAACCGACACAAAACTGACTTCCCTTATCATTGCATGTTTAATACACCCCCGAACCAGTTTAGTTCCAAGTGTGACCACTGGTCCAGTGGTTGATACTTGATGCTTCTACCGGGCAGACCCGGGTTCGACCCGGGCAAGCCGCGTGTATTTTTTTAACCGTTTTTAATGCCCCAAAAATTTATAAAAAAAATGTTTTTATAAACCTTACAATATTTTTAACAGAATATAACCAAATTTGTTAATTCTCAATATAAATTCAATATTAGTATGAATTTCTTTGTTAAAATTGTATATTAAATGTTTAAAACTAAGACTTAGATATTTAAATAATTTAAGAAAAATTAATTTTCAAATATGATATTCGTTTTATACAATACCCCTCGAATTTATAAAGTTTATAAAACTTTAACCCTATTTTCAAATATTGATTTTTAAATGATAATTAGCTAAATAAATTCATTTATTTTAATCTACACAAGAAAATATATTTACTATTAAAATTTTATACATCAACATTATTTACACATCAACATTATTTACACATCTTTATAAATAAATAAAGTAAAATTATTTATTTAATTTATGTCTATTATGATTCACACATTATTTTTGTAACTAAATAAATAAATAGATAACAAATATTTAATTTATTTAGTTATTCAAACCAAAACTATAATTACTTTAAAACTATTCGTTTCAATTCCTCCCTCTTGTAAAACACCCGTTTCAAGTACAAAACACAATCACCTACTACAACTCAAACCTTTTGTACACACATCCAATTAAATCTTATACTTAGACCTAGACTATGGTACACATTATTAATTTAATATATATATATATATATATATTACACACTAGGTTAACGTGGTGAGTTACAAGGACAACTTCGCTACCTAGACTCTCGTGCTAGCTACACCCTCGATTCAGGTGAGTTTTACATAGCCCCTTTTACACTGTTTTACATTTTTGGGGTGAAACATGAACATTATATACAATGATTTGCACAAACTACACCATACAAATCCACTTTACATTCATGTGTGCAATTTGAGCTTTATGTTTGAGTACTACGTGTGTTAACTACTTTGTCTGCAATTACATGTGCAATCATTAACTATACAAGCCGACGGTTAACAATGATAGATCTATTGAGTCTGACAAACCCACCCAGATTGGGGTGATTGTTACCGACAACACAATTTGCATGCTAGTTACAAAGGTTTGATTGTACTTTGGTTACACAATAGTTGCTCCCCATAAATGCCTTATTTTATCATGTTATGTAAGGATTTGTTTATTCACATCTATATATACTATCCATGTACAAACCTGTGTATGCTCACCAACTTTTTAGTTGACCTTATTTTATTCATGTTTCCGGTGCTAATGTGTGATTTGATCAAGACTTGCTACACATAGGTTTTGGGACTTAGTTAATTTTAATTCAAGAACAAGTTGTATTTCATTTATGTACTTTGGAATTGGTTTATGTTTGTGTGATTTGAAATGGATTTAAATATATTATAACTTAGTCAACCTTGATTTCATGAACAGTCTACATGTCCCGCCCCGACGTATTCCGCCGTCGGTTGGGGTGTGACAAATTGGTATCAGAGCCTTGGTTATAGGGAATTAGGTTATCAGACACTCTTGACCTAGACTATAACCTTAGGACACCCATACTATGCCATGTTATTACATGTTACATGATTACTCCTTGTGTGAATATTTTACATGTTATGCTAAGCAATTACACTACATGATACAATACTTAACAGTTTATGTGTCACACTACTTGATAACTCTTGTGCTTACATTCATTATTACCTACATGCTACCTATGTGTTTCATTAAGTACTATCCTAAGTTTAACACACACACATACACACCAAATTCTTCATACACCTTTGAACTCACATACATGATACCATCACCTCTTGTGAACAAAGACTTAAACTATTGGGCCTAATACCCATTAATATTAAACTAAGAAGCCCATTTATCCTCCAAGAAGAAGAAGCCCACTGAAATGCATAAACCTTACTTTCGGGCCATAAGGCCCAGTCTATAACAATTCTCATCATAACCATGAGTCCAACAATAGTGTTATTAGTACATGAGAGATGGAAGAGTGTGTAGGCCCATGATGAATTCTGGCCAAGGAAAAAGACAGGGTACTTAAGGGTGTGCTAGTGACCCACCCCTCTTTCCTAGGAATTCTCCTCAGGGATACATTGCTTATAGGTCAAGTGTATTTCTAAAATACTATTGTGAAGGCTCGGTGTTATGACTAGTCAAAATCTAAACTTATGAGAACTCCTATGTCAAACACTTCATATTTCATTATCAATTATAACCTTTTATTGCTTTCTGCTAGACATGGACTCCTACTCTCCTCCCTCCCCGGTATACCATCCCGGAGAAGAGTCTGATTAGGAAGAAGACATCGGGACACCCGTGCATCGGTCACCAACACCCCCAGCTGCTAGACCAAGGTTTGATGTAAGGGCAGATTGGTTTAGGAACACCGGCCCAAGACTTCGAACATCTGGATCACCCGCACCCAGGAACCCGTATCAGACACCCCATCTCCACAGTCAGTTACCACCCCCATTAAGAGACCCATATCTAATGTCTGACCCGTATCATCCTAACCATTGGGTAAGGCATACCACGGCACCCACTAGTGTTTTGGAAATTCCAACCAATGACATTCACCCATATCTAAGGACCTCAGAATTTGAGAGGCAAAGGATGGAGCAGAGGGTAATGCACGATTTGTAAGGATAAAGAATGGATAGCCTAGCAAACCAATTAGGGTACCAAAAGGAATTAATCTCCCTCCTCGAAAAAGAAATACTGGAGCATCGCACGGAGACAGCTAAAGCTGAAGCCAGATCGGCTACCCGAGTGACCATAGCGGTGCTCGTCTTAGGAATTATTCTCCTCTTAGTGGAAAGCAACAAGAGACGTTAACAAAATTATTTTTCCATTATTTTTGTCTTTAAATTTTCAGTTTGAGAACCATTTCCCTATGTTTTGAGTAAAGTTTAACATTTCAGCATTTAATCAATTTTATATATTCCAACTCTAAAATTACTATTGATTGATTTGACCCATTGAGTGTGGATTACACCCATCATATTTTCATCAAAATTTCTCAAGTATCACCTTCTTCATTCAATACGATTTAGTACACCACCGACAATCTTCATCGTAAGCAAATCATCCTATTATTCGATTTAAACAACCTTGTTATTTTGTTCAAACCAAACATTCATCAAACTTTTAAATAGTATCAGGAATATGAATTTTCTATAAACATTTTTGTCTTGTGAGAAGACTCAATACGATCTGTTTTATAAAAAGTATCATTTTGATAAATAATTATGACTTTTTAAATTAATTATTTTTAAACCTTGACTACATTAATATACAACTATCTGTTTAGCCATTGTAAATCATGATTTAAGTTATATAACCCATATTTTCTTAAATGTTTTTATAAAAAGGCTTTCGTATATTTACCTATTTACTTAGTCAACCCCTCACTTTCACCCTCATATCCACCTACGAACAATTCCTTATTTACAAACAAAATCAGTTATTCGAAAACACACTACTCAGAATATTTCCAGAGCCTCCTCGTTATCTTTCACTTGCCACTCCAAGAGACGATCCATACCACAAAGACGTTAACCATCCGTACAAACCTCAACAAGATTTAAAGAGCTAGAACCTAACTAACACCTCTTACATGAACGCAAAACAACACGCTCCTCCGCAACACCTGATGACATGCAAAACTCGTTAGTATATGTCATGTACGAAACTCAATAACTTACATATGAACGTTCACAAGATACATAGGACGATCACATAACACACAAAACTTGTTCATTTGCAATATACATTCTACTGGATTGGTCACATAATACATGAAACTTAGTTGTTTGCAATATACAAGATATTAAAGTGATCACATGATACATGAAAATTGTTTGGTTAGTACATAATACTAGATTGACCGCATTAAACATGAAACTTATTTGTTTACAAAGTACATGATATGAAATTATGAACGTTATACAATATACATGAAAGCTTATTTGTTTACAAAATGCATGATACTAAGTTGTTAACATCATACATGAAATTCATTTCTTACCATATACATGATGCTAAGTTGTTCATGTTACACATGAAACCTATTTTATTAAAAGCTACATGACACTAAACCATACATGAAACTTGAATGCTACATTATACATGAAACTAAATTGTTTACAATTATTGAAATTGATTGAATACATTAAACACAAGGCATGGTTAAACACTTTATTCACCAAAGTTGAAAACCATAACACATTGAAACTACTCAGGGTTTGACGTATTCTTGTTCAGACACGAGAAAGCTGTAACACTTTAAAACAATTCGGTGTTTGACGTGTTCTTGTTCAAACACAAGTAAACTATGGAACTCTAGGATATACTACCTTATTACCCTTTAGCTGCTAACTGACCTGCCAACTTAAAGAAATGGTTACTTTTTTTGCAATTCTTATGTGAAAAAAATAGATATGAACTGAGTGAAATTGTGCCTCTCTTGACCCGCACACAACGGAAGGATCTATATGGACTATGCGATGATTTGAGTAATTACGGGTGCACACGAAATTATAAAAATCAGCGCATGGAAAACATAGTGAATTTTTCATGTGTTGTGACCTAACATGATATATAACAACGAACTTGATGTGATATGACAATGGCATGGTGGATACGCCGATGGTACTTCCTATATATAAGTGCTCTGTCATATTATCAGAAGTAACATTGTTCGTGTCACGTGAAGTTTTGACCTGAACCAATAGTAGTGAAATCTCTTATCTATTGACAATGTTTGAGCATACATTTTAAACAAACCCTGATCATCAAGTTCCCATCAAACCCATTTCTGCATTTAGAATCCAAACCATTATTCAACAGCTTATCCCCTTAACCCTCTTCAACTAAATCAACTACTCACGTTTGGGCCTGACATGATGACCTAATATGACTTTGAGAATCCAACCTGAATATTTTCAATCAGTTATACTCCTCAAATCAACAATCAAAACCCTAAACTCATTTCATTCCTCATCTAGTAGTCTCCATTGGTTAAATTTCGGGACGAAATTTCCTTAACATGGGGAGAATGTAACATCCGTGATTTTTCTAATGTTATTTTATTTTAAATTTTTAACAATAATGATACTTCATTTCTAGCCCGAGCTTGCTCATTTCTGAATGACATATTAATTTCGTTTATTTCATATATATTTATATATACTTTTATGAAAATTAAATCAAAAATGAAATTTTATGAACTTAATGATATAATTAGTGTTATAATGTTTATAGTTTGTTTTACAAAAAAAATAAAAAAAAATAAAATAAAAAAAACAATTTATAAATATATATATATATATACACAAATATTTACAAATTTCAAATCTAATAAACTAGTTTGAACCCTTGAACCCATCTAAGCACTTGAACCCTTAAACTTGAAACTTTACACCTCAGTTTGAACCCTTTCAAAGCATTGGAATTTATTTTGACTTTTAGAAAAGTCAACATCCATGGATTCTTGAAATTCATCATCCAAATCGATCAATGCGGACTTACCTTGCATACCAGAACATGTATCGACAGTTTTGAAGTCAAATTGATGCTCAAAATTGGTCCTTGCATAACACATTTTGAGATTTAAATCATTCCAAACGAAATTAACTTTTTCAAAGTCAAATTTTGTTCAAACCGGTCCTCAATCAAAGAATTAAACGCGTTATTCCCTCGTAAATCACGCCCTGGCAAACCTCGCTTGTATCCAACCCATAAACAAGACCCAATTCAGCATCAATTGCCGTTTTAATTCGTGAATTAGTGACCGATAGTGGTTACCTTATTTCACAAATCGAATCGTGTAATTAAAGTAAAATTGGACGGATTAAAGCACCAACACACCTCCGAATAACCCATTCCAAACTCTCTACACTCTTTTTCGCATCTCATTACCTCTCTGGAAACCCATCGAGCTCCAGGAACTCTGAAAGCTACACTCCAATGATTCTCCTTCGTCACTTCCTCAAATCAGGTATTTCTTTTGTCATTCTGAACGTTTGAACCCAAAGATCGAAAGCCCCATGATGATAGCTTTGATTGTTATGCTTAACGGTTTGATTTCATGGCTAGGGTTACGAGAATTCGATTGGGGATGGAGGGGGGGGGACGAGTTTCAGTGTTTTATAATATTCTGACTGACTTCTTAACCAAGGTCATCGCCTAGTCCCACTGGTTAAGATACACGACCCATAAACTCGTGGTCTCGGGTTCTAAACCCACAACCCTTGCACTTTTAACACTTAAACCGACACAAAACCGACTTCCCTTATCATTGCATGTTTAATACACACCCGAACCAGTTTAGTTCCAAGTGTGACCATTGGTGCAGTGGTTGATACTTGATGCTTCTACCGGGCATACTCGGGTTCGACCCGGGCAAGCCGCGTATATTTTTTAAACCGTTTTTAAAGCCCCAAAAATTTATAAAATTTTTTTTTATTAACCTTACAATATTTTTAATAGAATAGAACCAAATTTGTTAATTCTCAATATAAATTCAATATTATTATGAATTTTTTTGTTAAAATTGTATATTAAATGTTTAAAACTAAGACTTCGATATTTAAATAATTTAAGAAAAATTAATTTCCAAATATGATATTCGTTTTATACAATACCCCTTGAATTTATAAAGTTTATAAAACTTTAACCCTATTTTCAAATATTGATTTTTAAATATTAATTAGCTAAATAAATTCATTTATTTTAATCTACACAAAAAAAAATATATTTACTATTAAAATTTTATACATCAACATTATTTACACATCAACATTATTTACACTTCTTTATAAATAAATAAATAAAGTAAAATTATTTATTTAATTTATGTCTATTATGATTCAAACATTATTTTTGTAACTAAATAAATAAATAGATAACAAATATTTAATTTATTTAGTTATCCAAACCCAAACTATAAATACTTTAAAACTATTCGTTTCAATTCCTCCCTCTTGTAAAACACCCATTTCAAGTACAAACCACAATCACCTACAACAACTTAAACCCTTTGTACACACATCTAATTAAATCCTATACTTAGACCTAGACTATGGTACACATTATTAATTTAATATATATATATATATATATATTACACACTAGGTTAACGTGGTGAGTTACAAGGACAACTTCGCTACCTAGACTCTCGTGCTAGCTACACCCTCGATTCAGGTGAGTTTTACATAGCCCCTTTTACACTGTTTTACATTTTTGGGGTGAAACATGAACATTATATACAATGATTTGCTCAAACTACACCATACAAATCCACTTTACATTCATGTGTGCAATTTGAGCTTTATGTTTGAGTACTACGTGTGTTAACTACTTTGTGTGCAATTACATGTGCAATCATTAACTATACAAGTCGATGGTTAACAATGATAGATCTATTAAGTCTGACAAACCCACCCAGATTGGGGTGATTGTTACCGACAACACAATTTGCATGCTAGTTACAAAGGTTTGATTGTACTTTGGTTACACAATAGTTGCTCCCCATAAATGCCTTATTTTATCATGTTATGTAAGGATTTGTTTATTCACATCTATATATACTATCCATGTACAAACCTGTGTATGCTCACCAACTTTTTAGTTGACCTTATTTTATTCATGTTTCCGGTGCTAATGTGTGATTTGATCAAGACTTGCTACACATAGGTTTTGGGACTTAGTTAATTTTAATTCAAGAACAAGTTGTATTTCATTTATGTACTTTGGAATTGGTTTATGTTTGTGTGATTTGAAATGGATTTAAATATATTATAACTTAGTCAACCTTGATCTCATGAACAGTCTACATGTCCCGCCCCGACGTATTCCGCCGTCGGTTGGGGTGTGACAAATTGGTATCAGAGCCTTGGTTATAGGGAATTAGGTTATCAGACACTCTTGACCTAGACTATAACCTTAGGACACCCACACTATGCCATGTTATTACATGTTACATGATTACTCCTTATGTGAATATTTTACATGTTATGCTAAGCAATTACACTACATGATACAATACTTAACAGTTTATGTGTCACACTATTTGATAACTCTTGAGCTTACATTCATTATTACCTACTTGCTACCTATGTGTTTCATTAAGTACTCTCCTATGTTTAACACACACACATACACACCAAATTCTTCATACACCTTTGAACTCACATACATGATACCATCACCTCTTGTGAACAAAGACTTAAACTATTGAGCCTAATACCCATTAATATTAAACTAAGAAGCCCATTTATTCTCCAAGAAGAAGAAGCCCACTGAAATGCATAAACCTTACTTTCGGGCCACAAGGCCCAGTCTACAACAATTCTCATCATAACCATGAGTCCAACAATAGTGTTATTAGTACATGAGGGCTGGAAGAGTGTGTAGGCCCATGAGGAATTCTGGCTAAGGAAAAAGACAGGGTACTTAAGGGTGTCCTAGTGACCCACCCCTCTTTCCTGGGAATTCTCCTCAGGGATACATTGTTTATAGGTCAAGTGTATTTCTAAAATACTATTGTGAAGGCTCGGTGTTATGACTAGTCAAACTCTAAACTTATGAGAACTCCTATGTCTAACATTTCATATTTTATTATCAATTATAACCTTTTATTGCTTTCTGCTAGACATGGACTCCTACTCTCCTCCCTCCCCGGTATACCATCCTGGAGAAGAGTCTGATTGGGAAGAAGACATCGGGACACCCGTGCATCGGTTACCAACACCCCCAGCTGCTAGACCAAGGTTTGATGTAAGGGCAGATTGGATTAGGAACACCGGCCCAAGACTTCGAACATCTGGATCACCCGCACCCAGGAACCCGTATCAGACCCCCCATCTCCACAGTCAGTTACCACCCCTATTAAGAGACCCATATCTAATGCCTGACCCATATCATCCTAACCCTTGGGTAAGGCATACCACGGCACCCACTAGTGTTATGGAAATTCCAACCAATGACATTCACCCATATGTAAGGACCTCAGAATTTGAGAGGCAAAGGGTGGAGCAGAGGGTAATGCACGATTTGTAAGGACAAAGAATGGATAGCCTAGCAAACCAATTAGGGTACCAAAAGGAATTAATCTCCCTCCTCGAAAAAGAAATACTGGAGCATCGCACGGAGACAGCTAAAGTTGAAGCCAGATCGGCTACCCGAGTGACCATAGCGGTGCTCGTCTTGGGAATTATTCTCCTCCTAGTGGAAAGCAACAAGAGACGTTAACAAAATTATTTTTCCATTATTTATTGTCTTTAAATATTCAGTTTGAGAACCATTTCCCTATGTTTTGAGTAATGTTTAACATTTCAGCATTTAATCAATTTTATATATTCCAACTCTAAAATTACTATTCATTGATTTGACCCATTGAGTGTGGATTACACCCATCATATTTTCATTTAAATTTCTCAAGTATCACCTTCTTCATTCAATACGATTTAGTACACTACCGACAATCTTCATCGTAAGCAAATCATTCTATTATTCGATTTAAACAACCTTGTTATTTTGTTCAAACCAAACATTCATCAAACTTTTAAATAGTATCAGGAATATGAATTTTCTATAAACATTTTCGTCTTGTGAGAAGACTCAATATGATCTGTTTTATAAAAAGTATCATTTTGATAAATAATTATGACTTTTTAAATTAATTATTTTTAAACCTTGACTACATTAATATACAACTATCTGTTTAGCCATTGTAAATCATGATTTAAGTTATATAACCCCTATTTTCTTAAATATTTTCATAAAAAGGCTTTCGTGTAATTACCTATTTACTTAGACAACCCCTCACTTTCACCCTCATATCCACCTACGAAAAATTCCTTATTTACAAACAAAATCAGTTATTCGAAAACACACTACTCAGAATATTTCCAGAACCTCCTCGTTATCTTTCACTTGCAGCTCCAAGAGACGATCCATACCGCAAAGACGTTAACCATCCGTACAAACCTCAACAAGATTTAAAGAGCTAGAACCTAACTAACACCTCTTACATGAACGCAAAACAACACACTCCTCCGCAACACCTGATGACATGCAAAACTCGTTAGTATATGTCATGTACGAAACTCAATAACTTACGTATGAACGTTCACAAGATACATAGGACGATCACATAACACACAAAACTTGTTCATTTGCAATATACATTCTACTGGATTGGTCACATAATACATGAAACTTAGTTGTTTGCAATATACAAGATATTAAAGTGATCACATGATACATGAAAATTGTTTGGTTAGTACATAATACTAGATTGACCGCATTAAACATGAAACTTATTTGTTTACAAAGTACATGATATGAAATTATGAACGTTATACAATATACATGAAAGCTTATTTGTTTACAAAATGCATGATACTAAGTTGTTAACATCATACATGAAATTCATTTCTTACCATATACCTGATGCTAAGTTGTTCATGTTACACATGAAACCTATTTTATTAAAAGCTACATGACACTAAACCATACATGAAACTTGAGCGCTACATTATACATGAAACTAAATTGTTTACAATTATTGCAATTGATTGAATACATTAGACACAGGGCATGGTTAAACACTTTATCCACCAAAGTTGAAAACCATAACACATTGAAGCTACTCGGGGTTTGACGTATTCTTGTTCAGACACGAGAAAGCTGTAACACTTTAAAACAATTCGGTGTTTGACGTGTTCTTGTTCAAACACGAGTAAACTATGGAACTCTAGGATATACTACCTTATTACCCTTTAGCTGCTAACTGACCTGCCAACTTAAAGACATAGTTACTTTTTTTGCAATTCTTATGTGAAAACAATAGATATGAACTGAGTGAAATTGTGCCTCTCTTGACCCGCACACAACGGAAGGATCTATATGGACTATGCGATGATTTGAGTAATTACGGGTGCACACGGAATTATAAAAATCAGCGCATGGAAAACATAGTGAATTTTTCATGTGTTTTGACCTAACATGATATATAACAACGAAACTGATGTGACATGACAATGGCATGGTGGATACGCCGATGGTACTTCCTATATATAAGTGCTCTGTCATATTATCAAAAGTAACATTGTTCGTGTCACGTGAAGTTTTGACCTGAACCAATAGTAGTGAAATCTCTTATCCATTGACAATGTTTAAGCATACATTTTAAACAAACCCTGATCATCAAGTTGCCATCAAACCCATTTCTGCATTTAGAATCCAAACCATTATTCAACAGCTTATCCCATTAACCCTCTTCAAACTAAATCCACTACCCACGTCTGGGCCTGACATGATGACCTAATATGACTTTGAGAATCCAACCTGAATATTTTCAATCAGTTATACTCCTCAAATCAACAATAAAAACCCTAAACTCATTTCATTCCTCATCTAGTAGTCTCCATTGGTTAAATTTCGGGACGAAATTCCCTTAACATGGGGAGACTGTAACATCCGTGATTTTTCTAATGTTATTTTATTTTAATTTTTTAACAATAATGATACTTCATTTCTAGCCCGAGCTTGCTCATTTCCGAATGACATATTAATTTCGTTTATTTCATATATATTTAAATATACTTTTATGAAAATTAAATCAAAAATAAAATTTTATGAACTTAATGATATAATTAGTGTTATAATGTTTATAGTTTGTTTTACAAAAAAAATAAAAAAAAAATTAAATAAAAAAAACAATTTATAAATATATATATATATATACAAATATTTACAAATTTCAAATCTAATAAACTAGTTTGAACCCTTGAACCCATCTAAGCACTTGAACCCTTAAACTTGAAACTTTACACCTCAATTTGAACCCTTTCAAAGAATTGGAATTTATTTTGACTTTTAGAAAAGTCAACATCAATGAATTCTTGAAATTCATCATCCAAATCGATCAATGCGGACTTACCTTGCATACCAGAACATGTATCGACAGTTTTGAGGTCAATTTGATGCTCAAAATTGGTCCTTGCATAACACATTTTGAGATTTAAATCATTCCAAACGAAATTAACTTTTTCAAAGTCAAATTTTGTTCAAACCGGTCCTCAATCAAAGAATTAAACGCGTTATTCCCCCATAAATCATGCCCTGGTAAACCTCGCTTGTATCCAACCCATCTACAAGACCCAATTCAGCATCAATTGCCGTTTTAATTCATGAATTAGTGACCGAGAGTGGTTACCTTATTTCACAAATCGAATCGTGTAATTAAAGTAAAATTGGACGGATTAAAGCACCAACACACCTCCGAATAACCCATTCCAAACTCTCTACACTCTTATTCGCGTCTCATTACCTCTCTGGAAACCCATCGAGCTCCAGGAACTCTGAAAGCTACACTCCAACGATTCTCCTTCGTCACTTCCTCAAATCAGGTATTTCTTGTGTCATTCTGAACGTTTGAACCCAAAGATCGAAAGCCCCATGATGATAGCTTTGATTGTTATGCTTAACGGTTTGATTTCATGGCTAGGGTTACGGGAATTCGATTGGGGACGGAGGGGGGTGGGGGACGAGTTTCAGTGTTTTAAATTATTCCGACTGACTTCTTAACCATGGTCATCGCCAAGTCCCACCGGTTAAGATACACGACCTATAAACTCGTGGTCTCGGGTTCTAAACCCACAACCCTTGCACTTTTTACACTTAAACCGACACAAAACTGACTTCCCTTATCATTGCATGTTTAATACACCCCCGAACCAGTTTAGTTCCAAGTGTGACCACTGGTCCAGTGGTTGATACTTGATGCTTCTACCGGGCAGACCCTGTTCGACCCGGGCAAGCCGCGTATATTTTTTAAACCGTTTTTAAAGCCCCAAAAATTTATAAAAAAATGTTTTTATTAACCTTACAATATTTTTAACAGAATAGAACCAAATTTGTTAATTCTCAATATAAATTCAATATTATTATGAATTTTTTTGTTAAAATTGTATATTAAATGTTTAAAACCAAGACTTAGATATTTAAATAATTTAAGAAAAATTAAATTCTAAATATGATATTCGTTTTATACAATACCCCTCGAATTTATAAAGTTTATAAAACTTTAACCCTATTTTCAAATATTGATTTTTAAATATTAATTAGCTAAATAAATTCATTTATTTTAATCTACACAAAAAAAATATATTTACTTTTAAAATTTTATACATCAACATTATTTACACATCAACATTATTTACACATCTTTATAAATAAATAAATAAAGTAAAATTATTTATTTAATTTATGTCTATTATAATTCACACATTATTTTTGTAACTAAATAAATAAATAGATAACAAATATTTAATTTATTTAGTTATTCAAACCCAAACTATAATTAATTTAAAACTATTCGTTTCAATTCCTCTCTCTTGTAAAACACCCATTTCAAGTACAAACCACAATCACCTTTGTACACACATCCAATTAAATCCTATACTTAGACCTAGACTATGGTACACATTATTAATTTAATATATATATATATATATATTTATTTAGTTATTCAAACCCAAACTATAATTAATTTTTGGTTAACGTGGTGAGTTACAAGGACCACTTCGCTACCTAGACTCTCGTGCTAGCTACACCCTCGATTCAGGTGAGTTTTACATAGCCCCTTTTACACTGTTTTATATTTTTGGGGTGAAACATGAACATTATATACAATGATTTGCACAAACTACACCATACAAATTCACCTTACATTCATGTGTGCAATTTGAGCTTTATATTTGAGTACTAGGTGTGTTAACTACTTTTGTGTGCAATTATATGTGCAATCATTAACTATACAAGCCGACGGTTAACAATGATAGATCTATTGAGTCTGACAAACCCACCCAGATTGGGGTGATTGTTACCGACAACACAATTTGCATGCTAGTTACAAAGGTTTGATTATACTTTGGTGACACAATAGTTGCTCCCCATAAATGTCTTATTTTACAATGTTATGTAAGGATTTGTTTATTCACATCTATATATACTATCCATGTACAAACCTGTGTATGCTCACCAACTTTTTAGTTGACCTTATTTTATTCATGTTTCAGGTGCTAATGTGTGATTTGATCAAGACTTGCTACACATAGGTTTTGGGACTTAGTTAATTTTAATTCAAGAACAAGTTGTATTTCATTTATGTAATTTGGAATTGGTTTATGTTTGTGTGATTTGAAATGGATTTAAATATATTACAACTTAGTCAACCTTGAGCTCATGAACAGTCTACATGTCCCGCCCTGACGTATTCCGCAGTCGGTTGGGGTGTGACACAAGTCCTGAGTGTAAATCAGATGAAGCTAATGACCTTCCCTTATCAACCTCTCAACTTGCCAATGAAGATGTGGCTGAGATCCCAACAGCAGCACAATCATCTGCTGTTGTGATCAGTGAAGCCGAAGCAGAGGCATCCAGTGTAAACAAAGTGAATGGAATTATGACCAAATAAGATTAAGAGAGGTTGCTCAGAGAGAAGAGAGAGAAGGAAGAAATAAGAAGGAAGAGAGAAGAAGAGGAGATGGCTGACCTGAAAAAGGCTCAAGAAAGAAAAACAGCCATGCTCCTCAGAGAACAACTTATCCAGCAGTATGCCAAACAGCTGGATGAGATGAAAGTCAAACTCCATGCAGTGTCTCAAGTTAACGAAGATGAAGAACTTGCTAGACAGCTGCAGGAACAACTAAACAAGGAAGTAGAGGAGGAGGAGGAAGAAAAGAAAAGGAAGGAAGATGCTAAATTCAGAATATCTGATTCTAAATTAGCAAAAGAAATGAGGGAGGAGTGGATTGGAGCCCTGATATCTCAAGGTGAGGATGCTGACTACCTTGAAAAGCTTTCAAACAAAGAGATCTATAGAGCTGTCATGGGTCAGCAGGGGCAATTGGCAAAGAAGAAGAGAGCTGAAGAGGAAGAAAAAGCTCGTCAAAAATCCAAGAAGGATATTGCACTTAACCAGAGAACCCATGAATAAAGGAAGGTCATGACTGACTTCTTAAACACAAGGGGGGAAAGTGAAAGGAGGCTAGGTCCCATGATATTCATCAACCTACAAGCCTTGTACAGACAAGTCAAGAAGGAAGAAGAAGAAAAACTAGGAAAGAAAGTCTTCAAGACAAGGGTCACAGAAAAGGAAGACAAGAGACCAGTCAAGAAACAAAAGACTTCTGCCACATACACTACTTCCACTATCCAAAAACCTTCCACAAATATCCCTAAACCTCCCTCTCCTCCACCCAAAAAGTCCAAACCATCTCACCCAGCTCCCTCTCATCAACAGCTTCTCCTGAAGAAATCCAAACCCACACCTAAACTAGAAGACTCCAGAGATATAGTTGATTGGTTCTATAGTTCACATGATCAGTGGTTTGAAATCTTCAGGGGGAGAACTGAAAGAAGGAGATCTGTTTACAAATCTATTGATGAAGTTCTACAATTACCAGATTCAGATCTCAGTAGAATTCTGGAGATGGGTGAAGCTCATGAGCCTGTAAATGAGGGTGGGAAACGTCTTATGCTAGCAATCAAACACCATTTCAATCCTAGAAAAGATGTGATCATAGATATCAAACCACTTCAGTCCCACTCTCCATTTGTATGTTGGTACTACAATGCTGATCTGGATTAGTTCACATTAACTGATGTTAAGAAGCAGCAAATGAGATGTTCAAGCAAGGAAATTTTCAAAATGCCAAGTAAAGACATCAAGACTCTGTCTGAGCTTCCACTGAACAATCCCAGCAAGGATCCAAGAGGCTATGAGGTTGCAAGGATTGTCTGCCATATGCAAAAGCTTCAGTAACAAAGAAATTAGAAGAATTTTGGTAGCATCAGTCTAGGGGGAGTTTGCAGAACCAAAGACTGATTGCAACAAAATTCTTCTAAGTACAAATGCTGCTGATAGGCTTATCAGCAGCGTTCAACACTTGTTGCTGCTGATAGGCTTATCAGTAGCGTTCAACACTTGTTGATGCTAATAGGCTTATCAGCAGCGTTCAACACTTGTTGCTGCTGATAGGCTTATCGGCAGCATTCAACACTTGTTGTTGCTGACAGGCTTATCAGCAGCGTTCAACAGATCAGTCTTGATGCTGATCCTCATCCTTGCTGCTGACAGCCTTGTGCCTTAAAGATAAATCGTTGCAGCTGACTATCCATGCCAAGCGTCACTGACAACTTTCTGCAAAAACTTCTGACACACTCAAAGCAGAAGGAACCTAAATGGTGCAACCAATGACAGATAACAATGCTCTTCTCCAAGCATGCAATTAATGATGCATAAAGAAGACGCTTCAATAAAGTTAGCTAGTTTAGACTAAACTTGTATTATTAGCTTTGTACAAAAGATCAATGGTCTGTGTTAGATCTGATCCTTAGAATCAAGGGTTTGTCTTGATTCTAAGTTAGTATAAATACTGTGTAAACACTTCATTGTAAGTGTGCTTCTTGATAGAGTTTTCATTTGTAATCGATTATTCACAAAAGCTTAATACAACAGTGTTCTTATTAGTATTCTTTCTGTTTACTCGATTATACTTATGTAGTTGCTATTGTTTTCGCCAATTTCAACTAAGAACAGAACCATCTTGTACTTTCACGATCCTACACACGTCGAGTTCCAGCTTGATTGAAACACCCCTGGGTTAGGTTTATTCATATAGATTAATAAAAGCTCCACCATTTATCCATCGATCCATAATTCCATAGTTTTAAAACATATAAATTTGTGTTTGTAGTTGTGGGAAATCTATATGGTTTAACCCTAGCCTAAACATGACCTTGAGACGGGATTAGGTTGAGTCTTAACTTTTTGAGTGTGAGACCCATAGATAGAGCGATTGCTTGGTAATAATAAGATAGTAGCTCACAGAATTGGGGGATCAATGAGTCGGTGGTTGGTTTTAATCGGATTGAAATACCAATTGTTGCAATTAACGTGTTGACATAGCAACACTGTGTTTAAATAAAAGGTTAAATAGCAAGTTTTCAGATTATGATTCCATGCATAATTCTTTTTTGGGGCGAAAAAGGTCAAGTATGAGGATGTGATATGTTGCTAAATATCCCGTGTATAAGAGTATAAGTGTATAATAGCCCCAAGCTGTCGCCTCCCCCTCTCCTCTGTATTTCGACTTTCGACCACCCTTTTCCGGCATTCTATGGGCTATCTCTTGCATGTAGTAAAATGGGAAGGATTATCACGGATGGAGGAGAGGCACGAGGTTGGGGTGCGGTGGTCTAGGGAGGGTGGCAGGACTTTTTTTTGGCTGGTTTTTTTATCCTTGGCGTTTTAGATTGGGAGGACTCTCTTTAATTCTTTGATGGCCTCTTTTCTTTCTTCTCCGGGCGCTAGGTTTGATACCGAAGATGGGGTCTATGTTTGTCAAGAGGATCGGGTTTCTTAGGAGCCGCTCGCTACCCTAAGGAGCCGTCATGCTCTCTTGGAAGATGCCGAACCGGGTATCCAACAGTTGGGTCTCATAACGGGTCATTCTCTTTAAAACACATTAATTAATAGTCAAACTACAGTGGAAGTATTTCTAAGAATGTTAATTACTATTTAATGTCATTAAGTTTACCTCACGAATGCTTGCACACCATTCCGAGTAGCACCGCTCCCAAGCCAAGATACGTCAACGCAACGCTTGCCTGCAAAACAATCTATCGTACACACAAAGTCAGCTACGCTGAGTGAGTTCTAATAGTTTAATTTAAATAAAAGTCAACTCGTCACAAAAGTTATTTGAACTTACTCAAGACCCTCGGTCCTTATAAAATAGTTTCACAATTCATTAACTAATAGATAACCCCTGTTATCACACGATACCCCATAACAGTTCACCACCCAAGACTCATCCCATAATAATAATAATAATAATAATAATAATAATAATAATAATAATAATAATAATAATAATAATAATAATTGTAGGATCGGTGAATACAAGATGGTTATATTCTAGTTGAGATTGGCAGAAACAATCACAACTAAGCAATGTAAACAAGTAAACACAAGAAGTACTAATAAATGCAATTTGTATTAAGTTTCAATGGTTACAACATTACATAGAAAACTCTAAGAAAAGCACACTTGTACAATGAAACGATACACTACTTATATAGTAACTTAGAATCAAGACAGACCCTTGATTCTAAGGATCAGATCGAACACAAGTCGTTGATCTTGTATACTAGAAGCTATACTACACGTTAAGACAACAAATACTACAAAGGATAACTTTACTCAAACGTCTTCTTAGGCATCATTGCTTGGATACTTGGAAGGAGAGCGTTGTTGTCTTTTATTGTCTTCACCAGTAACATTCTTTCTACATGAGATGTGTCGGAGTTGCAGCAGAAAGTTGTCAGTGATAAAGTTGATGCTTTTGCTATGCCAATCAGCAGCAAGGATTGATCTTCAGTAGATATGGATATCCGTAGCAAAGTTGGTGATCCACATCAAGACACAACTGTCCAAAGCTGCTGATGATTTACCTATCAGCAGCAACTCTGGACTTCAGCAGATAAGGTTGTCCGCAGTAGAGTTGTTCATCAGCAGGAAAACAACTATCAGCAACAAACAACTTATCCGCATCAGCTTGTTAGTCAACAACAAAATTGTGGAGTCCGCAGCAGTTGTACTTAGATAATTTTGTAGCCATCAGTCTTTATATCTATAAACTCCCCCTAGACTGATGCTACCAAAACTTTCTTACTGTTGTTGTTGAAGCTTTTACATGTTTGCAACTGTCCTTGCTACCTCATACCCTCTAGGGTCCTTGCTGGGATTGTCAAGAGGAAGCTCAAACAGAGTCTTGATGTCTTTGCTTGGCATACTGAAGATGGCCTTTGGTTTGGTAGAACCTACTACCAAACCATTGATCTTGATTGTTGTAGAACCACCCAACAATTTCTCTTGAGTCTTCTGGTTTTGTAGTAGGTTTGGTTTTCTTCTTGGGGGACTGTTGATGAGGAGGAGCTGGGTGGGAGGATTTGGACACTTTGAGTGGAGAGAAGGGAGGTCTAGGATGGAGAGTGAAAGGTTGTTGGATAGAGAAAGTAGTGGATGGGGGGTAGGCTTGGGTTTCTTTTGTTTTCTGTAATCAGCCTGAGTGTTTACGCTTTTCTTTGAGCCCGTCTTCCCCAATCTTTCTTCCTCTTCCTTCTTTAGTTTGAAATACATGGCTTGCAGGTTCATAAAGCTCATTAGACCTAGCCTCTTTCCACTTTCTCCTCTAGCCTTCAGGAAGTCTATCATGGCCTTCCTTTGTTCATGGGTCCTTCTTGTAACGAACCAAAATCCGGGTCTCGTTATAAATAAATATATTTCTAAATAAATATTATGTTGAAAATAATATTTTGAAATAAATTGAAACAAGCGGGTTTCAAGTTAGTAATGGGGTTAGGCTAGTTTTTAACTAGTTTTGGAAAGGAAATGGTGAAATGGAAGTTGAAGGACTAATTGTGTAAATGGGCAAAATCTGCCATATTGACTTGGAGAAGTCAAAATTGGTCATTTTGCATGCTTGGGTCGTTCTTGAGCAAGAGAGGAGAAAAAGGAGAAAATCCAATTTGAAGCCAAATCTTGCGTTTTAGGCTCGTTTTGAGAAGGTGTTGGCTTGCACATCAACCTTCTAACATCAAGTAAGTGTTAAACATCCTTTTGATTTCACTTTTGATGTGTTCTTGGTGGGTGTTGGGTGAAATCCGAAAATTTGGATGCATGTGGTAAATTGGTGTTAGATTGTTGATAATCTAACTTAACTAAAGTTAAAGAGTGATGATTAACATCCTAGAACCCTTGATTTTGATTATGAGAAGTTAGGGTTCATATGAGAAAAATTGGGGGTTTTTGTAAAATGAAGATAGAATGGTGATCTAGTGATGATTAAGTGTTTTTGGGATGTTAGACACTTGAACAAACACCAAATTAACTTAATAATAATTTTTGAAAGAAAGATTAGTGTTAAGGTTAAGATAATGAAACTCAAGTAGGTGAGTTTGTGGTGAAAGAGGGTGTTTGGTTATGAGTATAACCCAAACGGGTCAATTTGGGTTGGAAATGGGAATTTAGTTGTGAACCCAATTGTAATGTGATTTTGGTGTATGTTAGATTACTAAACTAGGTGAATGTGTTTAGGTAATCAAGTTGCAAAGCTAGAAGTCGGTACGGGACCTTCTAACCCGAAAGGTAAGTGCTTTAGCACTTACTTAGTTTTGATGATATGGTATTTGTATGCAATGTTGTATATATGATGTATATGGTTGCATAATTTGACATGTGGTATGAATGAAGATGGAAGTGTGTAAATGTTAGAATGTATGTAGTTATAGTATGTGTACTATAATGGATATGTGAATATGGAGTTATGGTCTAAGTACCATAATGGATAGAATGGATATGGAGTTATGGTCTATGAACCATAATGGATAGAATGGAAATGGAGTTATGGTCTAAGTACCATAATGGATAGAACGGTTATGGAGTTATGATCTCGTATCCTAAATGGATATGAAGTTATGGCCTACGTGCCATAATGGAAATGAAAATGTGATAATGAAACCCTTAATTGACTTATCGTATGCAAACGGGTCAAAGGGTCAAAAATGGGTGAAAGGTGTGAAATCAAGTCGTGAATACTTGATGTTATGTATAACATATTTCTATGATAATATGTTAGAGAATTGCAAGGGAATGAAACCTTAATTGACCAAATGTGTGCAAATGGGTCAAATGGGTCAAATGGGTGAAAGTGGTGAAAACAAGTATATATACTTGTTGTTTTGGTCATCTCAATACTAATGGTGTTATGTTAATGTGGATATGTAGGGAAAGCTCCGAAGTAGGTCAAGGTCAAGTCCATTGGCAAAAGAGGATTCTCGTATGCGTTATGGTGATCATTGGGTTTTTGTTTGAAAACCGTTTTTGACGTGTATTTTGGTTCACAAACAATGTTGTTTATGTTAATATATGTGATATGTATGTCTTTGGTCAAAACCCAGGTGTTGGGAGAGTTTTGGTGTTGTTGGGTGTGAAAAAGTTGGAAAAATGGTTAAGTATGAAAACCTGCAGGAAACTGAAACTCTCTGAGTTTTGAGTCCCTCGCGGTACGCGAGAGCCCTTATAGGATTCTCTCGCGGTACGCGAGAGACCGGGTTTCCGGGTTTGCGTTTCTGAGACTCCCTCGCGGTACGCGAGGGAGGTGGCTAGTTTGTCTCGCGGTACGCGAGGAGTTTTAAAAAAAAAAAAAAAAAAAAAAAAAAAAAAAAAAAAAATTTCTGGGATTTAGTCTTCCGCGCGTTAAACTTTTGTTATTGAAAGTGGTGTGTTACACTTCTGTTAAATGCAATGGCCTTTTTGGATTTTTGTTCGGCTTTTTCTTCTTCTTCAGCTCTTTTCTTTTTTGCCAATTGACCTTGCTGACTCATGAAAGCTCTATAGATTTCTTTATTTGACAATTTCTCAGGGTAGTTTGCATCCTCACCTTGAGAAATCAGAGCTTCTATCCACTCCTCTCTCATTTCTTTGGCTAGTTCAGTGTCAGTTATCATGAACTTAGACTCTTCTATTCATTTCTTTTCTCTTTCTTCTTCTTCTTCTTCTTCTTTCTTGAGTTGTTTCTGCAGCTGACGAGCTAGAGCTTCATCTTCTTGTAATTGTGTAGCTGTAGGAACTTTAACTTTCAAAGTATCCAGTTGCCTTGCATACAACTGGATCTGTTCTTCCCAGAGAAGAATTTCAGTTTTTCTTTCTTCAATCTTTCTAATCTAAGCCATCTCATCTTGTTCTCTTTCTGTTCTTCTATTTTCTTTCTCTCTCATCTTTTTCTTAATTATTTCTTCATCTTCTTCTGTCATGACGCCCTTCCCCTTGTCTTTGTTGTATGCCTCTGCTTCATCTTCATGGATCACAACAGCAGATGTAAGAGATGTTGTCGGGATCTCAGCTTCAGCTTCATTGGCAAGCTGAGGAGCAGACACAGAGGAAGGGACTGCTTCACTTTCTTCCTTTTCCCATTCATTCCCATGTATAGCTTTGAAGGCTTCTTTGACATTTTGAGCAGCCACTTTTCTTGACTCTACTGCTGCACTCAGTATGACAGTTGGTGAGGAAGGAAGGGATAGATCTGAGTCAGAGTCATCCATTGCAAGCCATCCCTCCTTTTCAAGATAAGCTTTGATAATTTTGATCACTGCTTGACTTTCTAAGGAGTTGATGTTGCAGATGTATGTTCTGACCTCAAAGACCTTATGTAGGAAGTCAGGATTGAGGAGCAGGATCTCTTGAATGTTGTTGATTTTGAAAGATGATCCATCGCATAAGAAGAACTGAAAGCCAGAGGACACAATGCTTGACCATCCTTGCACTTCCATGCCCTTAACCATTTCATTGTAGAAGAATCTTCTCCAACATAGAACTTGTTCTTCTTTTAAAGCACTGCTCCTTCTCAAGTCAAATCTTGGAGCTAGTCTTTGTTCTGATGTTGTTGAAGACTCTGCAATGTGTTTAGGATAGGCCACCCTGTTTGCTTCTTCTAGAAACCATTCAAACCAGGGCAGATTATCCTCCATCAAGACATAGAACCTAATGATTGCCAGTTCTGCTGAGAGATCTGAGGAAGTCTTGATGCAGCTTGATAAGTACAGTTCAAGAACTTGAAGTGGATTTAGTGTATTCCAGTTAAACTCTTCTATTCCACCAAACTCCCGTCCAATCCAGAATCTCTCAGATAGACCATCATACCCTCAAGATAGAATCTAGTTAAACTCTAGCTTATGTGCAGTCTGTGTGAATTGAGGGGCAATGGTCTGTCTTGATATATTTGCTGCAGCTGGAAGAAAGCTGAATGACAAAGGTGTGTCTTCATCTTGACTTTCGTTCCTCAACACCTCATCAACAGCTATGACAACTAACTTCCAATCCTCAGATATATCTTCCTCTTCATCTACGGAGTCTGGCAAGTCATGGATTTGAACAAAGGCAGGTTTTAAGAGTGTGTTTTGAAAGGCAGCCTGCTCTTGTATCCATTCATCAAGGCTGTCAGTATCATCTTCAGCGGTAACTATCTCCCCCTTTTTGGTTGCATCAGTGTATAAAGTTTCATCTGTTTGGTTGCCCACTGATACAAGGGAAGGAGTAGTCACTGGAAGGCATTGATGGGCTTCATGCATAGAAAATTTGTGTCGTAGTTTGGACACTTCGGCCTCTATCATTGCCACCCTGGCCGTCAATTCCATATTTTTTAAGTTTCAGATTGTGCTCATCCATAGTTATGGAATCCTTGGAACTAGATGGGGCCTTAGGCCTAGCCTCTGCATCCCTATCAACATGGTTTTCTTGGCACCTAGGATTCCTCTCAGTGAAGAGTGTTTCAACAGAAACATCCTCACTGTGAGTTGCCATGGTTAGGGACTTACTGATGTTATCACTGTCCTCGTGGTCAATTGGTGTACCAGAAGTAGTGATAGCCCTTTCCACATTCACTCTATCATCAATCCTAGAGTGAACCTTCTTAGGTGATGAACTTAGGTTGGGTACATTAGCAGCCAAGTCAATCAATACCTCCAAGATAGTGGTAGTTGGAGAAGGTATATCATCTTGACTAGGTGCCTCTACACTTAAGTTCAGAGAAGAAAAATAATGAAAGGGCTTAGCAGGTTGCTCTACGGATCCAGGATGTGATCCTGATCCTAATAGAGAAACTTCCAAGGAAGTCTCTCTAATGGTTTGGCTATCCCTTTTGATATTGTTGAAGCACTTTCGTGTGACAAACACTCTGGATAGAGTCTTAGTTTTGTACTTTCATTGTATGTATTTGTCTTTGTTTGTAAGTGTCTATATGTATTAGTTATCGAGTTGTATTTACTAATGCATGTTGATAGTTGATGAAATCTCTAAGTGTTTTGCGCACTTGTATGTGCGCAGGAATTAGTTCATGCGTACTTAGCAAGTACGCAAGAATATCTTGCGTACTTGCTAAGTACGCATGAGCAATTTGCCCTGCGCACTTGCTAAGTGTGCAGAGATCAGGTCGTGTATAAATAGGATAGGTTGACAGTAGACAAGTACGCAGATAGATACTCAAACATTGTATACTCAGTATTTCTCTCTGTAACCTTCAAGTGTTTATAATTGATGAAAGTTTAAAGTGATTCTCTTGTCGGTTTACTTTGTGTTGTAAGACTCTCCACCTAGTCACGGGCATTCCGCACCCGGTCCGACTCAGGAACACACTTGCATGTGACGATCCGCCACACCCGAGGGATCTACAAGTGGTATCAGAGCAATTGCTCTTGATTTCAAGTGTTGTGAGTGTGTTTGGAGTGTTTTCTACATAGATTTTACAAGCAAAAGTGGGTATTTTTGTTGATTTTTGTGATAAAATAGGGTTAGCTCTTGAGCACTATTTTAGAAGTAAAAATCACAAAAAAACCTACTTTTGTTGTGTATTTGAGTGTTTTGAGCAGCAAATGTTGGTTAGAAACTAGTTTCGGGCACTTTAGCTCATTTTGTTTGTTCATCTTCCGATTTTTGACATCTCCGGTGAGATTCCAGTAACCGGAATAGTTTGGTGAGAGTTGGTGAAAAGGTGTTCTGCGTACTTACCAAATATGGCAAAAAGTTCAGTCTTGCTGCGTACTTACCAACTACGCAAGACCAATCTTGTGCGTACTTAAGTTATCTCCTGCGTACTTATCATTTATTCCTGCGTACATACTAAGTACGCAAGAGCAAATCCTAAGTACGAAGGACATTTCTGTAAGTGCGCAAGGCCAATATCAAGTGCGCAGGTGTCTCTGACTTTTCTGAAATTTGACTAAGTGTTCACAATGTCAAATCTTCAGAATCTCGGTAATCTTTTGAACTATGACAACGAGATCGGAACCCCTCAGAAATCGTCAAAGTTGCTAAATGTAAATGATTATTCTAATTGGAAAGCACGCTCTGAGCATTACATTTCTTATACCGATTCTTCGTTATGGATACCTATTCTAGAGGGATATAAGCATCCCAGACATATTTACCTTGATGAAGTAATGCCCAAGCCTATCTCTAAACTCGACGAAGAAAAAAAGAAAGTTTATGATCGAGAAAAGAAGGCTCACAGTTCGATCACTATGGCCTTGATTAGGGAGTTATTCCATAATTTCAGAGGATATGGTAACTCCAAGGATCTTTGGAAGGCGTTACAGAAAAGATTCGAGGGCAATAGTGACATCAAGAAAAGGAGAGCTCAGATTTGAAAGATTTTTGGAGAACGAGTGCTTCAGATTTCTGGAGAACGAATCCATAGATGAACTCATCTCTTGATTCTATCATCTGCAGAGTGAGTTGAAAGATTTTGAGCTGAAGTATCCTGATGAAGATATAGTTGAAAAGTTTCTGGATGCTTTGCCTCCCAAGTTTGAGATGTATACAACCCTGATGAGAGAGAATCCTAAATTCTATGAGATGACAATTGATGAGGCAATTGGAAAGGTTCAAGCTCATGACATGAACCTAAAAAGAAAAGAGAGCTCAAGAAGACCTCAGATACAAGACCCTTCTATGTATCATGGGACGTCTTCTACAACCAAGTCATCGGGCTCTGGAATTGCCCTTTTCTCTGGAAACTCTCATGAGGAAGAAACTGTAAAAGCCTGTGGTGGTCATGCATGTTATGCAGCATCCGGATCTAGTTCTGGATCTCATTAACAACATCCCTCAAGAAATCCTCCTGCTACATCTTCAGATCAGCAATAGCCAAGATAGCTAAAGATCATGTGGCTTTATTCTCTTCATGCATGCTTGTCTGTGAGAACTTCATTGGCGGCAAGCTAAGGGATCCTGAAACAATAGAAGAACACTTCAATCAGGTGGATCCGGATGACATAGAGGACATGGATATTATGTGGAATATGACCATGATATTGAGGAGAGCCAAGCGTTTCCTAAACAGAACAGGAAGAAAGTTCATTGGCGAGCACTCTAATGCCAAGGTTGGTTTTGACAAATCCAAGGCCAAGTGCTACAAGTGTCTGAACTATGGACACTTTGCTCGTGAATGTCAAAAAGTCAGAGCACCGGCTTCGGGTTTCACCAGACCTAGCCAAGGAAACAACCATGGCTATAACAACTCAAACAATCACAATCAAAGCCAAAGTGGAACGTCCAATGCACTGGTAGCTCAACAGGACGAAAGCTTTGATTGGGATGTTCATCTGGAGGATGCCATCATTGCACAAACTCAGGTTGGTCTCATGGCTGAGATCATGGAGATGATGGAAGCTGAGAAAAAGGAAGCTGAGGAAAAGGAAGCTTATGTGGCTGACCTAGAAGAGTCTACTACTGCTGTTGCCCTCATGGCTATTGGAGAGGCAACAAGTTCATCGAATGAGGTAGATTCTAATCCTTTTTCTTTCATTTCTTGTTCCAAATGTCTAGGCTTAAAAATTGAAAACTCTAAGCTTCAAGACAAAGTCAAACCCCTTCGTATTGCAGCTTTAAGCTACAAAGAAAATGAAAAACGATTTAAAGATTCAACTGAAATGTTGAAGAAAGAAAAACGTGATTTTTCACTTAAAATGAGCGATCAACAGCTTCACTTGGATATTGCATATAAGGGGTTAGAGAAAAGGAACAATGAGATCAACAAGCTGCAAAATGAGATCTTGCAGTTGAAAGGTACTAATGAGAAGTTGAAAAATTCACGTTTTGTTGTGGAACACTACGAATCTGTAGTGAGACAAATAAATGGCTTAGGATTGGGTACTAATGCCATTCCTCCACCAGTTAGCGGGAAATTTGTCAACGGCTTAGTAGACATTGATCTAACTTGTCTTGATGAGTCCTCAGGTAAGGATGATTCCTCTAACAAGGATGATTCCTCAAGTAAGGCCAACTCTGCATCTGATGAGGAGTTCTTTACTGCTTCTGATGATGGGTCGGTTAACACCTGCCCAGAATGAGTAGTATCTTAGGAGTTGTTATGTGAGCAAAAGGTTAAGAAAAACTTTATCACTAATAGTGACAATTGTATTTTAACTGAACCCGATATCATTGAATCAAATGATAAATTAAAGGTAATGCTTTATGGGGGGTATAAAAATCTTAATCAAGTTAAGAAAGAAGCTTTTTCAGCTCACTATGGGCTTGGTTATAAAGAAAATTTGCAAAAATACTATACTCCTAAAAACCAATCTATATCGGGTCAAACTCCTGTTCACAAACCAACTCCTCCTGCTCATCATGTTGAGTCATCTAATGTCAGATCTAATGAGCCTTATAGGAGGACTTACACAGACAAGAGGACTTGCTTTCACTGTGATACGGTTGGTCACATTTTCGTGAACTGCCCTTCTAAGAACCAAGGGAAACGGCCTATTGTTTCAAACCGGATGTCATCCCTAAGTCACCGCCAGTGAACCATCCCAAAAATCCCAAAGCAAATGTGGTGAAACCACCAGTAAAACTGATGGTAAAGCCAAAGACAACCTCTAAGGCTAAACCATTTGTTTCAAGGAAGGGAAAGCAACCCGTTATACCTTATGTATCTACCTCTGGTAGTACACCTACTGGTGAGAAATCTGTGGTGAAACTCTCTAAGCCACAGAGGAGGAGAAGGAATAAGATGTTGAGAAAGCTAGAACAGCTGACTGGAGTTCAATCAGGTGAAGCTTCCATTAGTTCACCTGCTCTTGTTGAACCTAAGTCTACTATTCCAGTTAAGAAATAGAAGAGATCATGGAACAACAAAAATAAAAAATTCTCAATCTCCTAGTCCTAATTCTCCTAAATATTCATCCATTTTGAACAGTCACGACTGTGAGTTAAAAGAGGTTGTTTATTTTGAAAAAGACGGACGACCCAAGACCACTATGGCTTGGGTCTCCAAATCTAACTAATTCTTTTTGTGACTCGTGCAGGGACATTCAAAGGGTACTATCTCTAATCGTTGGTATGTAGATAGTGGATGCTCCTAGCACATGACAGGAAACATGGCCTTGCTTCAAGATGTGAAACCATTCAGAGGCGGCTATGCAGCCTTTGCTGGAGAGAAAGGCGATAGTCTCACGTGTCAAGGCGTGGTGTCAAATGGTTGTGTGAGCTTTGACAATGTCAACTGTTGCGAGCAGCTGAAGCATAACCTGTTGAGTGTCTCCCAAATGTGCGACAAGGAGTACTCGGTGATGTTTGACAAGAATGAATGTTTGATACTCAAACCTGGTTTTGAGGTTCCCGAAGATTGGATTCTGATGAGAGAGCCAAGGACAAACGACACCTATCAGATTGATATGAGTGTGGAAACAACCACCTCATTAGTTGCTACCTGTTTGCTTACCAAAGCGACAGAACTTGACTCTATCTTGTGGCATAGGAAACTCAGACATATTTCTTATCGTAAAATGAATCATCTGCTCCGAAACGGTTTAGTAACCGGTGTTCCTAAGCTGAGATTTACCGTTGCAGATGACTGTATGCCTTGTAAAAAAGGGCAAACGGCAACGGAAGTCTCACAAGCCCAAGCTCCAAAACTCCATCGATACCCCTTTGGAGCTATTACATATGGATCTGTTTGGCCCCATAAGTATCAGGAGTATTGGAGGTAAGTCATTCTGTCTAGTTTTAACTGATGATTTCTCACGTTTTTCTTGGGTGCATTTTTTAGGTACGAAGGACGAGACTGCTGACATTCTTCAATACCTGATCCTAAGCTTGGAATCTCTTTGCAAGTTGAAGGTTATAAGAATAAGGAGTGACAACGGAACTGAATTCAAGAATAACTTGAAGGAACTGTTCTGTCTCAAGAAGGGGATCCATCACGAATTCAGCGCCCCGTACACGCCTCAGCAGAATGGAGTCGCATAACGGAAGAACAGAACATTAATCGAGACTACAAGGACAATGCTGTCAGTTGCAAAGCTTCCTGTCACTTTCTGGGCAGAAGCAGTTAATACAGCTTGTCACGTCTTGAACAGAGTTCTGGTTATGAAAAGGCACAACAAGACTTGTTACGAGTTGATCAACAATCGAACTCCCAATCTTGATTACCTAGTTCCTTTTGGTAGTCCATGTTCCTAGTTGCTACAGTACAAAGACCGCAAGTCTAAGTTTCATGCAAAAGCGGTGGAAGGCATCTTCTTAGGATACGATGCCAACTCGCCTTGCAAGAGAGTGTACAACATAGGATCTGGTACTGTCGAGGAATGGTTTGAAGTGGATTGTAGTAAACACAGCATTCCACCAGAACAAACTAGTCCAGCTTGGGGTTTTGATTATGATGCGCTATTCAAGTCACTCAATCTTCCTGATTTGTCTGCAGTTGATGCCACAAATGTATATGAATTATTGGGTGGCAGCGATGACTCCAGTTTCTCAACTCGTGCTACTGTACCGATTGTAACTCCTGATTCCAATGCTGCATCTGCATCTAGAACTCTTAATGGTGATAACAGTGAAGATGACGCTCAAGCTAATCCTAACGCTAGTTTAGGAAATGAAGCTCCAACTGATCCAATTAACATTGAATCTTCTTCTTCTGGAACACAGGATATGGGGGAGTTAAGCACGAACTTTGATTCAGAAATTCAGGAACCGAATGTACCAGAGGCGAGAGTGCATAAGAATCATCCAATTGACAACATTATTGGTGATCCTCATGCCGGTGTTCAAACTCGTCATCGAACCATTACTGAGAACACTAGTCTGTACTCAGAGATACTTGACACTGGTGTCATGGAAACATGCCTGCATGCTGCATTCGTGTCCCAGTTAGAGCCGAAGAATGTGAAGGAGGCTCTCGCTGAAAACTGCTGGATTGAGGCGATGCAAGATGAATTGTCTCAAATCCAAAAGTTGCACGTGTGGGATTTGGTTGACTTGCCAAAGGGCATACAACCAATTGGCACCAGATGGGTGTTCAAATACAAGATGGATGATCGTCATGTTGTGGTGAAGAACAAAGCAAGATTGGTTGTTCAGGGTTTTTATCAGCAAGAGGGCTTGGATTACACGGAAGTATATGCCCCAGTTGCTAGACTTGAGGTCGTTCGATTGTTTCTGGCTTATGCCTCATATGTTGGCTTCAAGGTCTATCAACTTGATGTGAAGAGTGCTTTCCTATATGGAAAACTACATGAAGAGGTCTATGTCACTCAACCTCCAGGATTTGAAGATCCGCATAATATCAATAAAGTGTACAAGCTCGACAAAGCATTTTATGGTCTTCATCAAGCACCACGGGCATGGTATGAGACATTATCTAAGCATCTACTGTCTAATGGTTTTGACCGTGGACAGATCGACTCGACCCTCTTCATACAGAAAGCAGGAGGTGACATTCTTCTTGTGCAAGTCTACGTCGACGACATTATTTTTGGATCTACCAATGAAGGGATGTGTAGGGAATTCGAACAAGTGATGAAGTCCAAGATTGAAATGAGTAACATGGGTGAATTATCGTTCATCCTGGGTCTACAAGTCAGTCAAAGAGAGGATGGCATTTATCTACATCAAACAAAGTATGTGCAAGAGAGTTTGTCAAAATACAAGATGAATGATAGCAGTACTTATGGCACACCTATCCCAGTCAATCATGGTCTGCATCCTGACAAAGATGGAAAGGATGTGGATTGCATATTGTACCGTGGGATGATCGGATCTCTTATGTATCTCACATCAAGACCCAATATAATATTTGTTGTGTGCTTATGCTCAAGGTTTCAGTCACAACCGAAGGAGTCCCATATGATAGCTATGAAGAGGATTTTCAAATACTTGAAAGGGAAACCCCGATTGGGTCTTTGGTACTCTAAGCAGCAGTCATTTGACTTCAAAGCCTACACTGATTCAGACTATGGCGGTCGTAACCTTGACAGAAAGTCAACTTCTGGTGGATGTCAATTCTTGGGAGACAGACTGGTTTCCTGGCAATGTAAGAAGCAGTCAATGGTTTCTGTCTCAACTTGTGAAGCAGAATACATTGCTGCTGCGAGTGGCTGTTTTCAGATATTGTGGATTCAGCAGCAATTGAGAGACTACGGCTTGAACTTCACTGGAACTTCTCTGTTCATTGACAACAATGCCACCATGTCCATCACAAATAACCCGGTGAAACATTCCAAAACTAAACATATAGAAATTCGCCATCATTTCATCCGTGATTGTGCTGCAAAGCATTTAATTGACCTTGTAAAGGTTCACACGGATGACAATCTTGCTGACCTTTTCACTAAGGCATTTGATCGATACCTGTAGAACCAAAGACTGATTGCAACAAAATTCTTCTAAGTACAAATGCTGCGGATAGGCTTATCAGCAGCGTTCAACACTTGTTGCTGATGATAGGCTTATCAGCAGCGTTCAACACTTGTTGCTGCTGATAGGCTTATCAGCGGCGTTCAACAATTGTTGCTGCTGATAGGCTTATCAGCAACGTTCAACACTTGTTGCTGCTGATAGGCTTATCAGCAACGTTCAACACTTGTTGCTGCTGATAGGCTTATAAGCAGCGTTCAACAGATCAGTCTTGATGCTGATCTTCATTCTTGCTGCTGACAGCCTTGTGCCTTGAAGATAAATCGTTGCAGCTGATTATCCATGCCAAGCGTCACTGACAACTTTCTGCAAAAGCTACTGACACACTCAAAGCAGAACGAACCTCAATGGTGCAACCAATGACGGACAACAATGCTCTTCTTCAAGCATGCAAGTAATGATGCATAAAGAAGACGCTTCAATAAAGTTAGCTAGTTTAGAGTAAACTTGTATTATTACCTTTGTACAAAAGATCAACGGTCTGTGTTAGATCTGATCCTTAGAGTCAAGGGTCGGTCTTGATTCTAAGTTAGTATAAATACTGTGTAAACACTTCATTGTAAGTGTGCTTCTTGATAGAGTTTTCATTTGTAATTGTTTATTCACAAAAGCTTAATACAACAGTGTTCTTATAAGTATTCTTTCTGTTTACCCGATTATACTTGTGTAGTTGCTATTGTTTCCGCCAATTTCAACTAAGAACAGAACCATCTTGTACTTTCACGATCCTACAAGTGGTATCAGAGCTTTGGCTCAGATTAAACAAACTCACACTTGTTTAATCACTTCTGGTTCTATTCTAAACTTTCTCTTTAATCAAGTCACCCAAAATCACAAAAACAAAGATGGCACAGAGCAATGGATTTGAAGACATCGGCATTATCAACCGACCACAAAGGTTGATATCTGGGGAAGACTACGACATGTGGAAGAATCGTATGGAAAGCTTCTCCTGTTATTAGGAGTACGGAATGTGAAAATCCATTAGGGATGGACCCTACACTCTCATGGTGGCCTCTGCTGATTCTGGAGGAACACTAGTTCCAAAGAAGCCCTCCAAGTACTTAGAAGTGGACATAAAGAAGATGGAGGTGGACTTCAAGGCACTAGGAGCTATCCAAATGTGCCTTCCAAATGAAGTTTTTCATAACTTCAGAAGTTACAAAACTGCTAAGGAGCTCTGGGAGGCTCTTGAGAAGATGTTTGTTGGCTCAGAGGAAGTAAAAGAAAACAGAAGAGACATCCTGAAGCAGCAATACGAAAACTTCGTCTGGAAGGAAGGTGAATCACTAACCGTTTTGTATAACAGGTACACGTACCTGGTGGGAGAACTACAGTGCTCCAAAGTAAAGCTAGAGAATGAAGATATTATCAAAAAGTTTATCGGATCTCTTCCGAGCTGCTGGACACTATATACAGTGTCTATAAGAAGAACGGAGAATTTAAAAACTCTCCATATGACAGAGCTCTTTGGCATGCTGAAAACATATGAATTAGAAATGATTCAAGCCAAGGAAAGGAGCTCCAATCATCAATCAGCCTCTACTTCCTCCACCATCTCATTTGCGCTTCACTCTGATCACTCCGGTCCTAGTGCAAGCAATTACTATCCCCCCATCGTCACTCATCCTCAAACACCAACTGCTTCACAATCCAACTCATCACCACTTCTTCTTGAAGCCCCTCCTCAACAGTCAACCTCTACTGCTTTTGTCTCTGACAACTCAAGCAGCATGTACTTCATAAAAGAGGATTTGGAATGCTTTCATCCAGATGATCTTGAAGAAATGGATATTCAGCACTCTTATGCCATGCTTTCCCTCAGAGCAAAAAGGTTCTATTCTAGAACCGGGAGATCTGTTTCAAGCAACAACTCAAACACGAGAGTGGGGTTAGATAAAAGCAAGATCCGGTGTTACAACTGTAACCAATTGGGTCACTTTGCTAGGGAGTGCAAGGTGCCAAAAGCCAATCCGGATGTCAGCCATCAAAGACAAGGCTACCAAGGTCAGCCCAGGCAACAGCAGCAACAACAGCAAGGAACTCCTCCAGCTCAAACTGCAGCTTGTGCAAATGTTGGAACCTCAGACTTTGACTGGAGTTTTCAATATGAAGATGTTCCTACCACCAACAAAGCTCTTATGGCAGAAACTGCAGAGATACCACCTCAGGTATTTGAACATCTTTGCTCTCAAGCTTGTATTGATAAAGTTTTAGGTTATAGAAAGCATAACCAAAACCTTATAGATCAAAATGAAGAGTTTCGTCAGATGAAATCTGAGTTCAAAAAGGTTGAAAATACTTATAAAGAAAAGATTAACTACCTTAAGAAAGAGATTTCATTGTTAAAACACGAACAAACTAATCTTGAAACTCAGCTTGATGATCTACTGGTCAAACTAAAATCTACCAGAGCTGAACTGGCAGAACAGAAAGTTCATGTTGAAAAATATGAATTTTCTTCCAAAAAGTTACAAAGACTTTTATATATTCAAGTCCATGAGAAGGAAAAGACTGGACTTGGGTATAACAATGATCAGTACAAAATTATTCCTCCTTCTGCTGACTATATTGCCATTCACGAACCAAGCTTCAATGTTGCAAATCTTGACACTTCAAACCGAAATCTTGATCCTTCAACAGATGAACCTTTCGTCGAAGACTGCACTACCTCATCGGAATCCGAGTCAACCTGCTCAGACCATGATGAAACCAGTGCATCCCCATCTGAAGCTGTTTTGAATAGAGCTGAAGTTCCTGCTGTTATTCCAGCTATTCAAGCCACTTTCCCATTCAAACAGATCAAGATTAGCTATCCTCCAGATGGAAGAAAGCTAAACATTGAAAAGGGAGAGACATCAGGATCCACGAACCCCAAGCCTCTGTCAAAGGCGATCACAAAGTGGAAGGTGTTTGATATATGTCATACGCCTGGAGAAAAAGTTCCATATGTTCAAAAGACCCTAGAAGAAGCCACTTTTGAACATAACAAACCTCATCCGTGGAATTTCAAGGATCTGTTCCAAAGAAAGGACTATGTCCACGAACCCCAATCATTAGTCTAGGGGAGTTTGTAGAACCAAAGACTGATTGCAACATAATTCTTCTAAGTGCAGCGTTCAACACTTGTTGCTGCTGATAGGCTTATCAGCAGCGTTCAACACTTGTTGCTGCTGATAGGTTTATCAACAGCGTTCAACACTTGTTACTGCTGATAGGCTTATCAGCAGCGTTCAACACTTGTTGCTGCTGATATGCTTATCAGCAGCGTTCAACAGATCAGTCTTGATGTTGATCTTCATTCTTGCTGCTGGCAGCCTTGTGCCTTGAAGATAAATCATTGCAACTGACTATCCATGCCAAGCATCACTGACAACTTTCTGTAAAATCTACTGATACACTCAAAGCAGAAGGAACCTCAATGGTGCAACCAATGACAGACAACAATGCTCTTCTCCAAGCATGCAAGTAATGATGCATAAAGAAGACGCTTCAATAAAGTTAGCTAGTTTAGACTAAACTTGTATTATTAGCTTTGTACAAAAGATCAATGGTCTGTGTTAGATCTGATCCTTAGAATCAAGGGTCTGTCTTGATTCTAAGTTAGTATAAATACTGTGTAAACACTTCATTGTAAGTGTGCTTCTTGATAGAGTTTTCATTTGTAATCGTTTATTCACAAAAGCTTAATACAACAGTGTTCTTATAAGTATTCTTTCTGTTTACTCGATTATACTTGTGTAGTTGCTATTGTTTCCACCAATTTCATCTAAGAACAGAACCATCTTGTACTTTCACGATCCTACAATCCCGTTTTGAGCATCTTATCAACTTGATAGGAATGTTCAATCTTGAGTGAAAATTTATTTTGCTCAAATCAAATCAATTCATGGAAGTTAAACTTTATTTCTTTTTAAATCTTCAGTATAGCTCTTTAATTTTCAAATTATTTTACAAAATCAAAATCAAAATAGAAAATGGAGAAAATTTCAAAGTTAACTTGAGAAAAGGGGAAATGATAGTTCTTCAGAAATGATCTAAACGTCATAGACTGCTCATATGGGAAATGATTACGTCATGCATACTTAATTTTTTAAATTATTATGTTTTTAATCTGTTTATTTACAAGTAATTTGAATTGTCAGTAGGTTGTATGCGTCTTTGAATCACTAGTAGTGTGGAAACTAAATCTAAATTTTAACTGTGATTTGAACCACCCATGTTTGCTAGTGTGTGCGTAAAAGAATGCAAAAGATCATTATCAGATATAGGATGATAGATTTTGGCAATATATTTCTTCTGAGATCAGTTTCGGGTTATGTCTTTAGCACAATTAATGCGGTTCATCTCACTGCCCATACACACAAGTATGCAATGAGAGATTGAATCAAGACATGTCTCTACATTAACCGTTGAGCATGTATTCACCCTTGAATCACTCCTGATTTATTGAAATCAAATCCAGATAAAAGTTGGATTCCCTTACCTTAATACTCAAACACCATATTCATTATTCTGAATCATCATACCGATATTCACTGAAGAAATCAAATGAAACCAAGATAAATGAATCACTCGATTCTGAATCTTATGATTCCTAATAATCCTTATGGATTCTGTTTGATTTTTCCTGTGCTAATTGATGTAGCTTCATTCTGAAAATTTAGAAAATAATTGGGAAAATCTTAGATGTCTTGAGATAGTGCAAGTTACATTACTATAGCATATCAGTGGGGTACACGTTGTATATCTTATAATTAATACCTTAACACACAAGAACGTGATACATAGATGCTTATAGTTTCAAATCTTATAATATTGTCAACTTGAATTACTTGTTTATGTGCTTATTACGTATGAATAAATAGTAATACATGACATGATCCCATATTCTTTGATGTTTATATTGTATCGTTTTTGCTATATGTTTGCCTGATATGATCCTCTGCTCATGTCTTTGATCAAAAATAGTTTGTGTGAATACGTGTATATTTCTATCTAGAAAAGAACAAAAAGATTTTAAGTTTATGTATAGTTCAGTTTTAAATCAGAAAAGCCAAAAATATTTGTGTTTAACCTTCCTGAATTGATTTTGAATCCTCTTGATTGAATGTTGTTTATCCTTTTCGTTATTTGACTTGAAATCTTCATAATTTGAGTTGAAAGTTTGTGCACATAAGGGTTTCTGCGTATTTGACAAGTGCGCATGAAGTAAGCCCTGCGTATTTAACAAGTACGCAAGAGTTAAGTCTTGCGCACTTAGTAAGTACGCAGGAGTTAAGTCTTGCGCACTAAGCAAGTACGTAAGATCTTTTTGTGTTGGGTATAAAAACAGGACTTAGAAAATTTTTAGGTTTCTTATCTCATTCAAATTTCTTTCGCCTATTCATTTCCCTCTTCAAATTTTACTAAACAATTCAAGTGTTCTTAACCGATTTTTCGTCCCATTACTAGTATCATCATCGTATTACAATTTCTTGGTGAGAATCTAATGACATTCCGTCCACAAAATCACAAGTTATAGGCCGATTTAGACTTTAAAATTTTTGGGTTTAATTGGTGATTTTAGTAAAATGTTTGGTTGTTTTGGTAAAACATGATAATTAAAACTTGTTTAGAATCCGTAATCGACCCTTAATCAGTCCTTAATAGCATTTGATTTTGACCTTTAACCCTCGATTGACCGACGGTTCGTCTGGGTAGTCAATTAGGTCAAAATTGTGACAAATGTAGCACTTATTTGGTGTTGATATTAGTCCCATAGGCTAGAATCTGTATTCCGACCTTGTGGTGACCTAATCCAAATCATTGTTGAACATCTGTTGAGATTTTTGGATTTCTGAAAATTATACAAGTGCGTTTCTTGCGCACTTAAAAAAGTACGCAAGAAGTAATTCATGCGTACTTGTTAAGTACGCAAGAACAAATTCCTGCGTACTTGCTAAGTACGCAGGACCAACACTTGTGAAAAATTTCTAAGTCTAAAATTTAAGTTCATTGAGTAACTGCTATACTGAGTCATGTGTGTTCAATTCCAATGAAACTTGTTGTTCTTATTGTGTTTTCTGTGTGTTTTTGCAGGTATGGCTCGTGCGTTTACAAATGAGTTCAATCTCCTGGCACATACAGAACCAGAGTGGAAGGGTGCTGCATTGCAGTACCGAGAGATATTTGAATTCTTGAACCGTTCAAGAATCAGTTATGCTATTTCTGCAGACCCGATTGTTTTAAGACCATATCTTGAGCAGTTCTGGGAGACCGCGGAGCATGATTGCACGGTAACCCCCAATGTTATAAGGGCTATCTTGGCGGGTCATGACATCGCCTTTTCTGAAGACACAATTAGACGAGTCTTACAATTCCGAGATCTCTCCACTGACCCAACAGCCTATCCTAACTACTTTGTGGATGGTTGTTGGAGGCAACGAATGGGGTACGTCGGTGTTAGATATTATGCTTCATACAAGAAAATGTGGGTGCTCGATCAATGGAGATATTTTGCCCACGTCATGATCATGTGCATCTCCTCAAGAAAGGCTGGAAAGGATGCAATGGGTCATGATCTTGCTGTAGCCATGGTTGGCTTATCTCTCAACAAGGGCTACAACTTCTCAAGATACATTTTCAAAGCCATAAATGATCAGATAAACGCGGCTGAGAGGTTCAGGTTCTTGCTATACCCAAGGTTTGTGCAACTACTGATTGATGATGCGTTGCCAAAGCTCCCTGCTGCTGGGGAGAGATTGCAAGTTAAGTGGGTGGACAAGAGGGTGTTTGCACAATTCTTGAAGTCAGGCAGTGTAGAACCTACCCCTGAGCACACAACACTCTTTGGCCACCTGATAAACGAAGCGTATGTGGCACCGGATGACTAGAGATGGTTTAGCCAAGACTCAGAGCCAGAGCTAAGTGCACATTCGGATGAACAACAACACCAAGTAGAGGAAGTTGAAAGCGTGGATGAATCGTTAGAAAGTGGAGACAAAGAAGTAGGTCATGATGGTGCTGAGGGATCCGACTCCGAAGAGACAGAGTCTGATTCTTCTGACTCTGATGATGCACCATCATAGGCACACCCGATGAGATCGACGAAGGTGACTTTTCCTGAGTCGTCCTCAAAGAGAAAGCGACAGTCATCAAGCAGTGAGTATGAGCCAGATTCTGACTCTGACGCTGCTCTTCAGAGACAAAGGCGTGAAAGTATAAACAAGAACAGGGGGGATAGGCAGCAACAGGCTTATCCTAGTGTGGTAGAGGTCAGTGCCCAGCAGCAAGTACAAGTTTCGGCTGCAAGTACTGATTCAGCCTCTACCCCACCTTCACAGCAATTATACCGGCGACAGAGGAGTAGGCCACAGGTACAACCTGATGTGGCGGTCACTACTAGCACAAAGGAAGTTTCTGTGATAGTGACCCTCCCTGTCACATCTATCCAGGTGGCGGTGACTACTCCAATTCTCACAGAGTTAGTCTCCATCACACCTTCCATCACCCCAACAACCATAATCACATCCACAATCCCTACAACCACCGAACCTATAAGTCAACCCTTCAACTATGGAGAATTCACTCAGGGGTTTGACTTTGATACTATCTTCTCCTCCCCAATTCACCATGCTGAAGCATCTACATCCAGACATCCTAATCCTAATGAACAAAGGATAGAAATTCTGGAAACCCAAGTGGCTGGTCTGCTGGAAACTGTTCAAAAGTCAAAGGAGGAATCTGGCCCTCAATAGGCATAGATTAATTCGTTGGTGGATGAAGTTAGAATTCTAAGAAGCTAGAGAACGGGGACAGACGAGAGACTCAAGAATGTAATGACCCAGAACGAGCTTCTAATCAAGACAAATAATATGATTCTGGGACACATGACGTCTCTTGAGCTTAGGTTTGATATGCAACAGAAAGAGCATGAACTGATGGTCAAACTAATTGCTGATCTGACCAAGAAGCTTGATGCTCAGAGGGAGAAGGAGACGGAGAAAGAGAAAGAGAAGACATCAACACCTATTGGTGATGAGCCTTGCCATCATGTTGATTTAACTAAGGATGATGACAAAGACAAGGATCCCAAAGTCGGTCCTAGTGGAAGTGAGCACCAAGCTTTAGCAATCGGGCCTATTTCTGCTATTCCAATGGCTGAGGGGGAGTCTACTCATCAGCAAGGTGGTGATACCTCTGGTCGTGACAAAGGAAAGTCAGCGGCTGATGTTCTAAAGGATCTATCTAATGAGGAGATCTTATACTTAGAGCCTGACTATTCCAAGGAAGCACAGATCGATGCTCTCTACAATCTTGAAGAAGGAGAGATCGACTCTGGTGATGATTGGGATGAAGATGATGAGGATGTAGTTATTGAAGTTCCCAAGGGAGACGGGGAAGGAGAGTATTAATTTGAAGATGGTGAGATCTTTGAAGTGCCATCCTTTGAATCTCAGCTCGACACAGGTTCAGTTGACACTGCTAGTAACGTTGAAGCATCGACTGAAGCCTCCCCAGTTGACCCTACACCTATGGATCCAGAGGCACCGAAAGATAAAGATATGCCTGCTAGTTCATCAAAGGGTCCAACTACTATTTGGCAAAAGACTTCTATCATAGACAAACAAGGAATAACAGGGATGATCTTAGCTGTAAGGTTCGAGGAAGATAAGCAGTTGTTCGCAATCAAATGATCTGGGGGGTTCAATACTTGAAACCAACCAGTGAAGCATTCAACGCAGTGGCGATGGGTTTGTAGCAGGTTCTACAGCGGGAAGCAAGATCTGGGAAGTTTGAAATGTTCAAGCCTCAAGTGCCCAAGCGAGTCAAGGATAAGAATGCTAGACATCCTGTGACTAAGAAACGCTTAAAGAAACTGGTATACAAGCCAGTGCTATGTGAAACCAGGATTCCCCTGAGCAAGTTATCTTAGGATATCCTCGGTGATATGTGGTACTAGTACGTAGATCCTAAAACGGGCGAGGCTGTGGTGATAGGGAAGGTACGTTCAGAAAGTGGATGCTTGGTGCCGAGGGAGCTGATCAGAGTATTTGATGAATTTTGCTTCATTAACTTCTCTGTTAAAGATCTGGAGGCACTTGCAGACAGGTATTGCATGCATACGGACGAATGGACGAAATTCCTTGCTTCTAAATACGACAAGGTGATCAAGTTTTGCCTTGACTACAAGAAGAAGATGGAAGCTAAAGATGCAGAGCTGTGAAGACCGAAGACTGAAGATCAAAGACGATCCAGAGCTATTGTCAAGGGGGAATTTGTTGAAGCACTTTCATGTGACAAACACTCTGGATAGAGTCTTAGGTTTGTACTTTCATTGTATGTATTTGTCTTTGTTTGTAAGTGTCTATATGTATTAGTTATCGAGTTGTATTTACTAATGCATGTTGATAGTTGCTGAAATCTCTAAGTGTTTTGCGCACTTGCATGTGCGCAGGAATTAGTTCCTGCGTACTTAGCAAGTACGCAAGAATACCTTGCGTACTTGCTAAGTACGCATGAGCAATTTGCCTTGCGCACTTGCTAAGTGCGCAGAGATCAAGTCGTGTATAAATAGGATAGGCTGACAGTAGACAAGTACGCAGTCAGATACTCAGACATTGTATACTCAGCAATTTACCATGCGTACTTGCTAAGTGTGCAGAGATCAAGTCGTGTATATATATGAGGACCTTTACTTTATATCGTAAGACTCTCCACCTAGTCACGGGCATTCCGCACCCGGTCCGACTCAGGAATACACTTGCATATGACGATTCGCCACACCCGAGGTACCTACAGATATTCTCATCAGAATGTTGGGATTCTGAATGAGGGCTTTTAGGTTGGGATTGGGCATGTGAGACAAGAATAGAAGGAGTCTTCTAGCTCCTTTTTCTGGTATATTTTGCCTCAACTAGGGCCCTGTGTTCCAGTTGGGTAGTGATAACATCCAAAACAGGTGTAAGTTGTTGGTGTTCCTGTGCAGCCTTAGTAGGATGCACAGGGGTTCGAGCAATGGAAGCAGATTGATGTTTAGGCTTTGAAGTAGAGGGTGTGGGATTAGTATCAGCTGGGATTTCTGAACTATCACCCTAGGTACTTTGTATGTTCATCATTGAAGATAACAATGGAACATTGACCCCTGAGAACTTTTTGGAAACAGTTCTCATGCTTTGAAAAATATTATTTTTATGACCCAACATAAGATATATTCTTGTAGGTTTTGAAAGATCTTTTAGTTCATTATTGAAAACTTCCTGCAAGAATCTTAGGTACATATAGAGTGCCTGCTTTGCACCTTCTTGAAGGTTATATCTCAAACCTTCAAAGATGATATGTGCAAAGTTGAAACCTTAGCCAGTGACCATACCATAAATAGTAGAGGCGAGAGCAGAACTAACTTGATGCCATCCACTTCTCTTCTGGGATATGCATTGTAGAAGAGTGTGGCATAGAAACTTCCATGGAGGGCCCATCAGCGCCTTTTCAATGGTATATTCGTTCTGATTTCCAGTGTACCTTATGGATACAAAGGTCCTCATATACTCTTCCCTGGAGTATGAAATGGCGGCCCCCTCATCCTGAAGCTTGAGATGTTTTCTAAGAGTAGCTTCAGTGACCATGATGTCTTGTCGTCTACCCTAGCTTGGATTTGGGGAATCCCCTGTTCGGTAGAGTAGACGGCGGTGCTCCAAAAGTCCTCCATATGAGGGATGTATATGGTAGGGTTGACGGTTAGTGCATAGTATATCTTTAATCGACAGAGAAAATCGATCATATCATTGAAACCTTCGGACTTCTTGCCTTTCACTAGGTATGCAGTGAGATTGTGGTAGCGTGAGAACTTGTCATCGGGCTGGTTTATATCTACCTCTGCCATGGCCGTTGGGTTTGGAGGGAAGGAGGAAGTTTTTGAAAGGTGGTTAAGTATGGAAGTATTTGAATGCTGTGAATGCTTGGGAGAAAATGGTGAGAGTTATGTTGGAATTGAATGTGAAGAGGTTAAGGAGAAATTTGATTTGTGATATAACGACAGAGGAGGGAAAAAAAGCAAAGTTACTTGTAAAGTACAACCTTATTCACTTTCACTGTTACAACTGTAATACACTATAGCAGTCTTGGTAGAGACTGAAAGGACTTTTTACAACGGGTAAAAGTTAATTTGGACTTATCTTTACCCATCAGCGGCAAACTTGGTTGCTGCGGATGGTTAAGCCTATCCGCTGCAAACTTGCTTGCTGTGGATGGTTAAGTCAGCCAGCAGCAAACTCAATTGCTTCTGATAGATACAATGGTCCGCAAGAAAGATGTTGTTGATGACTGCCTTGAAGCTATCTGCAGGAAACTTGTTCCTGCTGATAACTTAAAGCAGTCAGTGCCAAATTCTTTGCTGCTGAAGATTAAACTTGTCGGCAGCAAAAAAGAAAATTGCTGCTGACTTATAACTTTTATTTACATCAAAAGACAAATACATTTATAAAAGAATTTTTAGAGACAGATTTTAGTCAAAGTTCATCATACCAATGGATTCAACTAAATATCTAAATATAGCTTCATCAAAAGGTTTTGTAAACATATCAGCATATTGTTCATTGGTATGAACTTTGGTTAAAATAATTCTTTTTTTCTCATCTTGATCTCTTATGAAGTGATACCTAATGTCAATGTGCTTTGTCTTGGAGTGCTGCACCGGATTTTTTGTGATTGATATAGCACTCATGTTGTCAATGTGAATGGGAGTGGCCATGAAAGTCATTCCATAGTCCAGCATTTGGTATTGTATCCAGATGACTCGTGCACATCAACTTAAAGTTGCAATGTATTCTGCTTCTACTATAGAAGTTGATACACAAGTTTGCTTCTTGCACTGCCATGAAATCAGTCTTCCTCCCAGAAACTGACAACCCCCTAATGTGGACTTTTTGTCCAAGTTGCATCCCCCATAGTCAATGTCAGTGTATGCATACAGGTTGAACTTGTTATTTTTAGAATACCATAGCCCAAATCTTGGGGCTCCTTTTAGATATTTATAAATTCTCTTGACAGCTTGAAGACGTGTATTCTTTGGAGCTGCTTGGAATCTTGCACAGAGGCATACTGCAAACATGATATCTAGCCTTGAGGCAGTGAGATAAATGAGTGACCCTATCATTGCACGGTATTGATGTTGATCAGTGTCTTGACCATCTTTGTCTAGTTGGTGGACTTGCATAGGAGTTCTTGCAGCAGTGCAGTCAGCCATCTTGAATCTTTCCAAAATGCTCTTGACATATTTGGAATGGCTGATAAAGATTCCGTTTGGAACTTGTTTGACTTGAAGACCCAGAAAAAATTTAGTTCACTCATTGAACTCATTTCAAACTTTGAGTACATTAGGATCTCAAAATCTTTACACAACTTCTTCCCTTTTGATCCAAAGATGATGTCATAAACTTAGATTTGTACTAGTAGGATTTCTACACCTTCATCTTTGATAAACAAGGTGTGATCAATGGCACCTCTTTTGAAGTTGTTTCTTAGCAGATATCCGGACAGAGTTTCATACCCGGCTCTTGGATCTTGATGTAAGCCATAGAGAGCTTTGTCTAGTTTGAACACTTTGTTAGGATGTGCAGGATCTACAAAGCCTGGAGGCTGTTTGACATATACTTCCTCACCAATCTTCCCATATAGAAAGGCACTCTTGACATCCTTTTGATAAACCATGAAATTCTTGGATGCAGCATATACCAAGAAGATTCTGATAGCCTCCAGCCTGGAAACAGGAGCAAAGACTTCATCATAGTCAATTCCCTCTTCCTAAGTATAGCCTTGAGGTACAAGTCTGGATTTGTTCTTGACGATAATGCCTCTCTCATCTTGCTTGTTCCTGAATACCCATCTTGTGCCAATAGCAGTTTGACTAGGTGGAAGATCAACAAGTTTCCAAACATCCTGTCTCCTGAATTGCAGCAACTCTTCCTACATTGCCTCAATCCAACTGTTGTGTTTCAGAGCTTCATCTATCTTCTTGGGTTCTACCTGAGATAGAAAACAAGAAAACAAACATATATTGGCCTCATGAGATATGCTTCTTGTTTGAACTCCTTGGTGAACTTGGCCAATGATATTTTCCAAGGGATGTTCCTTGTTGATTCTCTATGCTGGTACAACATCCAATATTATTCCTTTCTCTGATTCTGATCAGGAAACTCGTCATTCATGGTGGAAGAGTCTTCAACATCAACAACAGCATCATCATTATCAACAGCAGCAGATGCTTCTACAACATTTACAGATGTGTCTTCATTCAAATTTTCATTCTCAGAGAGGCCGCTGCTGGTGACATTAGAGAGTCTGCTTCCGGCTTCACTGGCGTTAATAGCTTCCACCACAGATGGAGGATTAATAGATGGCCTTTTCAGTCTGAGAGAAGGACTAGGGAACTCCAATCTGTAGTCAGAGGAAGATGTGGAAGCTGGTGCCCTTGGAAGAGGTAGACTCCATATTTGAGAAGATAAGAGGCTCAAATATTTTTGTGAAGGAGTCTATATCAAAAAGCCAGTCTGGGCCTTTTCCCTATTCACATGCGATGTGTTCCCTACATTCCACTTTGGCTGATTCTTCCGCGATTCTTGTTCTTGAGTTGAATACTCTATAGGCCTTGGATTGAGAGGAATAGCCCACAAAATATCCTTCATCAGATTTGGCACCAAACTTAGGAAGAACCCCATGTATGATCAGAATGGTGCATGGACATCCAAAAGGTTTTAAAAATCCAATGTACGGAACTCTTTTGAACCAGAGTTCATAAGGTGTCTTGTTGAGAGGCTTGACAATGAGAACTCTATTATGCACATAGCAAGCTGTACTGACTGACTCTGCCCAGAATGTGAGAGGCAGTTTTGAATCATCCAACATTGATCTTGTTGATTTAATTAGAGCTATGTTGCTTCTTTCAGCAACCCCATTTTGTTGAGGAGTTCTTGGAGCACTGTATTGTCTTTCTATTCAATTTCTTTCACAGAAACAGTTCAGAGTGTGGTTCTTGAACTCTGTACCTTGATCACACCTTATGATTTTCACCTTTTTATTGCTTTGATTCTCAACTCGAAGAATTTAAGATGTAAGAATCTCAGCAGTTTCATCTTCTGTTCTCAAGAAGTATATCCATGAAAATCTGGTATAGTCATCAGTAATCACCAGACAGTATGACTTCTTACCCATTGACATGACATTTGTTGGACCAAAGAGATCCATGTGCAGTAGCTGTAGTGGAGTGTCATTTGAATTCAACGTCTTGGGCTTATGAGAACTCTTATGTTGCTTCCCCTTCAAGCATGCAATGCAATGATCTTCAAGTTGGAATTCTTTGTCAGGAAGCCCTCTGACAAGATTTTCTTTCACCAACTTGTTAATGTTTTTTTATATTCACATGACTTAATCTCCTGTGCCAGAGAGCTGATTCATCAACTGATGCCTTTGATAGAAAACAAGATACACTGCCAGATGGAGTGACCTAATTCATGTCAAGCACATATAGGTTATCTTTTCTCTGAGCAGTCAATAGTATCTTCTCTGGAGGAGGTTTGCTTAAGCCAGGGGATAGTACAAAGCATTCTTTATCTGTGAAAAGCATTCAATGCTTTTGATCACAGACCTGGGACACACTCATGAGATTGAAGTCTAATTCTTTGACATAGTTTACTCTTTTAATACTCATCCTTTTATTGGACATAGTTCCTTGTCCAGTGATTGATCCTCCTTTTGAATCACTCCCAAAGGCAACATATCCTCCATTGAAGTGTCTGAAGTTGGAAAGGATGGATCTGTTGCCGGTCATGTGCCTGGAACAACCACTGTCTACAACCCAGGTGTTATTCTTGTGACCTGGTTAACCCTGCACATGAGAGAGATCTAGTTAGAGGGAGGAACCCAAGAACTTGCAGACTTGGGTAAGTGTCTTTGGGTCAGCAACATCAGCATGCTTTCATTCAATGGAACCAATGATGATTCTTGAAGGGATAGAGGATGGGATCTTAGCTTTCCATTGCTGAGGAGGTGGTTTTCTAGATTTTTTTGCTTTATCAGCAGCTGATGTTGCTTTGGCTGCTGACAGATTTGCTTGATCAGCAGCAAACTTTGCTACTAAGGAGTTTGGCCTATTAGCAGCAGATTTTGTTGCTGCTGATGGTTTTACTTGAACAACAGCAGACTTGGTTGCTGCTGAAGGCTTGTCCTTTGGTTTCTTAGGCTTTACTTGATCAACAACATTTTTGCTGGCTGCTGATGGTTTAACAATAATTGTATGCCTATTCTTCTTTACCTTGTTACCAGATGGTTTCTTTGTAGAAGTTATTTTGTCGATAGGATTTTGATTAATCTGGTTGAAGAGATTAAATTTACAATTTGCAGCAAAGTGGTCTGATTCACCACAGATGATGCAATATTGTTGAGGTTTTGGCAGCTGCTTCCTTGGTAGGGAGAGAGAGTTTCTGAAATGAGTTGCCTTGGCGTCAAAGCTTCTTACCTTTTTGTTCTTGTTTGTCTTCTCAAAGGCATGTTGCTTGAGGTTTCTTTGTTACTAAAGGTAGTAGAAGCAGGTGCTGGCAGTGTGATTGTATTTGCCACAAACAAAACATGATTTAGCCAGTTTGTCCATTTGGAAGTACACATAATCTTTTCTTTTGAACAAGTATTTGAAATTCCAGGGGTGAACTCTGTTGTGCTCAAAAGTGGCTTCCTCTAATGTCTTTTGAACATATGGAGCTCTCTCGCTAGGCGCATGACATATGTCAAACACCTTCCTTGGTTGGGTGGATTTAGATTGAGGATTTGGGTTGGTGGAGATAGAAGACTGTCCCTTTTCAACAGCTAGCTTTCTTCCTTCTGGATGATAGCTGGTTTTGATTTGTTGGTGAGTTGAGATACTGGTACTGTTTTGAAGGGATGAAGGGGCTTGGACTGTTGGATTGAATGACTTCAAAGGCAGGTAGTGATGGAGCTTTATTCGTTTCAATGGAGTCTGAGCATGTGGACTCAGACTCAGATGAAGTAGTGCATTCTTTCCTGGAGGTTTCTTGGACAGCAGGATCAAGATTTCGGTTAGCCAGATCAAGATTTCAAAGATTGAAACTTGGTTCATAAATGGCTACATAGTCAGCAGGTGGAGGAACAACATTGTTAATCTTTAAACAGTTAATATTTTCTTTGTAACTGTTTTCAACCTTTTTAAATTCAGATTTCATTTGGTGAAACTCTTCGTTTTGATCTGTGAGATTCTGGTTATGTTTTCTGTATCCAAGAACCTTATCAATACAAGTCGGAGTACAAAGATTTTCATATACCTGACGTGGTATGTCTGATGTGTCTGCCTTAAGAGTTTGTTTGTTGGCAGGAAGATCCTCATACTGGAAGCTCCAGTCAAAGTCAGCAATTCCAACAGCTGCACAAGCTACAGTTTGAGTAGGAGGAGTGGCTTGTTGCTGTTGTTGCTGAGCTTGGTGAGCTTGTCTTGTCTGAGCAGTAGCTGGGTTTGCCTTTGGTGCCTTGCATTTTCTAGCAAAATGACCAAGTTGGTTACAGTTGTAACATCTCAGTTTGCTTTAAGCCAACTCTGCTGTTGGAGTTGTTGCTTGGAATGGGTCTTCATGTTCTAGAGTAGAACCTTCTTGCTCTTAGAGAGAGCATTGCATATGAGTGTTGTATGTCCTTTTCTTCTAGATCATCTGGATGAAAACATTCCAGATCTTCCTTGATAAAGGACATATTGCTTGAGTTTTCAGAGACAAAAGCAACAGAAGTGCAGGTTTGAGTGAGGTTTCAAGAAGAAATGGTGAGTTTTTTGATTAAGAGGTTAGAGTTTGGGATGAGTGACAATGGGAGGGTAGTATTTGCTTGAACTAGGAACTAAGTGGTAAGAGTGAAGTGCAGAGGAAGTGGTGGAGGATGATGAAGCTGTTGAGTGACTTGAGCTTCTCTCTTTGGCTTGAATCATTTCTAATTCATAGGTCTTCAGCATGCCAAACAGCTCAGTCATCTGTAGAGTCTTTAAAATTTCAGTTCTTCTAATGGACACTATGTAAAGTGTCTAGCAGCTTGGCAAAGACCTGATGAACTTCTTGAGAATGTCTTCATTCTCTTGCTTCACTTTTGAGCACTGTAGCCCTCCCACAAGTTAGGTGTACTTGTTATACAACATAGTAAGAGACTCACCTTCCTTCCAAACAAAGTTCTCATATTGTTGCGTCAAAATGTCACTTCTATTTTCTTTTACTTCTTCTGAGCCAGCAAACATCTTCTCGAGTGCCTCCCATAGCTCCTTGGTAGTCTTGTATCCTTTAAAGTTGTGAAATACTTCATTTGGCAAGCAAATCTGAATGGCTCCCAAGGCTTTGAAGTCTACCTCCATCATCTTGATGTCTTCATCTGAATACTTTGAGGGTTCTTTGGGGACTGATGGACCTCCAGAATCAGCAGAGGTCACCATGGGTACATATGGTCCATCTTTAATGGATCTCTACACCCCTTATTCTTGATAGCAGAAGAAACTTTCCATCCTGTTCTTCCACATATCATAGTCTTCTCCAGACACCAGTCTTGGTGGTCTGTTGATGCTTCCAATATCATCAAAACCATTTTTTTGTGCCATTTCTGGATTTGTGACATATGGTGCTTTAGCAAAGAGATAGTAGTCAATAGAACCAGAGTGTGGTTAAACAAGTGTGAGTTTGTTTAATCTGAGAGCCAAAGCTCTGATACCACTTGTAGGATCGGTGAATACAAGATAGTTCTATTCTAGTTGAGATTGGCGAAAACAATCACAAATAAGCAATGTAAACAAGTAAACATAAAAAGTACTGATAAATGTAATTTGTATTAAGCTTCAATGGTTACAAGATTACAGAGAAAACTCTAAGAAAAGCACACTTGTACAATGAAATGATACACTACTTATATAGTAACTTAGAATCAAGACAGACCCTTGATTCTAAGGATCAGATCGAACACAAGCCGTTCATCTTGTATACTAGAAGCTATACTACACGTTAAGACAACAAATAATACAAAGGATAACGTTACTCAAACGTCTTCTTAGGCATCATTGCTTGGATACTTGGAAGGAGAGAGTTGTTGTCTTTTATTGTCTGCACCAGTATCATTCTTTCTGCATGCGATGTGTCAGAGTTGTAGTAGAAAGTTGTCAGTGATAAAGTTGATGCGTTTGCTATGCCAATTAGCAGCAATGATTGATATTCAGTAGATATGGCTATCCGTAGCAAAGTTAGTGATCCGCATTAAGACATAACTATCCAAAGCTGCTGATGATTTACCTATCAGCTGTAACTTTGGACTTCAGCAGATAAGGTTGTCCGCAGCAGAGTTGTTCATCAGCAGGAAAACAACTATAATCAGCAAACAGCTTATCCGCAGCAGCTTGTTGGTCAGCAGCAAAATTGTAGAGTCCGCAGCAGTTGTACTTAGAGAATTTTGTAGCCATCAGTCTTTATATCTACATTAAATATTTTAAAAGGAACGAGACCGAAATCCAATACCCTTTTCCTAAACAAAATAGGCCTATGATCTGAATTAGAACAATCCAACGCCACCACTTCTGTATAATGAATAACATCCATAACATCCTCAGAAACAGAAAGGTCAAGAAATTCTTTTTCTTCAGCTTCTTCTTTTCATTTTAATCAGTTTATTATTTTCGGTTAAGTGGTTTTTACAAGTAAGATCAACATACAACGATTCTTTCCATTGTTTTGCATTTGATCCATGTACCATATATCTGTTTTTTTTTGCTTCATTATGCTTCTGTTAGGGGTCAGTTTTTGCCTCTGGTATCCCGGATCCTCAGATAGTATCGGTATCCCTGATCCTTACTATGTTTTAGTATCTTGATTAACTGACCATTGTAACAGTTAATTTTACGCGTTTGTCTTTGACTTGGTCATGCAGGTAACACCCATTTAACACCCCTTTATTTGATAACATGTATGTTGGATATTATATGTCCGATAATTGTTAATATCAACGTTGCTATTGAGGTACAATCCAAAGAGTTACACTTTGAATAACGAGCAATTGATAATGTTTAATTGTTAAATATTATAGTTCACACAACACAGTATTATGCGACGGATGAATAAATATTTATGAGAAATATTTAATCGGTGGATTCAGGAATTAATTATTCTGAGTAATAATTAATTATTAATTCGGTGACTAATTATTTAGAGAAATAATTATTGATGGTTTTAACGTTGAACAGTTAAACGTTGGTTATGGTTTTACAAATTATTTATAGTTAGTAAAGTAATGAGGGTTCAAAGTAATTAAATAGTTAATTACAAGGAATTTATTGTAAATTACTAATTAAGGAGTATTATGTAATTAAGGTATCTATATATACTTCCTTAATACAAAACCCTTGCCTCCATCAAGTTTGCGCAAGAGAAGAGAAACACCCCCCCTCGTGCGCCGATCAAGCCACCACCGCCGGCCACCTCCTCATCGCCGGAACTGCCGAAACGGCCACCGTCGTGCCGCTGCGAAGCCATCGTCGCCATCACCCCGCATTCGGGTGAACCGGTATTCCTCGTGAGCCGGTTTCAGGTATTAGATCTCGTGAATTGGGATTTGTTGTTGCGGGTTCGTGAACAAGTCATCTAGCGTGACGCTCGTTGCATCCATCGTGTGAGTTTAGGTTGATCGTCGAAGGTATAAACCCTAAACATCCTGTGGTTGTGTTTTATTTATTTTTATTGTCTAAACGTCATGTAATCAGATCACTGTATGGTGTCCAGATCTGATCTGTTAATGGTATTATTAAATCGATTCCGCTAAATATATGTAATGTATTTATTTAAAAGGTTTAAATAATAATTGTTTTTTATTTGTCATGCTTGTGGTTATTATCTTTGTTTTTTATTTTTGAGTTATTTGAAACCCAAATGTAATAGATAGGTTTCTTTTATTTATTTGTTTTATTGTAAAAGTATAAAAGTTGTAAACCTATCAAGACGAAGATTTGAAGACATGGATTGACAAAGACGGTAGCTTGAAGATAGAGATCTTGGGCCAAGTGGGAGGCGACAAGTTTATTTTTATTTCTTATCCCTTAGACCGATTCGGTTACTCGTTTGATGGCTCGAATGAAACCGAACAAGCTTACTAGTGGATCGATGGTTGTTTTGCATGTTTGTGGTTGATATAATTATTTAGGGTAATAATTAAAATTGCAAATATTTTTATAAAACATTTAACACAGTCTTATAAAACAACGAGAATATTAAAAGGTTTAAAATTTCTCAGAAAGGTAATAAATAAAAGTAGTTTTTATTTAAAAGTAAATCGGGTTTTTTAAATTTAATTGTTTTATTTAAAAACATATTTAAATTAATTAAAGTTTAATTAGTTTAAAATTAAGTTCACGACTAATGACCAATTTAGATTATATAAGGTATTTAAAATTGGACCTTGTCGAATGTTGAAAAGCGTTTCACGAACTTATATATAGTAAAATTGGTTTACCAAAATTTGCACGACTTATTTCATGCTATGCGTCGTCCAAAATGTTTTTGACCCTTAACCGGTAAATTAAAACGTTAAAGAAATCCCAACTATTAAAAACGATATTTCAGCACCACCCTTAATTATGACACTTCAACTAGACTAAAACGTTGATGTTAGTGAATTACCCTGCATTCGATGCCACGTTTTTGGTTAAAGGTAAGGTTGCGATTCCTAAGTCACTTAGGCCGGGACTACAGTCACAATTAAAGGACAAATATCACATAAAGTCGTTTAAGCGGGCATAATTGAGGGAAATGTATCCAAAGCTTGACCTTGCTTGTCATGCCCCTCAAACCCAGAGTTGTATAGTTGATACAATCGGTAATCGTTACCTACCTGTCTAGCTATACCAATAAAAAGTGCATAGCCATTTACTGTAACATAGTAAACCGGGATCTCAATCTTAATTATAAATATTTTTGTCTTTGGTTCATTAATATAATTAAGATAATTAAAGAATGAAAATTCAAATATTTAATTGAATTTTGTAGATGGCTCTGTCTGCTGATGTTGTTATCCTAGAGCGTCTTAACTATATTCTTAAAATCAAACTCGATGGAACAAACTTCTTGGAATGGTACTACAATCTAAAGAATATTCTTAGATATAACAAGAAGATGCATGTTCTAAAATACCCTGTTCCAGAACAGCCACCTAGATATGCTGGGAAATTTGTTCTAAAGGATTTGAACAAATTTAAGGATAATACATCTGATATATCAAACCTTATACTAGCATCCGTTAGTCCCGGGATTCGAGCTTCGATTCGGCACTTATCAGCTTATGACATGATTTGTAACTTGAAGGAGAGATACCATTAAGATTACAATAAGGATCCTTCTTACTATTTGATGACAACATTAAAGACGAGGCCTTGGAGAATCTGGATCGTGCCATAATCATGAGAAAGTTGGTGGCAGACCTCGAGAAAGCACATGTTCCGACTGACGATCACTTGGTCATTAATATGATTATTAATGACACATTTGATGACTACATAGTGGATAAACTCCTAGCTAGTCGTTTTGATAAGCTAAGAGATTTCATCTCGTGGTACGCCAAAGTTGAACCTGAGGATGCTTTAAAAATGATTCAATTTGTTGATCAGCTTGAGAAGACCGGGGTTTATCCAAGTGATGACATCATTCAAGCTATGTTCAGTGATGATCACCACTTGCCCTTCACAAGCAAAGAGGTACCGGTAGAGACTGTCAAAACCAGGTATAAGGGCAAAGCTATTGGTGAGACGAGGGCTAAGATCTCTAAACCCATATACTGTGTTAGAGAGATGCCCGAAGATGCTGTTTCTAGAGAATGCTTCAAAGCATATACTTCAGGTATGTAGGAAACTTTTCCATTATTTCTTTATCTCTTAAAAGTTAGACTTTTAACGTATGCAAAATGGTTTTTTGCAGAGATAAAGGAAAAGAAGGAAAGGAAAAAGAAAAGAAAGACGGGCACAGCTTGAAGATTACTTCAAGTTGTTGATTACACCATTTGATGATGTTATCTTATTTTTGTTTGGAACAAATTTAAATTCTGAATTTATTTTTCATTTGAATATTGCATGATTATTTTAAGTATGATTTATTTAAATCTTTAATGCATTATAGTTGTTGCCTATAATGAATTAAGAATTCATTACTATCTATTTGACATGAAGACATGTGAGACATATTATTCAAATTCATTAGATAGTTATTTAGATCGGATCTAATAGATATCATGAAACATATTAAGTCCTATAAAAGATATAACTTTATTATTGAAATAGTTTCAATAAATTCCTCTAGAAACGATCTTATGAGATAAGATATGAAAGAGCGATAAGAATTAACACTACTATAAGACTAACTAGTTAGTCATACAAAGCAGCCGCACAAAATCCAAATCACTAGATTTGAGACATAAGGTTCATCCTGAACAAGTATAAAGGTTCATATGGGATATGAATATAAAAGAGACCTATGAACAAATAAGGATAAGATGTTATGAACCCCTATACGAAATAGTTTCGTCTGCTGCCTTAATAAATACCTCAAACTTATGAATAAGATTGAAACTATTCATAACCATGAAATACCTGATTCTTGAACAAGAAACAAGTGTTGTTTGAATGTTCTAAATAAGTAGTATTATTCAAATGCATAAAATTTCATATACAGGCAAGGATCAGATCCTATAAATATTTATATGTTTATCATAATGAAAAGATGAGATCTTTTACAACAAACATTAAGGATCATACGATGAAAGAATGAGATTCTTTAGTTAAATCATCCACTGATGATCCTAACATACAATCCATTTACGACAAATAAAGTTTTGATCAAACTACACATGAATGAGATTCAGCAAGATGTAGAAGTTATTTTGAGACAACAAATGGATCGTTGATACTAGAAGCCTAACAGATTATCAAAGGATGATAAAATAGGAATTAGATTCCAAGTTATCCTTAAAAGGAAACGGATTACAACTCTTTGAACAGTTAAATAAACTAATCAAAATGAACATATATTGTAAATACTAGGATGTTCTTGAAATAAATTAGCTTCAAGAAAAGTATGGAAGTCTGGACATGTCTGAGACCATTGAATCATCGAAACTGATATGATCATTTAAAATAAGATTAAATATGATAGATGCAAAGGCCAGTGGGAGTGAATACCTACAACAACAATATGAATGTGTAAGAGACACATTATTAAGAGAACTATATAGTTACACAGATAAACATAAACAGGGATGATAAGTATTATCATAAAGTGTATGATGATACACATAACATTAGGGGATGATAAGTGTTTTCATGGAATGTATAGTGATACATTGCTAAAATTACGAGTTACATTTTAAACATATCATTCAAAGATAAAGTATCTTTAGAAGATTAATTTTAAAGCTATCATTGATTGCATTCATATATATATATATATAATATATATATATATATATATATATATAAGAAGGAAAGATTCTAAAGTAAGAAACGCATCAATATATTGACATTAATAAAGTTGTCTTAAATGATTTGTATGATAAATCAATTAAGACATATCACTAACATTTCTGTTAACATTATCCGTAACTCATAATGATTGAGATAAGATGAAAATGAAGTGGTTCATGTAGTTTCATCTAAAAGGATAATAGGCGTTGTCAATACTTTCATGCGATGAAAGATCTTTGAAATTTAGTTATGACAAAAGGAAAGGATATTGCTTGAAAAACATATAGTGGTTATCATAAAGTGTTATGATAAGACAAGGTTATTTTATTGGATAAGATGCTAAGAGTACCAATATTGACTATTGTTGCTACAACAAATATGCTAGGGGTACTCGCTGCTTCAACAAATACAAGTCAGAGTGAGGGTCTTGACGTTCTCGCTTGAATCAACTGCTTGAGGTACCTGCTAAGAACAAAGCACTGTTAGTCTTAACGCAGGAGGGGGCTCCTGCGATCAACCTCCGGTGTGAGAATAAGATAACGGTTCTTCGGGAGTGATAAGGATCTTTGGAACGAGAATGATGAGTGTAAAAGTCTAAGAGTGAGTAGTGAAAATGTACATGTGATTTGGAGAGCCCAAGTCCTTCTCTTATACATGAGGTTGTTCTGGCTTCATGCTATGTCCGAGGGTATCCCCTTCTCTTTCATGTCCCTGCAGTAAGGCCCTTTCCCTTTTGGTGTAAAGAGCCAAAGTCCCTTATAGGGACAAAGGCCTCTCTCTTTAAGGCCATTAAGACACGTTGTCTTATAGCCTTGACTTCCTGGAAATTCCAAATGGGTCGCTATCACTTATGCCATGTCACCTCGTTGCTTAGGAGGCGCGGCTTAGTGGTTCTGCTTAGTATGTGTGCTTCATCGATGACGCTGATCTTCGTAATCGTACTCACGTCATCAGCCCCCCAGTCAGGAGTGCTTATTGCGTAGTAATGAGGGCTTCTGACTAAACCCTATCAAAAAATTAGTTTCTTTGCTCTATCTAGTTCATTTCTATAGGAACCGAGTTTGCATTAATTCCTGGTTGGGTTACTCAGCGTAGGCTTCCCTATGTGATGGGACAGCTTGCGTCAGTTATCATTGATCTTCTCTCTCCTGATTTGAATTTGAATGTTGAAAAGGCAGTTCCTTTATATTTGACCGAACCCCTATTTTGAATATTTTACATTTTCTCGAACGGTTTCTTTCTCCAACGGTTTTCTTCTTTCTTATTCTTGCTTCTCGTATGCAAATCCGTGCTTGTGGAGGTTAGTTCTCGTTTTCTTATTGCATTCCCTTTCGTAACCATGCCTAAAAACGATTTAACCATCCAAACCTCAAAAATGACCTAATTTATGGTTGATGAGTTCTGTCAACAATGTGGTTTGGACGCGAAGTTTCGTCCGACCGCTCCGATCATGGGGAAAACCATTAATCAATGTCCGGAGGGTATGCTTGCTATGTACAGTCGTCATTTTGAATTCTCGAATCTTCGATACCCATTTTCCCTCTTTTTCTTGAGTATTATCGCCTTAATTTAATCAATTGTCGCCTGTTGGGGTTAGTAAGGTCACCTTCTTTGAGGTTGCGTCTAGATCCCTTGGTTATGAACCGGACCTTACAATGTTTCGCCATTTCTTCCATCTTACAAAGAATGGTGATTGGTACACCGTGCAGAAAAACAAGTGTGAGGAGGGGCTTGTATCCGTAACCATTTCTTGTCTTCGCTCCTTGAAAGATCACTTCTTCTGGGTTTAGAACCAGATTCTTCCCTTTACTGTAATCCCTAGGAAACCGTCCGATCCACTTAACCTTGCCGAACCTGATGTTTCATCTTTGGACCCTATCTTCTATAGTAAGCTTAACTCTTTTTCTTCTCTGCTTCGTGTTTATCCGGAGCAGTTGCTTGTGAAGTTTGGGTTAAGTGTACTATGGGATCCGGCATTTGTTCCTTTGTTAAGTTTACATGGGAAGGGTATGGATTTTGTTTTTGTGTTTGCTCATATGTTTATTTGATTTCATTGTCTTATTGTTTATCCTTTCTTTGTAGATATGAGTGCCTTGGTTTTTCTTTTGCTTGAAGATACTTCTGACGTGAAGGAGGATAGGAGAGAGCTGGAGAAGGGTGAGACTATCGCGTTGGTTCTGAACAAGTCTTTTCGTTATGAGGGTGGTGCTTACACTGGTGTGCCGGATGTTGCTAGCACGAAACAGGGTAAGGGTAAGAACCTTGCTTCTTCCTCTAAAGCTAAGAAAGGTAAAGCTCCTCTGTGTTCTAGCAAGAGGCTTGCTCGTGCGTCTGTTACCCCACCTTCTGGGCCCATTGATGTTTCGGACAATGATGATGATTTCCTTGCTGGTTGTACCGGGTCTATTACTTCGACGTTGAATCTGGAACCCTTGGATGGTGAAAGTGATAGTGGTGGTTCGGGTGGTAGTGGTGGCAAAAAACCTGAGTTTGTGCCCGAGGAGGATGGGAGAGTTTATGTTCCTGAATGGTCTATCAAGAACGGTGATTCTGTGAAAAGTCATTTTGTTTGCCAGGAGATGATTTACCACTTTGCCACTCCTGCCGATCGTGACGCTCTTCGTGGTGATACAGAGCAGGCACTTATTAGCCGTATTCTTGTTAATGTTGCTAAGCTTCTTACCTCTCTTCCTGACGGCATTGATCGGCTTTGTGATAATGCCAAGAAAGATGAGCATGCGAAACAGAAGAATTGCTCTTTGAAGGAACAACTTGCCTATGCTAAGTGTCATGTGTCTGCTTTATCTACCTGTGAGAAGCAACTTATTCAGGATCTTGATACTGCTCATAAGCAGTATGATGTTGATAGCGAGAAGCTTGCTACTTTGAGGCAAAATTTGGAGGAAGAAAAAGCAAAAGATGGATGTTGAGAGGGTTGCGCTTGATGCTGAGAGGTCAGTGGTTCAAGCAGAGAAAGAGAGCTTGGATTTTTCTATTGAAGAATGGAAATCTAGTGCTGAGGTTCTTGCTGAGGAGAAAAGGTGGCTCATTGAGCATGGGTTTCAATAGGTGGTTGCTTATCTTCTTCATAGTAATGAGTTCAACGCTCCCTTGAGCGACTTGTTTCCGGTTATAAGAATCAGCCTTTGAAGCCCATTTCTGAGTGCATTAATAACCATCCTGAGGCGGAGCAGGAGTCTGTTGAGGCTATTCAACAGATGCAGCAGCTAACATATCCTTACATTCATGAATTGTCCAAATATTTTGATAGGCCCTTGTCTGAGCTACAAGCTTTGGAGCCTCAAGGCTTGAAGAAGGAAGCTGTTGAGTCCGTGCTAAAATCTCTTGGAAGCAAGCGCTCGCGGGATGAAGCTGGTGGTTCTAAATCCCTTGCCTCAGTGTCCCTAGGAGGGAACGCAAGGCGTCGTAAAAAGAGCCGATCTGACTCGGTTTCAGAGACGAGGACTCAAGCTTCTATTGGACTCCAGGCTGCTGATACTCTAGACAAAGTTGTTGTTGGTTCTGCTGAGGAAAGCGTTGGTACAGGACCGAAGCCTGATGCTGCGAAAATGGAGAAGGCTGGTGAACCTTCTGTTTGATTAAAACCTTGTATTAATGTTTTTGTGATTTTGAACAATTCGTATGCTTAACTTTATTAACATGCAATTTGGACCCTGCGTGGTCGTTTCTGATGTAAGCCTTTGTTAGCGTGAAAAATTTACTTATGTATGTTTTAACTTGATGGTGCCCCTTGTGGATTGAACTTGCTTTTGATGAAAATGTCTTTTGGACCTTGTATTGCATATTTTATTCTTGATTTGACCTTGTTGGGTCATAGTTATTGTTTGTTTGCATAGTCAAGCGTTTGAACCAAAGGTTTATCTTGTTGACTTGGTTTCTTTTGGGAATACAAAATACTTCCCTTGCTATCATTTTTATGTGTTTGTTGTGTTTTCATAATTCGAGATTTTTTCAAGGCATGATGTTGCAGACATCATACTAGATAATTCCAAGTTATTACTAACACAAACTGTTATCCTATCTGTTCGAAGCCCTATATCTTTGATTTTTATTTGGGCGTGATCATAAGTTTGAGTGTTCGCTTATGGAGCATTTTTTATGGGAACTCACCCGCTTCATAGGTAGACAAAACTTAGTACCTACGGAGTTGTATTGTTTTAGGGACTCAACCTTCATACGGGTAAGGCAAAACTTGAACCCGTTGAGCGTTTTGGCCTATGAGCTCATCCCTTTACATGGAGAGGTTTTACCCGGACCCCATGGAGCTGGTTGTTTATAGGAGCTCACCCTCGACAGGATAACAAGATATCAATCATACTTTAAAATGCAAATTTCATTCATTGAACTTGTTTCATACAAAAGGGTAGTCATAAAATGCCTCTTGGGCTACATTAATAACTGCTTATATGAAGAAGCGTCATAGGTGTTTGGCATTCCAGTGCCTTGGAAGCCTTTTTCCTTCCATGTCATCAAGTTTATATGAACCTCCTCGGTGTGCTTCTGCAATCTGGTAAGGGCCTTCCCATTTAGGGCCCAACTTTCTGGTATCCTCTTGTTTGCTTGAACTGTTGTTTCGGAGTACCAGGTCTCCAACTTTGAAACTTTCATTTTTTACTCTTTTGTTGTAGTAGGATTCCATTTTTTGCTTGTACATGGCCTTCCTGATTCTTGCATGATCTTTGGCCTCTTCTAGGAGGTCGAGGTTTTGCATTATCTCTGTGCTGTCTTGATGCAGATCTTGATTGTTGACTCGATGTGTGGCTACCCCTATTTCGGCAGGAACCACTGCTTCTAAGCCGAAGACTAGACTGTATGGGGTGCGGTCGTGGCTTGTTTTCTCTGTTGTCCTTATAGCCCACAGAACACTTGGTAATTCTTCCATCCAATCCTTACCGTATCGTCCAAGCCTTGTTTTTATCCCGTATACAATGCTCTAGTTCATTCGTTCAACTTGGCTTTTGGACTGAGGGTAGGCGACGAAGCTAAAGATTTGCTTTATGTGTAGCTCTGTACACCAAGCGCTGAATGGCTTATCAGTGAATTGTTTTCCATTGTTGGTGACAATTTATCTTCGAAGGCCAAAGCGACATATGATTTGTTCCCAGATGAAGTTTATCACATGTTTGCCCGTGATCGAAGCTAGTGGCTTGACTTCGGGCCACTTGATGAAGCAGTTGACTGCTACCAACAAGAACTTGACTTTTCCTCTTGCTTTGGGGAATGGGCCAACAATGTCCATTCCCCATTTGTAAAACGGCCATGCTAAAGTAACAGTCACTAGGTCATGCTTCGGACTTGCTTTGATTGGTGCATGCAGTTGGAAGCCTTCACACTTGTGTATTTCTTCTGAAGCATCCTTATGCATCGTCGGCCAGTAGTATCCCAGGTTCATCAGCTTTGTGACCACTGATATAGGGCCGAAGTGAGTTCCACAAATTCCCTCGTGTACTTCTCTGATCAAGTAGTTGCTTTGATTTGGTCCGACACAACGAAGGAGCAGTGATAAGTATGACTTCTTGTAAAGATAGCCATCTTTGATCACGTATTGCTTAGCTTTTAACTGCAACGTTACTACTTCTACTTCATCATCTGGCCCGCTTTCCGTCTTTCAGGAAGTCTATGACCGGAGTCATCCAGTTCTTTTCCTCTTCAGTTATGACATCGTTAATTTCTTCTTCATAGATGGATGGAGCTTTGTGTACTTCCACTAGGACTTTCTTTGTTAGGTGTGCAAAGGTAAGTGAGGCTAGCTTGCTGAGGGCGTCAGCCTGCTTGTTCTTAAATCGTGGCACTTGCTTCACATTGCAAGTCTCAAAACCTTGCATTAACTCTTGTGCTTTAGCTTTGTATTTCCTCATGCTCTCTTCTTTTGCCAAGTACTGGTTATTGACCTGGCTAGCTATTAGCTGTGTGTCGTCGAACACTTGTATCTTTGACACCTTCATCTCTTTAGCTATCCTTAGTCCTGCAAGAAGTGCTTCGTATTCAGCTTCATTATTGGTGCTTAGGAAGTCTAAACGAAGGGCGTATGTGAATTCTTTCCCTCTAGGGTCTAATAGTACCAGCCCAGCTGCTGAGCCCTCTATGCTAGAAGCTCCATCGGCATATAGCTTCCATGTGTTAGGAGGGTGCCCCTGCTGTTCATCATTCTTTTCTATCTTTGCTTCTTTTCTTTTAGTTCTTCTGGGACTTCAGCAAGGAAGTCAGCTAGGACTTGAGCTTTGATCGTTGTTCTTGGTACATACTCTATCTTGTGTTCCCTAAGCTCGATGGCCCACTTTGCTAAACGGACAAATGTTACAGGTTTTTTGAGTATTGTTCTGGTAGGTTGATCGGTGACAACCCTTATTGGGTGTGCTTGAAAGTATCGTCGTAATCTTCTTGTAGTGTGTACGAGAGAGAGAGCCAGTTTCTCCATTACAAGGTAGTTTATCTCAGCTTCTTTCAGTGCTTTGCTAATGAAATATGCCGGCATCTGCACATGGCTCCTTTCTATCAGCAGTACATCACTTACAGCATCATTACATGTTGAGAGATAAACAAAGATTAGTTCTCCTGCCTCGAGTGCTACCATTGTAGGTAGTGAAGCTAGGTTTTCTTTCAGCTTCTGAAAGGCAGCCTCAGCTTCTTCTTTCCATCTGAAATCTTTCTTGTCTAAGCACCCCTTCGGTGTTTGGAAGAAGGGTAGTGATTTTTCTACTGATTTTGATAGAAACCGCTTAAGGGCAGCAATCTTTCCATTTAGGCTTTGCACATCTTTCTTTGTCCTTGGAGACCTCATCTCCATGACTGCTCTAGCCTTGCTAGGATTTGCTTTGATGCTTTGCTTTCCTACGATATGGCCCAAGAACTTGCCTTCTTCTAAGCCGAAGGAGCACTTTCCTGGGTGGGCTTCATGCTGATGCTTCGAAGGTTATCGAATGTTTCGCTGATGTCTCTTATCATTCCTTCTTCATTCTTGCTCTTAATCACTAGATCATCAACATAGGCTTCCATGTTCCTTCCTATCTGATCGGCGAATGTCTTGTCGATCACCCTTTGATAAGTAGCTCCAACGTTCTTGAGGCCGAAGGGCTTCTTCTTGTAACAAAAGATCCCTTTATCTGTATGAAAAGTTGTCTTTTCTTCATCTTCCTCCTTCATGTGTATTTGATTATAACCTTTGTAGGCATCTAGGAAGCATTTGTATTTGAAACCTGTCAAAGAATCAACCTTCAAGTCTATTTCTGGCAAAGGATAACAATCCTTCGGACATGCTTGATTCAGATCTTTGAAGTCTACACACATACGCCAGGAGCCATCTGATTTTTTTGACCAGAACTGGATTTTCCACCCATGATTGGTATTGCACTTCCCTTAGGATTCCTGCTTCTACCAATTTGTCCACCTCCGTACATGCAGCTTGGCTTCTGTCAGGGGCCAAACTTCTTTTCTTCTGTATTATGGGCTTTATATGAGGTGCTATGTTGAGGGAGTGTTCGGCTATATCCCTTGGTACTCCCACCATGTCGGTTGGACACCAAGTGAACACGTCCTTGCTTTCCCTTAGTAGATCCTTCAGTTTGCTTATTGCCATGGGTGAGAGGTCACTGCTTATCTTCACTTTCTGATCCGGGTACGAAGGATGTATGCTTAACTCCAAGATTTTCTCTTGCTTCTGCTCCTCATCCTCTTCTGCGGCAGCGATGAGTAGAGCTTCCTTCTTTGGCTTGATCGTTGCTATCCCTCGATCGGTGGGGAACTTCATTAGACCATGAGTAGTGGAAACTATGGCTCCAAATGTGCTTATACCCGATCTTCCAACGATTATGTTGTACCTTGATGGGGCCCGGACCACGACGAACGTAAGAACCTCCTTTCAGGAGAGTGGTCTGTCCCTAAGACAAACTGTCAGCTTTATTTAGTCCAGCGGGAGCACTCTTTCTCCCGAGAACCCTATGGGTGGAGTGTCTGCTTCTTGTGACTCCTTTAGAGTTGTTGCATATGGATTTGTTTGGACCTATTAGTGTCCAGAGTGAAGACGGCAAATCTTATTGTTTGGTAGTGACTGATGATTACTCAAGGTTTTCTTGGGTCAATTTTCTTGCTTCTAAGGATGAAACAGCTGAAATTCTTATGTTCCTGATTATGGGGCTTGATACATTATTCAAATTACAAGTCCGGAGGATTCGGAGTGATAATGGCAAAGAGTTCAAGAATGGAAATATGGGTTTATTCTGTTTACAGAAGGGAATCCATCATGAATTCAGCGCTCCTTATGTTCCTCAACAAAATGGTGTTGCTGAATAGAAGAATCAAACTCTTATTTAGACGGCTCGTACTATGTTATCTGATTCAAAACTGCCTGTTACTTTTTGGGCTGAGGCGGTGAATACAACTTGTCATGTTCTCAATAGGGTTTTGACCGTGAAGAAACACAACAAGACCTGTTATGAATTGCTGAACAATCGAAAACCTAATTTGGTGTATCTTTTGCCCTTCGGAAATCCTTGTACTTTGTTGAAGATCTGTGGAGTTCCTACCAAATTCAGCTCCAAAGTAATTGAGGGAATTTTCTATGGCTACGTTGCAAATTCTCATAACAAGAGAGTCTTTAGCAAAGAATCCCGTCAAATTGAAGAATGGTTTCATTTTGACTGTGATAATCGTTCTGTTCCTCAGGATGCAAAAGGTCCCTCTTGGGCGTTTGATTATGATGCTTTATTCAGATCTCTCAATGTTCCTCCTGTAATTTCTCCGCTGAAGCTGAAATGTTCTATCAGTCCTACTGTAATGATGATTCAACTATTGATCCCCGTTCAGTTGTTTTGATTATGGATACTCCTCCAGTTGTCCCAACTGTAGCTTCAACTTCGGGTACAACACAACATGGTGACAATGACGATGATGAAGCTGTGTTTTAGGAATCTTATAATGATATCCAGAACATAGTTGATGATTCATCAACACCGGCATCAGTTGAGGGGGGAGTTGCCTTCAAATCTTGATGTTGTTATTCAAGCTTCAGATATTCCTCAATCCCGAGTAAATAAGAATCATTCCACTGACAACATTATTGGTGATTTGAATGCGGGTGTTCAAACGAGGCATCGTACCCTTGCAGAAAATTCTTATTTGTATGCTCAGATTGTGGATACAGGTATCTTGGAGAGGTGTTTGCATGCTTGCTTTATTTATCAAATAGAACCTAAAAATTTGGTTGAGGCTTTAGATGATGATTGTTGGATTGAAGCAATGCATGAAGAGTTGGCTCAATTTGATAAATTACATGTTTGGGATTTAGTTGACTTACCCAAAGGCTCAAGATCTATTGGCACAAAGTGGGTATTAAAATGCAAACGTGATGATCATGGTGTTGTGGTACGCAATAAGGCATGACTTATTGTCCAAGGTTTTAATCAGCAAGAGGAAGTTGATTACACCGAAGTTTATGCTCCAGTTGCGAGGATTGAGGCAATACGTTTGTTTCTTGCATATGCTTCATTCAAAGGTTTCAAAGTTTTTCAATTGGATGTCAAAAGTGCTTTTATATATGGAAAGGGGAAGAAGTGTATGTGAAACAGCCTCCTGATTTTGAAGATCCTATGTTTCCTGAAAAGGTGTTTAAATTGGATAAAGCGTTATATGGTCTTCATCAGGCTCCTCATGCATGGTACGAGACTTTGTCGGTGAATCTGCATGAGAATGGATTTGAGCGTGGCCAAATTGATTCTACCCTTTTCATCAGAAAAGCAAGGGGAGATATATTACTTGTTCAAATCTATGCGGATGACATAATCTTTGGATCGACGAATGTCAATTTGTGTAAAGACTTTGAAAGAGTGATGAAGTTGAAATTAGAGATGAGCAACATGGGAGAATTATCGTACTTTTTGGGTCTTCAAGTTGATCAAAAGGAAGATGGTTTTTACATTCATCAAACGAAATATGTTGCTGATATTCTCAAGAAGTTTGATATGGCAAATGCTTCAGCTTTCAACACTCCAATTCCAGTTAATCACAAACTAGATTCTAACATGAAAGGGAAAGAGGTGGATTCTCGGTTATACAGAGGAATGATTGGGTCTTTAATGTATTTGACAGTGTCACATTCAGATATTATGTTTGCAGTATGTTTGTGCTCAAGATTTCAGTCTAAACCAAAGGAATCTCATTTGATTATTGTAAAGCAGATATTTCGATACTTAAAGGGTAAACCAAAGTTAGGATCATGGTATCCAATTAATTCTGACTTTGATTTTAAAGCTTTTACCGATTCAGATTATGGAGGTTGTGGTCTAGACAGAAAATCAACATCTGGTGGTTGTCAATTCTAAGGGAATAGGCTTGTTTCCTGGCAATGCAAAAAGCAAACCTCGGTTGCAATTTCAACGTGTGAGGCAGAATACATGCAACAGCCAGTTATTGTTTCTAAATCCTATGGATTCAACAGCAGTTGAGGGATTATGGTTTGAACTTCACAGGGACATAAATGATGATTGATAACACAGTCACCATGTCGATCACAACCAATCATGTGAAACATTCAAAGACGAAGCACATTGTGATTTGACATCATTTCATTCTTAACTGTGCAGAGAAAAGACTGATTGAATTGGTGAAAGTTCTTACGGATGACAACTTTGTTGATTTGTTTACCAAAGCATTTGATCGTTCACGGTTTGAATTTCTTACTCAAATGATTGGTATGCTTAATCCAGCGTGACAAAGGTTTTCAAAAGGTTTTTCATGGAAGTTTTTCTTTTAGTTTTCTAGATTATTTAAAGTAAATAGTTTTAAGTTTTAGTTTTAAAAAGTTTACTTGCTTTCTGAAAAAAAACCAAAACAAATTTGAAAAGGATAAAATAGGCATTGCTTGAAGTTATAGAAGAAATGATAGTACATCAGTAGGTGATCACATACACATGACCTTAGAATGACTACCTGGTGTCTGTATTTATGTTCGTGCTTATATGATTTGATCTAAACTTTTAAAGTCTACATAAACAGGAAATGATAGTTTCATGACTACATGACATGTTATATATGTAGAACCAAAGACTGATTGCTACCAAATTATTCTAAGTACAAATGCTGCTGATAGGCTTATCAGCAGCATTCAACACTTGTTGCTGCTGATAGGCTTATCAGCAGCATTCAACACTTGTTGCTGCTGATAGGCTTATCAGCAGCATTCAGCACAAGTTGCTGCTGATAGGCTTATCAGCAGCATTCAGCACAAGTTGCTGCTGATAGGCTTATCAGCAGCGGTCATCCATGTCTGCTGCTGATAGGCTTACCAGCAGCAACCTTCACTCTTTGCAGCTGATAGCTCTATTCACTGAAAGCCAAACGTTGCAGCTGACTATCCAGGCCAAGCGTCTCTGACACCTTTCTGCAAAAGCAACTGACAGACTCAAAGCAGAAGGAACCGCTATGGTCAACCAATGACGGACAACAATACACTTCTCCAAGCATGCAAACAATCATGAATAAAGAAAACGTTTCAGTAAAGTTAACTAGATTAGCCTTTACGTGTAATGTAAATTAATAAACAAGATCAACGGATTATGTTCGATCTGATCCTTAGAATCAAGGGTCTGTCTTGATTCTAAGTTACTATAAATACTGAGTTGCCACTTCATTGTAAGTGTGCTTGTAATGCTTGTCATACTTATTCATTGAGTTTCTCACTTGTAATCTTTGCATTCACAAAAGCTTAATACAACAGTGTTTATCAGTATTCTTTGTGTTTACTTGATTATAAATTGTGTAGTTGATTTTGTTTCCGCTAACCTCAACTAAGAACAGAACCATCTTGTATTCTCACGATCCTACAAGTGGTATCAGAGCTTTGGCTCAGATTAAACAAACTAACATTTGTTTAATCATCTCTGGTTCTATTCTAAACTCTCTCTTTGAACAAGTCACCCAAAATCAAAACAAAAATGGCACAGAGTAATGGCTTTGAAGATATTGGCAGCATCAACCGACCACCAAGGTTGGTATCTGGAGAAGACTATGACATGTGGAAAAATCGCATGGAAAGCTTCTTCTGTTACCAGGAAGATCCATCAAGGAGGGTCCATATATTCCCATGGTGGCCTCTGCTGATGATGGAGGGCTACAAGTCCCGAAGGAAACCTCCAAGTACTCTGAAGAGGACATCAAGAAAATGGAGGTGGACTTCAAGGCACTAGGAGCCATCCAAATGTGCCTTCCAAATGAAGTTTTTCACAACTTCAGAAGTTACAAAACTGCCAAGGAGCTCTGGGAGGCGCTGGAGAAGATGTTTGCTGGCTCTGAAGAAGTCAAAGAGAACAGAAGGGACATACTGAAGCAGCAGTATGAGAACTTCGTCTGGAGGGAAGGTGAGACCTTAACTATTTTATATAACAGATTTACCTATCTTGTAGGTGAACTGCAGTGCTCCAAGGTAAAGCTGGAGAATGAAGACATTCTCAAGAAGTTCATAAGATCTCTTCCTAGTTGCTGGACATTATACACTGTGTCCATCAGAAGAACAGAGAATCTGAAGACTCTTCAGATGACTGAGCTCTTTGGTATGCTCAAAACCTATGAATTAGAAATGATTCAAGCTAAAGAAAGGAGCTCCAGTTATCAATCAGCTACCATTCCTCCACTACCTCCTCAGCGCTTCACTCTGATCATTCCGGTCCTAGTGCAAGCAGCTACTATCCTCCCATTGTTACTCACCCTTAGACCCCAACCGCTTCACAATCTAACTCATCACCAATTCTTCTTGAGGCACCTCCTCAACAGCCAACCTCTACTGCTTTTGTCTCTGACAACTCAAGCAGCATGTATTTCATAAAAGAGGATCTGGAATGCTTTCATCCAGATGATCTTGAAGAAATGGATATTCAGCACTCATATGCCATGCTCTCCCTCAGAGCAAAAAGGTTCTATTCTAGAACCGGAAGATCATTTCCAAGCAACAACTCAAACAGCAGAGTTGGGCTTGATAAAAGCAAGATCCGTTGTTACAACTGTAACCAAATGGGTCACTTTGCTAGGGAGTGCAAGGCACCTAAAGCCAATCAGGGTACCGGCCATCAAAGACAAGCCTACCAAAGTCAGCCCAGACAACAGCAGCAGCAACAAACTCCCCCAGCACAAACTGCAGCCTGTGCAAATGTTGGAACTGCAGAATTCGACTGGAGTTTTCAATATGAAGATGTTCCTGTCTCCAACCAAGCACTTATGGCAGACACTGCAGAGATACCACCTCAGGTATTTGAACATCTATGCTCTCAAGCTTGCATTGATAAAGTTTTAGGTTATAGAAAACATAACCAAAACCTTATAGATCAAAATGAAGAGTTTCTTCAAATGAAATCTGAGTTCAAAAAGGTTGAAATCACTTACAAAGAAAAAATTGAATGCCTTAAGAAAGAGATTTCATCTCTAAAACATGAACAAACCAATCTTGAAACTCAGATTGATGATCTATTAGTAAAACTTAAATCAACCAGAGCTGATCTGGCAGAACAGAAAGTTCATATTGAAAAATATGAATTTTCTTCTAAAAAGCTACAGAGACTTTTAGATATTCAAGTCCATGAAAAGGTAAAGCTTGGAGGACTTGGATATGGCAAGGAACAGTACAATACTGTTCCTCATCCAGCTGACTATGTTGCCATCTATGAACCAAGCTTCGATGTTGCAAAACTCGACACTGCAAACAGAAATCTTGATCCTCCAATGGATGAACCCCTTGTTAAAGACTGCACTACCTCATCAGAATCTGTGGTAACCTTCTCAGACCATGATGAAACAAGTACAGCCTCATCTGAAGATGTTCTGAATAGAGTCCCAGTCCCTACTGTTCTCCCAGCTGTTCCAGCCCCTGTACCATTCAAACAGATAAGGATCAGCTATCCTCCAGGTGGAAGAAAGCTAAACACTGAAAAGGGGCAGACATCAGGACCCACAAACTCCAAGTCTCAGTTCATGCCAAATCAGAAGAATCAGCAACAGGTTAGAAGAGTTACGACCAAGAAAAATCAGTTCAGAAACTCTTCTTCTCCACCAAGGAAGCAGCAGCCCAAGGTTCAGCAGTCCTGCATCATATGTGGGGAATCAAACCACTTTGCTGCAAAATGTCAGTTTAACCCCTTCAACCAGATCCTTCTTCAATCAGCGCATAAACAAAAGAAGGATCAGCATACTTCAGTTGATAGGCCATCTGCAGCCAGTAGAAGAGTTGAAACTGCAGAAAAACACAAGCAGCAGCAAAAGGCAAAGCCTTCAGCAGCCACCAAATCTGCTCATGCTCAAACAAAGCAGTCAGCAGCAAAAACTAAATCTGCTGCTGCTCCAAATAAGCCCTCAGCAGCAAAAGCAAAATCTGCTGCTGAAAGGCCAAGGTCATCAGCAGCAACATCTGCAGCTGATAAGCTGAAGCCAACAGCAGCAAAACCTGCCCCTGCTGACAGGCCAAAACCTCAAGCAGGAAAATCAGCTGCTGATAGAGCAAATTCATCAGCTGCCAAAGCCAAATCCGCAGCCGATAAAGAAAAGAGAACTGGAAAACCACTACTTAAGCAATGGGAAGCCAAAATCTCTGCTACTGTCAACAAAATCATCATCGGTGCTGTTGAATGCACGCATGATGAATCAGAATGTCCAAGAACTCTTTTCTTCAAAAAGGAGAGCTCTTGGACCACTCCCACTAACTAAATCTCTTTCATGTGCAGGGACAGCCAGGTAACAAGAATAACACCTGGGTGGTAGATAGCGGCTGTTCCAGGCACATGACAGGCAACAGGTCCATCCTCTCCAACTTCAGACATTTCAATGGAGGATATGTTGCCTTTGGGAGTGACTCAAAAGGTGGATCTATCACTGGACAAGGCACTGTGTCCAATGAAAGGATGAGTATTGAAAGAGTCAACTATGTTAAAGAACTTGACTTCAATCTCATGAGTGTTTCTCAAGTATGTGATCAAAAGCATTGGATGCTCTTCACTGACAAAGAATGTTTCGTGTTAGCTCTTGGCCTATCTAAACCCCCCCCCCCAGAGAAGATTCTCCTAACTGCTAATAGAAAGGACAACTTATATGTGCTTGACATGAATGAAATCACTCCATCTGGTAGTGTTTCATGTTTTCTGTCAAAGGCATCAGTTGATGAATCCGCTCTCTGGCACAGGAGGTTAAGCCATGTTAACATCAAAACAATCAATAAATTAGTGAAGGACAATCTTGTCAGAGGGCTTCCTGACAAAGAATTCAAGCTAGACGATCATTGCATTGCCTGCTTGAAGGGAAAACAACACAAAAGTTCCCATAAGCCCAAGACATTGAACACAAATGACACTCCTCTCCAGCTACTGCATATGGATCTCTTTGGTCCTACAAATGTCATGTCAATGGGCAAAAAGTCCTACTGTCTGGTGATCACTGATGACTTCTCCAGATTCTCTTGAGTATTCTTCCTAAGAACAAAAGATGAAACTGCTGAGATTCTCACATCCTATATTCTCAGGGTAGAGAATCAAAGCAATCTAAAGGTAAAGATCATAAGGTGTGATCAGGGAACAGAATTCAAAAATCACACTTTGAACAGTTTCTGTGAGAGCAAGGGCATTGAAAGGCAGTACAGTGCTCCAAGAACTCCTCAACAAAATGGGGTTGCTGAAAGAAGAAACAGGACTCTGATTGAATCAGCAAGATCTATGTTGGCTGACTCAAAGCTGCCCCTTACTTTCTGGGCAGAAGCAGTAAGCACAGCTTGTTATGTGCAGAATAGAGTCCTTATTGTTAAGCCTCTCCAGAAAACTCCCTATGAACTCTGGCTCAAAAGAGTTCCCTACATTGGCTTCCTGAAGCCCTTTGGATGTCCATGTACCATCCTCATCACACATGGAGTTCTTCCTAAATTCGGTGCAAAGTCTGATGAAGGTTACTTTGTGGGTTACTCCTCTCAATCGAAGGCCTACCGAGTGTTCAATTCTAGGACTCGGATTGTGGAAGAATCTGCTAATGTGGAATGCAGGGAACACGTTGTCTGTGAACAAGGCAAAGGTCCCAACTGGCTTTTTGATATAGACTCCTTCACCCAGATATTTGAGCCCCTCATATTCTCAAATATGGAGCCTCCTTCTTCAAACTCAACACCCTCCACCTCACTGCCACAAACTCAACCTACGGTTTCCCTTGATCGAACCCCTGTGCATTCTACTGAGGATGCACAGGCACATACATTACTCACCCCCAGTTTGATTGCTCAACCGGAACACAGGGCCCCGATTGCAGCCAAGTATACAAGGAAGAGGGGCAAGAGAACTCCTTCTTCTCTTGCCTCCAAGGCCCAAACCCAAGCCAACATCCCTCACTCAAAATCACAACATTCTAGTGAGAATATCATAAGGGAAAGCCACATTGCTAGGGAGACTCCTTCGGAAGTCTCTCTATTAGGATTAGGATCACTTCCCGGATCCATAGAACAGCCCTTCGAGCCATTCCTCTCTTCTTTGAACTTAAGTGTAGAGGAACCTGACCAAAGTGATGTACCTTCTCCAACTACCACTATCAAGGAGGTACTGATTGGTCTTGCTTCCGAAACACCCAACCCAAGTTCCTCACCCTTGAAGGTCCACTCTGGGAGTATTGAAAGAGTGGATGTGGATGAGGCTGTCACTACTGCTGGTCCATCAACTGACCAGGAGGACAGTGACAACATCTTTAAGACCTCAACCACGGCAACTCACGGTGAGGGTGTTTCCTTGGAAACTCCCTTCACTGAGAGGAATCCCAGGCGCCAAGAAACCGCTGGTGATGGGGATGCTGAGGCTAGGCCTACGGCCCCATCTGGGTCCATGGATTCCACAACTGTGGATGAGGACAGACTGAAACTTCATAACATAGAATTGATGGCCAGGGTGGCTATGCTAGAGGCTGAAATGTCCAAACTAAGACACCAAGTCGCTATGCATGAAGCCCATCAATGCCCAACTTTAGCCTCTCTCTCTCTTGTATCAGTAGGCACCCAAACTGATGCTTACCTGTCTACTGATGCAACCAAAAAGGGGGAGATGGTTTCTATGGAAGATGATACAGACAGTCTTGACGACTGGATTCAAGAGCAGTTTGTACTTCAAAGCTCACAATACAAGCCAGCTTTTGTCCAAGTTCATGACTTGCCAGCCCCAGATAACGAAGACGAAGAGATATCTGAAGACTGGCAGTTGGTCGTCAGGGCTGTCGAGGAAATGCTGAATGATGCTGAAGACACAGAACAAACAAATGCATCATTCAGCATCCTTCCACAAGCAGCAGCCATCATAGGTCAATCCACTACCCCCTAAATCTTCAAATCTTCAAAGAAGCTAGAGTTTGACTCTATTCTAGCTTGGGGGTATGATGGATCAGCTGAGAGGTTTTGGATTGGATGGGAGTTCAGCGGAGTAGAAGAACTGAACTGGAACTCTCTCAATGCCCTTCAAGTCCTAGAACTGCATCTAACTGACTGCATCAACACTTCAGCAGATCTCTCAGCTGAACTTGCCATTGGCAGGTTCCATGACCTGATGGAGGATAATCTACCCAGGTTCCAAAGATTCCTACAAGCAGCACATCGGGTAGCTTATCCTGAATCTTCGTCGGCCGCAGAAAGAAGACTGTCTCCCAACAATCTTGCAATAACAAGGAGCAGTCTTCTCACTGAAGAAGGAGTTCTGGGCCTTCAAATATTTCTGTATGCCTTCCTGGTCAAGGACTCGGACATGCTAGGATGGGTAAGCACTAGGCTCCTTGACCACGCTTTCTTCCTAAGCAACGGTTCTGCTCTAATCATCAACACCGGGAACATCCTTCAGCTACCAACAAATTTCCTCCACAAGATCTATCTACTAAAAGCTAACATCTGCAATGTCAACTCCCTTGAAAGCCAGGCGATGATAGCAATTATCAAAGCTCACCTTGAGAAGGAAGGAAGGATTGATGAGGAAGAAGATGTGTCATCCTCTGACACTGACTCCAACTCAGATTCCCCTCCAGTTAACATATGCGCTGCAGCTTATGAAGCAAGATCCTCTGTGAGAGAAAGGCTGCTAGAACTTACAGATCCTGAGTGCCAAACTGAAGACCTTCCCTTATCTACCTCTCAACATGCCAATGAAGCCGAGGCAGAGATCCCAATAGGACAACAATCAGCTGTTTCTGTGATCAGTGAAGCCAGAGCAGAGGCATCCAATGTTAATAAAGGGAAGGGCATCATGACAAAAGAGGATGAAGAGAGGTTGCAAAAGGAAAAGAAAGAGAAAGAAGAGAGAAGAAGGAAAAGAGAAGAAGAAGAGTTGGCTGAAGAGATGGCTCAAAAACAAAGGCATGAAGATAGAAAGGCAGCCATACTTCTCAGACAACAGACAATCCAGCTGTATGCCAAACAGCTGGATGAAATGAAGGTAAAAGTCCTTGCAGGGTCTCAAGTTGAGGAAGATGAACAACTTGCTAGACAGCTGCAGGAACAGTTTGCAAAAGAAGAAGAAGAAGAAGCTAAAAAGAAAAGGAAGTAAGATGCTAAGTTTAGAATCACTGATTTTAAATTAGCAAAAGAATTAAGGGAGGAGTGGACTGAAGCTCTGATCTCTCAAGGTGAGGATGAAGACTACCTGGAAAAACTTTCAAACAAAGAGATCTACAGAGCCTTCATGGGTCAGCAAGGTCAGTTGGCAAAGAAGAAAAAGGCTGAAGAAGAAGAAAAAGCCAAACAACAGTCCAAAAAGACCATTGCCTTCAATAAAAGGACCCATGAAGAAAGGAAGGTCATGATTGACTTCCTTAAGGCCAGAGGAGATAGTGGAAAGAGGCTAGGTCCTATGAATTTCATGAACCTGCAAGCCCTCTACTTTAAAGTTAAAAAGGATGAGGAAGAAAGACTAGGGAAGAAGGGCTCCAAGAAAAGGGTACTTATCAAAGAAGATGAAGAACCAAAGACAAAGAAACCCAAGCCTTCTCCCTCACCTACCTCTTCCTCAGTCCATCATCATTCCACTCTCCTCCCCAAACCTTCCACTCCTCCACCCAAAAAGTCCAAGTCATCCCACCCAGCTCCCACTCATCAACAGCCTCCCTTGAAGATACCCAAACCCACTCCTAAACCAGAAGACTCAAGAAATATAGTTAACTGGTTCCACAATTCACAAGATCAAGTGTTTGAGATCTTCAGGGGGAGAACTGAGAGAAGTAGATCCACTTACAGGTATGTTGATGAGGTTCTGCAACTACCTGATTCCGATCTTCAAAGAATTTTAGAGCTAGGTGAAGCTCATGAGCCTGCAAATGAGAGTGGGAAACGTCTTGTGCTAGCAATCAAACACTACTTCTACCCTAGCAAAGATGTGATCATAAACATCAAACCACTCAAGTCCCACTCTCCATTTGTATCCTGGACCTACAATGCTGATTTGGATGAGTTCACACTGACTGATGTAAAGAAGCAGCAGATGAGATGTTCAAGCAAAGCAATCTACAAAATGCAATACAAAGACATCAAGACTCTGTCTGAACTTCCACTGAACAATCCCAGCAAGGATCCAAGAGGATATGAGGTTGAAAGGATAGTCAGCCACATGCAAAAGCTTCAGCAGCAAAGTGATTAGAAGAATTTTTGGTTGCATCAGTCTAGGGGGAGTTTGTAGAACCAAAGACTGATTGCTACCAAATTATTCTAAGTACAAATGCTGCTGATAGGCTTATCAGCAGCATTCAACACTTGTTGCTGCTGATAGGCTTATCAGCAGCATTCAACACTTGTTGCTGCTGATAGGCTTATCAGCAGCATTCAGCACAAGTTGCTGCTGATAGGCTTATCAGCAGCATACAGCACAAGTTGCTGCTGATAGGCTTATCAGCAGCGGTCATCCATGTCTGCTGCTGATAGGCTTACCAGCAGCAACCTTCACTCTTTGCAGCTGATAGCTCTATTCACTAAAAACCAAACGTTGCAGCTGACTATCCAGGCCAAGCGTCTCTGACACCTTTCTGCAAAAGCAACTGACAGACTCAAAGCAGAAGGAACCTCTATGGTCAACCAATGATGGACAGCAATACACTTCTCCAAGCATGCAAACAATCATGAATAAAGAAAACGTTTCAGTAAAGTTAACTAGATTAGCCTTTACGTGTAATGTAAATTAATAAACAAGATCAACGGCTTGTGTTCGATCTGATCCTTAGAATCAAGGGTCTGTCTTGATTCTAAGTTACTATAAATACTGAGTTGCCACTTCATTGTAAGTGTGCTTGTAGTGCTTGTCATACTTATTCATTGAGTTTCTCACTTGTAATCTTTGCATTCACAAAAGCTTAATACAACAGTGTTTATCAATATTCTTTGTGTTTACTTGATTATAAATTGTGTAGTTGATTTTGTTTCCGCCAACCTCAACTAAGAACAGAACCATCTTGTATTCTCACGATCCTACAATATATAATCTTTTAATTTGGATATTTGCATGTAATTTGAATTGTAAGTAGGCTAGAAGCGTTTTTAGTCCGTTAGTAGTGTGAAAACATAATGATCTATGTCACAATTATGATTTGAACCCATGGTATGCCTGGGTGTGTGTGTTAAAAGATCATTATCACATAAAGAATATGAGGCTTCAAGTATTTCATGAGACCAGTATCGAACTATATTGATTAGCACAATGTTTTAGTTCACTTCACTGCCCATGCCTCAAAAAACATGCAATGTGAAGTTGGACTAAGATATGTTTCTGACAACATTTGTTGGAACATATACTAGCCCTTGGAACAATATCTTGATTCCATTGAATATATCCAGATAACAGTTGGATCACTCTACCCTATGTCATTGAATCAATCGATTCCTTGATCATTCTTCTGTTACTATGAATCATGATATTTCATCCAAAGCCAAGCATCTTGAATCATTCTGATTCCATATATCCTTCGGGATCTGTCTTTTTTCCTGTGTTAATTAAAATAGTTTCATCCTGGAGATTGATCTTATCTTTGCAAAAGTCTCATATGTCTTGAAGATAGTGCAATTTTATATTTATGTTGGCATATTTGTGGGGTACACATTGTTTTCATATAAATGGTACTAACTCACAAGAACGTGGGATAAAAACGCTTGTAGTTTCAAATCTTATAATGCTGACAACTTAGATTGCCATGTAGTATATTGCAAATTCGATATGAATAAGTTAGCATGTCATAATCTGATCTTGTTTACTTTGAAGTTTATCACGTATCATTTCATGCATTTCTAAATAATGTGATCATAATGAAAAGATATGAGAAACCTAATGGCAGAAAAGATCATGAAAAAGAAAGTTGTGATATTTGTGAGATAGAACTTGAATAGAAATTTCAAAAGAATTGATAATGTATGAAAGTTTGAAGTGTTAGTTCTGAAAATTTTATTATTGAAGTGATTGTATGCTGAGCCAAATATCTGTGAATATGCAGAATGTCATAGGTCAACCCTTATATCTGGTAGGGAATTTTATATTCAGAATGTGTGTGTGATACATCAAAGATACTGATATGATCTTCTTACTCGCAGTGTTCAACCAAAAATATGTGATTCTGTATGTATAGATAAAAACCAAAAAGATTTTGATTTTAGTTGTTTCTAGATTTACTGCTTTAATTCTTTAAGAAAAAGTACAAAAAGATTTTAGTGTGTTTTAACATAAATTTTGAAAAATCCAAAAATATATTCTTTACTTGTTCTTTAGATTTAGAAGAAAAATTCAAAAAGATTTTGTTTCTATCTTCTATGAAAAATTCTTAATTATTTGGATTAAGTTGTTGTACAGGTTGCTAGGTGATTGGATTGCCGGAAAGATTGAAAAATGGATGAATTTCAAATTTTTTGGCCAAGTGTTGAAGAAGGCGAACTTGTTTTGTTCGCGTCCTAATTTCGCCTGAAGGTGTGGCGAACTTATTAAGTTCGCTTGACGCAGTGCACTTGATTTCTTTGGTATATAAATAAATCATGCGAACTTGACCAATTTACCTCCTTGTTGACTTGAGCGAACATATTCAGGCGAATTTGTTCCATAGCATTCATTTATCTGATTTCGTTTTCTAGTATTGTGAAATGGGTAAATTGTTTTATTGTTCGAATCAAAATCAAATTGCAAGTTCATTGAAGGTAAAATCAGTCCATTTTATCCATCCACTTGATCAGAATCATCTGTTTTAATCTCATTGTTCATCGTGACTGTCGCCCATCTAATTCATCATCAGTTTGCACTTAAACACTGAAATTGAATGTTTGTTTACTTTAATCAAGTGTTGGCGATCATGTGTGTATGGTTGATTTGGGTTAATACCATCAAAATCTTGAACTATTAATTTTGTGACTATTCATCGATTTGAGCTAACTTGCTCATTGTAACTCTAAGCGAACTTGTTAAGTTCGCCTAGGGGACTAGTGTTGAAAGATTTGACATTTTTTCAATGTTGTGAATTTTTATTATTTTTTTTTACTTTTGTTTTTATTTTTTCTTTTGTGTTTGTGTTTTAAAATTTTCATTGCCTAATCATTTGTTCTGAGCATGTCATGGATCGTCGGGTTGAATATAAACATATCCAGGTGGCACTACTTGATCCAGAGTTAGTAGAGGCGACCAATTATCAAGAAATCATTACTTTTCTGAACCGGTCAAGATTAAATGTTGCACTCTCTGCTAACCCACATATCAACCTACAATACATTCAACAGTTCTGGGAGACGGCACAACAAGACACAAATGTTGAACCACAAGTGATTCGAGCTACAGTGAATAATCAAGACATTGTTATATATGCTCAAGACATTCATGCAGCTTTAACATTGGGTGGAGTGAATGATGACCCTATTAGTTTACCAAATACCCTAATTATGGGTTGCTTACAAAGGATGGGTTATAGAGGTAGACCGAATTATTCACAAACACGCAAGGGAGGTCTAGTGGGTCAATGGCGGTATTTTATGCATGTGATTATTCAATGCTTATCTCCAACGAAAGCTAGAACGGATGGTTTAAAGACATCATTACAAGCAGCCATGGTGGCTTTAACTCTGAATAGGTCATTCAACTTTGCCTTATACATTTATAGGGAGTTAGTTATATGATGTAAGGTCAAATGTTCCTTGTTTAAGTGTCGTTTTTGTATAGTTTTATGCATTTTACTTTGTTTATAGAGACGGTTTTACATGGGTATTTGTACTTGAGTGTGTTACAGGTATTGAGTGCTAAATGAGCAAATAACGAGGCATAAATGAGAATTCATGAAAGTACAGGGGTCAAAAGTGTAAAATTCCAATGTTTCCTAGAAATTCAACTCTTCGCGGTACGCGAAGAGTGGGAGTGGAACTCTCGTGGTACGTGAGGATATGAAAAAGGGCGCCCGACTCTTTTGATCTTCGCACCACGTGAAGAACAGGCCTTGGACTTTCGCAACACGCGAGGATCCCCCGAATTAGGAAAAAAGCCCTAATTCTCATTAAACCCATTAGCAGCCCCTATTGTCAATCATTCTTCTTCCAGCCGATTTTAGATAGACCAAGGGCGATTTCAGAGCCAAGGTCAGTTCCAGATCAAGGATTGAAGCTATGCTCGTGTGCCTGACAAGCATGCGTGGCTAAGCTGCGTGTGGCTTCTTCCTAACGATGGTTCGTTTAGAGTTATTAGTTTATTCAGTTGTTTTGATGTATGGATCTTGTTAGCTTTTGATAATAGCTTGATAGATTGATGTATAGATTGAGTTAAACAGATTATTTGAATTCTTTGAGTTTATTTGCATTGCAACTTGTGTTCGATTGATGACAAAACCTTGTAGCCGGGTTGGGTGACTAAAGCATGTAATTTGGTGTTCATAAATTGGGAATTTGAATTGTGCTAGCTGTGACGCATTAGTCGTATAGGTTGCCGACAACATCTTATCTTCAATTACTATTTCAATTGATTTTCCAACACTATGTCTATGTGGTGTCCAGTGAATAACTAAATATTGCATGAGTTTAGAACCTAAAGTTTGGGAAGGAGTTACACCTTTGTTTGATCTGTGTGTTTCATTCTAGTCTATCAACTAAGCAATTTCACTAACCATTGATTCCTCGTGGATATGATACTCTTCTTACCCTTACTAGTTAAGTGTTTAAGGATTGTTTTTGATCGACCGAACGACATCAACCAAAAACGGCGCCGTTGCCGGGGAATCGGTGCGCTTAGTCAAGTTGCTTTAGTTTATTGTCTTTAGTTGAATTTGATTCTTAACAAACACCCAAAAAGATTTTCTTTACTTCTATTTCTATTTTGTTTATTTCTTTGTTCAGAACTACTCGGTTGTGCTACTTGTGCAGGTTGACATGGACATGAATAATTATGATGATCAATATTATCATGAACCGTGCAACAATTGTGGCATCACTGGACACTGGGTACAAGATTGCCAAAATTACAACCAGTATGGTGGTGGTCCTGAGTACCCAAGCTATCAGGAAGAATATAACCAAGACTACCACCCAAACAGGCCACCTGACCAAGACAACTATCAGTCTAAACCGGATACCATCCGGTCAGATATGAAGGAGATGGCTAAGGTGATACAAGCAGTGGTGCAGCAACAGGAAAGCCAGGACAAAGCTCATCAACCTTTGGTAGATCTAGTTGCCAACTTAACTGGGATTGTCGGGTCACTCATCAAGGAAGTAGGTAAGCCTCGCTGTGTACATCAGTCCTCCAGTTCTGAAACCACAACCAGTGCACACCTCAATGCTGTAAGTTTCCATTCCTCCTTTGAATACCCTGCCCGTGAACCAACTCCACCACAGATTTTAGACAAAGTGGTGGAGTACAGTGATTCTGAATCTGACCTTAATCAGGATTTTATTTCACAAAATAACTTGAAAACTGAAAACGTGAATAAACTTGTAAGGATTCCATTCTCAAATGCTACAATCAAACCATTTTCAAAAGAAAAAGATCCAACACGGGATGAACGATGGGAAAAGTTTGAAAAGCGTAAAATTAAATCTTTATTTTTAAACACGCTTAAACAAGATCCTGATAATGTTAAATGTTTGAAAGGTTTAAGTACCCGTAAACAATGGCACAAATGCCCCGAACAGGTAAAGCTAAGTGCTACTGTGAATGCCGGGTTCACGGGTACTCTTCCCCCGAAACTCCAAGATCCAGGAGCACCTATTATTTCTATACAAATAGGTGCTATTTAACTGGATAATGCATTGCTGGATCTTGGGGCATATGTTAGTATAATATCAGGGAGTCTGTATGATCAGCATGATTTTGGTCCATTACAGAGAGTTAACACCACTGTGTTGTTGGCTGATCAGACTCCCACACATCCTCGGGGGATTGTAAATCATGTGATTGTGAAGGTAAAGGAGTTTTACTACCTAGTGGATTTCTTGGTGTTGGATTGTGTCAAGAACACATAACCAACAATTATTTTGGGTACACCGTTCTTGGCCACTGCACAAGCAGATATTAACTGTGATGAAGGAATGGTAAGGATGAGGTTTAGGGCTCAAAAAATGAATCTTAAAATATTGTCTAACTTGCTAGCCCCGGAAGCTAAAAAATGTGGATCACTTAAAAAGGTGAATCACACACTCGAGAATGTTTGTGTTGTGTTTGAGAGGTTAGCCGAGATGAAGTACGGTGAGACTTCGGGAAAAGGGAAGAAACGAGTTAGAAAGAGAAGGCGGAAAGGGAAGAATCCGCAGGTTCCGGATGCAGAATGAGAACTTTTTTCTTTGTTTGTTCAATCATGGAAAACATTAGATGAGGAAAGGAACCTAAGTGTGGGGAAGGAGGAGTGCAAGCACCCCACCCGACCACCATGAACCAAGTAAGGTACACCGCGTCTAGCTGAAGACATTAAACTTAGCACTCTTAGGAGGTAGCCTAAGTTATGTTTTAAATTCATGTCTAGTTAAACGAACTTTGCAGGTGTGTTCAATAGAAACCCTCACGAGACTAAACTTGTCCACTCGGGCTACCAAGGGGTTTAAATGGCTTGATGCATACGCTAAATGTATCTGTGATTCCTACGAAAGTGAGTTAGGTTCTATCTTTGTGTTGTGTGTTTTTTGGTGTGACCTGGCCAAGTATGGGGAAGTCACATGGGTATCGTGCACGTGGGGTGCATTTGGGTGTGTGTGCAAGTTTCTGGAGGTTTTGAATAAGAATTGGTTTTGAGTTGAAAAATTTTTCTAAGTTAAAAATGGCCAAAACTTTCTGTTAACAACATCTCTTGGCGGTACGCGAAGAGGCCTCCTCCATTCTTCGCGACACGCGAAGAACAAAGCCAAAGGCCCGGTCAGTTTTCTGTCTCTTGCGGTACGCGAGATGTTGTCCCCGGTCCTTCGCGGTACGCGAAGGACCTGTAACCCTAATTTTATTATTTTATATGTTATTCTTTTTGAGTCGTGTCGAGTCCGTCTTGTATTTTATTGTGTTTAAGTCCTAATATTTAGTCGATGTGATATTTGTGGGTTGTTTCGAGCTTATTTTTGAAGGTTTTAATTGAGCCCCCTGTACTCTATCTCCATTTCGGGTGGTGATATCCGGCTTTCGACTGATTCTTGTGTACAAAGCAATCCACTTTCATCCGTGGTGCACGGTCGCGACTGAAATGCTATACGATCGTCATTCCAGCTATGTTTTAATTTGTCTTTTGTTTTCGTTTTTGAGTCACTCTTCCTACATTGAGGACAATGTAGAGTTTAAGTGTGGGGAGGGAAGACCTTGTCCAGGTCTAGTTTGAGTCTTTGTTTTGAGTGAGTTTTGAGTAAGAAAAAAATTTAAAAAAATTCAAAAAAAATGTCCCTGGATTAGGATTTTTGCAACTAAATGGAAAATGATAGCACAATCAGGAACTTTGCGTGTGTTTTCAAATTAATTGAATAATGATAATCAAACAGATTTAATTTGTAACGTTTCGGTAGACCTAACCGACTTAAGAGCTTAAACATCCTGATTGTGTATCTAGGCTTAATTGATAATTAAATCAGGATGTCTTGTGGGTTCTCATCTTAGGGATGACTGTAAGGTCAAAACTGTCGATATAGGGTGATAGGTAGCTCGATAAGCAAGCATTTATAAGTTTTTGAAATCTCTTGGCACATTGCTTTCTTTTTATGAAAATAAATCTGGAAGTTAGTGGCCCCCGCATTCCATGATCCATCTTGCATGAGCTTAATTCATTAATTGAAAACTTAGGTTTCGCCTACGTGTTACCCTCCGGGATGGTGACTTGGTGGATACACCCATGGGCGGGACTTAAGTGATTCATATTGGACACCTGAGTTAGGAATATGTGTTACCCTTTGGGATGGCGACTTGAAGGATACACCTCTATTCCGAAGCTTATGAGCGTCATTGTTTAATAATTGAAACCTATGTATTACCCCTCGGGATGGTGACTTGGGGGATACGCCTCTTGGTGAAGTTTGTACATCGTATTAAAACTTACAGATTCGTGCTTATTGATGTGGGAAAATCTATAAGATTTAACCCGAGCCTAAACATGACCGTGAGATGGGATTAGGCTAAAATGTAGCTTTCCGAGTGTGAGACCCATAGATGAACTCTATGCTTGGCAATATATAATATTTTGATCATATAATTAGGGGCTCGAGAGTCGGTGGTTGGGTTTAATCATATCGAAATACCAATTGTTATGGTTAACATGTTGAGAAATCAAAAGAATGAAATTAATTGCAAGTTTCTGATTTTGATTCCATTGCATAATTCTTTTTCAGGACGTAAAAGAGTAAGTGTGGGGATTTGATGTAACGTGAGTGTCGATTTTGTATAGTTTTATGCATTTTACTTTGTTTATAGAGTTGGTTTTACGTGGGTATTTGTACTTGTGTGTGTTACAGGTATTGATTGCTAAATGAGTGAATAAAGAGGCATAAATGAGAAGGCACGAAAGTACAGGGGTCAAAAGTGTAATATTCCAATGTTTCCTGGAAATTCAACTCTTCGCGGTATGCGAAGAGTGGGAGTGGAACTCTCACGGTACGCGAGGAAAGGAAAAAGGGCGCCTGACTCTTTTGTTCTTCGCGCCACGCGAAGAACAGGCCTTGGACTTTCGCGACATGCGAGGATCCCCCAAATTAGGAAAAAAGCCCTAGTTCTCAATAAACCTAACCGCAGCCCCCTTTCTCAATCATTCTTCTTCCAGCCAATTTTAGAGAGACCAAGGGCGATTTCCAGATCCATGGTCAGTTCCAGATCAAGGATTGAAGCTATGCTCGTTTGTCTGACAAGCGTGCGTGGCTAAGCTGCATGTGCCTTCTTCCCAACGGAATGGTTCGTTTAGATTTATTGCTTTAGTCAGCTGTTTTGATGTATGGATCTTGTTAGCTTTTAATAATAACTTGATAGATTATTGTATTGATTGAGTTAAACAGTTTATTTGAATGCTTTGAGTTTATTTGCTTTACAGCTTGTGTTCGGTTGATGACAAAACCTTGTAGCCGGGTTAGGTGACTAAAGCGGGTAACTTGGTGTTCATAAATTGGGTATTTAAATTATTCTAGCTGTGACGCGTTAGTCGTATGGGTTGCTGACAACAGCTTAACTTCAATTACTATTTCAATTGATTTTCCAAAACTATGTCTATGTAGTGTCCATTCAATGACTGAATATTGCATGAGTTTAGAACCTGAAGTTTGGGAAGGAGTTACACCTTTGTTTGATCTGTGTGTTTCATTCTACTCTATCAACTAAGCAATTTCGCTAACAACTGATTCCTCGTGGATACTATACTCTTCTTACCCTTACTAGTTAAGTGTTTAAGGATTGTTTTTGACCGACCGAATGACATCGATCAGTATGCAAATTAGACCACCTGAGGGTCAGGGTTTCTTGATGTACCCTAGATTCTTGCAGGTTATCCTGGATCATTTTTACCAAATATACCACCTGTGAATCCTAGACTGACTCTTACTCCTATGACGAAGAGGATTTTTACTGATTGCATGAATATTAAGCAGCAAAATCCTGCTTTAATTCCAGTGGCTACTCCGTTGTTCAGGAACATAATCAATCCTGCTTATGTGGCATCGCCAAATAATAATTGGATTCATGTTGATCCAGCATTGGAGTTACCACCTACTCATAATCAAAAGGGAGAGGAAGAAGAAGAGGAAGGTGATGATGAGAATGACAGTGAGGAGCCTAAAAGTGAAGATGATGATGGTAATGATAATAATGATGATGGTAATAATAATAATGATGATGGTGATGATATCAATGATGATGGTAATGATAATAATGATGATGGTGATGATAACAATGATGATCATAATAGGAATGATGATGAAAATGTTCAAGTGAATGCGGATGCAAATGAACCTCAAGATGAACATATAGAGGTTGAAGAGACTAGCACCAGTTCATCTAGATCTGGTGAAGCTGAAGATGATGAAGAGAGTTCCCAAGATTTTAGTCCTGAGCACTATGCTCAGTTAGCTAAAGTGCCTAGGATTACTAGTAATGTCTATGACAAACTTCCGATTTCTCTGGGCAAAAAGAAAGTACAAATTCCAAGACGCAAGTCTGTAAGGGGTCCTCCTTCCGATGCAGTACTTGGAAAGAGAAAATTACAGGACGAATCTTCTAGTTTTGAAGATGATGAAGCTCATGCAGCAAAAGGTCCTAAACTAATGGCTTCAGCAATTCATGCTGCTGAATGTGCACAAGATAGAGAGTTTGTCGATTCTTTGATCATAACTCCTATTCCTTCACAATCAAATACTCCACATGCTACTCCCACTGTATCCAAGACTCAGGATGAAGCTGGTCCATCTATGAGAGATGCTCGTGATGAAAGAATACAGGCCATGGAAACATAGGTTTCAGGGTTAAAATCACATGTGAATGAGTTGATTGACAGAGAAGCTCAACGTGTTCTGGTCGTTAATGAACAAAACAAGGTGATTGCAGAAATGTAAATCCTTGTAAGCCAATTGGTGGAGCGTCTTAACGCTCATTGGGGAGAAGGCTGAAAAGACTACTACGTGTCATAGTATTGGTGTTCAAAAGAATCTTGAAGATGATGAGGAACCGGATGCTAGTGACGGTTTGGGTGAGCGTCAAAACGCTCATACAAACCCTACGTCATTAACTCAGGGGGAGTCAGAAGTTATTGAAGAAGCCATTATAATGACTAGTGGTGATAATAAAGAACAGGTTGAAGTTGTTGCTGTTGATGTTGATGCTGATATGTTAGATAATTCAATTTTTGAAGACTCTGACATAGATGGTGCAGATAAGATTAAATGTTTGTTAGACCTGGATGATTTAACAGATGATAAGGATACTGGTGAAGAGGTGTTAGAGGAGGGAGATATTGTTGAGGTAGATGTAGAAAGTGATAAACAGAAGGTTGTTTATGAAGGGTGTGACGGTGAAATTAACATGGATGTCTTTGACGATGATGTAATTCCTGAAGATTTGTCAGAAGGTGTTGCAGAATCAGAAGAGTCTGATCCTATTATGAAAGAAAAAAGTCCTGATACTACGGAGTGCGTGACTAAAGATACAAAGATGTACAAAAACACTAGAATAACGAAGGCACTATGGGCAGAGATGGTGAAGAGTTGGAGAACTAAGTTTCCAGTCTCTCCAGCTGCACCAGTCCAGAAACAGAGATACGTGAACAAAGAGAAATGCTCAGGCAGGATTATAAGTTGGTTCTAAGAAGTTGAGTTCAAGTTATTTGCTTTGAAAATATCAGATAGAGTTCAGTATTTGAAGCCAATGCTAAAATACTTTAACTCCTTACCAAGATGTGAAGTCAATGGGTTATCAACTAAGCCCTTGATTAACAGATCAAATAATGGGATAGCTGACTCAATAGCTAAGCTAATAAGAATTGAAGGAGGATCTGGTAAGTATGAGAAACTGAAACCTCAACAGGGCAAGGGAATAAAAGAAGTTGATCCAGTTACTCAAAAGGTGATTTGGAGATACAAGTTCAAGCCTGTGAGATCAGTACCAAAGATTCCTTTAAAGCTGATTGTCTATGATTGCCTGAATGATCTTAAATGGTGGTATGTAGATGTCTATACGGTTGAAGCAGTGATAGAAGACATGAGTGGCAAGGTTATAGTAAAGTTCTTTCATGCTAAGAACCTTGTTAACTTCTCGAGGTCTGATCAGAAGATACTGAAACGTAGAGAGATGATGTATACAGATAAGAGTAGAGAGCGGGCACTACAGTACAAGAATGTGTTGTATGTATGTTTGAAACACATGATTTGTGCGCGGAGCTCTTTACCGAGGAATTGGAAGAACAATACTTAAAGATAAACACCAATTTGTTGTCGAAGGGGAGTGTGTTGGAGCATGTTATGTGACAACAAGCCTTGTAATAGATTAGTCTTTATGTTTAATGTTTTGTATGTTTTGTCTTGTATTTGTTTAAGTTTGCACAGGAGAACTTAACATGTTCGCCTAATCTAGTTGAGGCGAACTTAACAAGTTCGCCTAAACTAAAGTTGGCGAACATGATAAGTTCGCCTGATCCAGTTGTATTGTATATAAATAGTGCAAGAGTTGTTCTCATTTGTAACATTTTGTATTTCTAGAACTACTCTGTGTGTGCTGCTTACAGATTGAATATAAGAAGCTTTTTATGATATCTTGTCTCGTGTGTGATTGTATAGTGTGCGTGTGTATTCGAGACGTACGTATGCGTTAGGATTCTGCACTACGTATACGTATCGCGTGTAAAACAGCAGAGATCGATAGTTAGACCCGCTGGGACTTACACACCCATCAAAAAATATTTGGAAAGTAGTGAATTCCCGGAGTACCATATTCAATAGATTCGGAAGCTGGCAAAGGAGCATACTGGCTAGAAACTATGGAAGGAAGAACACTGCCAAGATCATGGAATGTTGTTCATCTAAAGACCTACTTCATGTAAGTTTAGATTCATATCCCAACTAGATTCGCTATGTTTTTAATCCCTAACTATTCGATATATTTATTATTCTTTAGTTTTTATATTGACTTAATCAGCAAAGGGGTATTAGACAAGATTAACACCCACCTTCACCAAGGTTTGAAGTTTTGCAGGTCCTATTCCTAAGGATCATAACAAAAGACAGAGATTGGTCATCTCTCAAAGCTAAGGGTATTTTAAATTCCCTCAACAATTTAAAGGTCTTCACCTTTCTAAGAGTTGGGTTTCTACACCCCGCTTAAACGCACGATATCCAAATATAGTTCAAGATAGCGGAATCAATATACGTAAAGGTTGCTGGCAACTTCACTATTATTGGCTATATTTAGGATCCTTACGAATAACATAATGTAGAAGCATGTTTTTGTAACTATAGATAAAATTTTATGTATCGGTGTACGTGGCTAGTACGAAGGAAGGTGTTCCTGAATACTTAGACTGCACACAATATTAAGCCTTGCGTACTTGTCAAGTACGCAAGATCAATGCCCTGCGTACATACTAAGTACGCAGGCAAAGTTCCTTCCCCTATAAATAGAATACTTGTCTTCATTTGTAGGTGGAACTTCTAGAACTAGGTTGAGAGGTGTCCGGGCGGGACGAGCTCTCCCGCCCCTGGATTGTGAGCGTAGATGAGAGATGTGTGCTCCTTCGGTATGTGGTCTGTAATAGGGAATGATTTCTTTGTTATGGATTACGTATCGTTTGATTCCTTTGTTTGTTTGTTCATGTTTCTCTGTTGATATAGGGTGATGGTAGCTCGATAAGCAAGCATTAATAGGTTTTTGAAATCTCTTGGCACGCTGCTTTCTTTTTATGGAAATAAATCTGGAAGTTAGTGGCCCCCGCATTCCATAATCCATCTTGCATGAGCTTAATTCATTAATTGAAACCTTAGGTTTCGCCTACGTATGGGCAGGACTTAAGTGATCAATATTGGACATCTGAGTTAGGATTATGTGTTACCCTTTGGGATGGCGACTTGAAGGATACACCTCTATTCCAAAGCTTATGAGCGTCATTGTTTAAAAATTGAAACCTATGTGTTACCCCTCGGGATGGTGACTTGGGGGATACGCCTCTTGGTAAATTTTGTACATCGTATTATATTAATAACAGCTCAATCGCTCATCCATCAATCCAATCCATCATGATTTTTAAAACTTACAGATTCGTGCTTATTGAGGTGGGAAAATCTATAAGATTTAACCCGAGCCTAAACATGACCTTGAGATGGGATTAGGCTAAATTGTAGCTTTTCGAGTGTGAGACCCATAGATGAACTGTATGCTTGGCAATATATAATATTTAGATCATAAAATTGGTGGCTCGAGAGTCGGTGGTTGGGTTTAATCATATCGAAATGCCAATTGTTATGGTTAACATGTTGAGAAATCAAAAGAATGAAATTAAATGCAAGTTTCTGATTATGATTCCATTGCATAATTCTTTTTCAGGACGCAAAAGAGTTAGTGTGGGGATTTGATGTAACGTGAAATGTCCCTTGTTTAAGTGTCGGTTTTGTATAGTTTTATGCCTTTTACTCTGTTTATAGAGTCGGTTTTACATGGGTATTTGTACTTGAGTGTGTTACAGGTATTGAGTGCTAAATGAGCGAATAACTAGGCATAAATGAGAAGGCACAAAAGTACAGGGGTCAAAAGTGTAAAATTCCAATGTTTCCTGGAAATTCAACTCTTCGCGGTACGCGAAGAGTGGGAGTGGAACTCTCGCGGTACGCGAGGAAATGAAAAGGGGGCCTGACTCTTTTGTTCTTCGGGCCACGCGAAGAACAGGCCGTGGACTTTCGCGACACGCGAGGATCCCCCGAATCAGGAAAAAATCCCTAATTCTCATTAAACCAAACAGCAGCCCCCTTTCTCAATCATTCTTCTTCCAGCCGATTTAGAGAGACCAAGGGAAATTTCCAGAGCAAAGGTCAGTTCCAGATCAAGGATTGAAGCTATGCTCGTGTGCCTGACAAGCATGCGTGGCTAAGCTGCATGTGCCTTCTTCCCAACGGATGGTTCTTTAGATTTATTGCTTTAGTCAGTTGTTTTGATGTATGGATCTTGTTAGCTTTTGAAAATAACTTGATAGATTGATGTATTGATTGAGTTAAACAGTTTATTTGAATGCTTTGAGTTTATTTGCCTTACATCTTGTGTTCGGTTGAAGACAAAACCTTGTAGCCGGGTTGGGTGACTAAAGCGGGTAACTTGGTGTTCATAAATTGGGTATTTGAATTGTGCTAGCTGTGACGCGTTTGTCGTATAGGTTGCTGACAACAGCTTATCTTCAATTACTATTTCAATTGATTTTCCAAAACTATGTCTATGTGGTGTCCATTGAGTGACTGTATATTGCATGAGTTTAGAACCTGAAGTTTGGGAAGGAGTTACACCTTTGTTTGATATGTGTGTTTCATTCTAGTCCATCAACTAAGCAATTTCGCTAACCACTGATTCCTCGTGGATAAGATACTCTTCTTACCCTTACTAGTAAAGTGTTTAAGGATTGTTTTTGACCAACCGAACGACATCGATCATTATGCAAATTACACCACCTAAGGGTCAAGGTTTCTTGATGTACCCTAGATTCTTGCAGGTTATCCTGAATCATCTTATACCAAATATACCACCGGTGAATCCTAGACTGACTCTTACTCCTATGACGAAGAGGATTTTTACTGATTGCATGAATATTAAGCAGCAAAATCCTACTTTAATTCTAGTTGCTACTCTGTTGTTTGTGTACATAATCAATCCTGCTTATGTGGCACCGCCAAATAATAATTGGATTCATGTTGATCCAGCATTGGAGTTACCACCTGCTTATAATCAAGACGGAGAGGAAGAGGAAGAGGAAGGTGACGATGAGAATGACAGTGAGGAGCCTAAAAGTGAAGATGATGATGGTAATGATAATAATGATGATGGTAATGATAATAATGATGATGGTGATGATAACAATGATGATGGTAATGATAATAATGATGATGGTGATGATAACAATGATGATCATAATAGGAAAGATGATTAAAATGTTCAAGTGAATGCGGATGCAAATGAACCTCAAGATGAACATATAGAGGTTGAAGAAACTAGCACCAGTTCATCTAGATCTGGTGAAGCTGACGATGATGAAGAGAGTTCCCATGATTTTAGTCCTGAGCACTATGCTCAGTTAGCTAAAGTGCCTAGGATTACTAGATATGTCTATGACAAACTTCCGATGTATCTGGGCAAAAAGAAAGTACAAATTCCAAGACGAAAGTCTGTAAGGGGTCCTCCTCCCGATGCAGTACTTGGAAAGAGAAAATTACAGGACGAATCTTCTAGTTTTGAAGATGTTGAAGCTCTAGCAGCAAAAGGTCCTAAACTAATGGCTTCGGCAATTCATGCTGCTGAATATGCACAAGATAGAGAGTTTGTAGATTCTTTGATCATAACTTCGATTCCTTCACAATCAAATACTCCACATGCTACTCCCATTGTATCCTTGTAAGCCAATTGGTGGAGCGTCTTAACGCTCATTGGGGAGAAGGCTGATAAGACTACCACGTGTCATAGTATTGGTGTTCAAAAGAATCCTGAAGATGATGAGGAACCGGATGCTAGTGACGGTTTGGGTCAGCGTCAAAACGCTCATACAAACCCTACGTCATTAACTCAGGGGGAGTCAGAAGTTATTGAAGAAGCCATTATAATGACTAGTGGTGATAATAAAGAACATGCTGAAGCAGATGCTGTTGATGTTGATGCTGATATGTTAGATAATTCAATTTTTGAAGACTCTGACATAGATGGTGCAGATAAGATTGAATGTTTGTTAGACCTGGATGATTTAACAGATGATAAGGATACTGGTGAAGAGGTGTTAGAGGAGGGAGATATTGTTGAGGTAGATGTAGAAAGTGATAAACAGAAGGTTGTTTATGAAGGGTGTGACGGTGAAATTAACATGGATGTCTTTGACGATGATGTAATTCCAGAAGATTTGTCATAAGGTGTTGCAGAATCAGAAGAGTCTGATCCTATTATGAAAGAAAAAAGTCCTGATACTAAGGAGTGCGTGCCTAAAGATACAAAGATGTACAAAAACACTAGAATGACGAAGGCACTATGGGCAGAGATGGTGAAGAGTTGTAGAACTAAGTTTCCAGTCTCTCCAGCTGCACCAGTCCAGAAACAGAGATACGTGAACAAAGAGAAATGCTCAGGCAGGATTATAAGTTGGTTCTATGAAGCTGAGTTCAAGTTATTTGCTTTGAAAATATCAGATAGAGTTCAGTATTTGAAGCCAATGCTAAAATACTTTAACTCCTTACCAAGATGTGAAGTCAATGGGTTATCAACTAAGCCCTAGATTAACAGATCAAATAATGGGATAGCTGACTCAATAGCTAAGCTAATAAGAATTGAAGGAGGATCTGGTAAGTATGAGAAACTGAAACCTCAACAGGGCAAGGAAATAAAAGAAGTTGATCTAGTTACTCAAAAGGTGATTTGGAGATACAAGTTCAAGCATGTGAGATCAGTACCAAAGATTCCTTTAAAACTGATTGTCTATGATTGCATGAATGATCTTAAATGGTGGTATGTAGATGTCTATATGGGTGAAGCAGTGATAAAAGACATGAGTGGAAAGGTTATAGTAAAGTTCTTTGATGCTATGAACCTTGTTAACTTCTCGAGGTCTGATTAGAAGATGCTAAAACGTAGAGAGATCATGTATACATATGAGAGTAGAGAGCAGGCACTACAGTACCAGAAGGTGTTGTATGTATGTTTGAAACACAGGATTTGTGCACGGAGCTCATTACCGAAGGATTGGAAGAACAATACTTAAAGATAAACACCAATTTGTTGTCGAAGGGGAGTGTGTTAGAGCATGTTATGTGACAACAAGCCTTGTAATAGATTAGTCTTTTTGTTTAATGTTTTGTATGCTTTGTCTTTTATTTGTTTAAGTTTGCACAGGAGAACTTAACATGTTCGCCTAATCTAGTTGAGGCGAACTTAACATGTTCGCCTGAACTAAAGTTGGCGAACATGATAAGTTCGCCTGATCCAGTTGTATTGTCTATAAATAGTGCAGGAGTTGATCTCATTTGTAACATTCTGTATTTCTGGAACTACTCTCTATGTGATGTTTACAGATTGAATACAAGAAGCTCTTTATGATATCTTGTCTTGTGTGTGATTGTATAGTGTGCGTGTGTATTCGAGACGTACGTATGCGTTAGGATTCCGCACTACGTATACGTTTCACGTGTAAAACAGCAGAGATCGATCGTTAGACCTGCTGAGACTTACACACCCATCAAAAAATATTTGGAAAGTAGTGAATTCCCGGAGTACCCTATTCAATAGATTCGGAAGCTGATAAAGGAGCATACTGGCTAGAAACTATGGAAGGAAGAACACTGCCAAGATCATGGAATGTTGTTCATCTCAAGACCTACTTCATGTAAGTTTAGATTCATATCCCAACTAGATTCAGTATGTTTTTAATCCCTAACTATTCGATATATTTATTATTCTTTAGTTTTTATACTGACTTAATCATCAGAGGGGTATTAGCCAAGACTAACACCCACCTTCACCAATGTTTGAAGTTTTGCCGGTCCTATTCCTGAGGATCATAACAAAAGATAGAGATTGGTCATCTCTCTAAGCTAAGGGTATTTTAAATCTCCTCAACAATTTAAAGGTTTTCACCTTTCTAAGAATTGGGTTTCTACACACCGCTTAAACGAACGATATCCAAATATAGTTCAAGATAGTGGAATCAATATACGTAAAGGTTGCTGGCAACTACACTATTGTTGGCTATATTTAGGATCCTTATGAATAACATAATGTAGAAGCATGTTTTTGTAACTACAGATAAAATTCTATGTATCGGTGTACGTGGCTAGTACGAAGGATAGTGTTCCTGAGTACTTAGCCTGCACACCATATTAAGCCTTGCGTACTTGTCAAGTACGCAAGATCAATGCCCTGCGTACTTACTAAGTACGCAGGCAAAGTTCCTTCACCTATAAACAGAATACTTGTCTTCATTTGTAGGTGGAACTTCTGGAACTAGGTTGAGAAGTGTCTGGGCGGGACGAGCTCTCCCGCCACTGGATTGTGAGCGTAGATGAGAGATGTGTGCTCCTTTGGTATGTGGTATTTAATACGGGATGATTTCTTTGTTATGGATTATGTATCGTTTGATTCCCTTGTCTGTTTTTTCTTGTTTCTCTGTCTCATTTTTTTAGTTCCCACACAAATCACTGAACAGATCCGTGTTTTTACGCTGCGTGACGAGGCTCACTGAACTACACGTTAAGACAATAAATACTACGAAGGATAACTTTACTCAAACGTCTTCTTAGGCATCATTTCTTGGATACTTGAAAGGAGAGCGTTTTTGTCTTTTATTGTCTGCACCACTGACATTCTTTCTGCGTGAGATGTGTCAGAGTTGCAGCAAAAAGTTGTCAGTGGAAAAGTTGCTTTTGCTTTGCCAATCAGCAGCAACGATTGATCTTCAGCAGATATGGCTATCAGTAGCAAAGTTGGTGATCCTCATCAAGACATAACTATCCAAAGCTGCTGATGATTTACCTATCAGCAGCAACACTGGACTTCAGCAGATAAGGCTGTCCACAGAAGAGTTGTTCATCAGCAAGAAAACAACTATCAGCAGCAAACAGCTTATCCGCAACAGCTTGTTGGTCAGCAGCAAAACTGTGGAGTCCGTAGAAGTTGTACTTAGAGAATTTTGTAGCCATCAATCTTTATATCTACAAACTCCCCCTAGACTGATTTTACCAAAACTCTCTTACTGCTTTTGTTGTTGAAGCTTTTGCATGTTGGCAACTATCCTTGCAACCTCATAGCCTCAAGGGTCCTTGTTGGGATTGTTAAGAGGAAGCTCAGACAGAGTCTTGATGTCTTTGCTTGGCATACTGAAGATGGCCTTGCTTAAACATCTTATCTTCTGTCCTCTGACATCTATCAAAGTGTACTCATCCTGAGCAGCCTTGTAGGACCAACTGATGAATAGAGAGTGGGATTGGAGAGGTTTAACATCAAATATTACATCTTTTCTAGGATTGAAGTGATGCTTGATCACTAGCAACAGATGCCTCCCACCTTCATTCTCAGGCTCATGAGTTTCACCTAGCTCCATCATTCTTTGTAGATCAGAATCTGGAAGTTGCATTACCTCATCAACAGATGTATAAATTGATCTTTTTACTTCTGTCCTTCCTCTGAAGACTTCAAACCATTGGTCTTTATTGCTGTAGAACCAGATAACAATTTCTCTTGAATCTTTTGGTGTGGTTTTAGGTTTGGTTTTCTTCTTGGAAGGTTGTTGATGAGAAGGAGCTGGGTGTGAGTATTTGGACTCTTTGGGTGGAGAGGAGGGAGGTCTAGGAGGGAGAGTGTAAGGTTGTTGGATAGAGGAAGGAGTTGATGAGGGAGTAGGCTTGGGTTTCTTTTGTTTTCTATCATCTGTTTGAGTGTTTACCCTTTTCTTTGAGCATGTCTTCCCCAATCTTTCTTCCTCTTCCTTCTTCACTTTGACATATAAGACTTGTAGGATCATGAAGCTCATGGGACCTAGCCTCCTTCCACTCTCTCCTATAGCCTTCAGGAAGTCCATCATGACCTTCCTTTCTTCTTGGGTCCTAATGTTAAAAGCAATGGTCTTCTTGGTTTTTTGTTTGGCTTTTTCTTCTTCTTCAGCCCTTTTCTTATTTGCCAGTTGACCTTGCTGACCCATGAAAGCTCTATAGATTTCTTTATTTGATAATTTCTTAAGGTAGTCTGCATCCTCACCTTGAGAAATCAGAGCTTCTATCCACTCCTCTCTTATTTATTTGGCTAGTTCAGAGTCAGTTATCCTAAACTTAGCTTCTTCTTTTCTTTTCTTTTCTCTTTCTTCTTCTTTATTGAGTTGTTCCTGTAGCTGAAGAGCTAGAGCTTCATCTTCTTGTAATTGTGTAGTTGCATGAATTTTAACTTTCAGAGCATCAAGTTGCCTAGCATGCAACTGGATATGTTGTTCTTTGAGGAGAATGGCAGCTTTTCTTTCTTGAATCTTTCTAAACTCTGTCATCTCCTCTTCTTATCTTTCCCTTCTTCTCCTCTCTCTTTCTCTTTTCTCTTTCTTTAATCTTTCTTTTTCTTCTTCTTCTGTCATGATGCCCTTCCCCTTGTCTTTGTTGGATGCCTCTACTTCAGCTTCATGGATCACAACAGCAGATATAAGAGATGTTGTTGGGATCTCAGCTTCAGCTTCATTGGCAGGCTGAGGAATAGACACAGAGGAAGGGACTGCTTCACTCTCTTCCTTTTCCCATTCATTCCCACATATAGCTTTAAAGGCCACTTTGACATTTTGAGCAGCCACTTTTCTTGACCCTTCTTATGCATTAAGTATGACACTTGGTGAGCAGGGAAGGGATAGATCTGCGTTAGAGTCATCCATTGTAGGACATCCCTCCTTTTCAAGAAAAGCTTTGATAATCTTGATCATTGCTTGACTTTCAAAGGAGTTGATGTGTAGGTCCTTGGGTGTCTCGGATCGTTACGTGTGGGTGTATGACTAGTCGGACCGGGTGCGGAATGCCCGTGACTAGGTGGAGAATCAAGCAACACAAAGTAAACCAACAACGAAATCACTTTCAAAATCCGTCTATTATAAGCTTGAAGGTTACAGAGAGAAAACTACTGAGTGCAAATGTCTGCGTACATAACTTCTGTCAACCTATCCTATTTATACTAGACCTGATCTCTACGCACTTAACAAGTGCGCAGGGCAAATTATTCCTGCGTACTTAGCAAGTACGCAGAGAGTTCTTGCGTACTTGCTAAGTACGCAGGAGATAACTCCTGCGCACATGCTAAATACGCAAAACACTTAGAGAAATTAGACAACGAGTACATACAATAGTAAATAAAACTCGATAACTAATACATACAGAGACTAACATACAAAGACTAATACATACAAGACAATGTATAGAGTGTTTGTCACAAAAAAGTGCGTCAACAAACTCCCCCTTGACAACAGCTATGGATTGTCTTCAGTCTTCACAGCTCCCCAGCTTTAGCTTCCATCTTCTTCTTGTAATCATGGTAGAACTTGATCACCTTGTCATATTTAGAAGCAAGGAACTTTGTCCCCCCCTCCGTCTACATGCAGTACTTGGCAGCTAGCGCCTCCAGATCTTTCACAGAGAAGTTTATGAAGCAGACTTCATCAAACAATCTGATCAGCTCCCTTGGCACTAAGCTTCCACTTTCGTACCATACCTTTCCAATCACCACTGCCTCGCCCGATTTAGGATCTACGTACCAGTACCATATGTTATCGAGGATATCCTGAGATAACTTGCTCAGGGGAATCTTGGTTTCACATAGCACTGGCTTGTATACTAGTTTCTTTAAGCTTCTATTAGTCACAGGATGTCTAGCGTTCTTGTCCCTGACTTGCTTGGGCACTTCAGGCTTAAACATTTTGAATTTCCCAGATTTTACCTCTCACTGTAAAACCTGCCACAAACCCATCGCTACTACGTGATTTGAGTGACCCAGCAGCTCTCAGTTTGCTAGGTTCACGAGGTCGTATCTAGGCAAGGAGTTGAAATGTTCGCTGGTTGGTTTCAAGTATTGAACCCCCCCAGCTCGCTTAATTGCAAACAACTTCTTATCCTCCTCGAACTTCACAGCTAATATCATCCCTGTCGCTCCGTGTTTGTCTATGATTGATGTCTTTTGCCAGACATGAGTCGGATCCTTCGATGACCTTGTAGGCATATGTTTGTCTTTCTGTGCCTCTGGATCCATAGGTGTAGGGTCGGCAGGGGAGGCTTCAGTCGATGCCTCAACAGTACTAGCAGGCTCGACTAAACCTGTGTCAAGATGAGTTTCAAAGGATGGAACTTCGAAGATCTCTCCATCTTCAAACTCATACTCTCCTTCCCCGTCACCCTTGGGAACTTCGATTACAACATCATCATCTTCCTCATCCCAGTCGTCACTAGAGTCGATCTCTCCCTCTTCCAGATTGCAGAGAGCTTCGATCTGTGCTTCTTTGGAATAGTCTGGCTCTAAGAATAAGATCACATCATCCAACACGTCATCAAATAGATCTTTCAGAACGTCAGCCACCGACTTTCCTTTATTACCACCTGAAGCATCACATCCTCCTTCACTCTGATTAGACTCCCCCTCAACCATAGGCATGCAAAAATGGGAACAATCGCCCAAGCCGACGATTGCTGCTCACTTCCACTTGGTCTGGCTTCAGGATCCTTGTCCTGATCATCACCCTTAGTTAGATCAACTAATTGACAAGCCTCTTCATTGCTAGGCTTAGGTGGTTGCTTCTCCAACAGCTCCTTCAACTTCTCCCCCTGAGCAGCAAGTGTCTTGGCCATATCACAGACCAATTTCACCATAGTGTCATGCTCTACCCGCTGCTTGTCATCAGTCGCCCGCTGTTTCTTCAACGCAGCTACTTCATCAATCAAAGAGTTTATCTAGCCCTGTTGCTTGTCAGATTCTTCTCTTGACTTCCGTACCATTTCAAGAAGACTCGCGACTTGAGTTTCTAGGGTAGTGATCTGTGTATCACGAGGATCAGGTCCCCTGGAAGATGATGCTTCGGCTTGATGAGTTAGGAATGTGAAGATTTCATCAAAATCAAATCCATGAGTAAAATCTAACTCAGGAAATGGTTCACTGATGTGTTGAAGGGTGGTTGTGGGGATTGAGGTAGGGATTGTGGTAGTGTGGATGGTGGTAGGGGTGATGGTGACAGACTCGGCTAGAATAGAAGTTGTCACCGCCATTTGGACAGATTGCATAGGGAGGAACACTATCACAGGAACCTCCTATGTGATAGCAGTGGTAGCCACATCGGGTGTTACACGTGGCCTCCTCAGCTGTCGCCTGTAAAGCTGTTGTGAAGGTGAGGTAGAAGTGGAATCAATACTCGCAGCCGTTACATGTGCTTGCCTCTGAGCACTAGCTTCTACCTCACGAAGGATAGCTTGGTGCATCCTATCCCCCCGTTGCTTGTTTAAACTTTCTCTTCTGCATCTCTATATAGTAGCGTCCGAATCAGAATCGGGCTCGTATTCACTTCTAGTCTTTTGACGCTTTCTCTTGGAAGTTCACTCGGGAAGGGTCACCTTCGTCAATCTTCTTGGGTGTGCCTGGGACGGTGCATCATCAGAATCAGAGGAATCTGACTCGGTCGATTCTGAGTCGGAATCTTCAGCACCTCCAACTCCTTGTTCTTCATTTCCTTCATCTTCAGACATTTCATCTTCAGATTCAACTTCCTCTCCTTCCTGCTGTTCATTACTGTGTTGACTGAGTTCAGGCTGAGATTCTGCAATATACCATCTAAAGTCAGTAGGGGTCACATATACTTCATTGATCAGGTGGCCAAAGAGTGGAGTATGCACAGGGGTAGGTTCTACACTACCTGGCGTTAAGAACTGTGAGAAAACTCTCTTCGCCACCCGTTTGACTTGAAGTCTCTCTCCAATTGCCGGTAGATTAGGTACAGCATCAATAATCAACAGCTGCACGAACCGTGGGTATAGTAGAAATCTAAACCTATCAGCAGCATTGATCTGATCGGTGATAGACTTGTAGATATACTTTGAAAAGTTATACCCCTTGTTAAGAGAGAGGGCAACCATTGCAGCCTCGAAGTCATTCCCCATGGCATCCTTTCCCGCCTTTCTAGCAGAGAGGCACAAGATCATGACGTGCGCGAAGAAACACCACTGATCAAGTACCCACATCTTCTTGTATGATGAGTAGTCCATGGTACCAACATACCCCATCCTTTTTCTCCAGCATCCATCAACGAAGTAGTTAGGGTAAGACACATGATAAGTTGATAAGTCCCTAAACTGTAGTACGAGTCTAATGGTGTCTTCAGATATAGCATTATCATGACCTGCTACAGTAGCCCTAATGATGTTTGGGGTTACTATACAGTCCTGATCAGCAGTTTCCTAGAATTGCTCCAGATACAGTCTTGAGACAATAGGATCAGCAGAGATGGCATAGCTGATCTTCGATCGGTTCAGGAAGTCGACGATCTCCCTATATTTAAGTGTAGCACCCTTCCACTCGGGCTGTGTTAGAGCCAGCAGATTGAGCTGGTAAATGCACGAGCCATCACTGCAAAAAAGAAACAATAAACATAAAAAGAACAAGAATCATCATTGGAAATGAATCAAACATGACTTGATATAGCAATTACACAATGAACTGAATTTCAGACTTAGAATTTTTTCACAAGTGTCCTTCCTGCGTACTTAGCAAGTACGCAGGGGTTAGTTCTTGCGTACTTGGCAAGTATGCATGAATTACTTCTTGCGTACTTGTTAAGTGCGCAGGAACTTACACTTAGCCAAATTTCAAATTTCAAAATTCAACATATGTGAGGCATTGATATGGATTAGGGTCACCACAAGGTTGAAATACATGATTAGGACCTATGGAACCACTATCAACAGCAATGAGTTGCTAAACTAGTCAATTTTGACCTAGCTGTGGTCCGACGGTAGTCTACAGTCAACCAAGGGGTCAAGAACAAAATCAAATCCTAATACAGACAATTTAAGGAGTCAAGAAACTTTGATTAGTGACTTATAACAAGTTTTCGGTCTTAATTTACATTTAAAACAACCAAAATCGGTCAAAGATTCACTATCAAAACCCTTAAAGAATCGGTCAATAACATGAGATTTCATGGGTTTGAATGGACTAAGAGTCTCACCAAATATGATTAAGGTGAAGATGAAACAAAGATCGGGATGAAAAATTGTTTAGGAACACACGAAAATCTTGAGTGAAAAATGAACAGGAGGTATTCAACAGTTGATACGTTTAAAAGGAGATGAAACTTAAGAAAATATTCTAACTGTTGTATATATACTCAACACAAATTAGTCGTGCGTACTTGTTAAGTGCGCAGGACTTAACTCCTGCGTACTTACTAAGTACGCGTGACTTAAGTCTTGCGTACTTGTTAAGTACGCAGGGTTTACCTCATGCGCACTTAATAAGTACGCAGAGACCCTTGTGTGCTCAAACTTTCAACTCAAATTTTGAAGATTTCAAGTTAAATAACGAACAAGATAAGCACATCTAATCAAGAGGATTCAAAGTCAATTCAAGAAGGTTAAACACAAATATTTTTGGCTTTTCTGATTAAAATTGAATTGTACACAAACTTAAAATCTTTTTGATCTTTTCTACATAGAGATATGCAAGTATACACACACACTATTTTTGTTCAAAGACACGAGCAGAGGATCATATCAGGCTAAACTATAGCAAAAATTATACAAGATAAACGTCAAAGAATATGGGATCATGTCATGGATTACAATTTATTCATACGTAATAAGCACATAAACAAGTAATTAATGTTGGCAATATTATAAGATTTGAAACCATAAGCTTCTTTGTATCACGTTCTTGTGTGTTAAGGTATTAATTTTAAGATATACAACGTGTACCCCACTGTTATGCTACAGAAATGTAAATTGCACTATCTCAAGTCATCTAAGATTTTCCAAAGATTCTCAAATCTTCACAATGAAGTTACATCGTTTAGCACAGAAAAAATAAAGCAGAATCATAAGGATTATCAAGAATCATAAGATTCAGAATTGAGTGATTCAGATGTCTTGGTTCGAATGGACTTTCTTCTTTCAATATCATATGATGATTCAGGTTAATAGATATGGAGTCTGAGGATTTAGGTAAGGGGATCCAACTTTTATTTGGATTTGATTTTAATGAATCAGGTATGATTCATGGGTGAAAATAAACTTAACGGTTGATGTCAACACATATCTTAGCCCAACTTCCAATTGCATACTTGTGAGTATGGGAAATGAATTGAACCGAAAAATTGTGCTAAAGACATAACCCAAAACTGGTCTCTTTAGAAAATATTTGCTAAAATCTTACTTCCTTTATCAGATAATGATCTTTTTGTATTCTTTTACACACGCACACATGCATACATGGGTTCAAATCACAGTTGTAGTCTAGATTTAGTTTCCACACTACTAATGATTCAAAGATGCCTACAGCCTACTGACAATTCAAATTACTTGTAAATAAGCAGATTAAAAAACACAACAATTTAAACAATCAAGTAAGCATGACGCAATCATTTCCCATATGTGCAGTCTATGGCGTTTAGATCATTTCTGATGTACTATCATTTCCTTTTTTCGTCAAATAACTTTGAAATTTTCTCCATTTTCTATTTTATTTGGATTTTTGTAAAATATTTGAAAACTAAAAGAACTATACAGAAAACATAAAAGAAATAAAATTTAACTTTCAAGAATTGAATTGATTTAAGAAAAACAAGTTTTCACTTTGGATTGAACATTCCAATCAAGTTGACAAGATGTTCAAAACGGTTTCGATCAAACGCCTTAGTGAAAAGGTGAACAAAGTTGTCATCCGTGTGAACCTTTACAAGTTCAATGAGATGCTTTTCAGTACAATCACGGATGAAATGATGGCGAATTTCAATATGTTTAGTTTTGGAATGTTTCACCGGGTTGTTTGTGATGGACATGGTGGCATTGTTGTCAACGAACAGTGGAGTTCTAGTGAAGTTTAAGCGTAGTCTCTCAATTGCTGCTGAAACTACAATATATGAGAACAACCGCTCGCTGCAGCAATGTACTCTACTTCACATGTTGAGATAGAAATCGTTGACTGCTTCTTACACTCTCAGGAGACCAGCCTATCTCCCAAGAATTAACATCCACCTGAAGTTGACTTTCTATCAAGGTTACAACCACCATAGTCTGAATCAGTATAGGCTTTGAAGTCAAATGACTGCTGCTTTGAGTACCAAAGACCCAATCGGGGTTTCCCTTTCAAGTATCTGAATATCCTCTTGACAGCTATCATATGAGACTCCTTCGGTTGTGACTGAAACCTTGAGCACAAGCATACATCAAACATTATGTCGGGCCTTGAAGCTGTGAGATACATAAGAGATCCGATCATCCCACGGTACAATTTGCAATCCACATCCTTTCCATCTTTGTCTGGATGCAGACCATGATTGACGGGGATAGGTGTGCCATAAGTACTGCTATCATTCATCTTGTATTTTGTCAAGATGTCCTGCACATACTTAGTTTGATGTAGATAGATGCTATCCTCTCTTTAACTGACTTGCAGACCCAGGAAGAATGACAATTCACCCATGTTACTCATCTCAAACTTGGACTTCATCACCTGTTCGAATTCCCTACACATCTCTTCATTTGTAGACCCAAAGATAATGTAGTCGACATACACTTGTACGAGAAGAATATCACCTCCTGCTTTCTGAATGAAGAGTGTCGAGTCAATCTGTCCATGGTCGAAACCATTTGACAGTAGATGTTTTGATAACGTCTCATACCATGCCCGAGGTGCTTGATGAAGACCATAAAGTGCTTTGTCGAGCTTATACACTTTATTCATATTATACGGATCTTCAAAGCCGGGAGGTTGAGTGACATAGACCTCTTCATGAACTTTTCCATACAGGAAAACACTTTTCACATCAAGTTGATAGACCTTAAATCCGACATAGGAGGCATAAGCCAGAAACAGTCGAATGGCCTCAAGTCTAGCAACTGGGGCATATACTTCAGTGTAATCCAAGCCCTCTTGTTGATAAAAACCCTGAACAACCAACCTAGCTTTATTCTTCACTACGACATGACGATCATCCGTTTTACACTTGAACACCCATCTGGTTCCAATTGGTTGTATGCCTCTTAGAAAGTCAACCAAATCCCACACATGCAACTTTTGGAATTGAGACAGTTCTTCTTGCATTGCCTCAATCCAATAGTTGTCAGGGAGAGCCTCCTTCACATTAATTGGCTCTAACTGGGACACGAATGCAGCATGCAAACATGTTTCCATGACACCAGTGTCAAGTATCTCAGAGTACATACTAGTGTTCTCACCAATGTTTCTATGACGAGTCTGAACACCGGCACGAAGATCACCAATAATGTTGTCAATTGGATGATTCTTATGCACTCTCGTCTCTGGTATCTCTGGTTCCTGAATTTTGGAATTGAGGTTCGTGCTCAACTCCCCCATATCCTGTGTTCCAGAAGAAGAAGATTCAATGTTGATTGGATCAGCTGGAGCTTCATTTCCTACACGAGTGTTAGGATTAGCTTAAACGTCATTTCCGTCAACTTGAACAACTTCAAATTTATCACTATCATGAGTTTCAGATGCATATGCAGCATTGGAATCGGGAGTTATATTCGGTACAGTTGCACGGGTTGAGAAACTGGTGTCATCACCGCCACCAAAGAATTCATACACATTTGCGGCGTCAGCGGCAGACAAATCAGGAAGGTTGAAAGACTTTAATAGTGCATCATAATCAAAACCCCAAGCTGGACCAGTTGGTTCTGGTGGAATGTTGTGTTTACTACAATCCACTTCAAACCATTCCTCGACAGTACGAGTTCCTATATTGTACACTCTCTTGCAAGGCGAGTTGGCAACATATCCTAAGACGATGCCTTCCAACGCTTTTGCATGAAACTTAGACTTGCGGTCTTTATATTGTAGCAATAAGGAACAGGGACTACCAAAAGGAACTAGGTAGTCAAGATTGGGAGATCGATCGTGGATCAACTCATAGCAAGTCTTGTTGTGCCTCTTCACAACCAGAACTCTATTCAAAACGTGACACGCTGTATTTACTTCTTCTTCCCAGAAAGTGACAGGAAGCTTTGCATCTGACAGCATTGTCCTTGCATTCTCAATTAGTGTTCTGTTCTTCCGTTCTGCAACACCATTCTGCTGAGATGTGTACAGGGCACTAAATTCGTGACGGATCCCCTTCTTGAGACAAAAAAGTTCCATCAAATTATTCATGAACTCAGTTCTGTTATCACTCCTTATTTTTCTAACCTTCAACTTGCAAAGAGATTCCAAGCTAAGGATCAGGTATTGAAGAATGTTAGCAGTCTCGTCCTTTGTACCTAAAAAAAACGTGAGAAATCATCAGTTACAACCAAACAGTATGACTTCCCTCCAATACTCCTGATACTTATAGGGCCAAACAGATCCATATGTAATAGCTCCAAAGGGGTATCGATGGAGTTTTGGAGCTTGGGCTTATAAGATTTTCGTTGCTGTTTGCCCTTTATACATGGCATACAGTCATCTGCAATGGTAAATCTCAGCTTAGGAACACCGGTTACCAAACCGTTTCGGACAAGATGATTCATTTTTCGATAAGAAATGTGTCCGGGTTTCCTATGCCACAAGATTGAGTCAAGCTCTGTCGCTTTGGTAAGCAAACAAGTAGCAACTGAAGATGTGCTTTTCGCCATGCTCATGTCGATCTAATAAGTGTCGTTTGTCCTTGGTGCACGCATCAGAATCCAGTCTTTAGGAACCTCAAAACCAGGTTTGAGAATCATGCATTCTGTCTTGTCAAACATAACTGATTACTCCTTGTCACACATCTGAGAAACACTCAATAGGTTATGCTTTAACTGCTTGCAGTAGTTGACGTTGTCGAAGCTGACACAACCATTTGAAACCGTGCCTTGACACGTGATACTACCGGGTTTCTCTACAGCAAAGGCCACATAGCCGTCTCTGAATGGTTTTACATCTTGAAGCAGGTCCATGTTGCCTGTCATGTGCCGGTAGCATCCACTATCTACATACCAACGATTAGAGATAATACCCTTCGGATGTCACTGTACGAGTCACAAGAAATTAATTAGATTTAGAGACCCAAGCCATAGTGGTCTTGGGTCGTCCATCTTTCTCAAAATAAACAACCTCAATTAATTCACAGTCATGACTGTCAAAAATGGATGACACTTTAGAAGACTTGGGACCAGGAGATTGAGAACTTTTAGATTTGTTGTTCCATGACCTATTCTTTTTCTTAACTGGAACAGTATGCTTGCATTCAACAGCAGCAGGTGAACTAATGGAAGCTTCACTTGATTGAACTCCAGCCAGCTGTTCCACCTTTCTCAATCTCTTGTTCCTTCTTCTCCTCTGTGGCTTAGAGAGTTTCACCACAGGTTACTCACTAGTAGGTGCACTACCAGAGGTAGATGCATAAGGTTTAGCAGGTAGCTTTCCCCTTTTTGAAACAGATGGTTTAGCCTCAGATGTGATCTTTGGCTTTACCATAGGTTTTACGGGTGGTTTCACCACATTTCCTTTTGGACTCTTGGAATGCTTTACTGGTGGTGACTTAGGGATAACAGCCGGTTGTGAAATAATTGGCTGTTTCCCTTGGTTCTTAGAAGGGCAGTTCAAAAGGATGTGACCAACCATACCACAGTGAAAGCAAGTTCTCTTTTCTTTGTAAGTCCCCATCTAAGGCTCATTAGATCTGGCATTAGATGACTCAGCATGATGAGCAGGAGAAGTTGTTTGGTGAACATGAGTTTAACCCGATGATGATTGGTTTTTCGGAATATAATATTTTTGCAAATTTTATTGATAATCAAGCCCATAATGAGCTGAAAAAGCTTCTTTCTTAACTTGATTAATTTTTTTATATCCCCCATAAAGCATCACTTTTAATTTTTCTTTTGTTTCAATGATATCGGGTTCAGTCAAAATACAATTATGACAATCAATGATAATGTTTTTCTTAACTTTCTGTTCACCTAGTAACTTCTCAGAGACTACTCCTTCAAGGCAGGTGTTCTTAGACCCATCATCAGAAGCAGTAAAGAACTCTTCATTAGATGCAGAGTCAGCCTTACTTGATGAATCATCTTTGTTAGAGGAATAATCCTGACTTGAGGACTCATCTAGGCAAGATAAATCAATGTCAATTAAGCCGTTGACAAATTTCCCGTTAACTGGTGGAGGAATGGCATTAGTACCCAACCCTAAGTCATTCACTTGCCAACTGATTCGTAGTGTTCCACCACAAAGCGAGAATTGTTCAACTTCTCAATTTTACCATTTAACTGCAAAACCTCATTCTGCAGCTTGGTAATTTCATTATTTCTCTTTTCTAACCCCTTGTACGCAACATCCAAATGAAACCGTTGTTCGTTGATTTTAAGTGAAAAATCACGTTTTTCTTTCTTTAAAGTTTCAATTGAATCTTTGTAATGTTTTTCATTTTCCTTATAGCTTAACGCTGCAATACGAAGGGGTTCGAATTTGTCCTGAAGCTTAGAATTTTCTTCTTTCAAGCCAAGACATTTGGAACATTAAATGACAGTAAAAGAATTAGAGTCTACCTCAGTTGATGAACTTGATGCTTCCCCAATAGCCATGAGGGCAAAGGCAGTTGTAGACTCCTCTTGGTCAGCTACAGACGCCTCCCGTTCTTCTGCTTCCATCATCACCATAATCTCAGCCATTAGACCAACCTGGGTTTGAGCAATAAGGGTATCCTCCAAATGAACACCCCAATTAAAGCTTTCGTCTTGTTGAGCTACCAAAGTGTCGGACGTTCCACCTTGACTTTGATTGCGGTTGTTAGAGTTGTTGTACCCTTGATTGTTCCTCTGGCTTGGTCTAGTGAATCCTGAGGCAGGTGCTTTCTCCTTCTGACATTCACGAGAAAAGTGTCCAAAGTTCTGACACTTGTAGCACTTGGCCTTGGATTTTTCAAAACCCACCTTGGCATTTGAATGCCCACCAATAAACTTTCGGCCAGTTCTGTTCAAGAAACGCTTAGCCCTTCTCAAGATCATGGCCATATTCCACTGAATACCCATGTCCTCCATGTCATCTGGATCCACCTGATTAAAATCTTCTTCAATTGTTTCAGGATCTGTAAGCTTGCCACCAATGAAGTTTTCATAGGCAAGCATACACGATGAAAATAATGCTACATGATCTTCAGCTATCTTGTTTATTGCAGTCTGGTTAGCTGAAGATGTGGAGGGAGGATTTCTTGAGGGATGTTGGTGGTGAGAACCAGATCCAGGTGCTGTAAAGCATGTATGACCACCACAACCATCCGAGTTATCTTCTTCATGAGAGTTCCCTGAGAATAAGGTGATACCAGAACCAGATGATTTAGATGTGGAAGATATCCCATAATACATAGAAGGGTCTTGGATTTGAAGTCTTTCTGAGCTTTCTTTTCTTTTCAGGTTCATATCGTGAGCTTGAACCTTACCGATTGCTTCTTCAATCGTCATCTCATAGAACTTGGGGTTCTCTCTCAGCAGAGTGGTATACATCTCAAACTTTGGTGGTAACGGATCCAGAAATTTTTCAACTAATTCCTCATCAGGATACTTCAGCTCAAAAGCTTTTAACTCAGTCTGCAGATGATAGAATCTAGATATAAGTTCATCAGTAGATTCATTCTCCAGGTATCTAAAGCACTCATACTGCTTTCTCAGAAGATCTCTTTTGCTCTTCTTGATGCCACTGTTCCATTCAAATCTTTTCTGCAATGCCTTCCAGAGATCTTTCGAATTATCATATCCTCTGAAGCTGTGAAAGAGTTCTCTAGTTAGGGCCATTGTGATAGATCCATGTGCTTTCTTTTCTCTATCATAGACTTTCTTTTCTTCTTCGTCTAGCTTAGAAATAGGCTTGGGAACAACTTCATCAAGATATGTATAAGTTGGATGCTTATAACCCTCAAGTATACGTATCCACAAAGAGGAATCAATGTATGAGATGTAATGCTCAAAGCGTGCTTTCCAATTCGAATAATCATTAACATTAAGCAGCTTTGGCGGTTTTTGTGGGGTTCCAATCTCATTGTCATAATTAAGTAGGTTACTGAGGTTCTGAAGATTTGCCATACTATAATACTTAGTCAAATTTCAGAAAAATCAAAACAACTTGCGCACTTGACTCTGGCCTTGCGCACTTAAAAAATCGGGTCTTGCGTATTTAGAATTTGCTCTTGCGTACTTGACAAGTACGCAGGAGAAAATGATAAGTACGCAGGAGATCACTTAAGTACGTAGCAAATATGGTCTTGCGTACTTGGTAAGTACGCAGCAAGACTGTACTTGTTGCCAAATATGGTAAGTACGCAGGTTACTTTTTCACTAACCCTCGCCAACTTTTTTCGGTCACTAGAAACTCACCGGAGATAGAAAAAGTTGAAGATATGACCAAACAAAATGAGCCAAATGGTCAGAAACTCGTTTCTAACCAACCTTTGATGCTCAAAACACTCAAATACACAACAAAAGTCATTTTTTGAGTGATTTTTGCTTCTAAAATAGTGCTCAAGAGCTACCCCTATTTTATCACAAAAATCAACAAAAACACCCACTTTTGCTTGCAAAATCTCTGTAGGATGTGTAGAAGATGCTCCTAACACACTCACAACACTCGAAATCAAGAGCTAAGCTCTGATACCACTTGTAGGTCCCCGGGTGTGTCGGATCGTTACGTGTGGGTGTGTGACTAGTTGGACCGGGTGCGGAATGCCCGTGACTAGGTGGAGAATCACGCAACACAAAGTAAACCGACAACGAAATCACTTTCAAAATCCGTCTATTATAAACTTGAAGGTTACAGAGAGAATAATACAGAGTGCAAATGTCTGCGTACATAACTTCTGTCAACCTATCCTATTTATACTAGACCTGATCTCTTCGCACTTAACAAGTGCGCAGGGCAAATTGTTCCTGCGTACTTAGCAAGTACGTAGAGAGTTCTTGCGTACTTGCTAAGTACGTAGGAGATAACTCCTACGCACATGCTAAGTGCGCAAAATACTTAGAGAAATTAGACAA